>CM075104.1:5713929-7003285 GCA_037576195.1 Phytoseiulus persimilis
GCCGCCTCTTGACCAACATCGTAGCTCTGTATGAAGCAGTGGAAAGTAATACCTTGTTCCCATTCCGCTTGTTCCCAATCGTTCAAGCTTTTCCGGCGCGACCGATTCGGCTGGAGAACCGAATTGATGCTCTGTCTGATTTGCTCGAAGCTCCGCTAAGCAAGGTCTTCTGTGACAGCGCAACTTCGACGAACAACTCGGGACGTAATCATTATCCGCATGCTTCTTGACGAGATGACGACGTGGCCCGACGGACTTCAGAGAGAGTGGTTAGAGGGTTCAGTCGGATTCTGAATCGCCCCGGTCGCTAGAGCGGAATCCTTCGATCTGAAGCTCAGCATTGCCGGTGAAGAGGAAATCATATGCTATGGGTTTTTAAGGGTGGTCAACGTAAGTCCAGAATTTTCTCACTCTCCCTTCTTATGCTCATTACTCGGCGAAACATGCTCCGAACCTAGGGAATTGTTCCCACGATCGATGGCTGGAACGATTTCCCATCTTCACCTTGTTCATTTACCAGCTCAAAACTGAGCGAGCTGGATTTTTGGGCGAAAAAGGAATGGCCGGGTAGTTTGGACCACTCTAAGAACTTTTCGTTAATTTGGGGCTGACCACGATCTGATCGTCAAATTCAATCCTGAGAAGTATCGAACGAAGCGTTTGCGGTCCTTTGAGTCCTTTCGAATGAGGTCTCTATGCAGACCTAACCCTTCGCTTCGACTTACCGTCAGGATGTCCGAGCGCTGGGCTTCCATGATTTCTTCTATAGCCATCGCCTATTTTTCCCCATGGGTTCTGGCTCCGGTTCAAGTTGAGGGCCGAGATGCGCAGGGTTTGTCCGGTTTCTGCTCTTTCGTTAGCCCGTGGTCTCCCTCGGCCCCTCCTCATCCGATTGGAGTCAACGTTGAGGGTTGCTCCTCACCGTGAGGATTCTCCCTCCTCCCGGTGGGCCCTCTTTGCCCCTTCTCGGAGTTTGCGGCTGGTGTCGCTGCTGTTGCGGTCTTTGTCGCTGGGGTTCCCCTCGGGCATCGTTGTGCCGTCTGGGTACCTACTTCCTCTTGACCTCTCCTCGGTCCTCTCTCCTCTTGCGGTCTTTGAATCTGACTCGCTTGTTTTGAGGCGATCCTCCTCTGCTTCGGCTCCCCGAACGATTGTATTCGTCTCGGGCTCTTGATCGGGACTAGGCTTTGCAAATAACCGCATTTTCAAATAACCGCGGTTACGGTTAACCGATAACCGCAACCTCATAACCGCGGCTATAGCCGCAAATAACCGCAAGCCATTCAGAGAGTAATCTTGGGCATGGCTGGGATATTTTGCAATGAGTTTCACAGCGATAACGTCGGAAACCAGATGATTCCATGGACATAGAATCGACAACTTAGTTTTTCGAAGCCCCACCCCATATCTACGGGCATAGATGAAGCGAAAATAGGCAGAAATACGACAGAACGAACGAGTGAGTATGCTTCTTAGTGAAGCAACCTTGCCCAAGGGAAGTTTATGATTAACGTTGAGAAAGCATCAGCTTGTAAGAGATACTGGACAACATATGTACACAACGACTGCGGCGCATGGTGGAGAGACTAGTTCTCTGTAACACAATTTTCGCTTCACAAGAGTTCGTTCTGGAATTCTTTCCGCAAGAAGAATATATCGTCGAGGGTGCTCGGTTTCATCCTCGCACGGTTCTCTCACAACAAGAATCGCACCGAGCTGAAGTCTCTTTCGGCCTGTACGGATGTCGGCGGGATTCCCGATGAAGCTTTCAGGCATCGGTCGAGAAGACGGCCATGACCGCCCCCGGCTTTATGAAGCCTGAATTCTCGTGCCAAGTTCAGTCTTCTGTCGATCGCGGCTCCTGCAGTCGCGAAAGATCCGGGAGGCTCGTAAATGGAATCCCATGAGATGTTTTCCTGGAAGTGGAACATTTTCATTGTGGCTCCTATGAGTCGCCGAAATACGCTCTCGATAGCTCGCGGTGGAATAACCGCTGCGAAGCCTAATCGCAAGTCACGAAATTTTCGACACAATTGCATAATCTAGAACGACGTAGATCACTTGTATTGAAGAGCCTCCCATCCGATGAATATAGTCAGAAACTTCGGGTCCAACCTCCCGCGTTGGTCTCAGATTTCTCGATGTCCTGATTTGCTTGTAATTCTTTGGGAACCAGTCTCAAACTGTCAATGCCCTCCTGAATGTCCTCCCTCGAGCAGCTCGCAGCTTTCTCGGACTCCAAGTCGCTGCTTTGGGCTCTGAGATCATCGTTGCTGTGCCCGAGCGTCAGAGATCCCCGTTATCTTGGAGGACTCCATCACGATTCTTCAATGGATGCCTTCACATGCGGCTGCGACGCCCATAATAACTACTTTCACTGTGCTTGGTTTCTCGATCTCACCGGATGCGTAGACCTTCTGTCTGGAAGGTTGAGTCCACCGCGTAGAGTGCTCTCTCATGGAGTCATTGGGCGGCTTGTTAATGGAAACATCAAGAGGCTGCAGGTGATGTGTGAGATCTCCAGGAATGATCGCTGGTCGAGTCTTCATTTCGGAACCACATGAGAACTTCGTCTAACGGGAGCCATCACACAAGATGTCACTAGTTTGGCGAGCAAACCAAATATGCCGAGCAGAGTCGACCATCTCATGATTCCCAGCAGTTCAGCTCAAATATCATTAGATCACATTTCCGCGGAGCATTGTCTCCGCACATCCGCTGAGCCGAGCTGAATGCTGAGAGCATCTTTCACGTCTGTCGGTTCATCTCTGTTCAATTATCAGCGCCTAATTCCAGATCTCAGTCCTCCTGAGTATGCTCATCAGATGGTACGCTTTCACGAACAATCATATGCTTGTCAGATAAGATAAACCCTCGATTTTGAGTTCGGTTGAAAATTGCGGTTAAATGCGGTTATAACCGCCATTCGCTCGCGGTTATTGCGGGGAATAACCGCAAATTATTTGCGGTCAAATTACCGCGGTTAAATAACCGCTGCAAAGCCTAATCGGGACCGACGGTGTTTTCTTCCCGCGGGGTTGTAGGCTCTGTCCGTCCTCCTTCCCCGGTCTCCGGATTCGCCTCCCCTGGATGGCTCAGGTCGGTCAACATCCCTCCGGTTACCCACCTCGGTGCGTACCTCGTTTCGGTTCACGATTATGCCCAGCGGTCTTCCTTCCTCGGCCATGTATTGGAACATGGCTTCGGAGGTTTTGGTTTGTACGCTCACTCCGTACCTCTGTAGCAGTTCTCGGACCGGAGATAGTCCTCAAGTGTTCGGTGATCAGGACTTCTATGGCCTTGACCCCCTTGGCGTTCAGCCCGAAAAGCTCTTGGTTGTCTTTTCCGGGTCGCTTGGACATACAGTCCGGTCCCATCTGTCGGGTGTTCAGGACTCAGATTTTTCCTGTTTTGACCGCCCTCGAGTGGGTGACGGCCTCGTTGACACTCGGCGTGATGTCACAGGTCACAGACCGGGTCCTGGTTCATGGTCGTCCACGACAGGTACTTGATTTGTCCTGTGGTGGTCTTCAGCCGCGCGAGGGTATTGTGTCTCCACTGATAACGAAGGTAGCAAATGATTAGGCATAGTTTATTCAACGAAGCCTCCTCATATAGCCTCGGCTTGGCTCGGGACATGACAGAGGGGTCCTACTATCCGTTCATGTACGGTGAGGAGCCTGCGGTCCTTCTTCGCTTCTTCAATGTCGTGTTGGCCAGACACGCATAAGATGTGGAATTCGGCTTTTTCATACCGCTACACAATCTTTTTCATTTCGGAGCACATCTCCTCCGTGCTCCTGCCCTCGAACTCCCTTCACTTTGTGTGTTCTGGACCGCCGAAGACACTTCTGAAGTTGTGTGCGGCGTTGGGATTCTTCAGGGCGGCCATCGTTCGGTCCCCTGCGAACAGCACTACCGGTGACCGCATCTCTGAGTGGGTCAGCTGTTCTGTCAGCTGATCCCACTGGTGCCGGCTGGCGCGCTCCTCTCTCGACTCTGTTGCTTAGCCCTAACCGCTTCTGGCACGGGTCGGGCTATTGGAGATGGGTCCAGAAGGGCGTCCGGTTCGTTGTCCAGGGACATGATCTTCGTCTTCAACGCGGCATTTTCTTCCTTGAGCTGGTTGATCTGGTCCACGTGCTGCTCTTTGATGTTCTTTAGCGCCATCACAACGCAGCATGTTTTCTTTACTTCTTCCACAATATCCTGTGGCAATGCTTCTCTGCATGGACCACAGGTTATCAGGAAGGTCCTCAGAGTCCCTGCGGGTTTTTCAGTTCTCGCAGGGTCCATCTTTTGCGCGTCGATTCTCTCGCTCGATTCACGCACACTTATTTAGGCTTAGCTCGCTTGGCACTTGTATGTGTCCAATGGAGCTGTTCTTACGGTGATTACGTCTTCCCGTTGGCACAGTTTTTTCCCCGGCACCTGGTACGTCTCTCACCGTCACACACAGTCAGTTTTTCACCGCACTCGCGCGCGTTAACTCGTTTTTTTCACGAGCCCGTTCGCTCCACATCCGTCCAGAACCGCTAGCAGACGATTTTGGGTGAAAGTCAACGCCAACTCTTCCGAAACGTTCGGGCGCTCTACATGGAGATCCGGCCTTATCATCCACCCACGGCGCTCTTGATCGATCTGATGAACGAATGTGATTCGCTTGAGAAGTGTCACATAAACATCGTCGGAGACGCCGCCTTCCCACACCGGAATGACGCCCTGCTACCGAGTCTGGAGGCGAAACGATGGACAACTCTGCACACTTTCATCTGCACGAGTTATCACTCGGAGAACCAGCGAGCTCGCGTGAAGCTCCTGGAATGCGTGTTTGCTGAAAACTCGAGTGAGGCAGTGCAGAGATGGCTGCGCAGTGACAGGAAGTGCTTCGTGTTCGAACGCGGATGCTTAAACGGTATACCCGCCAATCCCGAAGCGGACGCCAACGAGGAGCGTCGAGTTTTGAAACGATACCTCGAGGTCGAGCTGACCGAAGACAACGATCAGGCAAGCCTCTTCGAAACCAAGTGGGGGAAGCCCACTTCGCTGCGCATCGTTGACCCCAGTCGGTCCCAAAACATATTGAGCTACCACGACTTGAACCGATGCTTGACCACCGCGCTGATCGAACTCGACTTCAGCAACTGCCACTGCGTGATCGAGGACGCAACGAAGCTGGATCTGGCCAGCTTGGCCCCTGCCTCGAAACCTTGGCGGTGCCACAGTGTTTCCTCTTCCCGACGTGGTTATCGTGCGGAATTCGACGGCGGTCCGATCTGCCGAAGCTGTTTTCAAACACGCTGTCGGGCCTCGACAAACTGAGGAAATTCATCGTCAAGGCGGAACGTCACAGGCCAGGCTGCGACGCCATGGGTCGCAACTGTGCCTCAGATTGGAATGCGTCCAAATGCTCGGGCTGCCGTGCGGCGCTTACGTCTATCAAGCTTCCCGCCTTGAAACCTCTGGTGAGCCTCGAGGAGCTCACGCTGGACAACGTATGGGCAATGAATGATTTGTACCGCAGCTTGGAGCATCCCAAGATACGGACAGTACGCTTGAGCTTGAGGGACTGCAGCGAGGTGGAGGGCTTGGGCAGCTTCTTGAAGGCATGTCCTAGCTTGAGGAAGTTCCAGCTAAAAGTTGGTGAGACCGTCAATACCTTGACGGGACTTCCACACGACTTCTGGAGGGACCTGGCAGACGGCCCCTGCTTGGACCAGCTGTGCCTTGAAGCCGACCGCCCGAGGAGTTTTTCGGCGCCGGTTTTCCTCAGCTACGTAGGGCGCATCCTAGAAAAACGAAGCTGTTCCACTTGCACAACCCTCGGCGAAGTGTGAGCGACTCGCTCGTGAGACTATTCTCGGGACTCATAGCACTGTGGGAGCACGGGCGGGGGGTTCTCGTTGCAGAAAAAGCCCCAGCCGAAAGGAATCTGGGAGATCGATCCGCGAGCGGGAGTTTTCCCGCACGCTCCCTCTGTTGTGGCGAGCCTCTGGTTGGCTGTGTTAAACCAAGCGCCTGGGAATGAGTGGGCGTTCAATATAGATTGCGGGATATCATGAGTATGTCAAAGTTATTGCTGCATTTCACGATGTACAATGTTGAATCATCACTGACCAGTCCCTGACCTTCCGCTCGCTCCTCCTGAGATCTAGATGTACCAACCTTCCTAATCCATCGATCACAATAAATACACCTGATTGGGACCTCCACCTCAACGCTTGAAATATTCATTGGGACTGTTCTGTGAGCAATGCCAGTCTTCATTCTGAAGTTTGTTCCGATACTCATCGTTGGTCGTAGGATGAATAGGAAAACCACGTCCGGACAGATGGGTGCTG
Source organism: Phytoseiulus persimilis (assembly GCA_037576195.1). NCBI lineage: Eukaryota > Metazoa > Arthropoda > Arachnida > Mesostigmata > Phytoseiidae > Phytoseiulus > Phytoseiulus persimilis. Next base: position 5,720,271 of record CM075104.1, read on the forward strand.
ACAAAAGCGACGACGGAGCCTGAAGACATCCGCGTGTTCTCCCTGAAATGCTTCTCGTTCAGCTTCTGGGAAATGACGGCCGAATGAACCTGCTGCTGTAGCCATTTAACTTCACGGAATCGGCCGGGAAAGCTCCACTGACTGTTGGCGCTGAGCGTCGCGATTTCATCTCTCAACTCTAAAACCCAGCGAAGGACGCCGCCTCTCGACCTACATCGTAGCTCTGTTCGAAGCAGTGGAAAGTAATACCTTGTTCCCGTTCCGTTTGTTCGCAATCGTTCAAGCTTTTCCGGTGCGACCTATTCGGTTGGAAAACCGAATGGATGCTTTGTCTGATTTGCTCGAAGCTCCGCTTAGCAAGGGAGCCAAAGTTCCGAAATTATCATTCTCCCTGCTCTGCAGCACATCGCATCGTGCTGAGAATTCCGTTTCGTTTCGCCTGGGGTTCGTTTCCGAATCGTCTCTCACAAGCTGACCGCACTTTCTTCTCCGCGGTGGGCGTTCGAATGAAGCTTGAAATCTCGAGACATACTCGTATCCACACGATGAGAAGCTTCCGATAACTGACTCCCAGCAGCCAGAGACAATAAAAAACTGAATTCTGTCCGCAGATTCATCTGCGTTCGAAGTTCCAAACCCAGAAATTTTCGATAAAACATCATCTCAGATCGGAATTTCGACTGCTCATTCTCAGCAACATCTCTGATTATTATCGGAGCTCTGAATGGAAATGGGAAATCATTTCAAGGTATAGAAACTGTTACGACGAAATGAGGTTTCAAAGCCAGTGCTTTCGCACTGCCGTGAGTTTCGCAAGGAAACGTTCCCATGGCGTACCGAATGGGAAACAAGTGAATAGCACATACTTACTGCTGTTTAGTTGAGGTGGGGAGTTGCACCAAACTTCTGTGTTCCGGCAATCTAGCCTAATCTATACGCGGAGTTACAAGAATGAAGAGTCAGGTCTTGTACTCGGGGACAACTCAAGGTTAGCCGTGTGAGCCGAAATGCCTCCTCCGGGCTTGAAGGTGGTGACCAGCGGCTTGTGATCGGTGTTCAAGATGAACATCCGGCCGTGAATGTATTCGTGAAAACGGACCGCGAAGGGAGGAGCGAGCGCCTCATTCTCGATTTGGGCGTACTTTTTCTCTGCTCCTGTCAGCGATCTTGCCCGTGTTGCATTGCCTTGCGGGTGCCGTTAGGGAACTCGTGGACCGCAGCCCAGGCCATATCCCGAGGCATCTGCTGATATCACCATTGGGAGGTCCGGGTTGAAATGCGTTAGTAGCAGATTTGACTGAAAGATGTTCTTTGCTCCCTTGGAGGCTTGTTCGCACTGGGCATCCCAGCTGACCGGCGTGTTCTTCTTCAGGAGCTTTTTGAGAGGTTCCCGTAGATTTCCCATATCCGGGACGAAGCTGTTGGAGGAGGTAATCGAAACCAGGGATGCTCTCAGCTGAGTGATGTTCGAAGGGGCTTGCAGGTTTGCGATGGCTTTCCTCTTCTCAGGGTCTGGTGTTCTTCCTTCCTTGTTGATGATGAACTCCTGGTACGTGATTCCGGGCTCCATGAGCGTTCACTTGTCAAGTCGAACTTTGTTCCCGAATTCGGTGAGCCGTTGGAACAGTTTGAGCAGCCTTTTCTCGTGTTCTTCCTCGTTTTTGCTTGTAACGATGTTGTCGTCCAGGTAAGCTGTCGTACCTGGCAGGTCTTGCACGATTGTATCCATCAGTCGTTGGAAAATGATTGGTGCTGTTTTGACTCCGAACGGTAGTCTCTTCATCTTGAACAGGCACTTCGGGGTGTTGATGGTTAGCAAGCGTTGGCTTTCCGTTTCCACCGGAATTTGTAGGTACGCTTCGCTGGGGTCGATTTTCGAGAATATTCTTCCTCCATTGAGCGTGTTGAAAATATCTTCTGCAGTTGGCAGAGCATAGTTGTCTCCTTCGATGGTGGCGTTCAGCCCCGTCGAGTAATCCGCACAGAGGCGGATGGTACCGTTGCTTTTCCTGACGACCACGTTGCATTCCAGCGCGTTTTGGCGGATTGACTCGAACAGCTCCAAGTCTCCCAACATCTCGTCGAAGGTAGGGTCTCCCTGAGTTTCGAGGAAGTTCATCGCTCGCATTCTTGCCAGTTTGTGTTCCGGGGCTTTCGGCCGGGCGACGTCGGAACAGTGTCGTTGGAGGGTCGAAGAAGAAACTCAGCTCCACGATAAGCGCTTCATAGTCGAGTTCCATGATTCTCCTCGGCATTATTCTCCGGGAAAATTGGTTGTTTACCTCCGTGCTCAGTCTCGAGGGTTATGCCTCAGATGCCAGAAACTCAGATGCCAGAAACTCAGATGCCAGAAACTCAGATGCCAGAAACTCAGATGCCAGAAACTCAGATGCCAGAAAACTCAGATGCCAGAATAGAACACTCTCCCGATTCTGAAGAGGTCTCCGCTAACTGAGCGGCCTCGGTGGCGATGCGTCTCCGACGTCTGCATCAAGCGAGAGTCATGCAGCAGACTACCCTCTACACCGTGCATACGCTGCACCGCACCTCCTGCGGCCGCACTCGATTCATTGATAGTTTGCTGATGATGGGAATGGATGATTCATGATGAATAAAGAGAACACTTGATGCATGTCTCCAACCTCGATCAGCGTGGACGTTCGGGGACTCACACCGAGGGGAAATAGAATATCGATCCTTCCTGCACTCCGAGTGGTCGCAGCCCACTTGGCCGAAGACTCGCGCAGCCTCTGCTTGGCTTCTCGGCCAATAGCTCTTCGGTTCCGCAAAACTTCGTTCGGAGCTGGAAAGATAATTGAATTCGCGGTTCTCGATCGTAGAATCAAGCGGGCAAATAGGGGGGAAGTTCGTTTTCAAGCCCTCTGCCGAGCTGGCGGGCCTAGAGCGACGTTTTAGGAAAAAAGGGGTCAAGTTCAGTAGCTGGACTAGTCGTTCCGTAGGCTTAAGTTACAGATCGATCTCGCCAACTACCAGTACCATATGAGCGAGTCGCTGACAGGTACGCGACAGTGCCGCAAAGCACAACTGTGGGTGATATCAGTTTCCTTGCGGCTAACTTCCGGCACAACTGCACAACACGCGAACCCTCGCCGGTAGAACGCGAGCCTGCGTCAAAACAGCTTTCCGGCGAAACGGACTGTTAGAGCATGTCCAGGGATGATTATAAGGCGGTTGTTATTGTTTCGAAATCGAACCCTTGACCAGCAAAGGAACAGGCGGTAGGCTCAGAAAGGCAAAATGGAAGTGAAGGAAATCCCGTCCACGAAAAACAAACCTATGTTTGTCCTTGAAAATTACCTTTTCGAGACTGAGAAGTACAATGGCGACAGGTTCTACTGCCGTTGTATTCGGCTAAGGCACAGCGGATGTCCCGCGCGAGCAGTGATCCGAAAGGTAAAGTCCTGCGCGACCACCGCGCAGTTGTGAACGTGAGGGAATTCGGGAAAAAGATTTCCGGAGATTCCTCAGTAGACTCCAAAGGCAATAGATTTTGAGATTATTTGTCCGCAGTGTTTCATGATGATCGGGCAATCACGATGGCCGGTCAAAATGAACCACGAGGTACTTGATAATTCGCGCTGGTCAGTCTTCACTAGGCTTTCAAACGGTTACTTGACGGCGATTTTTTTGCGCTCATCAACCGCAACAACCGCATTCAATCGTAGGACGGTGATAACTCGGGAGGATTGAGATCTAGAATTTGGCGCCAAGCCTTGAACAGAATCGAACTGAGAGACATGGAAGCGGCTTTGAGCATTCAGCTTGGCATAGCGAATGTGCAGAGGCTATGTTCAGCGGAAATAAGATCGGATGATATTTGAGCTGGATCGTTGGAAACGATGAGACGATAGACTCGGGTCGACATATTCGGTTCGCTCGTGAAACTAGTGACATCTTGTGTAATGGCTTTCGTCAAACCAAGTTCGCACACGCTTCCCTCATCCCAAGGTCCCTCTCCGGAGTCCTTGCGACGCCGCCGTGAACATTTTTAACAGAGCATCATACCAATTCCTGCAGATGCCACATCCGACGATCTCGAAAACATCCGGAACTCACAACCACGGGCCAGACGAGGCCGAAGTCATCTATAGATCAACGTCCAACTCGATGAAGGCCGCAGTCATCGCCCAGCCCGAAAAGACCCTCAAAGAAGTCTACCTTGGCGAAAGAGCGACGGCTATCGCTGAGCTGCAAGAAGATCACGAGACGGAGCAAATTGGTGCGGTAGTACCTAGCTTTGATGCGGTTCGTTGTGTACTACAGCGCGCACGTGCGACCATCCGTCCGCCGCTCCCAGAATCCAGAGCGGAAATCGTGCTCGAAGGCGATTGGGCTCTGAATTTGGAAGGCGATCCCTTCCTCCTCTTCGATGACGGGCTCGAGGATAGAATTTTGGGATTCAGCACGCCAGAGCTCCTGACTCACATGTTCAACGCGGATACGATTTTCATGGACGGAACATTTAGAGTCGTGCCGACACTTTTTACCCAGCTGTACAGTCTCCATGGGTTTTTTGCCGGCGAGATGATACCTTATGTGTATTTCTTGCTCCCAGACAAGACCAATGGCACGTACATCCGTATGTTCAATCTCTTGAAAAATCACGCAACGTCGAAAGGAGCAGTCTTCGCGCCAGCCCGGTTCCAACTCGACTTCGAACAAGCCACCTTACGAGCTATTGAAGAAGCGTTCCCTCACTCAGAAATCAAAGGATGCCATTTCCACTTTTGTCAAAGTCTTTGGCGGAAAGTCCAGAGTCTCGGATTGGCAAGATTCTATGATGATCAGGCGGTGAAGCGATTCATTCGGTGCTCGGGTGCGCTAGCTATGGTACCATTGCATCTCGTGGAGGACGCTTGGATGGAGATTAATGCGGAATCACCCGGGACAGACCATGAAGCCTACGGGGCTCTCGAGGAGTACAAGATGTACTTCATCGATACCTGGTTAGAAAATGAGACTGTGTTTCCTCGGGCGCTTTGGAACCATTACGCTAATTCCGGGCCCAGAACAACCAACCATGTGGAAGGTTGGCACCAGTCGCTCAATTCCACGGTGAAGAAACGTCACGCGAACTTGTTCGAAATGATTTCACATTTGAAACTGCAGGAGCAGAGATTTCGCCATGACATGATACTACTCGAAGCAGGAGGGCGCCCTCCGAGGAAAAACCTGACTTACAAGCTTCTCAATGAAAAGTACGCAGGTCTTGTGACTCGCCTTCAAACTAACCAGCTCACCCTCCTGAGGTTCATTCGACACGTTGCGTTTAATCTCCCATCGTTCGAGACACGGTAGCAATGTCGGCATTGTGTAGTCAGCACATCACATCACGGTTCTATGGTTCACTTCCGATCGCAGTCAATTTGTTCGAGTGCGTTCGCTCGAGTTTGTGATCCTAGAATTCGCACCACCCGTATTTCGAAGCTTTCATTCCGTATCCACGAGCAGGATATATCTATGTCCTCCTCCCCATGTTCTCCTAGTAGCTCGACCTCGCATTGAGGCGCCGCACTCAAGGTTCGCTACATATGCAAGGTTTGCATATGGGCTCGATCCGATATCTTTTTGTGAGATTTCCTAGTTCCGAGCATCAGCGAAGCAAGCGCTAGAGACGCTGGATCAAAAGAATCTTCTTGGGTATTGTCCATGATAAGATTCTCCACTCTTTGTTAGCCCACGCTGATTCGTTTTTCAGTCGATGTTTTAGTGTTCCAGAAATGATACCTATGCGTATAAGTTGTGTTACCCGGTGGGATGAAATAAGAATTTCGCGCACTTTCTTCCCCGGCTCTACGATTAAAGAAATCTGATGCTACGTTTGTAGCTCAAGTTTGTGTTTTTCCTAAACTTGTCTCATCCTACTCACTTCGTTGTTGAGCTATGATGTCGACAGAGTCAAGAACTGAGCAATTTCTTGACGGAATTTGCGCCTTGCGGAGCCAGCGCTATCAAAGTGAGAAGCATTCGGTCGTCTCCCAAACCCCTGATAGAGGACATAAGTTTCGAAACGTCGCGCCGCCGAGTTTCTTGCTGCCCTCAGTGCGGGAAGTTCTTCCGGTACCTCCATCATCGGGACGAATCTCGACTGTCTTTCGAATCCTCCAGAGGAGCTTGAAGGGCAGCCTCTCCGAACTGTCTCCAACCCCTTTGACACAGACGAGGCCAGAATATTACTCACGCTAAGAAACCAAGCGATACACAGCCCCACGATGAGGGAAACTCCAAACGGGAGAGCAGGTTTTTCTAAAGCTATGGGAGAATATCAGCATTCGATCCATGCTGAATCACCAGAGAGCGGGCTGACAGCATTCAAAATTATACCAGATCTAGGCAGCCGATGCTTATTCGTCAGCCAAGCGAGATTCTTGTCCGATGTGGCCTGGAGTAAACCAAAACAATTCTACCGCCGAACTTCATACGCCGCCTCCAAAGGCCCGCTAAATCAGCGGGGACCTCTTCAGAATCGGGAGAGTGTTATATTCTGGCATCTGAGTTTTCTGGCATCTGAGTTTCTGGCATCTGAGTTTCTGGCATCTGAGTTTCTGGCATCTGAGTTTCTGGCATCTGAGTTTCTGGCATCTGAGGCTACGCCGTCTCGAGAGGATGAACTGGGCTCGTGAATCACTGCTTCGAAGGGGTCCCGCATCTGATTCCACTCTGGGTTAGTATCGTTCGAACCAATTTTTGAAGGTGTTGCCGTTCTCGGCGTCGAACTTGAATTCTGGGATCCTGTCGATGCTGAGTTTGTAGTCTCCTTTGCCTTCAAGTGGTTTTTCCGATCCACCGCTCCGCAAATCGAGGTTGAGGTTGGCGATCGTTGTCTGGACAATTACTTGCAGGGTTCTTCCGTGTATTTTCCATTTTCGTGGGGTTGTCCGTTGGCTGGAGGTTTGTGGCACTTCACTGAAGTCTAGTCACTCCTTACGTCACGAACGTCGTAGGTCCTTTTCACTTCGTGTTGATCAGTCACTTGTGAGTTCCTCGTCGCCACTTGTTGTATCGTTGTGGTGGGGAGTTGCACCAAACCTCTGTGTTGCTGCAATGTAGCCTAATCTATACACGAAATTACAAATATAAGGAGTCTAGTCGTGTCCAGTACTCAGGGACAACTTGTCCGTTTATTTTCCTTCCATCTTACTCCAGATCTTCCGAAAGAGACAGCCGGGAGAGGGCTCCTTGTGGTCTATGGGCCAGCCCCCAGAGACGGCCGGCCCAACACTTACTTCGTCTATGATCACACATTTGACATTGAGGTATGCTGATGAGTAACATGTATCCTGAATGTCTCGAGTGCTTCCGCCTTAAGCCCCCCTCAATTTATTCTTCTTATTATTTCGGGAAAGTGAATACCGGGTTATGATGACTGAAATAGCTTATGTGTGTATCACAGGAGCAATCTCGGATGCCTCTTGAGAATATAATATCGATGCATGTTTGGCCACGCGTTGTCGATATCTCAGGATCCGTCAATAGTTCAAGATCAAATTGATTTCGCATGAATTCGATCATGTTTTCTTTTTTGAGGGGGTCTTTCAGGTTCCAATTGAAATCACCGCATAGAATCAGTGGAGTGTTCTAGTTTTGTACTCCTGGGGATGGTCATATTTCAGTAGGAACTCTTTAATGAGTTCGAACGATGTTCCCGGATTTATATATACTGTCGCAATGATGGTTAGTTAGTTACGTAGAAGTATTTTACAGGCACGAATGTCACGATGATCTTCATCAATGAGATCTGGTGTAATTGTGAGAGTTGCTTGCTTGGGTGCTCCTATCCTTTCGTAAAGCAACTCCACCAGTTCTGAGTTGTCTCCTGTTTTGGGTCACGAGGTTGGAATCAGATAATTATCTAGTATGATGACTTTGGAGTTATCATTCCGAGTTTCACTGTGACAGAAAATCGTGGATCGCATGTAGACTCTGTCGCTTTTGACATCCAATGCGTGTGCTGGCAAAAATTTGGACGTTGAATGACGTTAGGATCGTGGTCGCAGAATCCATTCGTTCTGATAGTTGATGATCTTGAGTTTTGAATCGATGACTACTCAAACGTTGTAGTTCCGTTCGAAGTTGTGCCATTTGAGGAGCGCTCGCTTGTTTGGAATGGTGGAATAGAAATTTTTCGGGACAATCATCGGGCGTTGTCAAGAATAAGCTTTCGACCGTTTCCATCCCCGACATAGCGACGTAAACCAAGTGTTGTTGTAGATTTTTATGGTATTCAAATACGATTTCGTCAGAGGTGCCACCTTGGGACTTGTGGGTCGTTATTGCACAGGCCAGACAGGTCAGGAAATTTGTTCGGCGACATTCGATTATTTTTGAAACCTTGAAGGAAACGTTTTTTTGAGAACAGAGGTCCTATCTGTTGTAACTCTTGTGTTGTTACCAATGAGGGTCTATGTTTCTTTCCCGCCATTTTTCGTATCTGATCATTGTCTGTGAATTCTATCCATAGACAGTAAGGTTCGGTCGTAGAACAATTGCGATTCGTTACCTCGTCGGTTTCTACTGTGGTCTTTTCTCTGGAATCAACGTAACGCAACAAGCCGATGGCTCCATCGACGATGCCTATATTACATGTTGCCATGTATGGTTGATTCAGACGTAAGGGCAAAGCATAGGGTAGATTTCCACTTTTCGTCAATTTCATTTGGTAAACTCTTGTTCGTGCACTCACTAGTTGGTCTTGTTTCCAATGTAATTATCAATGGCAGTCGAGTACCATTCTGGTGGTCCGACTTTTTTGTTGTAGTTCTCGACGTCCTCATTTTTGTGAAAGAGACGGATGGCACTCTTCACGTGGTTGTCACACCATTCTCTTTTTCGGAATCGTGATTCGATCCAGGAAATTTCTTCTTGAGTGAGGGCGTCTCCATTGCCAATTTTCGTGAGTAGTGTTGAAAAGATCAAGTCTTGTTGTCTCACCACTGTTTGGAGAGGGTAGTATCCCAAAGACTGCCATAGAACTGATCGGTGAAGTCCTCGTTTCACCGGTTCATTAATTGGCAGCATGCAAACGGGGGGGAGTTGTCGTAAGTCTCCACAGAAGATGATATCCAACCCGCCGAAGGGATTGTCGTCTTCCATGTTTGTACTATTCAATCTTTCGTTTATCGTATGATATGTTCCTGCACCGATCATACTTATTTCGTCGATAAATAGGATCTGCACGTGTTCGAATGCGTTACGGTATGCTTGACGTTCGTCGTATCGCAACCGCAGCCTTTCCAGTGGACGCTGCCGCCACCCACCACGTACGCATTTCGTTGATCGTTATGTGGCTGAATGAAACGGTTGTAGGTCTCCATCAATAGTATCAGTGTGAACGTTTTGCCGCATCCTGCAGCCCCAGTAAAGAATAATTGTACGGGAGGTAGTTTGGGATCCATGATTCGAGCGATACAGTGTTTGATCAGAGCTCTCTGTTCGAAGGTCGTTTGCCGCATCAGATTGCAGTATTCTGATGAGGATAAAAAGTTTTTTTCGGCATCTGACGATAGCGGTCATGGAGCTGGGAACTCTTATCTGGCGAATGTCATCATTCTGAGGTGAATTCAGAATATTTTCCTGATAAATGTAGCCTTCATTACTAGGTTCCTGGTATGTTTTATCCTCATCGTCTTTCCATAGATCATGATACTTTTCAAGAGTTTTCTCGAGGTCGTCATAACAGTCGTACTTCTTGCGGTGACTATGTATCCTTTCTTCATGTAAGGTGTAGATGTTCAGAAATTCGTCATCATCCAGGAGGTCGGTGACTTCATTTCTGAATGGATGTAACAGCAATACCATTGTTCGTTTGAAATTCATTTGGTCCTCTGGGGCGTAATATTTCCATCGGATGATCCGATTAAAACTTTTTTGATGATATATTTGATTCCCCTCACTGTCTCTCATTCCTCTTTCGATGGTCATCTTTGCGGCGAAGTCTGCTAGATTGAGATCCGATAGACTCGACGATCGTGCTTCATATTTCTGTATTATATTCTTGGTCCAAACATCCGTTTAGTCAGTTGAAAGTTTTTTTCGTCCATCTTGGTGCGTGATTTGTGACATGTCATACGTTTGTTCGGTACATCGGTCGGAATAAAAACGATTTCCCGGCGACTCAAACTCATTGGTTGACGGAGTAAATACCAAGCTGCTTCTTGTGCACTCATTCCCACCGCATCCAACATACGGATGCTCATTCGTTCCAGAAGGTCTGTATAATCTTGATCAGGATATTCTTCTTGTAATTCAGTCAGGTGTCGTCGTAGATCGGTCATACCGCGATTGCTCTTATTGATGTATTCTACTACATAGGAGGTGCAGCTGAATTCTCCGAGTATGAACTGTTAATCCATATTTGCCTTCAGTATGCTCGCTATCCATGGATTGAATGTGTTCGTCCATATGTCCTTGATATTCCTCTTGAGTCGGACGATGGGTCTTGATACGCAGGCTCGGATGATGTTCAATTGATCTTCGTAGGTCATCGTGTTGTCTTGGAGGAAGTCATCGATAGAGGCATACGCACGCTCTTCCAAGTTATTTTCCATTTGTTAACCTTTTCTCCGTAAGGCCTTCCGTCCAGCGTCATCGGGCGGCATGGGTAATATAGTTTTTGTACGAAAACTCGGCCAAAACGGGATGTTAAAGCGGCAAGTATCGTTTTTTTTTGTGTTCATCGGTTTGTTTGTAACACGTGAATGTGTGCTTATGCACTTGAAGGGGGGCATAATACTGGTTCTCTCGGTCATGAAGAATGTCCACGGAGCATGGATGGTCGATCAGATCCACAGTTTCCGGCATTCCTTGCTCTGAGGGGGTTCTTCGGGATCATTCATTAACCAAAGGAGGATATGAACATGTGGGCTCCCCCTGTGTTGAAACTCCACACGTAGAAAATGGTCCAACACCGCGTATTTTGCGAATGGGCTCTTAGTTTTCGACCGGAGAAGACCTATACTAATTGTGTGTATCATTTTCCAGAAGTAAATGCAACGTGTTACGGGGTCATCATTGACGAATTTCGATCTATGAGCCGCAGAGAAGACTCGCAGTGGGTCTTCTGTGTCTTCATTCTCTTTGGTCTCCATCTTGTTCAAAATGTTAAGAAGATGAGGCCATCGTACTTCGTTTGCGCTCATCGTCAAGAAGAAAGCTGGTTTCCCCGATTGCCGTATCATGGCAAAACGATCTTTCTTTCTGGAAATCCAATATTCAACTGAGTTAGGGATCGATTTCAAGAATGCAAGATTATTTTGCACACAGTGTTCTAAGAATCTATTGTCTTCGATCATTTCACGTGTGATTTTGTTTAGTTCTCTACTACATCGGTAATTGGCATGTAATGCACTTAAAACTCGTAATGCTCTTGGCGGCCATCTAGAGGATGTTCCGGGGTTGTTCCTAGTCTGTCGCTCCGTCGGATTTCACTCGTCATGATTTGGAATGGGGTCCCCAGCAACCCCATAATAAATGGGAACGACCCCATAATAAATGGGAACGATAGTTCCTCGCATGTTCATCGTAGATCACACTCAATGGAGTCGATTTTTGTCCGGGAGCTATGTTCAAGTATTTTTCTTCACTCCAAAGGAGTTATTGTTGTTCAAAGAGCAGAAGTTCACAATCATTCTCGACATCAACTTCTTCGATTTCTTCCTGGGCATTGTCATCATGATTGTTTTCGAACTTTGCCCAATCGACTTCAATATTGTAAACCTTATATAATGGAGTGCCTTGTAAATGGGTTAACCATGACTTCAAGTCACTTTTTCTGGCTTGTCCAGAATATGCGGAACTCTCATGGATTGCGTGTTTCTTCAGCGAAACATTGAGTGCATAGTCATGCGCTAAGTCTCTTGGCAGACTTATAAATCATTTCTTGTACGTCAACTGGTACATTTATGATCTGTCCGATGATTCTATATGTTCCTGATTCTAATCGGGGGCGTCGGATTTGCATGAACAGGACCCGAGGACTTATGAGTCGCATTGTGTGGCGTTCCATTCCGGCAGATTCATCGGTATTGCTGCGTACTTGAGTCCATTGAAGATGGCCAATGTAGGAATCTTTCCTTTCCTCAATGAGGCGTCACATGTGGAACACAGTTTCACGGGGTGATCCACATACCCTATAGTTTCTATCAATGGGGAATATCTCTGTCCCGCATCGCGAAGGTCATCACGGAACCAAAACCGATCACACACAGAGCAAGCGTGACCGTATTCTTGCTCAATGAACAGTTTGTGGAGTTTTGCTCTCGCCGTCTTTTTTTCTGATTCCAGGTCGTTCGACGTATCTATGATTTCCTCACAACAGTCGAACTCATTTCATTTGACTCATAGAATGATAAATCTGTGTACTCGTCGGTGGTATGCTGATCGTGAGTGACTAGATTTTCTAGACTTACAGTCGAGTTTGTGCATCCGTTACCCATTTGCCTTGAGTTTGACTCGTTTGTTCCTCGCTTCAGGGGATTCGGCGGCAATCATCTTCTCGGACCGGATCTCAACAGTTCGGTGAAAGTCATGCCTGTCCTCTCACGAAACTCTACATCACGGCCGCCTACCTGTGATCTATCCTCGATACTCCCGAGATCATCCGATGTGTCCACGTAACCTGTGCCACCTGGAATTTTTTCTGTATGTCTTTTCAGTATCATATGGAAAAATTCCCGCTATAGGTATTCCCTTTCTTCTGAAAATATTCTTGATGTACTCTGCCCTCTGATCCTACCTTTCTTCTTATCAAGAAATTGTATTTTACGCTCTGCGGACGTCTTCGCTGGTGCTTTTTTCCCGGGCCCTCTCTCCCCTCGTGTCTTTTCCTGATTGGTTCCATTTCGATCTTTCTCTCTGTTCTTTTCGAGAAACCGGAGTTTGCGTTCAGCACTCGTCATCGCACGTTTCTTCTTTCCCACTCCTCGTTTACCGCGTCTCGATTCCTGGACATTCCCCGAATCGCACTCTGAGTCGATAACTTCTATTATCTTGGCTGACTCACACCCTGTATCCCCCACCGTAGGTTTCTCCAATACCCTTCCTCAGCCCTTTTCGGTAGCTAAATTCGGGAGGCATTCGACTCCATAGTTTTTTTTCTCGAAGTATAACCTCGAGAAAGCTCTTTCGACTATCCAAGAAAACTGATATAATTCAGATCTTCGTTGTCGGAAGAAACTTCTTGTGTCAAGTTGCAGATCTTAAGTCCCGGCCCGAATCAGATTTGAGCCGACTTCAGAGCGACATTTCCCGGTTGCGAAGAATTGTTGCGGCCGTTCGTCGAAAACAGAAAATCCTGAAGGCGTTTTCGCTTGACATACAGCTACCTTATTCAGAACACGCGTGACGCTCCTAAGTAACCATCTAGGACAAGGGTTCGATTTGATCATACTTCTCGAGGTCCATGGAGGTGAATCCAAAGCCTGATTTGCTCCGGCTTCCTATGGTTTTCACGGTAGGAACCTCGAAATATCTCCTCAAACTTCAGTGTCGCTACCGTCGAGTAGCTCAAAATCGCCCAGCGGGCACCATCTCCCCGTATCCCGTCGAAACTAATATCCTTGCACTGTTTTTCTTTAACGATTTTGGGGGAAAATTCCAATAGCAGCCTGAGACAGTAGGAAATTGGACCTCGGAAGGTTGTTCGCGTTCGGGACAAAGTGCTTTATACACAACCAAGACTCAGATCTTCCTCTATCCAGCTGAGTGAAATGTAGATCCCGTCTCTACTGACATGATAGATATCAAAACGACCTCGATCTGTCTCGTCTCGAATTCATTCTTCCAAAAATGAATCGGAAAAGAAAGAGAGTCACATGTAATCAAGTGAGGTTCTGACTTTATTTGGAAATAGATCCTCCAGACTTGGGAAAGTATGGTCAGATTGGTCTCGGATCACCTCTCCAGGCCTGGGAAGTAATGGTCAGATTGGTCTCGGAATCACCCCTCCAGACTTGGCGGAGGATGGTCAGATTGGTCCTGAAATCACGCCTCCAGACTTGGAAGAGTATGGTCAGATTGGTCCCGGAATCACCCCTGCAGACTTGGGGAAGATGGTCAGATTGGTCTCGGAATCACCCCTCCAGCTTTTGAAAAGGATGATCAAATTGGTCTCGGAATAACCTCTCCTGGTTTCGAAGAGTATGGTCAGATTGGTTTCGGAATCACCCCTCCAGAGTTGGAAAGTAATGGCCAGATTGGTCCCAGAATCACCCCTCCAGAGTTGGAAAGTAATGGCCAGATTGGCCTATGTCCTTCCCGGTGAGCCGCCCTACATTATGCAGTTTGTTTCAAGTCGATCCGATCAATACCGGAGGAGCCTATTGAGGATAAACAAACAAACAAACAGACCCTGGATTTTTATATACATAGATGAAAAGTAAATGATTTTTAGGGGCCTCTCAAGCCAACCTCGAGAGGGGGAAAATTTGAATGGAAGTTTCACAGCTCTCACCAGAACACTGTGAATCTCCCATTCGCCGAGAACCCCCCTTGCCTTTATTGGACCCATCGTGGTCGAAGACCTTCCAACCAGGTACAATATAGCTCGATAGACCTCAAGCACGTCAAGTTCTTGCTCACAGGTTCCCTAGAAACCGACCCGTCAACAATCGACTTAGGGATTGAATTATGACTCAAGAGACTAGTCACTGCTGACCGAATTCGGGTATGTACCTGACGAACTCGTTTTCGATATGAGAATTTCATACGGAACTTCTTCTCCTGTACACTGGCGAACAAAGCCTGAAACGCAGCTTGGTCATCCGCTCGCAAGCGGGCCACTGTTCCAGCATCCGTACCTACGATATTTTCCGCCTCCTATAAGTATGATTCATAAAGACTGGTTTGCCATCGAAATGTTCCAAACCTTGATCCCTAGGTTGAATGAATCAAACATTTTCGTCTTACTGCGAATCAACTCACTCTATCTAAAACGGTACACCACATATCTTGTGTTTCATCATGAATCAAAACCTTCAGAAGAAACCGCGATCTATAACTGTCGTGGGTCTTTTTAAACTTGACGCAGTTCCATTGAAGCAGAACCGATGTTCATGTTCGAAATTCGAATATCATTGTGAAACACGTAGTTGCTAGATATGATATTCTGAGTCAATAATGTCAAAAATGAAGTCGACTTCTCTACAGCAAGCGAATTCCCTCGACGCGCTTCTGACGTGACCGCACATCTGGCTAACCACCATTTTCGTAGTTGCCGTCCTCTTTCTGTTTTGAGGACCTGCTTCAGTTACGATGACATCAATCCGAATGAGGGTCTTAGTACCCTCATACTCTGACGTCTTGCATTTCTCGACGGATAAGATAGTCCCCGCGACAGGTTGCAGTTTTTCCGCGTTCTCATTCCAAACCACCAATCCGATGGGACATCCAGTCTTTCCAAAACAACTATCACTTCATTGTCATTGAATCATGACAAGACACCGAGCTTTAACACCCGAGATTCAACTTCAGTTCAAATTTCCCTCGCTTCCACAAAAACCTCAAAGGCCTCCCGCTGCGATTTTTTCGTTCCGATTTTTTCGTTCCACTCCCAGGTTACACCCTAGTGAACACGCTCGAAGGATAGCGCATTTCTGCGCTAAAAAGCTATTGCGCATCCCGATGGGCTGTGGAAGAAGTGCATGGTCTCACCAAGCACTAGAACCGAATCTCGGATCTTCGAGTCGATAATAACCTGCTTCTCCGGATGGGAAAGCTTCACAGATCCGTCCAGACCGTGCTCATTGAGGTTCTGGAGCGCATGCCAACTGCGAAACGCCCCGAATATGCTGGCTCAGGAAGTTTTCTCTTTCATTCACAGAGTCGGAGGTATCCCTCGGGACCCAAGGGATGGGACCTAAGTCCTTTGCCCGGAGAGTGTGGTGTCGCCACTGACTGAGACCTCCTGTGTCCGCCCATCTATCACTGTTGGGACCTGAGGCTAGCCCGGTCCCGCTTCGTTGTAAAACATGCAAATAAAAGTGAGCGGCCATATTGGCCACGATTCATTCTGCACTAGATTCCGGCCTCGTGTGTGTCCGCTCCTTTAGTCTCTCTTCTAGAGCTTGTCTAGAGAACCCAACATTGGCGCAGCCGGCAAGTCGTCAAATCGAGTATCAGAAGATGAAAGGGAAGCTTCACGATGAGTCGACCAGGGACGAGTACGAGGCACTGCTAAGTTCTCGAGTGCAGGTCCGGCGTGCTGCGACAACGCGTTGCAAAGCCGTCAACGACCTATTCGAATGTACCACAGAGGTTAGTCCCGTTACAGTCTTCGCGGAGAAAGCCACTTTGACCGAGCTCAGAGGAAGATTGATGGACCTCGACGCAAATTTGGAAAGGCGATCGGCGGCGCCCACGACGGAAGAGGAGAGGAATGACCGGGATACGTTCTCAGATCGGTGTTTAGAATACGAGTTGACGATCAACACGGCGTTGGGCAAGCTCGAGTTCTTGTCTATAAGGCCTGTCGCTCTCGGGAAAGAGGTCAACGTGGCCTCCGACTCCAAAACGTTCCAACCTTTGACGGTCCAGGATCGAGCCGTGGTTCTCACAAACGTTCTCAAATTGGTAGGACCGTTCTCTTATGACTCGTCCAAGACGTTCAAGCTGTGGATGAAGCGCAATGACCAAGTGCTCCAGTCGTATTGCACCTGTGACGAGGAACGCGCCCAAATCGTTCTTCGGGCCTTGGGTCATGCGGAGTACCGTCAGCTCGTTGCTCGAATCTCCCCGCGCTCGCCAGAGGATGTGCCATTCGAGGAATTGAAGATCTTACTTCAAGAAATGTTCGGTCATCGTCAGAGTTTGTTCCGGCGTCGCCATGACACGTTGCTAGTAGATCGGCTGGCGCCGGGTATACGGTGCCGGGAGCTGATTGACAATGCGAATCTCAAAGGGGATGAGTTTGAGTTCGACACCTTGTCACTGACGCAGTTCAAAGTCTTCATCCTTCTACTGTCAATTCCTGATGCATCATACCAGCAGCTACGGGCCGTGATCATACGGACCTTGGATGACAAGCCCGAGATAACCATCGACGGTTTACGGTCGGTACTGGAGCGCTACGAAACTCGAACAAGCGATTCGAAAATCAACGATAACACGGCCGCGCTTGCAAGGGAAGTGGGGATAGCTAAAATGTCTACTCATCCGAAGCGTTCTGTGCCCGAGATGCAAACACGCCGACCGCTGGTTCGACAGGCGACTCAGAAGACAAAGGTTGGGCCCTGCTGGGGCTGTGGCGAAGGACATCTGCGGAGAGATTTCCCGCACAAAGAAACGGAGTGCTTAGAATGCCACAGAAGGGGTCACCTAGCCAAGGTTTGCCGCTCGAAGAAGGTTCGGGCGAATTCGGTGCAGATTTCATCGGTGCTGCCTCGTCACGAAATCGCCGAAGGTCGGAAATTCGTCGGAATACGAGTCGATGGCTGTCTGATTCCCTTCCGAGCTGATTGTGGAGCTGACGTCTCGACAGTCACGTTGGCAGCCTGGAAGCGTTTGGGGTCCCCGTCTTTGCAGCCGCTTGTAGATCGAAGCAGATGGGAAGGAGTTGGTCGCAAACGGCTACTTCAAGGCAGATTTTCAGTACGGGGGTCGTCGGTGCGAGGAACCTATCCTAGTTCTGCCGTCCGGGTCCAGCAACCTACTCTGTGGCCGTGTTCTCGAGAGATTGGGAATACTCGTTTGGACGACGCAACAGCCGGGACCAGAAATCGCCGCGGTCTCAACGCCGCGGTACGCAACGTCTCTCCAGGCTCGTTTCCCGTCGTTGTTCGAGAAAGGGCTCGGCTGTTGTTCGAAGCTGGGCGCCAAGTTGTACCTTCATGAAGGAGCCGTACCGGTGCATCTCCCGCCGCGACCCATCGCCGTCGCTTTCAAGGAGGAAGTCGACCAGGAGCTGGACCGGCTACTCGGGAAAGGTACCTTACGCTCAGTGGAGCAGTCCAACTGGGCCACCCCTATCGTGGTGATCAAGAAACCTAACGGAAGTCTTCGAGTCTGCGCAGATTACTCAACGGGCCTAAATTCGGCGTTGAAAGACTTGAATGAACCACCCTCTGCCTAATATGGAAGAGATCATGGCGAAGTTTCCGGGCAACAAGCTATTCTCGCAACTCGATCTGGCGGATGCATATTTGCAGCTGAAATTGGACCAAGAAAGCCAGCAGTAAACCACGATCGCAACTCACCGGGGGCTGTTCCAGTATCAGCGGCTGGTATTCGGCCTGAAAACGGCGCCGGCGATTTTCCAGAAGGCGATAGAACAAGCGCTGGTCGGTCTGGAAGGTACTCTGGTGTACCTTGACAACATTATGATCATGGGACAAGACCCCGAAACGCATGATCAGCGTCTCAACGCAGTACTACAAAGGCTTGAGGAGTGGAGGTTCCGCTTGCGTTTAGAAAAGTGCAGTTTCGCGCAACCGACGGTGAAATACCTCGGACTCATCGTATCCGAGAAGGGGATCGAGGCCGACCCGAAGCGAGTGGCGGTTATCCAAACACCGTCCTCACCGACGTCTAAAAGAGAGGTTCGTTCCCTCCTCGGCCTCATTAACTACTACGGGAAATTTGTAGACCATCTCCACACCTACAAAGACCCACTCGAGAGACTACTGGCTAAGGAAGAGCAGTACGTTTGAACGGAAGAGCACGAGCAGTGTCTCACAAAGATCAAGGGTCTCCTGAACGGTCCCTCGCTGCTAGCACACTACGACCCAAGGCAAACGCTGATCATAGCGGCAGATGCTAGCCCCTCTGGTATCGGTGGTGTGCTCTTAAAGCGCTACCCGGACGGGAATGAGGAAGCCGTGTACCACATGTCAAAGTCGCTCACCAAAACTCATCAGAACTACAGCCAGGTCGAGAAAGAAGCGCTGGCCTTGGTAACGGCGGTCGAACGGTTCAAGCGGTTTGTGTGGGGTCGGCACTTCATCCTACAGACCAGCCACCAGCCACTCGTGGTGCTCTTCAACCCGGCTAGCATGAAGGGTTTGTCCGACCGTACCGCGGCCAGGTTGCAGCGATGGGCACTTCGGCTCATAGGGTTCGACTTCGACATCGAGTACGTGCAGACGGGTGACTTGGTCACGCGGATGCCTTGTCGCGGTTAATTCAAGAAGCACGAGCCGACGCTGCTGATCCGGATTTGGAGCAAGTGGTAGCCCCCATCGACGCTACAGGTGTGGAACATCTCCAAGCAATCGTGTGCAATGCGCTAGAGTCGCAACGTTGTCGAGACCGTACGGCCCGGGAGACGGCAAAGGATCCGGTTCTGTCCAAGGTGTTTGAGAAAGTGACGGAGAGCTGGTCTCCGGACGACAAGAAAGATGCGGTCCTTAATCCATTTGCGCTTATCGCAGATTCGTTGTGCTGTTCTGAGGGAGTCCTGCTCCATGGCAACCGGGTCGTGATGCCCACGACTCTCAAGCTGCACGTGATGGAAAAACTGCATCTGGCACACCCCGGCGTTCGCCGCATGAAGGCGCTGGCTCGGCTTCATTTCTTCTGGCCCGTCATGACCAAAGACATAGAAAACTTCGTGAAGGCTTGCTCCCGCTGCCTCGAAACGTCTTCGGCTCCGGTCAAGGTACCCTTGACGCCTTGGCCGAACTTCGGAAAGCCGTGGTCGAGAGTGCATGTGGACTTCGGGGAGCCCCGGAAAGGCAAGGTATTCATCGTGGTCGTGGACAGCTTCTCGAAATTCATCGACGGCCAGTGGCTGTCGTCAACGACGGCCGAAGCAGTCACTCGGTACTTGCGGCGACTATTCCGGATCTTGGGCCCGCCTGACACACTCGTCAGCGATAATGGTCCCCCGTTCAAGTCGATGGAATTCGCCGCATTTTGCGAGGAGTTCTCCCTCACACACCTCCGTTGTGCTCCAGCAATGCCTATGAGCAACGGACAAGCCGAGAAGTTGATTCGCTACGTCAAGGATGCGATCGACGACAAGACCACGTCGCTAGATCGCATCGTGTCGGCGTACAGCTACACGCCCGCGTCTGCGCTTGGAAACAAGTCTCCGAATGAAGTGTTCTTTGGGCGCACACTGCGGACGCCTCTCGAAACCTTCAAGCCGGCGACGGCCGTTGCGGCGAACTCGACACGGTATCAGCGAGGCTACAAACAACAGTTCGATCGACGGAACGGTACCGCTAAGCGCTGTTTCGCGGAGGGGGAAACGGTGTCAATCCAACTTTCGAACGGAAGCCGCGTCAGCGCCGTCGTAAAGCGTTTCATCGGCCGGGCTATGTTGGAGCTTGAAGTCGATGGGAAGAGAGCGGTGCGTCACCGTTCTCAAATCTGGAAGCGAATCGCCACCACGCCTCAGAATCCGACGGTGCGTTCTAGCCCGGACTCGGCGTCAGCCCCCCGGATACCGCGACCGCGGCACTGCAAGGCCGCCATTGACTACAAGAAACTCAATGGCTAAACAGGGGAGGGATGTTGGGACCTGAGGCTAGCCCGGTCCCGCTTCGTTGTAAAACATGCGAATAATAGTGAGCGGCCATATTGGCCACGATTCATTCTGCACTAGATTCCGGCCTCGTGTGTGTCCGCTCCCTTAGTCTCTCTTCTAGAGCTTGTCTAGAGAACCCAACAATCACTGGGGACTCGAAGCAAAGCCTCGTAGATATACTCCCGAGTGATAGAGAGCCCCGATGTCTAGGCTCCGATAGCTGTAGGGAGGCGCAAGGTCCTGCCGCTGATCCGGTGAAGGGAGTCATTGTCACCGTGATCACCATTGAATTCTCTCTACAGATAAGACGGTGGTTCCTGCTTTTCCTTGGCCTGACAGAGGGGGAAGTTTCGTCGAAGTGAGCCATAGGTTGGTTGTTTGCATCGAGTGGACTGGCCGAATAGGGAGCAGCTTATTCCCCAAAAGTTTTCCATCAAATGATAGACTCTTCAACTTACGCAAGGAGAGGCCAGGGGGAAGCTCCAGTTCCAACTCATTTCTACAATATCGTGCTCGATTCTCGAAAATCGGGAGAGAAACTCCGTTCGCGATCCTGTACAATCCATAATCAACGCTCTGGGTCGGTCACTATCCGAGTCTCTGTAGATCCTGTTTCAGAATGCGTTGCTATTGCTCCGCGCTCGAAATGCACTTGTGCTGGTGTTTTTCATCCTGATTTTTCTGCGCTTTCACCGAAGAATCGGTGGGAGAGCAGTTGGATCGACGTACCGTGGAACTCCTCGATTCGAGATCGTCCGCAACGGCGTGCGACAGATAATGGAGTTCCTGCCGCATCAGTGTGAATGAAGCCGACCAAATTGTCCCACACCGTCCCGGAGACTTTCCACCCTGGTCAATCAGAGTTCCTCGCACAATGATTATTCGTGATCCCATTATTCCAACTGTACCTCATCGCGAAAAGATTGATTTTCTCAGCTCCGGCCCGGACGGCGGTGAAGACTGTACTGGTTCGAGTACAGCGATGATCACAGGAGTTCACAGCACAACGACAAGTTTCCGGATCACGTAGTTCCCCGCCTCGATTCACACCCTGCTTCATTCCATCTGTCGATCACGGATTCATCCCCCTACTTTCCTGACGTTCTTCCCACGCGGCGATTGATTCCATCGAGCATCATTTCCAGTTTGGCTCGAGATCAGTATCGGTCGAAGGCTTAGTCTGGGTTTGACGGTCTTACTAGCCTTACTGTTAGGTCTTACTGTTAGCTCGGTCCGCGAACAAAGAGATCGGCTGAGTCCAGCGAAAGCTGTCTATGTGGTGGAAGCTCTCCGTTCACGCTGCCACTCAAAATCAGTGCTGGAAAGCAAGTGTGGTTGTTGATGCAAACGGTGCCGCCACTTTTGAGCGGAGGTCAAATTCTAGCGGAATCCCAATTTGAGCGACTGCCCGAATCGAGCGGATAGCAGCGGCGTGCGGAACGGTGATCTGGTCCAAACTTCCGAAGTGAAAACGTCGTTTTCTGTGACTGTGGTGTACTCTGCTGGTACTTTGTAATTCATGTGACGAATTTTTAGGCTCCAGTTTTTCCTCAAACGTCGCTCGTGATGAATCGAAAACGCTTCAACTTTTTGTAATGGTCACCAATTAACGGGAGAAGCGCTCATTCAATTTCGGCATTCACTCGAGCCATTTAAGATGGAGTCCGAGACCAATATGTGCACCCCCTCGGAAAACTCGAAAATAAGCATGAATAACCGTTTTGCTCGATTGCCGGGAGGCGCAGTGGAATCAATCGTGCAGGAGACAAACTGATTAGAATGGGAAAAAATGAGATCTTGAGGCCATTAGAATTACGACGCTCAGCTGCCTGGACATAAGATCGCTCGTCAAACAACTGGTCGAACAGTGGGGAGCTTTTGGCCGCGTAACAGAGTTTCGGTCAGAAATTTCGCACTCTCCGCCCACATCAGAATGACCTTAAGTAGTGCTCAGTAGTGCCGCTGGACAACCCCTTCAAAGCGGCGCAGTCGACTTCTAGGTCGAATAGAATGAGCATTCCCAGCGCCCATTCCGGTTTCATAGTTCCATGCATGCGGGCGGGTCGGATACCGGATGGTCCTCCCAGCTGAGATTCGCCCAAGGTGACGCAGAGTTACAATCTTACTATGTCAGGAACTCGAGGTTTCCAGCGGAATCCTGAACGCTTTGGATCTAAAATTGCATACAGAGGCGGAGGAATTTCGCGCCTAATCGGGAAGCGTTCCCGCTTTCCGCTATTCGAGACCCTGCCGGAGGCATGTGCGCCGCCGCTGCTTGCGCTCAGGTCATTATCGCCCCTAAAATGTACCGGAACCCAACCCAAGTGCAGTGCGGAGCCGTCGCGCTGTCAAGCGGCATCTCGTGGCTTGCTCTACATGACAATTCTGACTAGAGCTGAGGCGCTCATGCAAAACTGTGAGAGAAGACTGCATATACTGCATCCAAGGACGCCGGCGGCGTATGAATATTCAGGGATTGAGATATCTGTGGTGCGCGAACCGGAGGATTCGAGAGTTGAGAGCTGTCGTGCATGGACTTAAACACGCAGCAGGCGGTTCTCCGAACGTTTCAGGCTTCCATGAAGCATTCGATCATGATTAGGGCTGGGAGTTTGGCGCGGGGGAATTCACGACGACGCTGGGGAAGGTGGCTTGTTACCGATGCGGCGACAGAAATCATCTGGCTCATGCCTGACCTCATAAATCGACTGACTGCAACGTATGTGGTAAAATTGCTCATTTAGGGAGGGTTGCCGAACGAGCACCTATCGATACCACTTTCTAGATGAAATTCCCTTCCCTACGTTACTTCGAAGGAACCCCTGTGTGTCGCGATTTCCCTCAATAATCAGGACGTGATCATGGAGGTGGATACTGGGAGTTGAATCTCGACAATGACGCTGGAAGCATTCCGTAGGGATCTACCCGAATCAGGAACTGCATCAAAACTACGTTTGCTTTAAGACAGCCACAGAAGTTCGAACCACCGCCTACGCGAACGTTGAATTCTCATACCAGAGCCAAAGGAAGGTTTTTTCGGCTGTAACTCATTGGCAGACCCACGTTTCCTACACTGATGGGACGCAATATCAGTCTCGATTGGGCATCACTTATCGGAAGCAAAAAAATTCGGGATTTCAAGAAGCTCCAAAAAGAACGAATCCGTCGACTTCAAAGCAGAGGCGATGATGCATCTCCACGACCGCAGTGAAGCTTCTTCTTACGACCGAATCACCGAAACCCTTCTATGCCAGAGCTCGTCCGATAGCACACGCCATCATACGCAAGACGGACAGCGAACTTGACTTTCTGGAGAATAACAACGTCGAATCTTTGAAGCAAATCTTTCTCTGGCTTTCCTACCGTCAGAGGATGATGGATAACGCAGCCGGCCAGAGCCCGGGTTCTAGGATGCTTCGTTGGAGGTCCGATCAAAACTCGACATGTTGAGAAGCATCCACTCAAACGAATCTCGTCAAATCGTCGAAACCCACTGTTGGTGATGCATTCATGGCTCGGGAGCACCGGAGACCCGGATCAATGTGAATTCCAGACGTGGTCATGAAGCACTGCGGCTCTCGAATCTGTGGAGTGGAAGTTCCCAACGGTATGAAGACGTTATTTCGAACAGATTAGAGGGCGCGAAGATGATTCAACATTCCAGCACACCGGAGAGGAGTCTCTACAACCTCCTCGCGGCCGTTCATCCTCGCGGCCGGACCGAAAATCTCAAGTACGCATACTTCGAATGCCAAAGCAAACTCTTCAGACGACGAGTTCTTCGAGGCCACTGATCCAGATGAATACAACGGAGGTGACGCTCAGAGTGTTCCCATAGCTTTGCGATTGCTAACGATTCAAATTGTGATAATACCCTGAGAAAGAATCCAACAGCTGCTCCCGAGGTTCGTTCCTCTAATCAAGGGGTTCCCAAAGTGGTCTATATAGATACCAAGGGGTCGATATCATTTCTCAGGGGGTCCACGGAATTCGCGGGAAAAAACGGGGGTCGAAGGAAAGGGTCCACGGCCACATAAACAAGAAAAAATGCCCTCGTCTCACTCTGCTTCCCTCAGTGTGTTGGACCCATGCTTTCTGCCATAATCTATTGAAGGAGGACAAGCAGTTTCTTCTTTGAATACTCTGGCCATGTTGGCGGTACAAGACAGCAACCCTCACCCCAATCGGTTCGAGCGCCATCTACCGCTGGGAAAAAGAAGAAACTCAATCTCTGAATTCTGTGACGGTACATCACATACACGGATCACGCACATATCCATCACTATGGGCGATCGCGAGAAGAAGTTTCATCGCTTCCCTATCCTCATATCTGGCAGATAGAGGCTTCAATGCAGCAGTCAATATCGTTATAAGGACCAGAAACAGGATGACCATCGCTGAACGAGGCGGTTTGCGGCTGACTACCGCTCTAGAACAAAACTCGAAGAATTGGGTTTCGTCACAACAAGTAAACAAATCTCATTGAGAATACGTACCACCGGGTCTGAGTTACGCCCAATAAAGACACCTTCAATCTAATCCTCGTACATCCTGAATTTCAGTGATTGAGGCTTATACTTGTTGGGGGTCTACACGAGCTGAGAAAATTGCTCAGGGGTCCTATCCTAGGCATATCCTAGGCATATCGGCAAGCTTCAGCGTGGTTCTTTTACTTGTGTAGCTCAACAAATTCCACGGTATCGTCAGGATTCCCAACAAGGGGAAGTTGTTCTGATCGCTCGAACACTCCGCGTCACAGCAGACGCTCCGTTCTCATCATTAAGTGAATAAAGCCCTCAGTCCCGCTCGAGTGGTTACCCACGTCGGCAGTGTTTCCCGTGGAACCTTGCAGTTTAACACCTACCAATGTATTCAGAGGAGTGCGGACAAACTGACAAACAAACTGACAGACGAAGCCGATTGTACATAGTATGGATAATTATCCGTCGGTCCATGAGAACTTATTGTTGAAAATCTCAGGTATGAAAGACTCATTTGTGCATGTCCCTATAAGGATGGATAGGAGGTTTAGAATGATGAGTGTCTGAACTGCTTCGCTCCAATTGTTAGGTTTTGGAGGGAATGGGACCCAGTGATGCTCACTTCAGCTAGGCTGGGAAGAAAGGTGATGGCAGTCAAAATGGCTGTCCCTCTTATTGACTCGGAAATAGTTGTATAAAGAAGACCACCAATCATCATCATGAAGAGAGTCGGCAATTCTCTGGGAACAGGGCTGGGCGAAACTTAGAAAACGGATCGATGCTTATCCATTGGAAGTTTTCTAGTCGCATCAAAACTCCGAAGACAACGCCTAGAGTCAGTGGGTATTTATTGACAATCACTCGTGATACTCACATCCCAGAAATAACGAGAGAACATACTGAAGCGACATCCGAATCGGTTGGAGAGGCATCTCGCCGCTCTCGGAGGTGGCTCGGAACAATTATGTGATCCCGCTCCTCCAAGCATGGACCCCTGCATTGACTTGGAGCTTTGGTCCGAAAATTCATCATCTGAGCTCGCGGCGAGTCGTTCACAAGCGTACGATACCTTGGCCACTGAGCATCACTCGAATGATGAGGAAATATAAAAACTCCGA
This sequence comes from Phytoseiulus persimilis, assembly GCA_037576195.1. Classification (NCBI taxonomy): domain Eukaryota; kingdom Metazoa; phylum Arthropoda; class Arachnida; order Mesostigmata; family Phytoseiidae; genus Phytoseiulus; species Phytoseiulus persimilis. The sequence goes on from CM075104.1 coordinate 5,746,352, forward strand.
GGCTCGCGATTATCGGGAGTTTTCGATGTGACCGCGGTGATCACAGTGGCTCCTTGAGATCTCAGCTCCACGCTACTCGAGTGCAAAGATTCTTTAGGACGCGAGTTGTTCGTTTCGGACTTGAATCTGTTCATTCTCTGGCTGACCCCAACGTAGACCGAGCCACGCGATCGAGTTTTCAACAGCGACCCTGGTGGTTTTGCGCTGCCTCACGACACCTGTGCGGCATCGCGTACAACAATTTCTTCCAAAACCATCGTTCTCCCCAAAGCAGATAGGTTTTCGTTCTTAGGACTCCCTGTAGATCTTCGTTCAGGGTCTCGAGTGGCGGCAGCTCACCCTTGACGACTATTATCAAACGATGGAGGCGGTGTTCACGCATACGGTTGTAAGCTGCCTGAAACTCTTCTTTGAACCAAACAGACTCGAGGAATTTTTCAGAAAGTATCAAGATGGTTCTTCGAGAGAGTTTCACCGAGTTGAGAATGTTCCAAGTGATCGTCTGACCAGGCATGAAGTCCCGCTCATGAATGCACAAGCTGAACGGAGCACCGATGTTATCGTTCTCATTCGCTTCGGTTTCAAGACGACTGAGAATTTCTGTTGCGACGTCCCGATCTTTCGCAGAATAGGAGAGAAAAGCGTCGAACTCAGTGTCATCATCCAGATCATCCTTCTTGGAGAAGCAAAGGAATATGTGGTGAAGATGAACATAAATGAAAGCGATCACCAGGTTACGATTCTTGATGTACAGAATCATTGCAGCAAAGATCATAATGAGAACGACCACCGGGGCAACGCCTTGGATAACGAGTTTTGTGTTCCTCGGGGGACAAAGATGTTCCGAAGAGATCTTGCTCAAGAGAATCTCATCCCTTCCGTTGACCCAGACTGGTTCCTTGCATCTGATCTCTTTGTAGTTCTTGACCTTCCGGAAGTTCCTAAGGAGGAACACTCTGAAACGGTCCGCAGCACAGTCACAGATCCATGGATTGTCCGTGATGTCCAAATCGAAATGTAAGTCTTCGTGATCCGGTCGCCACCGCTCGAGATCGTTGTGACGCAGGGAAAGTTCTTGGAGCTGCTGAGGAGAGTTCACTAGCATGGAGTCGATCGACCTGATCCGGTTATAATCCAAGTTCACCACTTTGAGGGCTCCGTACATCGTCAGTTCCTTCGGGTATGTTTCAAGAGAGTTCCCATTGAATATCAGGTGGGTTATTTTCGAAGGAAGCTCTGGAACTTTCGACAAGCCTAGATTTTCACAGAATACCTTGATCGATTTTTCAAGATGGAAGAAAGAGCAGTTGCAAACGGTCGGACAATCTTTGTGTTCGGAAATAAGCTCCTCAAGGCGGACGTCTAGGAGGCTTTTCTTGGTTTCGCTGCAGAAAGCTCGTTCTAAATCTGGGAACATCGCCAGTTCTGGTGTCATTCGCTCCTTGATGTAGCGGAAAAAATCGAAATTTCTGCCACTACATTCTATCGGATTGTTCGCGATGTAGATCTCATGGGTGCCATAACCGGGAACCCCTTCATTTATGACAGAATCCACTGATATGGTCCGGATTCGGTTGTTCGTGAGGGACACATATGTTCTTGATCTCAGCAACCTTGTAACCTCATAGGAGGTAATGAAGTTGTTGTCCAGCTTGATGCTGCTGATAGGTCGCAATGTTCCTAGTTTCAAGCTCGGGAACTCAGTGAGACGGTTGTTCGAGATATCGATGAAGGATAGCGGGCAACGAACGGGAAAAATAGGCGCACGCGCCGAGAGTTGATGGATCAAATTATCATTCAGCAAGAGATCCCGGAGTCTCTTGAGTCCCATGAAGGCTCTGTGATCGACGGTGGTGATCTGGTTGTGGCTGAGGTCGACAGTCTCGAGATCGGATAAATTTTCGAAAAAAGTTGCCGAAATCGACGCTAGCTTATTCGAGATGATATAGAGGCTCTTCAGCTTGTAGAGGTTCTTAAGGCCCCTCTCAACATCCTCGAGCTGGCTTTGTCTTACAGACAGAGTCAGCAACTGGTTCCCTGTCGGGAAAAAACCTTCGGGAATGCTTCGTAGAAGAGTAATCGAAATCTCTAGTCTCCGCAATTTTCCGAGAGGCCAAATATTCTGAGGCAGAGATCCGAAGCAATCGATTTCAAGCTTTTCCAGCTTCTCAAGTCCCCGAAACAGACCCTCAGACCCCCTGACTTTCGGGATGAACCCCAAGTAGAGAGTCTCTAGATCGGGCGTGTTTTTGAATAGATTCTCGGGAAAACTCTCCAGATTTTCGAATTGAAAGATACTCAGGTGGGAGAGCTTGTTTAATCCGCCGAACAAGTCATCAGCGATACTGATTACACGCAGACCAGCCAGCGAGAGTGTTTCAAGGTTCTCGAGGCCTGCGAATGTACGACAAGAGAGCCTTTCAGCGGGGAACGGCGCCATGATCAAGGTTTTCAATGAGCCCATCCCTGAAAAACTCCGCGGAGGCATTTCGACAATCGAGTTTTCCGAGATATCGAGGAAGATCAATCCTGTGAGATTCCTTATCGAAGAGGGTAAGGACGTAGAGAGGGCCTTGAATCTGAGTTCTTCGAGAGATGTGAATCCTTGAAAAAAGTCGTCGCTCAAGCGTATGCGCCGATATTTGCTCGCTATTCGCAGATGTTCGATTCCCGATGCAATTCCGTCGAATAAAGCTGGATACAAGGTGCGATCGGTACAGTTCTGCGGCTCCTCAATCGAGAACACTCTGATCGCGGCTTGATTTCCCTCTGGAATGGGCGGACTATGATTCGAAGGATAACCAAAAGCGCGGTAGCGAGGAAGAAGCATGAGGGTGTCCGGCTGGAATCGCGTGAGGAACTCACTCGAGCCAGATGGAGACCGGCGGATGAGCGCCCCCGTTTCAAGGCATTGGGGATGACAGCGAAACGACACCGGAGTTTCCACGTGGCGACCCAAGTGAAAGTTTCTGAGTTTTTCGCGATCAGCCAAACTGATCGATTCTAATCGGAAGCCCAAGACATGTGCATCCCGCGAGAGATCCTCCGTCATCTTAGGTTCCGTTTATCTGTTGCTGGGGTATGACAATCCGAGATATCGGGCATTCCCTCTACACCTTGATGTTGGGGTGGTCATCCCGTTCCCATGAAATCTCATCAACGTGCACTGGACCCTAAAGAAACGACGCTGAACCGCCCGCTCGCGTAACCGGCGCCAGAAACTTTCAGAGACTCCTTCTCAATAACTTGTCCGATCGCTTAGAATCATTCGTACACAGCCGTTACACTTCAGGATGCAGCACCCGTCAGTCTCCATCATTCGCGCGAGGTTAATCAGAATCGAGCGGGTGTTCCATGAATCCTGAATAATTTGCATGACCCTGACCCGATCGAAGATCGGAGTTTCCTCCTAGGATCAGCGACCACGTAGTATTTTCCTCGGAGTCCCGTCCCAAATTTTCCCGCCAGAAGCGTGTTCGTATCAGCTTGGCTCCAGCCAGTTCTGTCCGAATGTGGGAATGTTCTTGAACACAGCCAAGTTCCGCACCAGTTCTGTTGGGTGCTTGCAAAAGTTCTGAGAGCTAAGCTTTGACAGCTCATATCTCCGCTTCCAGGAGCCGAAGAGAGACGATGAGATGATCAAAAAACGCGCGATCCAGCTCTCAGGTGCTGCCAACCTCGTATAGATCCAACTACCGGCCTGCCGACAACGACAGTTTTACTGAAATGGTCGAAAATCTCGAATTGGCGATTCCGGCGAAACTGAGAGTATGACCCCTGTTTTCTTCTCGGAATCATGAAGCTCGTCGGAGATTGAGCTGTTTCAAGAGAAAAATTGAGCGATTCGTCCGCTGCAAAGCGGAGATATCGACCTCGGAAGTTTCGATTCTCATCCCTCTTGACCGCTATGCTGAGTGAACGGGAAAGGAAAAAGGAATTTGCTCTTGAAGCTCTCGGAAGGCTCTCGAGAACATCTGCTATCTTTTGTTTGGAAAAACGAAAACGGAGAGCCTTCAGAGAGTTTCCGGGGAGATCGTGCCAGTGCCAGCCATGGGACGGCTAACGCAGCGAAACCGAAGTTCGTGATTCCGACTCGCGATTCGAAGCTACAGGTAAAGAGGCGGAACTTGCGTCATGTGTCATGTCTCTGAAGCTTTGAGCCTGGCTTCACGATGTGCTATGCGGAATGTCGAATTGGCTCGTTTGGTGGTGGCGATAGAGCATTTTTTGGAAACGTCCATATTTCCCCCATTCACTCAACATAGTGGTCAGGAGGGCTAAAAATCGAAACCTGCGAGGCCGACATCTTCGCTTTGCATCGGCAGCCGTGTTTGCAGGCCGTTTGTTGGATCAATACGACGAGCATCTGGAACCTGATGGAATCTTGCGTTTTTACAGCATTCCATCATCTCCCTGACGTATTGAGCTGTCAGAGTTTAGCGCTCAGAACTTTTGCGAGCACCCAATATTTCAGAGGAAAAACTGTTGCACCAAAATTCTTCAGGCCTCCATCTCGAAACTGTATCTTCGCCACTGTTCGACCTGGAGGGGTGATTCCGGGAACAATTTGACCATACTTTTCCAAGTCTAGAGGGGTGATTCCTGGACCATCTGTTCATACTTTTCCAAGTCTAGAGGGGTGATTCCGGGACCAATCCGACCATACCTTTCCAAACTTGGACGGGTGATTCCGGGAACAATCTGACCATGCTTTTCCAAAACTGGAGAGGTGATTCCGGGAACAATCTGACCATACTTTTCCAAACCTGGACGGGTGATTCCGGGACCAATCTGACCATGCTTTTCCAAAACTGGAGGGGTGATTCCGGGACCAATCGGACCATGCTTTTCCAAAACTGGAGGGGTGATTCCGCGAACAATCTGACCATTCGTTCCCAAAACTGAAGGGGGGTGATTCCGGGAACAATCTGACCATTCTTTTCCAAAACTGGAGGGATGATTCCGGGAACAATCTGACCATGCTTTTCCGAAACTGGACGGGTGATTCCGCGAACAATCTGACCATCCGTTCCCAAAACTGAAGGGGGGTGATTCCGGGAACAATCTGACCATGCTTTTCCAAAACTGGAGGGATGATTCCGGGAACAATCTGACCATGCTTTTCCAAAACTGGAGAGGTGATTCCGGGAACAATCTGACCATGCTTTCCCAAACCTGGACGGGTGATTCCGGGACCAATCTGACCATGATTTTCCAAAACTGGAGGGGTGATTCCGGGACCAATCGGACCATGCTTTTCCAAAACTGGAGGGGTGATTCCGCGAACAATCTGACCATTCGTTTCCAAAACTGAAGGGGTGATTCCGGGAACAATCTGACTATGCTTTTCCAAAACTGAAGGGATGATTCCGGGAACAATCTGACCATGCTTTTCCAAAACTGGAGGGGTGATTCCGGGAACAATCTGACCATGCTTTCCCAAAACTGGAGGGATGATTCCGGGAACAATCTGACCATGCTTTTCCAAACCTGGACGGGTGATTCCGGAAACAATCTGACCATACTTTTCCAAACCTGGACGGGTGATTCCGGGACCAATCTGACCATACTTTTCAAAACGTGGAGGGGTGATTCCGGGAACAATCTGACCATACTTTTCCAAGTCTAGAGGGGTGATTCCGGGACCATCTGTTCATACTTTTCCAAGTCTAGAGGGGTGATTCCGGGACCATCTGTTCATACTTTTCCAAGTCTAGAGGGGTGATTCCGGTACCAATCCGATCATACCTTTCCAAACTTGGACGGGTGATTCCGGGAACAATCTGACCATGCTTTTCCAAAACTGGAGAGGTGATTCCGGGAACAATCTGACCATACTTTTCCAAACCTGGACGGGTGATTCCGGGACCAATCTGACCATGCTTTTCCAAGACTGGAGGGGTGATTCCGGAACCAATCTGACCATGCTTTTCCAAAACTGGAGGGGTGATTCCGCGAACAATCTGACCATTCGTTTCCAAAACTGAACGGGGTGATTCCGGGAACAATCTGACCAGGCTTTTCCAAAACTGGAGGGATGATTCCGGGAACAATCTGACCATGCTTTTCCAAAACTGGAGGGGTGATTCCGGGAACAATCTGACCATGCTTTCCCAAAACTGGAGGGATGATTCCGGGAACAATCTGACCATGCTTTTCCAAAACTGGAGAGGTGATTCCGGGAACAATCTGACCATACTTCTGCAAACCTGGACGGGTGATTCCGGGACCAATCTGACCATGCTTTTCCAAAACTGGAGGGGTGATTCCGGGACCAATCTGACTATGCTTTTCCAAAACTGGAGGGGTGATTCCGGGAACAATCTGACCATGCTTTCCCAAAACTGGAGGGATGATTCCGGGAACAATTTGACCATGGTTTCCTGGGTCTGAAAAGGTGGTTCCGGTGCCACTGTGACCATAATTTCCGAGGTCGATGGAGCTTCTTCTAGAATCGATCTGACTATGCTTCTCGGAGCTATGGAGCTGATTCGAGGGTCAGTCTGACCATTATTTCCGGGCTCTATGGGAGTGATTCGAGCATCAACCTGACCATATTCTTCGGATCCAAAGGAGGTGATTGCAGAGTGCATCTTACCAAAACCTTACCAGCCAATCAATCGAACGGAAAGATAGTTTCGGGAATGATGCTGACCCAATGAAGAGAGATGAAAGTGCCCCGATGCCACGGGCCGCAGTCGGCCAAGGACTGGCAGGAAGTTCTACACTCCGCTCAGATTCATACTCAGGCTTTTCCACCTCTCGGCACTCCTCTCCGTTTTCTGAACCAGAGTCACACAGCCCTGATTCACCGCGATTTCCTACACGATCTCAACTTCGTGAGGCTCAACCGGAGAGGGGTACTGGACCTCATCGTCGATTGACAAGAACGTCACGAGATTTTGAGCTGGAAGCAGATCAGAATCCGATCGGTCTCTTCGTTCGAGAAAACTGGCAGGGTTTCAAGAGTGAAGCCTTGGAACCTGACGAGCTCTCGTAACAAATCTCAATCTCGATGACTGTAACAAATAAATCGCTTCGGCTATGCGTTCCTCATTGCGGAAGCTTCTCATTCTCTCATTTGAATGAAAACTGCGCTCGATACGGAATTATCCCAATAATATAAGCGGAGACTTGTAACAATAAACTGGAGCTTGTCCCATGGGGAGAATAGGGAAATCCGACTCTGTATCCGAATAAGCGCATGATCCTATTATCCAGTGTTCCCATCCACTGTACCCCACTGTACTGATTCAGTTCGTTCGGGGCGAACGCGGCCGCATACGAATAATTCACAGCGAGTGGAAAAGTAAACATAATGGCAACTCTCTTCTTTCTTTCCCTCCTCCAGATTCCCTAACTTTCCTAAGGAAGCTCAACGTGAAGGGCTTCTCGGAAAACTGTTGTTGGTGCTGTAGCTCCAAGCGTTGTCGATATTCTGCTAATTCGACTTCTCGGGTCTCTATCATTCGGACGAGATCTTGCAGGCGAGAGCTGAACTCGCGCTGAGTCTTCCTCTCAGAATCGACATCAGGTTCATGAAGTATCATAGAAATTTGGGAGCGGGTCACTCTCCCGCATCACCTTCCCCATTGAGGTCAGATGAGGTACAGTCTTTAACAACTCCTTGCGAATTCGTCGAGGTTCAGCCTCAATCAACTTACCGAACATTTCCGAGAAAGTCAGGTTTCCTCGGGGGATCTCGCAATTCTTGTATTCCAAATGGGTCAACCGATCGATGGACAGATGTCTTAGCAAGGAAGGCACGGCGGGGGTTGCTGTCTTGCAATCTATCTTCGGAGGAAAACTGAGATCAGGAAGAGCATGCGAAAGTCACAAATGTCTACAGTTACACCATCCAACGCGGTATGCAGAAAATGGCTGAGGGAGTGAAAAATCAGAAAACCCACTGTCAACATCAGCGACGAAGGCAGACGAATGTACCGCAAAACGAGATCGTGAGAATCTTGCCCGACGTTGTCGAAGTCGTCGGTGTGAAATTCATAGCCGTCGAGACGGTTTTTCTCCCGCTGCACTTTGCAGCCAAGCTCGAAGCCGAGCTTTCCGAACCTGTACGATGCCATGACCTTGAATACATTCATCCACAACACGTGATAGAGAGCTCATTGTCTTCCTTGGAATCGAAGTTAAGATGAGGCCGTACTGAGTGACGCAATTGAGAATGTTTCAGTATACTCACAACGTTTGGTTGCAGCAGATGAACCGGTCGAAACGGAACTCCTGCGATTTGACGCAAGACTCTGCTGCTGATCCGGTGAAGAGAATCATTGCCAACATGTTCACAACTGGATTATCCCTGCAAATGAGACGGCATTCATGCTCTCCGTTAACCTGACACAGCGGGCGAGTTTCGTTCAAGTGAACCATGGGTTTGTGAGCCTGAGCGCAGGTGTTTTTTTCGTCAGAAACATTCCCATCAGACCTCAGCCTATTCAACGGATGCACGAAGAGACCAGGGTAGAGCTACGGTTCCGACTGAAAATCCGGAAGAGAAACTTCTTTCCTGATCCTCGATGATCCCGCGTCAAGGCTTGGGGTAGGTCTCAATTCGAGTTTCTGAAGATCCTGTTCAAGATACGTTGCAATTTTCACACGCTAAAAACATTTTTACGTTTGTGGCTTTCATTATGCTTTCTCCGCGCACAGTCGTAAAAGATCACCGTAAGATCACTTCTCAGCATCCGTTATGTCGATGCCTAACCGTTTTCAGATGGCCCGTCTCAACGTACCGTGAATCCCCTCGCTCTGGAATCATCCAGAACGGCGTGAGGAAAACTAATGAAGTTTATTGATTGATTGATTGTCCATTGGCCATTTTCACGCTGTATTTTTCTCCCGAACGTAGCAGAAGACTCTTGATATGGGGCGATGACTCAGCTGGTCGACGATGACGTTATTCTTATCCTTGGGAATACGGTCTGGGTCCCTTCTCCCATACTCCCCGTTTCCATGTCTCAAGTATTCTTTGGTGTCGGATATCATTCTTGGCGTGCTCTCTTCGTGTAGTCCTAGTATTTCCTTAATTGTACACTCAGCTTCTGGGAATTCTTCGCATTCGAGTAGTACATGCTCCATAGTTTCGTCCTCCTTACCGCAACGTCGGCGGGTCGTTTCGATGTTCATGGATCTCGACCTGTATTCCTTAGTCTGTAGACATCCCGCTCTGGCATCCGCGAGCAGTCGACTGCCTCTTCTGTCGTCATAGATGTGCTCGATAACTCCTTGATCTTTCTTGAAATTACGATACCGGGGAAGAGTTTCCTCTTAAGACATACCCTTCCGCTATTCCTCCCAGCTTATTACTTACACGCTTGCCTCGCTGGTTGATAGGTCTCTCAATTCTTCGCATTTGAATCGCTTCTTGACCTGTTTGATTATTTCCTCCAGTGACGTCTCTGCCCTTGTGATCTCCAGCATGGTATTGATTGCGCTTGGCCACCTGGCTTCATTCATTCCGCTTGTTCTGGGAGAGTACATTAGTTTCGCTTTCGGTCCGCGTGCCTCGAGCGATGACCATCCTAGTTCTCCGTCTCTGAACTCGGCGGAGGTGTTCGCGTTCGGTTTCGTGTGCTTTTTACTTCCGGATCTTCTCCTGTTCTTAGAGGTAGTTGTCCTCGCTACAGAGCGTGATTCCCAGGTTTTTATGCTGGTTGAGTACCGGTATGACTTGGTTCTGTTTTCGGAGTGTTTCCTCTGAGTTTGAGGCTTTTACCTTTGCGAACTCTGCAATCGCTCCTATCGGGGTTGAATGGGAGTCCCGTTTTTCCTCGAATTCCGATTCGATGTCCAGTAGCTTCTCCATTCTTTTCATGGATTGTGTCATCAGCACCAGGTCATCAGCAAACAACGGGCCACTCATATTTAAGTGTTTCGGTTGTTGTAGGTCATAGATATTCCTCTTCGTCCTAACCTTGAGCTTTGGTTTGCTCCAACCTTTTTTCCAGGTCGGAAACTTAGGAATAAATGGTATTGGACATCCTTGTCGCTTGGAATCGTGTCAGACATGTGTGTGCCAGATTGTAGGGTCACCTCTTTGTCTCTGTACGGACGCCGAATCATTTTCAGTATGGCTTCGGTCATACCTTTCCTCTCCAGAACTTCCTAGAGGCGAGTTCTGTCAATTCTGTCATACAGACGCGTGAAATCCAGGAAGCAGCTGGTTAGTCCGTTTTTTTCCCGCCTGACGGCCTCTATTGCCGATATGAGGATGGAGATTCAGCAATCGCCTCTCTTGTCTTTCCGGAAGCCATGCTGCATCTCTCCTAGAATCCCATAATTTTTCGTCCCATTCTGGAGTTCCTTACAGAGGATGCTTGCGAATCGTCTACACATGATAATACTAGATATCGTGAGCGGGCGATATGTTTTCAGGTCCTCCTCTTTTTAGTTTTCTTCTGGTAGCATTGTGTCCTTCCCCTGGCGCCATTCCGCAGGGATAGGATGCGATCCTTCCGTTATGGCCATGAACATTCGGGCTATGTATTCGTGCTCCGCCATTCCGATAGATTTGATCACGTATGCAGGTATGTTCTCCAATCCTTTTGCGAAAAGGATACTTTCCCAATAGAGAGGCAGGTTTGACCCCTGAGGCATCGTTATGTCACATGGTTTCAGCTTGTATCTTCTGGCCGATTTTCGAGAGCTGTTCTTAGGACATCCGTTAGATGTGCTCTCATTCCATCATCCGCGATGTCTGGGCCGGAATCATGAGTCGGACATACTCGTTTTCAGGGTTTTCCATCTTCCTTCTGCGTATATTCCCAGAAACGTTTCGCTCTTTGCTCTCTTGTTGCGCTTATTCGGTGATCGTATATCTTCCCATACCGTCTAGATATTTCTATATCGACCTGTTCGTATATTCGGTCCTGAATCGTGTCGACCTCCATCTCTATTTCCTGCAGTTCCTGCCACATCAGTGTGCGTGGCGTCTTGCACATGGTCCAACACGTTCCGCCGTTGCAACCGGAGTTCTTCACAAAAATACTTTATGCTCTCAGTATCTGCACTGTACCTCATCGCGATACTGTTGACTCCTCAGCTCTGGCCGGTCTGATGATGAGGGCTGAAGCGGTTCGAGAACAACGATGATCACAGGAGTTCTCAGCACAACGACGAATAATTTTAGATTCAAATGGTTTTTCGCGTTGTAACCTGCTCTGCTCCGTCCCCTCTGTCGATTACGGATTATTCGACCGTCTCTTTTGGCCGTTTTTCCCACGCGGCTATTCACTGCATCAAGCATCGTTTCAAGTTTGGCTCGAGATCCGTATCAGTGAAGGGCTTACTCCAAGTTTGACGCTCCAACTAGAGAGCCTGCCAGCTTCGTCCTGGAACAAAAAATATTGGCTGAGTCCAACGAAAGCTGTCTGTGTGGAGTCTCCGTTAACGCTGCCATCTGAAATTATTGCCGGGAAGCAGAGGTGGAGGCAAGAAGCAGAAGAATCGCAATTGATAGGACGGCGAGTCGAACGGTTCGCGAGATACATTCAAAACATCCAATGCAGGTGCGATACATCTGAGTCCTCACGGTCATTCGTGATGCTGACAGTGATGGAATCAACTGATGCCGAGGAGACCGAGTTTGTACAATTCGAGCGTGTCTCGGTGTGTCCCCCGATCTCATCAGGATTTTCACCAGATTGGTTGATCGATTCCGGTGCCAGTACACATATGACAGGACAACGGGGCTTGTTTGTCATGTTCAACAAAGCTGTTCGTACTAGGTCGGTGGCAAAAGCGAATGACGAAATCTTGAAATCCGCCGGGGTCGGAGACGTTTCCGTGAATTGCTGTGTCAATGGGTTGTGCCATCGAACCAAGTTATCCGACGTGCTTTCCCTACCCGGTCTCACCGTCAATTTGGTGTCAGTGAAACAGCTGACGAAGAAAGGTTTCAAGGTGTTGTTCGGAGCACAGATATGTACAATCGTGGACGAGAACGGTGTTTCATGTGCGATGGCTTTTTGTTCAGATACTGATATGTATCGTCCCATGCTCTCGTGTTTCCGAAAATGAAGGCCCTCAAGACGTGACGAACCATCTGTGATTCATACGATCTCTGACATAAGAGACTAGGTCATCTCAGTCCCGGGGGTGTCAGGAAATTGGCGAAAGGACCCGTTAAAATGCGGCGTTCCTGGTGACGGAAAAGCTTGTTGGCTGTGTGCGTGCGGGAAACAACGGAGAAAAGAGTTCCCAGTGTCGCAGTCTGTCACAAGCTCAAAGTTGGAGTTGGTTCAAAGTCATATCTGCGGTCCGATGAGTGAAAAAGGATTGGGGGACATCGATATTTCGTGGTCTTCGCTGATGACTTCACCAGGAAGACTTCTGTTGCGTTCATGAAAGCAAAATCTAAAACGTTCGCAATGCTCGTTGAGTACATCAACCACGCTGAGCGAGATTCTGGTGAGAAGATTGAGACGCTCTGAACGGATAATGGATCAGAGTGCAAGAACAGAAATATCTCGAATTTTTAGCTCAACATGAAATTCGTCATGAGACGACGGTACAGTATTCTCGGAACAGAATGGACGCGCAGAGAGAGCTTTTTTTTGTTTTTCGGCTGAACCTCTCAGCCAGCCCTCAGGAGTGCACCGGAATCACCGGAGTATTGCTTCAGTAACACTCCCTATCGCCTCGCAAATCCCATTGCGGGCGGTGGGCTTGGGTCCTAAGATGGTTCAGATTCAATTCTGATATGAATTGAATCCTCTAATTACCACATAAGAAAGATTTTTATCCCGCAGTCGCTAGCTTAGCGTGGCACCCAGTGTTGGTTTATGCCACCCGGCCAGCGAGCGGGGAGCGCAGAGAGAGCTGTCAGAACATTAGTGGAGAACGCCAGGTCATTGTTGACCGGTGCCGGACTTGGCTAAAGTTACTGGGCTGAGGCCGTGGACACAGCTTGCAAGCTCAAGAACGTGAGTCCGACGGCCGTCTTAAGCGAAATGTGTCCGGGACGAAAACCCGATTTGAGCTGCTTACGAGTGTTTGGTTGCTTGGCGTATGCTCATGTGCCGAAATAGAAACGCAGGAAGTGGGACGAAAAAGCTAAGATGTGTATCTTTGTGGGCTACTGATCGAGCTCTAAAGCGTACCGCTTGATCCCCCTCGACGACATAACCAGTGACGAGAAGTCACGAAACGTGACGTTCGACGAAGCTACGATTGCTTCATCGGTGGTATGTCGAACTGGGACCCAGATGGAATCGCAGATGGGGTCAATGCCTCTTGTGGCGGGTCAGGATGATGTGCAGGAAGCAGTGCCTTATGTGGCAGGTCCGGAGGTGATGCGGAGACGGAAAGCTCTCGCTAAGGGTCCTGGTCACGTGATCGAGAACGATCTGGTCGCGGATGGGGCCGTACCTTCGGTTGAGTTGAATGCGCCGGGGGTTGATGCTGGTTCCACTCACTGCGAGGGTTACGGTCGCCCGAAGCGAAACCGTACAACGCCGAGCTGGCTGAATGAATACGTTTGTGTCTGTTGTAGTGGTCCGAGGTCCACGACCAATTACGATTCCCCGTCAACGGTCAAAAAAGCTATGTCTGGGGAGAAGCTGAGCAGTGGTTGTCGGCAACGCAAACTGAGATGAAAGCGCACGAGAAGAACGGCACGTGCGTTCTGCTCGATCGGCCGACAGGAAAAAGGTTATCACTCCGAAGTGGGTTTCCCAGTTGAAGAGAGATAGCGAGGGAGTGATCACAAAGTCCAAGGCGAGATTGGTCGGGCGAGGATGCGGTTAAACGAGAGGAGTTGACTTCGACGAGACCTATTCGCCCCTTGTAAAGATCACCGCGCTGCGTATCTTGTTCGCTCATGCAGCACGCGAAGGCTGGATAATCCGCCAATTGGACGTGGAAACGGCGTACTTGCACGGTAAGTTGCAAGACGAGCTTTTAATGGAGTAGCCCGCTATGTTCCAGATCGGTGACAAAGTCTGCCTGCTGGAGAAATCATTATACGGACTGAAACAAGCAGGCAGGGTATGGTTCGAGACTTTGAACGCAGCCCTGAAATCTCTCGGCTTGACAGAATTTCGGGTTTATGGATACTGCTTCTTTGTTGCCCGAGGGTAAAGTTTCTCCTACTGACCATCTACGTTGATGATTTCTTGATATTCACGAACGACGCAGGGTTGCAAGCAAAACTCATAGAGGGTTTAGGGGAGATTTTCCTCATGAAGGACCTTCGAGCTGCCAATACTGCCTCGGGATCAGGATCACACAGAAATCAGATGTGAAGCTAATCATGCTCGATCAGACGGAAAACATCAGATGAGTCCTGCAGAGCTTGGGTTCGAGTGATTGTAAGCCGGTGGCGACTCCACCAGAGCCTGGGGCGAAATTGATCAAGAAATCCGAGGGAGAAGAATCCACCGATGCTCCATATGGCGAGGCTGTCGGATGTCTGCTCAGTCAGTTCTGCTCAGAGCCGTCGAAAGCACTTTGGATAGCGGCAAAAAGAATCTTGAAGTATCTCAAGAGCACGCTGAATCTCCAACTGAAGTTCGACGGAAAGATAGCCGGAGGTATCGATGCTTTCTCCGACGCTGATCGCGGTGGATGCCACGATTGCCGGAAATCAACAACCGGATACGCATTTCTACTAGCAGGAACTTTCGTTTCTTGGACTGGTAAGAAACAGCCGACTGTCGCCTTGTCCTCCACTGAGGCCGATTACATGAAGTGCTCCGCTGCATGCCACGAAGTAGAATGGATATTAAATTTCGTCGAACTGCCCAAGGTCGAGGTGGAGCGACCAATGACCCTCTGGTGCGACAATCAAGGCGCGGCCCTGCTCAGTCTGAATGGGATTCAACACAAGAGAACAAAGCATATCGATCTTCGGCACCATTACATCAGATACATGGTCGCGGTAAGTCTGGTGACGATAAAATACATACCTACAAGCGATACGATCGCCGACATCCTGACCAAGAGTTTGACAATAGAAAAGTTCGAGCGTTGTCGAAGAGAACTCGGTTTGTACTAAAATGATCATGTGCATCGGGGGGTGTTAGAAGCCCGGATCTGCGCATGACCATCTGGACATCGTTTTCTAGACTCATATAGAAGGGAGTTAACTCCGGTAATAATGGCTCAACTTCGTCTGGCTTAATCTTGTGCTGACGTGTTATTCCTACCTCGATCTATTACAATCTTGATGGATGAATAATTGTCTATTAAGGAGACCTTGAGGCCGAGTCTCGAGGGAAACACAAACAAAGGTTCCATGGGATTCTCCCCGATCCAGATCCCAATTTATTGTATGTATCAGATGCTGGCCGAAGACCGGGCGATTTTCGAACATGCCGTGTTTTGTAACGCGGAGTTGGAGCGCTCGTTCTCACTGCTTGAGAATATGCTCTCAGATCGACGACACCCGTTAGAGTTTCTCCGAGTTCAATATCGAGAGATTCCTCTACATGAAATGCAACTCATGTCTCCTTCACGACGACGAGGGGGCGATCGATACCCTCAGGGAGGTCGCTCGGAGAGAACTCGAAGGGAAGCATTGCGCTAGCTCACCTTTTCATTTGTGAAAAAGAAAATATTCCGAAGCCCGTGAGCGCACTTCTAAGGTTTCTCGCCGAAACGCCGGGCCTGTATGTGTCTTTTCATGTGATCCACTCGACCAGTATCGTGATCGCACACTTGCAGCCATGCAGAGAACTCTGCTGATCGTTGTAATTGACTTTCGATTCCAGCCCGAGAATTGAACAGATCACCGAGGGAGGCCCTCTCAATACTCGATCTCGAAGGGGATCTTAGTTGGAGGGCCCGGCTCCCAAATGATCAGATATTTGGTACAATTCAAGAGATAGTGAAGTTCATTCGGATTTATCATCCTAGGACTTCAGACTCACCAATGCTGCATGAAATGAGGGAAACGTATCGGGGCCTCCCCCAGTCAAATGAATGGGTGGATCTGGAAACGTCCGGTTCGAACCATGTCCGGTATTCTTGAAGAAAATGTCCGGTCATGTTACGTCTCTACCCATGAGCGACAGAACACTTCCAGAATTGGGTATTGGAGGGAGGAGAGAGAAAGCTCTGAGAATGGTCAATGTTGTTCACTGTTCGGAATGTTTTTTTTTTTGCTGAGGACTCAAATCGACGGGAAATTCGAGAAGGAGGAAATCATAGCAGATCAGCCCATTTCTCCTTCACCATCAATAGAGCTGAGAAGTTCGGGCATCATTCATTGATCACCAGTCATCGATACATGGATCTATGGGCAGATCCATGGACAAATTGATGAATTACGCATAATTGCCATGAGAACTGATGAACTCAGCCATTGGACACACATTTGTCCATCTCCCTTTGGATACATGGGAGGCATAAAATGTGGGAAGCCTGAAAAGCTGCCAGACACCTCCGCACTGTTGAATCCTCGCTTTCTGTATATGGGGGTGAAACGTTCATCCGATATGACGTCATCACATTTTCCTGCAGCCACGAATCCGAATCGATGATGGAACATTGTAATGGTGGGAAAACACCCCACCATTCGAGCTCCTTTGCTCCAATTTTCGTTACGAGAGAAGTCCAGCGATCCTCAGGCGGTTGGGCCAGGCGAAACTCTGTCGTAATGATGATAGATATCCATTGGCAGTATACAAAGATCATTAGCTGGCATGAGTAGGAAGGCTCAAAGTGTCTAGAGCTGCAATTCAGGCGCCCAGATCTTCGCGCTGTGGACTCGTCTGTTCTCCAGGGACCTCGGCAAGATTGTCCGGTGCTCTCAATGTTAGCGAAAAGAAGCGATCTCCGAGATTTTCGAGAGACAATGTCCGGTCCCGAAGTTCCATGCATGCGTGCGGTTCGAATATGGGATCGACTTCCCAACTGCGACTCGCCCGAGCTGACGCAGATTTTATATCTAACTGAATTGGAACACGAGGTTTCCGCTGAAATCTTAGAGCTCAGTCTAATCACACAAAAAACTCGTTCCCGACGAACTTTGGTGGTGATTCCGCTTTGATCTGATCATACCTTTCGAGGTCCATAGAGTTTATTTCGTGGTCGATCCGAGCACATATTTGAGAGTCCATGGAGGTGATCGAAGAAGCTCCATCGAGACTCCCAAGGGACCCAATAATTCGAAAGCTATTTTTCGATCGTCACCGCCCTGGTCGTGAGCTGCATTCTTTACCATTGAGTCTGACGCAGAGGACACGGACGTACTCGAACTGACTTGACCGGAGGATGCTTCTTATCGCTAGATTCAACAGCAGGTTGTTGTACCAATGATTCTCTCTCATCCTCAAATCAAGGTCTCGATACTTTTCTCTTGCGGCTTGCTCTACGCGCCGGATCGAGCTCGTCGATGGGAGCTATCGTGTTTTTTCAGAAAGTAACCTATCCCCTGAAAATGAGCCACAACTCGATTTTCGAACACTTCACCCATGTGAGCCGCACTCCGAATATTAGCCGTACCTGGAACTGATCTCAGCTCAGAGCCCGCGCGCGAGAAATCTCGGGATGAGTCCGAGTTCTCGAATTATCCTTGTTCAGTAAGCGCCCATTGGAGACGACGCCTGCATGTCGAGAAGTTTGTGGCACGCCGTTGTTCCAGGTTCGTAGTCGTTGAAACACTCTCGTGTTCGATCAGAAAACATAGAACGCATTGTCGGTGTGTACGTTCTCGAATCTGAGGAAGCTGGGGCGACCCAAGATGTGATTCGAAAGTGGGTTGATTCGATGTTGCCGCCAATCAATTTTTCAATTTGGAATTCGTCGAGCACCAACTGCGCAAAGACAGTGAAGACTTCCCTCACCACGAGAGGGTGGAATCAGATCATGATACATCCTCGCAGGTGCGGGTTCTTGCAGACTTCTGACCTAGCCATGGATAAGCCCTTCAAAGATCACTTGCGCCACGGAGTCGATGGATACATAGACCGCCGCATGCAGCAAAATACGCGCGGCAACTCAGTCAAACCTAGCCTATCTGAAGCAGTGCCATGGGTGAAAAACTCATGGGCATTGATCTCCAGTGACTGTTTGGGAAATGCACTGAGAGCCGGTTATCTTGACAAAGCTAGCTCGTGTGAAGAAGCCACGATGGTCCTCCCGGCGCGGCGGTCAGCCAACGAGAAGCCGGAGTGGCCTTCTTCAACTCGATGATTTTCGGAGATATTCCAAGGGAAGATGACATGGTTGTTTCAGAATGAGTGCCGGGGATCGGTTGTCTAACTATCTCAGAGTGATGATTTCAAAGCGCCTTCGTGAACATTCAAATAGGTGGAAGGAATATAAGCAATACCCCTGAATGACCAGGAATGCAAGCAATGGCTCATTTTCTAAATAACACGTTAGTTGCGAGCTCACTGTCAATGCTCTTATCGTGAATACCCTTGGTGCTCGCAGGCTCTTAGCCGCGATTCACGTGACCCTCCGCCTCTCTGAGACCTCCCCTCGCCGCCGAGTCTCGCAACGAGTCACTCATGTTGCCCTACGTTGAGCGTCGGGGCTGTCACGTTTCTCACGAGCTCTCAATCGCGACCTTCACTCGAACAACAGTTCACCTGTTCGGAATATTGTTTTCGCTCAAGACCTGAATTGACAGGAGATCTGAAAAGAAGGCAATCCGAGAATATCAGTCCGTTGCTCCTTCATAATGATAAGAGCTGAAGAGCTCAGGCATAATTCATTCATCATCATTATGGCCTGAAAGTTTAGGCATTGCTAATTTCATTCCTCCCGTCTATCCCTATGGGGGGATGGATGAAGAATTCTGACGGACTGAATTCTGTCAAGAACTTCGGAGATCGCCAGGGAGCAGAGGTGGGCGTTACTGGGTACTGAGAATTTATAGATACTCATTTGGAGGATTCTAATCGAATCAACACTCTGAAAATTATGCATATGTTGCCAAACCCGCTCGGGATCCTTGAGGAGAGCCACTGGCTGTTGGTCTACAGGCCGCAGCCGCCTGTCCGGACTCTACAAAGCGAACTTGGTTAGAGATTTGCAAGCGTATCGCTCGCACCGTGTGCGTGTCTCTCACGGTCGGGTTACAACTTGTGTGTTGTCGGCTGTTCTGACAGTCGACTCGTTTATTTCAGATGGACAAATATGCACTCTCGGCCCTCTATCCTCTGGCCGTAATAATACTCCAGTAGCGTTTCTGGAACGCTAGAGACTCTGAGCACCAGAGCGGTGCTCGGGAGCTTGCCGAAACTCCACGGTCTCCGGAGAGACCTTGGAGGATTCCGCAACACTCCCGGCAACCGCCGCAGCGGTTCTGGCCCTGTTAACATATGGGACAATTTTGTCGTGTATACATCAGACGTCTTTCTTCGGGTCCATACAAAACTTGGATTACACTTGAACATTCTTCATACAGTCATTCAACAAATTCACATTGCATATACTTCACATTGGTTGGCATAGTTTCTTCTTACTTCGGGATGGATGACTTTCTAAACCGCGGTACAATCTCACTTGGTCTGCCTCCTTCCTACCCGCTAGATACTTTCGATATTGAGCCAGATCGAGTTTGTACAAAAGTTGAATGGGTCTTTTCAAAGTTCTCCCATTGGCAATCTTTCTGTGGGTGGTTGAACGGACGAATTCCGTCAACTCTTTGTTAGGAACTTCATCATTTTCCTTGAAATACGGTTCGATCCCTAGAACCTCCGTATCCCACAGGAACGGGGAGTCGTCTGGATCGTATTTCGAAAGAACTGTCGCCGCGAGAGACACCGTCGCGCTGACGCCTCGCTGGCTTTTCGCTCTGCCGTTCCATGACTTTCTCTTTTGTTGGATCACGTTCAAGAGTGCTGGATTCAACTTGATTTCCTGATGTTGGCCCGTTCCGCATAGAAAGTACCCGAACAGGGTTTCGATAGCAACGAACCCCCCAACCTTTTTGATGTTCGTTCCCACGATGCGATATAGATAATCTACTCCGACCAACATATTTATCTCTGCCGACCAAGCTCCATCGTTTCGATCCGCGATCGGCTTCAAGTTTCCCGTGAAGTTAGCTTCCGGAAGAGTACCCTCAACCACGTTCGGCAACGCTGTCGCGTACAAGACCATGTGGTTGTCCGAGAATCTGCACTTCAGTGTGATCTCTACCATCCTTCCCTTGCACTTCTTAGGTTGCGCCTGGCCTGCAGCCTGCAGATAGAAATTTTCGGAGCCCACCTCCCTCACCTTCAACAAGTTCGCGAACTTATTGGAAATGAGAGTCTTCTGGGACCCCGTATCCAGAACGATTCTACCTACAACGCATTCCTCGGAAAGCATTTCGACGTAACCCGTAGGCAATCTTTTCTCCGAGATGTTAGTGATCTTTATAGAGTTCACGCTGGAAAAGTCCGCTCCATTTCACGACGGCGCCGCTGCCGCAACCCCGGTCGGTTTCACGCAGAGTAACTCATGGTGACACTTGCCACATTTCGCACACCCCCTGGCCTTGCATTTATCGACTCTGTAATTCCGATCCAGACACTTGAAACAGGCGTTCCCTGTCGTCGCACACTTTCTCCGCTCTTCCGGAGACATCAGTTTCCTACAGTTACCGCTAGGATGCTGTCCTGAGCAAAAGATGCACGAATGATCCGCAGACGAAGACGTAGCGACCGCAAAAGCATGTTGATTGCTTACTGAACCTGTTGGCCCCGCAGGGCTGAACCTTGGCTTGATATTTCGGCTGAACTGACTCTGCTGTGATGGCATTCCAGGTGACGTATCAGCCCTAGCTTTACCCATTCCGTTGCTCGGAACGGGGCTCGAGTGTGTTCTAAACACGGACGGTGATAACTTCCTCACTTGGAACTGTTCAGCTTCCAGAAAGTCCAGAAGTTCTTTCAACCTACAACTTCTATTTTCTTCGTCCTGCCAACCTAGTGCGTCTTCGAATCTTCGCCTGCGATCATACGACAGTGCTTTCATAATTAATCTAGTGGGGAAAGGAGACAGACCTTCGTGGTTGTATCCCAGCCCGATGAGTGACTGGATATTCTGAGTGACATCCGTCACGAATTCCACGAAATTCCCACTGTCGTTGAGATTTCTTCTGTTGCAAGCTTCTACCACGTTGTCCACCAGACGATCTTCTGCCACCGCGGTTTGACCGAAGAGCTTGTAAACCGTGTCCCTCGCTACCTCATAGTTGTCACTATTCAGCTCCAAACTTGCGATGCAGTTGGCCACGTCCCTACCGGTGGTCTCCCTCAGCAGATGAAACTTCTCGAGAGGATCGATGTCGGTGGAGTCTACGTATAGACGAAACGCATTCTGCCAGTTCTTGAATTTGACTGGATCTCCGTCGAACTTCGGGACCCTCCTGAACACCTCGTCCCACGACGTGCGCAGAAACGTGGCCACCCTCGGAGCCTCCGGCAGTCTCGTGCCCGAAACCTGCGGATCGATGAGCGAACTCTGGTGTTGGATCGACATCGAGTTGCCTCGCGATCTCTCCTCCCGGTAGGCCTCCGGGTCATTCTCCCGCAGGAATTCCTCCACGTCGAATTTCAGATCCACCACCTTGGCCTCGTACTCGATCTCCTTGGCTAGCTCGGCCTCCAATTGATCTGAAGTCATGTTTCCAGCTTCCACCACGGCTCTGGTCGCAACCGAGAGCCGTGTTGCTTGCTCCTGCAAGCCATCCATCGCCGCGCGAACTCCCGCAACGGTTCGCTCGGATGCATCACGTGCTAGTACTTCTCGTACTCGCGTGCACGCCCTTGTAGTCAACTGTCTCGCCAAAGTCAACTCCCGTCGACGCAATACGATCCTCGTATCTTCGGGCGTCACCTCCGCTCCAGCCCCTTGTTTGCTGGCCATGTCGGAAGGGGAAACACCGCAGTGTCGGTTTCAAACCGCTTGACTTCAGTTGATGACTCAGCACCACGTGTCGCGTGCCGGCGTGCGTGGGTTCTTCTTTCACAATTCTGACACCACTGTTGCCAAACCCGCTCGGGATCCTTGAGGAAAGACACTGGTTGTTGGTCTACTGGCCGCAGCCGCCTGTCCGGACTCCGCAAAGCGAACTTGGTTAAAGATTTGCAAGCGTATCGCTCGCACCGTCTGCGTGTCGCTAACGGTCGGGTTGCAACTTGTGTGTTGTCGGCTGTCCTGACAGTCGACCACACCGCAGTGATGTTCGCTTCACGAAGCCGACGTGCAACGTTGGCTCGTTTATTCAGATGGACAAATATGCACTCTCGGCACTCTATCCTCTGGCCGTAATATAATAATACTCTAGTAGCGTTTCTGGAACGCTAGAGACTCTGAGCTCCAGAGCGGTGCTCTGGAGCTTGCCGAAACTCCACGGTCTCCGGAGATTCCGCAACAGCATACACTTCATGGATATTTATTGATGTTTACTCGTGACGTTCACAATCCGAAAATAATGAGATCATCCTGGAGAAATGATATCCGAATCGGTCGAAATGGCGAGTGACGCACTCAGGACGGGGAGAGTTGGCTTCAGCCTGTCCAGAGTTCAAAGTTTTACGAGGACGGGACTTGAGGTTGAATGGACACTATGCGTTTCGAGAAAAAGAAATCAGAGTTCGTACCATCCGAGTCCTGCTTTCGAATTGAGACGTGAACCCTTAACTTTCAGAAGCCAAGCACTATGTAATATGATATTGTAGGGGCCATTAATGAAGACCAACGATCCTGAATTAAATCAGGAATGAGAGCCTTGATGAAGAGATGGGAAACTCCACTTGATGCCACTTTATCCCGATATTCTCATCGGGCTCCATGAATAGATAGATTCCACAGATTCTCCGTCAATGGTTTCGGATTAGATGAAAGCGAGGGTGTGACAGAATGCGTGGGAGAAGGGCAAACAGAGCCAGCTTTCGGACAGAACTTTTGAACACTCAGCATACGGGACTCGACTCGACATGAGAAAATATGCAAGAATGAAATCAAAAATCTTCGTTGTGACGGCGGAATATTCATTTGGACGCGAGTGGTTCGTTCTGGACTTGGTACATTCTCCGGCTGAGCCCAACGCATACCGAGACACGCTCTTCAGCTTGCTAACAGCGAGTTTTCAAGAGCAACTTTGGTGGTTTTGCGCTGCCTTGCGACATCTGTGCGGCATCGCGTACAACAACTTCTTCCAAAACCATCGTTCTCCCCAAAGCAGATAGGTTTTCATTCTGAGAACTCCCTTCAGATCTTCGCTCAGGCTCTCGTGTGGCGGGAGCTCGCCCTTGATGACTATGATCAAACGATGGAGGCGGTTTTCACGCATCCGGTTGTAAGCCGCCTGGAATTCTATCTTGAGCCAAACAGACTCGAGGAATTTTTCAGAAAGTATCAAGATGGTTCTTCGAGAGAGTTTTACCGAGTTGAGAATGTTCCAAGTGATCGTCTGACCAGGCATGAAGTCCCGCTCATGAATGCACAAGCTGAACGGAGCACCGATGGTATCGTTCTCATTCACCTCGGTTTCAAGATGACGGAGAATTTCGGTTGCGACGTCCCGATCTTCCGCTGAGAAGGAGAGGAAAGCGTCGAACTCCGTGTCATCATCCAGATCCTCCTCCTTGGAAAAGCAAAGAAATATGCGGTGAAGATAAACATAAGCCAAAGCGATCACCAGGTTACGATTCTTGATGTACAGAATCATTGCAGCAGAGATCATAATGAAAACGACCACCGAGGCAACGCCTTGGATAACGAGTTTCGTATTCTTTGGTGGACAAAGATCTCTCGACGACATCTTGCTCAGGAGGATCTCGTCCCTGCCGTTGATCCAGACTGGCTCTTTGCATCTGATCTCTTTGTAGTTCTTGATCTTCCAGAAGTTCCTTCGAAGGAACACTCTGAAACCGTCCGCAGCACAGTCACAGATCCATGGATTGTCCGTGATGTCCAAATCGAAATGTAAGTCTTCGTGATCCGGTCGCCACCGCTCGAGTTCGTTGTGACGCAGGGAAATTTCTTCGAGCTGCTGAGGAGAGTTTCCTAGCATGGAGTCGATTGACCTGATTCGGTTATGATCCAAGTTCACTACTTTGAGGGCTCCGTACGTCGTCAGTTCCTTCGGGTATGTTTTCAGAGAGTTCCCATTGAAAATCAGGTGGGTTATGTTCGGAGGAAGCTCTGGCATTTCCGACAAGCCACGATTTTCACAAAATACCTTGACCGATTTTTCAAGATGGAAGAAAGAGCAGTTGCAAACGGTCGGGCAATCTTTGTGTTCGGAAGTTAACTCCTCAAGGCGGACGTCTAGGAGGCTTTTCTTGGTTCCGCTGCAGAAAGCTCGTTCTAAATCTGGGAACATCGCCAGTGCTGGTGTCATTCGCTCCTTGATGTAGCGGAAGAAATCGAAATTTTCGCCACTACATTTTATCGGGTTGTTCGCGATATGGATCTCATAGGAGCCGTGTCCAAGAACTCCTTCATCCTTGACTGACTCCACGGATATGATCTCGATTCTGTTGTTCGTGAGGTATACAGATGTTCTTGTGCTTGTAAATCTAGTTACTTCATAGAAAGTTAAATAGTTGTTTTCCAGCCTAATGCTGCTGATATATTGCAATGTTTCGAGTTGAAAGCTTGGAAACTCAGTGAGACGGTTATTTGAGATATCGATGAAAGAGAGCGGGCAACCAACGGGAAAAACGGGCGCACGCGCCGAGAGATGAGTTATCAAATTGTCATTCAGTTTCAGTACCTCGAGCGTCGTGAGTTCTATGAAGGCTCTGTAATCGACGCTGGTGATCCGGTTGTGACTGAGATCAACAATCTCGAGATTGGATAAATTCTCGAAAAGAGTTGCAGAAATCGACGCTAGCTTATTCCATTCGAGATGGAGTTTTTTCAGCTTCCGGAGGTTCTTTAGGCCTTTCTCGACATCCTCGAGCTGGTTCTGTCTTATGGTCAGGGCTCGCAGCTTGTTACCATTGGGGAAAAAACCTCCCGGTAGACTTCGTAGAGAACTTTCCGAAATAATTACTTCCTGCAGTTCTTCAACGGGCCAAAGATTCAGAGGCAAAGTTCCAGAACCGCGCTCACCGGATATTATGGTAACCTTTTTCAGTTTCTCAAGTCTCCGGAAGAAACCATCGGGCAGGGCCTCGACTCTTAGGATCGAGGATAAACTGAGAGTCTTCAAACTGGGTGTGTTTTTGAAGAGATTCGCGGGAAAACTCTTCAGAGTACCCCAATCAAACAGGCTAAGGTGGGCGAGCTTGTCCAGTCCACCAAAGAAGTCCTCATCGATGCTGGTGACACGCATCCCACCCAGCTTGAGCGTTTCAAGGTTCTCGAGGCCTGCGAACGGAGGAAACGAGAACTTCTCGGCAGGGAACATCGCCATCGTCAGGCTTTTCAATGAGCTCATCCCTGAAAAACTCCGCGGAGGCATTTCGATAATCGAGTTGGCCGATATATCGAGAGAAATCAAGTTTTTCAGGTTCCTCATCGAAGACGGCAGGGAAGTAGAGCGGGCCTGGAACTTGAGATCTACGAGAGATGTGAACCCTTGGAAGAAGTCGTCGCTCAACCGTATCCTCCGATGTTCGCTCGTTATCTCCAGATTTCGAATTCCCGAGGCGATTCCGTCGAATAAGGCTGGATACAGGGCACAATCCGTGCAGTTCTGCGGCTCCTCGATCGAGAACATCCTGATGACGGCTTGATTCCTTCCTGGAATGGGCGGGCGGTTATTCGCGGGATACGCAAAAGCGTGGTCGGTAGAGTGGAGCATGACATAGTCCGAAAGGAAGCGCGTCCCTCGCGCTTAAGAGGGTCTGGCGAATAAGTGCCCACATGTTGAGGCATGGCAAATGACAAAAGAAATGACAGCAAAATTTCCACGTGGTGACTCGAGTAATTTCGTCCGATTCTTCTTCGATCGGACAAACTGGTCGAATTTTATTGGAAGCTAAAGACATGAGCTTCTAGGAAGAAGAGGTCGTTCTGCGTTCAGGTTCATCCGGTGCTGAGTCATGCCTTTTCGACAGTCAGGAAGTACACCACTCGGGGCGCTCATCCGACCAACCCGTTTCCATGGAACTCCATGAACATGCTCTAAACTCTGGGGGGCGGACGTCGCGGCGATTCCCGTCCGTACGGAAAAATCGAAGCATTTTCTAGAAAACACTGTGAGTATATTGGTATGGATAGCAATACTGCGAGTATAATGCATGTTTCCGAGTTACCTCTGGTCGGCCGACTGAGATTGATAAGGAGGGGTTTATGCCGACTTTCGAAGTGCAAGGGTAGATATATCAGCGAATCAGGTCTTCGCTACCGATTACCGATGCCTGAAGAGGAGGATGAATTGTTGCAAAGGCCCTCTGAAGTAGCTCGACTCCAACGAGTACGCGCCGTGAGCCTCTGCGTTCCAGAATGCTAATCTATATCCGGCCCCGACACCTCCCCCGAGCTCACTTTCCTCCGCGTCAGCTCGCTCTCAGTTGTCGTCGAATACGAGTCGGTGCGGTCGCAAACCTTCATATAGCCCGTTGGACCGTCACATCCAGTGTGTTTCCCCGTTCGGGCGTGACGGAGCACGTACGAATGGTCTTCTCACAATTGGATCCGCGGGCAGCTTTATCACCCCGCCGCTGTGGTCCGCGCGCCGTAAACATGAAGAGAAGTGGGTCGCAATTGAGCTTTGCAAATAATCGCATTTCTAAATAACCGAGGTTACGGTTAACCGAAAATCGCAAATCCATAACCGCAATAGCGGTCAACCGCAAAATTAGGACTGAAAACCGCGGTTATATGGAAGCATGCTTCCTGGAAGATTTCCAGGATGCTTCTCCTCTCCTATCAGGAAGAAGGTTCCATTATGAACAGATACAACGAGATCTCAAGTCACATCTCATAAAGACTCGTTTGTTACAATTCGACCTCGATCAGATGGGGCCGGGGACATTGGTTGAACGTCTCAAGTCACGAAATCTTTGGTAAATTATCCTGATGCCAGAGAGATCATCTTGTATTGTGAAGCCCCCCGTCCGATGAATGTAGTCAATGTAGCAATTTCGAGTTCAACTCCTCACGATCCGCTGAGGAAGTTTTGCAAACTCTGGAATGTGGAAGTGGCGCCGATTTCTGCACGGTTTCACGAGCAAAGAGTGCCCAAAGGCATGCTTCCTTGTTGGGTTGAGATAACTCACGTAGTTCCACGTCCTGATTCTCGAGTTTTTTTTCCATTGTGAATCCTCGAGGTCGTCTTTTGAGGTGCTTCCAATTTTTGTCTGGCTACAAATTACTGCTCCCGGCTTCGATATCACCGTTATCGTATTTGAAAAGGGCGTATGTCCTCCGTTCCGACCAGTGCACGAGAGATAGCCGTTTTCAGGTAGGACTCCATCACAATTTTTTTTATCGAGGCCTTCCAACGGGGGTGCAACCCACACAATAGCTACTTCCGCTGTGCAATGTTCCCTGATCCTACCAAATGCGCAAAGCTCTGGGAGATTGAGCCTCCCGCTTCCGATGCTGGCTCATCGATTCCTTGAACATGATGGGAACATGGGGAGGCTCTTCCTGATGTGTGATATGTCCAGGTATAATTGCTAGCCAGATCAGGCTTTCGGAAGCGTGTAGACACGCTTAAGGTTCCCCGCCGACAAAACGAGCTTGTGGCCCGGACGCTACAAAACTTATCTGCGGAGGGTTCTGCATTCATCTCATTCACGGCGCAACTCATATCTGTGACGGAATTGGCTCGCTGGGCTGATTACTGCTTCCATTTCTCTTCAATCGCTCAGCACCTATGCTCAGCACCTTGAGTGTCGCCCTCAACCGGCTTGGCAAGCAATTTTACGCGGAGCTCCTGCCGTCCGATCCAGGCGTACTCCGGTCAGCATGCAGTCCGGCAACGGGCGGATTGGCGCGCTTCCTCCCCTCTTTCATCGAAAACTTGCTTGAAAATATCGAAAAACTTATCGACTTGGCGGTTAAGCTGTGGGTGAAAAGGGGGAGGACGAGCTACGAGCTTGACTTCCGCATCCCCGCGGGAAGTCATGAAAGGCGCCGATTTGAACTGCGATCCGTCTTCGGTGACCAGACTCCCCGCCCAAGGCTCGGTGCTCCCCGGCCAAGGGCTCAATGGACCCGCCGTTGCCCTGTACAAAGCCGCACCGTCGGCTCAATTTCCTTATCTAACCGCGGCCATCACGCAAGTTTCTCTTCATCCTGGCGGATCTTTGGTGTTCCTCGTGGAGTGCTCTCAACATTCTCTTCTAGAGGACCTCGGGAACGACGAGTACTTCGTCTTCCGAAGCTGACTTGCGTTGACTGGGAGCGGTCCAACGGCGAAGGCAAATGACGGTGTTCGGGACACCGATATCGAATTAATACAAATCTTCCTGATGATCTTCAGTAGCTCCAGTTGGGAGCTTGAAAGGTAGGCCCCGGTGCTACCCGATGAGGTGCCGCCCCTGTCCCCCCCCACTCTTGTTACGCTACCGCGTACGGGTCTTCTGGTTCTACCTGTCGGAATACTGGCGATGCGCCTTCATCGAGTTAGGCTATTTCATATCGGATAATGGACCGAGATCCTTGGAGAAAACGTCCAGGAATGGAGCCTCCAGTAAATCCACCAATGATTCAGCTTCTGCTGCGAGCGCTCCCGGTCGTGACGGGCGTTCCACCTTTTGCAATTCCCTGTTTGATTGTCGTTCCACGGGCTCCGGTTTCTCCGCTGCCAATCACAGTGCATGTGTCCTGAGCTCAATCGTTTGAAATGTATGCGTCCATCTGCGATCAGAACGCGAGTATTGTATAGATAGCTCCCTTCTTGAGCTTCTCGAATATGGCTCGATGGGCGCTGTAGGCCCTACAGGAGCCGAGATATGAGCCTTTGAAGTAGACCACTTTCGGCAGAAAACGTTAAAATTCAAGGGGCTGGTTGACCCCTCATTACAGAGTGGCTGTAGTGACGTTGTCTTAAAAGACAAGGGACTTGCTGGGCATCAAGCCCGGCGGTTTAATTTCCCCACTGCAGCTGAGGTGGTATCGGTACTCGTGATAACAGAGTGTGAAGTGAGCGATTCAGCTCTTCAGCGACCAAGTGGAGTATCCTTACCATATATAATGGTCAGATTGGTCCCGGAATAACCCCTCTAGAGTTGAGAAAGTATGACCAGATTAGTCCCGGAATCACCCCTCCAGAGTTGGAAAAGTATAGTCAGATTGGTCTCGGAATCACCCCTACGGATTCGGAGAAGTGTGGTCAGATTAGTCCCGGAATCACCCCTCCGATCGACGCACACCGATTGCCGTCGTCCGCTCGTCTCTGATTGGGGGTCAATGATTCTCAAACTAAAGTCAGCCTCCGGCTCCCATCGTACTAGCCCAGGATCAGAGACTTTGGAATTCGAACCCGTAACCGAGATTTTGCGCCCTCACCTGGACTCGTGGACTCGTGGATTTTTGCGACCTCTAGTCGAGACCCTTACTCGAGGTAGAACTTTTCGATGCTTTCACTAAGACCATGATTCATGGTCCCCGCGGTGCTATGAATACGGAGTCCCGCGTATGGAAGATGGAAGCTGTCCGAAGCGGGACAAATGAGAAGTGCACGCCGACAGCATCAATCGAAAACATGGATACTCATGTATTGCAGGCGGGTACCGAGGGGCGAGACATAAGTTCCAGCTTGGCCGTTCCAACACACTTGTTGACGTTGATAATTGCTGGGTTGTGCCATATTCACAGTGGTCTATAAGGACTCCGAGGCACATATCAATGTCGAATGCATTAACTGAGTGGAACCCATCGATCATATCTGCAAAGATTCGACGGAGGGGAGCGACATGCCCGTTTCCGGATTGGAAAGTCCCTCTGAGCCTGTTATTGAAACAGTTCAAATCAAGAAGCTGCTCAAGCTGTAGTGAAGCGTGTTGGCGGCACTTCACTTCTGCCATGCATGAGCGATACCCGACTGTTGTACATTCCGTTTAGAGGATACTATGATCACATCGACCTCGAGATCGTCTTCACGGACACCGGAAAGTATGATCGAGGCGGAATCCTATCTGAGATATGTTGAGAGGGAGGGAAGAGTATGATCAGATTGAGGCGGAATGATCACTGAGTTGTGAGCCCGCGTCATTGAAGAACACGGCGACTTGTTCTGAGAGAAATTCCGCAGTCAGTCTGCGACTTGAAGTCAAGCCCGTAAGGTGCGTATGTATCTTGTTCCCCAATTCTGTTATCGCGTCGATATTCGGAAGATTGCGATTGAGATCTCATTTGACAATTATCTACTTGGTTGGGTCCTCGAATGAGCTCAAGCAAGATCCCACAGGTCTCCCTCTTGGTGCTTCCAGGTCTCGACAATGAGGACGAGTCGGGGCAGAAGAGTGCTCAAACTTCCGCTGAATCGTTCTCTCAGTCGCCTACTCCAGAATAGGTTAATGAAGTATTCGCACTCAAACAACTCACCTAACATCTTCGAGAAAGTCAGGTTCCCTCGAGGAATCTCGCAATTCATGTATTCCAAATGGATCACTCGTTCGATGGACAGATGTGTGAGCAACGAAGGCACGGCAGGAGTTGCTGTTGTGCAATCTATCTTTGTAACGGAACTGAGAATCAGGTAGAGCATTCGAAACCTACATAACAACTCCTCGGCTGCACCATCCAACACGGTTTAGGTGGAATGGCAGAATAGCTAAGGGAGTGAAAGATCGGAAAAACCTACTGTCAACTTCGGCCACCATCCCAGAGAGCTGTAGTGCACTACGAGATCGGGATACGCTCGCCAGAGGTTGAAGTTGTCGGAATATTCATAGTCGACAGAACGGATTCTCTCCTGCCGCACTTTACATCTCAGTTGGAAGCCAACCTCTCCGGCTCTGAAGGAAATCGAGATCTTTACAATCGTTGACAACACCATAAACGTGCTCAAGGTCTGCCATGAAAGTGTGGATCGGAAGGCGCTATGTTGGTCGATGATCAGAAATTCGGGAACGTTTCAATATACTCACAGTGATCTCTTGCAACACACGAATCGGTCGAAATGCAACTCTTGCAATCCAAAGCAAGGCCCTGCTGCTGATCCGGTGAAGGTAATCATTATCAACATGATCACCATTAAATTGCCTCTGAAAATAAGATGGTGGTTCCTACCGCTCCATGGCCTGACAAAGGGGGCGAGTGTTGTCGAGGTGAGCCATGGGTTTTTCACTCGCGATGAGTGAACTAGAGGCATAGGAAATTGCTTTCCTTGCAGAAAATTCCCACCAGATCTCAGCCTATTTAACGTATGCATGAAGAGGGCAGAGTGACGCTTCAAACTCAAATCATGGCTAGCAACGATCCACTCTGTGTATCCTGCTCAGACTGCTTCCTCTTCGCGCTCAAGATGTGTTTTTGCAGGTGTTTTCCATCTCAGTTTTCTCACGCTTGCACGCAAAGAATCTGCGGGGGATCATTACGCATCGTAAGATCACCACCGGCCGCAAAGCCGCATCTGTCTCGATGCATCGTGGAACTCCTCGCTCCGAAATCGTCCGAAAAAGCGTGAGGCAGACTGATGGAGATCATGCCTCATCAGCTTATCACTGAGCGTGGCGTCTCGCGTATGGACCCTGACTGTCTCCGGGACCGTCCTCAACGGCCAAAAGATCCTGTCACAATTATTATTCGTGCCCTCATCGCTCTGACTGTACCTCATCGCGAAAAGGATGATCTCTCAGCTCTGGCGTGGTCGGTAGGGGTTGAAGCAGTTCGAGGACATCGATGATCACATGAGTTCTCCGCACAACGACAAATTGCCAGATCAAGTAGCTTCTCGCTTTGATTCTCGCACTGCTTCGTTCCCTCTGTCGATGACGGATTTATCGACTTCCTATTTTGACTTTCTCCCACGCGGCGATTAACTGCACATAGCATCCTTTCCAGTACCGCTCGAGCTCCGTATCGGTGAAGGGCTTACGGTAAAGTTGAGCAGTTCCACTAGAAAGCTTGCCAGCTTGGTCCGCGAACAAAAATATCGGCCGAGTCCAACGAAAGCTGTTTGTGTGGTGAAGGGCGTCCGTTCATGCTGCTATTCAAAATCCTTGCTGGAAAACAAAGGTAGAGGCTGATGCAATCGGTGCCTCTTCATTTGAGCGGAGGTCCAATTCGAGCGGAGTCCCGAACTCAGCGAAGGGCCGATTTAGCGGCGATTAGATTCGGGCAGGACGCTGGTGAGGTCCAAACTTATTTCACTTCGATCCTGTCGAATGTATCGGTGTCATGTTGAGCTAGGAACGGGCGCGTGTGGCGTTCCCATCTATTCCAGAATGCGGAACAACCATGCCGCTCAGCTTCGTGGACTCGACTTGAGCGCAACCCTTGCTCGCCGTTGAAAACTTTTCGTCTAAGCGTCTCCGCCGTTGCCGCCAATGATGGCCGCGGGGCAACCATGTCACGCGGCGCACACGACTCCCAGGTCGGATGGGACGTGTATACAGAGACCATGAGCTGACAACACAAGAGCCCCGTTACCCACTGAGGAATCGGGGGTAAGCTGGGAGGTTCCGAAAATCGACGGGAAACGAGGCTGGATCAGGGGCAATATTTTGAGAATCGAACGAGGTAGAGGAGCAAGGAGCAGTAGAGGAGGCTCGAATCGGCTTAAGCCGCGATACAGGGGGACAGATCCACGCCCTTCGGACTCGTCTATTGTCGGGGGACCTGGGGAAGATGGTTCTCTCAATTCTAGAAAAAAAGAAGCAATTCCCGAGCTCGGCGAGAGACAATGTCCGGTTCCGAAGCTCCATGCATGCGGGCGGGTCATATATTGGATCGATTTCCCTGCTAAGGTTCGCCGTAGATGACGCCGAATTTGAATCGTATTGTGTTGAAACACGAGGTTTGCAGGAAAATCTTAGAGCCTCTCGATTCCAAACCCGGTCGCTCAACCCGGCAAATTTATCTAGCTGATGTTTTCCACTCGAAAAAAAAGGGCACCCAAACTCACACCCAAATTCAAAGTATGTCAACGTGTAAACGCGCCCGATCGAGAATCATTCTCAATCTTCGCCAAGTCTGAGACCCCACCGGAGGTCTGACAGCGCGCGTTGCCGCTGCCTGCTCCTCCGTCCGCAATGGTCGCCGTCGAAATCCTCACGGCGCACAACTTTGGTAATGATCACCACCAAAGGGTGCCAGACTTTGCAATCATACAGGTCAAGGAGCACACGCCATTCCAGAATGCATGCGGCTGGGATTCGAAGTATTCTGAGTGGCTAGGATTTTCAGAGGACCAGAACCTCTGAGAAAATGAATTTCTTATGCTAACACTTCGGCTTCTCCGAATGATGACGGGGAGAGTCCGAAGCAATAATGATCAGAGCTGGAAAACAACTGTGGGCAAAATTCTGCGAAGATGTGAGTATCTTTGGCTGACCACAACGCATAACGAGCCACGCATTTCGGTTTGCTAACGGCGAGTTTTCTATAGCGACTTTGGTGGTTTTGCGCTGCCTCGCGACATCCGTGCGGCATCGTATATACAATTTTTTCCAAAACCACCGTTCTGCCCAAAGCAGATGGGTTTTCGTTCTGAGAACTCCCTGTAGATCTTCGTTCAGGATCTCAAGTGGTGGGTGCTCGCCCTTGATGGCTATGATCGAACGATGAAGGCAGTCTTCACGCATTCGGTTGTGAGCTGCCTGGAATTCTATCTAGAACAAAACAGACCCGAGGAATTCCTCAGAAAGTATCAAGATGGTTCTTCGAGAGAGTTTCACCGAGTTGAGAATGTTCCACGTGATCGTCTGACCAGGCGTGGAGGCCCGCTCATGAATTCACAAGCTGAACGGAGCCCCGGTGGTATCTTTCTCACTCGCTTCGGTTCCGAGGCGATTGTTAATCTCTGTTGCGACGTCCCGATCTTTCGCTGAGTGGGAGAGAAAAGCGTCGAACTTCGTGTCATCGTCCAGATCCTCTTCTTCGGAAAGCATACGAAAATGTGGTTGAAATGAACATGAACAAAAGCGTTCACCAGGTTACGATTCTGGAAGTACAGAATGCTTGCACAGAGAACAATGATGAAATCTACCACTGAGGCACCTTCTAGGATAACGAGTTCCGAATTCTTTGATGGACAAAGATCTCCCGAAGACATCTTGCTCAATAGGATCTCGTCCCTGCCGTCAACCCGGACTGGCTTCGTGCATCTGATCTCTTTGTAGTTCTTGACCTTCTAGGAATTCCTCAGGAGGAACACTCTGAAACCGTCCGCAGCACAGTCACAGATCAATGGACCCATGGATTGTCCATGATGGCCATATCGGAATCCAAGACTTCGTGATCGGGTCGCCACCGCTCAAGATCGTTGTGGAGCGGGGCAATTTCTTCGAGCTGCTGAGGGGAGTTCGTGAGCATCGAGCTGATCGACATTATTCGGTTATCATCCAGATTCACCACTTTGAGGGCTCCGTACGTCGGCAGCTCCACAGGGTATATTTCCAGAAAGTTCTCATTGAAGATCAAGAGGGTGATTCCCGAAGGAAGCTCCGGCATTTCCGACAAGTCACGATTTTCACAAAATACCTCGATCGATTTTTCAAGATGGAAGAAGGACCCCTTATGTTCTGTACTGAAGTCTCTTAAAGCGCCCTGAGGAAAGTTCTCCGCGTAGCAATACCGCTTGGTGACGATGACGATTTTTCATTCATTTAGCTGAGGAAACATGGCTGCTCGGCGGCTCGGATTTCCTTCAATGTCTATTCGGAGTCGACCCATGTAGAAATCTTCGGAGTACTCCAAGACCGGCTGCAGTTCGAGCGGCAGGCGGGATCGCAAAACCTTCAAACCCTCTGGTGGGAGGAACGCCATGGCAGATATCTTTTTCGCATTGAGAGCGAAGTCCGCTTCATCCCTGTATCTTCAGCTCAACCCACGTGCTGCAAAATTCGTTTTCATGTTTCGTACAAGATGAAAAAAACATCCATGCGGTTCAGCTTCGGGGAAGTATGCAGCGAATGCGTTCCGCAGCCCTTGTTCGGAGTCCATCGTAATGATTCCCGGGTTGTAGTCGGGCAATCCCAAGGTTAACATATCCAACATCTGAGCGGAAAAGAAACACAAGCTTCATTCAAATCGTTGATACCCAAGTTGCCTTCATGATACAGCGGCGACGAGCTGTTATTTTCCGAGATGACATACAAAATGAATAAATTATTCACCCTGTCGTAGCTTCGCTCTTCCTTGTTTGGCATGAGCACATAGCAGAGGAAGGTGGTTACTCCAGGGGGATGACGAAAATTTGCGCGAACAACTGCAGAGCGAGCGAGAAAGTTCCATCATTATAGATCTTCCTAACTCGACCGACCCCAGACCTCGTGGACTCCTCTCCCAAGATGAGCATTCGATGAGGATCGTCGGATCCGAAATCAGCTAGCAGGAGGTTTTCGACTCCACCCGGCGTGCTTTCGTGCATACGAAAACACTTGGGAATATCGATATCGGCCACTCTTGTGAAGTGAGTCGATGGGATTGCCAGGCGGTTGTGCGTTCTCTGTACTATCCTCGCTAAACTCTTGAGCCCATGGATCTTCGCGCAGCCACGGAGGATTGCAAGCGAACCTTGTTTATGATCTGTTGGGTTGCCCCACCGTCTCGGAGGCTCGTCGCTTAAGCGCATTCTTCTTCCGATGTACCTCGATTGCGGTGGCTTTTGAATTGACGCTGTGTTCACCTACTGCGCGAAGTATACGTGAGCCATGGAAATAATTATAGGAATCATTCCCACACAATTTCACTCGTCGATTGCAAAGTGCGAATATTCATCATATCGCTTTCGACGCGTTGATGATAACGGAATCTAGATTTGAGCTAGTTTTCCGGGTTTCATTGGAAGGGCCGGCCACTCAGCTCAGCGAAGTCTCTCCCTCCCGTGGATATTCTTGTACATTCATGAGTTTTCGAACGTAATGAATCACATTCCCAGTGCCACTGGCGGAGGGCACGCTGCGGGGGATTTCGGAAGTGGGTCCAGGAGCCGAGCATGATCACAGATCCGCAGCATCAGTTCCCACAGTTCGAGCTCACAGGACTCGAATCAGGAATCTCGGCAGCGTAGCATCCGCTTACGGACTGAATGAGTTCCCCATAATACCGACTCCCGGGCAAGATGAAGCTCGAGTCCACCTTCGAGTATGTCTGGCTTTCTTTCCTACCACAGGTGCGCAATGTGCGGTACAGCCGGGGACTACACGCAAGTCAGCGATCTCCCACAAGCTGTCGGAGGTGGCGGCCGATTAACGCCGTCGCCCAATAGATATCGGCGCACAGTGTACCAAATGCGCGTTTTAAGTGAAAAAAATTATTTCTTCTCCTCTACTGAAACTCTCGGGGTATGGGAGTGCAAAATGGAGAGTCAGGAATACTTTGGGAGCAATTGATGGTGGTTGTGGTGACTATCGTATTGTATTTTGATTCAAACGGTTCAGACTGAAGATATGTACAGATCTGCCTAGACTGGTTGGGCCGGACTTCCTGGCTTCAGCCTTTCGTTGCTCCACGAACTTATACCGTCCATATCGATTAGACGCTCTCATCAGAGCTGCTAGAAGACTCATCGGAAGTTTCGAAAGTTGGATCATCTGCCGAAGAAATGCCGTTCGCCGACAGGCAACCAGTCAAATTGGTTGTATCTCGCAATACCGCGGCAACGCATATCTCAGTCCGCGTCGGGAAGGGTCGCATGAGCATTCAGCTACGGCAAGTAGAGAGCCTTTCGCCGATTTGACAACGAAGATGAACCGGTAAAGACCGATGGATAATCTGATTTCGAGACTCTGCATTTTGATAAATTGTGCATTTCGGCGCTCATTTCCTTTGGTGGATATGAATAGTCGAAAGAAAGTTGACATATAAGATGGACGGAAGTGTATCGACTTACTCGCTACAATTGCTTCCATAGTGAACCGTTTCTTGCACTAATATTCGAGATTCCGCGTCAACAGTCAATGACGCCGCTGACAGGGCCCCGTCGATATGACTTCCAGAGTCGCCCTCTCCACGTCTTGGAGCCCATGCCCGACAGATTTGAGCATGTTTTCCGACCTCTAGCCATCGGTGAACGTTCCTCAACGTTTCCGATCGATATCCCCGGTATGAATATTTTCCACTCAGAACGCCCATTTGGTACACTCTGCGGCGCCCGATTGATGCCGGAGCCCAACCGATGCCTGCGCCCAAATTACGCGCCCCGCCATTCTTCTATGCCCTGCCCGTTGGCTACGTTCGTTTTTTACGCATTTTCTCCCGTAACTCCCCAACGGGCTGAATCGAAGGTAGCTCGTCCGGCGGAAACTAGTCAGAGATGGGTGAATCGTCCGAATATTGAGCTGCAAGGTCGATCCGACGATTTTCGATTTCCACCGAGAATACCCATATGAATGCGGTCCGATCAAAGTGAAGCCCCGGCTCGAAAAGTAGTTTCGGGTAGACGCAACATCGTACCGGTAACTTCCGGCCTAGCGACGGCCGAGCTTGAGCTGACATGCGAGAATTCCCTAGAGTGAACTGAGCTGGGTTTCCTCTCAATCGACATCAGCTGACACTCCACCCACGATGAGAACTCACTCATCGCGCCGACGTGGAAAAAATTGCGTCAAATCCTAAAGCTCGCTCAAAACACTCGCCCAAGCCTGAACTTGACGTCGTATCCGGACGGCAATCTCCCGTTCCCAAGACTCAGAGACTGCGTCTGCTGAGACGTATCCTATGTCAAAAAATTCAGAGAACGCAAGGAGGCAGAGCTGGACGTTACTCCGAACTGAGAATTGATAGATACCCATTGGGAGAATTCGACTCGAATCAATACTCCGAAAATAATGCACAGATTTCATAGATATTTATTGATGACTAGCCGGCCTTCGGCCGACTACGCTGGCCGGCCCGTCCCTTGCTTCGGGAGTCTACTGCTGACAGACACACATTGCCTTGAATGTAGTGTCATGAGACCTTCGGGAGTGGCCACCGATTCTCGATAAGATTCTGACCTGGAATCGAGGCACTTTCCTCTCTTTTCACTCGGTCAGCATCATGGTTTTGAGAAGTATGGTCAGATTGGTGTCGTAATCACCCCTTCAGATTCGGAGAAGCATGGTCAGATTGGTCCCGGAATCACCCCTCCAGAGTTGGAAAGTAATGGCCAGATTGGCCTCGGAATCACCCCTCCAGAGTTGGAAAGTAATGGCCAGATTGATACCGGAATCACCACTCCAGAGTAGGAGAGTAATGGCCAGATCGCTCCCAGAATCACCCCTCCAGAGTTGGGAAGTAATGGCCAGATTGGCCTCGGAATCACC
Organism: Phytoseiulus persimilis; assembly: GCA_037576195.1. Lineage (NCBI taxonomy): Eukaryota > Metazoa > Arthropoda > Arachnida > Mesostigmata > Phytoseiidae > Phytoseiulus > Phytoseiulus persimilis. The sequence goes on from CM075104.1 coordinate 5,784,634, forward strand.
CCTCCAGAGTTGGAAAGTAATGGCAAGATTGGTACCGGAATCACCCCTCCAGAGTTGGAAACTAATGGCCAGATTGATACCGGAATCACCCCTCCAGAGTTGGAAACCAATGGCCAGATTGGCACCGGAATCACCCCTCCAGAGTTGAAAACTAATGGCCAGATTGGTCTCGGAATCACCCCTCCAGAGTTGGAAACTAATGGCCAGATTGGCACCGGAATCACCCCTCCAGAGTTGGAAACTAATGGCCAGATTGGTCTCGGAATCACCCCTCCAGAGTTGGAAACTAATGGCCAGATTGGTCTCGGAATCACTCTCCAGAGTTGGAAACTCATGGCCAGATTGGTCCCGGAATCACCCCTCCAGAGTTGGAAAGTAATGGCCAGATAGGTTCCGGAATCACCCCTCCAGAGTTGGAAAGTAATGGCCAGATTGGCCTCGGAATCACCCCTCCAGAGTTGGAAAGTAATGGCCAGATTGATACCGGAATCACCCCTCCAGAGTAGGAGAGTAATGGCCAGATCGCTCCCAGAATCACCCCTCCAGAGTTGGGAAGTAATGGCCAGATTGGCCTCGGAATCACCCCTCCAGAGTTGGAAAGTAATGGCAAGATTGGTACCGGAATCACCCCTCCAGAGTTGGAAACTAATGGCCAGATTGATACCGGAATCACCCCTCCAGAGTTGAAAATCAATGGCCAGATTGGTCTCGGAATCACCCCTCCAGAGTTGGAAACTAATGGCCAGATTGGCACCGGAATCACCCCTCCAGAGTTGGAAACTAATGGCCAGATTGGTCTCGGAATCACCCCTCCAGAGTTGGAAACTCATGGCCAGATTGGTCCCGGAATCACCCCTCCAGAGTTGGGAAGTAATGGCCAGATAGGTTCCGGAATCACCCCTTCAGAGTTGGAAAGTAATGGTCAGAGTGGTCCCGGAATCACCCCTCCAGAGTTGGAAAGTAATGGCCAGATTGGCCTCGGAATCACCCCTCCAGAGTTGGAAAGTAATGGCCAGATTGATACCGGAATCACCCCTCCAGAGTAGGAGAGTAATGGCCAGATCGCTCCCAGAATCACCCCTCCAGAGTTGGGAAGTAATGGCCAGATTGGCCTCGGAATCACCCCTCCAGAGTTGGAAAGTAATGGCAAGATTGGTACCGGAATCACCCCTCCAGAATTGGAAACTAATGGCCAGATTGATACCGGAATCACCCCTCCAGAGTTGAAAACTAATGGCCAGATTGGTCTCGGAATCACCCCTCCAGAGTTGGAAACTAATGGCCAGATTGGCACCGGAATCACCCCTCCAGAGTTGGAAACTAATGGCCAGATTGGTCTCGGAATCACCCCTCCAGAGTTGGAAACTCATGGCCAGATTGGTCCCGGAATCACCCCTCCAGAGTTGGAAAGTAATGGCCAGATAGGTTCCGGAATCACCCCTTCAGAGTTGGAAAGTAATGGTCAGAGTGGTCCCGGAATCACCCCTCCAGAGTTGGGAAGTAATGGCCAGATTGGCCTCGGAATCACCCCTCCAGAGTTGGAAAGTAATGGCCAGATTGATACCGGAATCACCCCTCCAGAGTTGGAAACCAATGGCCAGATTGGCACCGGAATCACCCCTCCAGAGTTGAAAACTAATGGCCAGATTGGTCTCGGAATCACCCCTCCAGAGTTGGAAACTAATGGCCAGATTGGCACCGGAATCACCCCTCCAGAGTTGGAAACTAATGGCCAGATTGGTCTCGGAATCACCCCTCCAGAGTTGGAAACTCATGGCCAGATTGGTCCCGGAATCACCCCTCCAGAGTTGGAAAGTAATGGCCAGATAGGTTCCGGAATCACCCCTTCAGAGTTGGAAAGTAATGGTCAGAGTGGTCCCGGAATCACCCCTCCAGAGTTGGAAAGTAATGGCCAGATTGGCCTCGGAATCACCCCTCCAGAGTTGGAAAGTAATGGCCAGATTGATACCGGAATCACCCCTCCAGAGTAGGAGAGTAATGGCCAGATCGCTCCCAGAATCACCCCTCCAGAGTTGGGAAGTAATGGCCAGATTGGCCTCGGAATCACCCCTCCAGAGTTGGAAAGTAATGGCCAGATTGATACCGGAATCACCCCTCCAGAGTAGGAGAGTAATGGCCAGATCGCTCCCAGAATCACCCCTCCAGAGTTGGGAAGTAATGGCCAGATTGGCCTCGGAATCACCCCTCCAGAGTTGGAAAGTAATGGCAAGATTGGTACCGGAATCACCCCTCCAGAGTTGGAAACTAATGGCCAGATTGATACCGGAATCACCCCTCCAGAGTTGAAAACTAATGGCCAGATTGGTCTCGGAATCACCCCTCCAGAGTTGGAAACTCATGGCCAGATTGGTCCCGGAATCACCCCTCCAGAGTTGGAAAGTAATGGCCAGATAGGTTCCGGAATCACCCCTTCAGAGTTGGAAAGTAATGGTCAGAGTGGTCCCGGAATCACCCCTCCAGAGTTGGAAAGTAATGGCCAGATTGGCCTCGGAATCACCCCTCCAGAGTTGGAAAGTAATGGCCAGATTGATACCGGAATCACCCCTCCAGAGTAGGAGAGTAATGGCCAGATCGCTCCCAGAATCACCCCTCCAGAGTTGGGAAGTAATGGCCAGATTGGCCTCGGAATCACCCCTCCAGAGTTGGAAAGTAATGGCAAGATTGGTACCGGAATCACCCCTCCAGAGTTGGAAACTAATGGCCAGATTGATACCGGAATCACCCCTCCAGAGTTGAAAACTAATGGCCAGATTGGTCTCGGAATCACCCCTCCAGAGTTGGAAACTAATGGCCAGATTGGCACCGGAATCACCCCTCCAGAGTTGGAAACTAATGGCCAGATTGGTCTCGGAATCACCCCTCCAGAGTTGGAAACTCATGGCCAGATTGGTCCCGGAATCACCCCTCCAGAGTTGGAAAGTAATGGCCAGATAGGTTCCGGAATCACCCCTTCAGAGTTGGAAAGTAATGGTCAGAGTGGTCCCGGAATCACCCCTCCAGAGTTGGAAAGTAATGGCCAGATTGGCCTCGGAATCACCCCTCCAGAGTTGGAAAGTAATGGCCAGATTGATACCGGAATCACCCCTCCAGAGTAGGAGAGTAATGGCCAGATCGCTCCCAGAATCACCCCTCCAGAGTTGGGAAGTAATGGCCAGATTGGCCTCGGAATCACCCCTCCAGAGTTGGAAAGTAATGGCAAGATTGGTACCGGAATCACCCCTCCAGAGTTGGAAACTAATGGCCAGATTGGCACCGGAATCACCCCTCCAGAGTTGAAAACTAATGGCCAGATTGGTCTCGGAATCACCCCTCCAGAGTTGGAAACTAATGGCCAGATTGGCAGCGGAATCACCCCTCCAGAGTTGGAAAGTAATGGCCAGATCGCTCCCAGAATCACCCCTCCAGAGTTGGAAAGTAATGGCCAGATTGATACCGGAATCACCCCTCCAGAGTAGGAGAGTAATGGCCAGATCGCTCCCAGAATCACCCCTTCAGAGTTGGAAAGTAATGGTCAGATTGGTCTCGGAATCACCCCTCCAGAGTTGGAAAGTAATGGTCAGATTGGTCTCGGAATCACCCCTCCAGAGTTGAAAACTAATGGCCAGATTGGTCTCGGAATCACCCCTCCAGAGTTGGAAACTAATGGCCAGATAGGTTCCGGAATCACCCCTTCAGAGTTGGAAAGTAATGGTCAGATTGGTCTCGGAATCACCCCTCCAGAGTTGGAAACTAATGGCCAGATTGGTCTCGGAATCACCCCTCCAGAGTTGGAAACTAATGGCCAGATTGGCACCGGAATCACCCCTCCAGAGTAGGAGAGTAATGGCCAGATCGCTCCCAGAATCACCCCTCCAGAGTTGGGAAGTAATGGCCAGATTGGCCTCGGAATCACCCCTTCAGAGTTGGAAAGTAATGGTCAGATTGGTCTCGGAATCACCCCTCCAGAGTTGGAAAGTAATGGTCAGATTGGTCTCGGAATCACCCCTCCAGAGTTGGAAAGTAATGGCCAGATAGGTTCCGGAATCACCCCTTCAGAGTTGGAAAGTAATGGTCAGATTGGTCTCGGAATCACCCCTCCAGAGTTGGAAACTAATGGCCAGATTGGTCTCGGAATCACCCCTCCAGAGTTGGAAACTAATGGCCAGATTGGCACCGGAATCACCCCTCCAGAGTAGGAGAGTAATGGCCAGATCGCTCCCAGAATCACCCCTCCAGAGTTGGGAAGTAATGGCCAGATTGGCCTCGGAATCACCCCTTCAGAGTTGGAAAGTAATGGTCAGATTGGTCTCGGAATCACCCCTCCAGAGTTGGAAAGTAATGGTCAGATTGGTCTCGGAATCACCCCTCCAGAGTTGAAAACTAATGGCCAGATTGGTCTCGGAATCACCCCTCCAGAGTTGGAAAGTAATGGCCAGATAGGTTCCGGAATCACCCCTTCAGAGTTGGAAAGTAATGGTCAGATTGGTCTCGGAATCACCCCTCCAGAGTTGGAAACTAATGGCCAGATTGGTCTCGGAATCACCCCTCCAGAGTTGGAAACTAATGGTCAGATTGGTCTCGGAATCACCCCTTCAGAGTTGGAAAGTAATGGTCAGATTGGTCTCGGAATCACCCCTCCAGAGTTGGGAAGTAATGGCCAGATTGGCCCCGGAATCACCCCTTCAGAGTTGGAAAGTAATGGTCAGATTGGTCTCGGAATCACCCCTTCAGAGTTGGAAAGTAATGGTCAGATTGGTCTCGGAATCACCCTTCCAGAGTTGGAAAGTAATGGTCAGATTGGTCCCGGAATCACCCCTCCAGAGTTGGGAAGTAATGGTCAGATTGGTCTCGGAATCACCCCTCCAGAGTTGGAAAGTAATGGTCAGATTGGTCTCGGAATCACCCCTCCAGAGTTGGGAAGTAATGGCCAGATTGGCCTCGGAATCACCCCTTCAGAGTTGGAAAGTAATGGTCAGATTGGTCTCGGAATCACCCCTTCAGAGTTGGAAAGTAATGGTCAGATTGGTCTCGGAATCACCCCTTCAGAGTTGGGAAGTAATGGTCAGATTGGTCTCGGAATCACCCCTTCAGAGTTGGAAACTAATGGCCAGATTGGTCTCGGAATCACCCCTCCAGAGTTGGAAACTAATGGTCAGATTGGTCTCGGAATCACCCCTTCAGAGTTGGAAACTAATGGTCAGATTGGTCTCGGAATCACCCCTTCAGAGTTGGAAAGTAATGGTCAGATTGGTCTCGGAATCACCCCTCCAGAGTTGGGAAGTAATGGCCAGATTGGCCTCGGAATCACCCCTTCAGAGTTGGAAAGTAATGGTCAGATTGGTCTCGGAATCACCCCTTCAGAGTTGGGAAGTAATGGCCAGATTGGCCTCGGAATCACCCCTCCAGAGTTGGAAAGTAATGGCCAGATTGATACCGGAATCACCCCTCCAGAGTAGGAGAGTAATGGCCAGATCGCTCCCAGAATCACCCCTCCAGAGTTGGGAAGTAATGGCCAGATTGGCCTCGGAATCACCCCTCCAGAGTTGGAAAGTAATGGCAAGATTGGTACCGGAATCACCCCTCCAGAGTTGGAAACTAATGGCCAGATTGGTCTCGGAATCACCCCTCCAGAGTTGGAAACTAATGGCCAGATTGGCACCGGAATCACCCCTCCAGAGTTGGAAACTAATGGCCAGATTGGTCTCGGAATCACCCCTCCAGAGTTGGAAACTCATGGCCAGATTGGTCCCGGAATCACCCCTCCAGAGTTGGAAAGTAATGGCCAGATAGGTTCCGGAATCACCCCTTCAGAGTTGGAAAGTAATGGTCAGAGTGGTCCCGGAATCACCCCTCCAGAGTTGGAAAGTAATGGCCAGATTGGCCTCGGAATCACCCCTCCAGAGTTGGAAAGTAATGGCCAGATTGATACCGGAATCACCCCTCCAGAGTAGGAGAGTAATGGCCAGATCGCTCCCAGAATCACCCCTCCAGAGTTGGGAAGTAATGGCCAGATTGGCCTCGGAATCACCCCTCCAGAGTTGGAAAGTAATGGCAAGATTGGTACCGGAATCACCCCTCCAGAGTTGGAAACTAATGGCCAGATTGGCACCGGAATCACCCCTCCAGAGTTGAAAACTAATGGCCAGATTGGTCTCGGAATCACCCCTCCAGAGTTGGAAACTAATGGCCAGATTGGCACCGGAATCACCCCTCCAGAGTTGGAAACTAATGGCCAGATTGGTCTCGGAATCACCCCTCCAGAGTTGGAAACTCATGGCCAGATTGGTCCCGGAATCACCCCTCCAGAGTTGGAAAGTAATGGCCAGATAGGTTCCGGAATCACCCCTTCAGAGTTGGAAAGTAATGGTCAGATTGGTCTCGGAATCACCCCTCCAGAGTTGGAAACTAATGGCCAGATTGGTCTCGGAATCACCCCTCCAGAGTTGGAAACTAATGGCCAGATTGGCAGCGGAATCACCCCTCCAGAGTTGGAAAGTAATGGCCAGATCGCTCCCAGAATCACCCCTCCAGAGTTGGAAAGTAATGGCCAGATTGATACCGGAATCACCCCTCCAGAGTAGGAGAGTAATGGCCAGATCGCTCCCAGAATCACCCCTTCAGAGTTGGAAAGTAATGGTCAGATTGGTCTCGGAATCACCCCTCCAGAGTTGGAAAGTAATGGTCAGATTGGTCTCGGAATCACCCCTCCAGAGTTGAAAACTAATGGCCAGATTGGTCTCGGAATCACCCCTCCAGAGTTGGAAACTAATGGCCAGATAGGTTCCGGAATCACCCCTTCAGAGTTGGAAAGTAATGGTCAGATTGGTCTCGGAATCACCCCTCCAGAGTTGGAAACTAATGGCCAGATTGGTCTCGGAATCACCCCTCCAGAGTTGGAAACTAATGGCCAGATTGGCACCGGAATCACCCCTCCAGAGTAGGAGAGTAATGGCCAGATCGCTCCCAGAATCACCCCTCCAGAGTTGGGAAGTAATGGCCAGATTGGCCTCGGAATCACCCCTTCAGAGTTGGAAAGTAATGGTCAGATTGGTCTCGGAATCACCCCTCCAGAGTTGGAAAGTAATGGTCAGATTGGTCTCGGAATCACCCCTCCAGAGTTGGAAAGTAATGGCCAGATAGGTTCCGGAATCACCCCTTCAGAGTTGGAAAGTAATGGTCAGATTGGTCTCGGAATCACCCCTCCAGAGTTGGAAACTAATGGCCAGATTGGTCTCGGAATCACCCCTCCAGAGTTGGAAACTAATGGCCAGATTGGCACCGGAATCACCCCTCCAGAGTAGGAGAGTAATGGCCAGATCGCTCCCAGAATCACCCCTCCAGAGTTGGGAAGTAATGGCCAGATTGGCCTCGGAATCACCCCTTCAGAGTTGGAAAGTAATGGTCAGATTGGTCTCGGAATCACCCCTCCAGAGTTGGAAAGTAATGGTCAGATTGGTCTCGGAATCACCCCTCCAGAGTTGAAAACTAATGGCCAGATTGGTCTCGGAATCACCCCTCCAGAGTTGGAAAGTAATGGCCAGATAGGTTCCGGAATCACCCCTTCAGAGTTGGAAAGTAATGGTCAGATTGGTCTCGGAATCACCCCTCCAGAGTTGGAAACTAATGGCCAGATTGGTCTCGGAATCACCCCTCCAGAGTTGGAAACTAATGGTCAGATTGGTCTCGGAATCACCCCTTCAGAGTTGGAAAGTAATGGTCAGATTGGTCTCGGAATCACCCCTCCAGAGTTGGGAAGTAATGGCCAGATTGGCCCCGGAATCACCCCTTCAGAGTTGGAAAGTAATGGTCAGATTGGTCTCGGAATCACCCCTTCAGAGTTGGAAAGTAATGGTCAGATTGGTCTCGGAATCACCCTTCCAGAGTTGGAAAGTAATGGTCAGATTGGTCCCGGAATCACCCCTCCAGAGTTGGGAAGTAATGGTCAGATTGGTCTCGGAATCACCCCTCCAGAGTTGGAAAGTAATGGTCAGATTGGTCTCGGAATCACCCCTCCAGAGTTGGGAAGTAATGGCCAGATTGGCCTCGGAATCACCCCTTCAGAGTTGGAAAGTAATGGTCAGATTGGTCTCGGAATCACCCCTTCAGAGTTGGAAAGTAATGGTCAGATTGGTCTCGGAATCACCCCTTCAGAGTTGGGAAGTAATGGTCAGATTGGTCTCGGAATCACCCCTTCAGAGTTGGAAACTAATGGCCAGATTGGTCTCGGAATCACCCCTCCAGAGTTGGAAACTAATGGTCAGATTGGTCTCGGAATCACCCCTTCAGAGTTGGAAACTAATGGTCAGATTGGTCTCGGAATCACCCCTTCAGAGTTGGAAAGTAATGGTCAGATTGGTCTCGGAATCACCCCTCCAGAGTTGGGAAGTAATGGCCAGATTGGCCTCGGAATCACCCCTTCAGAGTTGGAAAGTAATGGTCAGATTGGTCTCGGAATCACCCCTTCAGAGTTGGAAAGTAATGGTCAGATTGGTCTCGGAATCACCCCTTCAGAGTTGGAAAGTAATGGTCAGATTGGTCTCGGAATCACCCCTCCAGAGTTGGGAAGTAATGGCCTGATTGGCCTCGGAATCACCCCTTCAGAGTTGGAAAGTAATGGTCAGATTGGTCTCGGAATCACCCCTTCAGAGTTGGAAACTAATGGTCAGATTGGTCTCGGAATCACCCCTTCAGAGTTGGAAACTAATGGTCAGATTGGTCTCGGAATCACCCCTCCAGAGTTGGGAAGTAATGGCCAGATTGGCCTCGGAATCACCCCTTCAGAGTTGGAAAGTAATGGTCAGATTGGTCTCGGAATCACCCCTTCAGAGTTGGGAAGTAATGGTCAGATTGGTCTCGGAATCACCCCTTCAGAGTTGGGAAGTAATGGCCCGATTGGCCTCGGAATCACCCCTTCAGAGTTGGAAAGTAATGGTCAGATTGGTCTCGGAATCACCCCTTCAGAGTTGGAAACTAATGGTCAGATTGGTCTCGGAATCACCCCTTCAGAGTTGGGAAGTAATGGTCAGATTGGTCTCGGAATCACCCCTCCAGAGTTGGAAACTAATGGTCAGATTGGTCTCGGAATCACCCCTCCAGAGTTGGGAAGTAATGGCCAGATTGGCCTCGGAATCACCCCTTCAGAGTTGGAAAGTAATGGTCAGATTGGTCTCGGAATCACCCCTTCAGAGTTGGGAAGTAATGGCCAGATTGGCCTCGGAATCACCCCTTCAGAGTTGGAAAGTAATGGTCAGATTGGTCTCGGAATCACCCCTCCGGAGTTGGGAAGTAATGGTCAGATTGGTCTCGGAATCACCCCTCCAGAGTTGGAAACTAATGGTCAGATTGGTCTCGGAATCACCCCTCCAGAGTTGGGAAGTAATGGCCAGATTGGCCTCGGAATCACCCCTTCAGAGTTGGAAAGTAATGGTCAGATTGGTCTCGGAATCACCCCTCCAGAGTTGGGAAGTAATGGCCAGATTGGCCTCGGAATCACCCCTTCAGAGTTGGAAAGTAATGGTCAGATTGGTCTCGGAATCACCCCTTCAGAGTTGGAAAGTAATGGTCAGATTGGTCTCGGAATCACCCCTCCAGAGTTGGAAAGTAATGGTCAGATTGGTCCCGGAATCACCCCTCCAGAGTTGGGAAGTAATGGTCAGATTGGTCTCGGAATCACCCCTTCAGAGTTGGAAAGTAATGGTCAGATTGGCCTCGGAATCACCCCTTCAGAGTTGGAAAGTAATGGTCAGATTGGTCTCGGAATCACCCCTTCAGAGCTGGAAAGTAATGGTCAGATTGGTCTCGGAATCACCCCTCCAGAGTTGGAAAGTAATGGTCAGATTGGTTCCGGAATCACCCCTTCAGAGTTGGAAAGTAATGGTCAGATTGGTCTCGGAATCACCCCTCCAGAGTTGGAAACTAATGGCCAGATTGGTCTCGGAATCACCCCTCCAGAGTTGGAAACTAATGGTCAGATTGGTCTCGGAATCACCCCTTCAGAGTTGGAAAGTAATGGTCAGATTGGTCTCGGAATCACCCCTTCAGAGTTGGGAAGTAATGGCCAGATTGGCCTCGGAATCACCCCTTCAGAGTTGGAAAGTAATGGTCAGATTGGTCTCGGAATCACCCCTTCAGAGTTGGAAAGTAATGGTCAGATTGGTCTCGGAATCACCCCTCCAGAGTTGGAAAGTAATGGTCAGATTGGTCCCGGAATCACCCCTCCAGAGTTGGAAAGTAATGGCCAGATAGGTTCCGGAATCACCCCTTCAGAGTTGGAAAGTAATGGTCAGATTGGTCTCGGAATCACCCCTCCAGAGTTGGAAACTAATGGCCAGATTGGTCTCGGAATCACCCCTCCAGAGTTGGAAACTAATGGCCAGATTGGCACCGGAATCACCCCTCCAGAGTAGGAGAGTAATGGCCAGATCGCTCCCAGAATCACCCCTCCAGAGTTGGGAAGTAATGGCCAGATTGGCCTCGGAATCACCCCTCCAGAGTTGGAAAGTAATGGCCAGATTGGCACCGGAATCACCCCTCCAGAGTTGGAAACTAATGGCCAGATTGGTCTCGGAATCACCCCTCCAGAGTTGGAAACTCATGGCCAGATTGGTCCCGGAATCACCCCTCCAGAGTTGGAAAGTAATGGCCAGATAGGTTCCGGAATCACCCCTTCAGAGTTGGAAAGTAATGGTCAGAGTGGTCCCGGAATCACCCCTCCAGAGTTGGAAAGTAATGGCCAGATAGGTTCCGGAATCACCCCTTCAGAGTTGGAAAGTAATGGTCAGAGTGGTCCCGGAATCACCCCTCCAGAGTTGGAAAGTAATGGCCAGATTGGCCTCGGAATCACCCCTCCAGAGTTGGAAAGTAATGGCCAGATTGATACCGGAATCACCCCTCCAGAGTAGGAGAGTAATGGCCAGATCGCTCCCAGAATCACCCCTCCAGAGTTGGGAAGTAATGGCCAGATTGGCCTCGGAATCACCCCTCCAGAGTTGGAAAGTAATGGCAAGATTGGTACCGGAATCACCCCTCCAGAGTTGGAAACTAATGGCCAGATTGGCACCGGAATCACCCCTCCAGAGTTGAAAACTAATGGCCAGATTGGTCTCGGAATCACCCCTCCAGAGTTGGAAACTAATGGCCAGATTGGCACCGGAATCACCCCTCCAGAGTTGGAAACTAATGGCCAGATTGGTCTCGGAATCACCCCTCCAGAGTTGGAAACTCATGGCCAGATTGGTCCCGGAATCACCCCTCCAGAGTTGGAAAGTAATGGCCAGATAGGTTCCGGAATCACCCCTTCAGAGTTGGAAAGTAATGGTCAGATTGGTCTCGGAATCACCCCTCCAGAGTTGGAAACTAATGGCCAGATTGGTCTCGGAATCACCCCTCCAGAGTTGGAAACTAATGGCCAGATTGGTCTCGGAATCACCCCTCCAGAGTTGGAAAGTAATGGCCAGATTGGTCTCGGAATCACCCCTCCAGAGTTGGAAAGTGATGGCCAGATTGGTCTCGGAATCACCCCTTCAGAGCTGGAAAGTAATGGTCAGATTGGTCTCGGAATCACCCCTCCAGAGTTGGAAAGTAATGGTCAGATTGGTTCCGGAATCACCCCTTCAGAGTTGGAAAGTAATGGTCAGATTGGTCTCGGAATCACCCCTCCAGAGTTGGAAACTAATGGCCAGATTGGTCTCGGAATCACCCCTCCAGAGTTGGAAACTAATGGTCAGATTGGTCTCGGAATCACCCCTTCAGAGTTGGAAAGTAATGGTCAGATTGGTCTCGGAATCACCCCTTCAGAGTTGGGAAGTAATGGCCAGATTGGCCTCGGAATCACCCCTTCAGAGTTGGAAAGTAATGGTCAGATTGGTCTCGGAATCACCCCTTCAGAGTTGGAAAGTAATGGTCAGATTGGTCTCGGAATCACCCCTCCAGAGTTGGAAAGTAATGGTCAGATTGGTCCCGGAATCACCCCTCCAGAGTTGGAAAGTAATGGCCAGATAGGTTCCGGAATCACCCCTTCAGAGTTGGAAAGTAATGGTCAGATTGGTCTCGGAATCACCCCTCCAGAGTTGGAAACTAATGGCCAGATTGGTCTCGGAATCACCCCTCCAGAGTTGGAAACTAATGGCCAGATTGGCACCGGAATCACCCCTCCAGAGTAGGAGAGTAATGGCCAGATCGCTCCCAGAATCACCCCTCCAGAGTTGGGAAGTAATGGCCAGATTGGCCTCGGAATCACCCCTCCAGAGTTGGAAAGTAATGGCCAGATTGGCACCGGAATCACCCCTCCAGAGTTGGAAACTAATGGCCAGATTGGTCTCGGAATCACCCCTCCAGAGTTGGAAACTCATGGCCAGATTGGTCCCGGAATCACCCCTCCAGAGTTGGAAAGTAATGGCCAGATAGGTTCCGGAATCACCCCTTCAGAGTTGGAAAGTAATGGTCAGAGTGGTCCCGGAATCACCCCTCCAGAGTTGGAAAGTAATGGCCAGATAGGTTCCGGAATCACCCCTTCAGAGTTGGAAAGTAATGGTCAGAGTGGTCCCGGAATCACCCCTCCAGAGTTGGAAAGTAATGGCCAGATTGGCCTCGGAATCACCCCTCCAGAGTTGGAAAGTAATGGCCAGATTGATACCGGAATCACCCCTCCAGAGTAGGAGAGTAATGGCCAGATCGCTCCCAGAATCACCCCTCCAGAGTTGGGAAGTAATGGCCAGATTGGCCTCGGAATCACCCCTCCAGAGTTGGAAAGTAATGGCAAGATTGGTACCGGAATCACCCCTCCAGAGTTGGAAACTAATGGCCAGATTGGCACCGGAATCACCCCTCCAGAGTTGAAAACTAATGGCCAGATTGGTCTCGGAATCACCCCTCCAGAGTTGGAAACTAATGGCCAGATTGGCACCGGAATCACCCCTCCAGAGTTGGAAACTAATGGCCAGATTGGTCTCGGAATCACCCCTCCAGAGTTGGAAACTCATGGCCAGATTGGTCCCGGAATCACCCCTCCAGAGTTGGAAAGTAATGGCCAGATAGGTTCCGGAATCACCCCTTCAGAGTTGGAAAGTAATGGTCAGATTGGTCTCGGAATCACCCCTCCAGAGTTGGAAACTAATGGCCAGATTGGTCTCGGAATCACCCCTCCAGAGTTGGAAACTAATGGCCAGATTGGTCTCGGAATCACCCCTCCAGAGTTGGAAAGTAATGGCCAGATTGGTCTCGGAATCACCCCTCCAGAGTTGGAAAGTGATGGCCAGATTGGTCTCGGAATCACCCCCCCAGAGTTGGAAAGAAATGCTCAGATTGGTCCCGGAATCACCCCTCCAGAGTTGAAAAGTAATGCTCAGATCGGTCTCGAGACCAATCTGGCCATTACTTTCCAACTCTGGAGGGGTGATTCCGAGACCGATCTGAGCATTACTTCCCAACTCTGGAGGGGTGATTCCGAGACCAATCTGACCATATTTTTCAAAATCAGAATGCTGAACCAGTGAAGGGAGAGAAAAGTGCCTCGATGGCAGGGAGGGCCGTCCAACCGCGCGCAGCGCGGCCGACTCCAGTCGGCCGAAGGCCGTCTGGTACAATGATATTGGCCTCAATTGCTCGACCCAGACTTTGCTCGTATTGAATGCTCAGTTCATTGTGGAAACCAACATTTATTAACGACCACGCAGCCTCAGAAGACCACACCGTCATCATCCATCGTCAACTCTCACGCTGGATTTGGACAGTCATATCGAGACTAAGAATTTCACGCATTTCGTCTTCCGCCGTGACAGACTTGGATTCGTTGACCGAGAGTTTTTGTCACCCAGAAAACACTAAAAAATATTGACGAACTTTCGCAGAATCTCGATCACACCGATTCTCTCTCTCCAAGCAGTATCGGAGTCATTGCTCGCTGGTCGGACAACTCGATATTCACAGCAGGTCACGTAGAACATTTCGTTCCGCTTCCTGCTTCTCTTTCGCCATCGAGGCGGAGAATGTTCGCGGAACTTCAGCCATTGTCTCAAATATTCGTCAATGATCCTCCTGAGCAAGGAAGCTGTAACAGCATCCTTAATGCAATAGAAAGAGCAGCGATGCTCGAGAACACCGTTGTCATGGGTTCCAGGATGAGTAACGGGCTCGTCCATCACCGTGCAATCCGAGACTAGATTCCAAGAGATCGGACAGAATCCTGACCGTGGTCTGAGTGTTGCGACCTTGTTTTTTTTCATCAACTTCAATATGGTCAGGAGTTGGCCTGTCAGAAACGACTCTATGCGAGAGTCACTCGAGCCTTCAGTCCCGCATCAGGATACACCTCTCCGTCCGCGAAAGAGCTATATCTGGAAGTAGAAATAGATGCTGAGATGAATGTCACCATTATTACAGAAGGAGACAGTGCACTCGAAGCTCGACTTGGATTGTTCGTTCCGCAAATCAGCCATGAAGAGGATACATGCTGGTTGAGGAATTTAGGATTTGTTGATGACCGATTGGCTGATAAGGTCTCAGGGCATGCTTTCCAAATTTGGCAGTTTTCGTCTGATTGGTTATCCCATTGCACAGCGTATATCCGGGAAGATTCACAGCTCGAGTTACTAGCAATCATGAGATCGAAGGTGCCATGTGCTCGTTGGACTCCAATCAGGTCGAACCCGGGTAAGATCTGTTAAGAGAAAGTTCAAATTGGCGAAAGCCAATTATAAACACTCACATGGCGCGGTATCTTCGGATTTCATTCTCGCTCAAGGACGGATGCGTTTCTTTCAGCGCTGTTCTCAGATGTTCGTTTCGAAGCTCCACTTGAACACCTGTACCTCGACTCCGCTGCTCAGACGCTCGGAAGAGTACCCTGAACTCGAGGCGATCCGACTCCGGCATAGCTTCGAACATTGGCCGCGTCATCTGGAAAGTTCATCAAGCTTACTTAGTTGACATTGACCGAGACGAGTCACTAGAATTACAACCACGACTCGTCGTTCGATCTTCTGGGATGCGCCTTCCAAGTTATTCTGGCTCAAGCTTGACAGGGGCTCGCACGTTCCATGGCTCAGCGAGCAATGACGCTCGTGCACTCAATGATCGGCTCGACAAATGAGTTGCGGAAAGCAAACAAACATGGCACCCAACAGGATTGGCAGATGATGGTCTAGAAGCTCTGAATGGGGATTCAAGAAGAGATCGGGGATGGCGATCTCATACGCGTGAAGGGAGGAAGGGTGCGGCCCTTCGGAAAGAGGACAAAAAGTCGACACCACACGACAATTTCGAATACCTCTGTTCGCGGCTTGCTGAGCATAGGCGAGTGGTATTTCCCGCGGAAATCCAAGTCTTCTCCCCTCGTCGAGAGAGCGCCGTCCGAAGCGTCGCCACCTACACTTGGCATCATCTCTTGGACTGCTGCCAGCTGAGCATTGAATAGAAGGGCCTGAAGGTCCGCTCCCGAAAAGTTCGTGGTGTTCGCAGCAACTTCACTGAAATCACAGCTGGCATCGAGCGGAACGGATTTCGACAGAGCTGTCAAGATCGCCTTGCGTTCCTCGGCAGATTCGGGAAGCGGACACTCGATGCAGCGGTCAAATCGGCCGGGTCGGAGCAGTGCCGGGTCGATGAGTTCGGGTCTGCTGGTAGCGGCGAGGACGGCGACTCCGCCTGTTGAGAGATTACTTGTTTCAAAACATTGTCCCTCCCCTAGGTTATCCATCGGCGAGAACGAGAGAATAACAAACTCACAAACCTTCAGTTTCCACACCGTCCAGCAAGGTTAAAAGTTGATTGACACATCGGTCGGTGACTCCCGTCGAATCATGCCCTCGGCGCGGCGCCATTGAGTCGAACTCATCGAAAAATATCACACAAGGCACAAGCACACACTTTTTGCTCTGTGAAGTCGGGGTAAACGATCGTTGAGGTCAAGGGTACGACTTCCGAAATACCGATTCTGAACGACCGAGCGATTTCAAAATCCGAACCCACCTCTGGAATAAATCCCGCACCGCGAGCTCGCTGGCTCCGACATACTTCGACAGAAGCTCGGGTCCCTTGACTGAAATGAAGTTTATCCGATTCTCGCGCGCCAAGCAAGAGGCTAAACGTGTTTTCCCCGTTCCTGGCATTCCATACAAGAGGATTCCGGATAACAATCGGATCGGACACTGCTTCATAAGATGCGGATACTGTAAAAATCAAACGGAAACGACATCAAGTATCCAGTGCCAGCGACTCCAGGTGTCCCAGAAGCTCGTCATCGATTGATTCAGATTATCCAGGGTTGATCCTCGACTGGACTGCGGCAACTCACCAAGGTTGGCCACAAAAAGGTTTCCCGGAGGATTCTCTTCTGTGTGCTCATGCCGCCTACGCAATCCCAGTCTGGAGGCGAATCCGACTTCTCGACCATCTTCACACCTCGTAGGGCAGTCGGCACCACCGTCTTCATAACAGAATTCAAAACATCCGGAGTCAGCTCAGCCAGGTTCTCTGGGGAACATTGGATCCGTTGTCAAGGTCAAGGTGGACTTGAAGAAAGTAACTAAGTGCCTAATTTCAACTTTTTCCAACTCCTGTTCACGAGTTACGGATGAAATGATCTTGCGGAATGATGGAGTCGTTACGCACCTTGTAACATCTTGACCTGCAGTCTTCTCGCAAGTTTGAAGATGTCTCGCCCAACGAAGCCTTCAGTGCGACAGCCAACCGCCATGTGATCTTTGCAGCGGAGGCCGATGGTCTTAGCTTGCACCTAGAGGGAATTTGGAAACTTCAATTATTGAGATGGCGAGATGGAGACTGAGCGTTGGGCTCCGAATCACGAGAGTGGAAAGACAAGACTCCTCGGGCTATCGGCGATTTCTCAAGATTCTGACCTCGAACATCGCTGCTCGTTCCTTGGCACTGGGAGGTTTGATTTCAACCACCTCGTTGAAGAGGTGCAAACCAGGAGTCTTCGTTAGGACGTCACATAAGCCGTCCCATGATTTCGAGCTCGCCAGGATAAGGATCCTCTCCGGAGCTCGCTTGGCTCTCTCGACGATTTCGATGAATGCTCGGGAGTTCTTCGAAAAATATTGACTGTCTGCTCCGTTGCCACCTTCCTGGCCGCTGGGCACGCCGCAAAGAGCGTCCAAGTCATCGAAGAACATCACCGACGGGGCTCTGGATCTAGCTTCCGCTAAAGTTTTCTGCCACTCTTTCGCTAGCGTTTCTGTGCGTTTTCCTGGGGAAGAAATCTTGATTCAAAGAGTGTTCAAAGCTACTGCACCCTATTCGAATCGTCCGACGTGTTTGTTATCATTTCAATTTCTAATCACCTCTCTGACTCGAGCAGGACGTAGTTTTCCAGGAGATGGAGTCGGTCAGCTTGAGGTGGGACAGGATCGTCTCTGTGATGAAAGTTTTTCCGACGCCTTCTGCTGCCGTGAGGAGTATGGCCTGCCGGAAATCGTAGCAAAATCCACAGGCGTCTCTGATCTCACGAACCAGCGTTTCCACGATGTTCTCATAACCTCTGGAACGATAATTTTGAGCACAGGATTCCAGAACTGTCGGTCCCATGCGCTGGTTTATTGGCATGGGTCTTCCCGAGAATAACCGATGATTGGTGTTGGAATCATGGTGGACTGGAGGAAGAATCAACAAACCCGATAGCATCTAATCCGCCGCCTCGTGAAACTATGTCATTGAGATCTTCAACCGGAATCGGGACTGGAGTGTTTTCAATGTTATGGCGAGACAGGGCTCGTCCGCGAACGACCGAAAATTCGTTTTCTCGTCTCAGCCATCCCGTTTTCTCGACATTCACGATGACTCCGAAGTCCTTCAGCACTAAGTACGTGCCGCGCGTGACAATGAGCGGCCCTTCTCGCGAAACTTCCTCCTGAAGTAACTTCTCAAGTGCGTCTGCAGCTTGCGGACAGGGCGTCTGTGGAGGAATCGCGAAACAAGTCATGAAAAAATCATACTTCGCAGGCATAGAACGAATCGAATCTCTTGCCTACTAGCCGGCCGGCATGTCGCGATCTTTTTCCCTTGGCGTTCGTATTCAAGAATATAAGAAACTGTTGAAATATGAGCTCACCGCGTTCAGGATGGGGCTCAAAGCTAAATGATGGACGGGCTCGAACTGATCCTCAAGCTCCTGAATCGTAACTACGCAGCAATCCTCCAGGCCGAGACGTTTTCTTATCGATGGCGAACAGTACAATTCATTCTCAAAGTTACTCCACGGATTCATTTCAACGCGAACGTAACAAACAGTGCAACCTGGAACAATGATGGGCGACTTGAATACCTCGAAGGTCTTGCTTCCGTCTCGTCGCAAAGTCGAGACACAACTGAGTCTGTGTACCGTTCAAGGGATAGCATCTGTCAGGGAGTATCGCGGTAGTTTCTTCGACTTCTCTCCGATGTTCGATATCTGATGGCATTGCCTGCCTTCGGAGCAGACCCACAAAGCTTCTTTTGACTGTGTTTGACATGAGGAGCACCTGGAATCGGAGGTATAGTCATACAGGGGAACCAATCCAGTGCATTCTACTCGATACCCAGTGTGAGAAGGAACTAGATTTGAGGACCAGGAGAAAATCCAGGGCTTTACCTTTGTTTGCGGTCCTTCTAAATTTCCGCGCAGACGAGCGACGAGGAAAGTCCTGGGAAGAGCGGAGCTCGCGCCATCGAGTGCCGCACCCTGCGGTCCGGTCGAAGGCGTTTCCGTCAGTTGAAACGGAACCGAAGCGGGGAGCGGAGATTTCTCACGAGGAACGATATGAACCTCTGTGGCTTGGCTCAGTTCCAGGGGCGCGAATGCAGGTTTTGTCGAAACTGAAAGGAGTTCCTGTCGTCATTTGGAGTCAGCTCCATGAAACCAAGACCCCGGGAATTGGATTGTCATAGATTATCTTCCTTTGTCGAGACTTGTTCACTCACCGACTCTGAGAGCAATCCGGAAGGTGGAATGGATATAAAACGGGAACGTCAGGTCTTTCCAGAAGACTCGAACTTGATCCAGGAGTCCGTTTTGTATCCTCTCCGTGTTCATATGCTGAAAAACGTCGGTGAAAATTGATCAGTGTCTCTGAAGATAACGATCTCGCAAATTGATTCTCAAGACCAAAGCGGAACGATGGCGTACCAAAACCTGCCAATCCTCAGGGGAAACCGGCTCCAAAGACACTTGAAAACACCTCACGAGATTTTGCACGCGTGTAAAAACAATCTCTTCTTGCTCTTCCAAGCCCACACTGAAAAGTTCGTGAAATTTCATTCGAATCCGACAGTTTCACTGTCAGGAAGTGACTTTTGCCAGTACGTTCTATATTACAGTCGGAATAATCTATCAAGGAGCCGTTCAGACCATGACTGCTCGGACTATAATCAATGAAATCCTACCTCAAGGCGAGCTGACGATTGATTTCGACTCTATCGTCTTCGCTGAACTCCCCGTTCCATGACGCGAAAATGTTCGGTGGACTCTCTACCCGCTTCAGTGAGAACGTTATGATGCTGCCACCGCATGCCTAGGTTGGGGACGACAGCAAGATTTTCAAGAGACCCATGAAATGATTCACTGACTTTCTCTGGAACAACACTGGGGCACCCACCTGTATTTTCCATGATCGAGGGATTGTGAGAAAGCAGTGGTTTTTAGCGTGAAACTTCAAGCGGCCGAAAATCGGAGGGCCCGACATTCCAGATGTTGGAGGTTTCCTAGGAGAGGCAAACTTCGTGACTCCGCGTTCAGCTTATGCGTCTGACCTCCAACTTCGGATCTCAAATATTTTACGTTCGGTGCCAGATTCGCGCTCGCCATTTCTGTGAACAGCACATCTGTCTCCCAGAAGACACCAAATTCAAATTATCTCGGTTTCACGAATGGAGTTGGTTCCTGTCCGAACTAGTTTGAGAGCCACGTGAAATATACGAAATAATGAACGCTCGGAGCTTTCCAACGTGCAATGGCAGGCGAAGAGGTAGAGCCACCATCCAAACAAGAAAGTTAACATTCCGCCACTGACAAGTTCATGAAGTCCGGATTCCAGTCATACCGGAATTATTCCGTTGAGCCTGAGTGAGCTTCGACGCGCTAAACATATCGGAATACTTTGTAAATTCATAAAAAAAGGGTGAAGGTGTCACTCGGAACCTCGAGGTCGGATCATTCTATTCTCGTTGACCAGTGGCGTACCCAGGTGGGGGGGGGGGGGGGCTTCGATAATCGTGAGAGAGGTGGATCGAATTTGAGCACTGGAGCCTAGTCGGGACGAATTACGCAGAGAAATTCCGAAGGAATGCGAAACCGGCCGACTATAAACGCTAACGCTCAGCTTCGATGTCATTCACTCGCTGGCTGAGCTGTTCCGTGATCAATTTCGTTGGAGGTAGATGCCATGAATGATTCAGCTTCGAAGAGGGTTGATTGCCCCTCTTCGATTTGAGTGAGGTGTGGGCGCGGTGTTTGGTTTCGATTAGTTCCGCGTCCTCGAAAGCCTGAGCCACGGTAGTTGGGGCCGGGCGGGTTGGTTGCACCCCGTGGGACGTGTTTGTGTATCCAGGATGTTGCATTGATTGGGGCGGTGAACTTTGAACTGATTTGGATTGTGGGAGGTTGATCGTCGATAGTTATGGCATCGGTGGTTGATGGTGTTGGTGGGGGAAGGAATTAAATTAGTGGTTGTGATTCACGCGACGCGGTGTCGGGTTGTGGAAACTAGAATTAGAAACGGGAAATCGGGGGTTCGATCAGAAAGATCGAGGATTGGAAAAAGCTTGGAGTCGGGAGTGGTATACGGCATGATTATTGTGAGTATTGATGCGCGCACTTCGAGCTTCTGCTAGGAGTCTTGTCTGTTCGCTTTGGATCATTCAGCATTGTTATGTTTCGCTGTTTTATAGGTCGGGTGCCCTATGTTTGTTTGAGGAATACCCAGCTTTGAGGTAGAGCCTAGAGGAGGCAGGGTGCGAGGATTGTATCATTCTTTTTCTGTCCGGCATTGATTGCCCCAGCCACAAGCTGTCGGAACGGAGAACGTTTTGAAATAGGGTCTTTGCCGAATCGAATTTGAACGTGAATATGTTCTTCATAGCTGTTTGTTGTCGGAGACCGGTCACATTCTTAAATTCTTCAGTGATGGCCACGTATGCGCTTGCGGCGAAAGCTTCAGATATGGAATCGTTGAATTCCAACTGAATGAGTGAAATGTCAATCTAGTTGAGTAGAATAATTCGCGCATTTCTGAGAAGCAAAATGTCAATGACGGTCATCCACGCCGACTGATTTCTCCCGGCAATGTCTAGTTCGACCGCTGTCAAGTTGGAAAGCTTCGCGGCGCTCGTGGAGATGTTGTTAGCCATCACAGCACGCGTTGGGGATTCTCGCCGCTGTTCTACCTCCAAATGATCTGGTAAAGGTGTGTCTACGGCTGTTTGATCCCGTATATGGCTGATGAAAGAATCACTGTCGGTCGGTGAGACTATGAGGAATTCGGTGACTTGTAGACGATGGTAGGGGTGAGAAAATAGTTGACTGCTCAGCGTGTACTATCCTGTTACACTCACCGGAGGACCGCAGGCGTTGCACGGAACGAATGAAGGCACTGATAACGTGTTAGAGGGGAATTCGTCTTCGGTGGCACACTAGGTGGAAGGCTCCGTGCACAGGCAGTTTCACCTCGCGGACGCTGAGACGACAGCAATGAGAAGATCTTATGTCGTATAGATGAACAGTAATTTATTCCGGTGTGGAGGATGGTTATATGGGGTGCGATTGGGAGAGTGAGAGTTATTCGAAGCCCCACGGAATCGAATCTCCGGAGAGTACTGCAAGGGTGCTGGAAATTACGGCACCAAGCCGGGGCTATAGGTAAACATGAGTTCTCTACAGATTGACCCCAGTTTCTGACGAAGGGGTTGTTTGTTCTGGCGCCTCAAGCGGCGTGGGTTTTACTAGGAACCGAGTCTGCGGAATCTAAATCCGGATGCATCCGCTTTCGCGTGCTGCATCTCAACAGTTCGAGCTCGCTGAGATACGTTCTCTGTGGCGGTCCGTAAGTTTTAATGACCGCGATGGTCCTCTGCACTGCGGCTCGCGAGCCAGATTATGCGGGCCGCACCAAGTTGCTCACCCCTGAAACTCAGAGGGCAGGCCAATTTTCTCAACAATGGTCTCATGGTCCGCCGTGCAGTATCTATATTGATGAGTAGCCCTGAGCCGAAGACTATCCGCCTTCGGCTCAGCCAGACCTACTCTCACCACTGGGTATTTATAAGGTCTCGGGGAAACGGGAGGACACCTATCGTTTGTTGACCCACGTGTGATGATGATGTCACCCTTCAAGTATTGCTCCCGCAGGTAATGGAATTAGATATCGATGTGCTTGTCCTGTCGGACGTACAGGGTTGGTCACTGGAAGTTCTACTGCTGCCTCATCCATGAACAAGAGCGTTGGAGATTTCTGCTCGCAGTTGCATCCTTCCAGAAGCACTCTTAGCCAAATCACTTCTCTTGAACAAGAATGTGCCGCAACATATTCGGCATAAGTCGTAGAATCAGTGACTAGTGTCTGCTTCCGAGATTTCCAACCGACAGAACCGCCATGGATCATCAGTCATGGACCAGTAACAGACTTCCTTGTCTCGGGGCTCGATACCCAACTGGCATCACTGCAGGCAACAAGTTGATTGACCTTGGGACCCGACGAATAGACCATACCAGTCTTCAGCATTGCTCCAACATACCTCAGAAATCTCTTCGCGCACAACCAATGATATCTGAAAGGCGATTCCAGGAACCGGGACAGCTGACTGACAATATAGGAAATATCCGATGTCGTGCCTACCGCAGCATACAAAAGTGAACCAATTAGCTGACAATACGGAGCCTTATAGGGCTGTAAGCGATTCTCATCTTCGTATGCATTTCTTCTCAACTGTGGATCTATCGCGACTGGAGTGCTCACAGGATTGGAATAAAGCATAGCGAAACGCTCCAAGATTCTCTTCAGATGCCCTGCTTGATGGATCTTGAGAGTCTTGTTTGAGCGATCGCGCAGAATTTATAGATCGATGGAACACTACGCATCACCCCGTGTCATCTTGAACGTTCTCTGGAGAGAATCGAAAATCACGTCAATGATTCTCCGAGACGGAGCTACACACAGCCCATCATCCACGTATAGAGCAAATAGAAGTCCAACCTCCTTTCGAGCGAGCTTTGAAACGATCGACTTATCCGTCCGGATGATACTTTGGACGAAACACCCACTTGGGCCGGATAATATTTCGGCTCCTCGTGGAGGCTCGGCAAAACACCAAGTCTTGTTCGGCATCAAGGAGTCATACTCGCTCCACGTCGCTGTCTCCCACTGTTCTGTGTCGGAAGAGGCCATCGCTTGTTCAGAAGTGTCCGGGATTTCTGCTGAAGAATACAAAACATCGCAACCCGACTCCATATGTTCGTCCAACCAGGCTTCATGATTCATATTCTCGTTCCGTATGAAGGCGGATCTGGAGTTTTTGAGGTTAAGGCGTCCGAATCCTCGTGCTGCCGTTTTTCTACACCAGGTACAAGAGTCACCTTCGGTACCGATGCATCCTTCGAAGACTGGT
This sequence comes from Phytoseiulus persimilis, assembly GCA_037576195.1. Taxonomy (NCBI): domain Eukaryota; kingdom Metazoa; phylum Arthropoda; class Arachnida; order Mesostigmata; family Phytoseiidae; genus Phytoseiulus; species Phytoseiulus persimilis. Next base: position 5,808,226 of record CM075104.1, read on the forward strand.
GAGCCAGGGCGCATCCGTCGACAACGGCATCTCCGACGGAGAACTGTCGCCAAAACTCCCACTGGTGTCGAACAACGCGAGTCTTTTCGGCTACGATTCGACAAAACGAATGTCCCGGGAAACTTTCGCACTCACAAGGAAAGGTTCTGAATTGTATGACTCCGATTTCAACCAGATAGATTGCGATCAGTAGGCCTACCAGAGACATGAAAAACGGCTGATGAAACTTTTCCCAATGGGCCCTCGTTTCCGAGCTACAGCACCCTCAAAACTTGAAATTTAACATGGGCTCCTATGGGAGCCTGTCGGATTTGTGGGAGCCAATGCTAAGCAAGCTCTGAAAATCGTTGTGAGAGGTTTCTGGTATCGGGCAATGTCCGGAAAATCGCGCGACTCGACGGTGGTGTCAGCAAAGCGTTGGTTTCAATTTCATAAACAAGTTGTCTGCACTCTCCACGCGCTCTGTTCTTTTCCTGCGGCATTACCTGGAGCTTTGGTGAGATCTCTGTTCGAAATCAGGAAAGTTGTTGAAGCAGTCATTGTGATGTCGATCAGAGTCAATGCATTGGTATCGCTGATCCACCAACAGCTGGAGTCCTTGCATATCGCCCCAGGTGCTCGAGAAGACGCCTGGGAGATCGAGAAGAAAATAGCGGCTGATATCGTGTCAACGGTGAAGAAGTTCGCGGACAAAGATTCCGTAGACGTTGAGGAGGTCGAGGAACTGTACGAGTCGTACGGCCATGGTGACGATTACGAGCCTCTGATCGAAGACCTGGACATGGGAGGACCGCAAGGACTGTTCACGTTCGGGCAAATCTGTCGGATCCTGGACTGCATTGATGCCAACCCAAACTGGAAGTTCAAATCAATACAGCCCAATTTCCCACGTGTACGGCAATCGAACTATATCACGAGATTCAGACTCTACAGAGAACAAATGAGAACTCGGAGGGTTCGGCTGATCAAGATATCCGAACACTGCGAGGAGATGTTCGACGTCTCGCGGGCAAATGGACTGATCATTCACGACCGGACCATAAGGATGTGGTCCATTCAAAAAGCTCGTGAGCTGAACATGAGCGACTTCACGGCTAGTCATTCTTGGATCTCTAAATTCAAAAATGCGCACAGAATATCGTCGCGGAAAATCGTCAAGTTTGTCACCTATAAACAGCACCGATCGAGAGAAAACATCGAGAACGCAGCGGTTGAACTGGTCGTGCAGCACGGAGATCAGTTTGGAGATGTCGACCCGACGAATGTCTTCAATACCGATCAATCGGGTTTCTCTTACATCGTCCACACTAATCGCACGCTATCTCACACAGGACAACGATTGACAACGGCGACCGTGAATGCTCTCGGATCCCTCACTCACAGTTGCACAATCCAACCTGTGATCAACATGGACGGAGCGCTTGTTGGAAATCTCTACGTCAACTTGAAAGAAACGGGCAGTCAATTCGGTCCGATCGTGGCGGCTTCCATGCCGAATTATCCAAATCTGTATGTGACCTGCACAAAATCGGGAAAGTTGTCGAAAGAGCTTGTCCGCATGTGGAGTCAGACCGTCTTCAAGGACATCGTGGATGGCTTGCATGACAATAGATGTGTCCTGTTCGTCGACTCGTGGGGAGGCCACAACGATCAAGAACTCTACAACATCCCGGGGGAAGTCGTCGCAGTGAAAGTTTTCCCTGCCGGTTCAACGAGCTTTGTGCAACCTCTCGATCTTTATTGTTTCCGACTCTGGAAGGATTTTGCCAAGAGACTCACCGAACATTGTTTTTTGTACAACTTCCGCGTGGACCAAAGGAATGACGTCCTACGGATGCATTCGTTGATACACAGTCAATTTCAGAGTCCGTTGTTCCGTCCTCATTGGCTTTGTGCTTGGCGTTTAGGCGGCTTCGACGTGCCCGCAGTACCATTTCTGTCCATGTCCGAGCTTCTTTTCGAATTCGACGGTGATTGCGTAACGCCGAACTGCATTCTTGTACCATTCATTCGATGCGCGCATTGCCAGAGTATTTTGTGGGTGAGTGTTTCTACATGAAATACCATTTTCATTTATTTGAAACCTGACAGTTCGTTTTTTTTTCGTCCATCTTTGGTGGCACCACCGACACATGGTGCGATTTCCAAGACGTGGCCCGGCAGCAGGAGCCGTTCACAACGATTTTCAGAGCTTGTTTGGCCTTGGCTCCCACGAATCCGACAGGCTCCCGTAGGAGCCCATGTTAAATTTCAAGTTTCGAGGGTGCTGTAGCTCGGAAACGAGGGCCCATTAAGAGAAGTTTCATCAGCCGTTTTTCATGTCTCTGGTAGGCCTACTGATCGCAATCTATCTGGTTGGAATCGGAGTCATACAATTCAGAACCTTCCCTTGTCAGAGAGATAGGCAACCACATCCTGTGGGACCTAGATTTCTCATCGTACCCGACAAAGATTCTGCGCTCACTCTTGTTGTCTAGCTTTTCACGCTTGCTTGTCTTCAACATAAACGTAGCCTTCACTGCCCCAAATACGAAGATGCTCTACTGATGGTTCCGACCTACTCCACAGCTCGAATGGTGTTTTCCATTCCAGTCTCTTCAAGGGAACCCGATTCAGGATGTGACATGCAGTCATAGCAGCTCTTCGCAGCATTCAGCAGATTCGCAGCATTCAGCATAGCTCGGGCAGACTCGATGATCGCACGGTTTTGACGCTTGAGCCGTCCGTTTCCAGCCGCTACATACGGGGTCGCAAACTCTTGTTCGAAGATGCCTCATCGAAAGCGCAATCATCATTTTGTGCCGAATAAAACTCCTGCGCATTGTCACTCCTCAGTTTCCTCAGCTTGTGTCCAGGGGCGTACCCAGCTTTTTTTTTAAGGGGGGGGGGGCAAGGGATGTGATGATGATGTCGATGATGATCATCATCATCATGCCGTAGATGCTGAGGACCAGCGTATGAGTTTGCGTGCTTTCATGTGCGTATGGGCCTTGTGCTACGCTCATAGCAATTAAAACTATTGGAACGGTAGGGGAAGAGACTTGACTGCGATTCCGTGATATCTCTCCACAATTGAGAAGGCACCATTTTATCTACCACCTACACAACACGTATTGGGAAGTCCGCATGTAAAAGAGTTTATAGGATAAAATCGAGCTTTCGTGAGCTAGCAGCGAGTAGTTCAACGACCTCCTCAACTGCGATAGGAATTTCTCGGTGAATCTTTATCGCTGTGAGACCGTTGAGTCTCTCTTCTTTCATGGAGGTTCGTAGGCGTGTTTTCAGCATCTTCAGCACACTGAAACTACGTTCGGGAGTCGAAGTTGTCACCGGCAGTGTTGCGAACATTTGGAGCAGGGTCGAGATTTCTGGAGAGCTCCTACCTCCTCAGAGCTGCGCTCCATTGTCTCCATTGCGCCTCGCTGGTCGCTCCTCCGTCGGGATCTTCGCCCACTTCAGTTTCCAATATCGTATTCGCCCTCAATGGTACTCAAGCAACAACCCAGGTCGTTCTGATAGAATTCCGTCACATATTTGAGATCACCGAACTCGCTATCCCCGATAAATCTCGGCACAATATATTGAATCTTCAGAGCTTCTTTTCTACAGTCCTCGAAGAGGCTGGTCATCTCGTTGATGAGCTCATCGAAGTATGGGATGTCCGGCGAGACTCTGAAGAACTCTTCAACTGTCTGCGAGGGATGGTTCTCTCTGTTTCTCTGAAAGTGGCACAATCTAGGGAGTTTGACGTCGATGTCCAGTTGAGAACAAATCGATTCGACCTGGCTGAAAATTCCGGCAAATAGTGCTCCAGCGTTTTCTCTTCGCTGCTGCAAAACAGACGTCATATTGTCGACGGTATCGAGTGCACTAAATATATCGAGTTCGGCGGGCTGGAGATTCACTGACAGGGGGAGTATGGATGACGAAAAGCTCTCTATGACGGGGAGGGCTGCCACAAATCCACAAGAGCAAATCGAGGTGAGGAGCTTATGAGCGCGATGACTTGCGTCTCTCCTGCTCGTGCTGATGTCTTCGAGCGCGCCGACGATCGCCACGAACATGTCCCTTAAGGTAATGAATTCTTGCGACTTTCCACCCATCTGGTCGCACACAACGGCTCGAGCCGACGCGCCACCTCATCGTTGAAATGTAGCTTGACTTGATTCTCGAGACCGGCGATGCGAGGGGAAGAGTTCGAAATGAAGGAGTATACACTGGCGACCGTGCCCACAGTATTCCTTATTGTTCCGTGTTGTGATAAGTGTACCATGGCAAGGTTCAAGCAATGGCTCGCGCAATGGAAGTAAAGAGCCTGAGGAATTCTAGATTTTATCTGAGTCTGAACTCCCTCGAACTCTCCACTCAAGGTACTGCAACCGTCGTACCCTTATCCTCTCATCTTCGCGATATTGATACCTTCAGCTGTCAAGGTATTTAGGATTAACTTAGCGAGTCCGCTGCCCGTTCGGTCCGATACTTCGCGAAACATCAGAAAGTCTTCTACAATGACTTTCGTTTTGTTCCTTGAAGTAACACAACGCAGGGAAATTGTGAACTGATCCGATCTGCTCGCATCCCGTGTTTCGTCAGCCGAATCTGAGAAAAAAAAACCGATTCCGACACCTCTGCAGAAATCTTCGATCTGGGGATTCTGCCGATACAATGAATGACTTCGTTCTGGATGCGTGGACTGATGTAAACAGCGCTAGGAAGTTTCCGTCATTATGAGAAGGTTTTTCGAAAGGATCTTCGTTATCCCTGTGGCCTCTTGGGGGCAAGCTTTGTCTTCCACAAAAAAGAATGGTCTCGTATATGGAAGAGAGCTTATTTCTATTTTCTATGGCTTGCTTCTTCCCGGCGATAGCGATGTTTCTGATGTCCAGCCTTTCCAAAATGATCGAGGAGTTTGGGGGGGGGGGGGGGGGGCATGGCCCCAAATATCCGCTATAGTCATCCACGAACAGAGCTAACCAACGACATCCTGCCAGGGACTCGGAACTCTTGGGTCCACAGGTATCGAAATGTACCGATTCACCGCTGACTGCTGGCTGATGCACTCTTATGGCAAGGGAGCCGCGGCAATCGAGCCTGTTTACCAAGACAACACGCTTCGCAGAACTGCTGTACCGCGGAGAATCTCGAATCATCACTCACCTGAAGTCCGGATACTGCCTCATTTTGGATAGCCGCTTGTATTGTATCGTAAATGGCATGTCGAAAACGCTCGTGCCACACGTCCAAAGGTTGAGTATCACTGGTCATCGAATTTCACTGAGGACGTTTGGAGAGGGGACCTTCGTCAGCCATTGGTCGACACGACATACGATAGAGTTTTCATCCGCCTTGAGGTCTTCATCCAGCCACCACGAGGTTGTCACTCTCTCCTTTAGAATCTTTGAAACCTCCACAGGCGAACCGAGCCTCGAAACCACGATAGGGTATCTCGCCGATTGGGATGAGTATCTGGTGGAGTTTGGGAGTCTGTCTGTGATCGAGGAATTCCCTTCAACAGCCGTCTTGTGTAGAGGACCTCGTCTGACGGTCGGAGGACCGGAACGACTCCTACCGTTCTGGTTCGTCTCGACTCGATCGGACCCCAATGGATTGAGAACGTCGATAATCGGTTTCCACCTGAGGAAATCCAACGAGTGATCTCGAGACAAGAGAATGTCCGCGATCGATTTTGAGAGTGAAACCGAGGCAAAAATCAGCTCCCGCAGGAACGTCGGAAATTGCGCTTTCAGAAGCGCTGTCAAGTTTTATTCTCTTTCATTCATCATAATTAGCAGTCAGTGTGTGGAGCTGAAAATTGAGGACCCGCTAACCGATGCCTGGTAGGTCCGGCCCGGTCGGGAGAGACCCACGAACTGCCGCGCTGTTGCCCCTTTGGATCTCTATTGAGAGTCTTTGGAAGAGGAACTCATTTGTAATCATTATTGGATTATTGGATTTGGATAATCATTTGTCAGAGTGCCTGCTATACGTTTGGCCTTAACGAAGCTCATGATCTGTATGGATCCCGCTCCAACACCGTTGATTAAATGTCCACTTGGTTAGCGAACTGGGCGTTTCTGAGACAATGTTTGATACTCACTAAACCAGTCTCGTCGATTGCACATATGCTTGCCAGCGACAGTGTCAGCCAGCCATCCATCACTGTCCGGTATCGGCTCGCGATTCCGGAGGCCTGAACATTGAATAGAAACTCACTGTTTGTAAGTTCAGAAGTCATGAACGCTCTACCCTGTGTTCCATTCTGTAACGAATCCTGGAGGCTTCGTATGGGAAAAATGAGTACAACTAGGAATCTCGTGTGGATTACGGCTCGGCGCTGGCCAGCACCTCGAAACGGAACACACTCGTTGGAGGTCGAGTCAAAAAGAGAGGGTAGGACGGGAAGCGAACGGAGAAGCCGTAGCCACACGTCGAGGGTCCCGAATCCGAAACGCGCTTGTGCGCGGAGAGGGCACTGGCGACATTCCGAGACAAGTTTCATTTCAAGCCATCTTGAACCTACCGATCCACAATCGATGGGACTTCGTAACACATTCTACTTTGCTTCATCTTGCGGACCTCCCAGCTCTGGAATCTCTTCCTCGCTTGTGACAGGATGCCTTTCACAAATGTTTATTTTACAGTGAACTTGGGTCTTGAATGATGACTTGTCATTAAAGATGACGCTTGTGGTCGAGCGACTCTCAGATGTGGGTCAGATAATTCCGAATGCTCAGATCATTGCGAAAGTTCTTGAATTACCGAGCGAGTATGTGCATGTAGTCTCATCATGGGATGTCGTAGAAGACGACAAGAAGACAGTGGACAACCTTATTTCCGCTTATTGAAAGCGGACAAAATACTGACAAAGGGTGCAGCAGTGCTTTCTTACGAAAGTAAAAAAGACAAAGACTCAGTGGCATCCTCGAAGAGACCGAAGTTACACAGCAGTCAGCGTAAGCGGTTCAATTTTGAAGGGCGAGTGCGAGAAGGCGAACGCAGCTTCCAGTGATCCTCAGCCCTTGGATGTGTGGCACGAGCGACTTGGGCACGCAAATTATCGAACAATTGAGATCATGATTCGTCACGAAGCCGTTTCCTCGGTGATGAGAAGATATCTGAAACACAGCAATACCGTGAAGCTTATTGTCTCGGCAACCAAGCGAGTCGAATTCTGTGCAGAGCTTGTGCATTCCGACATCCGCGGACTAATGTCAGTGGAGTCTCTGGATGGCTGTCGTTGGCTTGCGGTTTTCGTCGACGACTCCAGTGGATACTTGTGGTTGTATCCTACCATGGTGTATCCATAGCTGGTCGGCTACGATGAAGAGGAACGATCGTATAGAATTTGGCTTCCTCGAACTAGGAGCGTGAAAGTGTGTCGAGACATTCTTTCCGTTGAGTCCGTTCCAAAACGAGTTGCAGTGCTCGACCCCATGTCCGACAACAGCGGGAGTCAGAGAGGAGTTTCTGAGCCAGAGACTCGAACTCCAGGGGACGAACCTCCCAAGTTAACACCAAGGGTGCCACGTATTGCGAGGTGATTGTCCACTGAACTGGATGCTTCGACATCCAAGAATCCTTATCCCAAGGGTCATGCAGCACTCGATGCTAGGGCCAAGATTCAATCTCTCGTTCGTGATCTAAAGACCAGCGACAAGCGATTGTTTCAACAAATGGAAGATTGTGATGCAGTGTACTCCACAGGACCGCTGCCAACGACACTCGAAGAGGCGATGCGGTCTCCTGACGCAGGAAATTGGGAGAGTGCAGCGCAGAGTGAGTTCAATCCACTTATGTCGAACAACACATGGAGGCTGGTTGAACCTCCGGCTTGAGCGAGTGTCATTCCTTGCAAGTTGGTTTTTCGAGTGAAATACCTCCCGAATGGTACGTCGATAAGAACAAGTGTAGGCTAATGGTTTCGGGTGGCTGCCAGCGGGCCGGTGTCAACTTCTTCGAAACGTCTACGCCGGTGACAGACATGCAGTCCATTCGTTGCTTGCTCTCTATAGTTGCGGCGAATGTTGTGGAGATTATGCAGGGTGACGTGACCACGGCATTTCTGTACGGGCATCTGGAAGAGGATGTGGAAATCTTCATGCGACAACCAGAGGGCTATGACGATGGCAGTGGGAGGGTCTGCAAACTGGATAAAGCGTTGTCCGCGCTGAAGCAAGCTGAGTTGCGATGGAATCTGAGGATTTCTCAAACTCTGGGTGTCTTGGGGCTGCGTCCAACTCCACGAGATTCGTGCGTTTCCATCAGAGACTCATATGATCTGGTCCTCGGGCTGTAAGTCGATGACGGACTCTGCATTGCCACTCCTGTGAAAAGAGTCGTAGATTTAATGGATTCACTCCAGAAACCCAAGTTGACCCGAGGTGATGCACGCTGTTTCACCGGACTTGAAATGGAGCGAGATCGTGCACGGAAAACTTTGCAGATTCATCAACGAGGGTACCCGACGAAAGTTTTGGAGATTATCACGATGAGAGCTTGTGATCCATTCAGTACCCCTGCTATTGTGAACCAGAAATAGGCATGAAATCAGGACTGAGAAGGAGAGTTCTTAATACTTACGACGCGCCACATCGGCATCATCGAAGAGGTTTTGACCATTGTGGGGAATGTACTTTCGAGACTAGATGACATGAAGCTTACAGTAGTTGGCGGATATTTCAACTGTCGAATCGATTCTGCAGAGAGATGTGTCGTGGGGAGATTCTCCGGGATTTCTTCGAAGCCCGCAACTTATTCTGCAGGAATGAAGCTGAGGAAAACACCTACATCTGCCATAACGGCAGGTGCACCATTGATGTACTATTCACAAACGGTCCTCCAGTTTCTACCGAAGTGCATAGCATGGAAGTCAGGAAACACCTCCCAGTTACTCTCTCCATCCCTCTCAGCGGATTCGAATCCCCTGCGAAGAAGTGGAGACGAAGTAGAAGATTGAACTCCAGGAAACTAGATGCCACACAACGCCCCTTGGCCTCAGTTTCTTCGCCGACGGTCGACCAGAGGGAGGCTGAGGCTGCCTCCGCAGTGGCAGCCTGCGTTGTCACTCGAAAAGTTTTGAAGAGAAGAGCGCAGAATTGGTTCAATTCTGACTGCTGGCGCAAGCGTCAGGAAGTTCTGACAGCTCTGCGAGACTGCCGAGCAAACCCGGAGACCAGAGAAACATACTTCATCCTAAGGAAGGAGTATCACTCGATGGTACGGGCTGCAAAGAAGGCTTACAGCCAGCGTGTGGAGCGGCGCTTGCGGTACGAAGCCGAACAAAAACCACACCTGTACCTGAAGAAGAGGCAAAAGGGGACGGTATTAAATGTTGCTGCACAAGATGTGAAAACTCACTTCAACCGCCTGTTTTGGAATGAAGAGGCGACCCATCGCCACCCCATCAATGTCGATCTACCCCTCACATGGGAGCAAGCTTTGATGGAGGAACCATTCTGCAAGAGGGACGCTTTCCAGCGTCATGGAGCCGCGCACGTCTCTCCCTCTTCAAGGGCGGCGCTAAGGACAATCGAAGTGATCTCAACTTATACAGAGGCATCGCCTCCGAAGAAACGTTGAAGAAAATCCCCTGCACAGCCCTCATCGGTAGACTGGAACCGATGTTGGACAAAGCCCTCCCGAAAGAACAGTTAGGGTTTCGTAAGGGTCTCGGAGTCCCTGATGCGGTGCATTTCTTCCTCTCTGAGGTAGAGAGAACTGTTCAGAACACCGGGAAAATGTATGCAGCGTTCATTGATTGCGTTAAAGCTTTCGATCGAGCGCCCCGCGTCAAGATGCTGGAGAGCTTCAGGGAGGCTGGAGTCGGTGGCCAAACCCTCAAAGTTATCGAAAGTTTCTTCACGGAAGACTATCTCACCGTGGAGCTCCAGGATGGCGTAGCGTCTTTCCGCCAGAACGACGGTACGCCCCAAGGTAATCCATTGAGCTGTCTCGCTTTCATCATGCTGATCCGCAACCTTGTGGATTACGTACGAAGTGAATCCCGTGCGTTTACCGCCCTTTACGCAGATGATGTTGTCGTTGCCCATCCCTACCCTAATGGGCTCCGCGCGATTTTACCCAAGATCTCCCTCCGGATGAAGGACACAGGCCTAGAGATAAATAGGACTGAGACCAAAGTGATGCGGTTCTGCAAATCAGGGAGGCTTGCGAGGACCGACAGCATATCACTCGACGGTCAACCGCTAGAATTCGTGAAGACGTTCAAATATCTTGGACTGAGACTGCATTTCTCTGTGAGCAACTTCCACGCTCACATCGAGGAACGAGTTTGCCAAGCGATTTCGGCGTCGTTCACAGACATTAGGAATCCCAGCCGCCTCTCACTGAAATGCGCCATTTCACTGTTCGAAATGAAACTCATGCCCATTCTGAGTTTTTGTCTGAACAGAATATGGAGTCAACTCACGCTGGCCGACCTTCGTCGGTTGGAACAGTGTTCCACTCTCTACATGAAGCGGGTGTTATGTCTTCATCGCACCGCGTAGAGCAGATTTGTGTACGCCCTCACCGGAGCCCCTCTCATGGTGGAAGTGCTCAGACAGCGGATTCGAAGAGAGCCTACGGGTGCTTTCGGGTCGCTGCTGGAGAGAAATGGAGAGAAAAAGTTGACGACGCCCTCAACCAACTCGCGCCCATCGAAGTATTTCATCAACCCGAACTGTGGTCAGGTTCCGGTTTAGATGATCGTCATGTATTTACTAGGTTTCTAGTTCACGGTTACCATCATTTGATGTATTCGAGCTTAGGTTTTCACGAACCCAATGAGTCTACATGTATTTGTAAATGTTGCGGAGACAGCTGTGGGAAGTACCACGCTGCTCATTGCCAAGTGAGGGCTGCATCCTCACATTCTTTGAGCAAGAATAGTTGAAATACGTTTCTCGATGTACGTATACTCAGTCCGAGTGCAATCAATAAATTATTATATACCTCAGAGGAGCTCTGGGGGCAAAATCACCTACTCCGTGGGAGAAAACAGGAACACGTGGACTGGTTATTGTGACGCGAGTTGGACGTCGTGTCCTAAGACGGGAAAGTCGGCAACCGGTGTCTGTCTCATGATGAACGGAGGAGAGATCGACTGGAGGTCGAGAAAACAGGCGATCGTCGCCGATTCTACGACTTATGCAGAATACGTCGCTGCTCATGGTTGTTGTAGAGATATGGTCCGGATCAGAGGTTTGTTGGAACGTCTGATGTATGGGCAAGAAACTCCCTGCTGTTCACTGATAATCAAGCGGCTGAAGTTCTCATTGCCAATCCAATAAATCACGGAAGAAGCAAGCGCAGTTTTCAAAAAAAAGACGGCATAGAGAATTTGTCTGTGACTCGTTGTTTCCTGCTGGACCAATACTGTCGTTCACTCGAACTCCATTTTGCATCGTCCATGTGTCTACGTAGCACTAATCCAGGGTCGTTCATTGCATAGTTCTCTTCAGCAACAACTTGCGCCGGATGGATGTACTTACACACATCGTTTAATCGTCGTACCATGGACTCAACTTTGGAAAAATGGGTAGCCATATCATCTTCGTCACTCTTCTCATAGGATTGGAACTCTCGGGAAACATTTCTACGGACACTCGGCGCTTTGACTCGAATAAGGTCATCAGCTGATTGCACATCTTTGCGCAATTCTTGTACTCCAAATAGGTCCTTTCTTCGATGGACAGATGTGTGAACAACGAAGCCAAGGCAGAAGTTGCTGTTGTTCAATCTATCTTCGGAAGAGAACTAGGATCAATTCCCCATCGGCATTCGCTTTTCTTTCGCACTCATACTTCCTTTTGTGAATCATAGGTTCTCCCCTTTGTTAGTTGCTCTTCAGAGGGGAAAGAGATGCAACATTGAGCACGTGGAATTTGAAATTTGCATAAAATCAGAGAATGTCTAACAAGGGACCGACCAGAACTCTCAGGCGAGGATTCGGAAAACTCGGTGTGGGATTGATAGAGGGTCCCAATGCATGACATAGAAAGAGCACATGACTTTCGGACAGTTGGGCCTGTCTGGGCTTGTTTTACCTACGATCTCGTATGAAGCTTGAATATGCGTTAAACCGAGGCGGCCAGGCGCTCCTACTAGAGTAAGTGCTCCCCCTGGAGAAACGTCGGAATATGGTGGTTCCAGGGTCAGCCACCCGACGCAAAGGGTCCTAGAGGAGTATGTCCGAGGAGCACCTCGGAGGGCCGGTGGGTATTCTCCCCCTGCGGCGGATCGAGTCGTACACTCAAAGGAGTTCTTCCCAGGAGGGCGTTAATGCATTCGCCCACGAGATCGGCCCAAGAAACCTCTATAAAAAAAAGGCCTTCAACATGGGCAGGAGCCCCATGCTGTCGAGCTTCCCGCCATAAAGCCGGAATCGCGGATCGACAAACACTGAAAAACATGGAATGGACTGGGAGCGAAGATGAAAATACCATGTAGTGCCGGAACACTCAGAGGGTTACCGGTTCGAGCGCCAGAACCGCAAGGTTGGTAATTTTTTTTTTGACCTCATGGTCCACAGCGTTCAAAACATATCCCTGAAGTTTTCAGCCTTTTTCGTCACCTAGATCCAAAACTATTAACATTGGGTAAAAATAGTTCATTTGAATCTGCATGGTCAAGAGAAAATTTGAAATCATAATGTCTCGAGAACCACGGGCGTACAGAGTCGATTGACCAGAGCGTCGTTCGGTCCCAGGAGGAACAAGAGAGCGAGGTTCCTCAAGACAGCCCTCAAGATCGTTCGCCGATCCCGAGTAAAGATCGGAAGAAAGCGATCTCGAGGGTTGGCGACCCCTCAGGAGAGAAAATGGAGGGGGAAAGGAAGAACTCCCGGTGTGTCAGCGATTTTTGCAGTCTTTTGAACGTTCCAAGCTAGTTTGGGTCGAATTTCCGTCCTCCAAAGTCAGAGAGGGGTTCTGTCGGTTACCTACTCGGAGCGATAACTCCGGAGCCTAAGCTCCGATTTGGATGAAACTCATTGAGTGAGAAGAGGGCATTTGGGGCTTGATTCTGGTTCTCGCCGATTCTTTGCCGGCCACGGGAACGATATAAACCATTGGAACTGAGGAACTCACGATTTTTAACGCCTTTGAAATCATGCGATCTAATCACTGACTATTCGAGAAGATAGCCCTCGAAGAGAGCTTCCCAAAAAGTTATCGTTCGACGCTGCACGCCTAGCGGTTCTCGAGATAAAATGATCTCAAGTTTGCTCTTGACCATGCGGATTCAAATGAACTATTTTTGGACAATTTCACTATATTTGGATCCAGGTAACGGAAAAGGTCGAGAACTTCAGCAATCTGTTCGTCCAGATAGGGAACACGATCCTGCTGTTTTGAGGAGAGTCCGTCGAGGTGGGTCACCCGCCCGGCTAAACTCTTTCCCCAGCTTTGGAAAAATATTACAATTATATATATAGTAAGGATAATATTAGAATGACAAAATTATAATAAAAGGATACGCGGAAAGCTCGAGCAGAGCTGGAGAGGAGAGATGCTCTTCAAGCCCAGATTGGAACTATACCGGAAAGGGAAAGTATCCCTCGGTGTACGAACCCACCTCCACGAAAATCGGCGAGGTGATGCTCTCCTAGCTCTGGCAAGAGCAGGCATGCTGCCAACCAGAGCGCACTCGATGTATTCCAACAGGCAGGAAAGCAGTACCTGCCTTAGGTGCGGCATGTACGAAGAAAATGTAAGAAACGTCATCTTCGAATGCGATGACGCCCACTCCACAGAAGATGATCTCCTCAAACGACTAGGACTCCTCGGGGAGAAACAGAACCCATCTCTGCTGAACAAAACGAAAAGAATTCTAGAAAACTGGGAGAAAGGAGTCCACTTGATCCGCAGCACCTGACATGGAAAGCTGAGAAGAGCTCAATGTAAACATACAAATCACTCCAATCTGGACCAATAAATATCCATACCCATACCCATACAAGCCCGAAGAAAAGCGCATTTCTGCGCTAGAAGGAAAATGAGAGTTGATAGAAAAGCCATAGGGAAAAAAACATTCGCGCACGATTCAGAAGAATGGAGACTCCGCTTGAGTGTGGGGCTCATACACAGAATATCCACTAATGAACCTATGGCTCATCATCCGAGAGATGCAAAAGGATGGAAGTTCGAAAAATTTTGGATTGTAGGTTGAAGGGAACGCTTGAGAGGGAAGGGCATGCGAGATGTGCGAGGGAAGAAGGCAGAGCCGAACTGAGCAGAACGATTTGTGAATAATTGGACAGAATAGGGGTGTTGTTTAGCACTACGTCTGGTTACACGGACGAGGACCAAGAGGGGAGAAACGAGGGAAGAGATTTCAGTTGAACATCTTGCATGGAAGTATCGGACAGAGGTCGGCGACCTTGCGTCGGAAGGACAAGGTTTCGAGAGAGGAGGACAGGGTCTCATCGCCGATGAGACGAGCTTCACGCTCTTGTATAGAATCTAGGATGGGAAGGGACGAAGGAGCGGCGCTTTTGGGCCGGGTATCATTCAAGAGAGTACCCAGCGTGAAGCGTAATGTCATCCGCAAAGCTGTGGATGGGGTTCGAGGTGGAGACGAGACGATCATTTATCGTGAAGAGATATTGCATCAGAAAGAGACTTGGAGTGAGTACCGAGCCCTGGGGAACGCGTGCATTTAATGAGGAAGACCTAGAGAGAGCACCACCGGCCATATCTTTCACGGAGCGGTGGCTGAGAAAGACTAGCTTGTTGAGGAGGGCTGAATGCCAGACTCTATCAAATGCCTTGGAGATGTCATGGGCAGCAGCAATGGTGTCGCCGTATTTTTCGATAGTTGCGTTCCAGAGCTGGGTTGTGTTAGGCGGAAGATCACCAGTGGAGCGACACCTCCGAAAGCCATGCTGACGATCACTAATGAGGGAGGACTGTTCGAGATGGGAGAGGAGCTGACGATTGATGGCTTTTTCCGCAACCTTGGATAGAATAGAGACCAGTGAAATGGGACGATAATTAGAGGGCAGGGATTTATCACCTTTCTTGGGGAAAGGTTGGACGAGGGCACGCTTCCCGCAATCTGGGAATATGCCGAAATCGAGGGAAAGTTTGAAGAGTCTTCACACAAATCGGGAAAGTTTCTCGTAGGAGTAAATATGCGAGGTGAGCGACTACAGAGAGCGACTACAGAGAGCGAATGGGAACTTATCGAGAAGGCTACCGCCATTCAGCGCAGTTCTGGAAGGAAAAGTTCGATGCGGCAAGTGCTGGAGGCATGATCAATCACGATAGGGGCGTCCAAAAGTGGGCTTTCCAGAAAGCCAGGGAGCTGTTTCTGGCGCTCTAACCAGCGACCCTCTGAGTGCTCCGTCACTATATTTTCATCTTATCTCAAAGTCCATTCCATGTTGATTTTCGAACCGCGTCGATGCGCGATTCTGGATTCATGATGGAAACGACGCTCGCCCGAAGTTAAAATTGTCGAAGTCGTCCTATGAATATTCATAGCTGAGAAGACGGATTTTCTCCTGCCGCACTTCGCAGCTTAGTTCCAAGCCAAGCACTTCGACCCTGAATGAAATCGAGACCCAATCTCCAACAGAGGTCGTCAAATTGTGTGTCGCGACACACCCTGGTGCCGAGGTTGACGCGGGGTCTCGAGGGTGTCGCGGGGTGTGTAGGTTGTCGCGGGGTGTCGCTGGGTGCCGAAGGGGTAAAGAGTGTTGACCGTTGACGGGTAACAAGGATGTAGAATGAGCCCAAACGACGTTTCCTTCTTCCTGACCATACTTCGGTGATGATTTCGCCATATTCTTCGGGATTCCATCCGGGTGATTCCAATGTCGATCCGAATATACTTTTTAGGTGCCATTGAGGTGATTTCGAGGTCGATTTAACCATATTCGTGGTCCACCTCGAGGGAACCAGCTCGACTACGGAATTCCTTCCATGGACCCCGAAAAGCATGGTAAGATCGACTGCGGAATCACCTCAATAGATCGCCAGGAATATGGTCCGATCGAGACGGAATCATCTTCGAAGAAAACGCATCCTTCTGTACCGTTCGGCACCTCCTCGGCGAGCTCATGGTTGCGGCACCCCTCGACACCATGGGGTTTCGATGTCGGAAAAGTTTGATGACCTCTCATCTAAAACATGCCGTGTTTAGTGATGCACTTGGGGATGTTCCAATATACTCACAATGTTTTGTTGCAACAGATGAATCGGCCCAAACGGAACTCCTGAGATTCAACAAAAGGCTCTGCTGCTCCGGCAGAGGGAATTATTGTCAACATGATCACAATTGAATTGCCTCTGCGAGACGGTGGTTCTTGCGTCTGATTAGCCGGACTTAGGAGGCGAGTTTTGCCGGAGTGAGCCATGGGTTTGTTACTAGCAATGAGTGAACAGGGGGCTTAGGAGGTGGCTTTTCCTCCGAAACCTTCCCAGCCAGCACCCGGTCTATCCGACGTGTACATTGAGCCTCGCTATTTCTCCGCGCTCAAAATCCACTTTTGCCTGTGTTTTTCAGCCCAATTTTTCCGCCCTTGGACGCAGAGAATCAGCTGGATGTCACTCCTCTCGAAGTTCAACGGTTTTCAGATCGCCGCATGCCGTTGCCGCATCTGTCCCGACGAAACGTGAAAGTCCTCGCTCCGAAGTCGTCCGAAACAGCGTGAGGATTACGAATGGGGTTGCAGTAAGTGACGTCTCACACATTGTCCCACACCTCCCCCGAGAACTCCCTCCATGATCGATCAGCGTTCTTCACACATATACCATACAAATTTGCCAGCATTATCTCAACTGTACCTCCTCGCGAAAAAGTTGATTCCTCAGCTCTGGCTCGGACGGTAGTGGAGACTGGACGAGTTCGTGTACAACAATGATCACAGGAGTTCTTGGCTCTTTGACGAACTTCCGGATCAGGTAGTTTTTCGCCTTGATTCACGCACGGCTCCATTCCTCTGTCGATGACGACTTTATCGACCTTCTATTTTTAAGTTTTCCCTACGTGACGATTAACTGCATCAAGCATCCTCTCCAGTTCTGCTCGAGAGCCGTATCAGTAAAGGGCTTGCTCAAAGTTTGGCGGCCCAACTGGAAAGCCCGCCAGCTTGGTCCTGTAATGAGCATATCGGCAGAGTCCGGCGGAAGCTGTCTGTGTGGTGGAAGGGTTCGTTCACGCTGCCACTCGAGATCATTGCTGGGGAGCTGAGGTCGAGGCTGATGCAAACCAGCAGCGATTGATCGGGAGGAGAGATACATATGAATCTTCCGATGCAGGTTTGATACACCTGGCGCCTTGAGATCATTCGTGATCAGTGGCGTATCTAGCTCAAGCGGCGCCCGGGGCAAACAGACGAAAATGCGCCCCCCCCCCCCCTTGAGCTCGCACAAGAATTTGGTGAGCCATCGCAAAAGTTTCTACTGGTTGAGAACAAGGTCATGTTCACTCAATTTCACCTGTGATGACCTGAATCGTTCACGATGAGCCTTGACTGCGGCGAAATTTTCTATCATTTATCAGCTCCAGAGTAATCTTTTTCCCTTGTCGTCTCTCAATGCTCAAAAATGCTAGTCTTCTACTCGCAGGAAGGTCTCTCACAGCTGGCCATAGTAACGGGAATGGTGAGAATTGAAGTAGCAACGCGCAGGTCCAGAAACACGTTCTCATAATCGTATTGGATGATGAAGCTGAGGAGTCCCACTGAAATCGCCGTACGCGCATGCTCCCTGGCACGGATCAACATTCCACAGTCATTTATCTCTTTACGAAATTTCTCCTATAGATCGAACTGGAACTCTGATTCTGCGCCTCTCAGCTCAATGAGTCGCAATTTTGTTCTTGATTTGGATTGAGTTTTCGCTCCAGTTAAGGAGATCGACAGAACTCCGAATCCGTTTGTCTTCAGCTTTGCGCCTTCGAGAGATAGAGATGCAAGTCCGAAGTCGTGCCTCCCTCAGCCCTCTGGTGCATGTTTCTGTGCCTGAGATGAGGCGAGTCTTTACTGCAGTCAAAGACATTTATAGAACTTCATCCCTTCCGCGCCCCTCAGCTTTGCGCCCCCAAGTCCTCCAGGAAGCGATTCCAATGCAGACACGGGTATGAGTCAACTTCAACTTCGATTTTGCGCCTCTCAGATCTCTGGGGTGTTCATCCGTTTGGAAGACGGATGAAGTTCATTCTGCGGTTACGGCTACGGGAAAAAATACGGTTTTACGCCCTGTAAGTGCGTGCCACATCAGCTTCGCGCCCCCTCACTGAGCGCCCCATCAGCTTCGCGCCCGGGGCACGAGCCCCCTCTGCCCCCCCCCAAACGTCATGGAACACACTCGATTCCATCGTGTGGACCATTCGAAATACTCGGAGCGGTTCGACTCGTAGGAGCACCAGAACTCATACGAGTGCAAGCTTTATCTGTGAAGATTTCGAGTTCCTTTTGTACATGTGAGGATGCCTCCAGTGGCTCTCTTTCTCCCTCCTCTTCGCCCTGCCTGGCCGTTGAAGCGGAGAAGTCCGACCAACCCCAAGCCGGTCAAGGACTGATTCGTAGACATAACAGGTCCTTGCAAGAAATAAGTTGGAGGCTCCCGGGAAAATTCGCTACCACTGCTTTCTTCTTCAATGCTCGAATAATGACGGATCGATGGATCGGAGAGCGGGCCCGAAATTCCGGTCATGCTGCCTTCGTTGACACTTGCACCCTTTGCACTTGTGGATAGAGTCTCTTTATTTACATGGTTATATACAGGACACTGTGTGAGAAAGGATGTGCTCTTCCAATCTCGATAAATAATCCCCTCAGCGAGATGTTCGAAGAGTTGAGGCACTTCAAAATACGCAACTGTTCACTATGTGTTATCTAAAACGACAGCCAGTACCTTTTCGATACTTTTTGGGGGGCAGTGTGCATTGAACAAGCCCCTCACTGAGTCTCAGTCCTTGAATCTCGATCTCCATCCGTCCCTGACATGACTGATACTGACAATTGCTCCGATTCAACTAAAATATTCACAAAACTTCCTACAGTATTTACACATGGCTTGTGTGAGTTTGCGAGAACGTGTTCGCGTCGAGGGAACTCTTCATGAGGCCTCCGAGTTGTCCACCAACTCTCAATGGAGCGTCCTGCTACAATATTTCAAAAGCGGTTCGCCGACCCGAACGAGAGCTGCATCCTTGACTACTGGGTCTGAGGCAAAGGACCCGGACGTACTCGAGCTGACTTGACCGGAGGAGGCTTCTTCTCGCCAGATTCAGCAGCAGGTTGTTGATCCGTCGGTTCTCCCGCGCTCTCGACTTTAGGTTTCGGTGCTTCTCTCTTACGACTCGCTCTGGGCGCTGGCTTGGGCTCGTCGATGGGGTCTGGTTGCGAGCTTATAGCGTGAATGTTTTCGGTGCTCACAGGCTCGTACCCCCGGTTCACGTGACCCTCGGCAACTCTTAGACCTCCCCGGTTGCTCTGGACCCCCGAGTCCCGCAGCGAGTCGCTCATGCTGCCGTACGTTGAGTCGTCGGGACTGTTACGTTTCTCGCGGGCACTTTCAATCGCGTCCTCCACTCGCACGACAGTTTCACCATTGGGAATGTTGTTTTTGTTAAGGATGACGTTCATCGGGAGGACCTGGAAAAAAAGAAGTCTTGGAAGATCAGCTGGCCCCTCCTCCATCTCCGGAATCCGGCTTAGATTCCGAAACCAATAATAACTGATGGTGGACTGAGTCCGAGACAGTATCGAGCTTTCTGGCTCACCTTGTGTAGTTCGGAGGGCTTCATCTTGTTCTTGATCGGACCGCTGAGGTTGCCCTTGTGCGGCATTGCGTACTTGAGTTTTTCCCAGAACCATTTTTCGTTCCATTCGAGATAGGTTTTGGTACTGAGGAGGTAGCGAAGATCAGAGTCCAGAGTGTCTTTAGGAGGAATTTCATCCTTGATGACGACGATCAATCGATTGATGCGATCCTCCATCATCTGCACGTATGCCGTCCTGAACTCGACTTCGAACCAGAGCGATTTGAGGAAGTCTTGAGAGAGGATGAGAATCGTCCTCTTGGAGTTTTGAACCGAGTTGACAATATTCCAAGAAATGTTGTAGCCAGGCAGCCAATCTCTCTCATGGATGCATAGCTTGAAGAGGTTCTCGCTGCTCTCGTCGCCTTGAGGCTTCTCCAGCTCTTGCAGTATTGCCATGGCAACGTCCCTGTCGTTTGAGGAATATGAAATGAATGCGTCGAACTTTTTGTCTTCGTCGAGGTCGCCTTCGGTGAAGAAGCAGATGAATACGTTGTAAAAATGGATGTAAACGTAAGCGACAATCAGCTGCCGGTTTTTGTAGTACAGTGCGATCAGCACTAAAGAGATAAGGAACGCAATCGATATCGCGACCATCATGGCGCGATAGGCTGACGTGTCCGGAGGGCAAAAAATCTCATCGCGGATGTCGTTCAACAAAGAAACTTTCGTTCCGTTGACGACGAATGGTTTTCCACATTGGATTCGTGAGAAATCGGGAATGTTAGCGACGTTCGATCGAACAAAGCGCTTGAAATCCAGCGCTGTGCAGTCACAGATCCACGGGTTCCGGCTGAGGGCCATCTTGAATGTCGTGTTCTTCACCTGGGGGCGGAGCCTCTCCAGCCTGTTCCCTGCAAACGACAACATCTCGAGAGAAGGCGGTGTCCTGCCCGCAAAGACAGCATCGATGTTTGTGATGTTGTTGTCATCAAGAATTATTTCGCGCAGCTTTGGGTACGTTTTGAGCTCTTCGGGGTATTTCGTCAGGAGGTTCCCTTCAAAGTCAAGATGCGTCAGGTTTGCAGGGAGGTCCGGAACACTGGTTAGTCCCAGGTTCTTGCAGGAAACGTGCAGGGAAGAGTCGAAGGCTCGCAAAGAACATTCGCATCCTGACGGGCAATCACTCTGCTTGCACGAGAGCATGTCCAGTCTGAGTTTAAGAAGACTCTCGTCGCTCCCGTCGCATCTGTACTCGTCGGCATTGACGAATTCAGCAACTTCTCGTCTCATTTCTTTCCGGATGTAGCGTATCATTCCGTAGATATTGCAGTCACACTTGAAAGGGTTCCCCTCGAGGTAAAACTCGTGGTCGCCCACGGCCGTGTTGTATTTTGGGTCGATCTTGGGATAGTTCTTGGCCAAGTCAACGCTCACGAAGTCGATACGATTGTTTCTCGCGAAAATCTTCGTTGATTGGCTCATGAACTGCGGAACGGCGAAGAAGCTTATCAGATTGCCGTCGAGATCCATCTTGGCCAGTTTCGGCAAGCTCTGGAATTGGATCCTCGGGAATGAGGTCAAGCGATTCCTCGCCAAGAAAATCTCTCTTATGGGACTTCCGTTGCTGAAGGTTGGAATGGTGCTGCCGAACGATTCTAGAAGATTGTCTTGGAGGTATAAGCTCTCCAGTCTCTTGAGGTGGTACAGTGCTTTCGAATCGATTTTCGCGATTTTGTTCGAAGCTAGATGTAAGAGCTGTAAATTTATCTGGTGTTCGAAAACTTCCTCGGAGATCTCCGTGATGTTGTTCTGCATGAGATTGAGTTCTTTAAGCGCGTACAGCATCTTGAACTCGTCTTTCAACGTTTCTAGCTGATTAGCCGCGAGATTCAGTTTCTCGAGTTTCGTGTTCTCCAAGAAGAGCTCAGTGGGCAGTTCTTTGAGTCGATTATTCGACAGGTCTACGACCTTCAGCGACGTTGCAGCGTCAGCGAACAGTTGTGGGGGAATCGTTGCCAAATTGCACGACCGAAGGTTCGTTGTGTTGAGACTGGACAGGCCGGAGAAGATTCCTCCCGGTAATTCTTCCAAGCTCATGGCTTCTGTCATGGTCAGAACTGCCAGGTTCGGTGTTTTCGAGAAAAGATTCTCAGGTAGACGCCGAATGTTGAACCACCAGTCTAATTTAAGATAGCTCAGAGAGTTGAGACCTTCGAAAAGATCATCGCCAACTTCAGTAACGTTGATCGCGTTGAGTTCAAGCACCGTCAGTCGCTTCAGGTCCGCGAAAGGTCTCGACTGGAAATTCATGATTGGGTTTTTGCTCAAATGAAGCTTGATCAGAGACTGCAGGCCGGTGAACATCGACGAAGTCACTTCGGAGATCCGGTTCATTGACAAATCCAAATGAGACAATTTCGTCAGCGCGCTGGACGAACTCGGGAGGCTGGTAAGAGCGTTTGAGACGAGTCGCAAAACTCTCAAAGAAGAGAACTCTTTGAAGAAATCGTCATCCAGAGCGTTCATGGGCGTTACGCTGGTGGTCGATCGCGTGACGTGCAGCTCAACGATGGTAGGCGCGATAGCGTCAAATAACTTCCCCGTCAGAACGCCGTCCGGAAGGCCGTGGGGCTGATTCAGTTCGAAATAGCTGACGTTGGCACGGTTGCCTTCTGTAAAATCAAGGTGAGCGAAGTTCTCGTGGTAGCTCTTTCTCTCGTCGGAAGCTCTCCTCTGGCATCGAAGAGGGTCTATCACGAAACTTACCAAGGAGTTTCGAGTACCTAAGTCGGCCTTGAGGGACAGAACAGTTCTTGAACTCGACGTTCATGATGTCGGATATTCCAAGGTGGACCAACAGTGATGGCACGTTCGGAGAAGCAGAGTTGCAAAGGACCTAGAAATAGATATTGTTCATGCGGCTTCGATCGTCGTAGGTGCAAGCGCTTGCAGGACCAATAATCAGGATTATTCGGTCAAGGCGTCCAATCCAATCCCCTTGGGATTGATGAATTGTCAGATGTAAGATGCTCGGAAGCGAAGGCGTTATCTCACCTTGAAGCTGGAGCCGAAAGGACTTTTGTGGTACTCGATTTCGACAGCTGCGTCCACGGCTTCGTATTCCGAGCTGAGGATGAAATCATCGATGCCCCCAGCGAATCTTCGCGAGCGAGTCCTCTGGAATACCATTTCAGGTGATTATACGATGCGATATCGGAAGTTGGACGGGTACCGATCGAATTTCAGGATGGAAATACAATGACCCCCGCTAAATCTCTTGGACAGCTCGACGATTCCGTGGAGGTGTGATCACAAGGAGAGCTCGATCTTCTCTTCACTTGAATGAACGTCCTTACCGATGCTGGCGTTGTTGAGGGCTCGGAGAATCTGGTCGAAGAAAGCCGAAGGTCTTGATCGGACACCGCTTCTGGCTTCGGAGTTGTAGGTGATTTGCTCGAACGCTGGGGATGCGTGACGACCGGTGAAAGCGAACTTGCCGGAACGTTGGTTGCGTTCGAAGTTGTTTCTGACAGGACGGGATCATTTTCTGATTTCCTATTCGAGTCCGATGTCGAGCTGGAGGACGGCGATTCTGCTGTAGCAGTCGTGGTTGAGACTGAGTTGCTAGCGGGGGCAGTTGACGGGGAGAGCTCCATCATCGACGCCTCGTGAGTCACCACTTCGATGTTCGGTGGAGTGGTAAACGAACTTTTAGACACAGTGACTTGTGACGCGGAGTTAGTAAAAACCCCAGGAGTGGTTGGAGGATGGGTGGGAAGGGTCGTTTGGGGTCTCTCCGAGGTGGTCGGAGGCGGTGAAGTCAGAGGGGGAGACGAAATCTTGGGGAGGTCGGGAATGGTTGGAACGGTGCTGGCAGAAGAGCTCGGTGATTCGAAATCATCGGAGCGGGCCACGATTACTGTTTCAGGACTCGTTATGGTTTTTGAGGTCTCCTTCGACAAGAAAACACCTTTCGGAGTCTTCTTTGGTGCGAAATTCACGGGTTTTTTCGTGGTCTCGTGCTGGAGTTGAGTTGCGCGGTGAAGGAGAGGAGGAACTTCGTCAACTGGAGGGGACCCGGGAACCACGGGAGGGGTAGTTGGAGTTGATTTCTCAGATGCAGGGGGAGAACCAGTGGGAGCGGGCGGCTCAGAAAACGAGGCTGGCTTAGAGCTTTCTGTGCTATGTGTGCTAGAGGGTTCGACTCTTCTCGCGAAAGGCATTCCTGAAGTATCTTGAGTCGGAGCTTGGTTTGGCACTGAAGGTGCGGGGAGTTGTGTCACGGAAGCGGGCGGCACTTCGATCGAGTTTGCGGAGGGATATTCCAAGGGGATTGGAGGTGCGTTGGGATCTTTAGGTGCCGGAGGAAGGTCTGTTGTCGCTGCAAGAGTTATTCAGGTCTTTTAGGATTAGTTGGGAAGGGGCCGTGAGGTGCGAAAGGAAGGTTCCAGTCTCGTTCGCGCCTTGTCTCGGTGCTCTGGGTTCCGCTGAGTTTTGAGTAGCAACTTACCAGGCTGCTCCACCGACGGCCCCCGGCTGTCCGCAACGGATGGCGCGGTGGACGACGCAGAGGTTTGCTTGGTCGAAGCTTGGAGACTGTTGCCATCTTCTGAGAGAGGCTCGCCCGCAGGGAAAGTTTTCCTCGAAGACTCGGTCGAGGACGAGCTCGTCTCCGACTGGTCCACGGTCGAATCGTTTGAAACTTTGACTGCTTTACTGAACCTGTTCGGATCAGAGGGAAGGGTAACTTTAGAACCTGGAGGTTCTGTCGACGGCGGGGCTTCCGGGGGCTCAGTGGGTATTTCACCGTTCGTCGAGCATAACAGTTTCCAGCCGCTGTCCGAATCCCTGCAAGTGATTGGAAAGAAACAACGTGAGCTCCCAACGAGACTACCATCTCATTGCGATGCGCTTCCGCCCTTCTCATTGATCACTTGAGAAAGTTAGAGTATCGGAGCTACGTCGTCTGGAACCGGGCCGCATGGAACTGGAATCTCGAAGGATGTCTCGGAGGTGACTCACAAAGTATCCTTGCAACATATGAACCCGGGGAAGGTTACTTGGTTGGACTCGGCACATTGCTGAGCTGACGTGAAGCTGGCCGAGAATATTGTTGAGGAGAGAGCCAAGATCACTGGAGCTGTCCAAAGTCGGTGAACCTCGCGACATCTCGCCACCCTCCTGAAAATTAAGGGGCTCGTTGAAACCTATATTCAGACTTCCCGCCAGGATCCAGCACGTCCTGATGTGAGGTGATTCCTCAATCGCGGAGAGATTCATGAGCGGAAGCCTCGTCGATAAAGAGCGGAGCCCTCCGGACACTTCCTCGCCTGCTTTAGACATGTCACCCAGAGAGAAGCTTCTCCAGTATCGAGTCGGCACCTTCTGGAGGAGCGGTGAACGATGGCAAAGTTTGCTACCAGTGAGCTCATCCGCTTGGCCATGCTCTATGGAGTTCTTGATCCGTGAGGTTGCCCATGAGTAGCTCCCTTTGAGCCCGACATAACGACATGACAAAGATCCCCTAAAAACGTGGGAAAGTTACGTCAAACGTTGCCCGTTCGCCGGCTCCCGAACGCAACCGTCATCTTGGGAGCCGTTTCGACGTGGGCCTTGCAAATCTTCTGAAGCCGCTCCGCGTGTTTCCATAGGACTCAATGTCAAGACGCCGATCCGAAACCCATAGCCTGGATTCCACGCAAAGGGCCGAGGGAGCTGCTTTGGGTCGCCGCCAACTCGGAAGGGCGTAATTTCGGGAAGATGGCAATAAAATTCACCGATATTATTTACTCAGATGACGGGGAGACACACCAGTAACAAGATACACGATCCTCAGAACAATCTAAAGGGTGAATAGATGCTATAATATCACGCGCCAGAGCCATGAGCCCGATCAGATGTCGGAATTCCGGTCACGTTAGCCTGAGATTGACGAATAGCTAAAGGTCTCCCCCCGCAGCTCGCGGATGAATAAGGCAAGCACAATGGACAGTTGGAAAACACTGCACTTCCCAAACGCTGCGTCGAATGCCAGCGAGGGTGGGTTACGCCAGCGTTTTTGATGTACACTTGCTGACGAGCTCGTGTCACATCCGAAATCCGATTCCGGCCTGAACGGAGGCAACGGCAGAGATGCCACTCTGAAGAACAAAGTAGTCGCTCATGACGTTCATTCGCGCCGATTTCCGACACTCTTCCGATACATCACGAACGTGTACTTGTGGGTAAGCTCCAAGAAAGCTCAGCGGGTTCGGCGTGCGGGCTCTTGGGGACCCACAGAGGTCGTGTTGTGCCATGACATGAAGCTGAGAATGGATTCCTCTCGGCAGAGCACAGCATGACCAAGAACATGTTCGTCGTCAAAGCGAAATCTTTCGATTCGGGAGAGCAAGATGCTTGTAACAATAACAAGAGTAATAACGCAATAAATTGTCTTCAGCCGATGCGAGTCTATTGGGCCATAGAAAAGGCAAACGACGGTTCCGGTGTTCCAAACCCACAAGTTGCAATGGACGCGGCATCCACGAGAGAAATAATAACAACGAGGAACAAACGGCCACAAGGAGCAGCAACGGCTACTACAACAGCATGTATAGGCGTTGTTTCAGTTGGGAGGAAGGACACCCACTGAAATAAAACTCCTCCCGTAGTCGTGCCGCGAGTTGTGCCGGGGTGTTAGCAGCAGATCCAGCAGCCTTCCTTTGAGGCGGACAAACTTCCAGATCAGATACAATATTCCGCTTCGAGTAAAAACTACTGCAGCCTTTCCATTATTTCAGCAATTATTTAAAGGAGTTAAGAATAGTTTTCTACTGGAATGATGCACTCGAGCGACGACGGGTATCGTTACGTTCCGAATACTGTAACAATCAACAACTGCAGGGCCTGACTCCCGCTCAAAGATCGCGAATTCATGCTTTCGTGATTCTCCACCGTTCTTCAAGGATCGTTCGAAGATCGCAGTTGACGTCTTCGAACGTCCCCGCGCTATCTCATTTCCGTTCCGGTCAAGCAACTGTGGAAAATGCGCTTAACAGCATACAGGGGTCACGCATGCTTGTGGATAGCTCTGTGAGGAATACCCGCACGTTCCAAATGTCAACCTGTCTTCAGAATCTCGCTCCAGTCGAAAAACGATCACGAGACGCACAAATAGCTCCACGTACTCGCGTACACTCGCTCACACGTCGGACTGCAAGCAAATTGGCGTTCGCGCTGCTTCCAGGTCTCGGAAAAATATTCTCGAAAGGTGATTCAACCAATTTAAACCAGAGAACGAATGATCGCTCTCTTTCTGTGGCTGATAGTTCGTCCTTCCATGCCTTTGTGTGTCTTCGTTTATGATGAGTTCTGTAGCAGAAACGATGAGCGAAGCAGCTATTGTGTATACGAAATTCACCTGATGACCTTGCGGAGGTCTCTCAGCAGAGCGGCTCATCGGTTTCACTGTTTGAATTCACCGAAGAGCTCTGACAGCTCAGCTCTAAAGGACTCGCCGTGTTTATAACATCCTTCATAGTTCCGGCCACAACAACTCATCCTCCGGGCAAACACAAGGGGACTCTGCATTAGGTCAAGCCGAGTAACATTGACAGTGAAATTCACTGTTCAACATATTTCAGACTCTCCAGGAGGGATTGGGTCACGGCAGCGATTCGAGGCGTCATCATTCGATAGAATCGAAAACTCCGCGTTTGCGTGGGGGCGAGAATTGAATGAAGGGAGTGGGGTGTTGAGGTTTTCGCGGGTAAAAGTCGTCAATCTGAGCACTTGAATACAATCCTCCTCGGGAAGGACCGGAGGCGCTCGGATGATAGGAATATGGGCCGAAATTTGAAGTCCGAACAAATCCGAATGAGCGGAATCATCAGGAGAAATAATGCTCTCGACAACAGATAATCCCAGATATCGGCCACAGCAATCAGCAAGCTGCTGCTCGATCCGCTACGAGGATTTCCTTGGTTTGTTGCTGCCTCGTTGGTAGCTTGTTCGCTTGGTTGGCTGGTTGCGCGGCGAGCGATCCCTCTCTTGATTTCTCCCTGTGGTTCGTGTGGTCGGTCGGTGGGTCGAATTTCCACAAAACGCACGGGTGAGCATAGCAACAACTCGAAGCAACACCTCAGCTCGTCGCTGTTGCCGACTGAAGCGGTATGTTTGTCCGGCCGTTTTTCTAATCAGTCATTCCTCTATCGCGCTTCCACCCCTTTCGGTGGATCCAGGAAATCCTCCTGGCTGGAGTCGAGCACAATCCGGAGCGGTGTTGGACATCGTTCCCTTCTGTGGCTTTTTGCAGCACCTCACAAAGCCCTCAATCTATGGTGGATACTCAGCTAAAGCTTCTCGGGACACCTGTCGGGAACGCGATCGGAGACAAAGAACAACTTCTCTCCGCTAATGAACGCTAGTTTCAATCGAACACAAGTCGATTCGGCACCCCCACAGAACCGGTGATGCTGGGCCGCGAAAACCAGAACACAAAAACACGCGTTTGGAAGAACGAAATTGCCGCGGAGTCGGTTCGTACTTAAACGAATCGCTCATCAACGACCAGCGGCATTTTCAGCGTTCGGACGCTCCTTCGGGACGTTTCAACGGGACGGCTTCAGATCAGCGTGGACTACTTCGTAAGTGGGACAGCCAACAGTCAGTCGGTCTGTCGATCCTTCTGCATGAATTCCGAACGGCGAGCGATCGGCCTGCTGCCGTCGTCCGACCACTGAAAGCATCTCAGCAATCGAAAGAGCAGTGTTTTCGAGGACTCTCAGTTTTCTTCGGTGCTTCCTCCTCCTCGCCGGACCTCGCTTCAACGTCATTCGGCTTCGGACCGAAAACGCCCGAAATCAGACATATTGGCGAAACGGTAACCGACGTTCACACCATTTCAAAATCTTCGGGAAGCGCTGAGTGTAACGGGCGGGTCCGAATGTGTGTCTGCGCTTTTGCGGCTTTTCGAGAAGTCCAGGCATGTTGGAACGGCCAACCAAAGCTCTCCGCTTTCTAGGTTTGAATAGTTTTCGAGAATCTCCTCTGTGCGCTCAGTTTTGGCAAGTGACTTTGATGGCACACAGCCAATCTGCGGCAGAAAAAAAAAGCGAAGTCCACAGTCGGAAGCCTGAGACGAAAAAAGCCGAATCCGGCCTGGGAGTCTAGGCCTATCCGATTCCTCCGCGATATTCCGCGTTCTATCATTCGTTCCGAGCCGGAGGACCGGTTTGCGTTCCAGTAGTTCGAAGGTGAACGGAACGACAAGAGAGGAAGGAGAGCGAGTGGGAAGGAGACGACGGCGACGATTTCTGACTGACTTGTGCACAATAATAAAATACACCAGCATCGACAAGGAACTCGAAAATTTCACTCTACTCGCTAGTTTTCCTCCTTCGCCCCTACGCAGAGCCAGTCGGTTTATACGTGGAATGCTGTTCGATTCTGTCGGGCTGCGTTGACTGAGCGATTTTGAGAGTCAACCACCGCATCGACAGCCCGTCCATCTAGTGGTCACTGCTCGTGGTTCCACCCGGAGCAAGGCGTTGTGAACACGGACTCCGACCGAAGAAGTCTTCGCTGTACACCGAGCCACCCGAGAGGAAATCCGAGATTACAGTTCGTGTGGGAACGAGCTGCGATTCGGGATTAGCCATCGGCGATTCAGATGCAAAGTTATAGTGAGAACGAATCAAAGTCACTCATCTTCGACTTCTTGGTGCACAGAAGCATGAGAGGGGTGCGCGCGCCAATCCGCGCTTGGCCGGAAAGGACCACCAGAAGTATTATTGCATCGGCTCTTTATAGGAGGAAAATTCTCGAGCGTTGAGCCGTTCCTCTGCGGACCACTGCCATCCAGAAAAGAGTTCCATCAAGTTCGCTCGAACCGAACGCGTGGCCAACAGTTTCCTGTCCAAACGTTGGATCGGCGGCGATCGCAATCGAAGCGAACGCTCGTGTTGATGACCCACCCGCATGAGATTCAAGGTGCGATCCGCGAAGAACCGTACACATCCAACGATTCCCGTGGAAACGTCGGCACGCTGTTCACTTGTTGACTAAACGATTGAGTGGGCTATCAGGCAAACAGATCATCGAACGATCGAAACTCCGCTGCCTCGGAGCCTCAGTCGCAAGTTTCCTCCTCGTTCGCAAGTTCCGTGACCTTCAGTCGCCCTCGTCCACATTGACGCCAAGAGCAGCAGAGGCTAGTTATGTTATGCGCAGCGGGTGGAGGTGTACAAGTACCCGATTATTTCGCTAAAAACCCTAATTCTGGATGAGCTGGTCGTTCTAGACTGCGATTGTGAAGAGCGCGTGGTTCCAATCTCCAGAGCTTATCAATTGACCGGGTTCACTCGCGATGGCTGCATCTGGCTGGCTTGACGACACGACTGTTTCTTCCTCTTCCTTTTCTCAGTTTCGTTTGTTCGACCTAGAAACCTCGAAAGCTTGATACAAGATGGAGTGTCATCGAGAGACAACTAGGTACCACGAGGCGACGGGTCAGAATGCTAATCATGCGGCGGAACACCGTCTACGCGAGTGGGAGGATGAGATGTTTGAGAAGTTCATCAGTGTGTCCAAGACAGACTGCGAGATATCGTCAATGCGGAAGGGTAAACCGCTGGGGAGGGACGAGTTCATGGTCGCTGGAAAACCATTTCTATTAAGCAAGGACGTTTTTCCGCAGCGAATGAAGTTTTCCGATTCGAGAAGCTGATTCTCTCCCTGGGTACGCATGGGAATGTAGTATCTGAACGTTTCAACAGGGATCGCCAGCTATTTTCTGACCGGATCCGAGAGAATCGAGAGTATCAAAATGTTGATACTCCACATGCAGAGAAAGCTCGGAGAAATTGGCGGGGAGCTCAGAAGGGCGTCTCATGCCCATCTAGATCTCCTCATGAGATGATCCTCAACTGATTCGAAGCTCCGATTGCTAGTGATATACGATTACCGAGTTACAAATATGGTTTTGACGCCCAGCGACAACGATTACATGGACGGCATATTACGAGACAGGCGAAATTGAAGCGAAACGCACAACAATTGAAATAGCTCAGAGGCGGACCTTGCTCGTTGGAACACGCTGCGGATTCTGCGTCGAATTCCGTGAACGCGAGCGCCCGCCAAGCCAACTTCCATTGTCGCCGCGGCTGCTGTAGTAGCTCCCAACACAGGCTGTTTGGGAACGGAAGGAAGTTACTTGCTTGAATTCTTTCATGGCCAGCCAGGCAGCCAAGCGGCCAGCCGGCAGCTTCATCAAATAGAATTCACTGCTCGATTGACTCGGCCGGTCCATCGGTCGCTTGGTGGGGCTAGCATCGTTCACGTCGGTCGGGACTGTTCACGTTGTTGTCAGCGTTGATCGTCTGACCCAGTCCTGCGTTGAAGACTCGGCGCAGACGCACGGAAAGCAGTTCGCGCACTGAGCGACGTCGGGTAGTGCTCATTACTCTGGTCAATTGTCATCGGCGGTTCTTTTGTCGAGCGGCACTAAAATAGCGAAGCTTGCGGCGTAAAAGGGCTCTCGTTCGCTTTTGCAGTCCAATATTCCCGTTTTTCTCGCCCATGTCGGCTAAACGTTTGGGAGCATCGGAGTGCATTCATCGATCCACCGTACCGATAAACAGCGTGAGCTGCAGAATCGAGGTCCCAAACGCCCATCGATTCGTCAACCTAAATGAATGGATGAAGTTTGAACATGAATAATGAAGAATTTTTCGGCTCCGACTCGTCAATCGTTCTCTTGAGTGGGTCATAATGCTGCGCTCGGATTGGACTTCTCGCTCTTCGGAACCAGGATGACGCGGTCTGAGTTCCAGTCCGCAGGGCTCGACAGAGATATTCAACAGCCCTAATGTGTGGATTAGTGGAGAACTCGAAATACATAGAACATTTTCCTTTTTCTGTTGTTCTCCTCGCTTTTGGATGACTCGGGATGATGAAATGGCGGCGGACTCGAAGTTCAAATGGGTCATTCCGAGCGTTGAGAGCGATATCATGGTTCAGATAGTTCCGCGGCGTCGGTCGCTGCCGTGGAAACGGCCTATGAAAAAGCTGAAAAGCTTTCCTGAGCCGGCGGATCGAGCCCTTCACTCAGGTGACTGAATGGCTTGCTCAGCTGCCTGTGTCATGCCAGTTTGAATCAAACTGTCAAACAGCCAAGCTCCAAAGCTAGGAGCAGCGATGAACGGAAACACAGCCAGAAAACGCGGAAGACACGCGTTACACTGGCGCGTCATGATACTGGGGGCGCGCTTGGTTTCCAGCAAAAACAAACTAGAGAAACCGCTGAGCATCTTCCAGTGACAATAACGCGCCGTGAGGAGTGTCTGAAGCCGCCTGCTCACAGAGCCGCCGAAGAGCGAATCCACGACGCGGTTTCATGTATGTATGAAGAGCAACACCTTTGGTTGGTTGGAAGAAAGTGAGACTTTCAAAGTATCCATGAGTAGCGTTAGACGTTCAAAATACATCGATTCTTGCACCGACCAGGACCGATCCGTTACACATTCTGAAAGCCGTCAACGCGAAGGCTGCTACAACATATACATACACTCGAGGTAAGAGAAGGTCGAACTTCTCAGAAATATAGCGGGTTAATCTCAACTCCGTTCAACAACATTTTGGAATGCCAGCGATTGGCAGAAACCACATCAGAAATAGCTATGGGAATATCAAGAAGGCTCCTGGAGGTCCAGTCAAAAACTCTAGCGATCTTTGAGGTCGAATGAGATCCGACAAAAATAAACATTCGTAAAACTCTCCTCGTCAATACGATTCTGTTCGGGATCGCTGCAGAAAGTCAGCTTTGATTGAAGTTTCCGTGTTGGAGCACATTCGAAATAATTCAAATCACGGATTCAGGTGCGAAAGCATATTGTCATTCCGAGCCATGACTCATTCATGAGAAGCTATGTTGAGGGGTCGGTGACGTCCGACGGTGGTAGAAGATTCAATCGAAGGCTCATGTGAGTTAGCAGCATGCAAAGACAGGGATGAGGGGGAAGTGAACTCCGATCGCGCCTGGAAAAAGACACGAGGATCTCATTGCCACGCTATGCTGGACCTCGAGCGACACTGATCCCAGCCAAAATCATCCCACAATTCGCGACCGCTTCCTCGGGAGGATATCAACACGAAATTCCTCCGAATACCCCGAATATGAGGCATTTATTGTCTAATACTGCTTTCGGATGTCGCGAGTAAGTCATAACGAGAGAGCTCCGGATCACAATGAGTCGTGAAATGCTCCCCGGACTGGATTATTCATATGGATCGAGGAGATTGCGACGTCGACACGCCTTTGCGAATTGAGCGGATGACAATGAGTTATTCGATTCTTCCCGTCCCACGTAAGGTTCCTTTCATCGTGCTCAGAGAGATATGATTCCCATAGCAAGATTCCATCCGTTCACCGTTGCGCATGAATGGAATTATTATATTTTTGAATCAACATATTCCATCTGACGAATAGGTCTCCGCGACAATCGAGGGAGGATTTCGAGCTCGAATCAAGCTAACGAACTGAGAGGGATCGATGGTGATTTTCTTCATTCAAAACTGTCCACGTTCTTGAGATTGGTGAGGGTATAATGCCGGTCTACGGGGATCATTCTCATAATCAATCCAGAGTATTTCAAGCCTCCTGGGCATGGTAGCGACTCTCGAACACCGTGAAGGCCTATGAACTCAGCAAAGCAATGCTCCTCTCTTCTTTCCACCCTTCATTGATCGCAAATGTAGATGAAGCGGTCCAGCCACCCGAAAGTTGGGTGATCCTGAATCGAAGACAGGGAAATTTCTTGATCTCGAAAGTTTTAAAGCGCTCTTACGCAGAATCGAATCTTAAATGTTCGGAGTCGCTCTGAATCTGGGGATGTCATCCGTCCGAGAGCGGATATTGAAGAAAAAATTTCGCCCACGAAGCACCGAAAAAATCTCAATTTTTCTGCTCCGATAGGGCCATGCCGTTCGCCGTGATTGGGTTCTTTCCAATTGATAATTACAGAAATTCAAAATCTAGATCCATGCGGCCTAACGGTATCTCGACGGTTTCCAAGATCGAGAAAAAGCAAAACAGTTTCACTCCCTGGTCGTCGATCCAAACGAGAACCACGCTCCCTGAAGATGCCGAAGGCAGGACAACGATGGTGTACAGATCCGGAACAGCGTCAGAACATATTTTCTGGCGAATGTGGAGCAACGGAACCAGCCATATAACCAGACGTAAGTCTAAGAAAACATTAGGAACGAGTATGAGATCGTATGGCTCTGACGGCGACTCGCGATAAAACCGGGTCTCGGGAATCCAGAGACCCAGTTCTTTCCGCCGATTCCCAATGACGCGTTTGAAGGTGTGAGAAAATCAATGAATGGTAAAAGAAAGACTGGTTCGTTTGATTCATTCGATTTCTCCTCACTCTTGACGTCGTCCTCGCTCTCGCCTTTGTGTCTGCTTGGAAGGAACTTCATTCGTGGTGAAGGCACACACGAACTATAGAATACATTCGACGGTTGTCGGCCCGCTCGTTCACGACGGCGCCAACCTTGGCGCTGACGTAAAGAGCGAGCTTCGCGATGACCTTTCTTTTTGCAAAAGCCCCAAACGCAGGGGACGCCCAGACTTCCAGCCAGCTATCCAGCCAGGCAGCAAGGGAGGCAACAGCCGGCTTTTCGGGCCGCAACGATTTGACTCGCCCCGAAGCGTAGACGACTTCATCATTATTGGAAGGGTACATCCTGATTTCGACGACCGAACGTCGGAAAACGAACGGAATCCGAAACAATTTACTCCTCGGAAGTCTTCATCCGGTTTCAGACCAGAACGTCCAATGCCTAACCTTTCAGCCGGCGCCGGGCTTTGAGTAATGTTAGCTCTCCTGGGACCTGGAAGCCTCGCAAGACATCCATTCTATTCATATCTGCTGAACCGGAGTGCATGGATCGGGAAACGGGGGGAAAAATCTGCGCGAATCTGACACGTGTGATAGGTCTCGATGTCTGGTTGTCCTGATGCCTCAAAATAAAAACATTTCGCCTGGGTTCCGATGGAAGAAGCTCGGGTTCTGAAGGGATCAGAGGTCTTTCCTCAATGGAACAACGACGAGGATAACCGCGAAATCAAACTTCACTCTGTTGAGTGTTTGACAAATCGCATCATCCACGGCACTGAAGTCCTCATTGAACATGTTTTTGATCGGAATTTTCGCTCTGCTCGATCACAGCGTTGCTTCTCCTTCCGCACCAGACAACGATTCCGGTGGTAGCTCGGAGTCGGGGTTGAATGTTCGACGAGAACGACTGGAGCCAGCGGTCAAACGGCAGGCCGCGGTGATGATGCCGGTGACTTTTCGGGGCACGGTGACTTGTTACGCAAACCAGGGAACTTTGACGAAAGAACTTCGCTGCAGAAGCGGTCTGAGTGAGGTGTTACATCCGAACTCACTAGATTCCGCTTCTGCTGTGATAATAGCAGCGGCGGATTCGCCGAAACCGACAAAAGTTCGAACATCGCGGAACTTTCCCACGCAGCCGAAGTATTTGGGACGGGCTCCACCGTGTGTTTGTAGCAACCTTCGACATCTTCGCGGGCGAAAAACAGTTGCGCTTTTCCGATTCGTTTCGCAGAGTTTTAATCTTCCTCTGTATCGGAACCCTTTCCGAGTGATCGCCGTTTCAACCGGTCCCGTCAGGGTTTCCACCACCTCTAGCTAATCGATCGGTGGCTCTTCCTTTCGGCACCTCGAGCTATTGTAAAAGCGTTCTATCTTTTTATAACTGAGCAGAATAAGATTTCCACCCTGACACTGGAAAACTTTATGACACCCCTGCTGCGAAATGAGAATATTTTCCGAGAGTCCTCCTGTCTTATTCTGCTCCGGTGCTTCCAAAAAACAGAAAGAAAGAAACACCCGCTCGACGGTATCTAAATACAGACGATACCGGTTGTCTGTCCGACGCTCAGCGCTCTGTGGGAGCTGATCCCGTTAGAGGCGCTGGCACGTTCGCTTACATTTTCAGGGTTCCGTCTGACTCCGTACGTCAGGTACTTTAGCCCATCGAAGTGCGTGTATCCAGTGGTTGCTACATATTCATTCCTCACGAGAAACTTCGCTGACAGAGACACACACACACAGAGAAACTGACAAATAGTACGTTGGCATATATTGAACGCGGGGTCGAGTCTGTCGGTCAGAATCCAACAGCGGCCGAACAGCACAGCGGCGACGACGACGATCTGCGGGCCTTCTACCACGGGCGATGGCGAAGTACGACGACCGACGAGGGAAGGTCTTCAGAAAGTTCCTCTCGCAAGAAGCTGCCGCCACCACAGCAGCCGCGCCACCGCCGACGACGTCGACACCAGCGCCGCAGCATGCTTCAAGGCGAGGGTAACCGGTGAAAAATCACTGCGAGAGCAGCGAGCATGGTTCGCTACACAGATACGCACAGATGTCTGGAAACGTTGCTTCATCGTGGAGGAGGACTCCAGCGACGAGCACCTACCCTGTTGCCTCCTATCCTTCTGGTGTCAAAAGCAAGCATCTGAGGGTTCTTGGGGAATTTCATCAGGAGCGTAATTTATCATTCCCCAGGTCGCCCTCAATAAATACAAGCCAAGACGAGCAACACGAATGACCGATCGTCATGATATGTGGCCTGAATGAGGTGTAATGAAGATTCCGCAGTCGACGATGGCGAGGGCTCTTCGGAGAAAACCGAACAATAGTACGTTTGGGACGTTTTAGAGGACTAGAACTCGACGCGGAGATCAATCCTGAGGGGAAAGAGCTCAGAGCGTCGAATCGGGATGCAGGACTTTTTCCTTGTGGATCTCTGATGGCGACAGGGACAATATGGACAGAAACTCAACGAGAATCCGAAGATTGACAGTTCAGCGAGCAGAGTCAGGTAGCGTAGCTTCCCTGACCACATAGTGGAGCGACTCACCACAACCTTGGGAGCCCTGTGACTTACACGCAATTAAATTGCATCGAATAGTGATCGAGGTCCCCGATTCAGGAATGAGTTCCGCGCACACGACAGGGAGCTCCAACGTTCGTGCTTCCCTTACAGAAGTCTCCGGCGGCAAGTCCCGAGTACATGAGCCTGACGTCTGCGAGCATTCAGCCAATCTCCTTTGTGCTGCGGAATTCGCTTCCGCGTTTTTCTGGACGTGATGACATGAAACCAACTCGTTCCAGTGGACAACTATCCGCGTGAAGCTCTGCGAGGCGCCTGACCGATGTTTATGAGTTGGATGTTTTCTGCGAGTCCTGACTTTCGCCCCTCAAGCCCGCAACATTTGATGGCATCGATGTCGAAGCTCCGTATGAGTCTGAGAGATAGCTCTGAAGGAATAGAGGCACTGATCTCTGTCGTATTTCCGCTCGAGTTTCAAACAGTGGGGAACGCCTCCACATTCCCAAGGTCTCGGTCATTTTCCCAACGACCCCTCGCCACACCGAATCGGGTCATTCCTAGTTCGACCCGAGGTCCAAGACTAGGTCAGTGTTGGGCGGAATCATAATCATGATAATTATCATGATCTCAGATCCCGAGAATACAACTGTGATCTTGATCATGAACATAATCACAATCATGACGTGAACATTCTCATGATCATAAGTTTTTTCTTGAAACAGGATTACGGATGTGGTTGACACTATGTAAGAAGGTTTTCGGGTCTCGATTTCCATCGATCCATCGGTCTAGATACGGAAATCGTGGATCATGACGACCCAAGGTGTTGATGATTGAGAACTGTCCTCAATCATCGCGTCAGTCGTCGAGCTTGGCCGAAGACAAGGTTATCATTCTTGCTCTACACGGCTTCGCGGAGACTCCCCGACCCAAGCCGCGCTAAAGCTCTACTCCGAAAAGTATGGTCAGATCGACCCTTGAACCATCTCCAAGGCATCAATCAGTTTCTCATAATACAGGATGGATCGGGGGAAACTAACACCTGCAGGATTATTTGGGATCCCGAAAACCCCTGACAACGGCTACCCGACTGCTGAAACGCTGCTTTTCGAAGAAATTCCACGATCACGGATGTCATTGCGACAAAATCACGGAATGCTCATTATTGTGATAATGATTATGATCATAATCACACCTGTGAGGATGATTATGATTTGTCACAACGCTCGACTGGGCTCAGTCCGAAACTTCTATCCAGGCGGAGCGCAAGGCGGAGGTCGTGCTTGCAGCTCTGACCACGACTCCTGCATCACCAAATCTGCAAGATTGTTCCTTTCTTCGGTGAGCGAATAGAACACGGTCTCAGAACGTTAGGTTGCTCCATGATCGTCAGCCTGTGAGCGGAGCTGATTGATTGATTGATTGATTGTTTATTGACCATCTTCATGCTGTATTTTCATTCCAAATATAGCTGAAGACCCTTAACACGGGGCGATGACTCAGCTGGTCGACGGTGCGGTTATTATTATTTCTCGGGCATACGGTCTGGGTCGTTTTTCCGTTCCAACTTCTCAAGTATTCTCTTGGTTTCGAATATCATTCTTGGTGTGCTCTCTTCGTGTAGTCCTAGTCTTTTCTGTATTATACACTCAGCATCTGGGATTTCTTCGCATTCAAGAAGCACGTGCTCCATAGTTTCGTCCTCCCTTCCGCACCGTTGGCAGGTCGCTCCGATGTCTATGTATCTTGACCTGTATTTCCTAGTCTGTAGACATCCCGCTCTGGCGTTCGCGAGCAGTCGACTGCCTCTACTGTTATCATATATGTGTTCGATATTTCCTCGAGCTTTTTTGAAATTGCGATATCGGTCAAGCGTTCTCTTTTCCGACATACTCTTTCGCCATTCCTTATCCAGCTTGTTGTTCAGCGTCTCTTCCACATATTTCTTGTAGCTTTTGAGACCCATCCTTGCCTCGGTGGTTGATAGTTCTTTCAATTCCTGGCATTTGAATCGTTTCTTAACTTGGTTGATTCTTTTCTTCAATGAGGTTTCCGTATTTGTGATGTCCAGCATGGTATGGATCGCTTTTGGCCACCTGGCTTCATTCATTTCGCTTATGCTGGCAGAGTACATGAGTTTCGCTTTCGTTTCGCGTGCCTCGAAGGGTGACCATCCTAGTTCTCCGTCTATGAATTCGACGGCGGTGTTCGCGTTCGGTTGCCCCAAGGCCCACCGTCCTGCTTCGCGTTGCAGGTTTTCGAGCCGTTTCCGCACTTTGGCGGGCATGGTTGTAACCGAGTTTCCATACGTTAGTGTTGGGACTGCTGTGCTTTTCCATTGTATCTTTGTGACTTCGAATCTGTTGAATCTCCACAGCGACTCGGCGTGCATCTGTCTGATCACTTTCTCTGCTTTTTCCTCCCAGATCTTTTCCTGTTCTTGGAGGTAATTTCTCTCGTTGCAGAGCGTGATTCCTAGGTATTTGTACCGGTCGAGAACCGGTATCAGTTGGTTCTGTATTCGAAGTGTTTCCTCCGATTCTGAGTCGTTTACTTTTGCAAATTCTACAATCGCGCTTTTATCGGGGTTGAATTGGAGTCCCATTTCTTCTCCGAATTCCGATACAACTTCCAATAACCGCTCCATGTTTCTCATGGATTGTGCCATCAGCACCAGGTCATCGGCAAATAACAGGCCACATATGTCGATGTGTTTCGGTTGATGTAGGTCGGAGATATTTCCCTTCGTCCTGACCTTGAATCCCGCTTTGGTTTGCTCCAACCTTTTTTCCAGGTCGGAAATGTATAGGATAAATAGTACTGGACTCATTGGACGTCCTTGTCGGAGTCGGCTGCGGGATGACTTTCTTTTCGGCAGGAGTTTTCCGAGCCAGGCTCTTTCGCTATGCGAGAGACAGAACATCGCGGAGAATGCTACTCGAACTTGTTTCATCGTGTTGGAAGTCTCCATGGCCTCTGTTGGGTTCTGAGGAAGGTCACGGGTTTTCCTAGATCTCCATTCCGCCCGTCAACCTCATAGTCGTCTCTGAGCTCATTCTTACTTTTGTACCCTTGCCTAGTCTATTTATTCCTATGCGGAATCTGACGTTCCTCAGTCGTTACACATGTGATTCGATGAAAGCATCGGGGGAAGAACCCTCGTTTGAAACTAAAGGTTGTTTATTCCGTCGCCTTAAACATCCCATCGGGCCTAACAAGGACAGCAACTGCCTCAGATTCTCTTGAGAAGAGTCAGATTTTTCTTACACGGATCAGCTTCCCCCAGAAGGTTCGGGTATCGCCACTGGTCTATGTACACAGCAGTTTCCTGAATGTTTTCGATAATGTTCTCTACGGTCCACTGATTCTTTATAAGAGCTTGATCCAGGGTGAAATGACCGAACCTGTGGAAAAGCTTCAATAACTTTCCCGGAAACTGGTTTGCTCGGCATAAGGTGATGCCTGGTGATCGCCACACGGACAGAGCAATTTCTTCAACCAGAGTCCACCCTGGCCCAGACATCACACGACAAACATACAAACCTCACACGTCGCAGTTTCGCAATGGCAGCCGTCGTTCTCAGTTTTAAGGCGAGATCACAAACGAGACTTCTGATGTAGTCTTCACGTTCGTTAATAACTTGAAGCTCTGCGGAAGAGAGCATCCTTAGAAATCCGATCGAGTCCTCTATAGTGGGTATGATATGGGACACGAGCCTGAGTATCATACATGAGTCAACTGACCTAATGTGAACGAGGGAGAGTCGAACTCAATACATCGAAGACTGTATACAACAGGTGCTGAATTCTCTTGAGGTCTCACCAAGCCTGCGCTCGCGAGCTCGAAAGCTTCTTGAGACATTACGTCCACCCCGGCGAATTCGAATGCTTGCCTCTGCAACACGATGTATTCACCGGTTTGAAAACTTCAGAATCATAATCATGGCCAAGGAGCAATTATCAGCCTGAGAATTCCCTACCTGGAAACTGGCTTGCACTGAGCTACAGAAGCGCTCGAGTAACCCCTGGTGCACATGGTGAAATCGACTCCGTTCCCGAATCCTTCCAGTTGTCGTCCCATCGTCCGTCGTAGCTCCCAGCTCACAACATATGTGGTAGGTGCTGACCTGTGGACCGCGCGTGGTGGCAGTGAGTTGCTGAATCTAGTGTATAATCCTAGAGAAACCGACCGAGCGCACTCAAGGGATTCTTCCCAAGCTGATTCCCAATGTTTCATTCAATGTTCCCTCTGATGAGAATGTGTCCACCCTCACGGAACAAACAATCCCAAAAGCATCGTCGAAGCCCCCACCTCTTCCTATTCATACTGACGAAGATGGGGGGCCAGGTAGAGGACTGAATCGAGTCTGAATATCCCTCAAATGTGTCAAAGGCACCGTCTGAGTGAATTCATTGTAGTACCGCTAGTCGGAATTCCGGATACGCTGATTCCCAAGCTTTGTTCCCACGCACGATTCCGGAGTTCGCTTACCATAGGCATCCGCCGTAGGATGAAGTCTCGCTTCGAAGGTCGGATTCTCAGAAGGCATACTCCGCTTGACATGAACGGGGGCTTTGATATCCACTCGACTGAGAGGTCTTTCCTGTGAGGTTGGGCAAAGAAATACGTTCAGGAGTGAATACGACATGTTCCTCCGAGGGACTGCAATCTTTCCGACAAGTGATCAGTGACGGGGGATAAATAACTCACGCTTCATATCTAGGGCCCATGACAAGTGGATTATCGGCGACAGACGGAACTTTCATGACCTTGAAGTTCTCGTCTTTCAAACTTCCAGTGATCTCCACCCGCTCTCGGATAGGTCTCTGTTCCATCGCATTGAGATCTGAGAACGGAATTTTGAACCTCTCGTGAGGTTTCCGAATAGATGAGACTCAGCGAGTGGGGAGTCAAGTGATCGTAGATCGCTCTCTGATCCAGCAGATAGATGTCTGCCAGATCACATAGTTCGAGGGACAGTGGAGCTCGATTTGAGAAATTCTCCCACACTGATTCGGTCCATCTGAACGGAAGGATCTCTCACCGTTACATAATGCCAATTGGAGCGTATTGTACACTCGCTGGATACCCCAATCTGCTGGCTTGTTGACACAGACGAATCCTTGCAGTAATTTATAGGCCTCAGGGGCGGTCTTGATAACAGTCTCCACCGAACACATCTCGATTCGTGGGGTTGAACTCGTACTTCACTCGCGGTTGGTGTGAGAATCGCGTATAGATCAAGAAATATGCAGTCTAGTCTGACGCATGTCAGAAGCAGGTCTTGCGAGCTGCGTTGAAACTGCCGGTATGTTCTCCGCGCACATGGGACCTAAGTCCCGAAGATGGATAAATAGCTATCCGGAGCGCAGAAGACTGTTTACATGCTTTGGCGCGAGAATTCGAATGTGGGCAGCCGGGGGGATTTTTCAGAAAGATTCACCCATCAGACTCTCGAATTCTCACTTCCAGGGTATTCATCCGGCTCCTCTCTGGAACACGCCTTCGTAGCCTCAGTGAGCCTCTGTCAATCAGATTTGCGCTAGGGTCGTGTGCTGTGTTTTCGGAAGAAGATCCATGCTTCACACCTCCTCTCTCTCAGCCTCGGCTCGCCCACCCCACGCAGACAAACTGTCGCAAAATCGTGAGGAAACTGCGTGAAACTGATCAGAGGGAATCCATAGAGAAGCTGATCATGAACACGCTTCTCAAATGTGCCATATTGTCCGGTAGGTTGGATCCGGGGGTTTTGGGCACTGTAGGATAATCTAGTAGAGTATTGAACCGAGAGTGAGGTTGTGTAGAACTTGAATCAACGTATTCAAAAGAATGCTCATGTCTCTCGGTGCTGCTTCAA
Organism: Phytoseiulus persimilis; assembly: GCA_037576195.1. NCBI lineage: Eukaryota > Metazoa > Arthropoda > Arachnida > Mesostigmata > Phytoseiidae > Phytoseiulus > Phytoseiulus persimilis. The sequence goes on from CM075104.1 coordinate 5,850,714, forward strand.
GGCTGATGACCATTTGGGTCCGGATACGTGACGCTACGGAGTGCGATTCAGGCTCTCACTGCCGGATCTCGAAGAAATCTTATTTCTTCATTGAGACTTAGATGCTGTATTGGTGGAGTCCTCATCAGAAGGGGCATGAGGAGCTGGACGAATCACCCTCGGAGACATGGGATTCGGAGTCGATATCGGTATTAACTCACGTTTTTCCCCAGTATTCATTGCCTTTTGCACAGCCGATGAGAAGAAGCTGCAAATCGGTGTGAAGAAAAGGCCCGAAACGTGCGATATCAAGTCCAGAGCTGGCGACGTGCTCTTCATGCATTACACCGGTACGCAGTTCCAGTGGCTCCCTCCCACATGACTGTTTGGGAGAAGCTCTCGCGTTAATGCTCGTTTCTCATGAGAAGAATCTGAGAACCATTGACGGAACGGTCGAGTTAGGGCTCACCAACATACTCTGTGTTTCCAGGAACGCTCGAGAACGGAGTGAAATTCGACAGCTCTCTAGACAGGGGGCAGCCCCTCAGTTTCACTCTGGGCAGTGGACAAGTCATACGAGGATGGGATCAGGGATTGCTCGGGTGAGGCAGGAATCCACAATGACGAACTCGAGCGTATCGGGGATTCCGGCTGAAGCGTTACTTCTTTCCAGCATGTGCATCGGTGAAAAGCGGAAGCTCGTCATTCCCCCCGACATGGCATATGGATCTGCGGGAGTGCCCCCATCGATTCCTGGTGAGAGTCGTGACCCTCCGCATGTTGAACATGGACTATTTAATCCATTGGAGGCCGCGCGGATGAACTTTTTCCATTATTCTCTCTCCGTTGGGGGAAATACGCTCTAAATTCAGTGTTCTACCATCTTCAGCTGATGCCACCTTGATATTCGAAGTCGAGCTGATGAACATTCAAAGAAAAGGCGAGCTTTGAGCTTACGTGGGGTTAGGAACAACTTCAATTCACCAAAGCCTATGACAACGCTCCTCAAGATTTAACGATGGAACCGAAGCAGGATCCGGACTCTGTTGCCAGAACCGCGTGATCGAGACATCTTAGACTCGCGCATCAAGGACGACCAGATGATCAACGAACTATTATGAAAAAACAGTACCCATTCCAGGAGCGTTCTTGTCCTCATTTCGCCCTGAGAACAAAGAGCAGGGAGTGCCGGGCGAACAGATTAGATTTTGATGAACTCCCTTATGGCGCCTCGAGAGCCAGTTATCGTGCATCCAGCGATTTTGGAGACTCTTCTAAGGCTCCGTTTCTCCCTCCGAGAGAGCAGTTTTGTTGGTGGGCTCAATCAACTCATCACGAGTGAAGGTGAATTCCCCCGAGTGGAGATGAAATCCAGTTTCCCTTCGAATAAGCGTTTCGTCCCCCACTGCGTCTACATGACGTCATAAAGTGAGCGACTGGTGAGCGTCGAAACGCTCACGTCAGTGTCAGGAGACCGCGTAAAACGTTTTGGAGATGATATCGAACCGCGTGAGCTGCGGAGCGCGGGAGCTGATTCTGTTAGAGATTCGCTGGGTGGCGAATCCTACTCTGATTCCACTGTTCAAGACGATTCCCCGAGATGCTTCATAGACTCCTTTGCTTTTAGAGCCTTCTTACCGTATGCTCCGTGGTTCGTTCCGTTGCCGCAGGCCTATCTGCGAGGATATGTTATCGGCAGTTCAGAAATCCGGGTCTTCAGCAGATTTTTTCTCAGGTTTCTTTTTACAGCATGCTGGAAACATCGGAGTCGAGGGAAATGTGTCTCTTTGCTTAGTTCAAAACATGTTGTAATGGGAGCTGTTCGATTATGGGAATTCCCCGAGATTGAAGACACAACTTTCGACTTCCTATTGAGATTAGCTCAAAATCATACATGTTTGGAGTTCAATCGAGTTCTCGCGGCACATCAGAGTCTAGATAGATGGCAGTAGATGAGGAGGAGCAGCTTTGTAGAAACGGCAAGAGTCGAAAGGTTGCCAGTTATGAGCCTTTGAAGAGTTGCAAAATGTTGATCTCAGCTCAGCCGCGATCAACGCCAATGCTCTCATTCCTCAATGTGACTGCTTATCGAGTTCTAGCTCAAGATGAGCCAGTGGTTGATGAAAAGTGGAGCCATGGCTCTTATTTAGAGTCTCAATAAGACTGCTCCATAGCGAAATGCGGAAGATGAGCTCAGTTGACCGAGGATCCCTCAATGGCGCCTGCGGGTCGGAGAACTCTCTGACAGCTATAAGCACACTCTTGGAATTAGGTGGCCCGGTCTTCGACGAATTAGTTTGAGATTTGGAAATTCCGCGAAAATTCCGTCTTAAACACCACACCTAAAATTCGATCATCGCTCCCGGAGCTTCTCCTGTACTCGAGAAGTTTTCTCTGTTTAGCCAACCAATGGGGACACTCCGCTCTAAGGTGTTGCATAGGCTCGCCTCTGGTGACAAGAGGGTCGATCTGTTGGAAAAGCGCGATTTTTTTCCGTGAATTGGTCACGAACCGAGTCCAGCCGGTGTCGCCTGGCACATCCATTGAGCTGCCCTATACTCCCTGGGTTGAGAGACACCTCTTCTGACCTGTACCCGCTTCCACTCAGAGTTTCGTTTTTCACAGCGCTCACATGACGCCATTTCGTTTCCACTCGGGATTTCGTTTTACAGAGTGCTCACATGACGTCATGTAGCACGCGGTTATCAACCCGCGCGTCGAATCTCCTCATCGACGACAGAAGACTCAGTGGAGCATTTTCTGTTTGAAGCCATGTGGGAAAATGATAGAGAAGTACAATGCGATGTCGGTCAGCAGAATGTTTCGAGCAGGGTGTCGGTGCTTCTGATCGATCCTACTCATGATTATGAAAACGTAATAAACTCCCCCGAGCGTTTACTTGTTTGAAACGACCGTTCGCCGAGGCTTGCCAGGATTTCGTTGTGAGGTCAAGGCTGCCGAGTGTAATCGAAGAATCCACCTCTCCCAAAACTCCTGGCGAGAGACTCTACATATATAGCGATCAATCGATCAGCTTTCGCCCCTGGTGGGAACGTTCCCGCCCGAGCGCAACCCGATGCCGAACCCTCGGTACTCTCGAGTCTTGCTACTGTCTCGATTGCCGGCAGCTGCGGGTTTTTCCCATCCGAAAACCTGAGGATGGCCGACCGATTCCGAATCGCGTTCCTTGAAGCCTTCGATAACCATCAAGTGGTCATTGTGGTTGGTGACACAGACTCGGGCAAGACTACTGAGGTTCCTCAATGGTGCCTCCAAGAGATCCGCCACCCCGGCCCTTCTTCGGGCGGGTCTCAACGTGTTCAGGGATTGAAGGTGGTCTGCACGCAACCGAAAAGAGCGGCAGCTGTCTCCGCGGCAACCCGGGTAGCTCGTGAGCAGGGAGTGACTCTGGGTCAGGAAGTGGGGTTCGCGATAAGATTTGAGAGCCGATTCGAACCTGCAACTCCACTTAAGTACGTGACTGACGGCACGCTCCTCAGAGAAGCGCGAGCTGACCCACTGCTCAGTACCTATGGTTGTATTGTTCTGGATGAAGTTCAGGAGCGAACTGCTGCCACGGATATCCTCCTGTGTCTTGTGAGACAAGCTCTTAGCAAACGAACCGACATCAAGCTCGTGGTGATGATGACCACCCTCGACGCCGGGCAATTCCAACGCTACTTCGATGGCGCGCCGATCGTGCACATGTCTGTCAGACCTGGCTGTGCTCCAGCTCTCGACGAAATCCTCCTCGGTCCGAGGAAATCGGTCCCCGAGATCTTGAGGAGCGATCTTATGACTGTCGTCCTCGAACTCAAGAGGTTCGGAGTGGATGATCTTGCAAGCTTCGGTTTGATGGATCCGCCAAAAACAGAGGATCTAAATCGAGCTGAGGAAGCTCTCAAATGCCTCGGAGCACTCGACGACGCGGGAACTCTGACGAAGATAGGTGAAACCATGGCTGGCTTTCCACTGCATCCGCAAATGGCGAGAGCGTTGGTCGCGTCATGCGAGTTTAACTGCTCCGATGAGATTCGAACACTCATTTCGATGCTATCGAGTCCTGGACACATTCACATCGGCCACATGACCGCGGAGGAAGACGTCAAAGCTGATCAGGACCCCATCCTCGCTGAAGGAGACCACTTCGCGATGCTGGCTGCATATCGGGCTTTCGGACGATCCCTTGAATGCCCCGAGTACGACGAGGATCCGATTCACGTGCTATCTCTTAAGCGAGCAAGACAAATCGATTCTCATCTGGCGACTATCATGGATCTCTTAAACCTCGAGCGAAATTCCACAGAGGCCTCTGCCGATAGCTATTCACTCAACATCCGTAAGGCTCTCGTTGTGGGATTCTTCATGCAGGTCGCCTACCGCGGGGAGGACGGGGAATATCGCACTGTAAGGGACAACAATGTGGTAAAGCTGCATCCAGCCACCTGTTTGAAGAGTGAGCCTGATTGGGTCGTGTACAGCGAGTACGTGGGTGCACCTGAAAACTGCATCCGTACAGTGACTGCCATCGAGCCCGAAAGCCTTCTCGATTTCGCTCCTCGATTCTACACGGGAAGCAGGCTCCTTCACAGTGACGTCAAGAGTCGTCTTCAGGCAATAGCTGGAAAACGGAAAGCCTCACGTGATTGCCGTCATTGAATGCCCGGGAACGTTGACACGGGGGGGGGGGGGGCACATTCGGCCTATGAGACTTATACTCCACTCAAAACCCACATTGCTCAGACAAGGCGTGACGCTATTCTATACCTCAATTTCCGCGTTTCCCGTGAATTGATGAGTATAGATTTGATTCGGAATCCCGATGTCGCTTGGAAGAAGCATCCGGCTGTCGTCCTGGGAAGAGTCGTTGCGTACTCCTCCTAATATCGAGAAGACTTTCCACATCCGGTGCAGAGCCGCGAGGGAAGAATATGGGAACGGGAGGGGAAGGATTGCTCCTCCGCAAACGATGAGAGCGAACCGTTCTCGTTGTCACACTAGCATTCGATCAGTTTATTGCGTTGGATGTCATGATGAATGAGCCAAACTGTATACAACCACACGACATACGATCATCTAAGGAAGTCGCTTCGTATCTGTTCTTTCCTCAGTTCCACGTAATCGTTGGGGTGACAGAAAACGCTGTTCCTCAGCTCAGTTTCCAGGTGGAACGGAGGTAGAACTACGCCGATATATCCTGTGTTGAAGGGATCTCTGTTCAAGAGAGAGGCATCCTCGCAGAGACGCGCGTTCACTTCCACCAAGGCGCCTGAAACAAGAATTGCTGTCATGGATCATGTTATCTCATGGATCATGAACTGTTATCTTTCTGAGATTTATCCTCGATCGGTTGACCTCAGGTCGGGTTCAGGTCATAATAGTTCAGGCTTCCTGCGAAGGCCTCGTTCACTGACCCGGCACACAAGCTCTCACAGTGAACAGCTTGTTCTCTGTTTGAATGTAGCATAACGAGCTGTCTTTCTTCACCCGTTGACCGCCTTTCTTCCATTTGCCGCTCACCTGGGGAACCGAATGTTCTGATGAGGTCAGGCAGTTATTTGATCCTAAAATTCGATTTCTCATGCATAGTCTAGCTGAACGCCTAGGATCGTCCTGGGAGGGACAACCGGAATGATGGAACGAGAACTATTACGCAGGAGAGTTACCTCAGACGAACCTTGTTGTCGAGACGGTTGAGAGAATCATTGATCTTGAAGTCGATCCTGTCAACCCGCAAACGATCTCTGACGATCGGATGAGAGGGAGCTAAACAGACAACAGCCACACGATTCGAGTGTAGCAGGACCAACTGGTCTTCCATATCCTCCGACGGATCGACGTAGAACCTCGGGGTGAAATATCTCTCCACTGTCGAGGGAAAATCCCTGACACGCTTCACGAGCGCGAGCTTGTCCCAATCATGAGCGTCATTCTTGCTCACGAGGACCGTTTCTCCGATCTGTTCCTCCTTCTCCTGCTCCTTGAAGGACATGAATTGCCCGTCAGTACCTTGCCCGTTCTCGAGGTCCACCCGGTGCCTGAACTCGCCCCGTTTCAGCTCGACGCTCGCATTCAGACCACAGCTTAGCGTTGTGAAATTATCGGGAGGATCGGACGGGATTCTGTTGAAATCTGACACCATACTCTTCCGACTTTTGTCAAACAAGCTCAGTCCATTCTCTGTGACGACTAGACCCTGCACTCCGTGGTACGGAATACGGCTGATTTCGGAAAATACGGTCCGGGTCACAATGCGCAACGTACCGTATTACGGTGATACGGACCTTGCGAATCATACAGTCCGTACTGTAATACGGCGCTACAGACCGTATCATTGATACGGACCGTACCTCAGCCGTAGGCTCAGCATCCCATGATTTGACATTCTAGATTGTTTACGAAGTTCAATGTCAATCGTAACAACGATTCACCTCGTGATGAAATGGAACTTATCTAACGGTCCGAAATGCATACCCAACGAATTTGATGGGTTTATTCAGAATCCGTATTTAGTCCTGAAATCTCCGGAAAGTTTGCTTTGTGCGTTGGGGAAAGTTCGTTAGGAATGTATGATCAGAGAAACGAACGTCGCTAAGAATGTTTTGGCTATAGCGACGGGCGTGCCGCGCGCCGCGCCCGGCTGAAAGAGCGTTCCGGGGAACGCTTGTGGGCCGCAATGTTTCCATGGTTGTTGCAAGTGATCTCGGCAAAGTTCCGAAACCCTGCTCGAAGCAACCTCATCATCCGAAAAGATATACTCTTCAGGTAGTCCACATTCGACATGTGGCTCACAAAGCTGAGTGATGCATTTTGGACCGATGGAGTTCCGATTCCTGATCTGGTGAACCCATGTCCCGACTGACGTCGAACTTCGTAAATAATCTAGAATATCATAGAATGCCGAGCGAAGAGCAAGCACACTACGCTCGAGGATGATAACGTGAGTTATCTCCAACGCTATTTGAGGCTTTTCAGGCATTCGAGTCGGACACAGTACTACAGTACGGCCCGTATCAATAATACTGTACGGTCCGTACTATGGATACGGTCCGTATTACCGTATTACGTTGGGCTGCGCATTATAATACGGACCGTATTCCCGAAAATCAGCCGTATTCCCTACTACGGAGTGCGGGGTCTAGTGACGACTGCTCGGATCGAAAATGAAGTGATCAGGTTTCGATGAGACCCCGTGATCAACCGGGCCATATCAAAACAAGATCCAGCGGAGGGGTTGCTCCATAAGAATCGGTACTCCAGAGTCTTACCATCGATTGGTGTGCGTCCAACAGGTGTTCGTTAATCATCGGGAGAAGCGATCTGAATCGATCAATCGACCGGAAATGATGTATATTGCGACGATAGAACTTCTCAGAAACCCATGTGTTGGCTTCGGAACAAGAACGAACACTCGTTTCGAACGTTTTCAAAATCGCGCCACGCTCCACTGTCAGGCTTGGGAGCTCAGCACTGAGGTCTCACGATCATCGAAGCCACTCACCGCGGAGTCACAGCACGACATGCACGATAAGTATAGCCAAAGCGGGTGATCTAGAGATTTCAGTGGCATTCGAGTTTGTTTCAGAACTTTGACGCAATGCATCCAGCCAGCTCAGGAGTTGCGGTGGATGTCCGCCAGGGAGCGCTGTTGCGAATATCAGCTGTAGATCCCACAAAGAATATTGTGATGTGCTCGGAGTAAAATTTCTGTTGAAAGCTGGGAAAGTTCTGCCTCTTCGTGGGACCCCTGAAGGGCCGACAATTCGCAAGTTCGCTCATCTGAGAGAGGTTTCGGTGAGTGCACTGCAGGTTCCCGGGCTTGTCAATATACCCGATCGGCTCGACTTACTGCCAGACTGCATCCAGGACTTTCCAAGTTTTCAAACGTCGTATGTTGTGAGGTTCGCCCTCCCCCAGTGGTTCAAGGATCGCACTCGCTCCTGTACTCAGGGGTTTTGCCTAAATACAGGGTTCACAGAATCTGACGCCACTCTACACGGGGGTAACATCAGAGGAAGCCCTCCGGGGGCTGTGTACAGAAACTCGTTGACGTTTGAGTGAAGTGAGTCACTGCGTATGAACCTTTGTTCACTGCATCCTCGGGACAACTCACTATTCTATCATACGCAAGCGCTCGAGTGCTCCTAGTTTCGATATCGACCGAGGAGTGGGATTTTTTCGTGTCAAGATTCCGAACACTGCGGATTCCCGACGCAGATTCGAACTCGGAATTCCCGACGCGGAAACGAGATCTCCGAAGGCAACGGCGTGAGACGCAAATGGATTCCTCGACAGATTTCATAAGGTTTAACGGCGGCGTTCGCCGTGTCGCTCGTCTAAATATGCATTTGCGCAGCAAGGCAGCATCAGACTGAGATCACTGCCAGGAGAAGTCGCTCCGAACTGTGCTGTGTTACGAACGTTCATGCAGGCGCCTGGCTCCGCTGGATTCTTTTCCCTCTTCATTGACAAATGATTCCGCTGATCCATGCCTCGTGAAGATCCCTTCCCATACTTCCCTCCGAGCTCCTCTCGTATATCTAATCGCCTCTGAATTGCTCAAAAGGTGCGGCCATTCGATATGGCTTCCTTGAACGACCCATAGGACGACCTCAGAGCGGAAATTGATTTCGCGTGACAGATTTACTATTGAGCGAACTTGCTCTCACGATAGACCATCTGGAAGGCGCAAGGGTGTTATCGTTCCTACCTGCTCCTACAGATCGATGCCGATAACGCGAAATGATTATGGCCACCCGAAATTCGCCCCGAAATTAACCGTTCGCTGTTTTCTCGAGCAGACTTGTTGGACGACCTTCGATGAAGTCCGTTCGCATAGACGCGAAAGGCGCCTGTCGGCTGAATTTCCATCGAGCTGATCGAACCCAACTCGTGCCCTGACATGACGTCTCGATAGTGCAAATCTGCATACTTTTAAAATCGGGATCGACTCCAAATAGCGGAGGCACTCGGTTTCAAGACTGGAGAACACTTCTCATAACTCCAATCTGGAAACTGTGAGGCTACGCAACCCGAGCCCTGCCTTATCTCCAGGACAGAACTTCCGAAGCGGGCTGGAATCAGGGAAGGCTATTGATCGGACTCATGTTGGTTACGCGAATGGGAAATCGACGGATGGATTTGATTGAGCTCTGCGGGCCCTCTCCGTGGAATTGAGATCGTTTCGTGGCCTGGTGGCATGTAACCCTTACTCTTCCTGTTTCTGAAGGAAATCCAATAGCTAGGACTGCCTGCGAACCAGAGATTCTGCAGGGTTCGCGCATTCCGAAGAACACGAGGGCTGACGTTCGAGGAAATCGCGCGAAGCGGGTGAAGCTTCCCGGCCGACATAGCCCCGACTCGGCGTTATCTGTCCGGAAAGAAACTTCACTTCTCTCAGGAGACTTCGAAAGCTCGACGTGATTCCTCTCTGTCTGGTGGTCAGTGCTCTGGATAGGAAAAGTCTTTTGATTCCGTTCTAACTGAAGTCGAGGAAACGTCGAAGTTCGGAGTGCCGTGGGAGAATCCCACGCAAAGAGAGTTTATAAGAACCTTTGGCTGGAAAGCTATGGTATTGAGCAGGAGGAGAAGAGATCGGAGCATACACGAGACAGTATGGCAGGAAAACGTTTATAGCGGAAAAAAACATCTCATTGCGCAGACGCTTCGGTATTCCGCTCGAAACTCGTTACACCAGTAACGAATGCTGCTGTAGAACAGACTTAGCTCGAACAGCCTTGGTCTGGTGGAGCTGGCGGGGAAGGAGGAAAAATAAACTTCAGATCCAAATTGATAGCCGGTCCGTCCCTTGAAGCTGATGCGGTTATGAGAGTGGGCGTCGGAATTCTACCTTGTCTTGTGGAGTCGCGTATCTACTATTCGGAATGCTCCATCGTTCTGCTGAAATAACTAATCGGACTCGGCTTCTGAGCCCCGAACGACTTCCTAGGATCTCCCTCGTATTGTCTCGAATAAGTTATCGCTTCCATGGAAGGCTGGAGCAGAAAGCAGTTCGGTGAAGAGGATGTAAAGCTGGGTTCCGTCATTGATGAATCGGCGACTTTTGATATATTTCGACCTCCGACACTCTACGCTCCGTTCGAAGCTCAGTTCCGGATTCACTATGGGGACATCGCGGCACAGCAGCAGCTGCCGCAGGACCGTAGCGCAGAATGACTTCGTTTTCTCCCACTCGCGGTTATTGGCTACCGCAGGGCCGGAGTTCGGGAGATCTACCCACTCACACGAGTGGAGAGGTTGGCGATCATGGGAACCATTTTTCGCGCTGGTCAACTCATCGAACCCCCGACCCCCTGACCATGTGGCAGTACTGAACAACATGAGAAATTCATCGCAAATGAGAACACTCCCACAGCCAACTTATCACAAAGACGAGAGAGTTCTGAATGGACCCGTTTCTGGCACTCTTCGAGTCCTACATAGTACACGAATAAAATAACGAGAGCCGGACAGCAACTCTTGGAATCAATCGTTGCATGGGTAGAATGAGTCCAGTTGCTGTTTGGATGTTTCAATCGGGCTACAATACGGAAAGGTATAGCCGAAACCGATGAAATAAGGAGCCTCGGAGTATTGCTTTCGGATCATTGTGATCTCGTCGAATCGGGAACATCTGCTCGAGTGTCCCGAGTTCCTCGCATGGTTTCATACAAAATCTTTTCCGCTCTGCAGATCTAGAAATTCGGGGGTTTTAGAGTTAGAGAACGAGACGGAGTCGCGGATTTCAAAATCGATATTCTGAATGATGATCATCGGTGAAAGAGACTTCTCTCCAGAGATTTTGAAGGGTTTCTTGAGACCTTGCCGGCTGCCTCTGAAGTGTTTTTCCGATAACCTGACGTCTTTCCTGTCTCACTCTCTGGATCCAAGAGGAGAGCAAACATGAATACGGTAGCCCTCAATCTCCTGATTGGCCCGAGATTATCGATCCTGCACACTCATGGACTTTTTTGTGAAAGCGGAGTTTTCCACCTGGCTGTGAACGGGGTCGATGACCTAAGACAAGCACGCGTTCGAAGCAGAACTCCGGTATTCCGATCACAAGACTCCAAGTCCTGAGTGAAGGTCTCAACTTCTTTCGGTTGTCGTAGAGGCCTCATGATTGGGACGGATCTGCGTACTGAATGGTTCGGCTGCATCTAGGAGATAACACGCTGTTGCCCTTCTAGAGGAACGCGCTCTAATGCCGGCTGTCCCTCGGGAGCTAGATGTAGCTTCCTACGCGAGAACGAGCCGACTCGATCGGTCGGGTTTTCCGACGGGTTTCAATTGAACGCTGTGTGCCTCAAACTCGATGATGACTTCAATCGAGAGCCATGCCATACCTAGCAACTTCCGGTTCCAATCTCAAGCGAGAAACTCCACGATCATGAAGTCGATCCCGTGTTTGTTGTGGATCGCGTTCTATGTCTAGCTCAATCGTAACATCGGACTCCGCGTTGAGCTGTGGCGTTTTTCTGTGCTGATCATCTCATTTCGTTAAGTTATATACCGCAGTTGGCGCGAATCAGAGATCAACGGACGGTGTAGGAACGCTCGAATCTTCAGAGTCTGACAGCACGGCCTTCTCTCCAGAGGTTACAGTGCGGCGCACGTTTTCTCGGCTGAGCCTGAACGTCCTCAGCAGTGGAGGCCAACATTTCCGGCGACAGGCTCTCCCTGTTTCTCCTTTATACTCCCCTCCAGCGTACCTAAAAGGAGCCAGTTATGTCGAAACGACATCGTGTGGATCTTGGTGACATGAATCCACCGAAAAGGCGAGCAGTGTCGCCTTCTTCGTCATCTTCAGATGCGAGTTTTGTCCAGACTGGTATCAACCTGATCAACCAACAGCCGTATTCCAAACGGTACTATGAGATCTTCCGGAAGCGGATCACGCTCCCGGTTTGGGAACACCGTGAGAAATTTTTCGAAATCATGGAGAAACATCAGATTATGGTCCTTGTCGGCGAGACGGGGTCCGGTAAAACGACCCAGATCCCTCAGTGGTGCGTTGAGCACATGCGAAAGCGCCCGCCGATCCTCGGCAAACCTCCAAATCAACAGAGACGAGGAGTGGCTTGCACCCAACCGAGGAGAGTTGCCGCGATGTCGGTGGCCACTCGAGTCGCAGAGGAAATGGACGTTGTCCTGGGTCAAGAGGTTGGCTACTCCATCCGTTTCGAAGACTGTTCCGGACCTAAGACTCTGCTCAAATACATGACCGACGGTATGCTTCTCCGAGAAGCCATGTCAGACCCGTTGATGGAAGCCTACGGCTGCATTATGCTCGATGAAGCCCACGAGCGAACACTGGCCACCGATATTCTGATGGGAGTTCTGAAGCAAGTGGTTCTGAGGAGGCCCGACATAAAGATAATCGTCATGTCAGCTACTCTGGACGCCGGTAAATTCCAAAAATACTTCGATGAAGCGCCCCTGCTGGCGGTTCCGGGCAGAACTCATCCAGTTGAGATTTTCTACACTCCTGAAGCAGAGAGGGACTACTTGGAAGCCGCCATCCGAACGGTAACTCAGATCCACATGTGCGAAGAGACCGAAGGTGATATTCTTCTCTTTCTCACCGGCCAAGAAGAGATTGAAGAAGCCTGCCGACGTATCAAACGGGATGTAGACAACCTCGGCAATGACGTGGGCGAACTCAAATGCATTCCTCTGTACTCGACTTTGCCACCCAACATGCAACAGAGAATCTTCGAACCAGCCCCAGCGAACAAACCGAACGGAGGCATCGGACGCAAATGTGTTGTCTCGACCAACATCGCTGAAACTTCCCTCACCATCGACGGCGTGGTTTTCGTGATCGATCCCGGATTCGCTAAACAAAAAGTTTACAACCCTAGAATCCGTGTCGAGTCACTCCTGGTATCACCGATCAGTAAAGCGAGCGCGCAACAACGAGCTGGACGTGCCGGTCGAACGAAACCCGGTAAATGCTTCAGATTGTACACGGAAACGGCCTTCAAGACGGAAATGCAAGAAAACACGTACCCGGAAATCCTCCGAAGCAACCTGGGCACCGTTGTGCTACAGCTAAAGAAACTCGGGATCGACGATCTCGTGCATTTCGACTTCATGGACCCTCCGGCGCCTGAAACTCTAATGAGAGCTCTGGAAATGTTGAATTATTTGGGCGCATTGGACGATTCCGGGGAATTGACAGAGATCGGCGGAGTGATGGCCGAGTTCCCGCTGGATCCCCAACTGGCAAAGATGTTGATTTCGTCCAGCGGTCTCAACTGCTCAAACGAAATCCTCTCCATAACGTCGATGCTGTCTGTTCCTCAGTGCTTCGTAAGACCGAACGAAGCCAAGAAAGCGGCGGACGATTCGAAGATGAGGTTCGCGCACATAGATGGAGACCACCTGACCATGCTTAACGTTTATCACGCTTTCAAACAAAACCACGAAGATCCTCAATGGTGTTATGAGAATTTCGTCAACTACCGCTCCATGAAGAGCGCAGACAACGTACGAAATCAACTTTCGCGTATAATGGATCGATTCAATTTGTCGCGAAAATCAACCGAATTCACCTCCAAGGATTACTACCTCAACATTCGGAAAACTCTCGTTGCCGGCTTCTTCATGCAGGTTGCCCATCTCGAACGGAACGGCCATTATCTCACCATCAAAGACAACCAAGTCGTGCAGCTGCATCCTTCCACATGTCTAGAACATAAACCGGAATGGGTGGTCTATAATGAGTTCGTACTGACAACTAAGAACTACATTAGAACGGTCACCGACATCAAACCCGAATGGCTCTTGAAACTAGCACCTCAGTACTATGACATGGGCAATTTCCCCCACTGCGACGCGAAGCGTCACCTTGAAATGATAGCCGCAAAACTTGAGGCCCAGAAATACGCCTGAAAACCTATCATCGAGATTGCTATTACAATTAATTCCGATCGAGGTACTGATTGCGATCGATTGTATTTATCGTCGTTACCGTATTCTCCTCGCTTGGGCATCCTCTTCCAGTTCACTTCTTATCGATGAAACAACCATTAATTCGGTTAATATCGTGATCATTGAAAAATTATATCAATGAACCCATGTTGATGGCAGAGAGGATAGCTGACGACCACAGACCTTCACCTTGTATAACGTGTACATGCAATATTCAAGAGACAATTAAACAGAGCAGCTGGTTTGCGCGAGCGATTTGCGAATAAAATGTGAAATGTACATGATGAGTTCTTGTTCTTGCAGTCTACGGCAAACGATTCAACACCGATTCGCGCTCAAGCAGACGATTCGCGGGTGCAGCATGTGTATGCTCCTGCGGCTCTCCGTGCAGCTCTCCGAAGCACTCATTTGAGTTGAGAAACTGGATCCAAATTCCATGAATCGGTTCCGATGGCTCTCGGGATGACTCTCAGACGACTGCTAAACTCTCATATCGATACGTCTGAATTCCACAGCGATTCCTGGATCGATTGATTCCAGTTGGACTTCATCCAGACTGTATCTTGTCGGAAGCAGAGGCCTGGCTGAATCATGATTGTGACTCATAGTGGTCTCTTGGATGCAACCCACAAGGACTCGATGAAACCTTCGATAAAACCGCAAACCGAGAACCCGGCCGGTGGAAGTACAGTCAAAATATTCGGAATTGATGCTCAGGTGACCCCATGGACGACAATCGAAACAAGTCGGGGGCACAGCTAGTCGTGTCCCAATGCGATGCAGAATGCCTCTGACGCCTGGCAGATTGTCGTTCAGCTTTAGCAGACAATCTGTCAGTGTTTCAGTCAAGAAGTTGGTCAAAATGGCATTCCTCACGATTCTCACTGTCATCCGCTCACTCTCTCAAGCCAGGTCTGCCCATGGTCGGTTTCCCTCCTCCGACAGGCCGTTCTCGAGCCCAGTGGTGTCAAGGCCAGTATTCAGCGTGAGATCGGTTAAACAGATCTGGCCAGCTTCGCTCTCATTTCTACAACTTGAAAGCGATTTTGTCTTTGCCCGGGCTCCGGGTCTGATGTCCGTAACACGAAAACGTTCCAAGGGCTCTGTGACATCCCCCAAGCCCTCGAAGATAGTACCGGTTGCAGCCGCTCAATGTGCCAGAGTCAAGAAGAACAACGGCCGAACAGTCACACATCAGAAGGTGACGTTTGAGTGAAATAGCTTTGTGAAGCGAGCCTTCGTTCACGGAGAGCATCGGTTGGCCCCCGTACGACGACAGACTCCGTCAGAAAACCTTCCTTGTCGAAACTGGTGATCAGTCCGATGAGATTAGGTTTGAGAGCCACGACATACAACTGACCACGCTGGTTTCATGATTGAGAAGTTTTCATATGATAGTGAACTGAGCGTGAATCTTCTGTAACTAATACATTCCTGGGCCTTTCACCCTGGATTCCTTGGTCGAGGCACAGAAGTTCACTGCGAACTGCAGTCGATGATGCCTAACAGTCTATTATTGATTCAGCATAAAACTTCATTCGAGCTCCGTGCGCTCTCCAAGGCCGGCCATTGAAAGAATGTTTGATCTCCGCAGAGTACCATGGATTCACCGGTTTCGGTGGGGACGCGGGTCTCCGTCGATGGATATTATGGGACAGTTCGGTTCTACGGCTCGGTGAAGGGCACGCAAGGAACATGGCTCGGAGTCGAGTGGGACGATAGCACTCGTGGAAAACACAATGGCTGCTATAACGGTGCCCAATACTTCAAAACCAGGTGAGGAAATTCTGAATATCAGACTGATGGACGTCATGTCAGGAGCAACGTTTTCCGACGAAGGACTTCGGGTCGAGGTTGGGTGTTGTATCTTGAATTGCAGCGGATAGATCTTGATGGAGTAAAACGGGAAGTCGCTCATTTGCTCACTCTTCCCAGGCATGCGACTGGCGGCTCTTTCGTGAGACCTTCGAAGGCTGACCTGGGGATCTCAGTGAGAGAAGCCATTAAAATGAAGTATTTGAATCACGAGACGGACGAAAAACGGAAAAAGGAAATCTCGGAAAACTCGACGGATGTGTGGCTCCTCGGAAACGTTGGGAACACCCAGAGCAACCTAAAATGCATAGAGTTCGTCGGGCCTGAAAAAATATCCGAACTCCAGAGGTACACGCAGGAAGCCCTCGCAGAAAATTTCGACATCGCATCGAGTTCCGATGAAATGTTCTCAACGATCTGTGTAAAGCTGAATAATATTCTCTCTCGCAGTCGGCAGGAACTGTTGCGGATTGTAAACCTACGAAATATGCCGGTGTCGTCGGCGGGTCGGGAAATCACTTCGGTGGCGCCAATGATTGTCGAGTTGGACCTCTCGCACACATTGTTATCGCACTGGGACAGCGTGGCCCTCATAGCTCAACAACTACCCCATCTGACTGAGTTGAACCTCGGGTAGGAAGGCATTTTCGAACTCCTGTCAAAGAGTATAATGAAATGTCATGCTGATTTCGAATGCGTCCGGCTTCCGCAGGAAAAACCATCTTCAAGTTCCTAGTCTCGTGACAAAGCACCAAGATGCATTCCAATCAGTGAGAAGAATTTCCTTAGAAGCCAGCAACTTGACATGGGAGCACATTCTACAGCTGGCGCCTATGTGGCCGCATATCGAATCTCTTGAGGTTCGGAACGTCATCTGAAATTTGACATGAATAATGAACTTGATATTGTGGCTCGGCTTTGGAAGAATGGTTTCGAGAAGTGAGCACTTTGTTTCTTCCACAGGTGAGCGCGAATAACATCAGTACGCTGTCGACACCGCCAAAGACAATATTCGGGAACTTGGAAGCGTTGAGCCTCCAGGAAAACCCTCTCACGTCGTGGCAGGAAGTGGCCAAATTGGCAAATCTCCCAAAGTGAGTGGATGCCATCCCTCCCCCTTATCGGGTTTCCTCTCCAGGGGATTCTTGATCATTCCCCTATGCTGTTCTGGATCCTCCGCGAGGAATCGCTGAATACCTCATCCTCATCCTTTTTCAATTTATTCGAGCATCGTCGTTTTTCTTATACGAACCCCGAATCTTCCAGGCTCCGCGAGCTGTACTTGAACGGGTGCAGAATCGAAAAGATCTCATTCCCTTCTGAAACGGGAGAGAAAACAGAACAGTTCTCTAAGCTGGAGCGCTTCGAGGTCGCCAACAACAGACTCTCATCGTGGAAAAGTGTTGCTGAGCTAGAGAAGCTGTCCTCCCTGAGGGTTCTCCGGATAAACGGGAACCCTACAACCTGCGGCACCTTTGAAGATGTGAGCGGCTACGTAGAAAATTCCCGAGAATAGGAACACGCAAGATCCCTGATATGCGATGACTGAGTTCGTCGGTTCGAGCGGGCGAGAGCGTCGATATGGATACGCCTGCGCCCCGGGATTATCTCACCTGAACCCCTATTTTTCGAATCACACAGGTGTTCTACGACATCATCGGTCGGCTGAGTGTGACCAACATTAACAGGATGGATGTCTGTAAGGAAACACGCAAAGAAGCGGAGCTGTACTACCTCAAAAAGTGCGTCAGATATCCGTCAGAGTATTCGGAGCTCCACTCAGCCTTTTCTACAGAAACTGACAGAGAAATAGTCCCGTCAGAGCCTCTCTGAGGGAACAGGATTGGGAATGGACGCGATAGCACTGGTTCACGTCGAAATTTCTTCCAGGCATTTCCCCGAATATCAACGACTCAAGGAAGGAGAGAATCACTGTTCCGAATTCCTGCAGAGTCATCCCAGGTTCCAAAAGCTTTTGGAAGTTTACGGCGAGCCAACAATTACAGTCACAGACAGCGCTCCGACGACGTTGAAAAGCACTCTGATCGGTGAGTTTTTGTCAGAAACCGGAATTTCGCTATCAATTCTCAGCGAGTCAGCACGGATCAGCGCTTGCGGCTGGACCCTGCAAAGAACCACAACCCGCGAGTTCGCTGCAAGGTCTAGTTGCGGCATGCAGGAGGGATCGGCAGCAATAGCGAAACCCTGTAGAAGATGTAACACAGTGGCCGCTCGAACTTATATTCAACGATAGCTGGGACAGTGCGGTATCGATCTCATGAGTTCCGATTTCAGCGCTGGAGTTCGTCGCCATCGATGAGCCGGCCGTTGAGCCAATCCCGAAGAAGGTTCCGAGCTCCATGACCTTGGGGAACCTGAAACGAATGGTACGTTTGGAGTGTTGGTTCCTACCAAGGTCGCACGGATCCGGTAACAGTCGACAGAATGATTAGGTTTTTGACGGTTGTTTTCCAGGTGAATGTCATGTTCAAGCGGAAGCCAGCTCGCAAGCCAACACTCACGTATTTCCCGACTAACGGACGATTCGGAGATACGGGCCTCCTTGAGTACGATTTCGGAAATGACCTTCGAGATTTGAATTTCTACGACATTGAGGACGGAGACAAAATCTATGCTCGTTGGTAGACGAAGCCACAAATTGTGGATCGAATCGAACAGATACATCAGAGTCATGGGAGGAAAGATGGGAGACATTTAAATTACGGGCAGCAAAAAACATCTGCGGTGTGAATTTGATTCAAATGTACAAATGCGTTTGAGTTCGGCGCAACCATTTTGATGGAGATGACTCTTCAAGACTCAAGTGCAATACCGACATTCTGGATGATTCGTGGGGATTATTCTTCGCGGAAGTCTAATCTCGAATCACGAAGCGTTGGACAGGCCATCAGTCGAGTGTTCCTTCTGGACTCGAGGGTGCGTTAGAGGAACGGAGCCCGATCCCGATGCTCCTCTGCGAATGGAGCTGTGTCTGTTCACGAGTTCCCTCGTTATGAATAAAGTTATCACGGCTCCCGATCTCCCACGCACTGCAGTTGTTTTGAATTTTATCGCTGGTTGCTTGCTCAGCCGTAAACAAACTAGTCACGTTCTCATGAAAGGCTCGGTTTTTCGCACGGAAGCCACGCTTTCGGCTCGGTCGTTGAAGCCATTAACGTGCTCTCCCATATCTCTCTGCGCCGCTTGCCAGGCACCAGGCATGAAGTGCCGAGGAAGTCAGACGATGTAATGATTCATCGGTGGTCCGCCGGAACCCTGAACCTCGGACTGCTCAAATGCTCTTAATCAGCTCGGTTTGTACTTCCCTCGCAGAAATGAAAACAATGCTCCAGTGAGGCTCGTTTCAAAACTTAAGTCACGTGGACCATTTAGGTTGCATCGTCTCCGGAGATAATGTCCGAGCCACCGGAAACGGGGAGTGGGCAAAGCTGTTTTCCACTCTCCCAAGCCTCTGACCCTTTGTTACAGGAATTGCAGTCAGATCGAGAGAGGACGTCGATTTCAGCTCAGATAGTAGTTCCCCGCGAACCCCGGCCTGGCCTACAGAAGATCTGGATGTGGACGCCACTTGGATGGGCCCCGCGACGAGTTTGTCTCTCGTCACACACGTTGTTTAGTTCGGAGATATCGGGACTTAACACGATGAAAAGGAATACGCGTAAGGGCGCTCGGTGTCGAAAGAAGCGGCCTCTTAAGAAAACGGTCCTTTTCAATCTAACAACGAAGTGTGTGATAACGAATCTTGTAATAACGGTTACGCGGTCCCAACGTTCCTCAAGATGCTTCTCCGTCACTGTGTCATCGGCTGGATGGCCTCCCGCCTGAGCGGTTTTTCGGCCGCAACGTACAAACTCCGCTCGGTCTCTTCCGAAACAAGTTAGTTGGAGCCGGAAGTCACTCAGTGTCCGCGGCGGACCACTCCCAGCCGCGGACACGGGACGGCTTCCAAAGATTTCTCACCGTTCGAGGTGACCTCTATCGGATTTGCTGATGGCACTCGTCGCACAGTAGTGATCTTATCCTCCCAGGGTGATTCCATGGTCAGAATTCTGGTCTGGAAACAAGCTCCACGCCAAACATCGGAATCGGCTGTGGCGATCGGAGACGTTTGGCAAGCCTCTTGGAAGAAAGGAAGAATGTTGAGGCCCGGATTCCTTTCTGATATCCAGTTTTCAGCAAGAATGAGAGCGCGGTCTTCGCGGAATATCTCCGATAAGCGTAGTTGTCTCAACTCTTTCCCGTACCGGAGCAAAGTACCCGACAACCACCTCGTGGCGCTCATCATCCAGTTTCAAGGCCGTTCGTTCCACATTTCAGCCGGTTGAAGGGAGCCAAAGTGAGTGGTCAACGACAGCCTCGCTATCGCTCGATGGGGAACGATCTCATCACAGATGGATAATGGCGACGACCTGAACGATTTCTTCCATTCCAACGGATCGTTCTCAATTCTCATCCCGCTCGCTTGCAATCCCGATGGGTTCCGGAGAGCTCTGAAATACGGAGAGTGGAATTTGATCACTCGATGCAAGTAATGGACATCTCGCGCATGGATTGCTTGTTCATGTTCATTGAGCTCCAGCTCACGAGCATACACCAGAGACAATCTCCTCGAGTTACAACGACCACAAATGTGTGCGCTGCTAAATCCGATCACTGATCGGTTTTCCCAGTTACGCCGATGCTCGATGCCTCTTGTCAGTTCCAACGGGGAATCTCCGCTTCTAGAGATTGAAAGTGGAGCAGATAAGAATAAGATGAAGTGGTGCAGAGAAAATGCGCGGAAAAATGCGGCAAAGCACACGTGCGGAAAAGTGGAGCTTGAATGGTGGTTTGGAGCGGGTGCGCCTATCATTTGAGCGCGGAAAGTCGTACCGAACCCATGCGCGGGAGAATGGATAGAGAAAGGTGCCGTGAATCTGGAAAACCATCTCGGGGAGTCCAAAACTGAGTTTTAGCCTCGTCACGACTTCGGTTTGAACTCATCATCGATCGGGGTTGGGGGAAGGCTTCTTCAAGATAAGATCCTCCATGCCGTTGAGCCAGCGCTCAAATATTTCAGTTTTCCGGAGATCTATCTGAAAGTATATCTCAAATCTTATTCCACATTGGTCCTTCGTTGTACTCCTCGTTCTCCCTCGTTTCCCCGGATCCTCCGCTCATGATTTCACTTCAGCGGAAACCATACTTTTTCCAGCAGGATGGAATCGGAATATCATTCGGCCAACTCTCTTGGGGTCACTGATTCGATGAACAGAAACTATGGAACATGGGACCTGAGCTTTGACAAATGCGAGCGGGACTCGAATCTCGGAGTTCCCATCCAAGGTAGAGCGAGCCGAGACGCGTCGTTGAAAGCTGACAACTCTCGGGGTGGATCGAACGCATTTGCAGAATTAGTTATTGACTCCCAATGACAAACTAGCTCCTCACTGATCCTTGACTGAAGCTCCTCCCTAGGATTCGAAACGCAGCGGCTAACAGTCGCGGACCCGTTCCTGGATGCAGCTCAACAGTGCTTTCTCTTGTGAACAATGGATTACGCGAGGATAGTGTTGTTCGTTTTCTTCGGCGCTTGCTACACCTACCAGGTGCTGCTGATCGTTCTGGTAGGTTGTTCCAATTAATTTTGCCCGTTTCCAACCGCGACGAAGGAGTCTTCTGCGAGGGCTCGGGATGCAGATCCGCAGCCGGTGATTCGAAGCCGCGTTCTCTGCGACGGAACGAAAGAGTCGAACGCCTCCTTCCCCAACCCATGGTCCTGTGGAACCCACACATGGTCAGGAGCTGAAATAGTTTTCACACTTTTTCAGGACTACCAGAAATACCCGACCACCATTGACCTGAGTACAAAAGGCCACGGCACCCTGAAGTATCCTGGAGTGACAACCTGCATCACGAACTGGGTCGATAGAACCAAATTCGAAACACGTTTCCCGGATGTCCGTATCGCTCGAGAACGACACTTGAAACGGCTTTCCATTGAGCACTTATCGATAGCACACTCGAAACCCAATTTTCTTCCTGTTAATAGTTTTCACCCTCCTGAAAGACCCGGGCCCCTCCGCCGCCCCTTATCTCGTCAGAGTCCCTGCCGGCTAACTCCCGGTCTCCCCTCTCGGCGCGATTCTCTATCTTGAGCTCCCTTGAATATATAATGGATCCCGCTCCAGGTGAACCTCGAAGGACCCGGCTGGAAGGAAGAGGTCGTGGAAACGCTTCGGAAAGAAGGGAATCTGGCCGAGGTCGCCATCTCCGCTGAGACTCATTTCCAATTCGGAGTCTCGAATCCTACATTTTATTTCGTTGAGTTTTATCTCAAAAAGACATCAATCGCGATTTCCTACTCCTCCCTGCCAAAATACATGTGCTTCTCGTTGAACTGGACGAGCGAGGCCTCGATGCAAGTCGTACATCAGAATCCGCTCATTTTCAGTAAGCCGTCGCCAGCTTTTGCAGATGAGTGACGGATCCTGGAACCATGCAATGATCTCACGATTCCCTCAGAAACTTTATCTGAATCGAGGAATCGGTGGGGATTTCCTTGCTCAGGGATTTTCCTGTTTCACAGAGTCGAGCTTATTGTTCTTCTGGGTGCCGGAGAACGTACTGGAATTGGATCCATATTACATGACGATTGCATTCCATGACGTGGACGGAAGCAGCGCCGGTGAGCGCCCGGGAATTATTTTAGAGCCCTCGGGGGAATACGTCTTCAACATCGAGCAGGTCAGACCGCGCAACTTGTCATCGGGCTGTCGAGGATGACAGGCTCCTGAAGCGTGGTGGTTCGACTCGCGAGCTACGTGGATTCGCCGCTTCCAGAGAGAAATCGTGTATTTACCGGAACCTTATGACACCGATTGCACGGATTACATGGCGTGGCCACGGCATCAAGAGCTCAAATCCATCTTGACCAAACCGGTTCGTCGTGTTTGAAGTCCCTTGAAATTCGAGGGAGGAGCCTAAAATGCAGTTAAGCTCTTCCTGCTCAGAGCCTCCTGAACGGGACAGTTCATAATCTTAAATGCACTGTCTCAGTTTGTGAATTCATCGGTCATGATAATTCTGTATTCAGATGTGTGAACATGATTGCAAGAACGAGATACTCCTAGAGGAGTGCGGTTGTCTTTCGGAAGACTATCCTGCTCGTCATCTCATCAACACAAGCGCTTGCTTGACTAACAAAGAGTGCCAAAGAGAGCATGCAGGTAATCACAAACTCCCATGAGACTCCTCTGAGAACGGCATCCTCCCAAACAGGAGGGCATGCCGTCCTACTCTTCGATACCCTTGAAGATGCCGCCTATTAGCGAATTTCCGTCTTCTTGGAGGAACGCGGCGTGCGTTTCTCTAAAGATTTTCATCGGAATATCCAGAAGCATATGTCGAAACTCGACTATTGAAGTTGATACTCAGTTGAGCTTATCTACCGCCCAGATGCGATTGAGAAATCCTGTGCAAAGCGCTGTGGGAAGGCCTGCCACAACATCATCTACGACGCCAAGCAGGCTCACTCCAAGGTAGTAGATGAATACCCGACCGTTTTTGGTGGCGGGCAGGTTGCTGTGGCGGGGAAGCGTCCCTGAACCGCGCGCGAACCGATCTCCGCTGCGGATCAACGGAACGCATCCAAAAACATCTTCGAGCCAGAATGTTTACAATTAACCGAGTTCCCACCAGCATGATTAACCGCACTTTGTTCCGAGAGGAGACCTACATAGTTGAGTTTTCGCGCCAACTGAGAAGGTCTCATTCAAAACTCGCACAGATATTCGATCCGCTGGAAGAAGGCGAGTATTATATCAAACTCGTTCTTTTGATGACATCCCGCAACGTCGACGTGATGGAATTCATCCCAGCTCTAAGTTTCACTAAAGTTCTGGGTCTCGTGGGCGGCTATCTAGGACTTTGGCTCGGCCTCTCTCTCGTCACAATCATCAACAGGAGCTTGTTATATGTGGGTTCCAGACATGGAATTAGATGCAGCATGAAAATAGTTTATTTTCGGGCTTGACTTCTGACTTTCTGCGTGGAAGGAATCAATGACCTCGGGCGCTCACACTAGCTTCCTTCGAGAGCCATATGAAACAATAACACGAAGCAATGTTGTGTCTCCGCGTGCAGGGCGCAAAAATCGTTGTCAAGAGACTCAGAGATGATTACTATAACATCCTCGCGGCGAGCTGCATCCACCGAGCGCTGCGCTTCCTGTGCAAATGCGTCTGCCTGTACGCATGTGGACTCTCGATCTTCGTCGATACTGTATCCTATTTGAAGTATCGCACATCGGTTAGAGTGGATCGCGGCAATCTCTCCAACCTTGAGTTCCCAGCGCTGACGGTCTGCAACGTCCAAGCGTGAGTGAGGCGCAGTTCTTTCCAGTAGTCGCGATTCGCTCCCACGAGAGTTCAAAACACCCCGTTGGGGCGACCGCGAGGAATTTTTCGAGTATCAATCTGGGCTTCGCGGAACAGGATCGTCGAATAATGAATGTACTGCTTCAGGATAAATTTTTCCCGCGTTTGTTGGGAGTACGACGGCGCCGAATGCAAAACAAACGATCCGGAAGCAATACTGGGGAATCGTTTGACTCTGGTGAAGGAGCTGATAAAGTTCAGTTATCCGATCTCCGAGTTGGTTCTCGGATGTCAGCTCAACTACATGGACTACGTGTGCGAGCCCGCCGATTGCCTCAACTTGTGAGTACTGTTCTTGCCCAGAAATATTGAAACCAGACTCAGCTGACCGTTCTCAGCAGAGGAGACAGCAGAGTGGATCGCGATGAGATTTTCGGACATTCCTAGCTGGAAGGTTCAGTACACGTTCCTGAAAACGGGTGTTTGCTACACTTTCGACCCGACTCTTCTGAAAGAATATCGCGACTGTAAGGAGCCGTGGAGGTATGAACTGAGCGTCAGGTGAGCATTCCTCACACTCGTTTCCAGGCACATCAAGTTATCATTTCATTCTCCATCTTCCGAGTCGAGGCATCTTTAGTGAACCTTCTGTGCGCCTGTGGACACAGATTTTCTGAATTCCTCGGATCTATTATTCCAGGCTCGCGGCGACTTCTAGCAAAGAGATCACTTTATCGGGATTCTTGCACCAGCAGAATACGTTCACCTCAGCAATGCCGAATACATTCATGCTGCGACCGGGAAAGGTGGGAGTATTCGGAGGAACGAAGCAATAATTTAATTCGCCATGAAGGGCCTGTCTTCCGTGGTGCGAAGCGGGACGGAGGAATTGGTTGACGATCACCTCTTTCGAGATTCGTGATTCCCGAAATGTAGGAAGCCGCCTCATCTGGCGAGCTGCGAGAGCATCATGCAGACGTGACATTTGTTGTCACAGTGTATGGCGGGAGTGAAGTCAATCATGAACGTCACGCCATGGCGAATCGCGATGGTGGGAGTCCCTCATGATAGGGACTTCAAAGCAGCCTGGGATTCGCTCCCGCGAAGGGTCCATCGGCAAAAGCTGGGAGGCGGTTTCCTGGAAGAACTCTCGAAGTCCGTTCTTACTCAAGGAAGGCTCTTCGCAGGTATACATGGTAACAGCTGAGCAGAGAACGTTTTCAGCGCTCCCGCGTCCGTATGAGACTCAATGCGCGGACTACGTCAAAATGGCTCAACGAATGAATTATACCGAAGGGGTGAGAGCCAAGTCCTCCATTTATCCGCAAAATTGCACCAAATCGGCGGATCTTGAACAGCACGTCGACGGAGATCCAAGGCGAAACGACCGCCGTCGTCAGTGCTCCTCGCGGTAATTCATGCGTCGACAGCGACAGCAATTCACGGTCTCGCAGCGTCTCATTTCGATCAGAAGGTTGACGTATCGCATGAGATCCGCAGAAATCTGGAATCCCTGCTTACAGAGCCTCGAAAACTCCCAACGTTTTTCATTCAACTTGATTCACAGGAATTCATCCAAGCCGAAGAGTGCAGCGAACGATGTCTCTCGAGTAAATGGGAGGAAACTTGTAACTGTTACCCAAAACTGTACGGAGCTCGCGATCGTCTCAACGGGAGTCTCTGTGAATATTTGTCTCACCGTGAGTTCTTACGGCGTTGCGCGAAGTACTCGACGATGACAATAGTAGAGCGGGTCTACTGGAGTCGTCTCCTTTCTCACGAATTGGCTGAAAACGCGTTCCAGTGCGGTGCATCCAGGAAATGAAAGACCACTCGTGGCTTCCGTGGTGTCAGCACGCATGCACCAGAGCCTGCCACGAAGTGAGATATTCGACTCTGAGTTTCACAATCGGGACTGTCCAGAGCTACCTCAAGACCGAGTGAGTTTAGCCGAACGAGAATTTTTCAAGGGGGCAGAAGAACAGAATCATATCAATGATAGCCTCCTCTGATCTCACTTCTCCGTGATCAGGAACAGCGAGGCCATAGTCAACGTTCGCATGGGATCGTTCGTAGCAAAGAGCACATCAAACGTTGCCCGCATATCGGTAGGCTGCCAGATCTGAAAATTATGAGCGGAATTTCTCCACTTAGCATAGTCAGCGGCAGCAAAGTTTCGAGTGAATCGCGCTGACTGAATCAAAGAACAATTACCGTTGTTCCAGGGCTCCGATATGTTCACCCTCATCTCGGGACACGTCTCCATGTGGCTAGGAATATCTGCCACTATGCTCTATAGCCTCCTGAAATACGTTCCGAGGAATGAATTCGTGGACCAGACGAACAAAGAATTCG
Organism: Phytoseiulus persimilis; assembly: GCA_037576195.1. Lineage (NCBI taxonomy): Eukaryota > Metazoa > Arthropoda > Arachnida > Mesostigmata > Phytoseiidae > Phytoseiulus > Phytoseiulus persimilis. The sequence goes on from CM075104.1 coordinate 5,877,176, forward strand.
GGAACAATGTCGAGTGAACGTATGCGTCGCTGCCTGTCGCTCTGATTTTAACATGGAAGCATTTTTCGCATTTCGAATAAACGAACTCTTCGATTAGACTGCGAGAGAATCGTAGTCCTCGATCTCATCTGGGTTACCATCGCTCATTGGGAATCGAATGCGAGCAATTAAAAGCTACGGTGGCGATTCACTGTGGGTTCAATTTGTGTGTCGCCGATCTCGCTCAACGTCGATACTGTCAACAGCAAGTCTCGCCGCTGGAAATGCGGCTCAGGTCTCGGAACCCGAGCGTTCACCCTATTAGAAGTGATATCAAGAGCTCGGACTCGACATGACGGCTCACCAAGCTACCTAGAGCGGTTCGTCCTCACGACTGATGGTCCACAGACCTCAGCTGGCTAAACTTCCCTTGGGCGGATCATTCCCCTGTCTGTCCAAGATCTGTTGGTTCAGCGTGGACTCGCCAAGGACTAGGGAGAAAAATGTCTATAAAAGTAAACGGGCACTGAGAAAGCTGCGTCATTGGTAAAATGAGGACCTTGCTGGCGGCGCTATTCATCGTGGGTGCGGCCCATGGTGAAGAGCAGTGCAAGAAATCGCCTGGTAATTATTGATACGTCCGATTCGTTTTGACTCGCAACCCATTTCAAGAAAAACAGAACCTCGATCGGAGCTGACTGAGTAGTTCGATGCCGGAACAGCAGAAGAAATGGAGCTCCGCGAGAGAACCTGACCGTAATGCCTAATTTTCACGGATTCACAGATGAGACCGTTATGAAAACGGCACAACCCCTGGCTGAAAATATCATGAATAAGTGTATGCATCTACTCGATAAGTATCCTGTACCGCTGAACGTCATTGGTGAGGTGAGTGCCGTTGATCCTATGAACCATGTCGTGAGGAGCGATGTTTCCTCGGTTCCAGTGGAACCAGCCGGGAGAATAACCTGATTAGGGTATCTCAGAACAAGCCGCAGCCCGAAATCGGGGTGACGAGCCCATGGTTGCATTTGCATTCAATAGATCTTGAGCAGTCTCGACACCGTTTTGCAATTGCCCTGCGATTCGAGGTGATTCGAAAAAGTTGGCGCGCGCCTATTCATCAGACTGCCAGAGGCGCCATCCGCTATGGAGAATAGTCGATCAAGTTTTTCGAGTTTCCCTTACTGGTGGGGAAAATTCCGGTATGGAGGGAATTCCACTCGCAATCTCCCAACGCCATGAGAGTTGAACTCCCTGCCTCGGAAACTTGATTTTCTCAACACTTCTCTGGAGAAGATTCCGCCTCTCCAGCGTCTACAGCGCTCCGCTGACCCAGTTTCATCCTATGAAGCGCTTGGCCTCCTTGTATTGTACCATTTACTTACGAACTAGAATTCCTCCAGGCTTTACGGATCATGTGTTCGGATTACGCGAAATGTCACGACAGTCTTGAGAAGATGAAATCGGTGAGTTCCCATGGGATGAGATGATCCGTGTTTTCAGTAACGATCCCGAAAAGTCACGTTCATTATCTGCATTCCTCTCGGAACCTTGACGGGGGAAAAATTCACTGATTGTGAGAACAGCGGGTCGGCATGAAACGGAACGCAAGCGCCAGCACAACGACTTCTCTCGAACGAAATGATAAATCGATCGATTGATGAGCAACTTCTGAATTCCAGGACGAGGCCAAATACAGGAAAGAGATCTCGGTTTGCGTTCGACCTCATCTCATCAGTTTCCTGGTGAGGGGATTCTAGCTCTAAATGGGACTCGTTCGAGAAGATCACCTCGCGAGCTCGACGAGGCTTCGGACCGATCCCTAGCTTTCCTTCGCTATCGAAAAAACTTCTAGATCTTTGATTCTGAATTTCAGAAGTCACGCCCGGAGGTCGACCATGATCCTGACAAGTTGACCGACGATATCAATGTGAGGTTCACATCCCTAGATCGAATTTCGTCTTCTGCTCGTGAAGATGGAAGTCTCCTACTCATGCACATTCCTGGGATTGAATGGAGCACCTCCAAATCCTAACACTCTATGTTTGTTGACAGGAATGCATTCTGGAACACATTCCTCTGGACAAGAGTCTAGGGATCGCCGTTGGCGTCTGGGTGATGAAAATCCTTGGAATCCCGGTGGAAGCGTAACTTCCGAAGGTCTTCCAAGCCGGGTCTGGGGCAATGCGAATAGTAAACTTGAATAGCTGAGCGAGCTTATTCGATCGGCTTGAGCACACAGGGAGCACTCACCACGACTAGCTTGATAGCGAGAAGACGTTTAAAACTCGAAACGCACTCTACAGTCACTCAAGCCGCAACACAATTATGGGAGCATGCTAGTAAAAAATGCGATGGAAACCTATACAGGAATCGAGTTCTGAGCGCGAGACGGTTCTGGAAAACGATATGCAAGCTCTCTCATTTTACGGTGAAGGGGAAACCAGGACATGAGCTGTTGTGACTCTTTATTCCCGATGTGAAACACACTCAAGTCGCGACGCAAGCGATAGTCCGAGCATCGAGTCGAGCCATTTCGAAGTGAGGCAAATGTGGAATCGTGCGAATTGCGAAGGAGAGGGAAGCTCGAAGCAACTATGGAACGCATTAGAAAAATAGAGAGATCATTTTGAATAAATATATGGTTTCTCGAAGATGCAGTGCCTCAATTCTCCCCGGGAATCGTAGAATCTGCAGCGATATGGGCAAGAGCTGTACAGACACCGGATGATGGACACGCTCCAGCAATACGGATCAAGTGGACGAGAGGGACAGGGTCTATGAAGTCAGCCGTCTTCGGCATCCATCCGACGAGCGAACGAGAACTCGCGCGAAAACCCACAAAAGGCGGCTGGAACAAGCGAGCACAGGCGACACTAAGTAGAAACGGATATCGCTGCGGGCGGGTGGCAGACAGCGTGGTCGGTTGGAAGGAAACGCGGTCGGAGAGTAGGTCGGACGGACGGGCGAAGACCAGAATAGCGAGGCATTGAACGGAATACGAATGAGGCCACTGAGTCGCAAAAGGCCGTCCGGTGGCGGCGGAGGAACGCTCAGCAAGGAGCAAATAGGATACAAGTTGCTCTCCAGAGAATTCGACTAAGCAGTCAGCCGACCAGTCGAGCCGGTAGCGGGGCAGCGCGCCGACAAACCCACCGAGGGGCGAGCCTTAAGCGACGAACGTTTTGTCTACCGAGGAAACTAAGTGTGATTAACAGCATCGTCTACCTACGCGGACTTCCGCGCCCAACCTCCGACCCTAACGAACAACGGCACTCAGCAGCGGCGCCGTGCCTTCAGCGCGTCCAAGCACTCGGAGGGCATTCTGTCCCGCTCTGGGAGCTGCAGAATCGGATAAGCTTGCCTACGGGGATCGTGGTCGCCCTCGTCACTGCCAAGATCCGAGGTTTTCTCCAGACACCGGACTCGGTTTGATTTGGAGAGAAATCGTCAATATTCCCTCGGAGGCTCGGTCCCATCTCGAGATGCCTCCTGTGTTTCGTGTTCTTCCATCGGTGAGACCTCGTATTGGATTCCGGGTGAGGAGTCGGACCGGAGAAGAGTGTTCGAGGACGCAATGGCGGATTCAGGGGAAAAGGTCGTCGATCTGCGGTGATTTTTATCGCGGGCCAAATATTCGAACACGGCAGTAGCGCACGAGCTCGTTAGGTTCGCGACGTCATTTTGGGACACGTCATTAAATTTAAATTACATCTCTTCATTTTCGTTCCTCGTCTGCTCCTTCTTTCCCCTTGGGCCACGTCCAATACTCGAGCGCCTCCGCCCTGCCCACCTTGCTCACCGCCGTTCCCCCCACTCGGGCCCCGTTTCCCCACCCAAGGCTACTCAACTCTGCTCAAAGGAAGGCCTATCTAATGAGGACCACTTGGACGGCGTCCACTTAAACACGCTCCACGCACAACCCTGTACTTTGAAACATCTTCTCACGCTTCCATGCTCTCACGGAACGGAATCACACACTGAAATACCCTCCCAGAACGTAGAGTGCGGGTCCACGCGCAACTGCGCGAGCCCGGAATCGAGAGCGGCTCGGAGCTCACGGGGACGAATTGCTCGATGCGTGGCATTTCCAGTCCTCCATTGCGGAGTCCCTGCTCAGCAGCCCCCGACTCCTTCTCTCCGATCGCCTCCCTCTCTCCCCGGAGATCCCGCGAGGGAACGATTGAGCATCCTCGAAAGCCCGATTATGTCATGGATATTCTCGGGACTTCAGCTTGCTCTCGTCCGAGGCTGCGGCATCGAACCTTTTGGAATCAGCCCCCGTATTAGAATCTCAGGTGGATCTGTAGCAACGAGGGGAACTTCAGCAGTCTGGAGGCCACGGCGAGTGTTATCGGCGCTCGAGGGAAACTTCATGGTTTGCTTTGTAAGACGACGTCCCTCATTACGGAACGGAGGGCCCGAGGCTTTCGGGGACTCCTTCGCCCCCGTGGATTTGCGGTCGATGTCAAGATTCCGCTTGAATGGTTCCGCTCACAAGCAGAGAGAAGCCGGCCGAGTATTCACGAGAGACCCGTCAGGGCTGTAGGAGCAGAAAAAGCAAGAACGGAAACTCTCTAATTAATTCGACACACGCATCGTAATGTATTACTCGCGTTAGCCGGATGTCAAAGCTCGAGGCTCTGACTCGCTGGTCGCTCAATTCCTCCGTGCTGATACAACTCGCGAGTTCACGGCTTCGAAATCGGGCGGGAGGATCCGGGCGGGAAAACTTGTGGATACATCAATCAAATTATCTCCCTGTCAGGGCTCCGATCCGAATCAACTCTTCGGCGGGTCGTGGATTCGCTCTGAATATGAAAGCATCAGACAAGTTCCACCAGGATTGTAAGCCGAAGCAGCCGAGAGCTCCTTGTCCGCACGATTTCAGTCCTCCTACGAGGCGTTAGATGATTCCTGGGAGTGGGCTCTACCGGTAAACGCTCGGCTGAGGAGCGGAGGAGACACCAGACGGGACCGCACCCCGCGGAGCGTATCTCACTTTCCTTCTCGCTAGTGCGTGCCAGTTTTCTCTTACTCTTCCGCCCAGATACATATGCGAGTCCGTTTTTAGGACATTTAAAAACGCCTCTGAACGTGACCATCCATTCCGCATTAAACTCTAATGTGCCGTTAGCGACTGCCTCACGTCGCGAACTTGTTCATCCGTTCACTCTGGCTCCTCTCCGGTAGTTTTTGCGTTTTCACCCCTCCTGGTCGCAGGTTTCTTAACTTCCTATCTCGAAAGGAGACTTGTCGTACGGGATCAGCGCGGCTCCAGGTCTCGAAGCCGCAGAGGCGGATCCTAAGCGTGACGAGTTCTCAGTCCTCGAGAAGATACGAGTTGTACACGCGGGTCCCTGCGATTTCAGCTGTGCAGAGGGTTTCAGAAATGGAAGACTACGCTCAGCGCGGAGTCTTCGATGTCGTTTCTCACCTCCCGCTCTCGACGAGCGGCTTCGGTTAGGAAGTATTGATGGAAGTCGCTAGAGCACTCGTTGAAATCGGTAGAGCGACCGACATATGCATTGAGCTCTGGAAGATGAAGCTCAATCAAATTCAAATTTCACGCAGCTTGCGTCGCGGAGTTCCAGGTTTCCGTCGAGCCCCTACCATTTATAATATCGGTCATAGCTCCAGAGGAGAGACCGTGCTTCCACGCGCCAGAGAACATTGGAGCATGCGTGCGGGTACGCTTCGAAATTCCAAGACATCCCTCTGGTTCCTGCTTACCTGCGTCGCTCATGACAATAATCCCAGGTAGGAGGAATTCGAATCAGCTCGATCCAAAACAGCTGATCATCATTGAGCTATAAGTTTTTCGGTGACTTTTCGGGTGGTCAATTGAGCGCCATCGCCGAACGAGAAACTTGGAGGGAGAGGAGAGGGTTCACCGAAAAACGCTGCATGCTCGGATACGAAACCTGTTATAGCTCCACAACAACACGGAATCGTACTCACCCCGGCTCGCATGACGATATGCTGAGCCCGGAGCTTTCATGTGGATTCGCGGAGCGGTCGATTACATCTCGAGATTGACTCATCAGGAGCTGAGCTCCGTCGGATGGGCTCATCTCGGGCCCAAGCTTTCAAGAAGCTTCCTCATGGATTACCTTTCGCGAATCGTTGAGAATCCGAATTCCTCAAATGGAAGAGCAGTGACCCAAAGAAGAAATCACCCACGATTCGGTTGATAGTCACACAGATGGTGGGGCTCCATACCCGGAATCCTGATATCACGGATTCAAGAGGCTTTTTGTTGTTTCCGTTCCATGGATTGATGCAGCCCTCGCAAACCAGTTCCGTCTGGAGTGTGGACGATTAGAAAACGGAGACTGCGGAGAGCTCCTGAGAACCCTTGGAGCTTGCATTTTCGGTGATGATAACTTTCTCCTGAAAATGTCGGTCGGATCGGGAGAGATTGTGTGGCTTCCTTGTTCTTTGGAAAACAAGCTCAAAAAATGGGGAATATGTGAGCGGTGGTTCAGGAGGTTTCTCACGTCGCGGGATGCCGGGACGATATCTTCATACCGTAATGGATGCACGGTTCCGTCATTGACTCACGTCAGCAGCGCCATCTAGAAATTCAAAGCACTCCTAATGGAATCGGCACGATACAATCACGGCGCCGTGTTTACATCACGAATTCCATATACCACACCTGGGGGCTCAGGCATCATTCATTTATCACCATCAAATAATCCATAGATTTATGGGCGGGCCTATCGATGATGTATTGTTGCCGAGCAATCGGAGAAATCCCGCTATCGAAAACTAATTATTCCCTCAACCCACAGGAAGGATGTGGTGCGTGGAGTGTCTGACGCCCAGACTTCCGAGCTCCATCCATACTGGTGCCGTGTTCAGTAATCTCAGAAACTACCTCATCCGTGATGTTGGAGGTTTTGTGATCGAATCATTTTCGATCAGTTGCGCACTTGATGGGGGATCAGGCGGCATCTATCCCAACTCTTCCCTCCGGAAGTTTTCGTACTCCCGAAATCCCCATTCCTTCGTCATCAGTCATTCTCGTCGAGTGCTGGCATGTTTCAAAACGATTCGGGCCTCCCGGGAATATCCTTGTTACACGCCTGCTCCCGACAACATTTCCGTGGATTCCCAAACACAAGACCGAGAACGAGGCGGGGCCTTCACTCCCTGAGTTTTTCGTTGAGTTGCGATTTGCTATGGGCTTCAATCCTCGTCCGCAGTTTGTGAGTGATCGGCTGATCCTTACTCGTCGTCGATCCTCCACCTTTTTCGGCGCTAAGGTGGCGAAATGAGAGAAAGGAAACCTTCGCTGTGACCGATTCGGTGAAGCTTTCCAGCTGACTGGAGCCTTTATTGAGAAAGTCCACTTTCCTTTCGGAAGCATCAGCCCAACCGAGCAGTCAACTACGCCTGCGACGATTCAGACAGACAGACTTCACGCTTCCTCAACTGCGACCAGCCAGCCAGCAAATGTGGTCTCCTCGCTGGCCCCGAACAACTCTTGTTCGAGTAGCGCCGAAACTTTCGCCGACCCCAGCAGCGAACTGTAAACTCTCGTTCGACGATACTTCAGCCCGACTCACATTGAATGGCGAGAAGGGCGAGATACGTCATTTCCCGAACACCTCCGAAATTTCGGGTCGTCGTGAAGACTGGAGAATACAGCTGATTAGGGAGGTGGGCGGAGAGATGAACGGGAAAAATTTCCGTTGGGCCGGCCCCGAGAGCTGAACAAGGCCCCAATCGGAGATAGCTCGATGATTCAACAACACGGGGAGTAAATCTGTATACAGTCCGTACAAGCGGACAAATTCCCGTGTTTTGCTAATCATCGTTGTCTTGTTGCCGCGAACGAGCCATCGGAGCTGATAAGTAGCGCAGTGTCATCCGCAGACAGATTCTTACGCAAACTCATCCACGCATGGCACGGAACGGAGCCTCTCGGACACTTCGAAACTCCGCGAGCTCGAAAACTCCGAGCGCGACACATCCTTGGAAAGAATTCGGGGAACGCTGCGCTGGTCGGAGACGCCTGGCAAAACGGCGGGAGACAACTTCTCCTGCTCCCTCTCTTCGGAGTGAAGCATCGAGGTTCTCGAAGCAGCCGCAGATCCTCCAACCCGCCAGGAGAGCATGACGGAAAGGCGCTCTGGACCCATCCGGGAAACATCTCTTCTCGACTGCGAGTCAGTTCAAAGTATTTATGTTTATCATGATTCCATGAAGACTTGATTGTTTCCACATGAGTGAACGACAAGAGTTTCTCTAGAGTGCTTCTTTGAAACGGGGAACTGTAAGGGTTTCATCCAAGCGCCGCGTTATCCACACCCTAACAACCCGACGGGCCAGGAATTTAATATTAAGGAGCGCACAATCGCTGCCTCTGTTCCTCCCCGATCCGTGCTCGCAGGGCCCTCGTTGCTGGAGCCCTTGTACTTATTCCTTTCTCCGTCTGTCTCTCGTTTAACACACGGCCCAGCGATCTCGATATTGGATATGCACTTCAGTAATTAACGCTGGCAAAGGATCGAACGAGGGAGCCAAATAATGCACGCGTTGATTGAGCAATTCGCTGTAACGCGGTCCACACGGGTTGTAGACCGCGAGTTGATTCCGAATCCGGCTCCCCGAACACCACTCCGTACATTTTTCATCTCCGGATGGAAACACCGTCATCGTGGTGGATCTCCTTCGAAATGTTCCTCACAAGATCAATTCACTCCGAGCGACTCGTTCGATGCTCTTCAGCTCTCCAACTTCACTCAGAGCCTTCTCACTTTTCCCACCTCCTCATACGATCCATGTTTCTTCCGATGTTCAACTTCATACTATCCCTCCGATCTTAACTCCACCCTACACAGGCATGGAGTGATTTGAGTGCATATGTGAATGTGCGCCCCGGTTTTTATTGGGCCATACGACTCGCTGTGAGGGCTCCGAGTCCGTCTCGGAGGCTTCGTTTCTTTTTTTTCTCACTCCCGTGTCCGCTGATGAGCCGATCGCGGTTCCGTGATGTAACAGGGTGGGCTCGAAGGGAACAGCACAGTGCCAGGTTGGGGTGTGAGTATGAGGCTTTTGCTGCAGGATCTCGGCTCTTTTTACTGCACCCGGAAATGAACGTGGAAACGCATCGTACATCCGACTGCGACTGAAATATGGTTATGTTAACAGGAAGCAGAGCACGGTTGAAACTTCCACGGGTTCCGTTCTCGTATGGCTGATTGTTTCTGCTCGATTCGAGGAGAACTTTCCCTCTCCGTCTTTTCGACCGAGCTGACGCCCCTTGTTTCAGCGAAACACTTCTTTTGTTCGTTCTCTCCAGACCCGCTCTCGGGATCGCTCGAAGATTCCCGGAGCGTTCCCCTCCTTCTCACGTTCAGTACATAACACCTATTCCCTCCCTTTCTTTCACGCATCTCCTTGTTCCTTTCTGTTTCTTCTCGTTTGCCCGGAACTTCCGTCATGCCGCTATTCGATTCCGCGGCCCTGCTTCACTGGTCTCCTCTACAGCCCTCCTTCGTCCCATATCATTTCACTCCTGGGTTTTACTCTATCAGGGCTTCTCTCTTTTTGTTCGATCTCCTCCGATTCGGGGTAGGTGGAAGGTGATGGGGCGTGGTCAAGCCTCCGCGGTCTCTTTCTTCCTTATTTCGCTTCTTCTTCTACGTCTTGTTTCTGAGTATTTAATCCCAGATCCCACCGGACTGCCGGCCGGCGGGACCGGTCGTTCGTTTCCACTTAAAAGTCCATTAGACTGAGCGGAGGAGACAGAGCCGTCCTTGTGTGTAGGCGGTAGAACAGCGGGCACAAGAACCAGTTCGCCGGCCACCCGAGCCTCAGGCCTATAGGCTACTGACTGCGAACATCAGGACCTTGAGATGGGGCCTCGCCAAAAAAGACTTTGAGGGATTCAGGAACTTAGCGAGACGGCGAATGACTCAAAATAGGGAGAGTATGTGAAAGGGTCGAACAACATTCGGGCCGAAAGATACCACGCGGGGACCGCGTGCGTTGACTAGGCTCACGGGAAGCGGATGGAGGAGGGGGGGGAGAGGAGAGAAGCACACTCTTGGAAATTACAGCCTTCAGAAAGCGTTCCGAGGGGACAACTCGGAGAGCTCCTCGAGAAATCCTTGGAGCTCTCTCTCCCGGCGAGAAAGCCTTTCCTCGTCGTGGAATGGGAGCTGCTTTGAAAAACTGGCGTACTGATTACAGCTGACATGAGTCGTTTCTCCCGTCGTGTGGGTGGTGCGCCCTCGTCGCACGAGTAACAAATTGGAATCATAACGAGATGAGCTTCGAACGAAATCTCCAGCTCCTCCGGAGTCGAGTACACCGAGATCCGTCCCATTGGGTTGCATAAGACGGACGAATTTGAACTGGAACGACTCGAAGAATTCTGAAAATTGATGATCGCCAATGGACCGAGACAACGGAGAGAGGTCTTGATCGTTCGCCTCGTTCCGGAGAAGTACCCTCCAGTCCATGGACACCTCATCTCCACAGATATTTTCCCGCACCCCATGTCACTCCTCGATACGTCGCCGAATACGTTACGGTCCTCGATGGGTAGACCGCTGTGCTCCGTTCTGAGTTGTTCTCCCAGCGCAAGCGCTCTGTCGCACTTAACCGCGAGGTGGCTCAGACGGATTTCCTCTCATGACCGTGCTAAAGACCTCCATGTCTCCGAATAAAGGTATAACTCCGTCCGCACACGACGAGGACTACCACCGGAGTGGGAACAGCTTTGACTGCGTTTGGGTTTTTTGGGTTTGGGGCGAGTCGAGGAGACGCCATCATATCCTATCACAACAGGGGAGTACACGCATGTGGAGTGTTTCGGGCTGGATCTCAAGCAGAGAGAAACACGAGAAGGCTTCATGAGGGCGGTGACTCAAGGCGGGCTCCGCGATTGCAACTGAGAGTGCCATTAACGAAACGAGCTGAGGTTTCAGTGCTTAATCGGCGTTTTCGAGTCAGGACTGCCAACGAAGCAGCTTGATCTGATTAAACTCCGGAATAAATTGCCTATACCCCTCCCCCGGGCCGACCTTCGATCGACGCCGGTCGCTCGGGTTACGGAGGCAGTGCAACGTCATCGTGCACGCTCGGAACAGCTCCGCGAAACACTTTATAGCTCTGCAGTGGTCTTTGTATCCGACGCACTGGGTCTTTTCGTCTGTTTGTCGGCGTGTATCGGACGGCTCGTCTCCGTCGGTTTGCTTCTGTTTCTCCGTCAATCTTGGTTCGCCTGTGGGTGCCCCGAGCAGGAACGGCCGAGCTGATTGAGGGGAAATTGCGAAGAGAAATTGGAAAGGAGAACAATCCATTTCGCAATGCTGATGGAAGGCTGTCGTCCGCTTGAGGCGGGGATCTATCATAACTTTCTTCGCCTCTCTTTTTTTTGACATCTAGTTCGAATCCATCTTCGGGATCTTCCCGTTCCGGAGGAATCCTCGTTTCCCTCATCTTCATCGTTCTCCTGGCCGACCGTCGGACTCGTGACTCTTCTCTCCCTGAAATTCCCTCGGCAGATCCTCTCGCATCGCTTGGGCTCGCGCCATAATCCCGGGAGGAATTCGGCTCGGGAATGCGCGTTTCCCGGCTTGTATCACGCCCGATGTCGCTCCAGCTCCGGAGGCGTTCCCGAATCTTCCGATAGGAACTCGGAAATAATTGGTTTTGTAGTTGGCCTCTCCCGTCCAGACTTGCCGTTCAACTCACTTCTCCCGCCGACTCGTGGGAGTGAGAGTTATCGTCGGAGGTTCTTTTTATTGAGCCACCAACCGAATTCAGTCCCGGAGGTAAGAGTGCTCGGCGGACTTCCACTTGCAGGGTCGTCGACCTGTGATGAGAGAAGAGTGCTGACTCGCTTCAATAGACTCGCATCGCCCGACTCAGAGGGCGACCATGTTCTGTGTGAAGGACAGCTGTCTCGCCCCCGTGTGTGGAAACGTCGTGCTTGAGATGTCTCGTTGAGCGCAGCGTTGTGTGAACTGTATGCGAGTTATGGCTCCATCAGAGCCTGACACTTCAGGTATCGATCATTCTACACCTTCCATTCGTGGATATGAAAGATCCGTCTGATGGGTGATTTCCCCACTCCTCTTAGCAACGAGGCCACATCCATCTTTCTATTCCAGGGGTTGTCAAACTGTGCGTCGCGACACCCCAAGGTGCCGCGGTTCCCCGCAATGTCGGAGGAGATCGACGATCTCTGTTCCATTCTATTATATAGACATATATATGTTAGTTGATGGACTGTGCTCGATGGAAATGACTCAACTTCTAGAATCGTATTGTCCCTAGAGCTCCTGTACGACCAGACATACCATATTGAATTTCCGGGAATCCCGGGGGAATACTCAGGGGAGGTCTGAAGCTTTTCGCTGAAGACGTCACCGGCCCTTTCTGAGTGGATAATCGAAGATTTCAGTGTCCTTGACTCCCGAGGACTTCCTGAACATTGATAGATTCGCAATCTTTCTGTAATAAGCTGTGCTCGCACCGAGAGACAGATTTCCCGGGAAGCAAATTTCCCAATGATGACGATTCTGTTGATAAACCCCACCGAGCAGCCCCATCTGCCCTCGGAATGCCTGATCAAGAATTTCCCGAAAATGGTATGGAGAAAAGCAAGAGGAGAGCTCCTCCCAATCGATTGGAACACACTGATAACTTCGCTCAACTACCCCCTTTCCCCCCGTGGCGGATTTTCCCTCCCGGGCATTCATTTGATCCTGAGTGAGAGCTGAGAGGCGCATCGAATCATTCGAAAATTCGGAAGAGAAAGAAACACTTTCTGGAGGCATGACTTGTCCATGCGAAGGAATGACTCTTCCACCGTGTTTCCTGTTCCGTGTACCTTCGGTGCGAAGCAGACAAAGAGATGCTATCACGATCAAGTTCACATTAAACAGAATGCAGTACTCAACGGTACTTCGGCAATATTTCTCCCACAACTCGATACCTTACTGAAGACTCCATCGGACAGCCGTTCGCACAGCACAGAGTCGAGGCTGAATCATGAAATTTTCTGTAAAACTTCTTCACCTTCCTGACATTCGAAAGTCATTTGAAAGTACTTTGAACGATCACGAAACTGCCAACAGAGCCGAGGCACGAACTTTATGCAGGCGAGTTCAGCATCACCACGTTGGGCAACTCGGTTGCCCTCGAATATCGACGCGGCATTGCTCCGGAAAGCTGAGCCAGTTTACTTCGGTAATCATCTGGATTCAAATACCCATTCGTTCCCATTACGAACCGTGCATCAATCCGAGCTGAAAACTGTCTGTTCGAGGACTCTGAACCCTCACTGCAATTAGCGACCGACTATGAGAATTCACGTATATTTACGTAGAGTTCACGTCCAAGTTCACTCATTGACAGAACGCTCGTGACCGCCGAGCTGAGAACGGAGATGTCACTTCGTCGTGTGAGCGAGTTCGGACCTTGAAAAACCATTCCGGTGGGATGAGCTGCAATCGCTATCAGCACATGCATTTCGGAGCCATGGAGTCCCAATCAGTTCGATGACTTCATCAAGGCAACATGGATAGCCTAATATCCCGGCATGCGGCGGAACAAGCCTGAACTCGATGGAACGAGAAAGTGATTCCCTGGAGCCTTCCCAGCTGAGCTGTAGAGAAACACTTTGTTGAGAGCAAGTCGTCATCTCATGAGAACCTTCTGCAGTGTTGCCTCGGCCATCTCGCATAGCTGATAGAGCGGAGAGTTGCGCAGTCACACAACATCGAACTTCCAGCCGATGTTGCATGGGCTGCGGAACACGTGTTTTGTGAGGTCCCTGAAGTTTGGCCAGCTTTCAGCGCGAACAATATCACTGCCGGTTCGTCTCTCGTTCGTCGGCGATAGCGATTCAGTGTGACAGAAGGCAAGGTGGTCGCGACGATGCGGTGGCCGTGCCCGCCGGCTCAAGGGTCCTCGTCTCTCTCCGCGCACGTTTGCTGGGCCGACTCCTAGGGGGCGCCCGGCTAGGAATTGCCTCTCTCCTGGGCGGGTTTGCTATCAAAGCTTGCTGTCGAACAGAACGCTTTCGACGGCGGCGGTCGGAGGCACTGTCGCGGCGCGTTCCGCAGGAGGCCACTCTTCCTCTACAACGTGTGTTCAGCGTGTGAGTGAGTGACTGACTGACTGACCGACCGACCGGCTACCTAACCAGCGGAGTGGGGCCAACCTGCTAAAGCTCTACCGTATTGTAGTTCGCATTCCGGATGTTGTCTGTCACGAATTCCTGTCGATGCTGCAGATGCAATCCACGTCTCGCTCCGAAGCAGCCGAAGAGACAACTGCTGTAGGAGAGCGACACTGATTTCGCGGCACCCACCTGAATACGGCCAAGAGCCGTGAGCTGATGAACGTTCCCCCAGTGAGAGCAGGTGGAAAATCCGGAAGCCGTGCTGGAATAAAGGACAAGAAGTGCCTTGTGAGAGTGCGCGCGCGCCCGGAATTCACAGGGATTTACAGTAATTTCCTTCACTGATGACTTCCATCGTAACAGGTGAGTTTTCAGCGGTCGCGACGTCAAAACAGAGGAGGCTGTATTCTTGTTGCTGCAACATCAGCGAGATCCGGTGCATGATTCTGGAATGTGCGCTGGAGCGTTCATGGTTATTTCTGAGAATGTCCGAAATTCTCGCAGCGAGCCCGGCTCACACCTCAGAACGCGGAAGCGCGGCTGGCTTGAGAAGATGAAACTCTGGAGGGGAAATCGGGCCGAGTCGAGCTCGCGATGTGATAATCTTACGCTCAACGATCGGCTGCAAGCCGTGTAAACAAAAAATTCAATCAACGTGGATGAACCGATTCCCAAGAACCGATGCTCTGGGGAATTCAAGCTGTCTACTATTCTGTGGTTCTCACTGCTTTCGCCCGCAGATTCCGACACGACACCAGCTTCACGGTTGTTACGCGACGACACGAGGAGTGGCATGGGTTCGATGCCTCAATAGCGTATTTAAAGTTTCATTCGAAACTTTCGTGACTCTCTTTCATTGATCACGTGTCCGTCAGCTGCTAATCGAGTAACGACGATCAAATCTGGAAATAGTTCTTGGTGGAAAACAATCGTGATCACCGTCATGCGATTCGGGCTAATCCAAGAAAGTCTCGATGGACGACAGTTCTCGTTCAGTTGAATGTATCAACTCCGCTCCGTGGCGATTGCGAGCCGACGCTCTGAGGGAATCGTTGAGAACAATTCACCTTTGCAGCGATGCATCATCGATCGGATCGATCAAAGTCAACATAGAAGCGAGTAGCCTGATTTGTGGCGACGTTCGAGCGCCTTGTCTCTACCAATCTTTCCCTGTGGTGTGCTGGCGATCCGGAATTTCCTCCGCAAAAAACGACCGAAAGGAATGAATCTCGAGAGGTTCCGCGTGATCGTAACAGGGTTGGGAATTCGTCATCGTTTCTCACTTTCTCTGCAGAAGAACTGACTCTAAACGACAGTGGCCCGTGAAAATCCTGTTCGAGAGTTGTAAACCGCGCCTTTCCGTCACTTATCGTAAGAATCTCTCGAACAGGATAAAGGAACCAGCTGGAGCTACCTGAGGCGTTAGTGAAAAAGATTTTACTCAAGCTCTGACAACTCGATTGGCTCTAATTGCAATCATCTGCCGCCACTGACGTAATGCCACAAAATGCCGACCGAGAAGCCCATGCGGGGCGTAATCACCTCATTGATTACGAAGAATCGTATCGGCGCGCTCAGCTCTCGCGGCTGCATCGTAAAGTCGTCGTCGTAGTCCGTCATGGCCTTGTGTTCTGTTGTTCGGGGCCGGGCGCTCGAATTCACTTTCGGAAACCCACCGGGCCATGGAGGCGTTTGTTAGTGCTGATGGCTCATTGAACATCTTGAACAAAGAGAAGGAATATCTCGAGATTCTCCAAGCCACTCACCGAAACGAGGCCATCGGATCAAGGCAACGCATTCTGCTCGGGTTAGGAATAACTATCGACGTTGGAATAAGTGTCGCCATCGTTAATCCTCGACGGGTCGGCTACTGACGTCGCGGCCGAGCTTTACGGTTCCTCGATCCAAGTTTGGAGGTCCAAGTCATCAACTACAGAGCGAGTCTACAGAGAACAGGGAAAATCGAGTGCGCCGCCGGCCGAGCAATATCCTAACAACGCCTTGAAGTAATATTTCATTCCTATTATTGCTGGCATCATGATGACTGGTCCGCTGCTGGTCCGCTTGTTTCGAGCTGGAGGTCGTTCGCTGGAGGGACCGCTTCGGAGAACCCGCAGGAGATATAGGTGACGTGATGTACGCGTGTTTCTGCTCGCGTTGGGCCATCTGCGTCAGAGACCGAGGGAACCGAGAGTGGCCGCAGTCTCGATGTTCATCAGGATCAGCGGCACCCACACCACGAGGCATGTGGAAGCTCTCAGCTGACTTTCGAGAAGAAGTCGTTCGCCTCATCGAAAGCCGGCGATTGGATGTGGCGTGTGGCCGCGAGTAATCTTGTCGTCGGATGTTGCCAGCGCTGTTTGTTTATCCAGGATGCGAGCAGTGACTTCCTCGGTTCAATTCGGATGTTTAACAGCTTCGAATGCAGAAGAAGCGAAAGACACAAGTAGCACAACGTTCAAGGATTCAAGATTTATCACCGCTCGCCTAGGAAGAGAGTCGGGGGCCAAAAATTCCTCGCGGGATCGAACGAGTATGTGCCCATCTAGATTGCGTCGATATTCCTCGTTGTGGCTTTCCACCTTGGACCGACATTCATGCTCTGACATTCGAGGCTGCTCGCGAGGTCAAGCTCTTGCGGGACGGGTCTCGAGATGAGATTTTTCGATCCGTCTCTGACTGGAGAAGCGTTCCTCGAGTTCGGGGAAGCTCCTGCGGTCTCAGCGTGCAGAGATCCACAACAGAGATCACCAATCGAAGAGTAACAAACTGTCCATGGAGCATTTACGATCGATGGATGAGCACGAGGCAGCGGTGAATAAGAATGAATCCGCTTCGAATGGACTGCACCCGGAGCAGAGACAAAAGCCGGCGAGGGTTTTTGGAAGTCTTCGCAGTCGCAACGTTCTACTGTGCGGATATCTAGAGCTCTCTCATATGAGCAAGACCTCGGATTTAGTGGTTTGAGCGGATGATTGACCACGAACGGATTTTCGGAGAGTGGTCTGACCACAGTCACATCGCTGTAGCGACTGCTTGATCGATCGCCCCGTTCGTTGATAGTTTCATCAACATCACTCCGCCAGAAGTTTCAACCCGAGCTCCGATGCTGGCACGAAACCGATCATCGTCTCCTGGATGAGTCTACTTCTTGAACACGATTGGCAAACGCGCCCAACCGTCACGAACGCTAAAGAGGTTTGAAGGAATGTTTTTCGGTATTGTCTACGCGCAATGGCGTTAACGAGCTTCGAGGTTCCGATCTGCCCCGACTCTGGAAGGAACCCTCGATGGTGAAACTGATTTTATAGGTATCATACCGGCTTCTCATCAGAACACTTTATGGCTTGCCGGGTCTTCTCCCAGACAGTCTGATCGACCAGAACCGAGAGGCTGTGTTTTCTTTCCGGGAGAAACCTTCCATGAGGAGATGTTGAAGAAACGCTAGCAGACATTCGAGATCGCGCACTATCAGATACGAACTGGAGCGATAAACAGGAACTGCAAATGATCAGCGATCGGTTCTGACCACGAAACGAGATTCACAAAATGGCTGAGCAGGAGAAGCGGTGGGCAAATATCCGACACGACGACAGCTCAATCAGTTTGAGCAAATGTTGACAAAACGATAAACCACAGACTCGTACTGGTTACGCTCGCTTTCCGAAATCGCTCGTCCGAGCGGTGAGCACGCCAGCAGGCGGGAGCGCGAAATGAGGTTAATCAAAAGAAGACTAATGTAGAATAGGCAAAAGTAGTATAATCGTCGGAGGAGGCATGGAACAAGAAGCGGCTCGGTGTCTTCGCCAGAACGAGCAACGGATTTGTGCTTCGGCGGAGGATCTTCAGCGTTCTTGACTTCGTCAGGGGGCCCCGATGCCTCGCCACAGAAGAGAAACGACCGATGCTTTCCTTATTTTCTCTTACAATCTTCTCACTACGAATAAAATCGAGCTATGGCTCGGCTCGGAGGGAGAGATTGTTCTGGATCGATAACTCGCGTCTGAATCCGAACTACAGGCGAGTTTTCGAATTTGTGCAAGCATCGATCGATTCCAACAACTGATCGTCTTCTAGAGAGCGCGCGTAGCGAACGAGATCGCGGGGAAAAGGTCTCGAAATGAGCTTCGAGAACTCGGCTGCAATCGAAAGAGAGTGCTATCGCCGACTGAGGTCATCACGAATTTTCCGAAGGATGTACGCAACAGGGAAGAGTCCTTCGTTGGAAAAATCACCTCACAAATACTCGACGCAAAAAGATCTTTGCCAAATCGTGGTGGTCGCCAGAAGAGCTTCGGACCGAAGAAGTGGACTTTTTTTGTTTCGTCTGCTTCTTCTGCTGACGGAAAAAACAACTAAATTGTCTGAGTTTCGTCGCTGTTTGTCGCCGGGTTGTTTCTCAAGACGGGAGCGAGAAGAGGAGTGAAACTTGGTAAAAATTGGAAGAAGTATCACGATATTCAGGCCGGTGCATGCAAAGCGGGGTCCTAAAAACAAATCTTCCACTGGAACGTGTCAAAAGAATGACGAGGGGACGGCTCACCGAGGCAGAAGTAAAACTGGAGAAACGGTTCCAAGTTGAGGAGCTCCAGATCCTCTCCCTTCAACGGCCCCCGGACGCCCACATATATTTCAAGCCTTTTGTTAACAACCCTTCATTAGGAAAAATAGCGATAATGTTGATGCGACTTCAGGAAGTGCCTCAACTGCTTTTGAATTTCCGAGAGCTGACTCGGAGCTAACCAAATATGTACTCCACATCGAAACCCGACCGGAGCAGACGTTCTCAGCCCATAATGAGCGGTCACGAAGTGGCACGTTCCGGGCATTGAGGGAAGTTAGTTCTGGAGGCAACGGCATATCGATCTATGGACATTTCAGAGTCGAGATGAGACCTGCAGTGTTTCGCCCTGTCGGGTCACGGACAGCGTGACCGTGTTCGAATCGAACATGCTCGGTCAATTTTCGATTCCGTGATAGTTCTCATCCGAACACCTGAGCTCCGCGATGACAACCGATGATTCCCATGATTCACAACTTGTGCGTGGAGAGAGCTCTCGCCGTAGAGTTAGTTATCAAACTGTGTCGACTCCCGATCGATTCCTAGACTTTTCGAAGTCGTAAATCAAGAAGTCGCCAAAGCAGACCTCATTCCCCGCCATGGGTCAGCTCATCTGTATTTCTAACATATATATATATATACATGTCTACCTGCTACATGAATCCAGTCGAAAAAAGTGCGTGGCCGGACGCTGATCAATTTATCAGTTCCCAGTTCGGTGGAATGGTTCATGCCATGGACGGTGCATTTAATCAGAGCGAATGCTCCGCGGACGACCCATCGGAGGTTAGCTGAGTGGCACGCTTGAGGTTTACTTGTCGTCGTCGTCATATCAGCAGTGGCTGTGGCGGTCGTGGTGGTGTCCGTGACCCCAATCAACTCTTGGCACTGGATACTAGAGCGTACACAGATAGTCCTCGCTGGCTCAATATGAGTCTGCGTTAGCTCTCACCCGGGCTCCGATTGCTCGGAAATGGACACTGTTCCCGTGCTCGTGTCGCCTGCTGTACCGATCTCTCCGAACTTCGGCACAGTCAGTCCTCTTTCGAGCGATGCATGAGACCGACGAGCCCCGTTTCATCTCACATTTCTCGAATTCGTTTCCGAATATTTCGGAGTTTTTCGAATTTCCCGAATCTGGATACCTAGCCAAGCCATTCACTTTCGATCCGTCTAGCATGCCGTCGTGATGCCGAGCCACTTTGAATGGTGTACCATCGGCCACTTCGGTAATCACAACCCTATTCCTGAGCACTTAACTCCCTTTTCCGTTGTTTTCGGAAATTATGATTTATGGAGCGATCAGCCGGCTGATCGAGTTATTCCTGAGCTTTCCATTAAGTAATCTTGTCGGAAACTGTGCAGATCGAAAACGGAAAGGGAAGTAGCGTCTTAAAACGATACAGCGTGGACGCCGGAGGGAGATCCAGGGAAATGGGGAGGAACGTGCCATTGCAACCTGCAGCATATTTCAAAAAAGCTTCACCCAGGGAAGCGTTTTTCCACCCAAAACAACGAGCAGAAATCATTTACGCTGCGGATCGTTCTTTATCAGATGAGCGCAGCCGACGGAATAATTGGAGCAGCAACGAAAAGCGCGGCAAGCGTTCCGCGAACGTGGAAACGAGCGTTTTTGCTCGGCTTCCGAGAGCGACATTTCGATTTCGCAGTCTCGGTCGTAGAAATAACAGTTGGGATCATAACGGTCGCCTCAAAGTCCGCACACGTCAGCCCTCGGTTCACATCTGGGATGCCGTAATGGCCGAGAGAGGATCGTTTCGCGTGATCCGACATCGGGGTACCACAAGATGCTCTTCGGCATGATGGGTCGCGAGTCTGCGTGCCGTGGAAACGGAATGCCCCGCTGAAGTCGGAAGCGAAATGCAAAACGATGTCTTCAACAACTCATGACTACAGAAACTCGGAGCGAATGGCGTTCGCTATCGATATGACTGCGCCCGCTGCAAAACGGCCGTGTTGCCACAAATGTTCTGACGCCAATGGATTCTCTGTCGGCGCGAGAGAGAACGAGCGAGAGACAGAGATGAGTGGAACGATGCGAGCTGAATGACGGACGACGGCTTTTGTGTCCCATGTAGGATGTGGAGCATATTCAGGAAAGAACTAAACCAAAAAACGTGAGGGGAAGGGGGTGGGGCGTATGTTTGTTGTCGTGGTCGACGTGAAACGCTGTGATCAAAATTACGGACGCCGATCCGCCCTTTCGGATGTTCTCATTCGTTTTGTGTGTCGTGCGTCATCGAAACAATTGTCAAGAAAATTTGGGCCGTTGTACCGAAATTCTGAGGCAGGCAGGAGCGGTTAGCTCTTGAAAAGATGGCGGAGAGCGTTTGAAAACGTCGACCGTTGCGTTGCCGAGCGAGCATGCCAAGGAACCCGAACCCTGCGCGGGCATAGTAAACTTCTCATGAACATCGCTCATTCGTTAGTTCGGGCACATCTTATGCAAAACTGGGTGAGCATTGTCGTCGTTCATGGCGCTGTTTTAGTGCCTCGAACTCAACGACTTTCTCTCGGAAGTCCTCGGTTCTCAACCCCGATCAAAACGTCCGCAATTCGAGAACGGCATTTGAAATTCTGATAAGAATCGCTCGTAGTCCTTCCACGTCCCTGAGACGGCAGAAGACGCTGGTTGGGAAATAGCAGCGTTTTCTCACCCGGTATCGATGGAAACGAGAAACGCTCATCGAACAGAACCTTTCCCACCTCGGCTAGAACAGACGATGGAGATGGAACAGTCCCAACATCTGGACATCCACACATCTCATCGATTGGCGCTCCGCGAGCTGCTCGACTCCGCAGGAGTTTCAGGTGCAAGCACAAATCAAAAACACGTCGCCACAACGCGCGAGAAGTTTCCCTGGCCTAGGCTGATCCTAGCTCGAGTGGGAGCTGGAATCCGCTTAGATTGCTCCATGATTCAAGGCCCGTGAAAGAAAGTCGGAAATCGCTCAGAACGAGGCGATTAAATTCAGCGCGACTGCGCGTTGATGAAGTTCGATGTGTGGACGGCTGATTTCCTGTACCTATACTATGCCACTTGGAATATTTGTGTGGCTGCTGACGGAGCAGTGCCGTGTCACGCGACTTCGTATTCTCAGAGGAGAGGTGGGCTGCTTGACGTGGAAGTGACCGTATCTCTCTCTACGTCTCTCCCACATGAAGTTTGCCGGTTGGCCCGCTTCTTACTAATCGAGTTGTGGATCGAAATAATATCTCCGGCGAACGATCGGTTCGGAAGCTGTTGGGCAAAAGCGAGGGGCCAGCGAAAACGTGGCGACCACCGATGTGGTCGATGCGGCGGCATGGACACCCACGCTGCCAAGTATTTGTTTGTAAGTTGGTTTCGATGTCATCCGCTCACGCTAGGAGAGCCGTGTTTTCGTTTCTGCCTGAAAGTACGCGGCTCCATCCGAGCGATTTTCTCGCGAAAGATGGCCGGGGTACGGGCGAGTTCGTGGGGAAAGCTGTCGAACCAAAGGGAACAGAAGGAGAGTCCTCAACGCGAACACGTGCTCCCAAGGAACACAGAAAGCAACGAAGCCCCCCCAACAAGCTTTTAGTAGGAACTCGGCCGGAGGGTTCCGCCTCGATTAGAGCCGGGATGCGCGTCGCAGTGACCCTCCGATCGATCGATTGATCTATCAATCCAACGGCAATCGATCGAGGGTTCAGTCAGAACCGGGTCGACTGCTCGTATAGAAGATTCGACTCTGGTCGAGAGAGCAACGACAGAGAGCAGCAGCAGCAAACAACGTTCAACTTCCAGGCAACTTCCTGCTCAGATGCAATCGCGCGGTTGAGCATTTGCTAAATGGAAGCGAGCGGCCGAACCTGTATTTTGGCGGGACATCACAGTTGAATCGGCATGGAATCGCGAGCTTCGTCGCCGCGCCATTAAACATCAACAACGATGTCCATACATCCACTTGAAGAGCAGGGCTTGTAATTTCTGGCGGCGGAAATTCATTCACTTAAAACTTTGTTACGCATTAATTGGTTCATGTCAGCCCGGACATCCGGCGCGCGCTCGTCCACCTCCCCAGTCCGATGTTCCGTCCGTCCACCCGCATGTTCGCTCGCTCGCTCACTCGCTTCTCTGAACTAGGACACGAGCGGTCTCTCTCGACAAACATTCGGGGATTTCGACATCGACTTTCCCCAGCTCTCGAAAAAGTCGTTTTGTCATCATGTCCAACCAATGATGGCTCTCTTTGTTTTCGCGTCGTCGGCGCACCAGAGAAATTGAGGTGACATTCATGGGGGCTCGAAAGAGTATTTCTGTATGTTATTGGACGTTTACTCGGTCCAATCTTTCTGGCTTGTCGTGAGTCCCCCCTCACTCGATAAATGACTGAATTGATGGAAGGAATATTATTTCTATTATCATGTAACCGGCGGTGTCGCCAAAAAGGTGAACGACCCCGCATTGCTTCGATGAGCCGCTCGTGCTGCGACTGCTACTGCCAGAAACAGAACGTTCGCCAAAACGGAAATCGACATTACGGCTAGCCACATTGTCAGCAAGGCCGGTGGCAGTAACAGCGGATCGAGCGCGGCGTCCCCCACAATGTTATTTTGACTGCAGTGCAGGTCCAAGCAGACTTCGCCACGAAGAAGCTCATCCTCCCGTGCGAGGGTAAAACCAGGAGCGAGTTGAACAATATAGAGATCAACGGAGCGAAACTCCGGAGATCTCGGCTAGATAGGTAGTGGCCGCGCCTGCTCGGGTGTTTTCTGTTCGATTTTCGCCCGTTTGCACATATAAGAAAATCCTACCCCACAAAAGAGCCTTTCCAGCACCGAAGAACCCGTTTTGCATTTTGTCGAGTTTGCAAGCACACACCGAACCTGGTCCGGTTAGAAAGCCGGTCTTGTTTGATGTTTCAGATCTTGAGCTTTTTCGACTCTCCGCGGTCCCAGATTTGAGATTCAATCGTTGGAGGGGGGACTCCGGGGACGTTTGAGTCAAGGGAAGCGCGTTCGACACAGCAGCGAGGGATTCATCCATCAAATTAGAAACGTTGTCTCGACCCCATCTGAATATTTTCGGAGAAATTTTCACCTTCATCCCGAGGCGTTTCAAGGATCTCTTGTGGGAGCACACCGCAAACCTCTGCCACACGATTGAAAACAGAGATCGCGCAGAGTGAAGCACTCTAGGTCTCGGCAACCTAGTGTGACCCAACCGGAAAGCCCTTCGGAGTTGTTTGCCCAGGCTCCACACGCTGCCTGTCTGGACTCAACGATTGTTTTCCCGAACATGACCGTCGACGGTTTTGAGGAACCTAGCCATCGGGAACCTCACTCCGATAGATTGATCCGTAGATGTACGATCCGCATATCCATAAGCCAGAACACGGAGTATGATTCTGCGGCGGGAACGGCATCCAATCAAGTAAACGCCTCCGTACAGTCCGATTGCCATCCCGGCATCGGGCTCATCTGTCAGTCAACTTCAACTCCCTGATCAGTTCAGAGTTCCAAACGTTTTCCGGAAGATGATTCCAGGCAGCGATGAGCATAGTTATCACTGTCGAAATTAAATGTTTCGAACTGAGTAAGTCGCGTTTGAACCACGAGAAACGGTCAGGAGGTTTGTAATCGTCCCTTTTCCGCCGAAAGCATTTGGAGCTGCTTCATGCGTTCGCGGGTTGACAATTATTTAGGAGATCACACGAAGACTTCAGAAGCCTTCGACGCCCCCGGGTTCCAGCCTACGGTGCTGCTTGCTCCCTGTGGCTGGAGACAGCATCTCCGACTCCACGGGCGAACCGAGGCAAGAATCACCGGATGACGCGCTCCTCAACCACGAGTGGTGGGCCTCCCTGATGATGGAGTTCATCCCCAGAGATGGTCGAGAGCCCGATGGAATTCACAAGCAACAAACGCCGGAGGTGTTTTCAGAACACGGCGCGATGTTTCGGACAGCTTCCTGACGTAATAGCGCTGCGCGACAAACGATTCAGATCTGGTAACGCTCCGGAACACTGCAATTGTGTAAAAGATATCTGCCCGGTCGATCACTTCGTCTGCGATTCCCGCCCATATGGAGCAGACACAGTGCAGGCTGTGGCTTCAAATGTCAAGCGAAGTGGCGTTGCCGGGACCGCGCGTGGCGAAAGACGTGACGCCATCAAGCAACACCGAGCCATGTGGTGTCGTGATTCGGATCTTGTCCGCATGTCGCATCTGCCGTGATCGTCCTCACTAAGCGAGTTAGTGAACATTTTTGCTTGTGTTTCTTTTTCGAAAGCCACAAATCGATGGACAAGGTCGAGCAGCGCATCGCGTGAAAAACTGTCACTTCTCCTAGCGTGAGGTGCGCGTCGCTCGCCAGCGAGCGTTCAGCGGGGCTTGGTCACGAAATGAGCAAGTCAAACGATCAATCAATCCGTTCGGCCACGGAGGATAAACATTTGAGTCTGGCAGAGCTGACCCAGCGCTGAGACAACACCAGTGGCAAACGAAGAATGAGCCGACACCAACGTTCCAGGGTTCCTTTACCCCGGAGTGTCATCGAGCAGGTGACAACTTGCAGACGACCTAGCGAATCCTTCCATCGATCTGACGGACAGACCGACGCGGGGACGGCCCAACGACATTTTTCGTCAGACGATGGACCATGATTCTTGTCAAATTTTCGGATGACACCTGGAAGCTCTTATGAAGCTAAGAATCGCGTCGTGTTGCGAAGTTGTCTTGATGCCGGCCTCACGGTGTTGGCGTCTGATGGCGACACGGCCTTAGGTGTAGAAGCTTTTTCCTCCGATACGTCACCCGCAAAGGTCTCCCGAGAGGAGCTCGATGAATTAGGAAGTCACCTTCACTTCGTGCGGCTACGCGAGACGAACCCCATAAAACACCCATGGAGGATTCCTTCGCCCTTTTCCCATTCTTTATTCTGGCTCTTCGTCTTCTTCGAAACAACTTCTCATCGTGGAATTTCTCTTCGATTGTATTGTTGGTGTCGAGTTCCTCCTGCCGCTGGCAAAACCGGTGCAACAGAAAAAAACACGAAGGTTGTCCAATGGTGAAAACCTGCTGGGGCCGGTTGCTTTGTGAAACGAGTTTGTGGTGTCCCAAAGAAATCGTCCCGCGTGTCCTCCGGACACCGAGGGAGAGGTGCGAGAGCGGAGCAAACTCCACAGGAGAGCCCATCCGGAGACAGTCGCGTGGCTGCAATTGCGGTTGCCGCGGGCCATACTGTGGAACAGGTCGCATGCGCGAAGGAAAAAAGCCTGACGTCCACTTGTGGCACATTTGGGCGGGCGTAGCAACGTCGCCTCCGGCATCGAGCGAAGTTGGCCAGTTGAGACATCATTTGGTCCTCATGGTGAAACGATACGGAAGAAAGAAGGGAACATCCCCCGCTCCCCATGATCTCCTTCGGAACTTCCTCTATCGCGGACTGCCTCTGCGGGTCGGGTTGTAAAGCACGGAAATCCATGTGAGACCGGAGGGTAGAGTGCCAACTCTAACCCCAATTGATTATTCCACCACGGAGCGAGCAGAGGAAAGACCACTCCCTCGACGTCTTCTTTTTCCTTAATCGCTAGGCTTGGTCGCGAGGCCATAAGTTAGGCTTTGCACTCCGGAGAATAATCTCATGCAGCAGCAGGACTATGGGCTTGACTCAGATGAGAGTAAAACGTCAAGACGTAGAAGCAGGCGGGGGGGGGGGCGCGTTCTGCCGCGAAGACGACGATGACTTTATTGCCCGTTAATAACGAATTGGACAGTGGCCGTTGTAGTTTTCATCGTCGTCGCCTTCCGCCTCGAGTCCCGTCCGAGCTCCCTCCTTCAGCCTAATGGACTTTTATGAGGATGTCTCTGAAGTCGAGGAATGCCGAGGTCGCCTGTCGAGGCCCGCACGACTGAAAAGGCTCTCGTTAACCAGCGGACGAGGTCGCGGGCGCATCTCGTTCTGATCCTTCTCCGACCAAGATAGAGCGCCGCTGCTGAGAATATGGTGACGATCACGAGCGGAGAGCGAACTCGGATCAAAGTTTCAGAAGCGATCAGAGATTCGAAGTCGAGGTCAAATACCGGGTGAGGGGCTCGAAATCTTCCCGATGTTGAGAGCTTCGATGCCCGAGTGTTGAAATTACAGCGTCCGAGTCCAAGGATGAGCTCTGCGACGAGTTTCGTACTGTCGCGTCGAAAGTGGAGGTGGAATGAATTCCGATTGAATATCAAAGAGAACATCAAAGCATCGTAGGGCTCCGCTCGAAGCCGCTCTGACCGGGAGCACTCCTCGAACAGTGTCACCTTTGATCACTGGAGCGGTGCGGGCCGACGAGAGCGCCCCGGACGCGATGATTGTTCGCGACAAGGGTGGAACAAGATTAGGCTGGCGGAACATTGTTGTAGCGGGACGGAGCCCGGGAAAAATTCGGGAATGGAACGAACGGAAGCGCCGACTGGATGGGGAAGCGTAACCCTGGCCAGTGTCAAGGAGTTGCGAAGTCTATGAGGAGAGCAACGCGAGGACTGGATCCGTTGGGCGGGCGGAATGGTGGGCACAAGCATTTCGGCAAGTGCGTCGTCGCCCCTCCCTCTCTCCTGGGGGCGAGAGCTTTAACGAGTTTCGAACTGCGTGTTTCGCCCCGGCTAGATGGCCGGCCATGCCGGTGGCCCGTACCAGCTTCTAGAGGGTCAGTGGGCTCTCAGCAAATTACGGATTCACAATCCGGCCCTTCCACGACGCCGCCAGCCGCACTCGAACCCACCGAGGGGACGGGAAGCGAGTCACAGAACACGTGGGTGACGGATTGGTGGCTGCCCTAACGGGGCGAGCGCTTAGAGGCGAATGAGGATCTCTGTTAGCGTGATGCGTTCCGGCATGGAATCGCGCCAATTCTGAACTCCGGTAGAGCTACCGGGCGAGCTTGCTAGTTTGGGTCCAGCGTTGTGGCCCATCTTCTCGAGGGATCGTTCGACCCAGAGATAATCTGTCCATGAATCGAGGTGCCTGACACGATTGAGGACAATCAAGGCTGGGTGTAGACTCCTGACGAGCCAGTTTTTTTGTCCTCGCAATGACTGGTTTGGCGTGCGCAAACACCACAGCGGAGTTTTTTTTTACTCGATCGCAGCCTCTGACTCACAAGTATCCCGTTGGAGTTCGTATTGGTCCGCGTACAGTTGTTTGGGCACTTCAGAAGGCCGGCAGAGATTGGTGAGCGCGGGTGAGAAACTTATTCATTGCTCCATCAATTCGTCCGGTCCTGTAGACCGTGGGCATTGTCAAGTTGGAACATGCAGTCGTGCAGCCCCGCGTCGCTGTGCGAGCGGAGCAGAAAAACCGACGCCGAAACGAATGTACATTGAAGGCGGGGACAGCGCTATTTCTCCATCCTAAAAAACGGGCAGCAGACGAGGAGGAAGCAAAAGTCATCACGAATCCTCCAACGGGGAAAGAAATGTTGGTGGTGTTGGCATCGTCAACGATCGTGTTGGGACAGAGCACGAAGAGGAGGACGGGAGCAACGGAACGACCGGAAGCGATGAATCGAGTCCACAAGTGATTTTACTCAACAGCTCTCATGCGACGAGCTCCCATGTTTTCGACTTGTGAATTCCTGCAGGCTGAAGCCTCGGTCTCCTCGGTTGGGAGAACCGAATTCAGACCGCCCCGATCAGGCCTATGGAGCAACGACCTTTCCACTAGATCCAACCGAAGCCTGTCAGCTCGCGTCGGAGCACTAGTCGGATGCGCCACTTCGCATCGAGAGACAGCGGAGCTCGATGGTTTCCATCACGGTTTTTTTCTCTGGCATTCCGACCCTATATGGCCGCCGCCGCCGCCGTTCACTCCAGCTGCCAGATGGTGATTTCGTTCGGCGGTTGTGCCCTGGGGGCCTCTGTGGCTTTTAATGATCTTCTCGGTAACGAACGGACTGACGAACCCCCCTCATTCGGAGGGACCAGCCGACAGACGGACGTACAGGGGAACGAACCAACCACCCGACAGCTCTGACTGAAAACAAAATGACCATTCGACCGCAAATGTGCTCGCTACGGTCCCCTTCTTCTATCGCGCCGGCACGCATTTTCCCGCGGTTTCCCGCAGGAAAATGAACATCAAACATCCCTCGTTTTATCGTTTCCCGTCCGCACCCCAGCGTGCGCAGCGCATTCTTGCCTATGCCACTTTTTGCGAACTCCTTGCACTTTCTCTCCTCGTTCTGCGGTCAGAGCCCGCTTTTCTATTTTTCTCACCGCGCCAACAAAAGCACAAAACGATTGTTTTGAATTGCTGGCTGCCAGACGCAGAAGAATACGCGTCGTTGAGCGCAACAGCGGTGTACTTTCAGAGTCGGGAAGATTAATTCGGGAACATTTCATAGCCTTTTGGAGCGACCCCGGGGCAATGCTTGAGTCGACGGCGGAATAATCCTCGAGCGATCTTTTACATGCGGAGAGTTGCCGTGTTCCCTCCCAATAAGCACTGTGGATCCCTCCGAGCCCGGTCTGATCGGGTCTCGAGTTTTCATGAAGTGCTTTCAACGACGGCCTTGCTGCGACCATCGAATCGATCCGTTCATTCCCTCCTTCTCGGAAACTGCACGTCGAAAGCATACATCAAACCGCGGAAATTCCGCGCAGTTCAGATTCTCCAATGATTCCCGGATGCGGCCCTCGACCATTTTCTCCCTTCCTTTGGTTTGCTGGCCGAACTTAGGAGCAGCTGCGGGAAAGTCTTAAATGGAAACCGCAGGAAATACCGTCGTGTGTTCTTCGCCGAACTCTGGATTCATGTTACCCACCCGAATATGGAGGTGCACTCCAAGGTGAGGGTTGAAAATCATCCAGTAGCACGTAGTCGGCAGCGCTATAGTCGTCGCCCCCGACGCATCAGCCGAGAGAGCAAGCGTACAAGCGAATTGTGAACTTTGCCAGAGTCGAGAAAATATGATTATGCTAATGCTATGAGTGAGGAGCTCGTACGAACATCGAAGAGCCATCCACGGGCAAATTTCATTAGAACTTCACAAT
This sequence comes from Phytoseiulus persimilis, assembly GCA_037576195.1. Taxonomy (NCBI): domain Eukaryota; kingdom Metazoa; phylum Arthropoda; class Arachnida; order Mesostigmata; family Phytoseiidae; genus Phytoseiulus; species Phytoseiulus persimilis. The sequence continues at coordinate 5,906,893 of CM075104.1, forward strand.
ACGGCTTTCACAGCTCCTAAATGTGTTTCTCCCCGTTGCGCTCGCTGCAAAAAGTAGTTGTCCGACTGAAAGAACCACTCTGCCCTCTTTATCTCCTCCTCTTTCTCGGAATCTCTCGGCGCCTTGCGAAGCACCATTATTGCTCCAGCCAAAAGAGTCGCTTCACTTCTCCGTTCAGGTCACTTCGGTGACCGACGACCCTCCCTATTCCCGTCGCTGGCCTCGAGTCCTTCCATCTCTCTGGACTCTCCGAATGTCCCTCCGTTCCGTCAAAGAAGCTCTGATGCGTCTGTCGCGACGCCCACACCAGCGAGCCGAGATGAGGTGTCCATCTCTTTGAGGCTTTGTTGGCGGTCATTGTACGCCACTCATGCATCCTCTCGGAGGGAGGAAGGAAGAAAATTCTTGCCGTCACTTGATACTCTGGAACTTGGAGCGTTGGTCCACCCTGCGACATCAGCAGCAAATGATTCGCCCACTTCCGGGTGCTGGATTGTTCAATGACATCCGCTTTGATGATCCTGACGGTCTTGGGAGACGAGCCCGCCGCTTTCGAACGGCTACTCGTGGACGGTGCTGCTGAAAGCCGACACCGAGAAAGACGAAAACTTTGGAGGAAAAGGAGAGGCAGAAAACGACCAAACGCTTCGAAAGTTTTTATGATGTCACAAGCAACGCGAAGACTATACTTCGGAAATCAGACCGTTTCCCGCTGTAACTTGAAATCGACGTGACGTCACGTGACGCAGCGTCAAAAGCGCGGCGTCGCCTCGTCTCAAACGGGAAAAAAAAAGGAAACAAAGAGGGGGACTAGAACAAAGGATGGTTCAGAGCCTTTTCCGGGCTGCTTCCGATCCGAACGAAGTTCCAATTCACGCTGGGCGTCATAGGGATCCTGGTCAAAGCCGAAAGGAGCTCTAGAAACGAATCGATGAAGCCCCCTCGTCTCTCGGAATCGGAGGACTCACTGTAAGCGCTTGCTCTATGACGGTGTGGACGAACTTCTTGAGGAGTTTCAGCCGATACAGGAAGCCATCTGCGAAGAGGATGAGTGTACTTTATCCGCGCAGGTTGCTTTTCTTCGGTCGATGGCTGACCATTCGATCGTCTGGGGATCCCGCGACAGGATGCAGACAGTGCTCGGACAGATTGCCAAGCCTTGCCTTTGACAGGACTGTGGCAAGACGACGTCGCGCTGGTGGGGACGGTTGTGAGTCGACGGGCAAACAGGCAACTCCTGCTTGGCCGGTCGACCAGCCGACCTGGCGCCGGAGCACGTTGAGGTCGTACAACAAACGCTGTTATCCTGTTGAAGTGGTTCGCTTGAGGAGCACCAACACTCCGTCATCCTCAATTGTGACGCGACTGTCTGGGTGCTCGACGTGGCCAGAGGGACCTCCTATCGTCCTTGCTCTTCATCACTTCCTTCCTCTTCGTCTTTTGCCGGCCTTTCCCTCAGCTAATCAGACGTCTCCTGTTGGATCGACAAGCCCGAGGTCGCCGATGAGCAGGGGGTTGAACGACCGCACAGACTCGTTGAGCTCCTCCGGATCCGAGGGGACGAGCCTGAATTCCGGAGCCGTGATCCATCTGGGCGTTAGCTCGAGACGGCTAAAAATTCGCGGGAATGATTGAAACCTTTCTGGCTACGAGACGAAAGTTCGTCGCCCCGCTCTCTCCTCTGAGAGGACCCGAGTCGGCATCACGGTTCTCGTGCAAAAAGTTCCGAGGGAAAGAAAGCAGGTGTTTGGCACGTCTTCCCCGAAAATAAAACAGAAATCAAAAAGGATCAGCGAGGTTTTTGTCCTCTGACGATCGATGCATAGGCGGCTAATGAGCTCTTGGCAGGCCGGGACTTGTTCTTCCAAGACAGAGCAAGAATTTTTGTCTGCCCTTAGCTCTGACTCCTCGTTCGGGCCGGTGAAAGATTTTTTCTCATCGTCGCACAACGCCATCGAACGAGGCCGCCGACGACGACGACGAGTTATAAGCGTTACACTAGAGGGGAGCTTAATGAAATTTGCATTCCAAGTTCAGATTGTCTGAAGCTCTTCTTCCTCTCGCCACCTTACAGCTCCCCGGCTCGAAAAGAGGTAGAAGGCGAAAAGCGGGGAACTCACCGGTGCCAGCCGGCATCGCGAGGGAATCACATCTCAAGGGACTCGCTCAATGGGATCAGATATCGGAATTGTGCGGCGCGACTTGTTAACATCTGGTTCTTCGTTTTCGTTTCCCTTAAAATGGATCGACGAGCACCGGATCCGTACCATGTGCTCGATTTGGCCAAATTTAGCCATTGTCGCCGGAGGGAAAGGAAGCGAAAGAGATGGGCCGCGCGGTCGGAAAATCTTGGAGCCGATTCGTTCTGGCGATGCGCATTGTAATTCGCTTCAAGTTGGTTCCGTGATTCAGATATTCTCTGGATTCTGTCGTGAGAGTTTCACGTCGCGACGAAATGACACCAATAACTTCAATTCGGTGAGGCGCATTCAGTTGGTGTCACACTTCACGTCTCCCCATGCTTCTGATATTTAGAAACACTAACCAGCTCTAGGAGTTCTCTCCGTCCCTGGTGAACTCCACTCGTGACCTCTACTATGCTGACAACACTATGGTGGTCCGATTCCGCTCTCGGACCGGCCGGAGATCACAGACAACGAATCGCGGAAGGAGGTCGTTATACAACATACTTGATGACGTCCGGGGCTTTGACGGCTCCAAGGACTTGACTCTTCGGAAAACATCCAAGATCTGTGGGATCTAGATGTTGTTTCCGCGGCGGGGGCGTCTGCACCCAACAAAGAGAGCATGGTAGGGCCTCGATTCAATGGCTTTTTTGTCCGGTGGTTGTAGTGGTCGCTGTAGGAGTATACAGAAGCACCGAGCCGGGGGCCACAAAAGCCCAGTGCATAAGCCCTCTTGCATATTTGAAGAACGTGCTCGTCGTTGACGGCGTGGTGGTAACCGTCACCGCTGTCGATGCGTTGTGGTGGTGGTCCGGGGGGCGAATACGCACCCTTTATTTTTATAACCGACCCATACCCCGAGCCTGTTTCGATTCCGGGAGGCATTTATGGCCCCCGGACAGGGTCCCGCTGGCACTGTCAGAGATCTTGAAGATTCCGTTTAATACCGGAACACTCCCCTGTATTTCTCCGTCGGTAGCGTCAATCGCAGCAGCCCCGGTGAGCAATCGAGGGATTGCAAACTTTCAGCCATGTTGTCGGTTATAAAAGCCCAGGGGAGAGGATATGCAAGCGGAGGAGAGAAAGACTATTCTCCTCCAGGAATCCGGGACGAAAAAGCTTTTTCGGGTTTAAGGCGGAGCCGTCCGTTTCGGGGGAGCCGAGAGCTTCCGCGCCAAATTGGAGAAGTTAGGGGCATTCCCTTGACAATTCTGGGTAGGCATTCCGATGCTCGGATTCCGGGACCTGGTCTACTGTTCTCGCTGAAGCCGCTTCGACTCGGAACTTTAGTCTGCCAGTTAGCGGACCGCGTTTCTCATCGGTCGCCTTGATGCGTCGCAGCGTTCGACTAGGGCGGAGTTGGAAAATCCTCGGCCACCGATTCTGGGAAGAAGGCAATGGTTTCCAGACCGCGGCGAGCCATTTTCAATCGCTCGCTTTCGCGTTTTTCCGGCCTGATGTGTGCGAACCGATTTCATGGCAAACGGTACAGCCGCAACAAAGCTCTGTTGTGTTTTCGAAAGCGTTCCGGTTTTCAATGATTTGCGCTTGAAGGTTGACCGTAGTCTCCGCGGAGCGAATAGGCAAACACACCGGATTGAATTCGACGCCGTGGAGCGCTAGAGGCGTGTGCTTAGAGACATCGGGCTGGGGAAATATTGCTCGGGAACACCCGGACCAATCTTATCGACGTGCGCGAGGATTTATAGTTATTTAGCTCCTCGAGATGGGTTGATCCAATGCCACCTTCGTCCTTGAGTCGACTCCAACGACCCAGCAACTGACAAGAGCAAGACAGATCGACCGAGGCACCTCATCACAATGGCGCCGGGAAAGTCAACACTCAAGGCTGCTCAGCCAGCGCCATATTTAGAACTTCGATAATTCTACCAAGAAGTGTCTTGACGGCCGGAGCCGATATCCATCTGTGGAGTCGGTCTCGTTTGGGCCTCCAGATGAGGCGATCAACTTCATTCACGTGCTCCACTCAAAATCGATCACCAATAAACTCAGGGTCGCTTCGGGTCGATAGAGCGAGCATCCTAACTACTCGTTCTCATTAATAGTCGATTCATTACCTCCAAAACAATCAGCCCAGCATGGAACAGCACGGTCGGCTGTCGAACCATGATCTCACCGCGTCCCAATAAGAGCCCGAAAATTCCAAAGCCCGAAAATTTGATGGGACACCCCAGGCCGAAAACTATGGGATCGTATCCCGAATTCGATGTCGTACTGGAGAATGAGCTCGAATGTGAACGACGGGAAGCCTCCCGCGCTTCAAGGGAGGCGTCGTGTGAATCGAAAATCGCCGATGGGAAGCACTGAGTCGTCAAAATATCGGTTTTCAGCTGACCGTCCAAACCAAGGGAGAGAGAGAGGGAGGGAGCAAATAACCGTCAATAGATCTTTAGGTGAGCTCGGAGAAAGACGTGGGCGGGTCCCAATGACGGGGTTCGCCAGCGCCCTTCCCGCGAGTTTCTCCCTCCGCCCGTTCACTTGCTCCCTTTGGAACTTACATCTCGTCGGCTGGTCGGCCGACTGCCTGACTGGTTGACTTGACTTCAGACAATCGACGCTTGCTCCTCGCCAATCGTCATTGGGGTCGTTGGAAAAGTTTCGGCTGCTACTATTCTCGTTGAGTATCTGACCGGATGGCATTGATCAGAATGTAGATCAGACTCCGAACGTTCGTCAACTCAGCGGATCAACCCGACTGCAAACATCGCCCGTCACCAACGCCACCTCGACGACTCGGCGGCGACAGCCCACGACAATGGATTCGGCGTTCAGTCTGGAACGGTGCTCAGAACGGTGCTCCATTTCCTTACATCTCTCCCTCAAGAGATGTATATCTCTTGCTCTATATTGCTTCCCGCTACGGAAGGAATCACGGAGCCGGAGGGAATCTACTTCTCGAACTGCGCCTCGTCTTATCAATGGGAATCGCGCGCGGCAGCGCTCCAAGAATCTATACAAACAAGTGACCTGCAGCCGGCGAGTCCCTGTCCTGCTCGCATTTCAAACGAAGGCTCCCTCTGTGTTCTCATGGGAGACGACTGAATGCATTCAACAGAGATCCGAACAGGTAGCCTGTTGCTCACGATGCCCTTTGAACAACAACGTCCGAAGTTTCAAAGCTCAGCATCGGAGCTCAATCCTCTTTGACGTCTGTTTGTTCCATCTGCGCGGGGTTTGAATCCGCGATCGATCTATATTTGACGATCGCGACCTTGAGACCGCATCAGCGGAATAAGTCAACTGATGTGACGTTGGAGCCGCTGACGTCGAAGTTGTTGCCGGATTGTCGTCCCGATGAGTTCTCTCAGCTTCATATTTGTTCGTGAACATTCCCCCCTGCCTCGCAACTGCCCCCCTCCCCAGATCTGAGCGACTGAAAAAGCCCACCCCGGCCGAGTCTTGCACGAGCGCATCAAGGCCCGTAAGACAGCCGCGGGGCTTAATAGACGAGACGATAAGAAAGTTGGGCTCGAGCTAAAAACGGAGCTGGATAACTCACGTCAAATCGCTCATACGCCTATCCGGGCCGAGGAGCCAATCGCATAGTTTTTAAACCCGGCTCATGTCATGAATGCCGGCAGATGCGAACGCTCTCAGCGAGGAATTGACTCCTGATTTGCCCCAGGGAACATTTCCTCCCACCCCGGCCACCGGACGTTCCTTAAAACGCGGAATTCGCGGGGTTGGTCGACTCGACAGAGCCAAAAGGCAGTCTTAAAAAGCGGTCAATCATTTCGCAGCAAGCCCGTTGGTTATCCCTAGTTGAGCAGGAGCGAGGAGGCGAGCGATAAGAATCTTGATGCTCGTTTCTCATCCGCGAAATCCCCTCACACGGACCGTGATTTCGGGATAAATCGAGTCGGAATCTGCGTCGGATGGCAACGAAGTCTCATGGTGTCAGAAGTGAAGCCATCGCTCACGGACACCCGAAGGTTACAAGAGACAACAACAATTGAGGAAGTAGTTCCCAATGATGTCGTCTCTGAACAACGGAGCGATCCGATCGGCGGACTGCGGCTTTCCACGCATTTCAATTCGAACTCCCGAGCAAACGGGACCGAAACATAAAGAAGCCGTTCGCAGGTATGAGTAGTCGGTTTCAAAATCGACGAAAACACGGTAATCCTCAGTGGATTGAAATGCACCGATATCGGACTAGACGCCCAGGGCTGCTTCTTCTTGAACTGGCTCCGAAATATCGAGTGTTATTCGTGGAGACTTCGGAACGTGAGCAGCTTGGATGAAGTCGGCTGCGGGTGGGAAAGGAAACGCGGCTTGAAAAGACACCGAGAAGTAACGAGACGGGTCAACTGGAACGCAAGCCTCCCATCTAGCAGTGTGCTTGATGCGTCATAGACGGAGTTTCTGTATCTGGGAGCTCCCCGTAACGGCTTGTGTAACGTTATTTAGCGTTTCTCCAATCATAGCGGTCATCAGCGAGCACCAAACTACAGATGGCTTCCAGCGGTTCTACTCGCTCTTGCGATTCGAAACAGAGGGATCGCATGGCGCCGTCCTCTTCCCCGAGCTCACGTGCCATTGATTCAGGATCAGTGATCTGAATCCTCTATGAAGTGAATCGGAGCAAGAATCAAGCCAACAAACACATGCAGAGCACGACACTGGGTTCGCGCGGCATTTCCGCCGATCGATCGCAACGTGTGGAGCGCGTCCAAGGTCTGACACTAAGTTGCAAGCTGAGCTGTCCGCTGAGTAGAAGCTCGCGGATCGAACACCTTATACTTGAATGCCTTACACGATGTTCCGCACAGCACTTTGAGTCATCGGAGTCCGGCCGGCCGACAACAAGACAATGGCGGTCAACGCATGAAAACGCCGCTAGCGAGCCGAAGTATCGGTTCGCATATCCAGTCATTTGTTTGAATCTAGAATTCGCCGACACGAGGACTCGAGCACAGAGTTCGCGGCGATTTGAAGGCGAAGAGCACTGATGATCATGACGACCTCAACGCAATGAACGACATCGATGACATAAGTCCAGGAATAACTCGCGAGGCCTCGGTGGCTCATTTCTTTGTCGACCAACAACGCGAAATGCCACCGGTTGAAATCCAGCAGGATCACTTGTCATCATTCAAATCTATGAATTAGAAATTCAGAAAGCTCGGGTTGCATTAAAACTCAGGTGCCAAGCGCGAAAGACGAAGTCGACGGATCACGGGCTGTCCATGCATCAGAGATCATCGCTCCCAAGTGGAAGAGCCGGCGTGTGGAAACGAGGCGAGCTCCGAGAGAACGTTGGACGCCGCATCTCGACCCGAGGTAGGATTGTTGATGGATTTGTCTCGAGTCCTATCTGTAGCAGATGTGCTCCGTCAAGAGATGAGTCCCTGCGCATGAGTTCATTCTTTCCGAGATCCGATGTGGACTTTGCCGCTTTCCTACGCTGCTCGAGAACTTGGGGAGGTCCGGGATGCTTTTCAATCCGTTGCAAACCGCAACTGGCACCACACGATCCGACGATCGCAAGCTCTCAGATGCGCGGACGTCATTGACGTGGGTTTGACTTTCACACGGTTTTGTCTGCTGGTTGAGCTGCGTGGTTGCGGATTCTGGTTTGATGTTCGACTCGCTCACACTTCATTTTATCGCTCGACAGAGGAAAGGTTGATGAAGTTTCTCAGAGGAATTTCCCAGAACTTCAGCACCCCTCGTTCTGATGACCCAGTGCGACGCTTTTCGGCCGCTCAGTCAGTCCAACGGTTGCTTATCCGGCTGGCTGGCCGCCGCCCGCCCGCCTTTCAAGTGCGCTTTCAGCCAGTTTGTTCGTTTCAGAGTCAGTGAGGCGGGCGAGTAAGAAGAGCGACTCGCTGCGGCGGCGGCATCGTCACTCAGTCCGCGACGGGCAGTCATCGGTTGTTAAGATGACGTGTGAGGAGAATTGTGTCTTCGGCGATTGTCGGGAACGATGCGTTGATGATGTCCGATTCTGGCCGCTTCAAGTTCAACGACCCCTGAATCCAGTCTGAACGGCGGACGTCTGAAAACTTCCGAGCCGTTATCTGGTCCTTCGGCTCCGATGAAGTTTTTGATTCTGCTCGCTCGCTCGCTGATGGTCTACTCTGATCTTCGTTCCCCGCTGGATTTTCTTTTTCGGTTTCTGGGTTCAAGATCGCCGTTTTGGAATCGCTGTTCCCTGGCCGAAGCTAACGAGCAGGTCGCTTCCTCCGACGACGACCGCTTCCGTGTGGCGAGTTGCTGAATGAGAACGCTCCTTCCGTCCAGCAGAGATCAATTCGAATGCTGACTGACATTGACAGACCGGCATTATCTTCATGATCTGTTGTCAGTCAATCTCACGGCTCGTTTCATCATTCATTCACTTCCTCAGTCTTCGACTTAGCCTATCACATCCACCGGTAACAAACACTTCATGGTTTTCACGCCGTCCCAGCAGGTTCCGCATTTTCTGGACCCACCCGATTTCTGTCACACTATATTACCCTGCAGACTCCAGAAGAATCCCAGAGGATCTGTGATGTAAACGTGTGCGAGCACTTCAGACCACGTGAGGAGCTCTGATTGATACCATGAGACGCTCGCACAGCGCAAGACGGAGCTGAAGCTGAAGTTCCGATTCGGTCGAGGTCCAATGAAGTTGGCGTCGAAGTTTTCCGTCCTGGCTGAGTTTCCTCTGTGTTCATGCAGGAGATGTTCATGGAATCAATGGCTAGGCGTTCCGTGATCCATCGGCCCTCCTGGAACCTAGAATCCTGGCAGCAGCAACAACAGATGATTCAGGGATTCTCACAGCTCTCCTCCATCAGGCTGCCAAGGAGCTTTGATCCCGGAATCAATAGTTTGAGCGCGGGTCGGCCGCAGAGTCGAGAACTATCGTTCCGTTCGTGCCTCGAATAATCGCGTTGAGTGAATTTTCTACAGGTCTGCATCGCAGCCTGTTTGCGTCGATCGGTCCAGTTAAGATGACGCGGGCAGCATTCGTGATTCCGAACGATGTGTGCATTGCTTCATCCTGCGTCCAGCTCTCGGTTGGAGCTGCTTGGACGATGTCTGTGCATCGAGCCAAGCCTCCGTGACATTTCGAGTCTCAACACATGGGAATACTTACTCCCGAATCAGAGAACGTCGACCTGCCTCTCGTTGAGGGTGCCCTTCATTTCCGGGCTTGGTAGAAACATTCGGACAATAAGTTCCACTGGGAAGTTGATTGACTTGGTTGAAAATCGTCCAGAAGGAAATCGCAAGTCCATCCGCGGCGTTCAAGGCTTGAGGAAGTCTTGTCCTCCTCAGGAGGGGAAACTCGATTCCGCTCCAGCGGGGAGAAGGCTTAATCCTATCGCTTAATTGTAGAGACAGAGTTCCGAAAACTTTAAAGCCCAGCGACTTATTGCTTCGGGGTCCAAGGCAGCTCGAGGGCAGTTTTTAGAACCGCCAACCGAAATCAATGGAATTCCTCCCGAAACGTTCCTGAATCCCACCCTGACGTTCTCTGTCGTTCGCAGCTCTGCCACAACTTAGTTCTTTTGGGGATGCGCTTCCTTTTTCTGCGCTCCGAATTCGAGCGATTGGGAGACTGAGTTACCGAGCGAAAACTCAGTGGAAGGAACAGTACAATCGGGCGCGAACTCCGAAATGACTGGAAGAAGGGGAGGAAAGGGATGAGGATCGCCAACACATTCCCGGCGGAATATCAAGAACGGTTCATGCATTCGGCGGTTTCATCGATAATTGTGTCTGGTTTTTCCGAATCGCGACTGGGTTTGCACCGAGAACGTCGAATGCAGGCAGGAAGAGCACATTTCCCGAATTGCGTTCGATCGGTCCGCGGGTATGAATCCAATCGGCCTGACTCGATAGGTCTCCGTTACGAGCGGGGAAAAGCGCAAGGTCCCCGATAAAATGTCTTCACAGCACCATCCGAACATCTCTATTTTCGGGCTCACTCGCCCCAGTATCTCGAGCTCGATCCCCGCGCCGCGTTCTTCTCTTTCCGAAGGCTCCGGCATCGTTCGAGAGATCAGAACATGTGCTCCTCGATACGGATCTGATGTTTGGTCAATGGAGGGGTGGCTGGTTGGCGAGCTGTTCGAGTGGATCATCTCGTTGATCATTCACGATTCTTTCCTTGTTCCCTTATCTCGTTCCCGCACGCCATTGCCGCTCATGGGCTAATGAGTGTCGTCATACCCAGCTATTTCCCTCTTCTTGCTCTCTCCCTCCACTTTTCCTCCACTCTCCTTGAGCTCTCCCCGTGTTTTCCTTCCTGCTGATATGCATTGACATTAACAGGAGCTCGTTGTCGAGAGAGAGGGAGATACTGTTGACGATGGAACGAGTTCAGAATTTCGGGAGTTCGTAGAACTGTCGAAGCCGAGGGGATTGCCGAGATGGAATTTCATCGAGCACGGGCTCGTTCGGTTCCTCGGAGAGAGCAAACAAACCGCTGGAGCCGTTGCCGGAACGGTTCACATTTTCCGTTCGCCTTGTTCGCCGTCAGGTTTCCTCACAGATTCATTTGTCTGCATGGGCCGCAGGCGTGAACATGAGCAAATGGGACGGCGAGGCAAATGAGTTAGTATACGAATGAGTGATGGTCGAGCAAATGGTACGAGGCTGTTGGTGAGCGCCGAGCAGCTCCGCAATCTCAAAATGGCCGTCGGAACGAACAAAGTGCAACAATCTGCAAACAGGCCGAGAGCGAACTTTCGCTGAAGCGTCGGCAGTGTGCTGACTAAAGAGATGCTTTGTTTCGAAGCCGTTTGTCCGTTAGACAGTCTGTGTGGCCGCCAAGCTTCCTGCCAGACGGAGGGAACTCATCCAGGTGTTCACGAGCCCCGATGATACCCGGGGTGACTGACCAAGCTGGAACTGCGCAGAACGAACAGCGGGACGAGTTCCTGCTGTGGATGTGCAGACCCGAGTTACGGAATCCTCGGCGGCGGAGAGGGGCATGCACGCACGCACGCACGCGCACTTGTTCGCCCGTGTTGCCTTCATGAGAGTAATAAAGCGAGGTTTGGCGCGTTCCCATGGTGCCTCGGTTGTTGTCGTCGCCGAACATGGGAGCTCTGTCGGAAGCGTGGACGGTGGAGCCGAAGGAATCAAGCGGTGGCTCTTGCGTTCTCCACAGGCTTGACGAGTGCTGATGTAGCTCCATGAGGCCCCCAGCTGAAGGACGACGTCGGTTGGCGTCGTCAACGACGACGAGGGTCGACCGGTGGAATGAGGAGGAATCCCGGGCTACAACCAGCCGTCGGCATACAGGAGCAGGGGGAGGGGTGCTGAGGGGGGGGGGGGGGGGGGGGCTCGAGCAGTCGAAGAACATTAGCAGTCGGAAACAAGCGACCCAGCGGCTGTGCTCGCAGCGGATGCCCTGAGCCTGATGACCACAACAACGACGACGTCGTCAGCAGGAACTAAAGTGGCAGCAGAGGCCTTTCCTTTGAGCGAAACGACCCAGGGCGATGTTTCCGAATGAGCCCCCCGGAATCGTCGCGGAGTACCTGTGGCAAAACTCGTCGCGAGTTTGTAGGGGATGGGAGATTCACGATCGACCGAAGTCAAGACCGGACCCGTCCTGACTCGTTCTGGCCTTGTGGCGTGGACGCGACGATTCTGAGTCGCGAGACTTTGAGCGTCGTCGAGGGAGGATGAGGAGGAAATCTCGGGATGTGCGAGGGGAGCTTATAAAACGAATGTTTGTTCCTCTCGCGGCCGTCATTATTGGATTTCCCCTTTGCTGTTGGCGGTGGTATCGGAATCAAACGAGCGCGTCAGACGTGCTCGCACCATTGACCCCCGCCCTAGGGCGGGCCAGCCATCGGGCTAGGTGCGCTCTATCAGATATCACAGATGAGTTGGAAGCCGGTGGTAATGATCTGACTATCGATTATGACGTCATTGGAAGCAACCACACGTCGCGTTTTGGACGTTCACCTATGTCCACGTGAACCAGATACGTGGAAACGCCCCGGATTCATCCTCGGAGTTCCGGCGGATCCCTCACAAGACGATAACGATGGGAGGACTCCATCGAGATTACATGTCTCGCTTTTTGCCCGGGCCATGAGTAACAGGACATGTATCCAACAGACTCTGGAACCGTGGTCGTTGACCGTCCGTCGCTATACGCTGTGGACATCGAGTGGACATCGGCCGAAGCCCGAGCGCTGTAGACTGCTAGGTTCTAACAGGTCTGTGGTAACTAACTCGAAACGATCACGAGAGCAGAAGCTTCGAATCGAGGTTCGAAGCGTAGATTCAATTGCTGGGGTATAGTCAGAATTTCCGAGATTTCCGAATGAGAGCTCGATGCAAAAGTCCTCTTCAGGACAAGGGACGCGAGCTGACCTGGAAAGCTCTGCGGATTATTGATAGTGGTTGCAGTTTGTTTGTCGATTGCGCCGATTACAGATCCATAGTTCTACATGTCATGGATGATTTGGCGCACGATAGGAGCGGAGCGCCTGCGATCTGTCCTTAATACTGTCGCTCCGCTAATAAACCTGCCAAGGGGACACGAACCACGGGACGACCTTGCTGACTCCGCTCACAGGATGTATCCGTCACCGACGCCAGTCACAACACCACGGCTCCTGTTGTTTTGATTGGCCTGAAATCGCTGTGCGAAGCTCCTGCTCTTCCCGATGGGATCGCTCAGAGGAGGCTTATCTGAACCATCAAGGACAGCGTTCGGTGAAATCTCGAGGCAATCTAGGGCGCTACAGTGATCAGGAACGAGACGAATCGATGAAGAGTCTGAGGGAACCGCTTGCGCTTGTGCTGGCTGTCACAAGCCACGTCGCGATGAGTTTAGATGCCACCAAGACTGAAATCGCTCCATCTGGAGACTCTTGTTGGCAATATGCCAGCGAGCCTTGCGGATGTCCTCCGCTTCTTGGAAGCAGGCCTCTGAGCAACTCTTCTCGACTGTCACTGACACCTTGCGATCACTCGCGATGACCGCTCAGATTCAAAGACGATTCCGTTTAGAAGCGTCGAGCTGGGAACGTTCGCCGCCGCCGCCGCAAGCAGCTCGTAGACGTGGCGAAGTCTCGGATCTCGGTCCGTGGCGGCTTCTGCAGCGGCCGATGCTGCTGTATGATGTTGCCCATCGATCCGCCCCCTCTCCCCCCTCCCCTCATACTGAGGACTGCTTATCGGGAAAAGTATACCGGCAGCAGACAGACAGCTTCATTAACGAGACGGTATCCTCGGCTCCCTATGGTTTGCGGGAATGGTAACGCCATAAGTTGCCTTCTTTGCCTCTCCCTGACTCGCAGAAGAGAACCCACCGGTTCCGAGGGATCCTTATTCGCCATCGCGACGGAAACAGCCTATTCATCACCGGGTCTGCAATCCACTCAGCCATTACCGCCACCTCATCATCATCTTCGCTTCCTCATGGAAACTGCAGATGTCTGTACATTGCTGTGAACGAACTTCCGCGCCAGTCACTCGAATCGCTGCTGGCACATCAATCGGGAGACTTCTGAATAATTAACTCGGTGTCGTTTGCAGAATTGGTGACGGCGGTCTTCGGTTGTATCGTGCATCGCGCCCTCCTGAAATCAATCCGTGGCTTCCATCCCGAGTCTCGGATCTCGCTCGAGAGAGTCTTTGATCCAGCTCCCACACGGTGTCAAAAATGCCTTTGTGATGATTTGCTGTGCTCTCGAAATAGATCCAACCTCACCTTACTTGGAGGCCACTTGGTTCTTCGCCCTCCCTCTCCATCGAAACCCCTCCACTGTCGCTGTTTCACGGTTGGTGCACGAGAGCCGACAAGAAATATGCTTGAGGACGCCGATCCCGAATGCTGCGAAGGTTTCAGTCACCACAGGCAGGTGACAGTTCATCGTCAGCTGTTCACCGTTCGGCCCGCGAGCTGACCGCTGCAAGCTCGCAGCGTCGCGGACTTCTCGGGATTACCCGAGAGAAATCATTCGACTTGAGTGATGCCTGATTCTGAGGGCCTGAAGGCGGGAGCGAGTGACGGCCGGCGCCGCTCCCCGACGACTCCCGGTTAGGATTAGACGGGAACACCCGCTCGTTCTACATCGAAACTCCTCCGCTGAACGAGCGGTCGGCCAAGTTCGCGCTCAACGCGGACCGCAACTGAGGAAAGATACCTCAAAACATCCAAAATCTTTTTGTTTCCAAAGAACTTCACAAGAGATTGCTGGATAAGGGAAAACGCTTCGAGTTCGGAGTGTTCCGTTTCGGGCGAGTCTCGGGCGATTCCGGAGAGATCAGGAGCCCGTCGTGGTTGTTGATGAAATGTGGAGCGACATTCATGCAAAACGCAATCTAACAGAGAAGATCGAGTCGGGTAGGACGGCGAGAAGCGATTGGTCGCGCTTGATCTACTTTGTGGCCTCCTTCGCTCTAGGGTTTTTGGGGAATTTCGCACTAAGCCACGTCGTTCATAAATCTGGTGTGCCGAGCTTCTGAAGCCGTTGCGGACGCCTCGGAACTTTCGACAAAATGACTCCCCGAAGCGCTGGATTGCTCTCGAACGCTCGGCCCTGCTGTTGTTTTTAACTGCCGTGCGCGAGCTATTCCGAGCGGTGGCGAATGTTCCGCTTTGCCTCGATGTGGCATCGTAGTAGAATCCTGCGCTCCAAATTCAACCCGGCTCGACCTCCCTCGGCCAAACCTGGATTGTTGGACAGGCCTGCAGACTCAGAGTGGGGAAGGGGGTTAATGTTGTGAAGTAGGATCACGTCCGCGGTCTCGACTCGGGGCCCATATTAATAGATACGACTTCGTCAGGCCAGCTATGCATCTCCACGCGGCCACCCCACGCTGAATCAAACCTTGCGGATCATCTAGAGCCAGACTGGCTATGAGGACCATGAGCTCGATACGTTTGGGGCGGTTCGGAACCCATGCTCGATCAAACCACCAGGAAGCGATTTCGGGACGATAGGGTCAACTGTGTATCTAGAACGTTTTGAAATTCTCTCGGCTGTTATCGTGTCCCACTCGAGAAGCAACGAAACAGGACCTCTGGGAACCTTTATTTGAGCTGCGTCAGAGCACTCGCGAGGCCGCCGTGGCTCGGCCACAAAATTGGCTTGGAAAAATGCCAAACCCAAACAGCGAGAGCGGACCCTTCCGAAATTGAGAACATAGGAGTGAGAGTGTTCTCCCTGTCCCTATCCAGCGAGGCACAAACATAGCTCCGGCAGGGATCGAGTGTCTCATAGATCTCTGATTTTTGTCTATTCCTCTCTCTCTCGTTCGAGGATTGAGCAGTGTAGGGGGCTGCGAGGGCTCTTTGCCGCCGCCATGAGGGCCGCGTCCATCATCAAGTTTATGACCGTTGCCATCATCATTCCCCATTTTCCTCCAACCGGACACATGCGCATCATGAACGTCATCTGTCATGTGATCTTGTTCGAGGATCCCCACACGGATCAAAACGTTGGCGGGCGAAGACTCGAGTATGGGAGTTTCGCTCCCTCTGACTTTGCCCAAAACGTGGATCAGGTTCCAGTCGGCCCCCTCGCTCCCCCAGATGAGGGGGAGCTGTGCCTCATGGAGAGCTCTCCAGCGCAATGTATTCCTACACGAGCGAATCTCTCGGTTGCTCATAATTACAGAGGCTGCGCGGGGGGGAATCGAGCATTTTGTTGAACTCTCCCGAGATCGAACGTCAGCTGGGCGCTTTTCGCAATTAGCTTTCAGGGCTGCATGGTCGCTCGACCGGATGGGCGTTCGGCCGACCAGCGCGCCTTTATTTCGGGATCGCTCATTGGACGTTGCCTCGGCTTAATATGGAGCCGCGCTGGATGGGGGTTGCACTTTCAGCCACCAGTCCCCCATCTATTTGAGAACGGCCCAAGTCATGCAAGGCTCGATGAGCCGTTTTGTGAACGTCGGGTTGTGCTGTCATGCACCGTGGGTGCGACCGCACCAAACGGAGATCAGGGAGCAAGAGGGTGCGGCGGGGGAGGACGGCAGTATTTCAGTCCCGTTTCCCCCAAATGGCGACCCTGCGGGTGGGGGCCCACCTGCTCGCCCGTCCGCGTGGCTGCCAGAATCGTTCGTCCGTCACGCCGTCTTTTCGTGACAGCCTTCATCCATGTGAGGAGAAAGTCGAGCTTTCACGTCGTTCGTCCCGCCGGCCAGTCGATCTCGGAACTCATCGATCATTAGAAAGTGGGAGAGTGACAGAACGTGTTACGTTTGGAGTGACCAGAGTTCCGATCCGGGAATCGCTCGCAAGCACTCGGCGATAGCGAGCGCGGTTCCGAACTTTCGAGCATCGCTCGTTGCGTTTCGGAGTCCGTCGGAGATCGAGAAACGAATCCTGCCTCGAATCACGTATTCTCTCTTTTTTGCAGAAACTGCATCGTGAGACAGACCCCACGTACTTGGCGAACTCGTTCTCCAAGATGTTGATGCGGCGGCTACACCGTGGCGGCGTCATCTGGAAGTTGGGAGGGGCCATGGTGTTTTCATGGCTGCTGTTAACACTGTTTGCGTCAACACACAAGGACATAATTGAGGATGCCAATCACGTGTTCCAGCCTCAGCAGCCGCCGCAACTGGTCGAGCTCAACGACGTGGCTGTCGAGGTGAGTGTTTTGCCGAAGCTTTCCCGCATGACCGCCGTGAGCTCTCCAGTCAGCGTGTAGTGCAGCGGAATTGCGGGAGTAGTTGGCGCTCGGCCGCAACGATCGGACGGCTCTTACCGATCTCCACCGCGACCGCCAAGCAATCAAAACAAGCTAGCAGGCTGGCTCGTTGCCCACCAGGAGAGCCGAGACGGTCATAACGAGGCTAAGAAGCAAAAGTTTTTCCCCTGCATGCTTAGTGCGTTCAGCCGCTTACGCATATTTTCCGGCTCGTTGCCTTCGTGGCGCGGACGATAGCCAGGCATATTTCCCGTCTACACGGGCGGGTTTACCGCGACACCTCTTCTAGGAGGCCGGCAGCTACGGAATTCTACTTTTCGCAGCCTCGTTCCTCCCGTAATCCTTTGTTCGCCTTGTCTCGCGTGTCGCCCCCCACCCTGTCCCCTCTCCTCGGGGTCGCACTTTCCAGCGAGCGTGAATCGGGGAGGGGACGGGACTTTCGCAAGGATCGCACGCCGCGTGAACTGACGCGAGCGCTCGGCACTGAGTAGCTCAGTACAGATGTCGTGTGGTCTCCGCATTGGTCGTTTTTTTTTTCTTTTATCGATTGCTTGTCAGGGCCGACCAGCGAGGCCGACCGGCTCGCGAAAGTTGCGAACCGCCTGGTTGACTGCTTCCAAACGTGCGTGTCCGTCCGCCGCTGGCGGGCCCGTTTGTCCGCGTCTGAGGGCAGGCTGAGCCGCTGCTGGCCTGCGCAATTTATACGGGAAAAGATCTCCTGGGGTTCGTGTCCTACAGCGTATTCGCATTAGGTTCCGAGCTTCCCCGTTCATGAGTGAGTCAACTCCATCTTTCTCAACGGACCATGTTCGCCGATCTCGGCGCCTGGAGAGCTCCACCGAAACGAGTTTGAAGCGATGTCAACGACGGATGATTCATTGCAACTCCCGAACGAGGCCAGGAACGAATCGATTCGCCCCGTGATGCTTGCCAGACCACGATCTGGGCGAGCACTCGGACGAAAGGGAATTTTCTAACTGCCGAAACTTTCTGCGGAATTATCCCGAAGCGACGAATACTTGTTCCTGGGGGAACGATTCGGCCGAGAAACAGTCACTCGAAGTGCTTTGATGGCATCCGCAGGCGGCATTCCATTCGCAAGCAACACCCGCACCCCCGAAGCCGCTAGTCTGAATGCCTTCCTTTCATGCTTTCTGCACGAAGTCTCGGAAAAGCAGAGCTTGTGCATACCGCACGTTGCACGTGGCGCTTCCTATCGACAGTTGCTCGGGGCTCGATTTCGATGCTGATCGGTCTCGCAGTCATCCAAACTCGTTTCATTTGGAACTCCTCGCTCTGGATTCTCTCATTGAGCTGGAGGGGGGTCCTGTCGTTCTTTTGATCGTTGTCGTCGTCGTTTCGGTTGCTCTGGTGGTTGTCGTCATGCTCGCCTGTGTCGGCACTCGTCCCTCTCTAATGCATCCGAGGGCGTCGTACATGAAGAGACAACTTGAGCGAAATCACCAAATTAGCAAACGCGAAGAAAAGACAGCGGAGTTTTTGTAAATGGTGGAAACATCCTGAAGAACGAGCCGAGAGGGGGAGAGACTCGAGTGAGCTGTTGAGGGCCGACTGGTTTGCAGACGCACCAAGAAAACATTGTTCCTCGCGCGTCGACTTCTTCTGCACGCCAAGCGCGCTCAATACCGACTGATTTCGAGCGGGTCCGAGCACAGCACCCCGTAGATTCCTGTACGAAACAGCTAACCAAAAATTGTTTCAGCCCCCGAACAGCGCGAAAGCGCCCGATTTGCCGCTCGCCAAACGCCGCGAACGTCAACAAGGTCCATGGGCACTCCCTCAGAACAAACTCGACGTTGGGCAAGGCGTCATCAGGGTGCCGGAAGACGAGAACGCGCCCGGAGAGAACGGCAAAGGCGTTGTCTTACCATCGAACCTCACCGGCGACGCGAAACGACGCTACGACGCGGGATGGCAGAACAACGCGTTCAACCAGTACGCGTCCGACATGATCTCGCTGCACCGGAGTCTGCCCGACATGCGCGAGGAAGGGTGGGTTGAGAAACGGTTCTTCACGCCTCATGATTATGCCTTGCAGGAGACGAATGGATGCTCGGCCACCGGACCGGCAGGCCATCTAACCGACCGTCTAGTGGAGTGCTTGTAAATGAGATTCGTTGTCGGAGAGTGCTATCAGGCCTGGCTCGGACAGTGCTAATAAATGGCAAGATATCCGCCTTCGGTTCGTCGGTCGGTCGCTCGCTCGCTCGTTCATTCGCTCCATACTCTCGCTCACAACTTGCTCATATGTATGCTAATTTTATGGACAGCTGGCCGCTCCGAATAAAGGAGGTAATAAGTGTCAAAACCTCGGTCGACGACACCTGCACTCCCGACAAGAAGAGAAGCCTCAATAACAACGACAACAACAACGAACTCACACATCTAGTTTCACTTGCGTGTGATAGCGCATGCTCGGGCGTGCGACCCTTTGACGAATGCTCCAACACAGCGTACGGATAGATCCATCCCGATTATAGCTCCGACACTTGCTGTACATTGCAGGTGCAAGACGCAGAAATACAGGCAAGATTTGCCGCAGACTAGTGTTATCATATGTTTCCACAACGAGGCCTGGAGCGTCTTGATGAGAACCGTACATTCTGTGATCGATCGCTCGCCCAAACACCTAATCAAGGAGATCATTCTCGTCGATGACTTCTCGGACATGAGTCATCTCAAGGTGAGGCGATGAGCTCCAAGGACTCGATGTTTGAACAGCGGAACGCATCTCATATGACAGGGAGCATTTTTGACATTGCGCTTCCCCAGGAGCAACTCGAGGACTACGCTCGAAAGCTGGGAATCGTTAGAATTGTCCGAGCTTCGAAGCGGGAGGGCTTGATCCGAGCCCGTCTTCTGGGAGCGAAGTTTGCCACAGCACCGGTGCTCACATATCTCGACTCGCATTGCGAGTGCAGTGCAGGTGGGTGCGTCCCTGGAGGCTTCTCTTGCGAGAGGCTTCTCAGACAGCATTACGACTCGTATCGCTTGTCGAGTGGGTTGATTCTCCAATGGTTGGTTCCTCCCAGGTTGGTTAGAGCCTCTCCTGGACCGAATCGCCATTAGTGAAACAAACGTCGTCTGTCCCGACATCGACATTATCAGCGCGGAAACGTTTGCCTACCGAAGAACTGGCGGTCCTGTGAACATCGGGGTTTTTGACTGGGATCTTATGTTCGATTGGAAGGTCTACACATATTGGTAATTCGATGAGCAACACCTCGTTTCGTGCCTTAGCTCCAATGATTCTCGATCACGGCTCCCCCAATTTCGACGGGAAAAATTGAACAACCGCCTTAGGTTCACGGGAGGAATAACATGGAAGATGAGAGATGTTTCAACCATTGGAGAATCAACTCGCGACGATTCCAAGACACAGAGCGTTCATGATGAGGAGGAGGAAAGCAAGACTTCCGTTCGAAGAGCGCCGAGCGAAATGGACACCGTAGAAGAGGAATGACGTTGTTTGATTCCAGGATGGCTCGAGCCGTTGCTAGAACGCATAGCAGAGGCTGAGTCCAACGTTGTCTGCCCTGTGATCGATGTCATCAGCGACAGCACGTTCGAATATCCCCAACGCCGGCCCGGGTACACAGTGAACGTGGGAGGATTCGACTGGAATCTTCAGTTCAGCTGGCACGCTCTGCCCCAAAGGTAGCCTGCTGGATAGCGTGATTTCTGCCGCAGCTCAACGGGAACACGTCTCAAGACCACCTTTCAAGAAGCTCCCTCCCCCAAAGAGCAGTTTCAGATTTGAATTCTCGCAACCCGGCGATGGAATCTGAAGTTTGCTTCTTTTCCGCAGGGACAAGAGTGTTCGGGAGCACACCTGGTCGCCGGTGCCATCTCCGACCATGGCCGGTGGTCTCTTCTCGATTTCGAAGGCGTATTTCGAGAAACTCGGACTTTACGATAGCGGTTTCGACATTTGGGGCGGTGAGAACCTCGAGCTTTCATTCAAGGTGAGAAAGGCCCCTCCGGGAAATTCTCTGTCAACTCATCTATTCTATCGAATAACAGAATCCGTTCACAACCACGAAGTGGTTACCTGAGCCATGCTGGCTCGATACTGTCCCTGGGCGATGCGGCCAAGGGAACACACGACCAGGGGCGTACCCCGCCCTTTTTTTTGGAGGGGGGGGGGGGGGGGGTCAAGGATGTGATGACGACGATGATGATCACCTGTGAAGACTTAGCTGATAACACTGAATCTTTGCGGAACAATTCCGCCCATTGAAGTGGAATTTACTCCATCCTTCCCATCATTGTCGAAGACTTTCGGAGGGGACACGCCCCCCTCCCCCTGGCTATGCCACTGCAGACGACTATTCCTGCAAAAAAACAGTCGTAGTACGAGGCATAGTTACACTGAGTCATGCACGGTGCGTTCATCAAGCGCCAGGCCCTCCAGGCCGTTCCTAGCATCGTAAAACTGGTTCAGTTCGAACGCGAGCATCAACGTGATGCTTTGGTTATCTCCGGCTGCTTGCGCCACTGAACGGATGCGTATCTAAAAATCCCTCATTCGATTACGCGCTACCAGAGACTCCATAGTGCGAGCATAGCTCTCCCCCGAACGTGCAACTCGATCACTGTTCTCCTTGATCTCGATCGAGTTCGCCGCCGCGACTCTGACATGGCTGATCTGAAAAGACATACGGAGCACGACGTCCTGTGGTGTACCTCGGAAGACCTCCATCCTGAGTCGAACGTATTTCTTCCAGGTCTGGATGTGCGGAGGACGGCTCGAAATCGTTCCCTGTTCACATGTAGGCCACGTTTTCCGGAAGCGATCACCGTACAAGTGGTTGAAGGGAGTGAATGTTTTGAAGAAGAACTCTGTGCGTCTGGCAAAAGTGTGGATGGACGAGTATGCCAAATACTACTTCGACCGCATCGGGCCTGAACTCGTGAGTACTCACAGGAATTCGGATGCAATCCCAGGTATTTATGAGGGGAAGCTCAAGTAATAATCGACACCTTCCTTCCAGGGAGATTATGGCGACATTTCCGAGCGGGTCGCGCTGCGTCAATCCCTCGGGTGTAAATCATTCGACTGGTACGTCAAGAATATCTACCCGGATCTCTTCATCCCGGGCGAAGCTGCCGCTTCGGGCGAGATCAGGAACTCCGCTTTCAACAAGAAATGGTGTCTCGACAGGTGAGCTGGCGCCTGTGCGCGCTCCGCTATTCCATCACTGAATGACCTCTTCACACGGAGAGTGCACCTCTTTACTGAGTTGAATTTATCCTTCCTTCAAGTGCGGCAACTGTCCATAGCACCGTCTCCGTTTACCCTTGTCACGGGCAAGGCGGGAATCAGTACTGGCTCTTCTCGAGGACGGGCGAAATCCGGAGAGACGAGCTTTGCCTCGATTATTCGGGAGGGGACGTTGTTCTCTATGCCTGTCATGGATCGAAGGGCAATCAATATTGGCGCTACGATTCATTGGTAAGGGTGACATTTTTTGTTCTTCGATACGGAAGTGAGGAACGCTGTTTTTCCTCCCCTTCTGGACATCAATCGACGAGCTCAGGCTCGAACCTAGCTTTCGATATGCTCTCGGGAACTCTCAGAGTTCTTGTCGCTTTGTGCTCGATTTTCCTGCGACCTAAGTCAAGCTCTGATTTCGGTGGAAGTTTCCCTGAGTTTATCGTCGAGTATGACGACTCTCGGTCGGAAGCTCGTGGCGGAGACCATCTTGAGCTCATTATGGAACCATTTACAGACGAAGCAGCTGAAACACGGCAGCAGCGAGAAATGCCTTGCGATCAACGAATTCAAGACGGGGTTATCCATGGAGTCCTGCGGTTCTTCCGATCGACAACAGTGGTCCTTCGTGAACTTCGACGCGTCCAAAGTCCAAGACTGAGCCGGAACGGAAGCGGAGGCAAATTAGAACGTTACGAGGCTCTGTCCTCCATTTGTTGTTGTGATACTTAGTCAGTCTTCGAATTGAAATCCTCTCGCCTCATCCGGAGAAGCGCTCGGCAACCTCATTGAGCCCGCGGACCACCCAGCGCCCACCCAGCGCCCACCCAGCATCTCTGCAGAAGACCGGAAATTCGAATAAGATAAGATGTGGTTATTAAAAGCGTTGAATGATTGCAAAACTATTGTGAGAGTTTCGAGGAGAAACGACTGCATCGCTCATGCGCAGGGAGGAGGCGTATCTTCCGAGACTCAAACCATAGTTATTCTGGCCACCACTGTTAGGAGCAAACAGCGCCGATTGGGACTCTGGAAGCGGCTGACGAAACCGATTCCATCCATTTCAAAAGATTCAACATCCCGAAGAACTTGGTGCAGCTCTGTAAGAAGCCGTTTCGCTACGAGTTGTTCGTGATGGATCATAGAGTGCGTTGGCATCACGCCACGATACGTCAACTCTCTCACCCGGGCTACTAGTCCTGAGAATCGTCCAGCCACGTTCGGAGTTTAGTTTGGAGCTTCGTCTGTGCCTCATCGAATGCATTTCTGCATACTGATCCCAGTTTACAGAAAATAACTGTCGAAAGCGTCGGGATATTGGGCAGCGGCGAAAGGAATGCTGACTCGTCGAGCTTGGCTGAGAAGAGTTTGGTTGTCTCATTGAATCATTCTCGCGGACGAAGATTCATCCACCAGTTCCGGTCATAGCTTTTCCAGAACTTTCTCAGCAGCTTGCGATATGAAGGATTGATCACAGATCCCCCCGCCCCGATGTACCGCTACGCTTCCTCTTCGATTCGGAGCGCTGTCTGATGTGATGCGTTCAAGAGTGACTCCTGAGCGCAAATTACCTCCGTCATATCTCTCCCCTGCTTCTTCATTTCCTCATCGAGTCGTTAGAAATGTTCTTCTGGCGTCCCTCACAGCTGCGAATGCTTCGCGAGAAAGTGCCGACCGAGTCTTGAGGGTTTCGTTCGACAAGCTTTTCGATCACACGAGACGAATTGATCGGGGATGGAGCTCGGTACCAGGTTCTTGAACGAATCCGAATTTCAAATAATTTGTATCGTGCTTCTTCGCGAGTTTTAGTTTCTTCGTACCCTGACCACAGCTTTGCGTGTTTTCTCGCTTCGTGAACTGGCTTCTCAATGAGGGCAGATCGTCCTGAGTGGAGTCGTCGACCGCAGCGGTACAGTTATCATTGCTGTCAGTTACATCCAGTGCTACAGCTCTGACGGCGAAAAAGAGCGGAATATTCATTTGCCTCCCTTCCCGAGTTCTCGAAGCCAGCAGATGCGATCTCGGTTCTGATCAGCTGTGAACTCTGAAAGATTGAGAAGGAAGGAGCGATTTCATTGGACGGTGTCCCACGATCCCTCTCAGCTTTGAGATGAACATGCGCCTTGATCGTGTACGATCCAGACGTGGGAAAGCCACAAAGCTGATGAAGAAACGACCACATCGGTGAGCAACCGTCCTGCGCCGATCCAGCTGTGCTGCTATCGATTGAGGAAAAGAACGCAGAGAACCAGGTCGCACAACAGCATGCCCGTTCTCGACATTGCTCGCACAGCTCGTGAGGTAACAACTCCAAGCGAGAAAGCTTTCGACTGAGTCTGGACCTTTGCTGTGATCTTTGAGCGGCCGCAGTGAGTTTTTCCACCTCACCAGACCGCTGGATCCCTGATCTTGGGGATGGAGAGCTCGAGCGAGGAGGAAACGTTTCGATTGATTAATTGCCTCGTTCAACTGTTCGAGTGCTTCGGTTTTTTGGGAGGGGTGATCGATTCAGATGGTGACATGAGGGACGCGCACGACGGACACGCGCGAGGAAACGCAATATTTTCATGTTGAAGATCTCTTAGATTCGATGCGTCTGGTGGATTCCGTAACTTGGGAGTCAAGTCAGGTTTCGACTCGCTGAGCAGTTCGGAGCGGGAGACGCTGGAGTTCAACCCGTTTCGCGTTTAAATTTCCATCTCGCTCCAGCTGCTGGCCTTCTCCTTGTAATATAAAACTCGATTAATTGATGGGGATTCAATGCCAAACCGGGTCGCGATGTGCCTTATAAAGTATGAATGCTGTTTTTAATAAACCCTACTCGATTGTGAGGAATCGCTGGTTCTCCATGTCTAAAAGTAATCTCCAGTGTATGCGAACACTCTTGGAATGTGCCCAGAGGCCTACATAACTGGCTGATAGAATCTTAGGTCTCAAGATCGTAGTCGATAGACAGTTCTCCGCGTTGACCTTCATCGAGGTTTCCATTTTCTGGGACTCGGCTGTTCCGAGGTACGAAGCTGCATCCCTGATCTGGAACACACACTTCCGAGTTCAGAGTTCCAACAAATCATTATCGATGCTGCTCCGGATTTCCTCGGAACTCGCACACACTGAAAACCTCTCCTGAGGAGAGTTTTCAGTATGAGCGTAATGTTCGTCTAGTGGGCCCGTGCTCGTGGAATCCTCCTCTCCGACGGATTTCGAAATAACTTATTCAGTTCGCTCAAGTTCTCTGATGACGCGATCCAGGATTTCAGCATTCTACCAACAAGAATCGATCGTCGGGAGTGGCATCCTCCACGAACTCTCCGAGAGATGCGAGATGTGTAGCATATTCCTCTACCTTCCTCATCTGACCGCCCGCGAGAAGGAGCATCACTGTCGCCACCGAGCCATCTTCCCGGTTCAGAAACTTACCGCGTCTCAGAGAAACTCTTCTGACTCGCTCAGGGAGATCCAGCGTCCCGCCCATAGTTTCTTCGTTGCTGAACGCCCTGTCCTCGATTGAACAACATTCGCATGAGTCGAATATGCACTCGGTAGTTGGGCCTTTCGCAGGGGCTTCTCCTGTTTTTGGAGTTGGATGCGCGCATCTGGCTTCTTATCCTCTGTCCGATACGAATCGAGCTGAGTATACTACTTCGTGCACTCTATAAGTTCCGTTACGAAGGTATGCGTTTGCGGAAGCAGCGGCCATCTTACATCCGATAGGAAAAGAAATACGAGCAACGGAGGAGAGATACAACCGAAGATGTACGATGGCCGGTCACGTAATATTCAGCGCGGGATTGTACAGAGCCCGGGGCGCGGCGCCGGGATATCTCTCTCTTTCTCTCAGAGAGGCAGTATCAGTTGTCGGAACGGTCTCGCGGTTCTCCCACACGGCAACGGGCCGAGCATCATCTGAATGCCAGACTCGGTCGGAGTTAAGGTGAGCTAGTGAGTAGTGTGGGTGTATATCGTTCCATCAGTCTGTTTGGACGACTCCGCTGTCTATCCGCCCATCCGAATGCCGAAAGAGTCCATCGCGGCTACTAATGGCATCGCTGCAAGCACAAAAGACATCAAAGGAGGTATTAGAGATCTGTGCAGATCTCGTTCGCGGCGGAGCGGACGATGCTCATTCACCCACTCGTTCCTCCGCGAGGTTTTGGCTTCAGCAGCAGCAACTGCAGCCGACGGCGACGACGATTGGCGTCATTGAGACACGGGGCGTGAGTGATTTCGGCTTCTCCCCGAAGCTCGAAGGGGGACGTCGAGAGGTGTGGGCGGTATGAATGGTGCATGAATGTGTCATGTTCACAAGTGCATGTGTCCCAACAGCCGCCAGGCCGCGCCCATTGTTGAAGACATCGAGGGATACGGATTCGCGAGCACCGACGCAGTTGGTTCCATGCCAGCTAACTCTTCCTAATGGTCGCTCATTTATTTCTCTAACCCTTTGGCTCGGTGTTCTGGGCGTCGGCTCCGACATCTGCGAGCTTTCGACGCGACTCGGGCTCGCGTTAGACTATGCAATACCGACGGGTGCAGCTGCTCGCAACTGCCGGTTCGAACCGCGTTCATATACCACTATCGTCGAAAACGGCGGATCCGCCCCCATATGTCTTGTTTAGGGTGAGCGATTCTTCCCGCGGCAGCTACCAAACAGCAGCATCATCATCATACGCGGAAGTGCAATCGCTAGGACGGGTTCGAGCTAAAGAGCGATAACTCCGAGAGGATCTCGAACGCGACCCGACGAGAGAATGAACCAACGAATGACATGGGCCGTGGGACAGATGGAGAAATGCGCCATGAATAACGCCAACGTGAACGCAGACGACTTCACGATCTCGTTGGATTCATATCCAAGCGCGGCAGGTGTCGCAACAGAACCCTGAGCTGTTTTGTTTCCCCTTCCTCGCCTCGCGGCTGTTCCCCGTTAGTCGAATGCTCGATTTGTTCACACAAATTGCTCTGGATGTATCACTCATAGAGCCACGATGGAGGTTGGGATCGGGTTGGCCGTGGCGACTTGAGCAAGCCTCATCGGGGCTAATATCCCTTATTGCAACCATCAAGTGGTTTCAGCCTTCCCGGGGAGGAAATTCGCGTGGCTTTCGGTATTGGCCACCTCACCAAGGAGCGGCCTTTCGAACGATATTCAGCAGTCGACTGCCGTTCGTCCAACGAAAACGAAGACTGACGCACAAGAATTCGAAGCATGCCCGCTGCGGATCAGAGGTGAATGCGTTCGACCTTCAGCGTCGGAACGTTCAGGATATCGTTCGTTTTATCGATCCCCTCGAGTGTCTCCTGCTTGTCGCTGTTCTGGACGTAGCTGTATCTCCAACCAACTCTCTCGGCTTTCGGGAATGCGAATCCCAACGGGTTTCTTCTGTGCTCCGCGTATTGATGACACCACCTCCTGGATGGTATCATTCCTCGGTACCGTGCATGACCTTGTGGTCCGCGCTCTCTACACTGAGCCGTAGAAGTGAGTGGCCGGATCCGGGACGGGGCTCATCCATTGAATGACGTCCTTCAGAGAGGGAGAGAGGCTCTCAAAGAAGCCCGGCCTTTCCCGAGGGCGGGAATGAAAAGCCCCACGAGCGTTCGGTCAGCGAGTTAGTTGCGTAGTCTCTGGTGGACAACTGCCAGTTTCCGAACCCGGGCGGTTTTCCTTCAGCAAACACAACAAGCGTCATCGCACATGGATCGTCTAGGTTCGATAGCGGCCGAGCCGCCCAACAATGTTTTCTATAAATCGAGAGAAACCTCTCATTCCCAAGAGAACACTCGACGGAAAGTTCTGTCGACAGACGTACGAAAACGGGACGAAGAAAGATCTCGAGCTTCGTCCCTGGTAAGCGACTCCACGGACGACGATCACCCTGTGGCGACATGACGGGAAACTTTTGTTCTCACAACCTAAAGGAGCGAGATAACAGATTTGCTCTCCGCAATCACGGGATTCTTCGAGTCGGGGAGCGGGCGACACTTCCTAGCAGTGGGTCTCTATCTGACGACTCCATCCAAAGGCGCGCTTCAGTTAGTTCGCGAAGCAGCGTTAACTCATTGTTCTGGGTGTCGCTAATAACCTCGGGCAACTGGCACCCCGAATTGCAGGTCGAAATTGACGCCGACGATTTGTAGGAGACCGTTTTCAGAACAAACTATTCCACAAAACAAAACCGAGCTCGTTCGAAACGGCTAACCGTATCTCCGCAGTTGTTGGCCGGGCTCCACCGCACGATTTAGCAAGCAACTCGATCCTCGACATCTCGTTGGAGTCCAAAGTGTACATTGATTCCGGCGTGGTTCAGCCTGAACGATTCGGATCTCGAAACGGTAGACGCTTCGACCGATTCTTCGAGTCTCTGCGATCGAGGAATCAAAATCTCAGCGAGGAACGTTGTCGCCCTCGCCAAGGCACAACCGATCCCATTCCCGAGCGGCAACCTTCACACGGAAGGCCACTTTCGATATGGACCTGTCTGGATGCTCGAGGCTTGGACACTGGCCAGAACCCCCGCGATGTGCGTCGTCGCGAAAGAAGCCCCTCGATAAAGAACAAAAACATCTCCGACGTAACTCTGCAGGACCTGCTATTGTGCTCTCTGGAATCCAGTTGCCTCGATTCAGGACGAGTCGAGATTGGAGTCGAAAGCTACGAGTAACGAAAAAAGGACTCGCGAACGATGTTGCACACATACCCGCTCAGACAGTTCGGTGCAGAGCAAATGAGATAGCGATGTTCGATTGCTAGAGCCGTATCGATCCTTCCTCGCACCGATGTCGTGTGATGTGTCGCTTGCTCCCACGAGACTCGGTTCCTTCTTGGCTTTTGAAGAGCCGCACGCGTCTCGAAGGAATTCCCTCCTCCGAACTCGTTCTGTTCCCCGATGCTCGGCACGTCACCAGTTGCGCACAAACGTTGCCTGTTCGTCTTCGGCTACGAAATATGACACCCTTCGCTCGCAAACAATCAGAAACCGAGGCAGCTGACGAGTTCCAACGGCTTCCCTGTGTTTGCAGGGCGAACGTAGCGGTATATACAGAAGCTCTAGATGCGAAACTTTCACAGGGTGCGGCGGATCCAAAACGAACGATCGCCAGCAGTTTCCGCCGCACTTTTGTCCAGCGAATCCATCGGATCTTGGCCGTCGTCGAGTTCGAGCCCCAGCCGATAGGGAACGAGTCGTCAGAGAATCACTAATCGAGCCGTGTCGTGATTCGCTCAGCTACCACGTCCAACATTGTTGGCTCCCTTCGAACCCTCCCTCTTCGGAGTTTCACTCCTAGCGA
The DNA here is from genome assembly GCA_037576195.1 of Phytoseiulus persimilis. Lineage (NCBI taxonomy): Eukaryota > Metazoa > Arthropoda > Arachnida > Mesostigmata > Phytoseiidae > Phytoseiulus > Phytoseiulus persimilis. The sequence continues at coordinate 5,936,256 of CM075104.1, forward strand.
TGAAACTCTTAGTGATGATTTCCAGAAATCGACACTTCCCCCTCGATCCTCCCCAGTCAGTCTGTTGTCCGATGCGGCTCCGCTATTCCTCGTGTTCCGCCATCTGAGCTTCATGAATTTGACTCATTTGAATCGATGACGGAAGATGAGACTGAATCGAAACGTGGCTCCTGCTCCCGACACGGTGTGTCAAGAGCGGCGAAAAACTCTCGCACAGGTTTCCCGTGCTCGAAGCCCGGAAGGCAACACATCGTTCGGCAGATCTCTTCCAGGGTCCACGCTCAGCTCGTCGGAGATATCGTTGAGAACAACTGCCAGCTTGTTCTCAAGGTCCATGAGAAAATTTCCGAGCGATATGAATTGGACGTGTTCGAATCTCCGGCGACTGCGAGGATGTCAAAGATGTATCCGGCCGCCTGGAAGGCGCAAGGCACGTTGTATGGCTCCGCTGAAATGAACTCAAAACGTGCCTCGGAGATGATCCAGCACCTCGATCACTTGAACGTGACTGCGGGACACGGCTCCGGATCCCATCTTTCGGAGGGGTTTCTCCCCGCTCTCTGTAGAAGTTCGCCCATGTCACATGATCTCATTCCGGTATTTTTTCGTCCCCACTTTTGCGCGAAACGAAACATGACTCTTGTCTTGACGTCGTCATCGTAGGATCGAGCGCCCCCCCCTCCCTCTCGTCGAGCCGGCCACGTGGCGTTCTTCAAAGCCGTCCAGTTGAACTCACCGCTCCGATGCGAATACTTCCCGAGGAACGGATGCGGATATTCAGCCGCGAGGCTCCGGATATCTCAAGTTCGAATCAATGGGCGCTCCTCAACGCGGAACATTTCAGCTCTCAGCCTCGACTGAACGGCGAGTTTCAATTCAGCTTCGAGCGTGAAAACGGAAATCCCGTTTGACAGATGCTGGGAGCGACAGGGATGAAATGATCTCAGGTTGGAGCAGAGAACTCCGAACGAAGCCAACTTTGCATGAGGGAAACACAGTAACTTTCGCCGACAGGAATGAAGGATCGGGCCGCTTTTGGAACGAGTTTTGCCCCGCGGCTCTCCTCACCCCTCACCTCGGTGCCGCGCGGGTCGGCTGCTCGGTGGGGCTGAGGTGCGGCGCGGCAGTAGATTCCCGGCTTTTCGGCACCTGTACGATCCATCTCATCGCTCGCCAATGGAAACCGAATGGAAAAGTTTTCCCATTCCCGCATCGAATGGGCTCAGCCCCGGCCGAAACGGAAACATTGTTTTGAGCCCGTTTGCCTTCCGAAGCTCCGAGCCAAATGAAAGTTGGATTGCGCTCCATCCTTGTTTCGCAACCGGAAAGGAGCTGATGAAGCGTTGCGCGAGTACATTGAGCCGTTTCTGCGATACAAACTTTCTCCTCACCTCGCTGATGGTTGAGAAAAATTCCGATTTCTCTCGTCCCCCGTCGCGAACTCACCTCGATCAGCCCGCGCCGCAGTTACTTCCTCGTTCTTCCGTTACACTTTGGAGGACGACGACGACGACGACGAGGATACCGGCGCGATCGACGAGATACTCGAGATGATCCTGATCGCTGAAGACGGAGAGCTCGGTTGTCGAATCGGAACTTCCATTTTGGGCGTGCTCCAGCGCGCTCCCACGAAACCCCAAAGGTATGAATGTTGGCCATGATTCGACCTCGGCGACCGCCGTGCTGTTTCAGTCGTCTCAAGGACTTTGAGCTGAACTGAGCCGAACTTTGGGCATAAAACGCTCGGCAGCCGCTGTCGCTCCTGCGAGCAAAACCCGTCGGGGATTCGGATGTTTTCGAAAATGGATTCCGTTTTACCACGCCTTCGCTGCCTCGAGCTCTCTCCGTCTGCTCGGCGGTCCGTTGTTAGAATTGTTGGTGTCAACGGTGAGGCTGAATACATAGTAGAAAGAGGAGTTGGAGAAAAAGGTCGATTTGAAAGAATCCGACAGCAGCTGCTGCCTGATCAGAATACAGATCGAGCCATAAATCCTGATGTATACGTTTACAATGAGCAGGCAGTGAAGGTGCGTGTGCCCCGAATCCACAATGCCGTCGTCGGCAGCCCGTTGCACCCGCTCCCAACGACACAACCAACGAAGACTGATGGTTCTCGAAGATCGGAGACACTTTGAAGGAAGCTCGTGAAATTGAAACGGGCCCCCTCGAGCTCCCCCGCCCTCTGAGAGTCCCCCCCCCCCCCCCCTCCGAGCCCCTCTCTGCCCTCGGCGATTACTCGGGATAATTTTCTGACCCGTTCTCAACAAGAACTCTCAAGGTTTTTCGACGAATAGGTGGGTCGTTCGCTGGAGACGGGAGCTCTTCGTTTTGTCTGTTGAACTCGTCGAACACGCGTTTTGCGCGGTTCGAATGATGAAAGAGAATGAAGTCAAGCTTCCGATTCATTGCATGCGCGCGTGAATAAACATCACGCACCGCTGAGCTATGCTCTATGTTCGCTGTGGAGGCTTTTAAACACACACAGGGAGTCATTTGAGGTCGCCTCCCCAGGTGACGGGTTTCACGGCTAACAAGGCGCTTGGTTATCGGCAGGGGAAACGAGTGCACGTAGCCGTCGATCCAACTGGAAGGAACAACGTAACGCCAGTGGGGACGTGGGGAACGAATCGTCGAACCCAGTCGACGAAGAAGAGAATTCCGAGATCGATTGATGGAATGAAGAGGATGAGTCCAGAACTGATAAATCGTGATTGAGACTCGAACAGGGCTCCTGCCAAGCTGACTTTTGAAGTCATCCTAGTCGTTTCCCGCCAAGTTTCGCCGGCCGTGGACCGCGCGAAACTTCACCAAGCGTTGGTCAGCTGAACTCGCCTCGAGCGAGTAACGCTGTTACAGGAGCTGTCTCCCGAAGTTGCATTGTATGATCAAGTGGAGTCGCTTCATTCCTCGAGAACAGACCGCCGTCCTCGCAACAACAGGGGTCGGTCCACGCATAGTATGAGCTGCGGGGGCTGATCTCGCTCATGGGAAAGTTTCTCGACGACTTCAGAGCGGAGCTCAACGTGCGGGTTTCTTTCTCCGTATTCATCCCTACTTGCTCCTCTCAAGTGGTACGCAACTAGCGGCGGAAGCTGTTCCCTCTCTGATTAGGCGACGGAGTTTAGAGTGAGCCAGAGTATGAATGGGAGCCGCGTTTACCCGGAGTCTGGACCCAAGCTCCCTGGTCAACGTGTTTGTTGTGAACATAAGGTGTTCTTTTCTGAATAACGGTATTGTGAGACGCAAGCCGCAGGCGGCCGCCGAGTCCGAGCTCATATACGTGCGTCCGAGTTCGTATCAGATCGCCGAGACATGCGGACGGCACGATAGACAGGACGATGCTCCTTTTAACACGCACCTCAACGCAAAGAGGAATAAGTTTGCACTTATTCTCCCTCGTTGGAGTTTTGAAAGGTCAACAGATTCCCGTGTTTCCAGTAAGTCAAAGTGCCAGAACCTGGGATCGCTCCAGGTTCGTGCCTCTTCTTCCTCAACTCTGATTCACACAGGTCGAGGGCATAACCAAGATTCTCTCAGCAGCCTCGCTTCAACAAAAGAAGTTTGAGCCACAAGAGTTGTGCAGAGAGCAGGAAACACTCTCGCCCTCGAATTTGTGATCGGCTGTATAAGTACACACACCATATTCACTTGTGAATGTTATCTCAGCAAAACGATCGGCTGCTCTGGATGTCAGCAACAGTTGAAAGGAAGCAAACAAGCATCCGTAGAGTGAGCAGACCGCCAACTGAAAATACAACCAACGATTTCGAACCAGGCTCGAGCTGCTCTCCATCCGACTCTTCCTTTGAGGCCGCCAGTCATGGCTCTGTTAACAGAGAACGTAAAAACGTTTACAGCGAATTAATCAAGCCCCTTATCTATCTCTGCCGCCGGACCGCTCGGAGTCGTCGGGGAAGCCTGAGGGAAAGGCGGGGAGCTGTTGGTGCCGAGCTTGCCAGACGAAGAGAAACGATGTGGACGGAGAGGGGAGCAAGAGCAGGAAAAGGGCGGGAATCGAGGGAGAGAAACAGTTCTCGGAGCAATAAATGAGGATTAATGATTGTGTTTTAATCAAACTTCATAGCCATCTTCCCTCGCCCCCCCCCTCCCTCTTGTTTATTCCCCTCTCTCTATTCCTTTTCAATCCTATCAGCCCACCTATACTCCTTCTCCGAGCTCCTGCTCTGTTCTACCATTCCTCTCGAGTAGGGGATTCAGTAGCCGAATGTGTCGGTTCCACGCCGTAAGGAGGTGGGGGGAAGGAGGTACACGCTGGGCCCAGTAACCGTACGAGATCCCACGGGAGAGAAACACAGTAGCCTCGAAATCTCTTGGGAACGGAACGTTGAGCAAACACGAGTGCGAGTGGGGGGGCAGGAAGCATGGTGAGCGAAAAAGTAGGGTGAGCGGGGAGGGCAGAGAAGGGGCAGAGCGACCGAAAAAAAAGCAAGCAAGAGCGAAGAAGCCTTGATTTATTGTTTCTGACTCCTCCCGCGTTATTTCCTCCTGCGCTCAGATGAACGCTTTTCCGCTAATTCGTCTTCCTGCCTGCAATTGCCGATGTCGCGTAAAGAACTCGATTCGGCTCAGTTTCGCACGATCTCTTCTCTTGTCGAGTTTGGAGGGGAGGGGGCTGGCAGTCGATCATGTTTACCCTACATCACGGAGGACCATGGGCATTGTCTCTACCCTTGACATACCATTGCGGCTCCACTCAGAGTCAGAGCAACCCGACCGCGGCCGAAGCAAGCAGTCCCATCCGACTTCCCCGCTGAGAAATAACAAGCGCATTCTGGTTCCCGACGCCTCACCTCGGAGAAACTCTGATATCTTTAGAGGTTAACCGGAGAGTAGCGAAGTCATTGGGTCTGTTCGCGTTATTCAGTTTCGTCCTTCGACTTATCCTGCCTCGTCTCCCTTTCCGACTTCCTATTTTTTTCCCTGCTGAGATCCTCTCGGATGGAATTTCCATGCAGGACACGTAAGTCTCCTCGAATATCTTGCGAATGCGAGTCTGATCCCCTCTCCGCACGGCTAGCGGTCGGACCGAGACTTTTCCCGTTCACGCCCCTCCTTCCGCCCAGAGACCCCATCCCGGAGGAGATAAGCCCTATTCGATTTGAATACTAATAGAAGATGTTTCTCTTGAAGCTCTCTGGAGAACGAAAGCCCTAGAGTGCATAATGAAGTAAACGACATCGGATGACTCTCAGCAACAGTCGAGTGATCCTTATTTTTATCTTTGGTGCGCATGAGTTTTCTTGCTCCCGATCCGCGCGTTCGTCGGAGCACCGTTGCCTGATCTCGAGTTCGATGTTTGTCCTTGGATATGATCCTCTGTCGATATTAGGCTCCCCTCTGCTTAGGAGGCTTGGAACGATCCGGAATCCGGTTCTTAGCTCGGAAACGAGAGCGAATCGAGCACGTCAACGAGAAGCCAGGAATCGAGTGATTCGACAATGATTCGCTTTTCCTCGGTCAGGATTCGGAGTTCGCACTGAGTTTTCAGTACAGGGCAGCCACCTGTCTGGCGATCAACCCAGCAGCTGATGACGAACAAGGGAACCGACTCGCTCGTGGTCCCCAGACTAGCCGTCCCTTCGTGGCATCACAGAGGAAAACTCTGTTCCTGTTTGGGGGGAGTGAGCGAGCCACGGATCAAAACCGACGGAATGATCTCATGTTTCGCCGATTTCCAATCGAGCGAAGCCATGAATATATTCGTCTGTTTAGAGAGAGCAGAATGTGAGACTGCAGTTTGAATGGCGTTGTCAAGTTTCAGTCCCTAACCGTTGAGCGGGTAACAGAGGCCTCATCGGCTGGAGTCCCCTCAAAGTTCCATTTTCGTTAGTCAGAAGAGAGACAGCTCCGTCGGCTTCATTAACCTCAACAGATTGGAGCAATGAATTTTCAGTCGGGTGATTTATCAACGGCGCCGGAGTCTTGCGCGAAAGGACAACAATAGCAACAGGTGATCCAACGGGATGCCGTTGAGGAATGCGACAACGGTCAACAGCGAGCGGTCTGTTGCCCTCGAATCCGACAGAAGTGCCTCGCGGAACGCGCGGGCTCGTTCAAACATGCAGATTCGCGCTGATTCCACATCCTACGCCTCCCCGGACGGAAGTCGGAAAATCAGTGGTTTCCCCGACGCCAACTTTGAGGAGGCACCGATTCCCCTGGTCGTGTGCCAGAGCCGCTAGCCGGGGCGGATAGCAACACAGCCCGGGTCGGAGGGCGAGAGGAGGTCGCCGGCGAAGGAACCAGGCCTCCGATTACCATCCCTCAGAGTTGATGACCGCTGGCGACAACGCAGAGCAGTTCGGAATCAATTCATGGATTGACCGGCTCGGAAACATCCGAGAGCTCGCGTCAGCCTTGGAGTCATGCAATTCTCATTGCAGCTATGCCGGGAACCGGTTGCGACCTCCTCCGGCGGAAGCTCAGCCGCGATGGCTACATGGAGCCGACGACGGAACTCTTAATGTCAAATCTTTCCTGTGCTCGTGCGGCTGGGAGGCTGCCGCAGACCGTCGTGCGCGTAGACTTCTCGGTGACACGAGACGTCGAGCGTGATATTAAATATCAGATATTCCCTTCTGTTGTCAGATACCACGACAGGCTTCTCCCTGGTCGGCTCGGCAGCTGCTCGCGACACGCTATTAAACGAGGAAATCTAGAAAGAAGCTAAAAAGTCGGCGTCCTCGCTGTCTTTCTCGGACTTATCCCTCGGTATTACTCAAACGGGGTCCCTTGGCGCTCTGTTATTATCCGAAGAGCGGCGAAACGTTCTCGCGGCCTGTGCTCCGAGGCGCTCGATGAGACCAGCTTCGAATTTCACGGCTCATTACGAATCTCCACGAAGTTTCAACGAATACCGCTGTTCGGAACCGCAGTTTCGGAAACGTTTATGCCGACACCTCTTTTGGGTCTTAGTGTGTGGTCACGTCTCAAGGCGTCAGGTTTGTGACAAGTTTCTCTTGCCAAATCGAGGCAAGTGGACGTGATATTAATATGAATTGGACACATGTCAAACTTCTGTGGCAGCTGCTCCGGACACCCGATTGAAGCTCCGAGTGGTTGGCGACACGGGTCGGACGGACGACCGAGGCGAATCGAAGCAGCGACCCTGAAGAAGCCGACTGCTCTGTCCCGCTCAATTGGTCTTCAAGCTATTTTGCTATATGCTCAACAGAACGATGTCCATCTTCTTCACGGCCGTCGTCTGAGCCTGTCAAAACGAATTCCGCTCCGAGGTGCACTCGAACAACCCGCGGAACATGGGTGAGCGTAACGTCGCGGCGTGATTGACCGAGTGACGGGAGGTTACCAGTTCCCGTACCGACCGGGAGTGGTCCCGGGGACTGATTGTGACCGGAGTCGACATCGCCATTGTCTCCGTTTCGGGCGAATTTCCTCATCGAGGTTTCCGGATCGGGGACGGAGGGGCGGCGCTCACGTTCCGGGAGAACTTGCGACCGGGAACACCGGAGGACACGGATCGGTGGAAGTCTGTGTCGAGTCAGGTTCGGAGTTCACCGAGAAGTGCATTCGTCTCACCCGGAGCGGCTCGCTCCTGACGAAAGCGGGGGAATGGATGCAGCCGGCGCTGACGGGCTTCGCTCAGATCGTCGCTTATGTCTGTGAAGGCAGTGATTAGGAGTCCTCCTAGGCGGACAGGACCGCATCTCGTTAGAGGCGGCGGGGTGCACGTCGGAAGAAGGCTGCAAAAGCACAAGAGCCTGCGACAGGAGCGAAAAATGGGCAGAGGGAGAGAAGGAGATATCGGAGAGGCGAGCTCCTCGAATAGCCCTTATTAAGTGGTGCTGACGGACACGCGGGCGAGCCTTGAACATAATGAAGGATCTCGGTCCATCGTCCTCGTTGTTGTCCTCCTCCCAATGAAGCAACACTCTCAGGAGTGCCATAGAGAATAGAGGCCACATGCTGTTGCCCTAAGCCCACGTTAATCTCATCGCTATGTCTCCCTCCGAACAGCCTACATGTTGTTCGGCCGTGCTTTCTTTTGCGCTTCGTCAAGGCCTGCTGGTACCCGCTTCAGAGTTATTTTCCTCGGGGGAGAGAGCATGTAGGCGAAGAACAATCTGATGCGATCCGCACTCCAGATGCAGCTCGACTGGAGTCCGAGCAACGTTTTGCTAAGCGAAATTCGTCGCCGGCTCGGGAAAGGTGAGCTGAACCTTCTCCTGAGAACGATCGTTCGATCTTGACACAAGTCTTCGAAAAATTGGATGTGTTCACACGATCCACCGAAGTCACTCAGTTTACCGTCGGCGGCGGTGATCGACCGTGGAGTTAACAATAGCTCCCGTTCCGCTGTCCCGTGGACCCGTGTACCTGGAGCCACGGGGAGCGCCTGCAGCTGTTTCGACTTTTGCAGAGCAGGCCTTCGAGCAGGGCGCCTGCGGCAAGAGCAGTGGGCAGCTGTCCGAGTGATGCTACACAGATCGAGAGGGAAGCTCGAATCGCAACTTTTTTCCTACGGGTTCGCAGCCGTCACGCGCAATTAGCTTGTTTCACGTGTTCCGGATTCGATCGGAGCATAAATCACCGTTTGGGAGGCTCGCGTTGTTCGTGCCGGGACTCAACATTTTTCAACGCGCTCGTTTCTCAACCCAAGTGCGGGAACGCCATCTGCAGCACCGCCGTCTTCTGAGCTGATTGCAGGTACTGCCACCTGCAGATCGCGAATGTTCTCAGGCTCAGAACGGGATTCCATCTCGGCTCCATACAGGGATACGAGCCCTCTTCGATGCCGAGGGATGATGCGCCAAAAATTCCAAGGGCTCCGTTCTCAACACGAGATCCTCATCTTCGCCGGTCGCATGAAACTTCCTCGATGCCTTCCGGGAGGAGAACGCCAGAGCACCCGCACGGGGATGGACCTCAACTTTCGGTCAGCTCGACGGCATAGGGGACATCGCGTTGATCCCCGGACAGGAAGCGCCAACGGAGGTTAAGCAGTCGTTATGAATTGCTGCGTCCAGCTTCCTGGATGGCCGAGAAACACGGACGGACAGGAAGACGCTTGCTCCGCCGTGAATGACAATGCGGCTCTCAGCCCGACTACAAAGACCGCTGTTTCTGAAGGGCTCATAAATTTCATTAGGAGACCACGTCCTCTTCCTCCTCACGCGCTCGCATCTCCTCATCCACTCCCCCTCCGCCTCCTTGTCAGTGAAAGGAAGGACGCGACGCGGCCGTCCTACAAACTCGCTAAGTGGGCCAGTAGCTCCGGCGAACGTGCTGGTAAACGCGGCTGGGCACGAACATAAAAATGCAGCGACGACAACCCAAACTCTTTTGTTCCTCGAGAGCTAAATTAATTCGACCGCAGGCTGTCTACCGCGAAGGCCAGCTCCAAGTGGACATAACTCCGACCCTGAGAGGATACTGGAGGCGAAGATGAAAGCCATGTTCAGCTCGTCCAGCATCGCAGAAGCTCATGCCGACACTCGTTATGGCCGGAAAGCAGAGCACGCTCGCATGGAAAGCGACCTGCGAATCACGAGCGAGGCGATCCCGCTAGACGTCATGGACTCGTTCCGCTGAATCCTGGTCCGAGGACTTTATGGCGTCATCTCCTGGGATCAAGGAGGCTTTTTCCATCATGAAGATCCTTCGATTCCCTCCTTTGCCCTCTATGTCCTATCTATCGGACTCTTTCTCTCTCCACGGTCGTGCTCTATCGCTGCGGATGATCCATACTTCATTCTCGCGGGCCGAAAAGCTCGACTACCTTCCTTCATTTCTTGAAGCCGATCTTTGCGTCGCCGCCAATGTGCGAGCCTACACTGACGAGAACATCACCTCGTCTCCTTTCTGCGTCTTGTTCTATTCGAAGCGAGCGTCGTAAGGTTGTGACATGTTCTCCATTTGGGTCTGTTCAATCTATTTTGTTCCAATCTTGTCCGAGAGGTGTTCAAACCGAGTGAGACTCGAATGTTGGCGGCGACCCTGCAAAGGCTCCGGACTCCAGAGTCTTGAGCTCAGATCCCAGAGGAGGAAGAAGCTATTGGATGAATCAGAACTCCGAGTCAGGTCAAAATTCAGATTGGAGACTCATCAGACGCCGAACCATGTTATAAACTTATTATCACTAGGATCTCTTCCATATGTTGAAGTCCGACGCAGCTGATGGGACAGCGGAGATATCAATATTAGGGAATAAGGTGAAGAAATTCTCCGATTCGAAATCAGGTCCATCCCAGACCTGTGTGCAACGAATTCTGCTTTTGAGGAGCTTCCCATTCGGAGCACCGAATCGGTTTGGAGGATGGAATATTTGCGGATCTAGCGAAGCTTTCGGCAGAGAACACAAGTGGCCATTGTTCGGGAATGCGATCCAACGAAATGCTGAGGCCAGGTGCGTTTCCTGTTGCACTTCCGGTCGAAACTCGATGTCAGCAATCGCAGTTTTCCGATTCCGTTCTCTCCTTCCTGCTGGGCAACTGCTTTCTTATTCGTCATTTCCCCTCGGAGAGGAAATTCTCCCCCCCCCCTTGACTTCTTTTCCTGCACGTCGGATATCCCTTGAGGTGAACTCGCATCTGCAGCATTCGTGATCCTCAGCAAGGCTTACCTTTTTCGAGATAGATGGAAAAGTCCGGGATGTTTTCTTTGGGAACAGGGAAATTCTGTTGGACGGGCGAATTTCCACGTGCGGTGTTTGAACGGAGCCTCAGAACGTTTCATCGCCGACTGTGAGGGGGTTCGAGCATCTGAAACATGGGACATGAATACAGTCCGCTCGGCTTTGAAATGCATTCGACTACAGCAGCGGAGAGCGACGCGCCAGACTCGATCGAAGTTTGGTCCAAAGCGAACGGCGTAAAGTGAGTGTGCGTCAACTGGGGCTTTCACGAAGTCTAATGCATATTTATGGCTCAATTGGGCGCATAAACTTGATATACGGTTTACAGCGCCGCGGACCGTCTGTTAGGAGGTCTAGCAGTTCCATCATAGAAAAGCTTTTATGCTTTCGAACGGCTTCCAACATTACCGCCGCTCCTCCATCCCACCGGCCAATGTCTCCTTCCCCGCCAATATCTAAGCCACAAATCAGGTTCTCCCTTGCCCCTCAAACGCTCATTCGAGAGATGGAGCCCCGGTCGTTGTCACTCTTGAAGAATATCGGGATCAATCAGACATCTCTGTTCTCTCTTCATCGTACCTCTGTACTTCGCCCGTTCAGTCCTCTGTGGCCCGAGCAGAGCGATAGAGTTGTGTCCTCCGAGGTCAAAGGACGAATTCCGAAAAGCCGAATGGACAGAACTTCACATGGAATGACAATCAGGGAACACGGCGCTTCGACAACGGGATTCACTCAGCCTCTGCGATCGTTTGTTAGCTGCGACAGATTCAATCCCAAACTAATCTGAACCATCCATTTAGTTCAGGCGCAACCAACGCCGCAGCCTACTTGTCGTGGTGACCGGGCTGACCCATTATCCTATGTTGTTTGATTTGAGTTCAACGGAGGTGGAGTCGAGCAGTCCGAGGATGTGTTCAACAGGAACCGCTATTTTTTTCCACTAGAAACTATTCCTCTGAAAATTAGCGCTTTTTCGTCTCCAAAAATCCCGAGGAGTTTGGCTAGCATTTCAAGGTCCTTAGCTCGTTTGAGCTTCAGATCTCATGGAATAACAGCTTTCCGTCTCCTGGAGCTCCTTCGGGGGCGATCTTATCCCTCGCATTCGTATGCAGAAGTCGATGCCCATCGTTGGGAGAGTCTGCAAAAAGTCGACTGAAGCCGCCGCTGCTCGCGTTGATGCTCGGAGGAGTAGTTTTAGACGGCTTTCAAGGACGTCCTCACACCTGGAAGCCTATCCGAGCCCCAGCCGAAATCGCATCCAACCCCTTGCACAACTTGAAACAGGACATTGAGAAAGAGATATTTGAAATTGCATGTCGTCCGGACGATTCTCGCGCCCGCGCTCGATAACTGTTTTTGTGCGGGGTCTTGGCAGGTAGAATGTCCCGGGTGGATCTTGGCTCAGAACATATCGCCTGACCGCAGACTTTATTGTCCGATACGAAAGTATCGATCTAATACACAAGAAATTGTGAATTCTTGTACGTCCAGCTCGGAAGCCCATGGATGGATGTCTCGGAATTCGCAGTTCCATTCTCCAAATGCAACGGTACTGAACGTCTCTGGAATCGGCTCATCGGAGGGGAGAAGTAAGCTGACGCCTCGGCTTCCAATGAAGCCATCAATTTCAGAAACAATTGATTCCGGTCAATACAACTGATGGAAGCAGTCTGTCTCGAGCATACGGCGCACCGATGGTATCAGCAGATAATAGTATCCGAATGAGCGGGATCCGCATCGATTCCGCTTCCGACATTCAAGGGAAGGTCGATTACTCTTTGCATAGAAGAGAGGAGGCTCCCAGGAAGAGCCCCGATTTCATCCGTGAGCCGGGCAGGGCTTAGATCGAGTTCATTATAAATTAGGCTGTCTTCGGAGAAGTTCGCGCGTGCTCGTCCCAGTTCTTGACGACACTCCCCGATATTGCTCTCCCCACAGCATGAGTCGATCAGTTGGTCCCCGGATAGAGCGCCTTTTGCCTGGGACTTCGTCGAGTCAGGAAATGGCGAGGTTCTCCGCTGTGGATCACTTCGAGACATCTGCTATTCTTCGGGGATCATGCTCGCACTCGGAAGAAGACCTCTATAGCTCCCAACATGTTCATCTATCCGCCATTGCCGAAGATTGGTTTCAGAAAACGCCATACTTTTGGGCAACACGCTCACCTGGAGGGAACTGAAGTGCAGAATCATCGATTCCTTCGAGAGAGGAGACGTAACGCTCGGAGAGCACAGGGACAGCCACGCGGTGATTCGGCGGGAGGCATGATTCGATGGAAGCTGGCACAACATCTGATGTAATGACACTAGGAACTTCGAGGGAGAACAACAACTGAGATAGGCCCCAGATAAGAATAACATAGGATGAGCATCTCCGATTGCAGAAGCATCTCAATTGCTCCTGTTTGTTCAGTCCGTATGTGTAATGGAGAGTAGAGAAAGGGAGATAAAAACACACAGCGTATCGAGTGTCCACACACAGAAGACGATGCCGGACATTCCCGCTCTTCTGGTTGTTTGGTTGTCGTCCACGGAGCTTCCGCACCGGCTCATCTCTCTATGAGGTTTTTTTTTTGTTCTGGGAGACTGTTCTCCACAGAACAATATATGCGAAACTCTTCTGCGACAATCAACGTGGGAATTTCAGAAGGCACCGATGTGAATGATTCAGAAAGTGGTGCAATTTTCATGAGATGAGAATCGACCGCTGATTCATGCAGGTTCTGCATGAACATTCTCCTTCCTCCGGCCAATTCCAGGAGAGGATCGATTCCCAGAAATTGATCTGACATTCGTGTATTCATCTTTGCTTTTGAGATTGTATGTCATGGAAGGGATGTGCACGATAACGCGCTTTGAGAGCCCAGCGAACGCTTGCGTTAATGAGAAAGGCAACGTGAGCTCCGAGCCCGTCATGTTGAACCTGACTCAAGTTTCGCCGCGGAACGATTCATATTCACAAAACGAGCAAGAAAAACTTATTTGGCAGGAATCTGACTCCAGGATTGGATATTCGCGACAAGCATAGTGTTTCAGAGCGCCGGTAGTTCCTTGGACGTGCCTCCGTTCCGGCGAGCTCGCCAGATTGTGTAGTTCGACGAAATTTCAAGGACCTTTTTGTTATGGTATCGGTTCGCTTGCTTGCTCGTTTGCTCGCCTGCCCGTCCTTCCGCCGCTTAGGCGGAGCCCTCCGCTATCTTGTTGTGCGTCAAGGGTTATCGCAGGAATGCGGCAGCAGCCACGGCGGCGTCTTATCCGTAAGGCCCATTGAGTCGACGCGGACGTGGCCGCCGACATGATGAGCCACTTGCTCCTCGATTCTCGTTCCGAACCTCTCCCCCACGGTCCAGTCCGATGGCCCTCTAACCAAGTCCCTATATACCCTCTTCGAAACCCTGTTTTTTTTTCTTCGCATCCAAGGACGGGCGGGAGCGAGCAGCAAGCGAACAGAAAAAGAGGGCCGTCCGAGCAACTTAGATAAGGCGGATGGATGCGCAGCAGCGGATCTTCTCCCCGTTGCTGTTTCCTGACTCGGTCGGACTGGCCACTTGATTCGTGGGTTGGCAAGCGGGCGAGCGTATGGGCACGTCGGCCACCGACCGAGTGGGAAAGCCGAAAAGCATCGTTTGATGTATGTAGGCTGGCCAATGGGACCGGAACCGAATGTTGGATGAGGCTTAGCTGGCCCAAAGCCGAGTGAGAGTGACCTGGCTGACTCGGGCCCGAACCGCGCGAGGAAGTCCAACTCGGCTGAAAAAGGCTGTAGACCGAATGTTTCGGCTCTCCCTCAACACGCCAGAGTGATCAGCGCGTTCTGCAATGATCGTGAAGATTCGTGTGGGCCCACAGCCGTTTGCAGAGGAGCCGCAGAGTCCAAGACGTGGGAGGTTGTGGCAAACTTGAGGAGCAAAATCAATCACTCGATGACCAGGGTCAGCGCGGCTGGATCTGCGGGAGAAGCTTCCTGCTCGGTGGAGGGAGTTTCGGCCGAGGCTTTCTCTCCCTTCTCACCTCAAGTGAGTGGCTGAGTAACTGTGAGATTGAAAGAACACCGAAAGAAGCCGGGACAGATGTTACCAGCTGCACTTCTGACAAACCACAAAGGACCACATCAGCTACTCGCGATTCCTGGAGGGCACAGCTCCGGTCTGTGGAGAGTTAATTTTCCTCTGAAATTCCCTCCGTCCCGCGTGTTAGCTCGACGCCTCCCGCGATTTCTCTCTCGAAGTCGCTCTCGCTCTTCATCCACTGTAGAACAGCTGTGACTTTTGAAGTTCCCCTCGAACAGCAGGGAAAGCACAGGCTGCTCGTTTCTCACCGATTGTTCATCCGAAAGTGGACTCAGGTGCTTTCCGGGCTACATTTGCATGGGAACAATTGAAAGGCTGCCAGCGGCTCCCACGCTGTGCCTGTCCGCATCTCTCGCTCAGAGCCGCTTCTTCTCCTTGGTTCGCACGCTTCCAAAGTACTCGATGGTCAGTCAGAGGAAGCGAGTTGGAAAAAGCTTGCGGAGATTTTTCGGGAACGCAATCCAAGCTCTGGACTTGAGCGAATGTGGGCAGAAAGAGAGCGAGCGTTCAGGATGGAGCTGCAAATGCAGCACAAATTCAAATCGCATGCCCACGCCGCATTCAGAAGATGGACGCGAGTCGGAGAGCTTTCGCTGGGTACATGCTCCTCATACTCTATGATGCTTCCGACGCGATCACAAAGGACACAGACTGGTTACTTCTGAGGTCAAGGCGTTATCCGAAAGCCCGCTTTCCTGAGCGTCTGATTATCTGGTTTGTTTACTGGTCATAGTAACTAACGCGGTGGGGCGGAAGGGAAGTTGAGTGGTTCCCGATGAGATCGTCTCAAAAACTCAAATATGGAGGTGTCCCTTTGGAATTGTTCCCGAGCCCCTGCGAGTCGGACGAGAGAACGATAATGGTCTGATGAGTCACTGCAACCGGTCACGCCGACTCCTTCGTTGAGCGGGAACTTTGACTCAAAAGGATGAAGGCGTTTTTTACTGCGCGGTTCTGCTGGCTGACTGACTGGCTGAACGGACGGCGGAGCCGACAAACTCGCTGAGGATATTAACTTTCTTTTAATTAATGGCGGCTGGAGCAGTCGCGGGGACCCGAACCCGCATGGCGTCCTCACAACGAGCCGTGCGCCCTGATGACTGGATTCCTTGCTTCAGGATCGGCGTTGCTCAACTTTTTCGCGTGCTCGATATCGAAATACGAGAACGCGAGTCCTATTCAGTTCTCTTTCCGTTCTGCGTTGAGCGCAGGCCGAGCAGTGCACAACTTGCTCTCAACCTTGTCTTCGGGAGATCATTTCCTCCGTAGACTCCTGCGGGACAATGTCTTCTGAAAACAAATTCAAGATGGGATTCAATTTCAGACGTCTCATTTCTAGAGTAATAATTTGGTTGGCGGGCGTGGGACGGTCGTCGACGTGGGAGGGCTCGACCAGAGCTCGCTCCTTCTCAACCGCCCGTTCCCAACACAAGGCGCTCATGTTCATATTGAATTTCAAGGCCCAGATTTCCCTGAGGGAGAAATGCCCAGGCCATCCTTGGTCGAACCCGCTTTTATGGCTGCTGAGATGGTCAGAACCTAGCGAGGAGTTGGCCATGGGAGCCCTCGTAGGACCCGAGCGAGGTGAACGACGAAGGGAGGGCAATCCTGGAAGAGACTCGAGTTAGAGTGAAAGCGTAGCATCACCTGGTTAGAAGTAGGACGAGGCAAGCAAGGCAATGTGTAGTTGTATGTAGGTGGGTCTGTGCATAAAACACGAGGGATACTGATGAGCGTACCCTGGGGGACGAAGATGTTCCTGCAAGAAACAGACAAAGAACAGCGACGGATAGCGAGCGAACCCAGACGTGCCCGAAGGTGCTCCGTATTGCCGGTGTAGCCTCCATCCGCAGCAACTGCAACGATGGGACCAACAACGAAGTAAAGCGCGAGCACGGTCCGCGAGAAACGGAACGAGTGGGAGCCCTGGAGCCAGATGTCCGACTGTGCCCTTGAGGGACTATGAACTTCTCGGATGGACACCGCGTCCCTCGTCGAGTCGGCCGCGGCAAAACCTACCAATCTCTCACTGCCTGGGATCGGTGGCATCGCCGCTCGGATGTCTAATCCTTCGCTAAGATGCGACAGTTCAGGACAAGCACTGGAATCCTCGACCTCTCCTTTGGTAAGCGTTTCGTCCGCCGAACCGAATTCGCATCCTGACTGGGGAGCAATCTATGTAGTCGAGAATAGCTGAGATTAGTCGAGGCATGCAGGTGTTAACGGCAGGTGACACACTGAGTGAGTGATTGGGTGAGTGCAGGAGTCCGGCCCCGCCGAACGTCTGTTGGGTTTGAGGACGAATTATTATGCCAAGAGGACGACGAAGACTCCTCCGAGACGCCCGGTGCCATCCATTGCGAGAGACCATCGGAACCAATTCTCAGACGGTGGGCAGTGCCTGGCATTCGCGTCGAACGTTCGGGGAACGAGCACCGCGAAACGTCAGAGGCGTGTGCGGGCACCAGATGCGAGAATCTACCTCCTGACACGCGACCGACGTCTTCGTCGGCTTAGTACACACGTTCGAGAGGTCAAGGTTCGATGGTGAATCCAACTTTATGGCGTATGTCCCCTTCAGCTGTTCAGCGTTCCTTCCCAGATGATAATTGATCATCGGGAACAGGCTGAAGAGTCGATCCCACTCAAGTGAGGGACTCAATGAACCGGCTCGCGTTGGAAATCTCACTCTCTGCGAGTGGGAAGCGGTTTCCGAGCCCATCGAGAATTTTGAGGACCACAAGGTAGTTGGGGGTTCAAGAAATTAGCATAAAAAGTTGACATCAAGGTCGAAGGAGAGACTCAAAATCAGACGCGATGGTCATTTGTAGGATGTATGACGTCGGATTTTAACCTTGAATTCGCTTCACAAGCCTATCCGAATCGTTTCGGTCCCTGCTCGAGAGAAGACTGCACCTCTGCCGTTTGTTCGAAGGCTGCTTCCGCTCGGGATTCCTGCGGTCATTCTGAAGAACGAGATCGCAAAAGATTTCGTTGTGGCCGAATCAAACACCAGCACTGAAATATTCTCTGCACGGATGTCCTGAATCATTTTCGTCCGTATGTTAGCAGTTTGACTCGGGCAATCTATGGCGTGCAGTTTGGGGAAAACTCTTTCAGTCGAGGCTTGCATGTTTGAATTTCATTTGACACTCCGACAGGTTGTGACCGTGAGAGCTCTCGGAGCTCCAAGACACTCGGTGTCGCTTTAGGTGGGTCTGCCAAGTTCGGAAGCCCCCGACAGCTCATTGACTTCTTGGCAGAATCCTCAAATCGAGATGCTTGTCCGCCAGAGAGCGAGTGAGGTTTTTCCCGGGAATCCGCTTTTCGGAGCAAAGCACGCGGGTGATTTATGCGCCTACAGATATCCACGAAGACCGGATGCGGGGTCAGCCACGTAGCGGGATAATGGGAGGGTACCAAACCGGGGCTCGAGAAGGATCATCCGAGATTTGGAATGGGTCATTGTAATCAGCGCTATATCTTCTCATTATGAAGGCATCTCTGGGAGAATATGACACCGGAAATTCAATGCAACTTGACCCAACCCTGCTCAACGCTTCCATTGTCGCATGAACTGCCTGTTCTTTTCCTATTCTAGGAACCGATCTGCGGCATCAGGAATGACAAACCTCCCAGACCTCACAGCTAACGCGCTCGGCTAGAAATAGTTTTTACAGACGAAACAGGCTTGCCATGGTGCTCACCGCATCCCGCCGTGAAGACGGAAGAGCCACAGTGCTAGACAGTGCGTCTCAGCTAAAACCATTTTGACAGTTTAGAAAAAAAAAAAAATTGACAGTTGTTCTTGACAAGACGACTCAGCTGAGCTTCGATTATCAGCGTTTGCTTCTCCAATCTCGGAAATGCTGTTGTGGTTCGCATCCAGGGAGAAGAGGTTTCACCGACGAGGCAGCCGGTACTCGGTGCGTTCTGCCCCGTACGGAGTGGACTCGCACGGATACCACGGTCTTGAATGGAGAACAGAGCGTCACCGGTGTCCTCCATCTCCATCTCTGACACCAACGTCACAGGCGGTCACGCTCGCCCCAAATGGTTTCCATCCTTTCCGAGCGCATGCGTTCTCCTTGACCTCGACGCCTTTCCAGTTTCCATGTGACGAACAAAGAAGGAACAGTTGACTCGTGCGTCACTGCTCCTAGTTCAGAAAATGGTGCGAACGCGGCTCACGGCCTCTGAGGTGCAGCTGGACAGTGTTTCCCCCGAACACGTTACACATGCAAGTATTTGGGGCTCGATCTAACGGCAGAGGAAGACTATCTCGCCAAACACTGGGAGAATATGTTCACCAAAGCCAACCTAGCTAGCCAGAGACTCAACTCGAGAACCCTTTGGAGCTTCAATAGATTTGAAGTGACAAAAATTCTCTGGAAAGCCACAGCAGTCCCTCAACTCACATATTGCAACTCAGTGATAACCATGCCGAAGAGACTAAGAAACCACATCGAGGTCAGGCAAAGAGGGGCGGGACGGTGGGCCCTTGGCATACCACACTACACCATAGCCAACGCATTCACGGAAAGTGAACTAGGCTGGAGCTCGTTCGATGCCAGGGAGACCACAAGTAAACTGATGTACTTCGAGAGAGTAAAACAAATGGACCCACACAGATGGCCGAAACTTTTCCTCCAGGCTACCGAAACAACAAACACC
Organism: Phytoseiulus persimilis; assembly: GCA_037576195.1. NCBI lineage: Eukaryota > Metazoa > Arthropoda > Arachnida > Mesostigmata > Phytoseiidae > Phytoseiulus > Phytoseiulus persimilis. The sequence goes on from CM075104.1 coordinate 5,955,614, forward strand.
AGATTCAAAGCGACAGAGAGACTCAGAAAACTGAGAACACAATTCGACCTGGGTGACTTCGGAATAGCCAGAAATACATCAGGACAGCCAATATGGAACGCATTCCGCAAAGACCTTAGAAAAAAGGTGCAAGATAAACTGGACTCTACATGGAAACAAGCCATGCAGTCCAAATCCACATTGGCGTGTTATCGGCAGCACAAGGAGTCCAGAGGTCTCCAACAGAGGCTATACGACAACACGCGCGGAAGCCAGCTTTTAGCTCTAACGAGAGCAGGGATGTTAACCATCCTAAAAAAGCACCGGAACCGTGACTCTTCCACCGACATCGAATGCCCAAAATGAGGCAGAACCGAAACGGACAGACACGTGATCCTGGGATGCGAGGAAGACTCATTCTCCCCAGAGGAATTCCCCTACCGCCTCGGACTCTCGCCGAACACAACTCAGGCAGTCCTACGGAGGACGAAAACCACCCTAATAAACTGGGAGAGACAAGATCTGTGACTACAATTCAACTCACCCCTGCAATAAAAAGGGTTCATATGATGTATATGAAAGATCAAATAAATCCAATCCAATCCAAATATGCTTGAGAAGTTTTGCAGACGATTCTCCCTCCTACATGCACTCTTAGGTCTCGTTGAAGTTTCCAGGTTCCCGTACGATATGACTTAACAATTATATGATATCGCGCAGAGTGTTGGGTTTCGTTTGAGGGGAGAATGTTTCTCCGTTTCCCGAACTCCCGCTATTCTCTATTGAAATTTGTCACAGCCTGGGATGGCAGCTGCTCAATTTTCTTTATGCAGGCTCCGTTGCGGGCATTACACAAGGATCCCCTGGATGCGTTCGCTCCGGAGCTCCCCGAAGATTGTGCTAAATAATCGAACGGGCTTGTGAGCAGACAGCTAATGCCATCATCTCGGACGAATCGCAGCGTCCCCACCGTACCCGAAAAACAGACAACGTGGGCAGTGAGGCGGAAAACACTTCGACGGAATCAAACTAATGTACTTCTCTTGATTGATCGCTTGATGACTAACCGAGTGATTTATCGATGAGCCCCGAGAGATCACGTTGCGATAAGGAAATGCCGCCCCTCAGTCTCTCCGTCGATCCGGTGTCCAAGTTAGTCGTCATTTATTCAGCAGGTGGAGATCAAATATTCACAGTCGCGCGCTCAACATGGCCGCAGCCCAGTGCAGCCGGCGGTGCTGAGGTTAACCGTCGTCGAAGTTTTCGAAACGTCCCTACAACAACTTACTCCGCCTGCGAGTGAGTTCAGAGTTGTCTGAGGAGTTCTGCGACAGATATCCGAGCAGTGAGACGCGAACATGCGAGACGCCGGCCGATCCCCCCAGGACCGAGGATATTAGAGTGGAAGAAAGTACTCCTATCGGGGACGGAAACGAACTTTGGAAGCAAACTTTGCGGATCGGAGTGGCGCAATTCGGCGAAACAATTCGGCGAATCGATCGTTCCGAGACGCAATCATCATCATGATCTTTGACTCATCATCCGTCTGCCGGCTCCCGCTTGACGTCGGCCTCCGCTGTGATTCCCCAATCGCGATTTTGGATCTCAACAAAATGAGAGCCCCGATACGGAATGATTCCGTAACGCGACATCAGTTTTCCTCGATCGCGGATTTGCGGACGCTGATCAGAGAAAAAGTCGAAGAAGGACGGGAACGGTGTGGATAGGGAGCTATTAGGAGCATTGTGGCGGAGCAGCTCCGTGGGATTGAGGGATCCTTAATTCTTCGACGTCAACGCCTTAGCGGGTGGTGCTCAATCTTGAGGTTGGGCGCATCGATCATTTGGCGTTCATCTGCATAACATTTCAGCCGCGCAGAGCGAGAGTCCCGCTTATTTGCTCTCCCCGAACTGCTTCCCCGCCGCCTTCGCGGTACGCGTCCTGTGGCTCTTCGCGTCATGGCCTGAGAGGAAGTCGTTCTGCAACCAACCACCCACTCACTCGAGAGATCGAGACCGGAGTGCCGCAGAGTTGGGCGTCCGACGAATAGCTGATGTGGAAGGGTGTCAAGTCGTGGTATAGGATCGTTCAACAATACACTCTCAGCAGATTCTTCCTCATTTTATACAGGAAGCGGAACCGAACTGCGCGACTCCTCGATCAGAGCGCCCCGCCAAAGACGCAATATCGTCTGGCATTTATCGTAGTGAGTCTAACGAGTGAACCTTCTCTCAGCAGCGGCGATGAGGATCGTAAAATGGAAGTTTCGATTCCAGCGATTCCCGATCTCGACAGAGAAGTTTTCTGGTGTCTCTCCCGAATAGGCGAAGTTACGGCATTCAGAAGACTGTGGAGAATAATACATAAACTTCAGCACCATGTCCTCTGCCCTGAAAGCCAGATCGGGAAGATATCCACGCGGAGCGGCAGCTTGATCCGTAAGTGGCGGTTCACTTGTGAATTCCTCTAGCCATGCCTGGGTTTCCTGCTCAGCTCCTCGAAACGTTATACATAATCCAAAAAGCCGGAGAAGTACTACAACTCGGAACTAGGACAAGGGGCATCTCGTGATCGAGATCATGGAGTCAGTTCTGAAACCTCCTGTTCAGTGGACTCCGCTCAATCGGTACACATCGGAACTTCACTATCCTGATCCGATTAATCGGTCGATCCGATTAAGAGGGTAATCGAGGAAGCATCATCCTGGGGGTGGATGCATGGCAGGGATTAATCTATTCCTGTAAAAAGGTCGCTTGGGCATTCGTGGAGGGTCATGGTTTCCATGATGCGATACCTTATCCAGAACGATGAGGCTCTCCCTGAACATCTGAGTCGAGCAGAGAAGTATGAGCGATCGGGCTCTCAGAGCTCAACGGAATTATTTTCTTTCTATTGAAGTCTGTCTCCTTTCCGTCCTCGCTAGTTTAGAGACGGAGTCGGCACAAATGTCCATATCTTTCCGTGCAGTGAATTCCTTAAAATATCGAACGAAAATTTGCTAAAGTTGTTCTTCACAGTGCGCAGCCTTTAGGCATGCATGAGGCTGCTGCGTCTCGCTCCCGATCTTCGTTCTCTGAATCAGATTTCAGTGGCAGGAGTCAACCGACGCGTGGCCGTGGACATCATAGTCAATTAACGAGATCTGATGTGGAGCGAGACGTAGCAGGAGTACTCGGATCGAGCCGTCACAATTTCCCAGATGAGGATTGTTACCGGTGGAGCGCGCAACCTCGCCGTGAGCAAGCCGATTTTCAGGTCCTGAGAATTCACGAGTTCACCAGCGAGCCTCGTAGTCTGCGTTTCTCGCTGCGGGAACTTCTCAAATTTCCATCACAACAAATGGCGCTCGCGATGATACGATTGAGCAGAGCGAATCCCACGGAGAAAATTGGGGAATTCGACTTCTGATCCCATTATACGGTGTACCATTAAGCGGAGTACACAGTATCTCGGGAACCGCCCACTGAATCTGAGCTCAGACATTGAATCTGATGACGGATTTCGAAGCTCTGGCTCAACGATTCGTAGCAGTATCGATTGGGAATCGAATTCTGCGAACAAATTCTGACCCAGAAGGGTTCGAGATATGGGCGGAAGGGTCTTGTGAAAAATCGGTGAGAAAAATGAGCGTTTAGCGTCGACCCTGATTTTGTTCCAATGTTAGCCATTTTCACAGATTCACAGAAACTGTTCGCACGCCTGATCCGAGCCATCAAGAGAACGTAGGCGGAACCTGGACTTTTCGTCTGTGAACTCCAGTGGGTGGAACCCGAATGGCGCCGAGAGATCACACTCGGGAGAGCAGTTTGAGGGTGCCATCAAGAAAATCATCGGTAAACACAACCCTCGCCTAAGCGCGAAGGGGTTCTGCGAGAGTGCGAGGTTCGCTTTGCTGCCTTCGCTATCTGATTGCGGTCAGAGTCTCAAAAACATGCGAACGATGCATTTTTGAGTTCTGCTGACGATTCCATGCGTTGTCGGCGGTGAAGTCTCACAACATGCGCTTCAACCGCGATAAGGTTCATGAGTCTGACTTTGAGATGCGAGTTATCACTGGTGCAATAGAAACGGAACCTGCACGGCTGTATAAACTGTAAGGTCCCGGCGGTTTTCACTTCCTGGCGGTTATTCATTCAGAACGATAATTTTAAGTGAGCTCACGGGCTCTAGTAATAACGCATCATCTAAAGAATCCGTCCCGCGATATGAGAGCTCGTAAGTTTGATTGGGAGACGAATCGCATTCATGGACGTCGAACTGTCGAACACCTAAGCCACCGAACCGACTGGAAACGGAACCCAGACGGAGGAAGGAGGGGCCGATGCGGAATGAGGACGAGAATGGGGAGCGGGTGAACCTATTTCGAGCTAGCGTCGCTTTTGTGAGGAACGAGTACGTCGGACCGACCGTCCGCCCGCTCGCCCGCATGTGTCCGTCTTCCTGCCGAGAGCATTCCATTCGGAGAGAAGCATTAGAACGAGGCAAAATGAGAACGAAATCGAGCTTCGCTCCGTTATTTGGTTAAACTCCAATCGGCTCGAGTGGCTGAGTCAATGGTTCCGAGATTTTCTCAAATGTCAATTCGGCCAACAGGGGTGGAAGTGAGTGAGAGAGATAAGGAGGATGGCAGAGACTGAACTGCTCCCGATAATGAAAGCGGACTCTTCGGGAATTCGAGATCGTTGGCGTTTGTTTTCAGATTGAGTCTTGGAGTTGGATCGGATGAGAAGCCGAGGAGAGTGGTCAAAGAGGAGTTCGAGCGGGAAACGTTCCATTCTCATGATCCGGTTCCGAGGAACAGCGCTGGGTAACTTGAACTGGGGAATCACTCCAATTCTTCTTCAGCAGCGTTTCGGGACTTCAACTGCAAAGTCTTTGGCAACTAGGCCTCTCGTTGAGGAATGGAACCAATCAGACCGATTCGAGCAAGCAACGAAGAGTCGCAAGATTGCCAAAGATCGCCGCGCATTTTCAACACCCTCGCTCCCAATCCCTTCCTTCTGCGCATTGTGGTCTGGAGCCGCGTATCAAAACACATGTCTGGCCTAAGCAGCGGCAGTTCTGCCTACGTGCCGTCGTTGACGACACTACGGTACCTTCCCCGCACATCTCTTTTCCATGGTTGCATTTTTCGCCGCCCCCGACGATCATTCTCTTTTATATGGGGAGGGGAATTTCACGAGGAAGTTGCTAGGATTTTCCGCTGGCTCGCTCAATGAATCGTCGGATCGTCTGGCGATAACTGAGCGTTTGACCATTCCTGAGAATCACAGACCGAGTACACACTGGAACCCATAGTTGATTTGGAATTCAAGATGTGGGCCCCTTCAAACAGCTTGACTTCCACAGATCTCCCTTTTACTGATGACTTCGAAGTCAGCGTATCATCCCGCTAGCTTCCAAGAGGAGTCAGCCACAGCTCGGGCACAAAAACCAGATCGAAATAATCCCCACATCAAGCTGGTCAGAATCACAACCGACATTTCTAAAGGCGGTGCCACGCCTTCCTCGCCACTGTGGTCGAGTCTTCCCTCCTCGACTGGAAACGAAACGATTCCTTCAATCCGAGGCCAGATGAGAGCATGCAAGGTTTGACCAATTCCTCAAGTTCTCTTCGACTTTAATGCAAGAAGATGGCTTGCCGGCTCAAATATCTCGATAGATTTTTCCTCCGGGGGAATCGTGATGGAATTTCAGGTAACCGAGTCCTCCATCAGAAACCTCGCCTTGATGCTTGGAGCCCGGAAGGGCCGGAGGTCAGCAGCTCCCCTCCTCGGTCTGTGATACGGGCTCCAAGTTTCTGGTTTCGACTCCAAAGCGACCAATGGGACACTTCTGTCTTCTCAGTTTGGCGGCCTGAACACGTGAGCTGCTGATAGTTCGAAACTCATAATGGCCATACCTTCTCGGGACAGACGTGAGGAGCTGTGAACGCCTTTGAAAACGATTGTGATCTGACCGAAGGCAATGGGAGACGTGGCCAATTTCACGCAGGATAGGAAGCTTCTGGAAATGCTTCTGGGAACTCCCCGACAGTGATTTCTGGGGATGTTCTGACGTACACCCGCAAGCAGCAGCAATCGCCAGGATCAGGAACGGAGTCTTATCGCGGCAATCGCGAAATTCGCGGGACCCAGTGATCCTCGATTTTCGTGATTTCAATGATTCTCGCTCTTCGTCGGATTTCTTCATTATTCCTTCAGAGAATATGGCACGTACTCGAGCTATTTGCACAGGGCTAGAGCCATCGCGGCCTGGCAGCAACGGATTCCTGGACCTCCGCCGATCTTCGGCTCGTGGGTGTTCGATTCTCGACTCGAGATAGTTGCTCGAACGTCCGATAAAGGAAGAAATTCTCGGGCGAACGTCGGTTTCCCTTCAAGAACTGCCTCTTTGTCGAGTTCGGTTGAGTTTCCTGGCTTTTGGGATTGTTGCACTCCATTACTGAGGTATAATGAATTGAGGCCGCCATTTCCGGCTTGTCTCATTGAATACTAGATTCTCCCCGGATCCGCGTTCTTCTTTTCGTAATCGAACGCGAACTCGGGCGATATTCGCCGCAAAAAAATGCTCTACCATAATTCGTTTCCGTGATACTCACTCATCGGTCGATCAACTTTTAGATGTGTTCGAAACTTTGGAGGAGGCAAGCATCGGTATTCACGAACAGCATACTCAAACTCTTATCGACAGGAAACGTGGATACCCTGGTAATGATCACGCTGAAGATCATAAGATGCAGAGAGGAGCGATTATGATATGCTCCTCATAGTGCACTGTCCTGTTATTTCGAATAACTTGAACGATTCGGTCGCAGCTGAGGCGATTCGGTTGGCCGGAAATCTTCAGAGGCGAAGGGGGGGGGGGGGGGGGGGGCTGAATCTCATCCAGCCCCCTCTTTGTACGTTGCTGAGTAGGACGTACGACTTGTGCGCCGTCAAAGGGCGCGGCATTCCGAGGAAGTCCATGGGGTTTTATGGTGCTTTGGTTAGGAGATTATGTTCGCCTTCCTTGGGAAAAAGCTCGCTGTTTGTTCAGTCAGCTGAGCAACATCTGCACAGGTGGGCGTTCAATGAACCAGCCTTAATGACTCCTGCTCTTGAGAGGAGGCTTTGACTCGCTCGAGAAAGGGCGCGTCCTCGCGATGAAATATCGATGCTTCATTAGAGACGAACATATTCGTTGCCCTCTGCTCACCCGACTTCCCGATGATGTCCACTCATCGATCCGATTGAGATTGACACCTCGTTGGATCCTTGGATGGGGGACAGGCTACGAGGAGCCTCCAGGTCGAGTATACTCCGAGAACAATGTTCTTGAGATGCGAGGAGAGAGTTTGAGAACGGAATGGAAAACATGAGCTCTGTATTCCACTTTCGTCGAAAACATACCAGACATGATAGTCGGAACCCACCACATGTTAATCGACGGAAACCGCTCGCAGTTATTCCATTGCAAAGATGTTGAAACGACTGATCGAATATCGAGCTGAGCTCGGTGACGACAAGCTGCAGCAGTTCATCGGCGGGCAGGAGCTCAGAGGAGGAGATGTATGGGGTATTGTACAATCTGGCGTTTTTCCTCCAGGATTCGCGCACTGATCCCATTGCTCACATCCGACGACCTAGGAGAGCACGAGAAGTCTGTGATGATCGGAGCGAACTTTTTCGACGACGAGTTGGACGCCACTTTTTGGCCCCTTAGCATGCCCCAAAGGAAGCAACAACGGTCCAACACCTTTGAGCATTAGCAAGCCATCCTCAGAAGGATTGAATGGGAGGCAGGCATAAATGGTAGATCGCTGTGAAGATAGCGACGCGGATATTGTTGCCTTCCGGCGGTATTTGCTCCGCGCAGGAGTTTTGGGGCGCCCACGGTGAACGCTCCCGTTATCGTCGCCGTCGACTCTGTGAGTCGTGGGGAATCGGGTGCGTTCCATTTCTGCATGATTGGAAGACTCCTCGAGAGGACTGCGGCAGACACTAAACGTTGCTGTTCAGCACATTATGTGATCACTTTCATCACTGTTGCAGTGCGAGATGGAGGAAGAAGCGAGAAGTTTGAGAAAGGAAGTCTTTCGTGAGAATTTCGTGAGGAAGGCCAACTCCTGGTGCTCGAACTTGAGAGTTCCTCAGTTCGTTCGCTAGGCGCTGGGATCCAAATCAATGCTTCAATCTGAACGTTTCCTATGGATGTGACACTCCAGCCGACATGAATCACCTCGTTTCGGCTGAGCAACCGTTCTGTATTTCGAAGCAGAGTCTTGGATCTCGAGGAGAATTGCGGATTCAATAATCGTGTCACACCTCCGCAACGATGGGACATTTGGGCCGTGTTCACACTGTTTTGGAGAAAATATTGTAACTCCCTTGAGCGTCCCATTTCCTCGTCGCTTGTTCTGCCAGCAAAGTTTCATCGTCTCAGAAGGACTCAGGAGTGTCTCAAACGTGAATGCGTCCGTTGCAGCTTTCTTGCATCTCTTTTGGTTCTGGTGGTGGTCGTTCTTTTTTTCCCTCGCACGGACGGGACGCAGCCCGGACGACAAACGCCGCTCGAAGAGCTGGCCCCTGCAAGGTGATCGTTGAATAGAGCTTTTCCAACGGTACGATATCTCCTCGGTTGAATATCCTTTTGAGGTTGTCACTCTGGAATGCAGGCAAACTCTCTTGGAATAGACGTCGAGCTTATTCTGGTCCTGACTCGCAACAGGCGTCGGGATAAGAATCTCCATACGATTTCCATGAGAGGGCGCGGCCAGCAGAGAAGGCCAGACTCCGTTTGTGAGCGACAGGGACCGGTATTAGGTACAAGCCCAGGAATGTCCCGCAGACCGGGATTATGCTAAAGCCACGAGCTGCGAGGACCTCAGCTCCCAATCGGTGTCCCTCGAGGATCTCATGCGTGACCTGTGGGATTGGGTTCGGGTTGAAGTATCGGACAGTCTCATTAGAGGAAGGCCCTCCGATGTCGACGATTAGCGGTTACCTTCAAGCAGCATTGGTCGCCTGGGTGAGCACTCATGCAACCACGGTTTCTATTCTCCAAATCAGCCGAGTTCTGTTTCGAGAAGGGAACCGAAGCGCTTTTAGCAAGTCACGTAGCTTCATTGATCGGATCGAGTCGCTGGTGGAGTTTCCTCTCAAACGCTCTATTCAGCCGACGATTTCCATCCATTTAAGCTGTGAATGATTTTCCCTCTCTCAATATTTGCACGAACGGCCATCTCTATCAGAACGACGAGCGAATTCCGGTCGCGCAAAAACGCGGTAATGGATTGAATTCCGGGGCCGGAGCACTAATGGTTCCCGGGGGCCCGAACGCTGAATGGCCAAGAACATGCAAAGCTGCAACAAAAAAATCTTCTACACGCGATTCCGAATGACGCGACTGCGCGGATCTCGCATAGCCCGCTCATCGACGCGGTACTTTTTGTGCCTGAGATTGACTCTGCTGCTCGATACGATAAATCCGATACCTTTCGAATCCGATTCCCCGCAGAATCAGACTCCTCGGAAAAGCTCGAACACCGTCCGCGCGGAGAGATTTCTGCGGAACCGAAAGCTGGAAGTCCCTCGTTTTCGTTCACGCGGCGGCCGCGCGCTTTCGATCCGACGAGGTGGGTTCTGGAATGGCCAGACTTCGCTCCAGAGTGCCATTTCCTGGGTTGTTCGGCCTTAATTCCGAGTCGATAATTTCGGAGGGGCCCCAACGCTAATAGAGGCAGCCGTGGCCTTGATTCGATAAGACGGGAGCTAATTTGTCCACGGCAGGCCCGACGAGATGAGAAACACATAAAAATGAATTCCAGCCTTGAGAACTTGTCCCCTCCGACGTTGAACGTTTTTGGGAGTTCGATTCGCGTTCCTTCCCTCCCGCTGCCTTCTCTGATCAGAAGCTTCCCCTGAGAACTTTCTCATGGCGCTTGGGGGACCGTCGCTCGCTCGGCCCGGTGTTCGGCGCCGTCGAAGACGCTGACTGAGCGCAGCCCCTGGCTTTTACAAGCAAACGAGCGCGCGGACAGAATCCGTCTGGCTTCGACACGGAGTGACTGGCTGTCAGTTGCAGCACCCACCAGCCAATTAAGTTCCTTCCCTCTAACCCGATCTTGTTTACACCTGGCGTCGTCTCTTCAGCCGAAAGAAAAGATACGGGAGAAGAGACACAGACAAAGTACGGAATTGTCAGGAAGCTCCGCCGAGTGAGCAGGGCAGCCAGGACGTCATTTTCGAACACGGGGAGGAAGTCCACCAAGCAAGCCGAGAGTTTCAACCCAACGCCCCATCCCATGTTCTCGACAGGGATCGAACGAATTCCGCGATACAGCGTTGTGGTTGTCAAGCTGGGTCGATAATTTCCGACTAAAACGGTCCGCCCGATTACGGAAACGAATCTCCGATCCGGAACTCCTCCGCATACAGCTTTCTGACGCGGATCGATGTTCGGTGAACTGATCTACCTGAAGGCAACGAGCTGGCGTCGTATAACCTCCGCATCCTCGTAGTCGGAAACGACGCAGCAAAATATTCCACCGCTGAATCAATAAACGATTCTCGATTCCCGGATGAGTTGGATACATTGCGGTTAAATCCGAGGCATGCGGCGGCGGTTGGCATGCAGACTTCCGATTCTTCCCAGAAGACGGCATATCGGACCGCTGCCCTGAGCAAACCTGGCGTACGCATACCTCCCTCGCACGCGTCCGTAGCTCATATCGCCGACGCAGGCGAGCGGGGAACCTGCTAGATTCGGCCAGCGCCTGCGTCCGACGGTAGTATGGATCGATCTTCCCCTCTGTCCACTCGAGCCACCTACCAAAGACAAGCTGCAGCTTCACTTTTCACTCAAGTCAGCCAACGACACCGAAAATTCAAAAACACGAACAGCTGCTCAGCGCAGAGTTGTTGTTAACTCAATTTAGGAGCCTTGTTGTGGTTGTCGTCGTCGGCAATGATGTTGGCGATGTCATCGTTGTTGTTATTGTTGTTCTATTCGACATCGGACGGAGCTCAACTGCAGAACCCTCTTCCTGCCCGGGATGACGCTCAGAAGCCGCGGGCAAATCAGGCCCCAGCGACTTTCGCATGATTTACTTTTGAGAAAAGGAGCATTCCTCCCGCTCGCTCTGTTGGTCGATCAAGCGAACAAGCCGACAAGCACGCTGCAGCCTCGCCGCAGAGCCCGGAGCCAACAAACGCCGCCTTGTCGCGGTCTCCCAGAGCACGCCGAGATCGTCACAATAAACGATAATAGAAGGTTTTCTCCTCCTTCTGCCAACTCCCATTACGCTGGGCCTCCTTGGTCTCGCTGTTTCACTCGACTCGGTCGCTTCCATCAGACCAACCACCGCTCCACCGAGGGAGTTCATTTTTTCGCTCGCGAAAACAGTGAAAGACTTGAAGTCGCTGGTGGCGTGGGATGTCCCCGCTCTGGAAATTCGCCAACCGTTCGGCCGTCGAACGAAATCTCCGGTGCCGTCAACATCGCGTCCCAAAGGCTGACCAACCTGCTGACGCCCATTGATATCGAATGACCACTTCGGAGCGCTGCTCGGTTCCGGTGATCGCGGGGCTTCTCTGGAAGAACCAGCAAGAAGAGCCCGCAGAGTTATCGCTTGGTGCTTGAACGGAGCAAACAAGAATTCCGGGGGAAGTTGCGCGTAAACGGGGGAATGGGTTTGGCGAACGGAGGTGGGAGTCTGACTGGATCGCACAGAAGTTGCCGGATTCCAGTAAATCTCGAACGAGTCAACGTCGGGAACGCGCATCCGATATGATCGATGACGATGGAGCGAGGGATACAACGGTCCAGGACTTCGGTCGTCGTAGACGGCAGAGCCCAAAAAGCATTCAGGTAGCTCCGCGGTCGCACGACCTGTCATTTGGTGACGTTCATAGAGTCGACCGACAGAGCGCCCTGGCTAATGAACGGCTTTAGTTGGCTCACCCGTTCGCTCGCTCGCTGCTTGGCTGATTTGTCCTTAGGGACATAATACGTTATTGTCTCCTATGAAACGGTCAATGTATCACCGAGGCTAACAACACAGCAGCAGCAGCACACTACGCCAACCACGACAACAACAGTAACGCCTGAGAAGGAAACAACATTCACTGCAATATCCGCTCGGTTGAATGCCTGTCCGCCGTCCAGATACCCGCCGAGTTGCCACCCGACGTTGAGGACAATGCGCACATAAGACACCTCGAATGAGCCCTGGGGGCGGTGGACGCTGGTCCGTCATGATGGCCAACGGCCCGCTCTAGCATTCCCCGTTTATTTCGACTCTGAAAGTTTTTCGATGGCGCCCAAGAGCCCGCGCGGGAGAGACTCGTGCAGTTGTTGCGTATCACAAGGACTCGTCGCCAGTAAGCCGCTGTCTAGTGCGTGTCCACGGAGGCAGATACCCCCCGCCTTCCATAAGCTCCCCAGCTGAATATATTAGTCCACAAGGACTACAACATCACTCCACCTCAAGCTCTGTGTCCATAGATAGGCTGTTTGCTCGACACGTTCTACGCGGATCCCGGGAATCGTGTTCTCCGACGCCCGGACGTGCGACGCTCTCCCCCGCCCCCTCGAAGCACGGCGAGTGAACAAACTCAATGGCAGCAAACATTGATGCTGTTATCGCCCGTTTCTCTCGTGTAGACGGAGTTGACGCTGTGCTCGCCGCAACCTTTCCGTAGACGAGACATGGTCCGTCTATAAGCATGCTCTGAAGCGTCATACAGAACTTCGGAAGTTTGCTCGCGAGCTCAAGCACTCTCAAACCTCCCGTCTAGATAGAGACGTTCTTCCTGACACACCCGTGGACTAGCCGTTCTGATGCATTCGTATCAGGTCATCCATGTGCGGTAAGTCCAGCCGTGAGCGTCATGCGTGAATGCTGGAAACTGCTGGTGGCATGGGAGCCAGTTTGTCCGAGCCATTGATTTTGTCCCGTCGACTCGTCGTCACGAACGTTGAGGTCATGATAGCGTTGCTGCAGGGAGTAAAAGCCCATAAAAATGTTCCGGTTCCCAAGAGGCAGATAAAGCCGCCTCTGTAAAGTCCGCATTCTTAACCAGTGCAGGCGGCTTGTGCGCATTTGGGCCCCGCTTGGGTGTTTCCCAGTCCCCTAAACCTGTTCTCGATTCTATGCGCGTCGTCTTCCCGTCTGCTTCCCTACCCACACTAAAGACCTGTTCTGGCACGGAAGAGAATGTGAAGTATGAAGAGATTCCCGACCGGCGACCAGATTAGACCTTTTGTCCGTTCGAAGTCGTTCAGCGACCTACGAATGCGTGTCGAGAGCATAACAGGCCATGTGGTTGGATTCGTCGATGTGCCCCCACAGGAACTGCACACAATCCGAACGCTAGGAAGACTCTTGCGGAAAGGCTGAACAATGAATCGGAACGTCTATTCTAGGCGGATGTCACACGGACTACGTTTCATCCTAACTCATTTCTCATGCATGTTCGGATTTTCAGAACTCTGGATTCGGATTCTTGCTCATTTTGCGAGGCCGGTCTCCTCCGAGCCCGAGAGCCAGGAGCCCGATCATCACAAGCTTGGATGAGTTTGGAAACTGTGCCTGTGACGCGTTCACGAAATGCCACAAAAGATGAACAGTGCCCTTTGGAGCGAACATGAATAAACGGTAGCCATCAGCCATCGCGCTCAGTGCGCGGAGTGAACAGAGACGGCTTGATTTCGCAAGAAAAATCAATCAATGTCCCTATTAAAAAGGGTCGAACCTGTACGAGAGTTGAGAACGATATTCCACGCCAAAGTACTTGATTCGTTTTTGCGATCCGAACTCAGTCACTGAACGGATCACCTGAGAGGATTTTTGAAAGCGTCCCCGATCGGACCTTTGCGAAACAACCTTCTACGACGCTGGCGGAGCAGAGAGGATGGCCTGTGGATGCAAAACAGTTCTTAGCTGGAGATAAAATTCCCACGCGCATATGGAAGGTCAAAACGATGGGATCCACCAGTACTCGTCCATCGTTGGAGTCCGTCATGCTGAGCACAGGGCAAATGCCCATGCTGATTACAACCTGTCCTCCGAGGATTCTCTTTTGATTTTGATCATGCAATGTGTGGCACACTGGTTTCCGTGATTGCGGATGCCGGGTCAATCAAAGATGAGAAAGCCGATGAAGTTTTGTTTGCGCCGAAAGTTTCGCATTTTCTTTTGATTTCGGACAGAAAATTCTGAATATGACTATAAATTCCATCCGTGAGAGATCGCCTCGTTGCGGGATCGAGGCGAGAATCAACGATTCCCAGTCAGGCCCAACGCTCGCCCCACCCAATAATCAATACTCCAGGGTTGATTATGATCATGTAAAACTCTGGTGCGACTCGAAGAGCTGCTCGAGAGTCCTCCCTCGCACTCAGCAGGGATGATGATTCCATACGAAAGCTCTCGAGTTTTTCGGTTGCTTCCAGTGCGGTGAAGAGATCGGCATATCGAGCTAAGGAAGTCAATGAATAATTTTCCAACAGTTCTCAGGAGCTTGATACTGCAGGAGGACACTGCGTGATGAAAAATTTACGGTGTCGGATTGACTCGAAATGTCGAGCATCGATTCCTCTAAACTCGAACTTGTTAATTGGATACGTTCGAACTGAGCCGAATCGCGGGCGAGATACCAGGATAGGGAGTTATGATCTGGTTTCATTTTTGCAATGATATTCCATAAATGACTCCCGTTTAGCACGCCAGGAGCGAGATTAAGAGATGTAAGAGCGACAATTATTCGATGTTTTTTTTCGGGAGGAACTCTAATCCCCTGGAGAACTATTTTCCATTCGAACGGCAAAGAGTCACCGGTCGGAAATTCCTACCCAAGCGTGAAGAACATCAAGACAACAATTGAATTCCACAGATGCTCTTTCAGAGTTCCGAGGTGCGTTTTTCTGTCCCCAACTCTATGATCCTTCCCTGTTCGCCTCCTTTTGGTATCTCCCTCACCTCCATACGGGGAGTTCGACGTTCCTTCTGCTGTTCATTCGCTGTTCTGTTGGTCGAGCTTGAGCCGCCCGCGAGCTTTTATTAAATCGACGTCAAGGAATGTGAAGAATTTTTCAATTGTTTCCTTGCCTCCGGCTTCCTCCTTCCCTGTACTCCGAGCTGCTGGAGATCGACTCACGTGGCGTTCATTCCTCTTCGAGTGGAGCTGATGGTGTCTCAGAAGGCAACAGAATAGTAATAATATGGGATGATTCGTTCGAATCGACTACCTCCCTCAAGTTTGCTAGATTTTCCGAGGATTTTTCGCGGGTACTCTTATGGTGCCCAAGCGAGCGCTCATTGCAGCGGCCAGTGCAAAGGGGATGGCCGTTGACCCGGCAGTCCACGATGACATGATGCCTCGTGGTAGTATCTACGAGACGCGGTCCAAGGGAATTCGTGTTACTCATTCGTGTGAGCTTGAATCGAGATGTCCGGAGAGAAGAATTGAGAACTACTGGTTCGGGGTCTGATGCCCAAGGTTGGTAGCGGGTCGAAGTGAGAGTTCTCGCGATATTGCCCTCATGGATTCATCTGATACATTGAACCGCCGCGTCGGACATGCGTGTTTGTGTATAAAGAGGCCGTCATGATCACCTGCCGGACGTGGTTCATGGTCCTTCCATCTCTCATCCTCTCGCTTCAACTTGTCGAATGCTATCTCTCCTCTGCGCTGCCGCCCGACGCGGTCAGATACTCGTAATGGCCCTGACGGAGCTTCTCTCCGGCGCTGGTTCGGTTGGCGAAATGTGGAAACGAGCTGAAAAAGCATGCTATCCGCGGAGTTGAAACTCTCTCCATTGTTTTCTCCACCGAATTCTACTATGTACTGAGCTCGAAAACGAGGAGTCAGTATTCTCTGGAAATCGAACATCCTAGGTTCCAGGAACATCCTGCTTCGAACCATCCACCTGCCATGAAGCATCGGTCGCCGATTCCTTACCCACCGCTGAAGACCGATCAGCTTGATGACGTCTGTGGAGTGAGGTTGCGCTGTGTGATTAGTGGTTACCTTGACTCTGATCTTGACGTGATTTCCTCTTCGCCAGTTTCAATGCGATTTCCTCACTCGGCTTCCACAGGTTTGTCCGTCAGCAAGTGTTGTAGAGCCTCTCGCCTGTTAGTTGGTTGTCACATCTTCATCTTCGTCATTAACAACAGTCCAGTTTCGCCTCCCTCCCATCATCAGCTCATCACCGTTTCCAGCTTCTCGGGATGGTAGTGATCTTAGATGCAGGTGATTCCGCCCATTGAATTCGGGATCGGCGAAAAACGACAGGCGGTCCAACGGATAATCCAGTGTGGAGGAACTTCGCTCGGAACGGTTAAACTGAGTCATACGTCGCATATGAATGCGACGTCCGC
Organism: Phytoseiulus persimilis; assembly: GCA_037576195.1. Lineage (NCBI taxonomy): Eukaryota > Metazoa > Arthropoda > Arachnida > Mesostigmata > Phytoseiidae > Phytoseiulus > Phytoseiulus persimilis. The sequence continues at coordinate 5,971,959 of CM075104.1, forward strand.
GATGTCATAGTTTCTGGAGCTCGGAGAAGAAGCCCTGGCGAGTTCGGAAATTATCAAAGAGGGTTTCCCACGTTCAGGAAGGTATGTGCCCTCCCAGTCCCTTCTGACCAAGATGCTCCTAGGCTGATGGAATCCTTCTCATTCCTCGTCCGATCTACGGCCAATTCTAATGCAGGCTATTTTATGGGCAGGGCAAGGATCGTTGCACGCGAGCTCTGTAGTGGTGGTACCGGGGTATTATTCTCAACTTCCGACCTTTTTGCGAATTCTCACTCTCGGGTCGATTTGGAATGTACAACGAATATTCGGCTTCCAAAGAGCTGTGAAGCTGCGCGGTTGATGGAGTGCGAGATGGGTGAACAACCTCCTATATCTGACATCACATCCGCTGGATCCCCTCGATCCTGAGTTCCCAAGAACAGAGCAACCTCCAACCCAGTGACCCCGCGTACTCGCCTGTTCTTGGTGCAGAAACCATCGAGACCGATGAAGAGAAATACGCATTACCAGACGACGCCCTTCTGACGTGATTTCTGTAGGGGGATTCCTTCGGCCTAACAGATTCCAGCGCGAACAACAGTGACCTCCAATCGCCCTAGGATGGCAAGTTCTCGATGTGGGTCTCCCGGCTGTGAGTCTCTGTTCTCGTCCATCAACCTTGGATTCGCACATCATGACTACTTGAAGATGATTTGAACAGGCACGTACACTCGCAGCGACACTTTTTTCGAAAGCCCTCTCGCAAGCACAAACGCGACATGAATCTCGATTCAGATGGAGCTGATATGCTTACCGACCCGCGAAGGTTTTCCTGTCCGCGTGAGGCTCTCTGGCTTCGGCCACCGGATGACGTTTCCCGGCAGCTCGAGCGAAGGATCATGATCAGGGATTACAACGGAAGGCACGTCCATACGGCGCTTCTCCATTTGCGCGTCGGTCGAGTTTAGCGCATGTTTGATCAAGGCTAAGGATCAAGCTCTATAGCTTGAAGCTGGATAGGGAGCCGAGCTTCCTTCCTCCGAACCGAAAAACGAAGTGAGGCATAGGCGAATTGAGCGAGTTCTGGAATCTGTTGTCGCATTGGATGCTATGAAAGACTGTCCTCACCATGCGGGGTTACAGCTGATACAGGGCTCCATGGATGGAAAACGGAATCCCACTGCGTGACGAGCTCACAATTACCAAGATCGGGAACTCCATCGAGAAACGGGGCGAGAGGCCGTATCACTGCAATCGATCGGTGCTAGGAACTGTCCTTTCGCGTTCCGCGCCAGTATACGGCTGTGTTTCTCCGACGTCCGTACTCCCGCCAGGATACACTGTAGTCGGAACTGGAATACAAACACCTCGTCGACAGTATCCTCACCAGCCTTTTTTTCTCAACGAGGCTCGCCGCTGCCAGGGGCTGGTTCAGAGAGGAGAAGGAGGGGGACGTGGTTCGTTGGAAGATTGCCGAACCCCCTCCAGTACCGCGTATAAGGAACGTTACATGGGGGGGGGGGGGGGGGGGGGGATCACAACGGAGGAGAACTCGTTCAGTATGTGTGATATTCTATTGCATTAGCAGACAGACGTGGATGGGAGGGTATTCCCGCCCACTAGACTTCGGATCTGAGTCCGTTGACGGTTGCAGACATCACTGAGGCCCCATCATCACATTTTTTTCACTCTGATTTCGTCCATTTTTTCACTCTGATCTCGACTGAATACCTCGTTCCACAAATGCAGCCCCACGAACACATCAGAGACACACGCTCAGCTGCTCCGTTCCCCTGCTGTATAAGTATTTATTCTACTCCTTCTCAATAAGCGAATAACAAGAGGACCCTTGGACCTCCTCTCGAACTTCGCGTGCAACTGTACATGTGCGAGGCACGTGTCGCATCTTTAACGCAGACAAGCAGCATTTTTTCCGGTCTCACTCGTTCTTGGGATTGAACACCAGAGGGTAACGCAGCTTCTCGTCCAGTATCGATATCATTGAGTTTCGCGGAAGCTCGCCTGGATCACAGCGGCCAGTTGGGGTTCCAAGACCGAGGAGCAGACATCTCCGGAAAACGAGGCATGCGAAAATACTGAGCCAGGTATCGAGTGACCTGAAGCGTCCTCTTGAACGCGCACGAAGCTGACAACCTCGGGATAACTCATGCTTTCTCTCCAGATAATGGCTGGGAACTCGTGTATGTTGAATCCGACTCGCTGGAAAATATTGGATGAATTCTCAGAGAAAAAAACCTACTCGTCGAATTCAAATATTTCATGCCGGGCATTTCATGGCACTCAGTTTCTTCGCAAGAACGAAACCTGTCTTCCTTGGAGATCTTTCCGGAGAGTGCTTCAGAATATCAACCCGAAGCCAGTTTCCCAGAGAGTAGAATGTTTCTTATTGCTCCTTTTTAAACCGATCCCCGATGAGTTGCGAGCGAAACGGATCCCGAGTAAACTCTCTGGCTGCAAACCGATTCCGACGATTGTTTCCTTCCCTTTCAAACACAGTTATTCTCGAAGAGACTGCCTAGAACGCGTACTTCCAGATCATCCAGGTAATCGCGACCATCGGTCGGCAAACCGACGGTGGCTCTTACCCGGAACTACTCCTGCAGCTACAGGATTCTGTGAATCTGAGGAGCGGACATCTTGGACATCCCTCGATAGTTCATATGTGTGTGCAGAGCACAGGAATGCCGCGCGGTGCGAGAGATTGACCGCAGATTTCGAGATTGGGTGCACTCTCCCCACATGAGCGCTTTGAGGGCTCTCGGGGAGAATGAAAACCTCGATTTAATTTGTTTAAAACACGAATACCCGAAAGAATCGTCCTTCTTCCGTTCGCGGTGCCTCGTTGGTGAACTCGGTCTCGAAGCCAGGCTGATGGTGCTCTTGCGGTGGTACTCTCAAAGAAGCTTGAGTCGGGAAGAGATCCGGATTCGCTCTCTCTCCCCCATATTTTCGGTACAAGAGGCGTGTCCGAGAGGAACAACGTATATTGAATCGCGACCATCTGTTGATTGCGCGAACAACCTCAGGCCGGATACTTCTTCGAGCGTAACGTGCAGTCGAGAAATCACAATGATCTCTAAATGGTTCTTGATGACTCTGGCAGTGAGCCGTGCCTCCGTCTCAACGAAGGGCGAGCACGCGGCTGCGTCATCGAGAGTGGCGGCAATTGAAAAAGTTGCTCCACATGGATTTTGGAGTTTCATGAATGCTCTGTCCTCATCCGACCGAATATCTCATTCCATGTGTTCCAGTTAGTTTGTTGACTCTTCCATCAGCTGTCGTGCTTCCAGCTCTCTAAAAGCAGGCTCCCTTCGAGCCCACTAGTTTGATGAGATGTTGTTTCCACGAACATGACACCCCTCAATTTCTGGTTCGATTTTACAGTAACTCCATGGTACGGGGATCTGATGGAACTGAGGATGATGACGTTCGTGTCCAATGCTACCGGCTCGATGCTCTGCGACAACTGTGATCGAAGTGGCCTTCCCTCAGAAGTGATATGCCTAAACAAAAGTAGGTTCCTCTGCTCGGGTCGTATCCTTGACTCCGACCCCAGGTTTGCACCAGGATTCGCGCAGGTTTGATGACGGCGAAGCAGACCGAGTGACGGCTCTCCCACGGAATCATGAAAGAATCGAGACTATCCATTGGCTCCTTCTTACCATTTAAATCACACAGGACAGTGAGAAGAGTCAAAATCACCTTCCTCATGTTTGATTCATTACCAGATGTGCTCAAAGATGCCGTCGTACCTCTGTGGGCGTGCTCTGCGGACTTCGGCGGGCTGGATTATGAAGTGGACGATGCCTCAGTGGACTGTCACCGTCCCCGAAAATCGCCACACTGCTTCGATCTACGTTAGTTGAACACTCGCCATGATACAAAGCACGCATCCGTAGTCCTTGTGGGAAACTCCGAAACCGGCGAATTCAAGCTCCGTTGGATTGATCTCACACGAATAATCAATCCATGAATTCAAATTCACAGGCACTTGCCGGCTGAGTTTCTCCGTGAGAGAAACCGGTGCGGGCCACGCTCAAGATATCGCGTCCCTGCTCGTTATCGCGGTGATTGGCACAGTTTTCTTCCTGTGCAGCTTCGCGGGGAGTCAGCGACCACCATCTTCTCCCGGAACGATCTCGCTCCCTGAGATTTCGACGAGCCGCGAAGCTCCTGTGGACTCGAGTTCGGATCGCCCTGACGAGAACCCTTCCACTTTCCTCGCGATTCCCGACAACTCACCTGCGCCCTACAAGACACTGCACGATTTCCTCGATGGTCCGCCTCCGAGCTACGAACAAGCCGTTAATATAACCTAATAAAGTGGAGTTCCTTCTCGAGAGTTCCCTCGTCATCACTTCTCTGTCTTTTTGAGATATGAACGAAATTCCGATCTGGAGCTTTTCCACTACAACACTGACGGAACGCAGCGTGCGGTTTCGAGTGTCGAAGCATTTTGAGAGAGTCAATGGACAGTATTCGCGCTTGTTTTGGAGAATCTCTCGGGTCACCCACAGCACAGAAAAACGGCCAAGCAGCATCCCCACTTTGCAGCTCAGCATGGGCTCTAGACGCGGAACGCCTGCGCAATCGGCGTAAAGTTTAACGAGACACCACTCGGCAACGATCTTAGCGGAAACAGAAAAAAAAACAGCTGTGTGTACATTTTATTGTTGGGTTCGATTTCCGTTCATCATTTGCCGTCTCATTCCCGTGAGTGGTTATAGCTCTTTTCAACAACCTTGGAAGACTCCCCCACGCTAGCATCGTAGTTTGGGGGGCGTAGATTCAGGGAGGAACGGCCGGTACAACCTGGATCTGGTATGACAAGGGAGCTTCACTCCTGCTGATCCATGGACCGAAGAAACTTTAGTCGAACGCAGCAGAAATAATAACAAAGAAAGCCTATCATGGAGAATAAAAACAGTAAACCCAGGATTGAAGCCACGACGAACCACCATGGCGGGACAGGCAATTTCGAGAAGTATAGCGCTCTAGATTGCCGCCTACGAGACGTGAGCTGTAAGATGCAGGACCCTGTAACGAAGACATTTAGAATGAGTCGGGCTTCAACGTGGACTCCGATCGATTAGCGTGAATCTCTATAAGAGTTGATATCTGTTCAAATCTCCTTTGTATAACCATTCTTCTTGCAATTCAGATGAGAGACGAATTTCAGCCCGTGGTCATCGCACGCAATTTCCACGGAGTCGATCTCGAAGTCTTCGTTGGGAAATCCGGCGTTGCACTGCCAAGGCACGTCGCCATTCCGAAAAGCGTCTGCTGGAATCAAGCGAGTGATAAGGGGATGAACGATATTATCACGTTGGATGGCTGCTCTTCTCCCGAGAATCATCATTGGATTCCCGGGAGACGGGAATGATCGATCCACTCGAGACTGGGGGTCACTGATGTAGAATTCACGTTCGAGTCACAAGCATGACGTGGCACTCATTCATAGAACGGCAGAGCGAAGTCTTCTGAATACTCACTCGATCGAGTGCAGTTCACTGAAGCTGGTACTCCACTTTCAGCGCACGAAACGCACATGAATCGATTCTCAGGTCTCGCGCCAGTTCTCGAGCTGTTGTTCTCGGAGAACGTGAGTGAGAGAGTCGCGTTCAGGTCGAAGCATTCCGCTGGAGTTGACAGAAAAAGCATGTTCATGCCGATTCGCGAACATCACCACACTTCTTCTCCCCATTCGCTTCTGAATTTCACACTTCATGGGATCACACGACTGCCGCGCCGCCCGAGCTGGACACGTCTTCCCCCGAGACCTCCCCCCCATGACGAGCTTCCATGATCTCGAAAGCTCTGGAAAGCCGAGCAAGGCGACTCTCAGAGGATTTTAATGACTGTGAGCTCGATACCTACGTTCACAGCGATTCCCATCCTTCGTCGACTCCCAGAGACTCGTGGCTGTTTTGCACGCACCAAAACCGCATGAGCACAGTAGCGCTATCGCAATCTGGATTTTCATCGGAGCTCGAACCTCATGGGTGAACGGGTCACCAGTTACGTAATGAGAGCGCAGAGCTCAGTCACTAATTCTGGAGCGCTCTTTCTGAGTCATTGTTGGATCACTTCGACCTGAAATCCGTGAATCTCATTGAGCGGAGCGACGAATCCCTCGTCAAACGGAGAGCTGCTCGACGCTGGAATCCAGCCGGCTGGGACTTGATTTTTTTTTCGAATCTATTGGTTGTTCGCGTTTCCGGTACGAAATATCCAGATATTCACCAATCCATCGGGGATGTGGCTCATGGGTTGAATTATTCGAAATCGACAAAAACCCATCATCGGCGGCGCGTGGCGACCACGAAGCAGCGTCTCGCATTCACGCAGAATCGTCTGCTGAAGGGAAGGAAATATTCAAGGGGCAATCTTAATCCCTAGCTGGTGGTCCCACGGAATCACTGGAGAGAGGATTTACGCAAAGAGGCTCCACTATCAGGACTGGAACCAAGTTTTACGATATCCGACAGGTTCCGGGGCTCCGCCGCCAACATAATGACATCGACCGGCGGCTTCGATGATGCACAGGGGAGGAATAAGCTCGTGGTCATCCCGATTTCAGTTGACCAACTTCTACAGAGCTCTGGACGAGTATCTCGCTTTGCCCTAAGGATCCTCGTCGACTTAAGTGATTATGGGTTCCGTGCGACAACGCTCGCTCGCTCGCTTCCAGGAGGCACAACCGCCAGCTCAGGCGTTGCCAAATATTCAAACGAAGCAGAATGGTCTCCGTGACGGCCCTTCACCTGATGGTTTCGTTAGGATCACTCGCTTCCGGTGTCGAAGGAGCTCTCACCTCTCCTCCCAGACTGAGCTTTCCCATCAGAAGATTCCTGGTGCCCAGCCCTCCGGTGTCACAGACCGGTTGCGGAGGTGAGTCGAATCATTCGTCCCAGGGAGTTCGGGACAAGCACGTTGGGAGTTAGTTCCCGGTTTTGAGTGCCGAAGCATGGACTGATCTCCCGAAAAATGATCCCTGTTGGAAGACGCATCAGATGGATGGAGGGAGAGCTGGAACGGACTCTTATTCACGAGCTGTTGATTCTAGCCGAGCATCTTTACTTGAACGTAGAGCCGCGACTGCAGTTTTCGGCCAATCAAAGAACAACAACACGATCGGAGAACGAGTTTGAGCTACAATGCAGCAGCTGCGAAAAGAGCGGCGTGCCTGCGTTCGTGAACTGTTCCAACTCAAGTGAGTATAACAGCAGTCGGGAGGCGATTCTCCCGAGCGCGTGATGTCATGCTTTGATGCCGAAGGCAGGCTCAGAAGCCCAAATCGAACTTTTGCATAGATATGAACACTTATTGTTCTCTCTGCGTGGATCGAGCAGATGCCGACAGAGAAAAGTCAGCAGAATGGTTCTGCGAAGGTCCCTTCCCAGATGATACCTACGTGGTTGTATCTCCTGAGATCGACTGCGAATGGGACGACTCCTCGCCCACAAACTGCGTAATACGGGGTAGGTCGATCCCCCTCGATTATGATGGCTCCGAACTGGCAATTAATACTCGCGTGGTCTCGCCCACTTGAAACTTTGGGTTTCAGGTTCTTGCATCCTGAGATTTTCCTCGGGCTCCGCGGGCACCGTTGACTGGCTCCTCATCTTCCTCCTCTTCCAAGTAGCGGTGATGTTGCTCGCATTTGGAATCATCGAATCCAGGAAGAGAGTGAAAGCGTTGCTATCGAGTCGGGCCGGCCACTCGAAGCCCGATCTTCGCATTGACGTCATTGAAGCCCAGCGTCGCGGCAGGGAACAAATCAGGCGCTTGCATGGGACGCTTCCCACAACGACGAATATCTTGAACGGCGAAGCGGCGCCGCAGGAACCCCGCGCCATGAGTGCGCATGCTACCGTTTGGCTGGAATGAGAGAGCCGCACATGAGCACACGAGCTGGCAGCGAGCCGAAGCGGGAGCCTATAGGAACTGACCACAACGTCAGCGAAGTCTCGGGGTTAGACCCTTTGCTTGGCGATTCGAGCTCAGGTGAGATGTCCATCATCATCTCACCGCTCTCAGGTGCACTTTGAAAGCTGCAGGCCAGCTGTTGCTGCCCCTACTGGAGCAGTCCTAGTGGAAGGAGCTGATTCAGCCGCTGAGAGCTAACCAAGATCGAAAGTAACTGAAACACCTCATTCGGAAAGCAACAGCCATCAAATCGTCTCTTCAAGTCAATTGTAACCTCGAGCGATTATCACCCGATCTCACACGGAATCAACACCTTGTCTTTTCGAAAGTGGTGATGGCTCGGAGCTGGGTGAATTTTCTTATTGAGTGCTCGGCCGTCTCGGGAGTTTCGAACCTTCGCCCGAGTCGGCCTCCATCGGCGGACTTCGGGGGCCTCTCTGCTCGAAGAAAACGTTGTGCGGACGCTCCTATCGGCTCCGTCGACTGCCATGGAAACTTTAAGACAACTCGGCCCAGATATTGCCAGACTTCAGCGTTTTGCGAACGTTAGCCGACGGATCATACAAAGTTGAGGACGTGACTCGAAAGTCTCGGACTAATATGTCACGCGGGCGTTCGAAGCTGTATAACTATCGAATGCGGCCGCAGATGATGCGTGATGCTGGAACAACAGCACGATCGACACCGAGAGTATACCATCTCATACCCACCGCGCTTTCAGATTTTCATGATGTACTTTAGAGACCGACACTCCGAGGTTCGCGAATTGCGATTTCATTTATCGCTTCTCCCATGTCGATATAACTGGACAGCTGGTTTTCTCTGCGGAGAACCGCCTGCAGAGAGAGATATCTATGATAACAGCAGAGGCGGTCGACTGCCCACGAATACCGGAGCGGGATGCCCACAGACTTGGAAATACAGGTCAAGATGCATTAACATCGAAGCGACCTGCCAGCGTTGCGGAAATGAGGATGGAACTAGGACCAAACGAAGAGAGCACGCCGAGAATGATATCCGACACCAAGAAAATACTTGAGAGATGAGAACGGAAAAAGCCCCCAGAACATATGTCCTCGAATAAGAATAACCGCATCGTCGACCAGCTGAGTCATCGCCCCGTATTAAGGGTATTCTGCATTGTGTATGGAATGGGAATACAGCCTGAAGATGGTCAAAAAACAATCAATCAACCCTGAAACTCAGGAAATGAGAGACACCATCAGAGAGTCTGAAAGTCGGGCCAGAGAACAGCATCAGTAGTATAATTTTCGCTCGAATTTTTCCCGATTCCGTGCTCATGCTCCTCGAGGCTCGCTTGGACACAGGTCCCAACGGTTCTGGAGCTCTCCCGAGCGCGGGTCGGACACTCTCGCCGTTATTATCAAAAGATCCCGCCTCTGCGGTCTCAGAGTTTCTGTCCTCCAGCTCGGGTTTGCCTCGGGCTGTAGTCAGCTGCGGGATTCCCCTGAGGTGTCTCAACGGCTGAAGTTCCCCATAACCCCGACAGAAAGTCCTGGTGGGTCCCTTGTGAGAGATGGGGGAAGAGTGGAGCTGGGAAAACTTCCAGGTTCCTCTACCGATATGAATGAACATATTTGCGATGATTCCCAGCCTAGGGATGAGGGGAACAGCCGCATTCTACAGCTAAGACAACTGTTATCAGAGGTGCAGACAGCAGAATCTCCCGCGTACAATTACCGAGCCAAGCAAAGAATACAGGGAGTTGGTTGCCCCTGTAGGTTATATTGGAGAGTTCGAGGGTGTCGACGACCATCGCTCTGCCAAGATCGGGGAATCGTTCACGGTCCCAAGACCTGGAATGAAACACATAAGTTTTGGTCAGGTGGGCCCATCTTGGCCCGTTGTGCCAACGGTCACGTACAAAGCCCGGATGGGCGCTTCGCATGACAGAAGCGCCATAACGTCGAGCTTCCCGCCATAACTTCAGGATCTAACGTGGAATGAACGATGAGCGAAGGTGGGTGCCCGAGCAGGGTCGTTGTTTCGAACTAAGTGCCAAAAACGCGTGCTCTCGATATCCTCTGCTCACAAAGCAAGGTTCGTGGTGACACCACGAAGTTCATCAACGACTGCCAACATCCGCTGGATGCTTCGAGGGATACGGGCGGGATTCTTGGGTGACGATGAATGAGAAAGTTGAAACTTATCGTTCATCGCAGGTTATTGGATAGTCTTCTTATCTGATCGGAGGTCCGCCGCTCAAGGCGAGAGGCGCTCCAGGATTGGGAGAAGACGCGGGAGAGGCTTTGGTCGGGGAAACGAGATTCGGCAGAGGGTTTCACGCCGCTGAGTTCTTAGCACGACTTCTCACCGGAATTCCAGGATTCGACCGCGCAGCAGGCAGGCATTCAAGACATTCTCACCCAACGTCCCTGGCCTTCGAATTACCTTCAGAATCCACTTCGTCTCCGCATTTTCACGACGGTCGCAAGCTCCTCGATCACGGTGGTGTCCTTGAACCATGTTCGTCAACGGATTGTGAAACTCGCGAGCCACGTTCTCAACCTTGATACCGTCTCCATTGAGTATACCCGTGAAAATATGGGAATCCGAAGCGGAAAGGGTGATACAGCAAATGCACGCCAAATCGCTCTGGAAGTTTAACCGCTTCGGAGTCACGAAGATACAGTGGGAGAGCACAGCGGTCCCAGCTCTGACTTATGCGAACTCAGTCACAACGACGTCACAGAAAACAAGGAGAAGGCTCGAACCCTTACAGCGAGAAGCTGGGAAATGGACATTGGGACAACCAAACTCCAACATCGCCACTGAATTCATAGACGGAGAACTAGGTCGGTCAACATTCGAGGCCACAGTGGCAAAAAGCAAACTGACATACCTGGCAAGAATCAGCGAAATGAGCGAAATCAGATGGCCAAGAGCAATTCTCACAATGACAAAAATCGCCAACACACCAATCAGACTGCAGAAGAGGAGCCTAGAGCCAAAGGAAACCTTCGGGTGCGCAGACATAAGGGAACTCCCGAGAAGAATCATTCGGGTATCACAGACAGCCTATAAAATGTATGCAGACGAAACCATGAAAGCCAAGCTCGACAAGACATGGCGGAGAGGGATGGCAGAGAAAAGAAACTCTCGAGCGATACAGAGACTACAAAACGGTGCGAGGGAACATCGAGCACATATACGACAACGCCAGAGGCAGTCGCCTACTGGCGAACGTGCAGAGCGGGATGTCTACAGAACAGAAAATACCGATCAAAATACAATGACATCGACACGACGTGCCTTAAACGCGGCCTAGAAGAAGAAACCCTCGAGCATGTGATCCTACAATGCAGAAAGCCAATCAACATAGAGGAGGAGACCCGGAAGAAACTTGGACTCCGCAAGCACAGTACCCGAAGACGATACTGAACACTAAGAAAACGCTAGAGGAATGAGAAAACGCCAACCGCAAGAGCAACGAGTACAAAGAAACAAATGCCGCACGGATTAGCCACAGCATCGCCCCTTAACTAGGGTCTCCCTAAATATGCTTGTTATTCCAATCAATCCCTAAATATGCTTGAAATGTGAAGATAGAGGGGAGATGATTAATAAATTTCCATACATCCATCCAGGCTTCAGGATGAAAACTCGTAGATCTCACCATACATGGCTTCCATGCATCTTTCTTTGTCGCTGAGAACGTCTTGATCAGTAGAATTTCTGATACACAACTCTTCAGAATGTCGAGCGCGTCTCCATGACCATATTCTCCTCTTTATGAATGGTGAATTACCAGAAACTGGAGTTACTGGGCTCGAAGACGGGCTCATAGACCTGGTCCCACAGGAAGCGCGTCGAATGGTACACACGTTGCAAACAAAGTTGTCGTTCTGTCTACTTCCTAAAGCAGAGTCGGCCTGCAGTGCGTCCTCAAGATATGAGATCTGAGGGAATCTTGACGCGCTGTGGGCGTGAGGCTCTTTGCCTGAACGTCGCAATGGGTACCGCTTCATGCGCTGAATGTGGAGGGAGCTGTGATCGCACGTAGAGCAAAGGAACGGCGATTCTTTGCCTTTGAGAACCCGAATCCTGTGACCGGGAGCAGAATCAATATCATCTATTTAACTCGATTGTCAGCATTCTACCGTTTTTTTTTCCTCGAACGCGAAACGATCAAACGATTGAATTCCTCGGGTTCCTCCAAGCAGGTCAAGAAGCAGGCTCAGCGTCGTCGATATAATTTCGTCTCGTTCTCAGTTTCGCTCGTTTTGTAACATTATGTAGCCACTGTTCCCTGTTGTCACAGCCTGCTCAAAGTTGTTGCTCAGGCCTGCTGCTCGTTGGGTGAATTCTTGGCGGGGGAAGTCGCCTGTTTTGCGGCATCACCTAATGCCTCCTCGCAGTGTTAGCAGGTTAAAATTCGGCTGTACGTTCATTTCATGGAAATATGACGGTGTGGTATGCCATGGTTTCCATATCTGAGAGCGCCTGTCATATGATGTAGCTAAGCTCTTTAGGATTTCAGGTGTTCCAAAACTCAGTGCGCTTTTTGTCCATCTTCCTTGATCAAGCTTTCTCATATGTGTTGACGAGTCGGCGTGATCGGGTATTGCAGCAGATATTGTGCGTCGTTTCCGTTTGGCCCTTGCGGCTTCATGGAGAGAGCCATTATCATCATCTGCTTCTCACTCAGATTAAACTGTGATCAGTCTTGCTCCCTTTCCAGAGAATGAATCCGGACGGTCAGTTCTCAGGGCGAGGTTCCAGCGGGAGCTAAGGAACTAAGTACGATGATCTTTGTTGTAAAAACGAGAAAAAACGCCTCCCCATCTCCCTTCCTCCAGTGGTGCTCGCAGCTGCTAGACCGCACGGCTCGAGAAGTCTCATCCAATCGGCCATCGAGCAATTCGTAGCGCCGTTCGAACCTCTCAAATGAAACGAATTTCCACTCATCATCATTTTCTTCCACCAGCTGCCGAAGATTCCTCAGCAAACTGGGATCGATCTTGTCGCATCCCCGAGCTTTGACCACCCAGGGACGATGGTCTGGCCTGATCCTCTTCAGCATTGAAAAAGAACAGACGGAGCGAAATGCCGCAATCAAGGCTCGGAAAATACAACACAGCAACGAGTAAAGAGAGCTCTATGTAGAACGGGGTCACGATCTCATCTCTGAACTCGAAAATCCAGCGGAGGACGCCGCCTCTTGACCCACATCGTAGCCCTGTATGAAGCAGTGGAAAGTAATACCTTGTTCCCATTCCGCCTGTTTCCAATCGTTCAAGCTTTTCCGGCGCGACCTAATCGGCTGGAAAACCGAATTGATGGAACCGTCTGATTTGCTCGAAGCTCCGCTTAGCAAAGTCTTCCGTTACAGCGCAAGTTCGAAGAACAACTCGGGCCGTGACCATTGTTCCGCATGCTCCTTTCTGAGATGACGACGTGGCCCAACGGGCTTCAGAGAGAGTGGTTACAGGGTTTAGTCAGATTCCGAATCTGGACCGCTCGGTGGACGATCTGTTCGCACCGGTCGCTAGTGCGGAATCCCTCGAACTGAAGCTCAGCATTGCCGTTGAAGAGGAAATCATATGCTATGAGAGTTTTCAAGGGTGGTCAACGCAAGTCGAGAACTTTCTCACTCTCCCTTCTTATACTCATTACTCGGCGAAGCATTCTCCGATTCTGGAAATTGTTCTCACGATCGATGGCTGGAACGATTCCTAGACGAAATTAACCACAGGATCGGGATATTCCAACCGCTGTCACCGTTTAGGCCGAAGGGTGAGGGGGGACGGAGCGGATCCTGGCAGGTGTGCCCCGAATACTATGAAAGCTGAAGCCGCCGCTGCGTTTGTAAGGATTGTCAGCGACCTAGGACAACGACATCGGACGTTCGAGCTACTTCGAAGGACACACATCCCAAAACCTCAAGCAGGATGCAAGCAGAACATGACTCGTCCTTAACTTCAAGATTCAATGATTCCTAGTCGGCTGTCCGAATTCATGGACCACAAGTGTACACCGCGGAGCGAGGTCATCGTTGTCAAAATTCAGCTCATCAATCCGACTGTGTGCACGAAACCCTCCTCTGCGAGCATCGAGCTTGTCTAGCCGATAGTTCCTCAATTCTCCCAGATCCCAGACGAGGAACTTTCCATCAGGGAAAACCCCTCCCCGGAAGAGAAACGCCTCAGATCAGGAACCTGGAGCAGCAATGTTGCCTTGAGCGTTCCGCATGGAGGTCGGCGTAATTTTCCGAGTGAACCACAACTCTCGGGGGCGCACTGCACATCCATCATTTGGAATCACTGAGCGATGCTGCCACCGGGAAGAACTCGAGATGTCTTGCTGAAGCTATACCAATGACGAAAATAGAGGACGCACTGCGGTTTTTCAGCGGGCGACCGTACATCGCAAGGATATCGAAGACACACCTCCGATCAGCGAAGGAAATGTTAACAGGACAGGCATAGCTGTGCCGAGAGCTCAAGGCCTTAGCACCTGAGAATGTGAGCTCGCCAACAAATCGGCAATGGAAGTGCTCCACATGGGTTCTGTCGGTCGATTAAAGGAGAACGAGACTCCTGCTTCGTTTCTCTGCCGCAGTCCATTCCTCAGAGAGAGGGGCTCAACTGCGTGCACGGCATGAATGGATCGTCGTGTTTAATCGTGAGAACAAGCCCCCCTCGAGGAGCGAGCATCGCATTGAAAAGTCACATGCTAGTTTACCTTCGCGCTTGCGCTTCGAACTTCGCTCCGGAGTGCGAGCAGATCACTATAGAAAAATTGAGTTTCTCCCTGACCGGTTGAACTCATGATCAGCTTGAGAGTTCAATGACTGCTTACTCCGGCCTTCAAGTATCGAATCGACAACGGAACGTGCCTCTTTGAGCATAGATCATCTGCGTTCAGCTGCGGTACACGAGAAGTATTCCAAAAAAAGACTTGAATCTTCGTCGAACCCGGCGAAAGATCGAGATGTAACATTGGGCATGTTTCCATGTCGGCACTATATGCAGCTGCAGATGTCGCTATCTAGTTATGGATCAGGAAGTATGACCCCAAAGTTTCCATGATGAGCGAAATGAGTAGTGAGCTAAAACAACTTCCGTTTCTCTATTCTCAAGCGAGAAATATGATGATCGAGTGCTCTTGAGCATCGCTAATGGTCGGCTCGGAAGTTTAGTGAAAGTTCCAGAGAGAATTCGTTCGCCGCAATGAGCTTCAAAAGGTCGATTTGTTGTTTTCACCTCCCTTCCTTTCCATCCCTCACTATGCGGCATACTCGAAAATTACAAGACGCCGTTCGCTCAGCTCCATACGCTGGTCAATTTCGTCCATTACATTTCTTGGTCTATGACCAACCGTTTCGGTTCAAATTCGGGAAACTCCTGGAAATGGTCAAGTCCGATTCCGTTGCGGAATTCGTCGCTCGAATCTTCACTTTGGGTAATTTAGAAACGCAACGAGCTTCTCGAGATATCATCAGAGATGAGAGGAAGAGTGTTTTCGCCGAAATGGCTCATCCTAGAAAGTGACGAAGCAGTAATTCTGAGTTCGTTGCGGTGGACATTCATCCATTGGATACAACAGGCTGACCTCAATCGTTTCAAGGCTTTGAATTCCCGTTCTCCGTTGAGCGGATATGCAGGTCTACTCGGGAGTCTCGTGCTCCAGGGCTTATCCGAGGCTCTTCCCATCCGCCTGACGGAGAGCACACGTGATGTGCGGAAAAATCTCGATCAAGCTCATCGGGCAAACCCGAGAGCCCTGAACCTCATCCGACGGTTCATGACTTCAACTTGTGAGAGCTCTGCGAACGTGATCCATGGGTACAGTGTTTTGGAGCTGTCGATCGTTCCATGGATAAATAGCGGGTATTTCAGCAACAGAAGGTTTCATCGTTTGTGGGCTCTATGATTGTCTTGTGCCGCTGCGACTTCGAGATGATCAACTTCCAGAGACTCGGGCCATCTCATTCCCAGCTTTCCCCGTCTCTCAAGACGCGCAAATAGTATCCCTAGTGAGAATATTGAGGGTTGGCGGATAGAAAATATGATCGAGCTCTCAGGAGAGGCGAGTCAATCGTGTGTCCAAGTAGGTGTGATTTTTCAGAGTCTAAGTAGGTGATTCTGATATCGATCTGACTATACTTCTTGAAGTCCATGGAGGCGATTCCGGTGGTAACTCCGCCTCCGTGATTCAAGCTCCATGATCCCGGAGCATCGTTCGTGTGAACAGACGTCTTGTCACGAGTCAAGTATTCGGTGCTTCTCCAGGTAGCAGAGCGTTTCCGACGCTTGCATTCCTGGCGACTGGCGATCATCACACGGCCACCTCGTAGGGTCGATGAAAGTACTGGAGCGTTACCGGCGTGCACGCCGGAATCACGTTCGTCGACCCCGATCCCCCATAAACCTCGTCTGCGTGTCATCCTCCCGCCGGGTGAGTCAAGAAATCATAGTGATAACCATAATAATCATGAAAATAATCATAATCATGACTAGATTATGGTTAATAATGATAATAATCATTATTATGATTATGCCCAACTCTGGTGTCGGAGTAGTTTATCAGGTTGCTCACAAGTTTTGCTGATGAGCCGAAGGTACCGGATTTGCAGCTTCGCGTAACGAGTTTACATTCTTCCCACTGTGCAAGATTGATCGAGATTCATAGGCGAGACGATATCATAGCCATTCAGTTGAGCTTTATTCATCCGCGGGTGTTTTGGGAATTTCTCGGAAGGCATCATCGCAGACAAGCTCCATCGGCCCTGTATGTTGGCGACATCGAATCTCAACTCCCATCTCGAGCCTTGTCTCGATCCCTCTCTCGGTGCAGTCGTCGCTGCACCATAGACTCCTTCGTGTTTTCAACCGACGGCTATTGATCCCCATCGTGTGCGACGTTGATGATTCTCCGAAAATCTTGAAGGAACCACCTAATCGCATGCACCCTTGGAAGGCCGGGCAGCATATTTATGCAATGAATCGAGAGTCCGATGAGCGATCCCCCAGACTCCAGTGAGAAAAGTATCGTAATGGGTTCGAGCGAAAGCCATGCGCCTACACCCTGCGGATCCAAGTTTTCAAAAGAAGTCGAGTGATTCTCACCGTCCGGCCCTGCACGACCCTCTTCAGGTCGAGTGAAGCCTAACCCCGCTAGGGATCCCAGTTGGAACCTCAGAGAACCCGGGCTTTTTTTTTAGATGAATCAATGGAAAGCGAAGCTCATCGCTGCGGCTCTGACCGATGGCTCTTCGAAAAGCCCGACGGCTTACGCGGAGACACAGATGTTGCGACTCCCGGCGATCAGCTCCGATGATGAATGCTGCCAAAATATGAGCTCTGAGAATTATTCATCAGAGCGTCGTGACATAGATTAGGCCCGAGGGGCGTTTACCGCGAACCACTTGAATACGGGCGGGGAGTCCAACGCGCCAAGAAGGCATCCATGCTCTCTTCCGGCTGTTTTCCGAGCGAGTTTTCCCCCACGAATGTGCCACTCCTTTCGGGGGCATATTCGTGAGCAGAGTTCACTCAGGAGTGCGGCTTGGCCCCCCTCCCTCTCGGTACAAAAAAATTAGAGTTTCGCTTTCGTCGTACCATTCTCTTCGCAAGGACTGAGAGGAGTCGACGTTCGCGGGAGACGGACGCTCCGTCTGCGAAAATGATTGAGTTAATGTATGATATTCTCGGGCCTTCAGGTGTGGAAGGCTGCAGCTTGTGACTTTATCAAACCTTCTTCCGTGCCAGAGCTTGAAGCCGAGACGAGTCTCGGCTTTCAGTGGACACGCTTCAGTCATCAACACCCTACGAGAGGGCTCTCGATGGGAACGACAGTAGTATGTGCTCCATCACTGCGAGAGGGAATCCCTCAGAGCTTTCGATGAAAATGCACTTTCTCGAAAATCGCCGTCTTCCGTTCACCAAACGTTACGGGAAACGTTCCTCGATGTCTCGTCAAGACAGGAGCTTTCGTTGGCGACTCGGTTGTAGTCGAAGGATTCGTCAGGATGGAGGCATCCTCTGCGAGCCGGATCGAATTGAATGACGATGACCTCGGACGCTCTCCGAGCTCCACCGCGTGCTCTGCAGTGAGACTCGCGGCGGCGTCTTGCCTTGAACCTTGATCGCTCTCTTCGTTGATTGCCTTGGCTGATTACTGGGCTGATTGATGACTTGGCTCTCTGAGTTCCTCAGCATCGAGCATATTCAAGAGCAGCCACGGCTTGAGATGCCCTCGCCACCCCTCTGACCCAGCGTCCTCAAATCTCCTCAAAGCCTGAATCCCGGACGCTGGATTCACATAACAGAGACGGACACTTTTCAGATCGCTCACCGAGACTGATCAACACTGTTTCGACATGGCCCCGAGAATCTCATCTCAGAGTAAGTTTATCTTGTTTTGAACAATGTCCTCCGAGGCTTGGCCTCCAGCGATTACCGAAAAGACCCCGATTCCTTTCGGAGCTCCGCGTCGTGGCCGGTCACTCATTCCAGCTCGAAGGCTGTACGTCAAACACCTGTTTATGGTGCAGTAGAACGTTCAGCATTGACACGTGGTCGTCCGCTGTGTGCGTCAAAACTTGCGCGCTGATGGAGAATCTGAAAGACGTCCCCAATCTTTGTGTACCGTGTGGTTCTATCTCGAGATCCTAAGGGACGTTCGTGTATTTATGACAGTGATTAGCTAGCCGTAAATGTGCGATCGATTATTTTTCCGCGGATAGCTGTGATAATTATAGAAGATCATGCTCGGACCACGGTGGTGTCTGTAGTTCCGATCGTTCGACTAGTTGTGGTGGTCCAACGTAGCAGAGAGCCGGATTGTGAGTGTCCGCTAATTTGCGGTGTAGAGAAGCGCACCGCGCTATGATTGCGGTGATATGCGGTGCGAAGAAGCGACCGACAGTTATTCTGAAGAGAATCGCAGTTGGGCGCGGCAACCGGCGACGAAAGAATTGAGAATAGGAACAGCACTCCTCCCGTCTAACCTCGGCGACTCTGACGCAAACGAAGCGCTCCCACATGTGGCGGACACTTGATGTGACGGATTATTTCGGCAGCTTCAACCGAAGGCCATGGAACTGTCATTCCATTCTCCTAGGTCTGGAGAGATAGCGACGTTCGAACCTCATCCTTGATTTGAGTACACTGTCGGGCACTTCTGACCCACTCTTCATGCGAGACAGTACCGAAGCGTTCTCCAAACAGCTTCGGTCCAACCTTTTGACGAACAACTCAGCTCGTCGTTAGCAGTCGAATCAAGCACGATCTCTGCTCTCCTGATCTCCGATCGTTGTGAATCAGAGGGAAAACAAAGAGCTCTCTGAATCTTTCAGATTGGTCGCAAGTCCGCGACATCATGGACGTGAATGTGATCGATGAAGATCCTCCTGTTCCGATTGAGCTCCAGCGGATCGCGGAGTGCGAGCTGAACGAAACACCCCAGAGTCGAGTGCAATGCACCAAGGCTCTCAGGCAACTCCTTGAAGAGGATGAAAAACTCAAGTCCCGGGTTGACGACGCTTTTCTGCTGCGGTAGGTCTGCGTAGGAGCCAAGTGGCGATGCGAAATAGCAGCGAGAAGTAAACGACCCCCGTTCGGAAACAGCATCACCTGCAATGACCTGATCAATGTTCTTTCTCTCCTAGGTTTCTCCGTCCCGCAAAATTCGACCCTCAGAGAGCATGTAAAATGATCCGTCGCTACTACAAGATGAGGGCGGACGCCCCGAACATCTTCAAGAACAAATATACACCCAAAGATCAACTCTCATCATTCAAGTTCAATCTTTCAACCGTCTTGCCGCACAAAGATTCCCAAGGCCGGACTTTGTTCCTCTGTCGAGCCGGCGCCTGGGAACCGAGCAAACTCGCCAAAGATGACTTCTTCATGTCGGTCTTATTGATGATGGAACTCTCTATTCGGGATGTACAAACACTCATCAAAGGTAGGCAGATGTCGCATTCGTCAATCGTCGTCCACCTCCTGACTGGCCCGATGACGGTAGAAGTGTCGTGCTCAGCCCAGGAAACTGTAACGTGGCACGCACGGGTAACATTGAAGAGCGACAGGAAAGAAAACTCATCGGTCGATCGGATTTCCAGGAACCGTGGTCATCATCGACATGGCGGGACTTTCTTGGACGCACATCCACAATTTCACTCCGTTGGATCTCAATCGCATCGTATCGATGGTGCAGGACTGCTTCCCGTGTCGCATCAAAGCTATTCACATAGTGAACCAGCCGAAGATCTTCTCCATCATTTGGAACATCGTCAGGTGAGATTGAAATGAAATTGGGAATTTCATGGGAAACTTCCATGAAAAGCTCGCGTTTTTTCCGTGTGCGATGCGTCCGAACATATGACTAACCCGCGACCCTTCCTTCCAGCCAATTCCTGAGCTCAAAAATCGCAAGCAGGGTGCACATGCATGGACACAATCTGACAGAACTGTACAAACATGTCGACAGACAGCTACTTCCAGACATTCTCGGCGGACCGAAACCTGTTGATAGTTCCCCTTGTGTGAACAAACTCTTGGCCTTGAATGATGCTATTTTCGAAGACGGGGCCTATGGTTACACAGATTTCACGGTTAATTACAGCCCTATCAAAAGATCATAGCCTCACAGTTCTCGGGGTTGAGAGACTTCTCATGGTACATGACGTAGTGAGATGTCATTTCTAGTATCAGCTGTGGTATACGTTTGGATAACGTTGCGAGTTTTCTCCCAGTCATTCAGTTGTACAATGAAGTTTTTTTTTTTTCTCGAATCATCTGCTGAGAAGCTTGACTTGAAGTTCCGTCGCGCTCGACTGTAGTTAATTGTGTATACGGCTGGAAAAATAAACTGTTTTTGCAAGAATACACATAGGCTCTGAAGCTGCACGACTTCCGTCCTCGAAATTCGTCACGAATTCCGTTTTCCGTTCTTACAAGGGGCGTAACCGAGCGGTGTTCCGCTCGGGGCAACGCTCGGAAATTTTAGGGAATTCCGCAAGTGGACTGACTAGCACTGAACACGGAGCTTCATTCGCTCCTCACTTTGAAACAATGACAGCTACGTCAATCGGATGCGGCCGTGTTGGGAGTGCTGCCCCTCTTCCAGGTTGTCCACAAGTTTTCGAGCTATTTCATGATTTGTTACTCGAGAGTTTGGAGCGCGTAATTCATCATTCGCTAGTAGCTGACAAAAACACAGGGACGAGGGCGAAGCCGATCGGAAATGGGGTGCCACCGGTCGTATGGATCCGCTCCCGAGATCAACTGTCCAACTTTCTGATGACGACGAAGTAGGTGTCATCATATAGATTCGTTATCTCCTAAAAACTCCGTCGTCGTCGTCAAGTTCGGGAATAGTTTGGACGATCCGAATGACCGATATAGCCTCGTCGACCGGTATCCGCCCCCTTCTACTTCCGTCTTCCTATTAGCTCCCATTCTCTGGAACCATCGCCAAATCATGAACTATTGGAAGAAGCAGCTCGAGACATCGGCAGCTGAATGCCAATTACGCTTCTTTATCGCAGCCGGCTTGGTATGGAGGGTGGAAGCACTAGTTTTCGCAGCTGGTAAATCTTACCGTTGCCTCAATCTTTTACAGATGACCGTAGCGAATTCCAGTGCAACGCTCCCCGAGACGGAAAAAAGAGCGCCGGAACTGGCGCAGTGATCGATATAAGTTGAATGCCCGCGGAATCGTTCCGATAGGTGCCTCCGTGAATCGAACAAACAGACGAGACGGGAAGATTCTCAACCGGTTACTCGAGATTGAGATAGGAGAGAGAGAAACCCTCTCTACCGCGCGGACTCTACCAAGAGAGGGATATCAGGAACAGGATACAGTATCAACCGACTCTTCTTCGCACGAAAACTGCCGTGCTTTGGCAAACCGTGCCAGTTTATTGGGGTAGCCAGCAGCCCAGAGGGTCGAGAGTACTCCGACAGCCGTCTCGGCTCGAGACGCCACAATGGCGACAGGTGGGTGACATGGACAGTCGATTGTACTTTCGGAAGCCTCGGGCAAAGTTTGTTTCCAAGCCGAATCGGTGCTTCGCCTCCCTCCTCCAACCCTTTCTTTTCGTCCGCATTGCTTCCTCGTCATGGAAACCGGGAAATACGAGGAAGCAGTGGCTCTTGATCGAGCCGAATGGGAATCCGACTTTCGTCGACCAAGCCGTGGTTGCCAACCATTGCAGAGAGCATTTCGATTCCAGAAACTGAACTGAAGCTTCTATTGGAGGCTGCTCACAACGCCAAAAGCAAGTCTTACTGCCCTTACTCGAAAGTGAGTTTTTCGAGAAGCTATTGCAATACTATGGGAGTTCTCCAGTGCTACTTGTAAGAAACTTTTCATGTTTCGCGACTCGAAGACTTCCCACCACAGCATTCCTGGGATCCCGTCGAGTTCCGTTCTCGCGAAACGAACTCCCGGTCTTTTCGCCGATCTTCAACTGCTAAGTCGATTGAACACGATCTCTATTCTCGCTTCTTCGGGAATCCGCTCGGAAAAAATGTCTGAGAATCATCTTGGGATGACTTCGGTCCCACAAAAATATTTTCTCGGTAATCAGCTCGGAGGGACGCTCGCTTAGGCCAGCTCTCCGATCGGACAAGATTCCGAGAATGGATCCCAAACTGCTCCAGGAACAAGAGCAGTGAGACGAAAGAAATAATGAGCTGCGTGAACTCAGACGTGCCGTAGAGCAGCACCGCCTCAAGCTTCGGAACCTGAGTCGAGTCTTTTTGTTAGGAAGCCGATATTTCCCAGCATTGGTCGAGATGAGCCAGCGCTCGAAGGAGTTTCTCCGCAGTTTGTCGATATGAGATCCGCGAAATTACCTCGAAAATCATTCGAGCCTGAGTGAGAGTTCTTTTCAAAGGTCCAGGTTGGCGCTGCAGTTTTGACGGAGTGTGGGAAGATTCTAGCCGGTGCGAATGTCGAATGTGCGAGCTACGGACTCGGAGTTTGCGCCGAACGAGGTATTCTAACTCATGCCTGTTCCCTCGGCTACCGGAAATTCAAAGCGATAGTCGTTGTATCGTAAGTTCCTTAGTTCATTCTCACTCAAGCTACTTGACCAAGCGGCCTTACAACTGAGGGGATCGTCTCAAAAAAACACTCTGTTCATATGCATACCAATAACAGATACCCGCCTTCCAGGAACTTGCCCGAAATCACTCCCTGTGGGGCTTGTCGACAGTTCATCGTGGAGTTCGGCTCCAGTATTGAAGTTTACACAGATTGTCCTGTGGACGGGATTGGGAAACCCAGAAAGTTCGGCATTCTAGAGCTGTTGCCTGGGGCGTTTACGCCCAGGTCTCTTGGAATCTCGGAGTGTTGAAGCGCGTTTTCATCCGCTCGACGCGGGACCATCTCCTTCGGAGTGGAACCTGGGCCAGTCAAGCTCGGACGAAGGAAACGGAATAAAGATCAAGTTTGAACATCGGCTGAACCTGGCGTATTCTATGTTCTTATCGTGATTCTGAAACCATGACCATGTTTTCGGTTATTCGGCTGCAGCCAATAGAAAAACCCGGCTTCCAAACTGGAGTGAAATGTGTGATTCCGAAGGAATCATACGATCCCTCCAAATCCCATCCAAGGGAGCTTCGACGAGTCAAAAAACGCGACGGAAATCTCATAGCCCAGGATATAGACTCCTGTGTGAAGGGATGGCGATTCTCGTCTGTCGCAATATTTCGAGTCATCGTTCTCTGTTCCCTCCTTATTCTGACAGCAATTTCAACGGAAACTTCTGGCCTGGGTTTTCGCACTGAAGACTCGAGCTAGCCGTCTTTTTCGCTGCGTTCATTGCAGGACCGTTCGAGCTTCCTGCCCAGCTGTCAGCATCCTCGTTCGAAACGGCAGCTGGATGAAGCCCGAACGCCGTTCAGAGTAGCTCTCTTTTGTCCTTGGGCATTCGGGTAACAGCTGCAAATGCGAAAGCTTAGGTTGGGTTCGATTGACGTCTTCGCAATTCTCTGGCGAGGCTCACTCTGACAAGGAGATACGCCAAGAGGTTATCCTGGGTCTTGTAAGCAGGACGAATCCGAATGGTTGACTCGATCCCAATTTGTCACCTGCCCGTCCCACTCCTACTCAGGGGCGCATACTATGAGATGATTCACGGAGTTCTCTAGTCAGTTTCTCCTGCTTCCATAGGATCTGAGTTCTCATTGGGCGTCCCTCCCTCTGAGCGATACGATCAATGCCTTGATCGATACGCCAATCTCATCCAATAGAGGATTTGTTTAGCGAGACTTCTACGCTCTCTCAGCCGATGCTTCCCTCTGAGAGTCGAGAAAAAAATCAGAATCGATCAGAATGTTCCTGCGTCTCATGTCCGGTCGTTACGTGTCGAGTTGGCGAGTTCTAGAAAGTGGGATTTAGATCTGTCTTCAAAGGGCGTATCCAGGCGGCGGGTGTTAGGCAGAGAGACCCTTACCCCTGAGATTTTCGTCGGTTCCATTGTAACGATCGTCCGCTGGTCCTTTTCGAAGAAGTGACGGAATGGCGTCCCCGCCTTCCCCCCTCCCCCGACCTCTCCCCAGATATCTCGGATACGCCCCCGCTGCCTCCTCTGGTGAAGAATCCACGTGGACCGTGTTCCAAGCAGAAGCTTCCCACTGGAAAACACGGTGAACTGAGCATCGTCGTACGAGGGCAGCCCGCGCGTCTACACAGCCTGCTTTTAGCGCTCCATTGGGATTTTAAGTCGAACAGCTGAGAGAGTCCCGTAGAGCTTCCAGAAGAGACTTGGAGCTCGACAGTCGCGGTCGCTTCGCAGCTCTCGATGCCGAGTAGGAAGTTCGCTGCTCCATTTTTCCAGTGCAATTTCTGTGTAGAAAACGGATTACGGATGGCAAGTCGAAGTCTCCCTCGAGTGTGGTGAAGCACTTTGCTCCGGGAATCTCGAGTTAAAAGTGGTGTATTTTTTTCCTCGAAAGTGGCGCCTCACTTTTGAGTCGAGCTAATCGCGCTCGCTGTGTTTTGATTTTCTGGAAAAGTTCAGACGGAACTTACGGGTATGTTCGACGACGCTTGCGCGGCATGTCTGAGATAGGGTTGTTGAGTACCTTTGTGTGTCGTTCCTTACAGGTTTGTACGAAGTCGGATTCTTGTCCAATCGATCGTCTATCATCATCTCAATTGGCTCCAATTGAACCGCGGGAGTAAAGCTCATCACCGCTCCGTAATCAGCGAATTCCCGATGGAGGCAATCCGGAAAGTTCTTCAGGACGGCGACGATTATGATCTGCCCACCGATGGAGCTGAGTGTCTCATCGAAGTCATTGAGGACGCAGATTGTATTTTCCCGGAGAAAGAGGTTTGTCACTGAGGCTGAATGCTGTTCATAGAACTTTTCGCCCCCTCGCGTAGCAGCGGAGCGCTTGCTCCGAGGCCATAATGAAGGTCGGACTGTACTACACAAAGGTCATGGCCGGGCCACCCTATTTTTGATCCTGGCGAAAACTTCCATGACTCCTGGTGTCTGTCTGTCCTCGACAACCGGCCTGTGGCTGTCGTCCGCCTGGTCGATCGATCATGAGCTCTCATCATGCGTTATTGCGAGGAAAATACGAAGCACAGTCGGAGCTTGGAACCTGTGGAGCAGGTCCTGGCCGCTACGATTCTCTCCTGTTCACATCGTATCATTCGTCTTGAATAATTAACAGACTCGGGATGCGGACCGGAGCAGTTCTCTTGGAAAATCCATTAGCAGAGCGGAAAGTTTCCGGAAAAAAATGACCACGGAAGTCTCACCTCACGAAGAGACTCTACAGAACTTTCACACAAAGGCCAGCCGCCTGGAAAACGCCCGGAGAGCCCTCACACATTGCTCGGAATTCACGCGGTGCTATTGAATAATTCATCTTCTGCCGATGTGTCGAGCTTTTAGAACAACTCGCTGCGAATATAGGCGAGAAGCGTGCGAGGAAATCGGATTGATGTCTGAGCTGGAGGTACAACAGCTTCTATATTGCGGCGGATTCTTCGGAAAGGATCGATGCCACGAATCTGATCAATGATGTACCTGGATATCCGGATTGCCGAGTCATGGCTTTCCATTACCAGCAGATGGGTTCCAACCGGCCGGTTACGCGGGGGTGGAGCGGCTCACGCGAGTCGATGAAATCGGAGGGGATGTTGAAACTCTCAGACTCGGGATTTCGCATCTGATGGAAATGAAATGCCGCACTGGTCGAGTCCACAGTATCGTTCCGCCGGGATCGTTGATGTATTGACTCGGAGGTTTGCTCGGAGCGTATTCTCGTCTCGTTCTGACTCGGTCATCGATCGGAAATGAATTTCAGCGCATTAAGCCATAACGTGCGAGCTCCGCGAACTGAGTTGGCGTCGCGTGTCCGGATCTGAACTCCCGTGATAAAGGGTTCTCAGCATGAAAGGGGCTCTGAGCATCTCTAAGCATAAGGTTGATGGGAGGGCAAGCATTGTTTGCGCTCCGATACCCCAGAAAGGAATCCTCCTTTTGTTATTAGAACTCGTTCCTTAGTCTCGGGGGTCCGGGTCTCGGGCATCGATCCTCAATCTCAGTGCGACAGACTAATGGTGGATCGGCTGGCCGTCGTTACTGAATCGATGCATCGGAAGAAGCGCGGAACGTCGTCAAAGGACCCGGGGGCTGGCCCGAGTTCAACTACACTGAATCGTGTCGGGGAATGTGGAGTCCGAGTGCGTTTAGAGCCCGTCGATAGATCGCGCAGACCGAACTCGTCGCTTGATGATGTTCGGAGCGAGAGCAGGAGAAATCAAGAAGGGCCCGCAGGGGAGTCGTAGGGGAGCAACGTTGTCGAAAGGTGCTGGCAGAGTGCAATGTTGCCAACTGGTTTTATCCTGAGCTGCGGAACTATTCGTGACTGCAACGGACCCTTCAACGACCTCAGGGACCTACGGGGCGCGGTTTGAGGTCATGAATATACTACAGAACGACTACAGCAGACTACGCCGGGTTGGTGTGTCAGCTTTTGCTTGGGTCAGCTCGGCGCCGGAGGACAAGTTTTGCGGCGTGGGGTGCCCTCTTCCGGATGGCCTACCAGGTCCTGTGCACACGAGCAAGAACGCACGCGAACAAACACTTGGACGCAGATAAAACAGAGGCAAGCCCGTCACCGCTTCGCGACGAGTATCGCCACGCGGAGACTCGCTCCAAACGTTTCGTAGGCGGGCTCGGACGCTGGAAGAGACTGACTGTGGGCCGCCGTCAAACAAATCCCCACTTCAGATCTTGCAATGCAATTATTCCAGCAAACTTTTAATGTATTCCTTGTCGCCGACAGACGGTCCTGACCCTTGGAGATGCCAGCACAGACGAGAGGCTCGCATTGGAACAGGCCATCATGAGGATGAGGCCCGGGGAAGTGGACGAAATCAGTATTGGAAACAAGACTACAACATTCAAGCTGGTCGCTTTCAACAGTGGCCTCAAGGTCAGCCCGTGCTCTGTTCGTTAGCTCCAACATATGATCATTCAGTTTGGGAGCGTCTGCAACAGATCTGTGTCTCCTCTCAGAAACGCACTGAGCCGAATAATCCGCAGTGTGGGCGAAAATCTTTTTCGCCACTTGTGATTAGTTCCACTCGCACCCAACTAAACTTTACCAACCCATGCGAAAGGTGTTTGAAATGAGTACAACCGAGAAGTGGCGACTCGCGAATTGGCACAAGGACAGCGGGGTCGCTTTGTTCAAGGATGGAAAACTCGAATGGGCCTTCAGGAGGTTTTCGTTGGCACTCAAGTATATCATATCCCTAGCGCACGACGTCCCGGCGAGCGAGCACGACGATGAGGTGAGTTGAAGGCTTTGCCGCACGGAAATCGAACAGTAGCCGAGCACAACTCGATTGCAGCTTGGAAGGATTTCCTAGGGCTCAACGACTTTAGACGTCGAACGAGACGATCCTCCATATTTTCGAAGACGCAGGCATTCGGATGCGGCTGGAGGGATCCCGAGTCATGATGAGACGCGTCTTCATCCGGAGAATGAAAACTGGCCTCCGCTGAGAGCTGGTTCCGATTGTCGGTCGATGCTCACACATACGTGTTGAGGCTCTGTTGATGCACGAAAACTACGGCGACTTGCGAACATGTGGCTTGCTCCGCATCGCGGAGCGTGCAGCCTGGCGAGGCTCGGATCCGCGATAAGCGATGACTATCGGACATTCAGTCTCCTTTTCGACCTCGGAGGCAGAATACACTCCGAGCAACGTTGGGCAATCCTAGCTGGGAAGGAGGGCGGGAGAGATCCAAACTGCAATACGTGTCACGGGAAAATCGCGAAGACGACTTAGCGACGAATTTCAGATTCGCTATTCCAATGAACCTAAAGCTCCTGAGATTACCGTTCCAGGACATGAATATTAACCGGCTTCGAACGCTTGTCTATTTGAACCTGTGTGCCTGCCAGCTCAAAGTGGAGAGTTTCGATTTCGCCGTCGTGAACGCCACGAAGGCCATAGAAATCGATTCGAAGAACGTGAAAGCTCTTTTCCGGCGAGGAACTGGCCTGATGCATCTGCAAGTGAGTACCCACATTCCTGCCTCGGTTGGTTGAGTACGATACGTGGCTGCTTCCTCCGCTTCCCCTGTCTCCGCGCGTGCTGGCAGTAGTCGATTCGGATGAAATATTCATGAGCTTCTTTTGTGCTTCACGAATGGCTGTTTCCTTTGAGAGCGGTGTCCAAGGTTAAGCTCGTACGGCGGTGGCATCGGCCGTCTATCTCGGAGCTCTGGGACGACCATCGCGAGCCATTCCTCCCCCAGTCGTCTCAGTTCCGACTCGAATCGCGATCGAAGGAATTCCGGATCGTTCATTTCCGATAGAGCTTCAAACTCGGCGGAACGATAACATTCAACCCGGAGCGGGAGGAGCGGAAACAAAATTTTGCTCGGGAAGGAACCCTGCTTGCTTATCGTGCGTCCTTCATTGACGGGAACTTGGCCGAGCGCCAGCTTGGCTCTGCTCGCCAAGTCCAGATCCAAAAGGTCTAACAGGAAGTGTCTTTCTCTCCGGGGTGGAAGGAACGCGACGGCATCCATCGTTCAGTGCCCTGCAAAAAAAATAAACTCCGCGATGAATCGCATGCAACTCGGAGTTTAGACCTCACGGACGGGTTTTTGCCTCTGTTCCTCCTCCGCTCTGGCCCTCGGCTCGCCGTGCTTGAGTCCTCTCGCAACTATTGCTCTGAGTGATGGAATCCAGATGCCAGAGCTGCATTCCAACCATCCTGAAAGCCATCCCGGCCGCTAGATTCAAAAGAAAAACACGTATCTTGGCTCTATCAACTCCAACATATCTCTCTCTCTCTCTCCTACCTTTTTCAGGAGTACGAGAGATCGCTGGCCGATCTAAGACTCGCCCTTGAGCTAGAGCCTGGGAACCCTCAGATTCTAACGGCTCTTCAGGAACTCAAGTGTCGAATGGGTTCACTCGATGCCAAAGTCGCAGCCGCCATGAAGAAGATGTTCCAGTGAGAGGAAGCCGAGCGCGGGCAAAAAATGCACCGGATCGACGGGAGCTGAGAGGGAACACAACAACAGACGGAGTCTGGGATGACGAAGGGGAAAGTTTCTGTGACAAGGAAGGATGGGGGGGGGGGGAGGCGCGGGAGACACAAGAGGGCGATCGTTTTTCTGTCGAGGACCGCAACTTTCCAATCCACCGATCCTGGAAACAAGAAACTTCTTTTCTCTTCTCTCCCATGGCCAGCCGCACAGCCGACGGAGTGACGCCGAGTCCAAACATGTCTCGTTCGAAATATCGGTCGACGGTGCCCAATATATGGCCGCCCGCGCCGAGCCGTATTGATCTATTGACCGCGCCGTTGTTGACATTCTCTCTGGAGGCGACCTCTGCCTCCAATTCGAGAGTGTCACAAAAGTCTTGTCCCATCGTGTAAGTTATCGTATGTTCTCCGAATTCTATCGCCGCCGCCGCCACCACCACCACGACTGCCGTCCACACGACAGCTTCCGCCAACTGGACTGTCCGTGCTCCACTGGATGTGAACGCGCTCGAGGGGCTGAGCAGCCCACCCGGCCGAAGCCCGTAGAGAACACTAGAAACAATACGGCGAGTATTGCCCACGAGATAATAAAGCAATCTACGCAGTGTTCTTGCGCAGCTCCCGCGGACGGGAAAGAATCGAGCGGCTCCAACCGAGGATCAGCGGCGGTGGCGTCGTCTCTGCGTAGGGCTCGACATATCGGGAGCTTCCATGATTCAGAGATCGGAGCGAGCCCTCGAGTCGTTGGAGCGGAACGTTCCCGATTTCTCGCTCTTCGAGGGAGGCCGGTATGTCAGAAGGGTCCGCCGAGTGCAGCGGTTCGTTCCTGTTCATCGAACGCCGCTGAGATTGCTTCTGACGAAACAAGCGTCCGCAACAGTATTCCCAATCGCTTCGGTGGCAACCAGAGTTCTTCTTAGACGCAAAGGCTCTTTCCGTGAGTTTTCTGCGCTCAGTTCAATTGACGATAGCTCGTTCAACAGGTGCTCGAAGGAACAGAGTTTCCCACGCGCAATTTCCAGGGGAATTGTTCGGGAACGGTCGCTTCTCCTCTTATTGCCTACCGGTGCTCCCCGGATCCGTCCATGCGTTGGGCAATCTTTTCAATCACGTAGGCCGGCAGCATCTCTAGTCCATGCCATGAGTAATTTGCTCAATAGATCCCCGCAGCTCGTAACCTGCTATCGGAATCAGTGATACTCCTCCTGCACGGGCTCGCTCGACGTCACTGCCGCGCCCAAGGATCCCAGCACGTAGGAAGATTTCTCTCAGTTCCGCTTGTCAACCTCAATAGATATCGGCTCGCATGCCGTGTCGACTCAGATGCGGGGACCTACTTGCCATCACAACGACAGATGTCCTGTGTCCTACCATCAACTATTCACAGCATCGGAACAGAGGCCGATACAGGAGGAATGCCCGCGGGATTCACAGTCTTCGTCGTCGTCTTATCTGAGACAAGAGCGTCGGCAGCTCTGAGGTCGATGGTTATTCGGTCGTTCGCCGCAGTTCTCCCGTCTGGGAAATCTTCTCGATGGTGGCGAAAGGCATCGCTGTGATCTTTAACTTAGCAAGTGCGCACTGTCATCCAGCGTAGGAGAGTTCATGGGCTCCGAGAATAACGGTTCCGGCCAGGCCAGTTATTCTTATCGGATGCTAGCTGTATGATGATGAGAGTAATAATAATAATAATGGGGCGCTTGTCGCCGCAGAGCTCGGATTGCAGAATGTTCGAAAGTGAGTGAGAGCTGGGACGTCGAACGTGCGACTGTCGGAAGGAAGTGTTCCTTCTTCGGGCTCCGGTGAGCCTGATCGGAGCGATCATAATCATTATTCGGATGGTGCGGCGATGATGATTATCACGTTACTACGGAAAGCACACACCTAGACCGTTGTCACTGTCAGCCAGAATCTTCGCTGCGGAACCATTGACTGCGTTCACTGCGAATTTTCCTGATGTTCAGCCGATATCTGATCTCAAGTATATTCTATAGCTGTTAGGACTGTTTCGCCATTAACGATCGAATTTCTATCATGTTCAATAATTCAAGTCGACAATAAATTTTCGTCTCGCGAAACTCGGGCCACGTTCCCTCTCGACGGAGGCTATATCCGATTTCGTCTCCCGCCCGCTTTCCCGCTTCTGTGTTCTAGACTGTTTGCTCGATCATCCGGCGGGAACCGCAGCTAAAATCGGATCGAGCCCGCTGCCGACCGAGCGGGCCGCCGCCATTCCCGACGACGAGATCACTCGAAGCGAGAAAGCGAGCAACCATTTTTGAAACGACCAAAATCGTTTGTAGAAATCGAGAACACATTTTATTAGGTATTCAATATAATATAGATCTGATACTCGGCCGCGATTCGGAGCGACGAGTGGAAACTTTTCTATATACAGTTTTGAATGTGGAGCTCTTCTTGGAAGAGCGGATGGCAACAAATCATCTGACCCGACATTTTCTCCTGCTCAACCAAACTGAGGGTTTCGTCTACGCGGTCGCTGAGTGGTGGGCGTCTCGGTGAGCTCCTCATCTTCGTACTCGTACTCTGGAGCTTCGGTTTGAGCAACGGGTCGGAAAGCTGGAACAGCTTGTTGGGTGGGGGCCTGGGGCGTGGGCGGGGGCCTCGTAGCCGGCTGCGCGGGGACTACCTGGACGGGACGCGCCTGGGGACGGGGTTGCGCCTGGGGACGAGCGGGACCCCGTTGAGGGCGGGGCTGGGCCGGCTCGGATCTGGGAGGGGCCTGGGAGCGGGACTTTCCATCTTCTTCTTCCGGGGCTTCTGGAGGAGGCTCGCAGCCGGCGACCGTGTCTGCCAATTCGCACTTCAGGGTTTCAGCGTTGAAAGCGAGGCCGGCGGAGCATCGTTGGAGACGAGGATATCCTCCGACACAAAGCCAATAGCGGGCGCAGGACTTCTCGATGGGAATGGGGCCGTTGGCGACGTCTTTGCAGATGGCTGGAAGGAGAGGAGAACGAATCGTCGGAGTTTGTTCGACCCACATTCGGGCGGAGGAACGGGAGAGAACCCCGAGATGTTTCCAAAGATCCAACGAGCGCCCAATCGTTGAATTGCGTCGTTGGTCCGATCGTCGATGAATGGTCGCGAGGTGGACAGCCGCGAACAGATGTCCGAGAACTAGAGCTCGATGGATACTCACGATGCTTCTGGCAATCGGGAACGTTGTCGGGCCAATCACAAGCGTGGGCGGCGTCGTTGTAGAGGAGCGAGAACGGACACTGTTGGTTGGTGGCCGTGCCGTTCCAGCACTGCCAGTATCGAGTGCATGATGTGGCATGGGCGAAGATTCCGTACTTCCAGTGACAGTTATCGGTGCTTTCAGGGCTTTGGCCCATTACCCGGTTGTCTTCGTCGGGACATCCGACCTTGTGCGGGTAATCACAGTTCTCCAGCAGACCCTGCGGAGTTGGTTCCATGAAAGATGGGAACTCCCAAATGCGCTCTGTCTACGAGATTCACAGGAGCTTTACGAACCTTTTTCTTGCCGGCGAATGCCAAGCCGTTCGGACAAGCCTGCAGAACAGCTTCTCCATTTTGACAATCGAAGTAGTAATCGCAGTACTGATCGTGCGGGAAGAGGCCGTCGGGCTTTTTACAATTCTTGTTGTCCGCCGCTCTTTGTGCCGACACTGCAACGGAACAGAGTTTCTCAATTAGGGGATCCCGATCTGAAACTCGCGACGAAATCAAGCAAACGAGCGGCACCGGCTGCTCGCCGAAAGGCCCGCCGTCTAAGGCAATAAAGAGTTTTCGATCTGGAAGAAGCCTTCGGAGCTATTGCTTCGTTTTTGTGCGGCAACATCCGGTCCCTGAACGACGACGATAACTCAATCACTCCCACGGAATGTGTCGATAAAAAACTGGGCTTCGGCTCCGAGTGGCTGACAACGAGCGCATCAAGTGTGTCCAGGGTGACCGGGAAGAAATCGCTCACGGAACAAATTACTCCGGCCGAACTAAGGGAGTCATGCAAATCGGTGCACAAGCCAAGTAACCAGAGAATAAATTACGGCCCGGTGCCGTTCGGATATCGAGCAAGGAGAATACACTGCGGGGAGAAGAAGTCTTCTCGCACATGGACCGGCCGCGGAAGCCGTTTATTTCTTTCAACAGATGTCGAAATCTGTCACAAAAGATCAGCACCCATCGATTTTTGCGTTTGACAGTCGCTTCCGGTCGGGAAGTTTTGCAACGCTTGTCGTTGTAGGTAGGGGACCCGTTCACCCTCCTTCAAACTGGCGGTCCCTTTCACTTGAGGCCCCGCGGAGGCCTCTGGCCAGAGCACAGCGAAAGTGACGATGACCCGGTTCATGGGGCCCGAGTTGGGGTCAACGTTGGAGGCCCTCAAAACTTGGGGCCCCGGTTCCGACCCGGCCATCGGAGCACGTCCAGAAATCCGACGAGGAGGCCCAACGGCGTAACAATGCGCCCGAGCGAGAAACTCGTGGCACCCTGATGTTATTTTTCGCTTTGCCTCGCTCTTCCGTTGCCAACAAGGGGTCTGAGGCGGAGATTTTCGCTCAGAATACAATTTCCCTGCACAGGGAAATTTCCAGAGAACACCATCCAAAGTGGAGTGGAACAGGGTTTGATGTCGCTTAGTTTTGAATGGATTTGCCAAGAAGCGCTTTGTATGAACTAAGATGGGCGGTTGCCGTTGGATGGAACACTTTGTTGTAGTCCATTGTCATAGAATGAAAAATAAAGTTGAGCGACAACGGAAAGAAGAGAAACAGGAAGCTGGGAGGGACTTGTCATGAACGCTCCCCGTCGTCGCTGTATGTTGAAACTTTCGATTGTCTAGAAGTGATTCGAGTTTTACAATGAAAATGTGGAAACCCGAGTTTCGACATTCGACCCGTTCATCACGAAGCGATATGGAAGTGTTGTGCTCGAGATAGGGAAACGGTTATTTTCTCCATCGTTCGGTCACACCTCGTCGGGACCACGTAGGTCGACCACTTTCGTGGGCTCGACAGCCTTCTGTGGGTAGAGAGCAACAGACAGATGTGTTCGGGTCCCCTCAGCTCGTGACCGTTAGCTTCCTGCTGGTTCATACGTGAAACGACATCTGCTCCGCGAGGGGTCATGTTGCAGAGATGAGGTGATGGCTGAGGCCGGGTAGCCGGTTTTCCGCGCAACAATCGAGCGAGCCTCGAGTTTCCCGAGGGGCAAGCGAGCGTGAGCTTCGGCGGACAAGCAAGCGAACAGACGACGAAGGCTGACGGCGCCAGGAAAAAGCCGCCAGCTCAACAACACTCACAGAGTTCTCGGATGTCACTTCGGAAATAAGGCCTGGCTCGATGAGCTCGACCAGAATAAGTCAACGAGCGGTGAGCTGAGGCGGTATCTTCAGGGAGTCTTGTTGTCGTCTTCTTCGAACGACGCCGATAAACAGGCGGCTGACGGTATGAGCGAAGGTCACTCATACAGGCAGACCGTTAGCCCCTCGAGGTAAATATTTTAATTACGTCTAGGAAAACTCTCAGGGCCTTGACATGGTTGAATATCATCGACGGGCCACGACGAGCCGAGGCTTCACTGATAGCTGCGGCAGCAATCACAGTGGCAACAGCAGGGGCGGCCGTGGCGTACGTCTCCGTAATACAATATCATTTACAATATTATGACACAGTTCTCCCGCTGCGAATCCGGAGAAAGATAAGGCGGCGAGCCGCGGGCCGGGCGCGACGATCCGTCCGACGATCGATGCCGATAGTTGGCTAACACGCCGGACATTCTCACTTCGCCGATGACCGAAGGAGTCTTCTGATTCGCTTTACGAAAGATGCGTCCCTTCATCCAAGTCTACCGTTCGGCTCGAACCGCTCGCTTCAATGCCGCGAAGCAGACTTAAGAGATTTGCGTGAGGGCAGAGATTCCTGAGCCGCCCACGGACTCTTGTCCCTGACGAGTTCACTTTGAGTCCCATGAGGTCGCGTGACAAGGAAAGAAACGCTGCGCCGGATCCAGGCAAGAAAACTTCAGTTTCTCAGGACCAACCTTCCGCAGCTTCCTCTCGATCGGATGGAATTCGCCTGGATAACGGACGTCGAGGAATTTTCACCGGCGAAATCCTTCGCTTTGTTCGAAAGCCTCAGCGAAACGGCACGCCGTGAAACGTTTCGCTTCCAGGCAGTAAGTTCAGCACGATCAGGATAATTTTCACGACATAGTGTTCGTGTGATGCTTCCGACGACGACAATCGATGACTGGGAGGAAGTCGCGATCGATACCGGTAGCGGGCGATCGAGAGGAAAAGCGGAACCGTGGCACGGGGAAGAAATTGAAGCGCGAGGGAACAAGCGAAAGCAGATAGCACGGGGATGGTAGAAAGAGCCACACGGGAAGAAAACGGAAAATTGCGAAGATGGTCCGATCTGGCTCTGTACTTACCGGCGGCTACCGCCACGGCTGCAACTACCACAAAACACCTCATCGCAATCAGTTTTCGTCAGTCATCGCTTAGCCGGTTGTATTTATACCTTACGGTGCACAAAACCGTCTGGAAAGAAGAAACTGCAGCTACCCTTCCAAACCACGGCTGCTCGTTGGGAGGGAGCCACCCGCTGCGACGTCAGAGCCGAAAGCAGAGCCAGTCCCGTTCACACTGGTCTGGCTCTGGAAGCAGTTGCTGTAGGATCCAGGATCGATCGCTCGCCGCCGGCTGGTCGGCTAGTCCGACGGCTTTTGTTTCCCAACGAAGTTCCGCCGTCACCACACCACTCAAAAGTCACGCGCCATTTTTCCCTCGAGGCAACCGATTGTCGAGCTGAGTGGAACCTCTCGTTTCTCCCGGGAGTTGGTCTTCCGCGGACCTCCCGCACTTTTAACGAACCCCCGCATCATGGACAGCAACTGAAATTCTCGAGTAAGCCCCGGAAGACCTTTCGTGCGGGACGGTCCGGACCGGGTTCCTGAACGATCGCTCCTGATGGAAACAGGGAGACGAGTTCTCCATGCGTCGAACCATTTCACGCCGAATCTCTCCAGCTTGTAGTCTCGATTCCACTCGAAAACCTCCCACGGTTTGTCTGGGAAATTTTCGGAACTTATTGCTGCCGTAAGCGGTTCCATACGTCGGTGCCGTCGAGTTCCCGCGCGGGAAACATCGGGGTAGAGGGGGTTCCGTGAAGAACCGATCTCTGAAGAGCCGATTCGTCTTGAAAAATTGCGCCGAGGTCGGAAACGAGATCCGGCTGTCGGGGCTCTCGGTCGTCGAAAGCGGAGCCTCTCGAGATTTCGGGATGCTATCTGACCATGGAAGATCCTACTTTGCTAAGCAACACGGCTCCGGTTTCGCGGGCAGCGCTGACAGCTCCGCCAACTAAAGAACAAATTTATTTGCCAGGCGGAGCGCTGTTATGAAATGAAAGCAAATTCATGCCGGTTTTGCGCGTTCGTTCACCCGTCCAACATTCACACTTAAACGCAGCAAATGGGCGCCGGTTGGATGTCAACAAATCCGAGAGAATCCCGAAGGCGACGACAGCGGGTCGCCTCAGCTTCCAGGTGAACTGCTGGAACCGCGCCAGCTACTGTTCCCCCAAGCCACACAAAGAATCCGATTGAGCGCGATAAGCTTCAGTCGACAGTGCGGACGCTTCTTCGGAGAAATCTCCCGTCATCGGCGATGTGCGTTGCCAAGGAGAGAAAGTCAGCGTGGGGACTCCTTCGGATCATCTTCTCCCATTTGGAACGAGCGCTCATCTTCGATGAAGAGCGAAAACGTCACAAAACGCTCGCTGACCACGGCGCACGATTCAGGCGTGGCGCTTTTGCAAGCCCAAGGGGCTTCAATAGAAAACTGAGGAGTGGTTGAACGTGACAAGCGAACCGCCCCAGTACCTAGAACACTTGTCGTCACTGATTATGCCTGCCTGCCTGTCTGTCTGTCTATTTGTGTGTCCCGGTTTGTCTTTGGTTCCATTAGTCTTACTGGATGTGTGATGCCCTTGGCCCATTCTAGAGTGAGTTCGCATCAAGTCGCTGGCTTCGACGCGTTTAGCTGATGGCTGCTTCTCGATCGCTCCCGCGGTCAACACCCGCACGTCGAACCCACAGAAGTTTGCTTATGCTCGCAGCATTCCTTTGAATCCTCGTTGTCGACTTCTGAAACTAGGGATGTTGCCACGAATCCGGACCACTGCGCCCGTACTGAAACCGATTAGCCAAATGGTGTAACAAACGGTCGCGCCCAAGCATGCGGTACTGAGATCGTCTCTTTTCCTGTCGCTTCATTCGTAGATCGGCGTTAACTACAGCGCACACGGCATCACAGTTTGGAAGGAACCGGAACAACTAAGAAACCATTCGAAACGATCCGCCACAGTTTTATATCTCGAGCTTCGCGAAGCGCACAAAGTGCTCATCAAAAGGGAAAAATTGCCTGACAGCGCGGGCAACGGTCTGTCAAAGCCGCCGATCCCTTGAGCGGAGCTTTGGCGGTCGCAAAAGTATCAAAATATTCTGTTCCCTTGACAGCGAACCCCAAAAACAGGTAAAGTCCCCATAAACACACGCCTTATCATTTTGAAATGAGTTTCGAGTCGTTCCCTTCGCAAAGTTCAACTGAAACCATCCCTGAAAACCTATGATATACGCCGGTGGCAACCTTCACGCCTCCGTCGTCTCAGAGAAAAACGCCAGAGGAGTGACGACCGTAACAGAAATTCGATATTGTCGGTATTGTCGGCTTCGTCTATCGCTGAGGCTCCGCGACGATCCGACCGTCCGCGACGTTGCCACCGGAGCTGGCTCCATGGTGTGACAACTCAGCAACGGCTTCGGTGATTAGTCCTTGTCCATCGGTCGGCTCCCCGTCGTCGACCAGCGTCGTCGGGAGACTCCTGTCTGCTCCAGGATATCATTAGGCAGATACCTGCTGCATCCCTTGAACACAGGCCTGGAACGGAAGGCGAATCTCCAGAGAACCGAGTTTTTCAATTCTTCAAGCGCCGGGGCACTTGGGAGGAACTATCCGGCAGGCTTCCGAAAAGCAGCCGATCGTGCGTTGGTGTGTGTTCCGGGAGCTTGGCGATTGTATCAGACCCCCGGCATGGGAGCCGTCGCAGAACAATTGAATTAGCGTTCATTTCACCAGAAAGCTTCACGATTCGACGTAGTAGAACTCATCGGTCCCGTGCCCCTGAAGGGCAGAGACTGCGGCCTACCCGTCGGCTATCGCAACGGCAGCATAAGTCGGGGCTTAGGCCCGTTTGAGAACACTCGGAGATTTTCTTTCGAAAAGGTTGGAGTTTCGTAAGTTGTTCGAGAGAGCCGCACAACTGGAAAGGACGTGGCTTCGAACTCCAACCTGGAGCTTCAAAATTCATGGAGCGGTCGAACTCTGGCGATTCGTTCGGCAGGATTTCCACCGGACGATGTTCGATCGTTGGGCTCTCTCGGATAACAGCAACTTGAACGCTCGTGAATGAGGATGGACACGGCCCTTGTCCGTCCCCTTCCCCCTTCTCGAGCCAGGGAATGGATTCCGAGAGAAGTCTCCTCGGATGACTCTGAAATTTTCGCTTTGGAATTTTTGAGAGAACTACCGAAATCTCATTTCGGCAAGCAGTCGAGACATCGTGGCACCGCCGGTGAAGGTGCTCAGGTTCATTCAACACCCGAACAGAGCGAATGAAAAGCGGTGAGTAGAACAGCGAAACACTCTCGATCACAGAGTTGCTTCCCGCCAAACCGTGAGGGAATTCGTTTGAGCGCCGCATCTTGCGAGACACGAGTCATCTGCACGATGGAAGTGAGTTCCAAGATGCGAGACCACGAACCGTCAGTCACGGAGAGCTGCTTGGCATCGGTGGGTGTTAGGATGGCGCTCCCAGGAGGCACGAGGCCTCGAAATGAGATACGCTCAAGGCAAGCGGGCCGGTTGCGGTGGGTTTTCGACTAGCTCTCGGCTGTAACAAGAGCTTCGAGGGAGAATCAATTTCCCACCGGATGAGGAGACCGGACTCAGCGGGAGCTGGGATTTCCTCCTTTCTGCCGACGGTCCGGGGTTTGAGGAGCCACTGCTCAGGATCGCGCAAAATAGATTGACTCGATACTCCGGAGCAGCGGTGGCCAAGGTGTATGGAATGACAGAACAGGATCACGTTCCGTGGCCATGTACGTATCGTACCCGAATATTATACGTTGTATTCCAAGGTTGGACTGTCCTATGCTGCAAGGGAAATTCAAATTAAGCGTGGACGTAGTTACGCATAATATCGTCGGACGATCTGTCCCTCCCGGTCCGCCATCCAAGTCGAGCTCCAAGTCGTTGATGTGGCGGAACATACAAGCGAGATTCGGAAGCTCAACAGTCCGTTGACAATCGCTGAGCAGGGCCATAGAATTTGAATTCTCCTGCTGGTGGGATCCAACTTCTCGAAGGCACGAAATGAGAGCGAGAACATCACCCTTGGAGAATCCGTTCTCGAAACGCTCCGGATTTCGAACTTGGTTCAACTGTAACGGACGAACACCAAGGCGACGTACTCCTGGACGCTCATTCGAAAGCGCCGTTGTTGCAAAAGTTCCGAGATCTCTCTCTCCCCCCATGCTCCGGCCCTGAACGTCGCCAGTTTCGGATTATGTTTCGAATTGAGATCCTGGAGCGAGAAAGTCATGATTCCGGTGACGCGGAGCCCGGCGAAACGTCACCATGGTTCTGATGGGAAGACTCTGGGAAGCTGGCAAAATTGAGGGTTTCGCCAGAGCCAACCGAAGCTTCCAGGAGCACATAGTTTGCACCCTCTCCTAGAGAGCACGAACTTCGGCGCTAATGAGTTCGCCACGACAATTGTTCGAGGAGCATCCCCGGAAGTGAGGCAGTTCATCCATTCTCCAATGTATTGCTCCGCGGCGCGTTTGGTCGCATGCCTGTACTCCAGTGAGCCAATATGCATTTGTTGAGCGAGCGAGGTCGTTTACCCCGGATTCCTCACGCACTGGGGAGGGGAGGGGAGGGGGGAGATATGAGCGTTAACCGTAACCTGTCAGTTCACCTGATTTATCATATTCGCGAGGGCGGCGCAAGCCATTCGAACGTGACTAGCTGGAGCTCGACTAATTCATTTCTCGTGAGAGGACGCCGGCGTGTGGACTGGAGCTCGGTCACCTGATGGCTCTGCGATCTACTCAGGCTCTCGCTCAAAGAAAATCGGGACGATGTGAGAGTTTTTCCCGGAATTGAACACCGAGGGGGAGCCTGAGAAATCCGCATGAAGTCGCAATGTAAGTCATTACATGTGCTACGCACCGGCTGGGAACTTAGCCACCGCGTCGGCTGAGCCATGCCGGTATCAAACTCATATCATACTCGGGATCGTGGTTCTCCTAGGCACGCGAAATTGCGCGCCTTCGGGCACAAGGACCCACCAGCAGTCTCTGAATCGATACAGGCAGAGTGTAGGAAATCCAGCGTCAGCCGACGATCTCATCATGCCCTTTCTCATGTATCCCCAGAACGCTCATAGTAATCTGACCTCGTTCGAGCGATGATACATTCTAATCTCGTCGCCCTGATTGCTTCATGCGTTGGCCTTGTCGCCTCCTCAGCCCTCCATATGGATGCAAATGTTGGCCACGATTGGAAATATCGCAACCGACGCCACAAGTGCATGGCTCTTGCGATGACATCGTCCGAGTGGGTAAAAATCGGGAGAATTGAACTGAACACGTGGCAGGGGTGTTAAGCCCCTGCTAGAGCTGAGAGGCAGGATGTTCTGCGAGTGAGTGAGAAGAAGTAGAGGCTCCTGATTTCAGGATCCATCCTCGATTTCTTAATTTGCAGATTTTCTCTGTCATTCTCGAGGATCGAAAAATGAGTTTCCCGGAATCGTCTTTCGGGAGAAGAACGGTAACGGGAACAGCTTCGATCCGATGAAGTGAAGGATTACGTCTGAAATGAACTTTTCCGCTCGGAGCGAGAATCGGATTCAGAAACATCAAATATTTACAGCTGCTCAACGAGTTCCAACGACGTAGGGAACGTCTCCTCCCCGAGGACGACTCTCCCGTTTGAATTTTTTCTCTTCTGATAACAAACGATATCCATCCATTGCTTGACATGCAAGCTTCGAGCTCACATTCCATTTTGAAACTTCCCTCTCTGCTCGGACAATATCTCACATAAGGGACAGTCGATGCCTGCTGCTTCAACTCAGTCTAAGAATAGTTCTTTTGTCGTCGCTGGCTCGGCTTGATTGAGAAACGTACGTGGGAGGGCAAACAGCCATTTCTAATCTCGCAGCAATGGATGTGAATGAATGAATGGAACCGCTACGAGCTGACTGTACAATGAGTCCCGAGGTTTACCGAGAGTAGATACTTGAGGAATCGATGGTCCCCAGATATGACCCCCGAGTCCACCGTGGATTCCTGCTCGATCCCCTGGAGCGAGACTTCCTCCGAACTGTACTTTCGATCCTTCAATCTATAGCTCTTGTAGCCTGATTCGTACTGCTGTGCTTCGCCGAGGTGACGATCCCGCGAAATCAGAGAATCCCCGGTTCCTCGTAACCTTCCTCCCCACAATGATATTTCCACTTCGGAGGAGTCTCTTGGAAGCTACGCCGGCTCGCCGAGGGAAAAAGTCTGATCATGACTCCTCGACTTATTGACTCGACATGGAGATCATCGGCAACTTATGAGTAAGGCGGTTTAAAATATGCCAAACCGAGAGCCCCGTGAAAAATAAACTCGCTGAAGGTTCAACGGCTTCGATAAGAAACTGTGAAGCATGTGGCCGTTATTTGTGGATGCGCCAGATGGCGAACCGATTCCAGTGAGCCTTCAGGTCATTGTTTCAGGCTTGCGGCTTTTCCGCTCAACCCATATTTCGCTCAGCCCGTATCAATGAGCGTCATGTAATTGGCACGATGAGGGACCACATCAGCGGCGAAGAGAGACGGAGATTCTCCTCCACCGATGGGACGGCAGGACGGAGGCCCAGCGCAAGCCTCGCTCCGAATCGAGTTGACGCCACGATAGCGTCCTCTCGGACAGGAGCCTTCAATCCCCATCGCCAACTCTCACATTCGAAAAATGGAGCCGGGTTCATGGTTCCCGAATCCCTCCAGAAGAACGCCGAAATAGGAACCTCGAGCCATGATCAACCCGCTCCACTCATCGAATCTCCGCGCCGCGAGCCAGAAAAGCTTCCGAGGAGCGGAAAAATGAAACACACTTTCCCAGCAGTGGATCCCGAATTGGCTGAATCTACCCACATACGAGAAGCACTCGGGCGACGTCACAGTCATGACCAGGGCTCAGAAGCTCAGGCATTATTCATCAATCATCATCCATCAATCCATGGGTAGATTGATGTATTCGGCATTGTTGCCTGGGGAACTCCAGCCATGACTTTCCGCGTAGGCGGTGAAATCCTCAGAGCTTCATTCATCGCGAAGCAATTTGAACCATTGGAACGTCACAGACCGTTTCATTCTGTATGCACCGTTCATGCAATAACCTCGAGGCGGAATCTGGCGCGGGAAATCTGATCGAACCAAACGCAGCGAGGCAAATTTGAGCCAGCAAATGACGCCATCACCTGGTTTGCGTCTGTGAAAACATCATCGACGTGATCGTTCTCCCACGGGAGGTACAGGGAGTGAAGCAGTGCACT
The DNA here is from genome assembly GCA_037576195.1 of Phytoseiulus persimilis. NCBI lineage: Eukaryota > Metazoa > Arthropoda > Arachnida > Mesostigmata > Phytoseiidae > Phytoseiulus > Phytoseiulus persimilis. Next base: position 6,015,058 of record CM075104.1, read on the forward strand.
TCCGTCGACGGATTCCTGAAGTCCCCCGAGATATCGACTACGGAAATGGGGAGGTTCATAGTGGAGCTATCGGATTTCCCGAGCTGCGATTTCCGTGGAAATCAACCAAGGCCACGCTGATAACAGCCTGCGTACTTGATTCCGCATACCATCCCTCCCGAAGAAGGAACTACCCCTCCCCCCCCCCTTGACCCAATAAATCATCGGATTGTCCGATTTCCAATCGAATCTCCCTCACTCTCAACAGAGTTCTGAAAAGAGCGTGAACGATCCTCAACTGATTCCGCCTCCGGGAATGATTGAGCTGTAGCTGTCAGGCAAGGAAGCGTTGCAGAAGGCTAACTCATTTCTTCATCCTCTGCTCAATTCTTCACTCATGGTCTCGAATGGGAAATCCTTATCGTACAACTGATCAAAAGTGGATAATTGCTGACAGACCATCTGGACACTCACTGTGACGAATGGCCGACGTCACGATGAGGAGCCGGGAAGACTGGCGGGAGCGGCCCTGTTCCGAACTTCAACCCGGAATCGCCGGTGACGATCGTTTTCTAAAAATTGTGAGCATTGCTCGCAAACTTCCCGACCGCAGAAAATAAGGCTTTCGAAATCTCGGCCAGTGCGTTCAATCTCGCAGGAGCAAGCTGCAGAAGATATATTGCGTCTCTCGTCGAGTTATAATATGTGAGTTCAATCTCAAGCTGAGTTCGCGCTGGGAAATTCTTTCAGTTTCTGCCCTCGTTGAGGCTCGCCGAAACGACCCCTGAGGGAATCTCTCTCGCGGTCAGTGTAACGCCCAGAGATCGGGGAATGATCCCCGTCCGCGCTCAAAACGTTCGTTCAGTCTGTTCAGTGAACAACAGGAGCATCTTTCAGAGCTTGGGAATTCGGAATCGATATCAACAGTATTGGAGTGCGACTGGTTGAACGAGTCGATCTCTTTGGAGTTTTTTCGCGGTTACGCCGAGCTCGCACGGAATATGTGTTTGTTACACATGAGCCTTGAATACATTTCAGGCCAAGGCATGTCCGAGGAATCAGAACTGCACCATCGAGTCTTCGATCGCTGTCGTCAAGAACGGCTGCCGCTACATCCATTGAGCTACTCAGGCCCGAGAATTTCTGATCGTGGAACTTTCTCGAGGAACTCAGAGGATTCCAAGGGAGAACACGCCTGAAAATTCGCTGAGCGCGTTAAGCTCTGCGGCAGGGGTACGAGACTATGTAAACAACTCGTTTTTTCTATAGCTCTCGAGAAAACTCGGAAGCGGGAGTAAGGAAGCAATTTTCTCCGCGAGAGAGGTTTGTGGGAACCTCTCGGCGCGCGGGATTCAGAGGAAAAAATTACGATGCATATCCTGGGTGATTCCTGCACTCGCTCATCTGTCGTCGCAGGATGAGAACGTCCTCCACGAGGGGTCGAAATGGACTGGAGACTTGATAATTCGCCGTTTTCGGGAGATGGCGTGAGTGAATCCCTCTGGTAGCGAGTCACCGGGACTATTCCCTCGTTGGAGCGCTCATCTGAGTCAACGACGGAGGTTTCTCGTCAGTTCATCTGTGAAGTCACTCCTCTTGGGATTACAGGCTGATGGATGGAGATAAATATGTGGAGATGAGCCGCTTCCGAGCTCAAAAACGCCAGTAGGTCATAAAAGGGCAGATGAGCGTATGACGGGGAGCTCGGAGCTTTGGGACCTCACTGTTCAAGGAACTACCAAGTCATGAGTGCAGGGTACAGAGCAGAGCTCTCATGCCTTTTCCGAATTATGACAGATTCCGCGGCTTCTTGAGTGTAGGAAGATCAGGTGATTGATCATCACGTTCTTCATTTCTTCGCTCCCCCACGCGGAGCAACCGAACTGTGGTTTTCTCGTTGTTAAAATCGAAACCTCGGCGTTATCCCAAAGCGCGCTACAGCTCCCGAGCCCTGTTAGTGTCTTGCTTGATTCGAGGGAAGCCGAAGCTGTCACTGCTATGGAAGCGCAGTGTGCAAAGAAACAGACGCGTTTGATCTCGCGTCCAGCAGCAGATGGTCCCTGTCAATTCCTCTCCGAAGTTCGAGTCGGAGAGTAATCTCGAAAAACTCTGAGATTTCTAGGTAAAACGAAATCATGGCTAAACGCTGCAAGCCCCAGAGGTCGAGATTCACTTTCGTCTCTCCCAGACGGAGGAATCGAAATCTCGAGTGCCTGCAGATCCCCTCGTCAGCTCTTCGTGTTTTTTTCCATCGAGCAAAATGCGCAAAAGTCACGCAAACCTCGACGGATGCTATTCTGACTTAGAAGAATCGTGCTGAAGACCACAATTATGAAACTGTAGAATGGGAGACTCAATACACATCCCTGAATCATCGCGAGGGAGAAACAGGACCGCGTATGGGAGCTTAAGAAAAACTGAGACCCGCAATGAGTCTGAGAAGACTAGACTTGAGGAATGTCGAGCGCGATGGCTCTTCACACCCCATTCGATCTTGCTTGTGGGGAACCGACAAATGACGCCCAGTTTCTCTCACAATGATGGGCAGTGATCCCGGGATCACCGTCAGTTTAGACAGCCTCGTTTTAGACCGGTATATCTCCCAAAGTGTCAGGTACCGCGACTTGGGTCGATTGAGCTCCGTGCTGATGGTGGATAATACGATGGAGCGGATTCATGGAACAGGAGGCAACGGCAGCAAGCAGCTCAAAGCCAACCACACGAAATCTAGGAACGTTCCTCATCATGAAAAGCCGTTTACTCTAGTGTGCGTCGCCCCTCCAGTGTCGCCCGATTCCGTTCGCTCCTGGATCCCGCAACATCTCCAGAACCGATTTTCAATTCACTTGCCTGCATTCTTGAAACGAAAATCGGATCGTCAGGATCATGGGAATCCCGGAGTCTATGATTGACACCTTCACTAGGCATTGCCATCGGTTTCTCAACCGAAAGGAATGGGGAACCAGGACTGATTCGGCTTCACGAGATGTGTTCTGAGGCGTCACTGGTCGGAATGTACCAAATGGGGATTGGGTGTGATCGTAGGTGTACACGATAGCAGCGAAGGAACATTTCTGTCTTTCTTGGCGCGCTTCGACGAGTTCCCAGCCTTGATGGGAAGCCGCGCTACCTTCTCGCCCGTGCGTCGGGGGCGGGAATATCTACGCGTCTCTGCGATTTCGGGAGCTCTGCATGAATACCAGGCGGGCTTTCTGTATTACTTTCGGTACTTGTGCGTGTTAGATCCGCCGCATGCTGCAGCTCGGAATCTGTGTCGGGTGGAACTCAGATAGATTAAAAGCATGGTGGAGCGACCGCAGTAGATCCGGTTCCTGAGACGGAATGCGGGAGCTTACGTCTGATTGTGATTGCGTGCTAACTCTAGCTCGCGACACCGTGACCTACAGATGTAGTCCTTCATGAGATAGGGATCCTCATCGTCGGTAAACTTGAATTCACGCCCATCGATACCTGAGGCTCGAAGCAGCGGCCCTCATTCCTTCCTCGAGAAAAACAATGGAGGGAAAGCCCTGTCATCGCTGGTATCGGAACCTAGCCAGTTCTGCTCGTGGGACGGGGCAATGCTTGTGTCGGTATCGCTGCGGACACTGATGTAGAGATGACCCTGCGAGACGACGCGAGACCTAGAAGAGACGCTCCCGTTTTCCTTCAAATAACTCCGTCCCCGTTTCGGAGTCTCCCTTCCAAGCCACGTCTCGATCAGCTCTGAAATACTCTTCCCTCAACTTGATCACGAGCGGCTGCACCGTGAGCCGGGATGTCGACTGCTTGAAATCCGTCAGGCATCTCAAAGAACTCTGAACTTCACTAAGAGATGGGCAGTTGCAGAACACATATTAGAAGCCTCTTATTCTGCGTGCATCGCTCTGAGAACATTCCGCTGAGAGAGCGAGTACGATATTCGCAGCAGACGGCGTTCGTAAACGTTTTCCTCGGAAAAATGCCTGAGACGAGCGGTCGATACACTCGACGCTCCATTCCGCTGAACTTTGTCAAGTTCAGAACGCGAGGTAACTGGCGCTCTGAAATCCATGGAGACGAGGTCCCAACAATCGAGATGTACGGGTTGATTGATCGAAATCTCAACACAATGACCTGTCTGCGTCCGTCGGGGGCGTATTCAGCGAGAGCGCGATATTCGCTCTCGATGTTATCCGAGAGCGGCATAATGAGTTGAGCTGCCGAGACATTCTAATGCTCGAGTGGTGACAGCGTTCCGGTGATACGGGGGAATCCATAGAACGTGCTCTGGACACTTTAAACGATCAACAAGTCGGTCATGAGAAATTCATTTATTCAGGTTCTGAGAACTCAATATTCGCTGGATAGCTCACCGAATTGCTGATGTTGGGAGTCGGTGCCATCACATCGCGGAAAGACTCTGGTTGAAGTTCCGATGCGGCGGCACTCTCAGGGCAACTAACTCTGCGTAAGAACTTGACTTGAAGTGAATTTTCGTCGCATGAGGAAGAAACAAAAACCCCTCTCGATGTTGAGAGGATAATTCAAGGTGAGCCACACAGATGGCAGTCGACAGATGAACTACTACATTCTCCTCCATCTCCCTCATGTCCATATGCTATTCATTCCGGAGCGTTCGAAATGGCTGTATACATAGCGGGCGGTGATGTGAATTACTTCTTGTCTTTCCCACAGGTCGACGAGTCCCACACGAGGCGCTCTTCGTAGTACTTGATCACGATCTGTGGAAACGGCGGAGAGAATATTTATATTTGAGTTATCGAGCCTGCGTCTCTCTCAGAGACCAAATGTCCGCGCAAGACAGCTCCACCATGACCTTGCTCCTATTCTGTACGGTCCCGTGGGAGACTGCGTGAAATTCGAGCCCGCGAACCACCCGACACCCGTTCCAATCGGCGCAAACCACCGAAAACTCGCATGGGACTTGGTCAGGGTTTCCTGGATTCTACGATTCGTAAACTCGGCCGAGAACTCACGGATGTGAGGCGATCAATAAATTATCAAACGGCAGTATCCCGTGTTGGCAAGTGGAAGGCTGATGTCCAGGCGCGAATGTGCTGACATAGTTTTCGCGGCTCGCACGTGCGAACTTATCCTACATCGGCGCGGGAGACTTATCGAGGTCTCCATGCTAGCGGCATCTTTCCGTGTCATTTTCCAATTGCATGGGCAAGGACCCACAAGATAGCCGGAGTTCTGCCGCGAACCTCTGTCGGCCCGCGGGGCATAGTGCGCTTGCTGTCGAATGGGAACACGTAGCGCGCTCCGTGGCTACTGAATGTGCAGCCATGGAGCTCTGGAGATTTACCACGCGGCGTATGAATCACAGAGGGAAAAAAATCACCTGAGGACATCTGACATTAGCGATCTTGGCGGGGACGACGTCGGCATCGGTGGAGTTCTTCCATTTGATCAGGAACATGAGTTCGCCCCCTGCATCCGTCGCTCCCAAGATTTTCTCGGGTTCGAGACCTCGATCGAATCCTCGAACTTTCTTCTCTCGTTCTTCACCCGTTCCTCCTGGGAAACACCGATATCGATCAGCATACCCACAGAAATAACCTAGTGGCATGTGTGACATCATGAGGACACAAGCCTCGGAACTGAGGCAGATTTTCGAGAAAGTTTCGGAGACATTACCTTCAGCGCGGGCCTCGTTGTTTTTCTCGTCGACAGATCCCATTTCAGAGCTGCGAAAGAAGTAGAGACAGTGTGAGAGATGTTTATTGGGATCTCGTATCCCAATATCCTTGGAGAGAGCTTCAAGTAAACTCAGATTATGTTCCCAATCCACAATATAGTCGATTGCTATGCTGAGTCGAACCTCCAATCAGCAGCGCAACTGGTCAGAAGACAACCTGTACTATCGGTGGAGGCCTACTACGCCGGGAAGCGTCAGAGAATGAGGGAAGGTTTCGTGCGACGGACATCGCGAAACAGTCTGGGATTCACGGTTCGAACCCTCGAACTTTGGTGGAACTCGGTGAACAACCGAACCCCACGGTCGCTCCAACGAGAGGAATCAATCAATATTTGGAATTCATGACCGATTCTCTGTGCTGTTTCAGAACTGAGAAGAGAACTACAACGAGGGGATGCGAGCGAAAATAGGTGACAGATGCTGTCCTCCGAACGTTTCCCGGTCCAGTGTCCTGTACACGGCTTCAGAAGCGACGCCGAAAACGGAAACCGTGATGATTGGGAAAACTCACGTTTATCGGGGTCCTCTGTAACTTCCTAGTCGGCTGATTCCGATATCGATGCAGATGATCACCGAATAGAACAGTGTCACCAGCTCCCGAAAATTTCGCGGGATTGCGATAGTTTAAAGGACCAACAAAACTCGGCTACACACACACACACACACCCGAGCGCGAGAAAAATTCTCAAGTTCCGCTAACACGCGCCGCTCATCCCGCGATGACTTCTCGCCCGCCTCACGCTACTGCACTGTCTGCCACGCAGAGCTCATCACCTGCGTGATCTGGGCGGAGGCGCGCGATCAGAGAGCGAGTAAATTCCGAAGAGCGTGCTCATGAGATTTCAGGTGTCACAACTACCAGAAAGTTGAGAGCCCGATTTCCCGTGACGCCTTCAAAGTGAACCACCGCGGGTGAATCACCCTGGTCGTTTCCGCGCGAGGCGTATTCCACGTGTTTTGATGAGCACCGCTCCATTTCAGGCATGACGAGCGCTTGGTCGTTCGTCGTCGAGCTCCGAAGAGGTTGGACAATTGCGGAAAACGCCTATGCATGTTTCAGATTCCGGAGTGCTCGCCCCACACGGCCAGCATTCAAAGTTAGCGGGTTTTTCCCATTCTCGACCCATGTCTCTTCTCCTCATCCTGGGACGAGGTTCCCCCGTCCGCCGCCACCTGAACAGTGGCGCCGCTCACCAGAACTTTGTCACAATAACAACAGCAGCAACAGAAGAGAAAAAGCTGTCTGCTCCGGTTGGACACCAGGGAGCTCATCATCAATGTCTCCAGTATCTCGCAGCGGCCCAACAGCGAGAGGCGATCCGATACTCGGCTGTTAGAAACTTTTTTTTTGCGTGCAGTAGCGACCGCACTCCCGACATGGTTCCTTCTGGAGACATGTACTAGTCAGCTACAAGTGGAAAATACGCTGTAAGTTCGCTCTACGAATTTTCATCACCTGGAAAATCTGATGACGTGGGAATCAGCTGTAATAATACCAGATGGCTTGGATGTCGGAAACGAACGAAAGCTGTCCATCGCGAGATACTAGAATTCCGAGCTCACCTGAGTCGCGGATAGATCAACGATTTCCACAGAGGATCAGAAAGAACGTGAGCTTAGCCGAAGCGGTGAATTGTTTCGGAAGTGTCATTGGCGCCTTGAACCGGGATGTGTCGGATGATGATGCCCTCTGCGAGAATTTCCTCCTGCGATGACCTGCGAAGCTCTGAATGTCATCGTCAGCGAGATCGGTGTCTTGTTCCGCAGAACCGTAGATGCCGCTTCGTGAATTGTCACTTTTGTCGACGAAACGCCGGCTCTCGCGTCAGATTGCGACACAGTTTGGTTTGTCTGGGTGGAGATTTGTTCTTAGCTGGAACTCGGGCGTCAGAATTCTCGGTTGACGTCCCGAGTGAGAATCCCTCTGACGTCCAGCTCTGTGTTTGTCTGAAATCTGAAACGTTACTCTCGAAATCCGTCATCTCCCTCACTCCATACACCTGATAACTTCGGAGTGTACTCGTTCCCCAACCGCGGCCGCGCGTTCCAGGGCCTGCCATTTCAATCGGAGCAGATTTTTCGTAATCCGATCCGTCTGTGGTCAGGTTCGGGAGAGGACTTTATGACGGCTGGCATACTTGAAACTCTAATAATAGCGGGCCGAGCTTCTCCAAAAAGACCCGACTATTTCTGATTTCAGCTGCGAATCTAGACTGTGCGCTTTGGCAACCGCTCGCGGACGAAAACCGTCAGCTTAGAAATGTTTCTGTCGGGGCTCCTTGGAGGCGGGGGTCGAGAGGAACCGCAAGAGGAAGACGGACCCTCAACGGTGGAGAGAATCGTTGACAGAATCGAAACAGCCACAATGCTCCCCGACAGGAGAGAAGCTTGTAGGACTCTCAGGCATCTCGCAAGGGTACGTTTCGGTCAATCGGTCGCCAGAACATAATCACTGAAAACGACAAAGGAATAAGAGCATCTACTGGCTCAGCTCTTGACGGTTGCTGCGATTCTATCGAACTTACAGACTTATCGAGTTCAAGTAGGAGCCAGAGGGATGGGCCCCCTGGTTCGAATTCTGGACCAAGACAGATCGGACGTCGAGATCATCAACTTGGCTCTCGAAACGTTGGCGGAAATTATTTGCGAACAGGATCAACTCGGAGAGCAGTTCACCGAGATTTTCATCAAGGATTCGAACAACGTCAGCTTACTACTTGAATTGATTGAGGTAAGGAGCTACCTGAATGATGGTTCCTACCTCCCAATGACGAGGATCCGATTGTGCCACGCGCGCCGCGATGAATCGAATCCAAGCCAAACCATTCCCTGGAGCTCTGGACACGACACTATTCCTTGCAGGAGCACGAGTTCTCCGTCCGCTGGTCGGCGATCAAACTGCTCTCCGGGCTGGTGCTGCATCAAACGAAGCAAATGCAAACACTAGTTCTGTCCTGCCCGATGGGAATCTCAAGATTGATGGACTTGCTGGTCGACAGCAGAGAGGTCATTCGCAACGACGCTTTGCTGATGCTCACTCAACTCACGAAGAGTAACGCCAACATCCAAAAGATCGTGGCTTTCGAATCGGCATTCGATCGCCTCCTGGACATTATCACGAGCGAAGGCTATGCCGATGGGGGAATAGTGGTTGAGGATTCACTCAGCATAATGCTGAATCTTCTGCACAACAACATCTCGAACCTCAACTATTTCAAGGAAGGTCCGTACATCGCCCGCCTCGTCGACTTCCTCCACAGTCTCAATAACGTGAGCTCCGAGTGGGCTGCGGGAAAAGTCTCGAACGTGCTAGCGATGTATAAGGTCATCAGGTGTCTTGTCAGTCCCAACAATCCGACCAATGTGACAAGGTCCTGTCAAGTTAGTATCCGGAAGTCAGGACTGCTAACCGTACTATGCGACACCCTGATGGCATCCGGTGTACCGGCTCATGTATTATGGGAGAACATAAACACTGTTGCCGAGGTGATCCGTGGATCACCGGAGAATCAAACAGTGTTCAAAAACGTGGAAGCTCCGTCTGATCCTCCGACCTCCGCCGTCCTCATACTTCTGATGTCGATGCTGACCGAGAAACAGCCTCTAGACTTGCGTTGCGCGATCCTCTACTGTTTCCAGTGCTACGTCGAAGGGAACAGCGAACTCCAGAACCAGTTCGTCCAACAGTTCGACAGCTGCACGGAAGGCAAGCACTTACGCCAAGGTTTGCTCTCGAAGGATCCCATGTGCAATTGGCTCGCGGCGATGGCGATTTCTTACCTGATCGTCAACAACAAAGGACTCGACAACGTTATACTCGATTTGTCCGTTTACCTCAAGAGTCCGAACATGCCGAACCAGACTCGTATCGGCTACCTTGTCCTCATCGCGACGTGGCTCAACGGCTCCGAAGCCAACGTGGCCAAGTTCGTGAATTCCGCGGACAATGTCTCCTACCTCACCTCAGAGCTGTGTCTGCCCTCCAATGAGCAACAGGAGGCCATCGTGCAATCGCTTTGTGCCATCACTCTGGCGCTATGCATCGTGCATAACGACGATAGCAACGACGCGTTCAACAAGGTCGCATTGCGAACTCTTGTTGTGAATCGAGTTGGTAGGGACGCCTTCCTGGAAAAGTTGAGCATGTTGGCCAAACAGCCCTGCTACACAGCAGCGGTTCGCTCTCCGCAAGTTGTCGCCGACCAGACTCTGCTAGATCATCAGTTCTGCAGTCAGTACCGCGGCTTCGAGAACATGGTACAAAAGTGTCTGGAAGAAACCGACAAGCAGCAGCAGCAGATCGAGGAGCTCAAACGCGTCATCAAGCAGCAAGAGGAGCTGATCACACAGCTGAGGAATTCTCATAGCTCATCCCTCACCGGACCTCAGACGGCGCCCCTGGTACCGACGTTCAACGTCAGTATCCCGACCCAATGCCTCCCGCACTCCGGCCCGCCTGTCCAGAAAGTAGCGCCGGTGTGCGAGACAAACTTCTACGACGAGTTCCAGAAAGCGAAGCAGAGGTACGTGTGAAATCGTCTCTTCGGAATCGGTTTCAGGATGAGCACGAGAGTGACCTTCCTCAGAATCGCCGGCCCTATCCCGATTCTCGTTTTCTCTGTTCCCGAATTCTGAGATGTTTAATTTCCGCAGGATATCCGAGCTGGAGCAGGAACTGCAGGTCCGGGACACTCGTATCATCGATCTCCTGGCCCTGGTCGGTGAGCAGAGCACCCAGCTCAAGGAAGTTGAGGACAGACTGGTGTCGGCCACGAGTCGAGCCGCCCTCCCCTCGACCAACCATCCCGGGGGAGATGTCACCTACGACTCTGCTCCGGGCGCAGCGCTGAGTAGGGAATTCCGGACGGTTTCTTTGAACGAATCGCGGGAAACAGCTCGGCCCCAGCAAGGCCCGGGGGTAGCCGGTGGGAATATCCCGTCGGCGATCCAGGTGTACCCGCCACCCATCATGAGCCCTCGGAGCGAGGACGGGATCAGCGAACCCGCGGTACCGCCCTCATCCCAGCTGGGCTCTGCCGCCGTTCCACATCTGGTGACAGACCCCTCGGCCATCCAGGCCATCACCTCCGTGGTGCCGGCCCCGATCGCGCAGACGGCCACAGTGTCCGAGTTACCACAGCCTCTCGTGTTGACAGTTGCAGATGCGGCAGCCATGATGCCAAACCAATCCGCGGCGCCGATGGTGCAGTTCTACAATCCAGCGGCTATGTTCCAGCCGGTGGCGGTGGCGGAACAACCGATCCTCCCGCTCAGCGAGCAACCGCCGCGACCTCCATCCTCTACGGTTTCGAGCAGTGCAGCTGAGTTGAGCGGAAATCGAGTCGAGGAAGCGAATGACGGCTTCGAACTTGTGCCCACTCCAACCGCGACTGAGGTTCAGAGCATTCCTGTCGTCTATCCATTCCAACAGAGCATGCAGTCGTACCAGATTCCGTCGGGTCACGCGTACGACAGCGCTCAAGCTGCGCAGTACCTGGAGTCGTTCCAGATCCCGTCTCAAATTCCCACTCAGTTTGTTCCTCCGATGGTTTCCGCACCTCTAAGTCAACAAGTTCAACAGCAGATGGTTGGGAGTGTCCAACCGTTGCCCGCCGCAAGGTTGTTGTTTGAGCCGGCAGCAACAGCGCCACCGCCCGGTGCTGCGACCGCAAACTTCTACCCTCACAGCGGGAACGTATCAATGTTGTGACACACGAAAACGCTGAAAAAGCAGAACTCTTGAGTTTGATCCTTAGGCGTGGGGGAGGTTTTTAGATTCGAATTGTTGATCGGGGAATTCCCCCGAAACTTGATTCTACAGCGGGCTTCTGGACTGTATCTGTTTAGTTTGGTGGTTAACGATGCCTCTGTTCTCTCGTACCTGTCGGAATTCGGGGAACACCCGCTCCTCAGAGAATGAAACGACGGTATTGCAGCTGCACATTTTGATTCGAAAGATCCGTGCCCACTGACAAGGGGAAATTGAAGTCAAGTCTTGGCAATTTGGGGTAAAACTTAGAGATTCGTCGAGAGTTGCTGGATTGTAACGGGTCAACTCCATGATCCGATGTTGCGTGGATTCATCATACGATGCTGAGGAGGGTTATCCCGGCGACGATATCCATTTTTATTATTTATATATAAATGGTGACGTATTCATAAAATATAAGGCCAGATGTGTGTTCATTCCGGACGGAGCTCGTCGTGGCTGAGCTGTTCCGTTTGGTCAGCGGACACCCAAGACCACGTGAGGTCAATGGTATCGCTGGACCGATCGAAGGGCGGTGGCCGACATTTCCGGGTTGGGTACGGAATATTGTCTTTCAACGAATCGGAACCACGGTCCATGGGCAGAAAGAGTTCAACTGTTCGCGGTACGATTCCATGATCCTGAACACATGAGTGAAGGATTATTTGCGAAAATAGAACAAGATCTGCGATTCGTATATTATCGGGCTTTATTCGTCCGTCACATGAATTTACAGTAACACTGTGTGTTTATAGACACATGGTTAATTCGTTGTCGTCAAAAAAATCCAGCAGATCGCACGTTCACCACACCTCCTGAAAAACCTTTGGAGGAAGGCAGGTCTGGAGGATCCATGGTTGAGAAGTGTGTTGTCAAGTTTCAGTTCATCTTTTGTACTGAATGTCACATTGTTTCCTTTCGAGTTGAACATGGATGGGCGGTGGGTCAATTTACAATTTGATTTCATCGCTCCTCCATAAGGATGATGGAAAAGAGGATCAAATCACTGAAACATGAGACCATGGCTTCTTCAGGGTATTCCGTCGACGAAGCTATCGACGGCGCCAGGAGCATCTTCCACAATGGAGTGCCATGAGATTTATCGCTGCAGCAACGTACGTCGAACGCGATTGAGAAGCATGAGCCAGAATAATCGATCTCGAACCGATTGGTCCCCCTCCGGGTTCAAAACTAACGACAAAGGGCTTACGTATTCAGGTATTCGTCGGTGAAGAGCTCACGACACACTATTTCCCACACGTCCAGTCATATGCGATCGGTGCATTCAGAAACTAAATAACTCGGAATCTCACAGAACCGTTTCTGTGAAGTTTCCACTGAGCCTTTGATGCGAAACTGAAGTCGTGTTGCTCGCTCGGATGGTGAACATTATTTCGCTATTGTTATTTCCATGGTTTCGAAACTGTCTCCACAACGAGTCTCTTCTTCATCATCATCCAAAAGCGGAGCACAACGTGCAGCGTTGGCGGGGATTCCGTCCAGGGATGCGACAGACTCATCGATGCCCTTGGCCGGATAGCAGAATTTGGTAAAAAGCACGATGCGAGAAGCATTGGATGATCCGGAAACTAAAACGCTCGCGCTGAACGGATGGGATGAATCATTAACATTCGTTCGAAAATTTTGCTCCGCCCAAGCATTGAAACTATCTGGCTTCGAGAGCACCGAAAGATCACGCCGTTGATGTTTGTGCCAGGTCAACCGAGTTCGGGAACGCAATTGCCTCTCAGTTTCGGATTTCGGGAATCAAGACGTGCGCGTGCTATGCTGGGGTTCCGAATCGTTCGGTACCCTCGTTGTTCGACGAATTTCGCTTGGAGGCATACGCTGCTCCAATCTCGGGGTCGAACAAAAAGTCCTCGCTGCAACACGATCCAAAGAATAGAAGGCGACCTGCTCCGCACCAAAAGGGGACGCCAGTCAGGAATTTCTGGTGTAGTCATTGAATGTTCCCCTAGGTATATGATTCACATTTCCGTGACGTGATGCGATGAAGGGGGAAGTGGTACGGTTAGAGCTTCGGGATCCGAGTCGGGCTTCACACATCTCCCTCGAATTTCCCAGCCAACACCTGAGATCGGAGACTTTCCAAAGCGACACCTTCGTAAACTCTCTTTATCCCGCGTGGCAGACCCCTGCATGACGTCAGGTCGATCTTCCTCAACCGAAGACATCTCTCAAGTACCAACTGAAAAATGAAGGGTCTCGAGTTAGGGTGCTTCGCTCCTGAGAAGCCCGTCGAGAGTCGGGAGATAGATCGTGAGAAGCCGCATCATAGCCAGATGCAGACAAGATCCACGCACCTTTAAGGTCTCGAAAGACACCGACGACCCTCTGAGGTCCAGCTCGTAAACCACTGGAGGCGTGTCGGCATGAGTCGCCACTGTTTGGAGCGCGGAATTTATGACGGCGTCATGAGAAACCCAGCTGACATCGATCACCTTCAAACTGTGAGCCCACTGGAAAGTCGGGACCGATGAGTGAGTTTGGTCCAACTTTTCGCCGTGACCAATGCGCGCGCATCCACACGGCATTCGTTTCGCACTGTACCTTTTTGAAGACGAGTTCGACATCCGGGTTTGTAACCGCCGCACAGTTCGATAAGTATAGCTCTGTGAGATCCCAGGCCGGGACCTTGATCAGGCCAGACACACTTGGTCCCCGACAGTTCCTGACATCGAGCAACGTCAGTTTCTCGGATTTCTTCAGTATGCGGTCGAGAGAGACATCGCTGATCTCATCAACGGCTGCAACAGACAACTCCTCCAACTTTGGGAAACCCGGGGACCTGGCGATCTCCGAAGGGTGACCGGCCGCCAGCCTTATCTGTGTGTTGGCCAGACGTAAAACTCTCAGGTCGGGGCACGATTCTTGTATCCGCTCGAGAGGGAACAGAATGTAATTCGTCGTTAGCTTAATATTTGACAGGTCGAGGACTTGTAGTTTCGGCAGCATCGTCTGCGAAAGGAGAGTCGAAATATGAGATCGGAGTAGAGTTCTCGATAGATCGGGCGGAACAAAACCTGGGACCCAGCTCGGCGGCGACAGCGAAACATACCGGTACCATGTTCACGACGGTGGTCAAAGAACCCAGTGCGTTTTCGGACAAGACCAACTGGGTGAGTTCACTCCCATGTTTCTCAATCAACGGCTTGATTACGACGGGCACAAACGCTGAATTCCCGCGATTCTTCGTGATGCCAGAAAGGTCGATGCCACGTAGGTTTGCACAGTTGTCTATTATGTACTTCACGGTTTCCATTGTTATTTTGGGATTATGAGCCACGCTAATTACTTCCAGTCGGGGGCAGAACTGTATTATGGAGACGATCGTCGAATGTTGGAGCTCAGAACCGAAATGTGACAAATTCAGTTCGCGCACTCGCTCCAACATTCCGGATTTCACCCAACGGAGGAGTTGGGATTCGCTGACCTTCACTCTGGACATGTCGAGCTTCTGCCATAGCGATACGTCTTGCGCCACTGCCTTCCAGTCAGAACAGACTTCTTGCATACTGGAAAAGGAATGGTGGATGAGAAAGGATCGAGAGAATCAGTGACCAGGGTATTTACCTTCGTCCAACAACCATTCTGTTGAGCAACAGAGGAAGCCGTTCGATCGGAGGGAGCCGGGGTTTAGTGGCTTTGTATCGGAAACACGCGCCGAAAATTTTCATGGACTATCCGAGCATTTTTAGTTCCACTTACGTCACAAGGAATGGCAGGGCGCCTACTTGATCGACTGCATGCTGGAAAATTTTCAGGAGAATCTCTTTCGGTATTGCGCGATTCCATAAACCCGCCGCACAGGGCGGAGGTCCTTCGTATTTGTTTATTTCTGGTACGAGTTTCTTCTTCAGGACAAGTTTCAGTGAGTCGCCGTCAACGTTCTCCGCGATCATTATGCTCCGCTCGCGACGCTTCTTCACTTTCTCGTCGCCATTCTTTTTCGTGTATTTCCGCTTCTTCGTTGCAAGCTGAAACGGTGATATTGAGTTGTCGACCAAACCTCCGAAGAACGTATCCACCATACCCAGCGCGGTTATCGAATTAGCCCACCCACCTGGTTGGACGTATTCTTGACTTTCTTCGTCGGGCCTTTCTTCCTTTTCTTCTTGTGATGGTTTGAATCGTGTGCTCTGAACGAAGTTTCAGGTCTCTCATTCGAAGGCGTAGCGGTCGTCGTATCGGGGCTCCTCGCGAGCACGGGGCTACACGCGGACGAAGGATTCCCATTGTTCCAAGGTTTGGGAGGGCCCTGGAGTGAACGAGCGGCTTGTTAACCTTCCACCATCGTTGAATGAGTTCGATCATCTATCCGCCACCGCGTATAACGGTCGTCGCCCCCCACCCCCATAGCGCATGCTCAAACAGGCTTCCTCCCCTCGGGGCCCGACGAAGAACTCCCTTATCCGGTGTGATTTTGCCCTTCCACTAGACATCAGGGCATCGCCTTTCGAGTATTTTCTGGTTGCGATGCGGTCGCAACAAAGCGTCGAGGCTTCGTACTCTGTGCAGCGTTCTTCAATGGGTGTGATGCACTCGTTGTCGCAGCTTCGGATCGATGTCCGGCGTGAATGACCTCAGCCGTCATCTCGACCGAAGTTTCATTGTTTCAGCTTCTTGCCCACTTTCTACCCCTGAATGATCACGCGAATTCCACGAAGTTGGGAGACCGCAGCATGGAGCCGGTGCGGGTACTGTTGTGGCGAGGAACTCAAGGAGATCTACGGGAGGTCCACCATTGGTGGAACTGTTCTCTGATACTGAGGATCGACTGATGGTTTTTCGACTCATTCTCTCAGAGGATCGCTTCCTGTTATCAGTGAACAGGGATGAACTCGGTTTTATATACAGATGGACGACTCGACGAAACAAAGTGAAACCCGATGTTGGTCTCAATCGATGACACCTGTGACCTCGTTATATGCTACTTCGGAGGATGGAAGCCTGAACACATCACAGGCGGGTTTTGAACGAGAACGAAGGAGGGAATGGAATGAAATCTGACAACAGTCGGGAATAACGTTCAACAAAACATACGTCGTGAGGATTCACGGGTTGTTCATATTCATGGGAAAACGATGGGAAGCAAGTATACGATTGTGGGTCAGCAAGCGACGCGCCGCAAAATATCTTGGCATGATGAACTCGACGACGAAATGCAGTGCGGAACCCAGACCACGACGATTACCAGAAATTCCAACGCCATGAAAGTTGCCGGACACTGGTTTCTCTTGAAAACAGTTTTCAAGACTCTCCCGATGGGAGCTCAGAAGCTTCGTTTCGGAAGGAAGGGGCGCCCCGGGGGGTATGTTGTTCACCGATAAACTCACCTTTTCGGAAGTTGAGCTGTCTTCCGTGTCCATGCTGTCTCCACCTTCGAAATCTGGATCGTCAGAATCGGAGTCGGAGGGAAAATCTCGATGATTGGACAGGAATGAGAACAGAATTGGCATGTTGAGGGAGCATCACCACTTCGATTGATATGACGTCCCGACCTCACGTGCCAGCGTGTTACTAGAAAACAAGGCTCGCATTAGAACAGAATGAAGGGATACGAGTTGTAGACTTCAGGGGAGGGTTCCGCAAGCTTCCAGATCTGAAGCTTCGACCTCCGCTCACGAGTATCTGCTCAGGATTGTAGTTTCCCCCTCAGACGTTGTGCTGGAGAGTTTTTCCGATTGAAACTTCTCTCGCGATCGATCGATGCTCCATCTGACCGCTTCCTCGTGAGGCTTTCCGGCAGATATCCTCCGAGGAATCAGTACTGAGATATGACACCGAAAACGTTGATTCGTGAAACGATCACTTAGATACAGGGTGGAATCTCAGAAGTTTCGTACCATGGAGAGTTTCGCTTGTCGACTGGGTCATAGCGGAGCTTTCTTCGATCAGGGTAAACCCCGTGAAAACCTTCTGACGACAAACTAGCGAGGGGGATCGGCATGTGGATCTATCACATGCTGACTTCCGGGCCGCGTCCACGAGTCGCACTTTCCAAGTACCACATACTTGGGCACTTACTTCGGGACGGGCGGGAAGACGTCTGATCGATGTTCGGTTGGAAAACATGTGAATGGTTACAGTCTTGCTGAGAGTTTGCCCGCAGTTGGAGACAGGCACAACGTTTCTCCAATGCATACTCAATCTTGAACTCGTCTGTCCAGCAGTAATTGAGCGTCGCAGCCACTTGAACCCTTCGATAAGTCGGGAATATTTGCAGCAGAGCTCGCGGAAGCGGAGCGAGCAACAGCCACAACGTTGCCAAGTGCTTCGCCGCGACCGATGTCAGTCAGAAGCCATGACCGGCCCGCCAAGTTCCGCAAGCTCATGCGTTGCGGAAAAGCATGGAAGACAACTTCCAGCACCGATTGCCAGCCGCTTGTTTTTCGTCTTGTCCCCTCCACCGACACGCAGATATCGGTCCGGGCCGTTTCGCTAAGAAAACTATTCGCTCACCTTCCCGAATGATGGTGCTGGCTCGGTTAGCCCGTCTGTCCGCTGTCTGTACCTGCTTCAAAACTTCAGCTCACTTCCGAACGAGAACAGAAACGCACATCGACCGGTCCCCAACAAAGTTTCGCTTGCACTGATGGGGGGCCGCCACTATGACACTGTGTTCGACAGCCGTTCGAGCACCAACACTACAGAACTTGCTGCTCCTGCTCGGCCCAGCAGTCAGTGGAACCGTCGGACCTTCCCTCAGGGCGGGCAAGCGGGCGGGCGGGCGGGAAGGCGGACGGACGGACGGACGAACGATCGAGTGGCTCAGACTGTCAGTCACTCAGTCGGGTCGCTCGCGCGTCTACGGCAGTTTCCGCGGCGGGTCGGTCGAATAGTTAGCCAGCTAACCAGTGAAGGCTCTCGCCGCAGCACCACTTGCGTTGTTTTGGTGCGACTGCTGTTGCCGCTGATCTGATGGTGCGCCTACTGCAGCCGCCGCCACCACCACCGCAGCCGCCGCTGACTGGCTGTCGTCTCTTCTCGTTGCGAGAGTATACTGCGTGTGTGTGAGCGACCGCCTGTATGTATGGCTGCCGCGAGCGTTGTTAGGCCACGATCCAGAAGCGGCGGTGGCGGCAACATCAACAACAACGCGCCAGTCGGGGCCAGGCAGTTCTCTGCTGGCTGAGCAAGTCCTATGCGAGTGTGAGGCTCTACTCTTTCCACGCAGCGGCCGCTGTGGCGGTACTAGCCAGCGATTATGATGATGGTGGTCGAGGTGGAAGCGATGCCGCTGCTTTTGCTCTGCCGGGTGCAGCGGCCGGCCAGGTCGTCGCAGCGCACGCGTCAGTCTGGCATTCACTATCGAAAGTAGCAGCGCGGCGGCTAGGTAGCGAGCCAACACTTAACCAACCAGCAGAGTGAAAACATAGTGCGAACAATGCCGCGGCCATTGGCGCTCGGCTATTTCTCTGCTCAGGACGGCGCCAGGTTCGAATCCTGGCCTTGCGTGACCATCGCCTCCGCTCGTCGTCCTTGAGTTAATATCCTCGTTGAGCTCAACATCGAGCTCCGTATCTTGGGCGGAGGCCGCCCGGAACCGGAGCGGCTGCTCCGATGACGATCAGCCGCTGGCCGCTCCTCATCGACTCGAGTTTCGAGCGCGAGAATGGGGCAGTGAGCTCAAAGCCAACGACAAGGGGGGTCGGCTTGCGGTTCGCGAACGGCTCAAGCGGACAGGATGGGGGGGGGGGGGGGGGGGGGTGACCGCGAGAGTTGAATTGACGCGCCCCTCCATCCCCACTCGAGGGCGTCGCCGTCTCCGGACGATGTCCTCTGCCCGGGCAGAGACAAATCGCACTCGGGATCGGACCCCCGGAAGGAGGGAACTCGGGAAAATGGAAAGGATGACTCCTACGAAATACGGAGTATTTGGCCGTAACAAATGCACCAACATTCAATCCATGAAAGGTGAACGGGCCAGTTGGGTCGATAATAAGGAATCTCAGATCCGTCTTCCTCAGTTACTTCCGCCTTTTCCAGCTGGAGAATTTTCTCAACCAGCCGGTAGGAATTATGACTTCCACACCGCCAGTCAGCGAAAAGCTCCGGCACTCACACGCGAGAGCTCAGATCGGTTCGTCCTGCGTTCATCCCGGAGATCCCCATTCTATGCTCGAGGCTGGTTGGAGGACCGAGCGTGTGAAGGGACCACGCGCCGGAGATGCTGCGTCTCAGCCATTCGCGTCTTTCGCAGTTGTTTCTCCAAGTTCTTTGAGAGGAAATACGAATCAGCTCGGCGGCAGGAAGGGTTTCTCACTTGACAGAGTTCAGTGGAGAAGTGCCATCCTCGTCCCTGGTGGCATTCCCAGAGAACCAAGTGCCCCGATAGAGCAGGGATGAACCGTGCCTCCTCCCTCGTGACAACGTTCACCAGCCTTCCTGCTGATAATCACTCCGGATCGATGCCTCGCGCAAGATTTTTACCTCCTCTGAGCCCTCCGAGAGATACCCCCCAATCGTCGGAAGTTCTGAGGGGTCCAATATTAACGGGGAGTCTGTCAATCGAGCATTCTTCCGTAAAAGAAGAGCCCATATGCGAAACGCCGTAACTCCAAATATTTGAGAGTTGTCAGCCAGTATTTCAGGGAACCGATTTCCGATCACATTATCTTGCGTTTTTCTCGAACAGCCCTCGCTCCTTGTTCCCCTCTACTTTTTGCGTTGCTAGGGAAAGCGCAAAAGAATGTTGTTGGAACTCGGTTCGATGAATTTCCGACAACTTGACTTTCAGGAATTCGGAGTTGCGACGTTTCGCATCTGGGCTCTTCAATTGCTCCCGATCGAACGGGATGAAGTAGGGGACTTTCTTCCGGATTCAGACGTCAGCCACAGTCTGTATCCACGATTAGAACCGGCTACCAGTTCTTGATTTGCACAAGCGTTTCGTCACGAACGGAGTCGGAAGTCTGACTGCTCTCCTAACTCGTCGTTGCAGCGGGAATAAAGGATCGGGAGTGATTCAGCGCCAGATTTCGTCTCATCCTGCGCTGCCGCTGTGGGGCCTCCTCTTGCTCGTGCAATGTTTCCACCGCTGTTCCCGCTCCCTGCTCCGGAGAAACATCCCTGAGCTCATCAAAGAGGACGAGACACTCAGCTCGGGAATCTCTGCCCCACCTGATGCCCCCGAAGCCTTGCGATACCGAGCATTCGATTCAGCTTGTAGTTCGCAGAATTCAGAACGGAGTAGCTCACGCAGTAAGAACGCTTGATTTATCGTTTTTATTAGAAATTTATTTAATGCAATTGAATTTGGGATATATAGGCGCATAATGGTTTGGTGTTGTTGTTGCTGTTGGTTTCAGTTCTTCGGCGTGGATTGATAACTTGTCAGTCCGCACAGATTCTGGCTTGAAATGTCACTTTGCGCTATTGCACGGCATCTTACAACGTGCTGCTGCTGCTGATGTTTAGTTCGCCGGTCGATGCGGCCATCACTTCACCACCTTCATCGCCTTGTATACTTTTCTGACATCCCTAGACCTGTGGATTCTCATCGAGAAACCAAAATGAATTCAACGGCACTTCGTTGATAGAAAGCTTCCTACGTACTCATTATCGGCGCCACCTTCATCGACATGATCTTCGGTCAATTATATGAGCGCATCGACCGTTGACTGGCCGAGCGGGAGACGGCTTGCTTGTCGAAACCGGTACATCGATGATTTCGACAAGCTTTCAGCTTTTGCGTTCAGCGCTGAGGTTTTTATGCTCCTCTCAAGGAAAGGGATTCCAGTGTTTCGGAGGAGCCAACCTCAGATGAACGTCCGCCAGACTTCGCCGGAATTTGATTCGTGGTTCGGACCAGTCTTGGTGTTGCCAACCTCCAGCTACGGTCCCGGAGCCTTTGCCGGAGCGTAGGCGACGATGGGATTTACCGACGTCGAAGAGAACCAGTCCGTTCCGAAATCGAACGACACCCCATCTTAGGAAGATTTGCGCAAGGTGTTTCACGCCGCACCTATTATCCGCCTCACTTTTTTCAATTCCACAGTGTCAGGTCTATATTGTTTTGCTTAGTATTACTCTTCGCAATAACTTTGTACAAGAAATATCATATCATCTGAAAACGATGCGATTCCCCATCCTCATTCCGATAGCGTTCTCTCGCTCCCATTTTTTCCTCTCGCTCGCTTGCTCGCTCGCTTTCTCTCGGTGTTTCATCTACACATTTACTCTGTTTTCGTTAGCTTTTTTTAAACGCGTCTCCTAGAACTCAAGCTCCCTCGTCTTGTTTCCCGGGCAAGCTAATCCCTTGCTGAATAGTTTGCGGCTGCTCCTAAGTGGTGTATTTACCGCACCTTGGTATCAACATACATTCTTTGTATAGGCTTCAATTTTTATCTTTTATCAAGTGGCTAATTTTCCTCCCATTCGTTCGTGGTGTTTCCGCTTCCACGCCGTCGCCTCGGCGCGGATCGCGGATTTCGTCCGCGACTACAATCGCCTACCGCCACGGCAACCTTCGAGCTACATTATTTATGTTCACAATGTTGCCGTCGCTCCACGCGCGCGCTCTCCCTCTTTCTCGCCGACATGCTCGCACTTATACACACAGAAGCACACAGGGCTCAATATTCGGGGCAAACGATCTCTGTCTTGCGCGCCTGATCCGATCAAGCCGACTCTTTCGACGGATCACTCAATCTTCCCCAATCAATCACCGGAGTCTCTCCTACCCGGTTCGACCGAACTGACACGAGCTATCCGTGGTCTATGCCATAACTCGGTGATGTTGCTCCTTTATCGGAAGCGAACCCCTGGATCGTTTCTCTGATAAATTTCCATGCCTAAATGATTTTCTCAATTGAAATTACAGTAATAATAGTGACGATATTAGCATAATAGAATATGTACTCTACATATCCCACCCTTTGTACATCCGCGCCACAACCGCGTTCCAATTCGCAGACCACAGCTCAACGCTTCCGAACGTCATCGAATACTCAGCAGAACCAAGGTTGAAAACTCAATTCAACTGAATTCCGACAAGCTCGAATTGTCCTCCTTCCGGTAAACAGGTTGGCATAACGCTTCTGGATGATCCTCAAACGGATCTTTCTCGGAGACCCAGGGCTCATTCGGCACTCGGAACAAAGTCGTGTTCGAACGTCGTCGGCCGACCGTGCTCGGATGAATGGATTGCTTCAATAGTTGCTGGAGTTTTTCGGTTTTATATTCCGCTCATAAGGAAATCGAACATAAATAAGCAAGGGTTTCGATGATTGTGGATGGATGCAGCATCAATAAACGCCTAGAGATGAATAATTCGGATGAATCATTCGTCGAGTTTCGAAAGACTCCCTAGTCAGACTCGGAGACTCAGATCTGATACCTCCGAGGCATGAGCCTCAAGTTTTCAACAAGAGTCTGCAGCTCGTCTGCGGAGTGAATCAAATCCGAATCCGTGTAACAATCGGGTACAGAATCAACGAACCGATGAATCAGTGGCTTTCGCTCGGGTTGCGTTCAGCTCAGCGGTGATATCGATAAAAATTACATCATCTGTCTCTTCCTTTCCGCTAATATGGTTGGTGTTAATCGGCACGCCTATGATACAGTATATCTTCCATCATACCCATCTCCGATTTAGTCGTCGCAATCGTGATGCAGCAATCATCAGCGAGTTTCATGCAGACGACAATAAGATCGACGGCTAAAATAACCTTTCTCTCTGTCACAGTTGGCGTGGACGCCCGGAC
Source organism: Phytoseiulus persimilis (assembly GCA_037576195.1). Lineage (NCBI taxonomy): Eukaryota > Metazoa > Arthropoda > Arachnida > Mesostigmata > Phytoseiidae > Phytoseiulus > Phytoseiulus persimilis. The sequence goes on from CM075104.1 coordinate 6,038,219, forward strand.
GCGGCCGTCATCATTTCAATCCTCCTAATTATCATCATCAGCGATGCCAACAGAAGTAAATTCGAAATTGAAAAAGTGGACTCGGAAATGCTCAAGTACTCATCTTCACCAGACTTATCACACCATGCGGTTGATTGGTTGCTCTGCGCTCGTCCAAATGGTTTCAAATTGATCTCATCTCGCTAGCGCTACCGTCTGCACACGAGAACGGTGGCTTCACGTTCGAGTTCGCGCTTCACACGTGCAAAAAGAATACACACCGGACAGGCGAATCCGCTTTCTGACCGGTCGACCGACACCAAAAAGTCGGCGGACAGGCTGGCGAGCTACCAGTCATTCGGCCAAAAAAATGGTTGACCATGCATGCTTACACTCACAACAGGTGTTCAGGAGCGTAAATGTTATCATTGTTTCAAACTTATATTTTCGTACCTCGCTACTAAAAAGAGATGGGAAAAGGAGATTGGTTGCTTCAAAGGAAGGAAAAAAGGATGTGGGTTGATTCAGCATGTTCGTCGTCGTAGTTTTTTGTTGCTTCCCCCATGATTTGCCCCTCGTGGAATAAAAAAAAAAGCGGAAATCCCGGTCTACGTCTCACGACCTAAACAGCACAGAGCCAACAATTGAGGCCAATGCTTGCATGATGACTATGGTCTGATCGCCACTTGGCGTGTGTGTGTGAGTGTTTGTGAAAACCCCTCTGTTTCGGATTCACAGACACGGATTGCTACGATATCGTTCTCAGGTCGAACGTTCAATCAATCTCGACCTGTATAGCATTCAATAAGGCGAGACAGTCGAATGGCTTGATCAGTTGATGATGATTTGTAGAGGAGCTTACTCAAAGTATCAAACAGGTCATCAATGATACATCGTCGTCATAGTAATTCTTCACAAAGTCAACAAAACATGGGAAATCATCGTTACCCCATCACTTTTGACGTCGACGTCGATAACGAGACAACAGCGTGATTGGAGGCTCCTATCGAAAAGCAATGGATGATAGGGTTGATGACGAGGTGACGCCTCGCGAATAAGAATTTTGAATTTTCTCTCTCTTTCTCTCTCTCTCTCTCAAATTTTGAATTTGCTGACGTTCGATCGCCGGAGAATTTCGAGTCGCTTCTTGTTCCTACAAGGCCATGATGCAACAGCTCTGTGTGATGAGAAAAGAGGAATCGTTGTCCAAGATGTGTTCGTCTCTCAAGCCAGCCAGCCAGCTAGCCGGCCTACCACCCACAAACTGATCACCAACACGGTTTTGCGTCTCGTCGCCTACTTCGCGTATTGCACACACACACACACGCACACACTGACATCTGAGGTGGAAGGTGGTGGCTCGACGTAGGTGGCAGGTGGCTCCTGCCGATGCGCGATGATTTTTCACTCGTTCAGATCTTTTGCAATTTGGCCGCCTGAATGAGAGGATTGCTCTTCTCCAACTGTTGTCTGCCCTCGGTCTTGTAATCGTGTCCACAGTTGTGCGCCTCCGCATAGCGGTGCGTCGCGCAGAAGTTCCCACCGCATCTGGGAACATAGAGATAGGGCGATCTTAGGCAGGCCTGGCTCGCTCGGACAGCTGTTCGGCAGGTGTAAGTTGATGTTTGCAGGAAACTCCGGATCGATCGCGATCCAATAGAGCGAAATCAGACAGCGAGTCTCCAACAACTCACCTGCAGGTGTAGGATGAAGCCAGCCCGGTCTTCTTGTTGCAAACAAGGCATCGAGGATGCTTCTTCTTGGGCGGCGTCGCGGATGTCACCTCCTTTGTTTCCTCCGCCGTCACTGCCGGCTCAGGAACCTTATCCTCGATTCTGCGCTCGACCTTCACTTCATCCTGGAGCCGGAAAAGAAAGAAACCCAGCCTAGTTACTAGTCCTGATGATCGGGAGACGGAAGTTGGTCCACGCGCGCCTCGCAACCAGGAAAACATCTTCGATTCATCACCTGATTCATATCAAGGGGAGCAAATTTTGACTGGAAACCGTTGAGGTTTCGAAAATTTTGATCAAGTTGCTTCGTTGTCGATTTCGCAAAGGTGTTCAATGAACACCGGAGCTCTATGGAATTTCTACCGTACTCCATCCGAGGTCGGCGTTCGTGGATCACTCCACGACCTGCCGACATCGGGCCACCCTCGACGGCGGGGGTAGCAGGGGAGCACGGGGGACGTTCACCGAAACACATCCTCCGAACTACCTTCTCCGCTCACCTTGTTAGAAGTAGCAGCTGCCGCTGCCGCTGCTGCTGCTGCTGCCGTGGCGGCTGCATCATCAACATTCTGAGACTGATGTGGGGTTGACGGCGTCGCTTGGCTGCTAAGTAACTGTCCTTTTGCACCATTCAGCTGGCCTGAAGTCGAGGACGCACCGGCAGAACCCGTCGGATTGGTGGTGCTAGTTTGGCTCTGGTTGACAGACTGAGGCCGCTCCACCACCGTGGGCGAGTTGTCCGCAGGGGGAGGCGCCGCTGCTGCCGAAGAGCATCGCCCACTCCCAGATGAAACATCTGTAACGAGATTCAATTGAGAGATGATCCTCCGACGGTTCTACAGCATGAGTTATTCGATTCAACTTCCATCGCGCTTCCAGCAGAAGATTATCTGAGGGGAAACGAGACCTCAACGAACCTTCTTTAGAGGCGTTCTCGGTTGTGTCTGCGGTGCATCTGAACAAGCCTTTGTATGGACTAACGAAAATGGTTTCTCCCCCTGCAGATGAGGATCCTCCTGATCCTGACGTGCCGGCGGTCGGGTAGAACACCACATTTCGCTCGACTCCCGAGGCGTAGCTTGACGACGATTGGAATGCTCCTCCACCGTCGGCCGTGGCCGTCGTAGCAGTGTAGAATTGCGTCAGAGTCTGCGATGGATTGAGCTCGTTCAGTGAGATGTGTGGATGTGATGTTATGAGGCGAGGAACCACGACTTTATGCTTGTGTTCGGCGGCTTCGGCTCCGGCGCCACCTGCCGCCACCAAGGCCACCGGGGCAGTCGCCAGAGGAGGCATGCCGCTGTAAGGAAGAAAACCAACTGTCAGATCCAGCCTGAAGCATGCAGTTCACAACGGGAAGGGATTCGCAGTGACGCGCAGGTGTTCTCGACACAAGAAAACCGCAAAATCCAGAGATGGTTTCAATCGGATGAACAGAGAAGAGACGGGCTGAGATCGGATGGCGATGAGATTTTCTCGCTTCGATCCTTTCCGATACTCACTCGGAAAGGATGCTTTTCTGTAGATTGGAGGCACAACATCCGCCTTGTCGGGAAATCATAGCGGGGATCTGTCCTAAAGCTGAGCGTTTCTTTTTGAACTGCTTTTGTAGCGCGACCATTTTGCTTTTGGTGGCTTTGTTCTCCTCGACTCGGCGTCCTCCTGAGCCGGCTTGTTGCTGCTGCGGCTGATTCTGGGGCTGCGATTGTTGTTGGTGTCCTCCCTCCATGACTTTTGCCACACTGTGTCGAGTGGAATGCCTCCGTTCAGCACTGCATTGAGCTCCGTCGCGTTTATCGGACGCTACCGGTATAACGTGGAAGGCGCCGTTGTGTGGCACCAGCACAACTGAGATCTGCAAAGAACGCCAGAGAGCACATTTAGCGAGAGTCGATCCGCGAGGTTTCGGGTTTCATGTCGACCGCGAAGTTCGCATCTCCCATAGCCCGTTCCGACGGTCTCGAGGCGCGCACTACGTCCCTCTTACCAAAACTATGACTTCTCCCAAAAATCTAAGCGAGCCGCAGAATGCGCGAAAGCTGCGGAAATAATGACGCGGAAACGCTTGCGTAAGACCTTGACGCTGAACTGGGCAATCGAAGAGCGAGGTGAGCTGAAACCGAGCGCAGAGCTCGGAAGCGTCGCAGCTTAACATCCGATTCGGCTCAACATCCGAGCGCTAAATGCAGTTTCAAACCTTGAAACGATGAGGTTCGGAATCAGAACAGCGCAGCACCACAGCTTCGAGCAGACTGCAACTGCTGCGTTCCAGGGGAATCTCCGACGCCACTGGACCAATTCCAAATGTTCAACAAGCTGCTTGCTCGGCTCACCGACTGACTGGCTGCTGCCACTACTGCTTCGCTTATGACGAAACACCCGAAAAGCAGACGACGTTGATGACGAAGACTTCGAGATGCGTGCATGCAGTCCAGCATGCAATCGGGCAAGCAGACAGACGAGCGAGTTGCATCGACATTGCACATCGCTCACAGCTAACGCGAGCGATCTCTTCTCTCCGCGTATATCTCGTCGGGGTGAATCGACAAAGCACGAACTCTAAATTCGGGAACTATGATCGCCAGCGAGGGGAAATTGGCTGGCAAAGCTCCTTTCTCAGGTTTCGTTCCAGCTGTGCGGAAGTGTAAATGTATGAAAATGAGGCCCGAATGGAACGTCGTCACCGATAGAGCGTCTTGCGACCAACTACGACGAAGCCCAACGGCCTTCGAGCGGTTGGTTTCGCGCAGAAGAAAGTGAATCAGCTGTTCTCTCCCCAGAAACCAACCATGATCTCACTGTACTTGAGAGCTCGCGGAGAAGCTCAAGAGAATCGTAGGAGACTCGCCGGAGGTCTCGACCAGGCGGACTTGAGCCCCTGCGTCCTCGCTCCTGCCGAAAACAGTGGAATTCCGCCCGGGAGAGGAACCCCGGACAAGGATCTCGGGCGTCCGATCAGCCGTCGCTATTCGTACGGTCGTCGATATTCCCGAACAAAGCGTCTTACACAAATTTTCTGTGCGTCCGTTCTGCGAACGGCAGTCCGGGACGCCTGCTTGCCTGACGAACGAACGAACGTCCGCCCGCCCGCCCGCCCGCCCGCCTGCGCGACTGCTGCGTGACGTCTATGCTAATCGGCGACGGCCTCGAAATGGCTAATTCTAAATATTGAAAGCAGCGCTGGGAACTTGCATCGCTTGCTTCAATTCACCGCGAGCAAAGCTCCGAACGCGGAACCTACGACAACGTAGGCGCTGACTCCGGGGGCCTGCGCGGGAATCTCTTCTCCCGTGACTCAGTCATTGAGTCATTTTTGCGGAGCCACGAACCCTCCCCGCTGGACCAGTCCTGCAGGCCTGTTCCAAGTCGGCGAAACAACAAGCCACGAGCGCAGTGAATAGCCGCCGTGAAAGACCCAGCGAGTGATACACCACAACGGCAGCAGCAGGAGCTGCAGCCCCAACGGCGAGAAGCTGCGTGTCCAGATGGCCCACGGCAACACAAGGACCCAAAGACTTCCTACATTTTAAGCGAGCTAGCAGCTAACAAACTTACATCATGCGCTGCCAACATCTTGGCCATTTCTTGGATGGTGTTCTTGTCGTCGAGGTAGAGGGTCCGACGGTGGTTGATGGGTCCTCCTTTCATGCCAATGCTGAGCTTAATGGTGCAGGAGTCGATGATGTTGTACTCATCTAGAGTGTGAAAATCCTTCAGTTCTTCTTCCAAGAACATCAGGTTCTGCTCAGCGACGGGAATGCCTGTAACGAGAGACGTAAACCACAATTAACGATTACTCAGGAGAACCGTGAGCGACCCCCACGGTTTCCACTTCTCCCCCCTTCCGAGACCTCGTTCTCGCGGATTGGGAACCTTTTCTCGCGAAGACGGAGCGCATCGGTTCCAGCCTTCGGACAGCAACCACCTAACGAAAATGAGAGCGTCGAATGTGACCGGTTAACACCAGAACCGGTTCCCGACCTCCTTGAGACAGTTGAGGGGGTTAAAACAGTTTCTATTTCGAACCGGGTTCGGGCAGCCGCTGGTGTTGCGCATGAAACCATCCCAAAAGTCTCTGCGAATACTCTGAAGATAGTGCGTGTTCGTGAAAACGTTTTTTCCAACATTCGAAGCGCGTTTTTGGCCGACTATGATAAACATCGAGCCCCAACGATCGCTTGCCTGCCTGGCAGCCTGCAGCGACGAAGACCTTCCGGTCCTCGCTCGCTGACTGCTTGGCTCGCTTTCTTCTTACATTACGTGTGTTCAACGCGGAGACGATGGTGCCTCACAACCAAGCGAGCAAACGAGCGAGCGGCCCGCCGAGCGAAACGTCGCCGTTTCACCCATTCAGCTTCGAGAAGCTATACTTTTTTCGTTTTTCGGCGCCCCTTGACGGCGGTCGGTCGGCGCAGCGTCAGTGTGATCAGAGTCGCTGTCCCCGACTCGTTTTGTCGAGGACATCTGCTTCGAAACCTGCCGGAATTTCCGACAAGAGAGATTCGAATCCACCTCGGCATTCTTCCCACCGCAATGAGTTATCGTCGCAACCATGAATTCAGGAGCCGTTGATGAGTTTCTATCGGTTTCTTTCATAGGAAAGTTGTGTACCGCGTGTTCACGCGTCTCATTCAACCTCAGCTGGAACGGATATTCCGCAAACCGCTGTAATATTGAGAGCAGAGTTCCCAACTTCCGGCGAACGTTTCCCATGCCCACGGTGAGAAAAAATGTTCCAATCAACGATCCAATCCGCAGACGGGCTTTCTGCAAAACGCTACTCCGTACCGACAAGTATGGAGAGACCAGCAAGTTATCCTTTCATTCCAACGGTGGAAAATTGCTGCCGCAGAAGGAAGTAGGGTATAGCGGTCACTCGAATCGCAGATTGATTCCAAGGAAGCTTCCTCCTTGAATCATTAGCGACGGTCAGATGTTTTTTTCTCTCCGTGAGCCTTGATTCGTCTTCAGAAAATAACAAACCCCGCTTGTTTTCAGACACTTTTGCGCGGAAAATTCTGTCGTCGGCCTTTCGGCTTCGGATTTATGTGGTCCCTCCTCCATCAATACGACAGGCGGTAATTTCGCTCGACGATACTCTTTGTGAGGCTGCCCGAATCGTTCCTATTTCCAGTATGTTCCCGCGCGTGAGACGCTGACCCAGTGCTAGAATCGCAGCCGGAAGAAGCGGAAAGGCAGCGAGCGAGTATCGACAGCGGCGGAGGAAAACGCGCCCGTCGTTCTGTCTCGGGAACTTTCATAAAACGCGGCAGATGTCGAAGAAGCAGCAGTCGCTTTCCGCACTTTTTGTCTTCTCGTCCCTGTTTTCGTTCCAGAAGGCGACGTTTGGAACACTGTTCGGATATCAGTCCGTCGTGTGCGAACTGCACGGATTGTTGCCCTGGCCGGGTTGGTTCCCAGCAAGCGCGAAACCGCCATTCCTCACTGCCACTCTTCTGCAAGGCCGAGCCGCGGCAATGGCAGCCGATTCAAGTGAGACCTCGACTCTGAGCAAGGCCGTCCGAAGGAGGAATTACATAAGCGGCCGCACACACAACGAAGCGAAGAGAACGAACGTCTTTCGTCCACCAGAAGTACAGCCAATGCTATTGATGATGGCGGTAGCGATGCTCTCTCTCGCCGCCGCCGCCGCCGTTGTTGTTGTTGTTGTCAGAGACCGCAAAAATGTTCTGACGCATTCTCCACAAGGGCGTTCATCCGACGTCCTTGTCGTCTGCAAGGGTCACGTGGGCCCGCGCTCCAATGCCTCCTTAGATTTCGGAGAGCCGCTCTTCCATCCTTCTCCTTCCTAGCTGTGTCCCTCGATCTCGGAAGATGATCCGCAGGAAAATCCACAAGCTACAGCGGTAGCTTTCGACCGGTCGTTGTTGTCGCAACGGTTCCTTCTGCGGTGACGTCGACGCCGCCGTTTCGCGTCGCGCGGGCGACGGAAAACGTCTCCGAACGCAGACGCGAAAGTTTCTCCCACTCAGCTGTACACACTTGGCGGCATGTCGCCACTCCGAATGCTAAGCTCTAGTACCGGGAGATGATATCCGTGTCGCCCTTAAATGCCTTATTATACCAATCGGGAAAGACAACGGGGTCACCAAAAACCAGCAAAAAGTTGTCTGCTAAGAGCAACCTGAGCATCTTAGGTCTGTTTTCTTCACATCGGCTATGAGGGAACGGCTGCGCAAACCGTATCCAGAGCTTCCAGTGTTCTCTAAGTGCTCGGAGGAGTGTTTTCACTCGGAGACCGAGCGTCGAGAGGCTCCACTAACTTCCGCGAGCTCCATAACGAACCATGGCTCCTCCGATTGGTCAGGATCACATGGGGCTTGAAGATCGGGAGAGAGGAAAGCCTGCGAGGAAGCTCGATTCTGACCCCGAAGCTCACCCCTGACAGTGAACTACTCGCCGCTGACAGTTTGGAGCAGAGGTGAACTTCTCTAGACTTCCTGCTTTGTAGCGGACGATGCGACGAGCGAGCGGCTGACGGTCGGCGGGCGAGCAACGCGGCTTGGGACGCCAGACCTTGGCCCAAATGTGGCGGCTGGCTCTGCGGCAACGAGGCGAACCCTCGCTCCTCCATCAACGACGCCAGATCAGACAGTCGAACTGAAAAGCTCCGGCGAGCGAGCGAACGAGCAGGCGGACCAAAGAACGAATGAACGGGCGAGCGAGCCAAAAGGACTCCCCTTGTTCCGTCGTTGTCGCTCCAAGGGAGGACTTTCGGCTTCCCGAGGTTTGCCGTGATGAAGTAACGATCGCTTGTCGCTTCGATCCACCACGGTCTTCATTTCAGAGGTTCCTCGAATCGCTTGATGGGCCTCCGGGGTCGAGATTAATTTCGCGGCGAGGAAACTGCCGAGAGCTGTGCAAGCCATCGAGCTGTTGGAAGACAGCTGACGATTCCAAGCGGTGCGGCGATTTCGGGCAGAAGCTCGCAATCGACTCGATCATGAAGCAGACGAAACCAGTTCCCAACGATTCCGTGGACAGCCGTCTCAGCCGGTCCGAACGAATGCAATCGCAAGCTCCCTGCTGCAGGTGAAATCCCACTGAAGCCTCAAGATGGCGGCGAGGTAGGATTTCCTTGGCCCCTCTCGTACAATTCCGTAATACGGATACCGAACGAGAAACGGAGCTGTGCGTGCGCACCTCTGTGTGTTACAGGGCCAGATGCTCCGGAACTACGTCCCGCCGCCAGCTCACGAGGTGAATCTTCCGCGAGACTTGAGCAAGGTTCCAACGGAGGCCGCCACCTTCCCGCTGGCCTTCCGAATCCGGGCGAATGGAGACCTGAGAAGGCCCGCTCAACCCATCGGTCGGATTCCCAAGCTGGGAAGGGCTGCTGACGATTTTTTGTTCTCGTCGAAATCCCCAGCGTTCGCATGGAAACGCGCAGTGGTAGGGAGCGTGTTTGCCTTCTAGACGACGCGAACGCCCAAAACAAACCAACAATCCACACCAGCCGAAATCAGCGTCGCTTGCACCGTGGGCCGCAGGAGAATCGCGCCAGTAGGTGAGTTCTGGCCGCGAAGCTGATTTTGCCTCGAAGGACCCAGCCTTGCTCCGTGTGTGTGTGTGTGCGACTTTCAATCCGAGGGTCAATTGACAGACACAAAAGTCATTTCTGTCAAGCCTTCCGTGCAGCAGCGCCGTTGCTGGTAGCCTTCATCCGAGTGGTTCTCGAGCGAAATGAACCAGCTAACCAACTGGATGAGAGGCAAGCACGGAGGCGAGCCGCCAGCCCGCAGTGGTCAGAGCGGATCGGCGACATCGACCACGTCGGCCGTCATTCCACGTGTGATCAGGAGTGGTTCCCGCCACCCTGACAGGATGACTACTGCAGCAGCGGTTCAGTCAGCAACCGTCGACGCCGCGAGTACCTGATTTCGCCGCGCAAAGTTGGACGAGAGCCCAACAGAACTGCGCAACGACGAACGCTCAACCGGGCAGAATATGCTTGATTGACGACGAGGAACCTTTCGAAGTAGGTTGGTCGTCGGCTCGTCCCGACGGCGGGAAACCAGAGGAAAAATGAACTCTCCGCTCCGCGGTTCGTGGAAACTCTCAGCTGTGCTTCCGTTCAAGCAGTCCGCAGATAACTCTCTCCCAGAGGACCTTGTACTCCGAACGGTTTCACACGGTCGTCGAGCTTTACTCCGAGCGTTCGAAAGGCGAGCGATTCGCGAATGCGTCAACGCCGTACCCACATCGGACGGGGTATTTACGCAGCATGGAGACAATATTCTCTCGTTGCGTGTTCGAGTTCTTTCCACGCGACAGCGCTCGAACGCAAACGTCGGACCTAGCACGAGAGCCAGGTCAGAACGGTGAGTCAGACGGGGAGCTCACGAGCATGGAAGCGGGTAGGCAAGGATTGCGTCGTCGGCCTTCGCTCCAACGCTGGAAACGGCTGCCGCCTTTGTTTCTTCCGCTTTCTTGCGAGCGGCGTGATGATCGCTCGCGAGAACTGGGCAGAAATCCACCGCAACGGCTGAATGCTTTCCACTGGCAGCTGGCCGACGGACGCAGCTATCGTAGGAATCTCGCGGAATAGAATCTTCTCCGCCGCGCGCCTTTTCGGTTCCTCCGGATCCGAGCATTATGAGCAATAACGGGGCGTCGTCTCTGAACCGTGCGCCTCTGGAAGCTGTGTTCCCGGTCAAACACCACCGCGGACCCTGGAAGGGTCAGTCTCGGATGTGAAGGAAGCTCTCGACAACAGACGCTGCCTGTTGTCGGGCGAGCCCACACGGGTCAGCCGCACAGGTTTCTCATATTGCAGTTTTTAGTGAGCCGTGTTCGATCTCTTGAGAATCAGCTTGATCATATTGGGTTTCTATGGTTTCCAGCGACCGACGGATCCAATCTCACGAAATCGTGGAGGTCCGTGACGCTGTGGTCACCGAAACTCCAGTCTTTGTACTTTTCACATTTTCGGCATGAACGACGCACGCCGGACTGCCGAAATTATTTTCCGAAATTCTCATCTGGGGAAAGGAGAAATATTCGTGTTGGCACGAGTGAATGCCGGCTTTCTGTCTCCTGCAAATGCCATGGTCGGTAGACGAATCGAATGTCTTCAGGAACGCATCATGACCCGAAGTCGTCCTTCGAGGCCCCGGGGTCCTTCCCAGACTTTTTCCAACTTCTGGAAACGTTTCTTGAAACCAACCACGTTGGCTCTGCAGTCAGCCGCAGGCCTCGACAGCTCGAATTTCTAGAAGTAGAACAAGACCGCTCTCGAACCATATCTGATTCATTGGTTCAGTTTTCCTTCACCCGCTTCATTTTTCCCGCCACTTTCGTCGTTTTCCCGGAGCGGCTTCGCGCCAGTCGGAAATTTTGTTAAGGCTATTGTCGCAACTGCTGCTGTTTTCGTCGGGGTTGCCTTCGGCCGGTCGGCTTTTTCTGCGGCTGCGTCACGGTTTGTCGCCGGATCTTCTGCTCTCCGGCCTCCTACGCAATGCTCTACAAACCCACTTCGTCAAGGAGCTCATACAGAGCTTCGTCTTAGATAGAGTGGCGCTTCGCCGTCCGGTCGACTGGACGCCGGGGCCGAAGTGGTCACCGATTGATGCCAAGTAAAGTTCTTCCCTTGCTTTCCCTGAGCGTGGCACACGTTCGATGGCGGGAGGGAGCATCCAGCGTGCGTGCACGCATGCCTGCATGCAGGAGCAACTCTCGTCCGTGCTTCCAGAACAGGAGCCTCGCTTTCCGCGATTGAGCGGCCCGTCGCCGATCGGGTACATTCCACTCGGCGAACACAATATACGACACGGATCAAAAGACTCGAAGCTCCCGCGACGGTAACAGAAGCGGCCTTCTACTCTTCGTTCACAGCTGTGTCGTGTGCTGCTGCGAGCTTTGTGCCCGAGGGTAGCCCTGTAGCGTCCTTCGGTGTTTCGATGTGGGTCACTCATGGCAGGCAGGCAGCCGGGCAGGCCAACTGGTTGTCAGGAAGGCTGGCTTGTCGGGCAAAAGACAGACGGCGGCGGCGGCAGAAGCAGTCACCGGCGGAACCGTGGCGAACGCCGTTCGCATCCAGCCACCAAGCGAACGGACTAGAGGAAAGTCTAGCTCAGCCAGCCAGCCAGTCAGACCAGTTCGCCACTCATGAGACCCGACCGAGCGTTTGCCAGAGCAGCGCTGACGGTGGCCCGACGTCAAGTAGATCTGTGTCGACGATGACTGCCGGCACGGTATCGAGCCGTCCGAATGGTTTCATCAGATCATAACCGATTCATTTATCCCGTCGTCTGTTCGTGTAGCCGTCTACGTACATTCGTCCGGACCTTTGAGCCGTTTACCTACTGCTCGAAGCGTCTCCCATCTGGATGTCGTCTCCCTGCTCATCCTTCTCCCCGCTGCGATCCCTCCACAATATACGACCCCATTCCGCGGACTCTCGACCCGATGTCCACCCATCATGCTCCGATTTCCATCGACTCTTTCTCGGAAGGGGGTGTTCGTTCTGGCTCGAAAATTTTTCCGAAAACCCGACGGGCCGCTCCACCCACAAACTGCTAAGCAGGAGCAAGGTGCGCAAGTTCGAGAGTACGGAGCACGGGGGCCCAGTTGTGCACTCTCATCGACCTCAGATAAACGAATCTCTCAGAAGTCGAGTATTGGACGGCTCTTCCGAAACGGCATCGCGCTGTCTCCGATAATGCAGCGCCTGCGTGTGAGAGCCGAATTATATCTATCTCTGCCTCCCCCTCTCGGTATCTCATGCCCCGCATGGATCCGTCTGTCGACTGAGCACACTCCCTTATCGTGAGAGCTTTTCAGATAGAGGAAGGCGGCTGGGCGTAGCGTTTCAAGTCCGTTCGGCGAGCGAACACGCCATGTCGAAATTCAGACTCGTGGAGAGCCAGAGGCCCACAAGCGAGTTCGCTAGCTCGAGAAGCCGCTTCCCTCTTCTTTTTCAATTCGCTCGTCAGCTGAACACTTTCGGCGACTCAGCGTCCGTCTCGTCGGCGGACGAAATTAGAAAAACATGGGGGGGGGGGGGGCTCAGGAGACATGATCCCCTCCGTGTTTGAGCTACGAACCCGATATTTCCACGGCGCCCAGGAGGGAAGCGCCGATACATGGGGATCCTTCGAGAACGCTCCTGAATTTCGGGTAGGATTCAAGTGCACGGATTCCCGTCGAACGACAGAACCAGCTCGGAATCACTGCGATTTCTCCGCTAACGGGACTCGCCCATAACTTTCCCAAAGTTCGAGTGAATCCCGTCAGGCCCGGATAGGCCGCCTCATTTTTCCTGGGTTGTTTCCGAGTCCGTCTAGCCCGAGCCGTTTTTTTCCCAGTAGGCAGACTGTGGACCATTCGCTGTCGGGTCATCCGCTCTGTGAACACTTCGATCGAGGAGTTGATTTGACAACGATTCGAGGACGCGAGCAGGGTGTCTGGAAAAACAGAACTCCCTTGACAGCTGAGAACCCGAACAAGGAGACCGGCCGGCCGGCCGCGACATATTCATAGCAACACAGCAGAACAACAATCCGGCAGCGGCGATGACCCTTGACCCTGTCGAGCGCGCTCACTTCTATTTTATATTTTCCTTCCTTCGAGGAGAAAGGCCTCGCCGCGGCGTTTATGGAGCTGACTGCATTCTGCCGGTGTGGACGGACAGCCGGTGGGTCGTTCGTTTTGTCGCTCTTGTTTCGTTTGCTCGGTCAGTTGGTCGAGCCGCCGGGTTGCTTGACTTTTGATGGTGACCGGTGTTGGCAACGACAGCTCGCGACGAGTCTGTCGATTCGCGAGTAAGAGAGCCACACGAAATAGAATCAAAACAGTCGAAGACCCTCACATTGCACTCGGGCAATGGCGCGAACCAGCGAGCCGATCGGCACAATGCGCGCCGTGACTCACGATGACGTCAAGTCGCCTTTGTTCCCTCTGATACAGAGCGAAGATGTTCATCATCGCCCCCAACTTTAACGCAGCCTCTATCGCTTCGATTCGAAGCTTCGAGCTCCTCAAACCACGGCGAAGCGCCCTGAGGCGCCACCCATCACGGAAGCTTGACCATAAAGTGATTTGTCAACCCTTTCGAGCCACGGTTGTTGTCACGCGCTCTCCACTCCCGCCGCTATCGGGCGCTCCGCGAGAACGAGCAGTACGTTCTCAGGGCGATACTCGCGATCAAAGTCCGTTTTTTACACGCAAAACAGCCAGTCGGCGCTCATCTCTTGGACGAAACGACGGAGAACCAGCCTCCAAGAGGGAGAGCTTCAAATAATGTTCCGAATCCGTGGAAATCCGGCAGGGGGAAAAGGCGACAGGAGAAGGAGAGTCTTGCACACTACTCAGCCGCTAGCTGAGGAAACGTTCAGAGCTGATGAATCAAGACAAGACTCTCGGCCCCAGACGCATTATTGGCAGCAAGAGCGACTGCAGCTCTGCCAGATCGTCTGACCATGGCCGAACAAAAGTCGCGTTAGCCGGGCAAGGTCACTAAACCTCGAGTCAACAGCGCTGGTCGCCATCGCGACCGCGCAGATATATTTCCCAGGTATCAAGAATGCCTGATAACTGCTCACTTGCTTCTCTCCGCCGTCTTTCATATATGTCTAGGTGCTCCTCCTCTTTCGATCGCTAATTACCCTCAGCCTCTCCGCCTGGATATACTCTGACGGAACCGTTCGAGTGTGGTTACGAGCGCGCCGGACAAATCTTTCTATTGACGTCACGATGCGATGGGCTGCCGGTAGTTCCAGATGGCGCTTTGGTAAAGCACGCGCATTCTTCCATCGCGAATGCGCAGTGACGACGTTGATCACTGATACACGAGGAAAAAATGGGAAGTGCGTTTGAGATCCTTGCATGCGAACTGGCAAACCCGACTCGAGCGAAGCATGAGACGACGTTTTCTACATTCCACGCGGTAGATGGTACACCCAGCACTGTCCACTCCGACGGGAGGCCCTGGCGTTCGAGGAAAATACTGTTCGGCGCTCATCCACCGGAGAATCATCCAGAACGACAGGACTGGTCCGCAGTCGGCTTATGCAATGTTTCGTGGATGACTCGCTAGAGTCGGCTGAACGACGATGAGTCACTTCTAATGGACGAAGCGTATTTTGCAGCGATACGTGTTCTTCGTTTGTCCGTCCGCCATAATCGTGTGAATGGATGATGAGTTCGAGAGTGGGTCGGGAACAGAGAGTTCACGCAAATCCGACGGGTCCTAATGCGACGCGACTGCTGCCATCGAGGCTCTCATAGATGAACTCACCCTGTTTTTTGAAGATCCTGTTTTTCAATTTGAGGACAGTCTCGTGCTTTGACACCACGAGCTGGATCACCTCGCCCGAGATGGTTTCGACCCGAAGCCGAATCTCATCATCAGAGCCGGCACTGGCCGAGGAGGCAGTGCCAGACATCTTGGCTCTCTTCGCCGGGAGACGCACGGCGATACCTGGTCGACAACCTCACCACCTGCAACCACGACGAACGAATTCCACGTTAGTTATCACTTCAATGCTCATCCCCTTTGTGCTTTCGCACGGGTCCAGCCACAACCTCCGAATTAACTTGTGCACACACGCGACTTCCTCACGGCAACACCAAACTAGCACAAAACCACCGTCACCGGCGGGTATAAGAACTATGCAATGAGCTGTTCACGACTGCGTGCAGCTGGCGACAGCTGCGGACGAACCCATCGGAGCATACCACGTCAGCGCGGACTGGCGTGCTGTCTTCGGGTCGATTACTGAGAACCCTCAACGCTCACTGAACTGATCTGAACCTTAGAGAGACTACCACGATCAACGCCGATGTGAGCTGCCGCTGTTGCAGCTACTCTCAGTTGGTGAGCTTGGCAGGCTGGCTGGCCGAGCAGCAGCTCTAGCGACTAGCCGACAAGATGGGCGAGCACACCGAACGGCCGATTGACTGACACTGCCAGCCGCAGCCGCCATTGCCGACGGCCGCACACTCTAGCTGTGCCAGCGGCGACGCCTAGAGAGACTTGCGGCGGCACCGATGCGATGGATATGAAGAGTCATTTTGCAGCGAAGCCTTGCTTCACGAGCACCCATGTAACCACGATGTTCAAACCCCATGCATGTACGGTCGCTCGAAGGCCTAGCCGTCTGTTACCCTCGGTTGAATAACCGTCAGTCATCAAGGCCGAGCGAGGTCCTGTTGGATTCAAACAGGAACCATCGTCGAATCAACGAGAACCTTCCGAGTGAATTTCCCCTCGTAGCGGCTCTCGAGACAGCGCGCCGTGTACCCTGCGCCATACGTGCACGGTCGCACAAGGCACCACAGTCACGCTGGTACTGTCTGAAGCAGGGCCCTGAACGAGGATCGGCGCGTCCACTACACAGCAGGCTAGAAATTGATTTACTTCGTTCTCCTGGAGGTCAATATGAGAGCAAAAGAGAAGAGAACCAACGTAGGTGGAAATCTGCCATGCTCGACGGTTTCGGGCAGAGTTCAGCCAGACCAGATCACAACGAATACGGTACTTTTGTTGCGTGACGAGCAGTTCACACGAGACCTAAAAACCATCGGAGGAGCCGTTGGGCTGCTGCTATGAACGGACACAGCGAAGTCTAAACACTGCTGGGAGAGGATTTTGTGTGAGGTGAATAATGACTTTTTCCTCGAATCGTTCGATGCCTCGAGATTTCAAATGGCACGATTCAGAGACGATCTCCCGAAAAGATCGAGGTCTGAATTCGGCGCGATGTGGATGAATTTCTGAGCCGAAACGCATCATCGTCGTGAGCGATGATCGGGCGTCAGCTTTCAAGTTTGCGAGAGATCGGCCAGACGATTCTCAAGCAGAATCCGCACAACCAGCACTGTCGGCACGTTCTACTATCGCCTAGTGACTGCGGTGAGCGCCGACGATTGTCATCGAGGCTGTAGTGGTGGTGGTGACGGCGGTCTAAAGGCGAAACCAGCAATCTCTGCCATGTCCCCATCGGCATGTTTCGACAATCGTTGATCATCACGTGCACAAATACAACGTTACTATGAGCGAAAAAAAAAACAACGAAATCCCCAAAAACTACTGGTCACAAGTACCACCTCGTGTTTCCAGGGAAGATTCAACGCGTCGGCTAGATCGCCCGTACCGAGAGATTGACCTTTTACAGTATGGGCGAATCGTTGTCTCTCACTCGCTCGCCAGCTCTACATATTCACTGCCGTAGGCTTGACCCAGCTTCTGGCAGAATCGGTCTGATTCGGAATTCATCCCCGTTCTCGATTGATACCCTGCGCAAGCTCTCCTGATGATGACGCGTCCTTCCCATAGCCAACTTCGAAGCCTGTAATCCGGCAGCGAAACGTCGGTCGAAACGATCACTGTTGCCGAGTGAGCGAGCTGCGCAGTTTTCCCAGCTTGTTCACACATCGCGCCAAGCTTCGAAACGGAGAAGCAACGGCGGGCACGCAGGCTGGAGGCCAGGTGCGTCACACTTGCCGCGGAATAACAGCTTGAATCATTGTTCACGTCCACCGGGAGCGGCAGCCGACGGAGTCTGTCCGACACACGTGCTGAGTCGGCCACGTCTACACCGAGATTTTTCCCTGTGGAGAGGAAGCCTCCATTTCTTCCTGTCACTCGCAGGCTGCAGCTTCCGCATAGATCTCAGCGAGTTCAGTTCAGAAATTCGTGGCTTTGAAAATCAGTCGTAGGAGTTCATATCGTATCCCAGAAGCGGATTCGAATTTCAACGTCGCGTCGGCGACGATAGTCGATAGCCCCGTCTCTCGGATGGTGGTGACGTCGCAGACACGAAAAGTTCCCATTCCGAAAAATTGCGTCGCCAGAGATAAAAACGAAAGAATTGTAAGAGGAGGGCTCACGCGTTTCGGTTGGTTATACGACCGCAATCCAAACTCTTTCGAGCCCACACAGATATGGCAGCAAGATAGTCTCCAAACAGATGCAACGCTTCCCTCTCTCAGTGCGGTATCCCGTTCTGTCGAGCGTTCTTCTTCTCGATTCTTGGGTCCATTCCGACCTGGTCCTCCTCGAGCCCGAGAGAGAAACTCGACAAGGAGGGGGAGAGGAGTATTTTTTTCCATGGGCGCTACCGAGTCGGCGTGTTTCGACTTCCGAGAGCGCGTTCAGCTCTCGAAGAACGTGTGGCCGCCTCCACCTTCGCCACCGTCCGCTTTGACGTATTGAACGTGACGTGATTGTTCAGTTGCTTCTCGAATATTCTCCTCCAGCTCGATTTCAGTCTGAATCCATTTCGGGAATATATCGTGTGGAACGCCCCCAGAGGAGTTCCTACGAGGGAATAAAGAGTTGAGCACATGACGGGAATCGCGAATAAAAGGGGCTTTCTGAATGTCTGCGCAGAACGAAATGGCGGCAAGCCGTGCCTCTAGTGGCCTGGAACGACCTTAAAACTGATTTGGATACAACCACCATCACCAGAAGCATGATGAATAATCAAGATCGATGACGTTCGACGAAGCTCCACTCATAACCAGATCGCTCACAAGGCGAAGATGACACATATGGTGGCGCTGTGAACAAGGCGTGGCCCGACCGTAGTCACAGCTTGAATGAGAGCCGTCGAAGGAACGCGGCGAGTCCACAGAGACCTGCGCCGGAAGCATGCGCCCTTCACGAGGAACCCCTCGGGAGATCATAGTCGTGAAGTAGGGCGCAGGATAGAGAGTTTTCCCGATGTTCGGAGTCTCTTCTTCGAATTCTAGAATTTCGTGCTCACGGGACTCCTCTCGAGTGCTTCGCCGACGATTCGAACGATTGCGGGGAAACGATGCAATCGACGACTCACAACGTGAATACAGATGACGTGACAGCGATGACGCCGCAGCGAGTTTTTTCCTCACTCGATCCCATTGTCTCGGTATACGTAATCGAAAAATGTCCCTAGCAGCTGACCGGACGGCTGCGCTACCGCCCGCCTTCCCGACTCGCCAGCGGCTCGACTCGCTGACTGACTCGGTAGAGAGCAATGACTAGACTGACGACTGCAGGCAGTGTCCTTGTTTTCGATATTTAGCCAAAAGACGTCGAGGTTAACGCGAGGTCAGCGAGGTGGCATTCACCAATTGTGAATCGCTCTGCAATCTATCCAGCCAGCCAGCGTCTGGTCCGAACAACGCCTACATCAGCCTGGCATAATGAATTTCAGACCTCGTGGAGAGGTGCACTCGGCTGGTGGCCTGACAATCGAAACAGCATCATTCGGCTGCGATCTCAAGCCTTGGCCGGTGCGTTTTGACTTGACGCACTCAGCCACGAATCGAGGTGAGTCTGCGTCGAATCACGGCCTAATCCTTCTGGCGTTTTCTAGCGCGCTCGCTCTCTCGCCAGCAAATGGGTTAAACGAACCGGAGGATCCCAGTTCAGAGTCTGTTGGCAACCGACGCTATCATCGTCGTCTTTCGCATTGCGCGGGACGCCGACGACGAGATCGCCCGTGGGATTCTTTTATTCTCCTCTCAAGCCGCATTCCACGCCGGGACGCTCGCCTTTCTGTGTTTGCCGCTGCTCGCCAAGAACTCTCCGTCAACAGAGGACGACGCGAGCGGTCCTGATAGATTCATCAGGACCAACGTCAATATCGAGCTTACGTCATCGGAGCCACGACGCACACGCTCGGTTCCTGTTGTTGTTCCGTTCTGAAACTCCTTTTTATCTCCGCGTTTTGAAACGGAACGAGAGACGACTTCCATTAGATCTCCGATGCTGACGACATCCTCGCAGACTCGTTCCTATTCATCAACTCGGATTTCCCGGAGCCGCGATCGGCCTTCAGAAGGATCTCTGTTCGACGACCGTCACGGGATCGTGAAGCGTCTCTGTTGTTGACGCCGCGCTCATTGTTGCTGCTGGATGCCGGACGTTCACCTCGGCAAGTGAAGAAGGCAGCCTGTGAGCAACAGCAGCGGCGGCGGCGGCACCAGTGGCTGCGGGTTTACCCTCCCGAACTACTCCCGGCGGACGGACGAGGCGGTCGTTGCTCAGCTGCCGGTCGCTCAATCGGTTTATCTATCTGTTGCTTGGTTCGATTTCTTTGATTATTCCAAAGCTCGCCAAGTCCCAATAGTGACATCCCTCGTTAGATAAGCAGGGTGATAGTGGCCTCAGAACGACCGAAAAACTCGTGACCGCCATTTCTTGGCGAGGAAACCGGAAATTCGAGAACATCAGACTCGGAGCTCCGGACCGGAGCGGGGAGCTTCGAGTATCGGTGGCGAGTTGGGGCCGTTTCACATCAAGGAATTGAGAAGAACGCCGTTCGTTTCTTCCGAATTCAGACTCATCATTCTACCCTGGAAGTGTGCTGGCGAAGTTCCGGGTTTTGAGCTTTGTCGTATGGGCTCAGTGATTCGCGCGATGAGATGCGGAAAATAACAGAAACTGACCGGGCTTAGCGAGAGTTCAAAATCCAAGCGTGACTGATTACTGGCCGTTAAAAACTGTCGAACGTTCTGGACCCCCGTCAACGCACCGTCATCACCGCCTCCTGGGATTCGCCGTACAATTAATCCAAAGATTCCGTCAGCGCTGCCGCGAACTAAATAACCTGTTGTGTTTCGATAAGCAGTTTTTCTACGCGGGCGGCTGAATATTCGGATGGATTCTTCGAGAGCGCTTTCGTAAACAACCGCTGTTTGCGCTAGTCGCCCGCTTTGCCCAGAACGGCTCTTTTCTTCTAAAACAGCCAATTCTCGACGCACTCACGCCGCTGGGATAGATGGTAGCCGAGCGACGTAGCACTCGAGCAGAGCCGAGCCAGTCAGCTAGCCCGCCAGCCGAGTAGATCTCTAGCAAAGTATCCTCGTTCTCCCGGCCCGAAACTCCAAACGTCGTGCTCCTGTCGAAGGAACCCTCCGTTGGGCGGAAATGTTAATGCCGGCCCAATATCCTCTAGATAGCCAACCTCAACCCAGAACTCAAACCCATGATTCGGCAGTTTTCCCGACGGGTGATCTTCGAAAATGTCATCTCTTCCGTACATCCCCGCATTTAGTGCTGTAGACGAAACAACGATGCGTTCTACAGCTGCTTCGGCGGCCGCCCGTTTCGCGGCGACTTGTGTTTCTGCGGACACGTGCTACGCTCGGATCCCGCCGGCAGCGAACAGCCACTCGAGTCGCTCTAGCAAGGGCACTCCGAGAGACATTCAGAGGCCCAGCAAAGGAGCCAAGTAAGCGACTGAGAACACTGCCTGACTGAGCGAGCGAACCAATGAGCGTCACTCTCAGAACGTTGTTCTGCGTTGGCTCCCTGGTTGGCGGCCGGGCTGGCTGGCTGGCAGCGGGATGACTGGCTTGTTGGTTGGCTAGCCGCTGGAACCGCGCCGCGCTGGTGGAAGCGAGCGAGCAAAGGGACGAACGCTGTGCTAGCCCGCCAGCAAGGAGGAGACATCCTTCGGCTCAAGGTAACTACGCACATCAGCTGATACCAGCTCTAGCTAGCAACCGAACGAATGACTGAGCTGGCTGGCGAGCGAGCGAACCGCCGGCAGCCGTTGAACAGGCAAAAAGGCGGACGGTCGGGCAGGCAGGCAAAAGGCAAGCGACCGACCAAGCTTGTTCGTCACTCAAGCAGCCAGCCTGACGGCTCCGCAGCGAAATAATCGTTGGCTGCGGTCGCTAAGCCATCGCGGGAGGATTCATCGTCTTGAGCGGAATGGGGGAACTCGCCCGTTCCAGAGTACGAAATTCGACGTAACGCCAGCCAGATTAAACGCTAGACCACCGGCAAGCTGTCCGGCAAGCG
Organism: Phytoseiulus persimilis; assembly: GCA_037576195.1. Lineage (NCBI taxonomy): Eukaryota > Metazoa > Arthropoda > Arachnida > Mesostigmata > Phytoseiidae > Phytoseiulus > Phytoseiulus persimilis. Next base: position 6,059,687 of record CM075104.1, read on the forward strand.
ATCACGGAAAACGCAGAAAGTCAGCACTCCAAAAGATGAAGAAGTTTTTTCAACACAGTGACCGGCCGCGAAATCTCGTGCGCACCCTAGATGTGCGAGGAGCTAATTTCCGGCCTTCAGGAAATTCCGTCACGAAATTCTGTTTCCCATGGAGTGTGATCATTTTCATCGATTTGGTCGGCTGAGAGCCAGTCGCAAGTTGGGTTCCACCGCCCACGTCGGAAGAGCTCCAAGACTTGACGGGCGATGCGCCGAGTGGGGAGCGATCGAGCTCAGGTTGGCCGAATTCCCCATTTCTCCCCTCGATGATGTATCATGAAGAGCGCAAGAGGACAACACAGATCACGCGTAAACGGGATGCGCCCGCTGGAGGGGAGTCCAGTGAAAGACGCTTATTATCCTTCGATTCAAGGGATTGCTCTCCCCCGTTGGTTGTCTGGCGGTATCGAATGGATCCGAGCCTCCGACAAAGCGGAGAAGGTTATGACATGGTTCAACAGCCGACCGAATAACAGTTTGTAGGATCTCGAAAGCCCGAGTTTCTCCTCACCAAGGCTGCGTGAGCTGTTTGCTTGGACCCTGGGAATCACTGTGGCTGGTGGAATGTTCAGAGCGATCCGAGTCGAGAACCTATTCAACTCCAGCTCAACGGAGAGGTTCACTTCGAGGCTGCGCCGAACCCTCAGAATCGGCTCCGCGTGCGATACTGCGACCAAGACCGAAGCTGGAAAAGGCTTTCACGGATACAGCTCCAGCTCAGCCGTGGAGGAGTTCACCGACCAAGGTACCATCAATGCCGTTACCGTCACCATCTCGGCGGCGGCGGCGATGACGACCGCTGTTGCTGTGGCGCTAGCTTCCTCGCTGGTTGGCCCGCCAGCTAGCTTGTGGTACAAAAGAGAAGCCCGGAAGAAGATTGGGAGGGTCAGTGGTCCACGACGGGGCCCTATGTGCACCGGCCGGCCTGTCGCTTGTCCGTCAGCCTGTGCTGCTGTGCCTACGGTGGCGGAAAGTATGAACGGCAGCTTGAAGGCAGTACGACTACATCTGCTACTACGGTTGCGCCCCGACAACCGAGAAGGCGGTGGCCTCCACGCTCGAGCTCGTCGAATGCTAGCTGTTCCAATATAGGATCAATCAACAGCGAGCCAAACGCATCGAGAAGCTTCGCTCGATCTTGAGCTAGCTGCCGGCCGCGGCCGCACGAGTTTGACGATCATTCGCTTTTTACTGAGCAATTGTCGGCGGTGTCTGCTATCTAAGACCACTTGCTGCAAGCCGTCCGGTCACCCACCGACCACCACCCTCGTAAGGCAGGCACCAGCTCGATGGTGCGCTTGTACTGTTGCTACTAGCCGTCTGCCTGCATGCTTGCCTGCCCTTGCTCCTCACTAGCTGGAGGCCCCTTTAATCGATGGTGGGCTGCCTGCCTGCCTGCCTGGAGCTAGGCCGAAGATGAGCCCATACTCTAACACTGACTTCACCCTGCCTCAGAGTTTCCGACAAACTCGGCAATGAAATCTCAGTAGGAGGCTTCTGGAATTCAGTGAAAACGAAACATCTCACTCATTCATCGGAACCGTCCTGTACGCAAGCAGGTCTGTGAGGATGCAGTGCTCAAGAGCCCCGGAATCCACGGACGCTCCGGCTCTGAGTCGAGTCGAGGAATCCCGAAATTTTCCTCACTGGGCTATTCCACAGAGCGAATTCCAGCTCCCACAGCTCTCAGATTTCTCCTCGGCCGTGAGTTTTGAGCATGGAGGGTCCAGAGTCGTCTGGACGATCCTGAGGACCATTCTCCGTTAGTAAAAATGCCTCCTTCTCCTCTTGAACGCTGAAAATGCTTTCGGCTGATTGTTCACTCTCTCACTCACACACTCAGTCACAGTCGCCCGGAATAAGGGGGCGTGGAGGTCGAATGCTATTGCACGAACGCGTACCTTAAAACTCAGCTACGTAATCGGTCGCTGTTTCCTCTCAGCTTTCGGCTGAGCGGGAATCAAGTTCGCTGAGCTGGTCGTTGGCCGGCGAGAATCATCCAATCGACGATGAGACGAACTGGCGAAATATTGTCCAAGGAATGTGTACACACACGAACACTCACACACGTTCGACTGATGGCTGCTTCGAACCAAGACCACCTCTGATGGGTAGCTGGATGAATGGATGGATGGATGGCTGTTCCGTACGCACAGACGCCCAATCGAAGCACGGACGTCGGATTTATGAACGCACAAATCCACGGATGAAAGAAACGACGACGATGAGCACCACCAACTGACGATGGGAGGAGATCCAACCTCTGTCCTCCCGAGCAGCACTGCGAATTCCAATCAGGCTCCTCTGCCTCGCACTGCACTCACTCAGAGGGAAACAGAAACACCTCACAGGGTTCGGGTCATCCGAACGCTTCGCCCAGCAGCCTTCCTGCTCGCTCGCTTTCCTGTACGGCCACCCGCTTGGCTGCCGTCTACTATCACGTTTACCTGCCTCCACTCGGCTGGCTATTGGACTCGCTCGGCAGCCGAACGATTGGAGAGCAGCTTGCTTCCTTTAGATTCCAACTGACTAACTGCGTGACGGACTCAACGACTGCCTGCCCCGATGGCTGGCTGCCTTCCTGCCTGCAGTAGAAAATCACCAGCACTAACAACGAACCAACTGATCGCCTTGGCTGCTGCTGCTGCTGCTACAGGGTTGGCAACGCCTCGAAGCGACGACTACTGCCTGGCACTAACTGGCGGCCTGGCTCGATCGCTTACTCGCTCGCAGGCTGGCTGGCTAGATCGTCGGATAGCCGGCTGACTGGCGGAGGCGAGGCCATCACGGATGGTGAGGGTCGTGAAGAAAGGACGGATCGGAGAAAGAAGGATCCCGCGGCTCGATTCAACCCCTTCGAACTCGGTTCCAGCGATCGAGTCATAAACTAAACCCCCGGGAGGTTATTATCGAATTTTCGTGGGTTTCGCATGAACTATCCGACCCTGGATGTGATCTCAGGGCTCCCAGCCTTCGAGTGCCGCCGGTCTCTCTCATGAGGTCTGCGATGTGGCGCGAAAGTTCAAAACGGAAGCTGCACCCCGTGCGTTTGTGACCCCGGAATCATCCACTGTGTCGGCTATTCGGCTCTCGTGCTCGTTCTGCACGAGGAAGCTTTGACTTCTTGGAGCGGTTCAAGACTATTGTGGCCTCGAAGCGCAACCGCAGGCCTCATCAATAGGGAATCTGGCTCGAAACCCGCGTTCAGGATATTGTTGTGGTACAGTCGTGGTGGGTTTCCACTGTTGAGGAGGCAACCCTGCTGGATCAGGCCGCACAATGATTTTGCACAAATGCGATCACCGCCTCGGCCGCGGCAGCCGCTGCTGGTGACCGTCATCGGGTGTCGTCGTCGTCGTCCTGACGATTTGAATGACGTCATTGGCCTGTCGAAAAACTGCGCCGTCTGCTCCACCTGCGCGCTTTACTTAGCTGCAGACTGTCTGTCTACAATCGACTGAGTTCAACCGCGACTCCTGCTTATTCTTCTATCCAGCTGCGCTGTGATGGGTACTAGGCCTACGCGACTCATGCTTAGGCCCTGTGACGTCACGGCCTCTGCGAAGACTACAGCTCTGAGTCATCGCGAACTTCCCCGAAAATGAATCGAGTTCTGACCGGACAAATCATTCGTAGTGAAACCATTAGGGACACTGCTGGAAGTGTAGCCCACACCCAAAAGATTAGAAAACCTGAGGAACCTACACGTGGCGATGTAGAACCCAGAATCATCCGACCCTCCTCGTGTGTTTTGAGCACGATCAGGTGTTTCAGCGTCGTATCCAGATGGTTAATTATTGCGACGTATATGAGGAACGCCAAATGCTCCTCCGGGGTGCCATGCCGAAATTCCGAACCCGGCAACGGAGAAAGCCCACCGAGTGGTGTTCGACTGTTAACAAAAAAGATAAAAACTTCCTCGAACAGGTTCAGAGTGAAAGGTATCGATTCAGGCCTGAAAATATACGAACTCAACTGATCTCAACGCTGCCCTCGCAAACAATTATGCGAAACACGTCGAGATGCGCACCCAGACTCGGAACTATTGAATACGACATCAGCAACAGGTTCCCTCCTTCCCACTGAAATGTGACAAAGAGTGATCTTGCGCGTTATCCGAATTGCTTCTTGCGACGGCCGAATAACTGGTCGTCTGTGGAGCTCTGTGAATTTGCACCGTGGAAGGCAGAAGACAGCCGTTCTTCTCCGACACATTCTGGGCCATTCGGTGGCTGAGGGGAGAAGTATGGAGTGGTTAATTCTCGAGACTCCTTTGGTTAGGAGTCAGGACACAATGTCAGGGCTAGATCAGAATGCGGCTTACAAATGCAATTGATGTGTTTTAAAAATGATGGGGAATTCCAAAGAGAAGGTTCAAAAACGTCAAGCTTCACGATAAGTTCCGAATCTCCAGCGTGTTGCTCGATAAGCTCGTGAATTCCAGACAGGCTTCCCGGGCGGGGCTTCCGCTTCTGAAATCGCAGGGAGCGAAGTGCTCACGATTGATGATCTCGGACGTGCAAGTTACTGCCCGCTCAAACGCGTACCGAGGATTTAGTGCACAGAAGAGGCTGGAATCTTCGCTTCAAGGGGAACCGTAGAGAAATCTCCAGCATATTTGGTCGTCGTTCCGGGTCCTCCTCAACTTTCATGCGAACCCCAGAACTTGGCTATATTCCCCCATGGTCCGCGCTAGGTTCGCTACGAGCTCCCCTTAGATACTTGGGAGACCCGACTCGCTTCCAGGGATTCCCGCCGGAAGTGCCTCAGCCTCGCTGTATCCACCCAGATCCGTGAACCAAAACTCCTACCGTTCAACTCACGTCAGATTGAGAGAGATCCTGGATGAAGCTTGGGAAGCATCTGTCCGAGAGTCGTGAAAGCACAGCTGGAACTGATGGACAGCACAGTTGTGATGTGTCGACGACAATGGTACTACGAGCAAGCGTGCACTCAATGCAATCACTGATGCCGACGTCCCTAAGTGGAAAAACGCGCGCGTCCAAACGAGGCGTTCCGTTGTTCCCTCTTGGTTATGACAGGCGATCGAAGCGGCGGCGGATGACATTGGTATCTTGAGCACAGAAGTTTTCTCACCGAGAGTATCCAGAAGCCGCGGCACTTGAAGCGCACAAGCGGCTTAGGTAACGCGCACTTTATCTCCCTCCGAGCTAACGGGCGGACCTGAAGGCTAGGAATGACCGTTTGCTATTGGAGCAGCCTTCAAATCTGAGTTCATCATATAAATGCAGAGGTCGTTGACGCTCACGAACGGCAAACTCATGGATACGACCTCGATATACAGAGTTTCGAGAGAACCGCGTATTTCCGATCCATTGATGAGTATCCAACACAAGCCATATGCAGACTGTTAAACCTATTACAACGATCCAGTTTCCTTTCCTGTGACAGAATCTCGCTACAGCGAGGTTGAACGGATGAGTGTCAGTTTTCAATAAGAGCCCAGACGTGGACATTTTTTATGCGCTGACGACATTTTTCACTCAAGTAGCGCATCCCGAGTCGACTCGATCTCGCTTTGAATGGAAGAGGAAAAAAGTCAGAAAACTCAATGTCTTGAACCGCATTGTCTCGAGAACCGGCTCGTCACGAGCATTGAACGACAACTTAGGAAGAATAACCCGCTGTCCGTTGGGACACTCACTCCAACGTCCTCCAATGCTCGCGATGTCATTCCGGCTGGTTTTTCTTCCGCTGGAGTCTCGTCAAGTTCTGCTCTCTGTGTCGGGATCGGATGACGTATCACCAAGACGTCTCAACCGACTTCAAGTATGCACTTGGAGCTCGGAAAACGGAGGGTTGTTACTGCGGAAGGCTCAGCTCTAGAACTTTTAGGTCGCACTTATTCCCCGAGATTAGCGCAGGAAAAATTGCTAATCCTCGCATAGGGGCCAAACCGGATCAAACTCGCCCTTGCCTGCCTGGCGGGATGATTGGTCACAATCTCATGATCTTGACCTCGAGTTTTGTCAACGATACGCCAGATTTACTTATCATGCAACGGCTCAGCTCACCGTGAAACTTCCCTGCCGTGCAACATCTAGACTGAGTATGCGGACTGTTCTCCTCGAGTTCGAGGAATCAGTCAATGGAAGGAATCATTCTGGATGGTGTGAAATTCGCCCGGTCGGACTCCCTTCCAACCACAGGGGGAGTTAGCCCCGGCCGAGAGCTCTCCTGTTCCTCGGAATATGCTGATTGGATATCTAGATCAGCTACTCGGGACCTAATTCCGCCCCCCGTACGCTAGGCGCGTTCTCAGAAGAGGAACGCCAACGACGGTATTGTTTGAACCAGCCGGGGAGACAGGGGTGCTTCTAGAGCCACTCTGCGCAAATCGTGCTTCCGACGGCGGAAACCGAAGCAGTCATTCTGGAAGATTCGATGCCGAGCGGTCGGGACTGGGGGAGACAAGACTCGGGAACGTTCTCCAGCTACAAAGGCTGAGAAGTTCGAGTGCTCGCAGCATCGGAGACATCTTCGGGAGCACGGGGTATGCACTGAGAGGACATTCAAGCAATAACTATCGAGGGCATCAGTCCACAATTGATGATCACCTTCAAGGGTGTGCTTCGCGGATGAATCAGGGAGGTGCTACCGTTCCTCCCCTTGTCAGATGAGGGCCAGGATTAAAACGTTGAACACCGGCAGATACGTCGTTCAATGCGCACCCGAAACGAGTGCGGAACGGATGGCCGCTGCCATGTACCGGCAGTGCCGTCGTACAACTTCCAGGGAAACTTATCGAAGACGCGAGAGCTCCGAGATTCTCCAATCAAAATTATTCTCCGCCATGCCCACGGAGACCGTTGGATTCTGTTCCCTTCGAGGTCCGATCTGGGAACCAGCAGTTAGGAGAGAAATATCCAGATCACCTGTAGACAGCATCGCATCGAATCTTCCGCAAGAGGAATGGATCATCCAAGCGGATCTTCGACACAGCTGCGATTGGGTGGACTGGATTTCTTCAGAGTGGTTCATGAAGCAACGCGATCCTGGCCGATTGAGACCTAGGTTCTCATCTTCCGTTCGTTGATGATCGCAGCTGCTCCTGCATAGTGATGAAGCTGGACCGTGCGCGTCGCCCGAGCTCACATCAACGGCTTTCGAGTTCCGAACGCTAGAATTAAACTCACTACCAGACACGAAACCTTGAGAGAAGCTTCGGAAGCTCAGAGTGACTCCCAAATCGCTGAAGAACCGGACTCATCTCGCCGAAACGAAGAAAACCGGGTTTCTCCTCGAGAAGCTTGGGAATCGGACAAGTTTGTAGAAGAGTGTTGTGCCCGACCTAATAATGATTGTCCCGATCATGATATCGGGGAAGTAGTTCGTGGTTGGGCTCTGGTCGCACCCGCACATTGCTCCACGAATGGTGATCGAAGCTAGAGCACTCCTCAGAGTCTGTGCAGAATCGTGCCTCGTGTGGCACTCAGAGGAATCGCCCTATTGAACTTCTGTGAATGTTGAACGGGGTGTATGCTCGAAGTTGAGTCGGGGTACGGAGTTCGTTTCAGAGGGACCAGTAGGGATGATGGGAGGGGGCGACCTGCCCGGGTTCGGCTACCCTCGGAGACGCGGCATTCTCTTCATCTCATGAGTCGACTAAGAAGAATATCGTCGAGCTCATTTCAACTCATGATCAAGTCTATCGACGCAAGCACGCAGACACGGAGAAAAACAGTCTTCTTTGACCTAATTGATAAATCCACCTCGCAACGACGAACGGGAAACCTCCTCCCTCCTCCTTCCTCGCTCGGGAAACGAGCATCCCTGTGACTCCTCGCGCGCGGATGATTCGGCGTCAGGAGCGCACGCGAAGTTCAAACGCGGGATCATTATCGTTCTGCCGCAGATTTCGCGGCGGTTTCACATGGTCGCCCCCAATGGGATTTGGCTTCGACAGCCCCGCTCTGAAGAGGGGCGTCATCGGTTGTGATCGGTTGCAGATGTGGGATCCAAGTCTCTGAGCGTCTGCTGACAGAAGTAGGCGGGCACAGGGTTTTGGCGTTCGGGGATCACCTGACCGATTCAGAGGCGATGGTCAAAATCCGCCCGTTGACGGCGTTGTCCCCGTCGGCGGATGACTCGTGCGGAGAAATGCGGGAAGATATGCTGTTGGGGCGTGGAAAAAGGTCGACTCTCTCGTACCCTGCACCACGGGACTCGTCGGCACCCACTACGCTCATCGATACCGAAAACTACGCAGCAGAGAAGTTTATTGTGAGACTGTCAAAACCTACTTCCCCCACAAATGCCAACAGGGCGTCAGTTTCAGTGAAAAATGGAGGCGACAGGGGCGCTCCTTGGCGGAGCCTCGGTCGCCTCAGGAAAAACGGCGGGTCAACCGAGGGGCGAGATCCTTATCCTTACCATATATAATCGGCTTCGTCTGTCGATTTGTCAGTTCGTCCGCTCTCCGTCTAGAATATATGGGGCTGCTTCCTGGACCAATCTGACCGTACATTCCGGATTCTGGGGAGGTCCTTGCGTGTATGTACCAATCTACCGGATGAAGAGTTAGTTTCAAGAATGATGCTGACCCAGTGAAGAGAGAGAAAATTGCCTCGATGCCAGGGAACGCCGTCCAACCGCTTACAGCGCTTGCCGACCCCAATCGGCCAAAGGCCGGCTGGTTGCATATAATTCGCCTCCGCGACGTCCGATCATTCAGCTGGGCGCTCGAAGCCTTCCACATACTGCATTGCTGTCACCGAAGAGGCTCGATCGATCATAACTCCCGAGCTGAAGCTCCATGAAGTCAACTATATGGCAGTCCGAACATTCTCCGACTTCCGAACTCTACAGACTCGATCGCGGAGACATGTGACACTGAATAGGTTCAGGCGGAATCCCCATCATTCTAGGAGCGATTGGCATTCGATGAAGGCCCACGAAAAAGTCTTCGTGATCCAGATGAGCGGCCAGAAGGCGACAAAATCTCGATCTCCCTCGAAGGACGCGGAGCCTGTCGCCAGCGCGGTTTGGCGGAGTCTCGAAGGTCGATCATCCCTTCTGTACAAATCAGAAAGCGGATGGAGCTGAAAATAGTCGGAGGTTGAAAACGAGATTCACCGATGTTCAGATACTGCTGTTGCGGCGTTGGGGTCGGGATTAAGCCGAACGTCTACCGAAGAGGGACGAGGACTGATTCTCCGTTTTTCACCCTCCTAGAGTTATCTCAAAGGCTCAAACTTGCGGTCCTGCATGCCTGTTGTGGCGTGGACGGATCTGCAGCTCTTGACCAGAGGAAGCACTCTTTGCGATGGTGCTACATCAAAGGCTGGAGGAAGCATCTTGGCTTTTCGGGAAGAACATCGCTGAACATATCTCCAAGGATAATCCGGAAATAGAGAGGACTGACGAGTTTCTGTCACTTTCCCAGTGGCGTGCCCAGCATGGGGACCGGAACTCTTCGATCATACTGCAAAGGATGGATTATATTCTACTTGAGATGGCGGAAACTCATCTTCTCATCGGAAACAACCTCAAAGGTTCGTAAACTTTGTTGAGTGCGTCATGAAAAGCTCGATGATGGTCATCATCATCATCATCATCACATCCCTTGCCGCCACCCCTTCCAAAAAAGGGGGGTACGCCCCCGGACTTCTTCAATGTTCCGGAGAAGTGCATCTCACGACCGACCGCGATGAACGTCATCTTATTAACTACAGTCTGACCGCAATCTTTGAGACGGTCTCGCATGTATCCAGGCCTTGCGGTTAGTCGCACGTTGATACGAGCGTATATGGATCACTTGATTGTATGGATTTCGCTCCGAGAACCAGCCTATTTCACCGTCACGTTAGGGTGGTGAACCGGGGTCGTAGATCTCGAATCTCTCAAGCGTTTGCTCGGATCAGCTGTTGTTCTTCTGTCATGTAGATTTTCCGGGTTCTCGTGATGTTTTTCCGGAAACTTTGCCCTCACAGGAGACTCCGGAGTGTCGTGTGTGGATGGAAGTGTGGATCACGTGAGGCAGGAAGTTATTAGTTTTTCGGCGTACATCGAGCACAACATCCATATTTCCATTATTTTAGGGCAGCCTGTTCTGACCTTCAATGTCTTCCGACTCGAAGATCCTGGCGCCGATGTACATGAAGTTCTCATAAAGAGTAGCCCTCTCATAGGTCCATGTGCTAGATGTTCGTGGATGTGGAGCGGACATGGAGAATCCGACAGGAAGAATTGAATCATATTTGTTTCTCTCGAGAGCTCATCTCGGCACGCACGAGGCAGCTCTCGTTGTCAGAAAGCGGGGTGCGAGAAGCGAGATCTGTGAATGCCATGAACAGCGGAGCTGAATGGTCGCTGGGCTCGAACGCATCTCATACGGGGTGATGGAGTCCGGTCTCTCTGGCTCAGATGCGAGAGAATACATCACTTCTTGGCTTGAACTCTGCATTCGATGACATGCGAAACTCACGGTCGGGAAGCAAACTCCAAATCATGCCTCGATTCATGTAGCTAAGGTGACATTCGAACGTATCTTGGACCTGCAGGCGTATGCCTACGTTAGACATAAACTCGCATCCATAATTTTGATCTTATCACTCTCACAGCGCTGATTGTGTGTGTGTGGGAAAATCCATGTCAACGAATGTCTCGCCCGTTCTCCCGCTGGTCCATGCCCCATGTTGTTGATCAACGATGAGCAATGTCGTGAGAATCCGAAAATCTATGTAACAGGAAAACAATCTGATCCGGAGAAACGGTTGACATCTTCGGAATCTACGACCTTCATTCTCCCCAACCGAGGTTACTTACTTGCACAGTACTTTTTGTCGGACTGTGTTTTTTCTGGAACTCTTGGATTCGGCTGGATTCAGCATGATACCTGATATATTTCTAAGGAAAGAATGGTATTGAAAAGCATCATCCTGCTTGGTAGGCCCCTCCTCCGAATAGTCCTCAGAGTGACGCACCTCTGACCGGATACCCCTCCGTGATCTAGAATCTGACCTGGGTTACAACTCCCTTGGTACGTGTTCTCTGCCAGACAGTGCAATATTTGAACCATCCTATGGTGAAGAATGAGAAGTCGTGGTGTTGGCATAAGGACTTTCCGTACCAATATATTTTTATTGTTGTATACATATCCTCATCGTCGTACGTTACCTATTTAAGTAAACGAATATATTTCTGCTGGCCATGCTCATATTCTGGCGGCGTATTTAACAAACGGTCGATGATCGTTAAAATGTTGAATGTCATTCTTCACGTTAGGTTTCAACTTGACCTCCAAATCAACCTGCACTTTCAACTTCACATGCTGGATGCTCATCGTCGATGATCAAGGTGGAGCATGGACAAGCGGGAATAAGGACCAGACAATCGCTGGCCATTGATTTTCGACAGAATCAGTACTGTGAGAGAGGTAAGTTTGAAATGATGAATGCGAATGGTTGTGTATCCGAGGCACCATCTGTCTGCCCCAGATACGCTCAAGTGTCACCCAAGCCACACGAATCGAGGCATGTATTGGAGTGTGCTTGCCGACCGTGTGTTTCGCATGTCATCAAATGCAGACTTCAAGCTACGATGTGATGTATTTGCTCGCATCTGAACCACACAGTGGACTTCATCAATCCGTATGATCCTTCTGAGCTCAGCCTCCGTTCAGCTACGCTGTTCGTCGCCTGCACAGACCTCGATTTCCGCACCCTACTCTATACCAACGAGAGTTTCCTTATGCGTACCGGGATGAGCTTTCGAGAGATACAAATATGAATTTACATGCTGAACGTGTGCGAATGTTTCCGCGGATATCCATGGAAATCCTCCAAATTTCCAACGGCTTGAGGGAGCCAAAGAGTTGAAATCTGTGCCACAGGAATGTCACCGCAGGACGAAAGCAGCGATTGATGCACATCCATCGGGAAGCAATGAATTTTCGATGAGAATCTCCAATTCCATATGCTCGTTACAGGTCTGACGATTTCCCGAACGATTGAGACGTTCTAGCGCAGTTGTTGCTTGGAACCAAGCCTTTATTAATGTATATATTCATATTTATATATATTTATATCCATTCATTTAATATTATCTCGAAAATGTCACACAGTTCAAATGTCGACACATCGACGCTGTTTGCAAGAAGTCCGACGATCGTTTTTCTTTTTCCCAATATCAAAATCTTTCTACAAGATGAGTATTGGTATTACGCTCCTGAATTTCTTCAGTACTGTGACCGATTCCGAAATAAGTGGATCCGGAATTCGCTGCAGACTGCCGAGTCGATGTTATAATATTTCCTAAGCATTCGCGATCCAATATTCTGTTCTCTCATGGCTTTCTCAGCCTCGGATTTTTTTTTTTGCGTGTTGTGAGAGTAGGATACAGTTCCGGTCACATATCCTCATCCCGGTTGAGACTCGTATTTACACTGGCCAGAAGTCGAAGGCATAATTCAAATACAGGAAACTGGCTCATGTATGATTTCTGATAGCCCTCCACTGACTCCAAGGCTCCACAAATCGAGACCGAGGTCTAATTGAGTACTTTTGGGACGTAGTGCTACGGAAAAAGCTTGGCCCGGACGCTGCACAGTTGGTTTTGTTTCATGATCTTGTGCGGACCTAGCGAAGCCCATCCCCGAATGGACGCGAGATCCTGCTGATTTTGAGTTCTGTTTTCTATACGAATGAGTCGGGGAATCGTCCCGAATTTGAACTATGGAGGAACATCCGATAGATATTGGGTGCAGCGCCGTATAGACGAGGAACAGTGGGAAAGGTTGCACGCGACATCGAACACATGCACCTCGTGTCTCTCTTCCTTCAATCACACTTTTTCCAAATTTTCAGCAAAGTAAAAAACGCTACCTTGAAAATCCTAAAAACGCTTCTATGTCAACGATGGCACCTAGCGTCCGTTCTATACGGGGAAATTTTCGACTCCAGACAGAGCTTCATGCCATCGCAACGATCAAGATGTTATACAACTTCAAGCTCTGGCAAATCAATATTCCATCGATGCGAGCAACAATCAGTTGATGAAAAATGAATGTAGAAGATCAGAAATTCTATCGATGAATTTCACCATTTCAGGCTTGAGAATGGCGCCGAGAGGATCGGCAGGGAAGGACGTAAAGTCATGAATGATATTTTCCGAAACCTATGTTTGTTTAGTTACAGCCCAGCTTTCGATTCGAATTCCTCGCAGCGAAAAGCTTCTTTCATACAACAAGGTATTGAGGTGATAAAAAGCAATATCTATTCTCGTCCTCGAACACCAGCAGCCGTCAAACTGAGGAGCAAGCGCGGCGCTCTCGTGGAAAATGAGGGATTCCTCCTGGTTGAATTTGTTTCTAAACTTGTCTCTCATTCCCGTAGGTTGGATTTGTATCCCCATTTCGAGGTTGACGACCTCCCGACATCCGTCTTCAAACCTCGAGATGATGACGCTACTGGCCAACTTCCGCACGTTTTCCGTCGCCCACCAGAAAGGATCGAGGGAGTCTACGGGTTCGGAGTATAATCTCTCCGGAGATGTTTCTAGAAAATACATCCATTGGACAAAAATATATGGGGACACGACAAGACATGAGAATCCGTGGCACATAACCAAAGAATCGCACACTGCTTTCTCAAATAAAACAATTTGATGTCAGTGCTGAGTCCAGTTTCTTCATTTCACCATTTTGAGAGTCCAACAATTTTTCGCGGAATTTATGTACTCGTTTATATATATTTATAATCCTTCACCAGATCCGAATATCGGCTCCCCTCGGAAGACCTTTCGCCTCCTCTCACTCTCCTCTGTGTCAACATCTCAAGCTACAGCAAAGTCCGCCTTGAGGCGCGACCAAGATACAAGAATTGGAGGATGGAGGAGAAGGTTTTCCCAACCTAGGGACTGACTTCGCGTTTTGCGTCTAATGTTTGTTCAAATTGTATTCGAACCCGCACAAAGTTTCTCCGTATACGATTAGATTTCCGTATTTATATTAATATATGTACAAGGACAATTTACACTTTGTTCTCAGAGATCCGAGATCAAATCTGGTTGAGATTTGTCGTCAAAGATGAGACTTGAGAATACGATAGCATTTTCGCCATCGGACTCATTGACCCTAATCGAAATGCTTGGAGGCGAAATGGGGTGGAAAAGATTCGAGAAATTCAACCCTCGTAAGGGCCGAGCGGGCATAGAGCATCGAAGCAACTCGAATCGCCGGCTTGCTGTGAGCAGCACTGGTACAAGGTCAGAAATCGAGGGAATTCTGTCGCCGTAATACGTTCACCGCCATGGGGTTCGTGACCCCGAGTTGCGAGAGGATCTGATTGAAGTTCACCTCGAACTTTTCTTCCGAAGTCTAGTAAAGAAGATCGGCACTCGCATGAGATCGGTGATGAGAGAAACGATGAGACTGACAGACGGACCGACAGGCAGATAGACAATGAGACCTTTAGCTTGTGGCAACGAAGCCGAACCGATGGGACGGGAACTCCTCAACCCCCGTCTTCTCCCCGCCAATTATACTAAATAACATCGACCTAATAATATACCCTCATAGATAGAAGCTTTGGAGTCATCGACTCCAGAGGCATTCCTCAGAGACTTTGTTGATTCATCAGCTGCTGGGCGGCGGCGATTTTCGCCCAGAGGTCTTTCTTGCAGCTTTTGGAGCGCCGGAGGTTCTGCAGATGATCGCTGAACTGCATGAGGCCACCCGGGCTGGTCAACTGGAACGCTTGTCGTGCAGAGCGTAGAATCGCGATGAAGTCGTCATACTCTGCGACTGTGATGTGGTAGATTTTCGCGTGAATACACGCCACAAACCTGAGGAGGGCAAGAAGTAAGAACGCAGCGCTCCCAAATCCTCAGCCATGGCCAGAGATGAGCCAAAAAGCAGACCAAAAGGGGAGTTCGCTGTCGTCTGCGACGGTTACGAGATGCCAACCTCCCCGGACTAAGTTACGAGTACGAGAAAAGGTTTCAGCAGAGAATTTCAAGCAACATCTCGGGGAAAACTCACATTTGTTGACACTTCTGGATGAGCGGGGCCAGCAAGGCCGATCTGAAAATTTGATGCGTACCAGAACCCGGCTGTCCTTTGGCCAGGTGCTGCGCGATTTCTGTGATGATATCGTAAAGTATAAAAGGCGAGGCCACCGAATTCACGACACAGACGCAGAGATCTTGAAGACAGTTCGAGCCGAGCTTCTTAGCAACGCCGAGGAGCCATTTGACATCTTCACCGTATGGAGGAGTTCTGGCGTATTTGGCCTGCATGCGCTCATCGTGGATCCTGGAAGAGGATTCTCGTTGGGCAAATCGCTCAGGGCAGCCATGGCTCAAGGCTCAGCAGCTCATGACATGTCAAAAATTCAATGGAAGTTGAGAGATAACAGCTGAGTGATCTGGTAACGATTTCAATTACTCCGGTTGCACTCACTTTTTAGCCAGGAGGTCCATGGCGATCAGTCCGACGCGATACGCAGCAAGAATGTACTTCATGGATTCCTGCGATTGCGCATTCTGATTCGTTGGCGCGGGGGGCGGAGGAGTTGCCGGTGGTGGCGAGTTGATCATTCGGGTAACCACAGGCGGTGGATAGTGAGGCGGTAGCGGGTGTCTCGGCGCGAACTGGTTCTGATAAAAGTTCGGGGCATACGGGGCGTACGGTTGAAGATACGCAGGATGTATGGGCGCTTGCACGAGATACGGGGCGGGAACCGGATATGGATTGTAGGGCACGGCGGGAGGATGCATGTAATTGCCGAACGGTGGCATATGAGGTGGCGGCATGGGCAGCGGAGCCTCGTGACTATGCGGGAGGTGGAAATGTTGTGGCGGCGGCGGTGGCTGCTGCTGCTGGAGCTCAACTTTGTGGGTTGGTCGCTGACCTGCATTCATCGGTGGTGCAGCGCTGCTGTGGTCTGTTTCCTCGTAGAGATCGTACCAACGTCGGGCCACGTCGAACAGAACTTCGGGGATGATTCCGCCCCCTTGAGCAGCTTGCTCAACGGTCAGACAAGCCCTCCTCAGCATGTCAGCTGATTGTTCCTTGCACTGTAGAAGAGCTCTCTGGATCTCGTTCTGGTTGAGAGCGTGTGCATGGGGCAGACACGACAATGCGAGTTCCGCGCAGGCTCTCTGCATCGCGTGGTCTCGACCCCTCGATGCTTTATCGGCCAAGGTGACAACCTCAGTCGGCGTCAGATGTCCTTCCCAGGTATCGATCAAGAACATGATGGCTGCGCAGCCGATTTCCATCGCCTGTCCCGTGATCCAGGAAACCTGAGAGGAGTAGGTGCGCGACAGCCAGTTCGGAGACACCGCATTCGTAAGACCCAGAGCGTACAGTCCGATCTGGAAAGAGCACATGTGCAAAGCTCTGTGGGGCCCTCGGTGATTTTGGCTCGAAGATGGCTGCGTGAAGTTGACGGCCATCGCACTGTTTCCCCCGGCCTTGGTGAAAACGGTTTTCGCGAGTTCGAACATGAAATGAGCCGAAGCTTCGGAAGGCTGGTTGGGAACGTTGGGGTGGTAGCTGCGTTTTGGACCGCCCTTGAAGCCGCCGCCGCCGCCGCCGCCGCCGTTGCCGCGTGGAGCGTTCTGGTTCGAGTTCAGGAAGTTCAGACCCTTCATCTGATTGACGAGCTGAGTCCTTCCACCGGGTGATTGAACCATTTGCTGCATCTGGTTCGGCGACTGGTACTCTTCCACGTTGAACATGTGCGGGGGCATGATGGGCGGAGTGAATTCTTCCATCATTTTCGGAACGGATTGCGGCGCTCTCTGAGCCATCGGCGTCAAAGGCAGCTCGCGAGGCGGTGCCACTCTTTTGGCGTTGTTGTTTGGCGACACGGTGACACCGGAAGGTCCGGGATGATTGTGTGATTTACTCCTGCCGCCCGAAGATGACGACCCGAAACTGTCACTGCTGTCTCCGCTCGAACCGGAATCGCTTTCGATACCAGCCCGTGGAGCAGCTCTGCGCCTCACCAGAGTGGGACTGTTGTCCGAGGACGTCGGCTCCTGAGCGGTGGAATCGACGACGGCCATGACTGCAAAGAAGAACAGCGTTGAGTTATCAAGGGACGCTCGAGCCTTCACGTGAATTCGTTCTGATCGGGAGCAAGAACGCGAAATCAACGCAATCATTTCCAGAAAGGGCACTCACCGTTGTTGAAAGGTGCTCTGAACGCCGAGTTCGAGCTCGTGCAACGGCCTCTCGCTTCCCACGCCTTATAATCCTCTTCCCAACCGGTGGCCGGACTCGTTGCGCCTTCGTCCTCGACCGGTCTTGAGGTGCCCGGCTGGTTCTCGGACCTCTGATCCGCGGCAGTCGATGAAGCTGAAGCTCCACAGTTCGTCAGGCCGTAGAGCGAAGCATTCGACGTCGCCGATTGGTTCTTGTACATCCTGTGGACCTCCTTGTCCAGGAGTTTGTCCATGATCAGTGCCAGCTTGGCTCGATCGTCCTTGTAGTGCATGAGGAGCGTGATGGCCAGCTCACCTCGTTGTCTGCGCGTACCTTCACACAGCAGAGGATGATCAGCTTCGCAAACATTCGCTTTCAGGCCGAGCGCAGCAACCGCGGCCTCGAAGCCCAGCTCTTCGTCGACTGACAAGCGGTGCTTGCAGATGACGCCACTGTAGGCGGACGCTCTCGACGAGGACGTCGCCGGTTGTTCCTTGGACAGGACGAGCGCGTCGAAAATGTAGGAGGCGAGCATCAGGGGGAGGAGCGCCTCGCCCCGAGACACCAGCCGGCGGTCTTTAAGGGCTTGCGCCCGCTCTCGGAGGTCCTGCATTTCAGATTGTCTTAGAGGTATCTTCTTCAGGAGAGTCACGAGATCCTGCTCCTGGTTGACGAGTCTCACTTCCAGCGGTTTCGTCGACGCCGGGGGACGGATGAGCTCCAGGCCGAAAATACCGATACGGAAGGCCAGGTAGTGATGATCGGAATGGTTCTCTCCAAGGACCTGACACAGGAACGCCGCCTTTGAGAGGGTCGCAGACGCCAGAAGAGACGCCTGATGGGACGCAGGGTTGAATCGGGATCTGGGGTTCCGTTTCGAATTGCCGGACTTCGAGGAAGCAGCCTGGTTGCCGGACAGCGACTCGGCGTCGAACGAAGGAGGATTCGTCAGGAGCTCCTGCGCCAACCGGAAAGCGAGCTTGCAAGCTTCCTGGGTGTGACCGTGCGCGTGGAGAGCTTCAGCTCGCGAGAACAGTATCTCGAGCTTGTCTTCGGTTTTCTTGATCTGCTTAGCGAGATCCCGCGGCTCCGGGACGGGGCTCTGCTTCGGTGCGGGTGGAATGAAGTTCTGCTGAGCGACGGCGCGTGCTTGAGCCGCATCGTAGTAGTACACATGGTACTCGTCGTCAACCGGCACGGCCGCCGGCGCCGCGCCCTCTGCTTGCGGCGCCACCACCGCAGGGACCGGAGGTACAGGATCGGGTTTGTTCGAGGGCCCTGGCGCCGGTTCTGGTCCCGGTTCGTCTCGTTCAGCCGCTGCGCTGTTATTGTTGTAGATATTTTCATTGAATCCTTCCGAACTCAATGAGCTACGTGTTGAGCTTGGGCAGGTGTCGAACGCGGCCATAACCGGGGGCACGCTGAACGGGGACTTCCGTCCTACTTCAACGGGGCGACCTTTGCAACCCTGTCCGAGATGATCGCCTTGTCGGAGGTGGGTGTACAAGGAGTAGAATCTACAGGCTCCGCCATCATTGTACGTCACTCCCGGAATGGGGTAGTCGACCCAATCCAACAGGCACGACTCTAGCGCTGGCTTGAAACCTGGGAAGACGTCGATGTCGGTCCAGCGTCGGTTCGAGTTGTTGTGCGACGCGTTGTTGCCCGCCTGGTTCGTCGTCCTGGTTTTGAAGAACGACTCGAGGATCTTGCAGTGCCACTGACACATCTGGAAAGAGAGAGAGAGAGAGAGGTACTCGTCTTGTCAGAGGGATGGTTCGGTCTAGATATACGTTTTCAGGTTTGTCCGAGCTGGAGCGGGGGGTGGGCTTGCCCTCGAGAGGAGCTCATGATGTGATGAGGGGAAGAATTGCGTACCTGATCGAAAAAGTTCTTCTTCTCGCAGGGCGAGAGCGCCGGGTTCAGAGCGGCCAGTCTCCACAACATGACGATTTCGTCACAGAGTGAGGCACAGGTATGCTGAGAACACTGTGACGTACTGTGTGACACTCCGTTGTTGTTTGAGGATCGGTGCCCTTGGTTTCCAGATGAGCCCGTGTGCAGAGACACCTTCGTGTTGAACCACCACACCAGAATGGTTTCACACGCGAGCACTTCCTCGGTGATGAGCTGCAGCAGTGGGACGGCGTTGCGGTCCGACCTCCGGAACATCTCCCGCACCATCGACAGAAGATTCCAGATGCCTTCGGGCTCTCGTCCGCGCAACGGCCGCAGCAGGCTCTGCCACTCCGACGCTGCGGGCGGCGAGGTCGTCGACAGGAAGTTGACATCCGAGAAGACGATCGGCGCCGGCATCGAGAGCTTCACGAGGATCTTGTGGATACTTTCATGAAGAATCCCTTCGTCCAGACACCAAGAAGTCTGGTCGGAAACAGAGGCGCCGGCGGTGGGATCGGGCGCGCCTCGAAGAGTATTGATGTCGGAGGCCTGATTCGATAGGAGTTCGTCGAGCAGTCGCTGAGCCGTTGGGAGAATCTGCTGGGGGAGTTCAGCGATGAGGTATTGAGCGAACTTTTGCAGCTGATCCCGGTGGAGCCGCGACAACGACTCGGACACGGGAGCCCGTAGACAGACCGTCTGGGGCTGATGTATGCGATGTAGGCACACAGCCACCACATGGGAGCACCACGACGCAGTGCTGGTACAGGTGCAGTTGCAGGTGGTGATCCGCCTCCGGTCGAAAGTCACGGCGACGTTGAACTGTGCATTCTTTATTGCGGGCGTCGCTGCCAACGCTTGTTGATTTTTCGACGAGCCTTGTCCTCCACTGGTGCTTCCCGGTTTCACGGTTGCGCTCAGATGGAACCCGATCTGGAGCAGGTCTTTTGTGCCTTTGGCCTTGAACAACTTCTCCCCTTGGTTGAACTCCTCGGAGGATCCGGTGGCCAAGCACGAGTACAGCCTTATGTCCTCCTCGTTCTCTGGGAAGCTCCAGAACGCGATCCGGAGCTGCAGTTCTTCGGGCACAGGCGGATAAACTGTCTCGACGACCTCGAACGGGATGTGAGTGGCTACTTCCCGGGCGGCCAACTCCACCAGAGAGCTCACTTCGTTCGGAGACGAGATGGACCCGGAATCCGCGCCTGAGATCGGAAAAGTTCGTTTCTGTTAGATTCTCCACGTTCAGGACCGTCAGTAAAAATTCGACGCAGAGCGGACGAAGATGAAGGTTCAGAATATCTGAGTTCCGAGGTTTCCGATCGGCGTCGAGCCGCTGTATGGAAAAAATAGCGATGCGAGTACTTGAAACGGGCGGAAATTTACCTCTGACGTATTTGAAGTTGTTTGCTGAGGGGAGCTTCTTCCATCCGCGCCAATTGTTGCATACCGATTCTCTCTCCGATATCCAGGAACAAAGAGAGTCTTCATCGAAGTGGTCGCTGTCCTCGAAAGAAAGACTATCGCCCTCCTCCCATTCCATCCTGTCTTCGCCTTCAGCCAGCGTGATGTGAAAGCAGGAAGACTGTCTTCGAAACAACGAGCGGCTATAGACCTGTAACGAGGGCGAACCCGTTGTCAACATCGTTCTGAATCAGCTGCGTGTGAGACGAAACGTGATGAATTCGATTCAGGGGTTTCATTCCAAGCGCTACGACGAAGCAAGCGACCATCAAGGCTGAGGTTCCGCCGGGAACGAGAGTGCCCCTGCCAACAGGGGCCAGGGAGCGGAGTCGTTCGTAAAAACTGCAGTGTGTGGAATGAAGTGACCTGAACGATAATGATCTCGTCTCGAAATTTCAGCATGTCACTCTACCCACGCTCGGAATGCGACGATGGAAGTATTGCTCGTTGAATGCTTTGTTGGGGGAGGAATGAAGGAGGCCCCCCGAAGAAAAAATCTCTACACAACCGGAAAAATAGATGGAAAAAACGACTTGAAAAAGACACCCGAGCGAGAGAAGCTTCCCGTGAATCACAACCGAGAAATCCACTTGAGGGCGATGTCATGAGCCACTGCAAAATTTATTCCCCTAGAATACCAAAATTGAAAGCAGGGCGCAGTTTGAGTCAACAGACGACACAGAGACGGAGGATCGTTCGGAGTCGCTCAGCCAGGCAATGGAATTGAAGCGGAGTTTTCGAATGCTTTGTCGCTAAACTCCCTTCTTGTTGGTCGAATACGGTCGATTCGGGCATCCATTTTTGACCCTTCACACAACGGCAGCGGCAGCAGCCGCCGCCGCAGTTTTACGTTGCGATGCGCCGATTCTGTCGGTGGGCAGGGGGCGAGTCAGCCCAAGACGCGTTCCAAGCAATCGTTTCCTCCGATATTCTGCCACATCTCGATGGGCGGAAACGTTTTTCGGCATTTCATGAATACTCGAGTGACCGTACAATCGGCGTTTCACAGCTCCCCATCGTACTGGGGGAGGAAATCTTTGAGAAGTTTTTCCGAAATCGCTTCCGGGAATACGGATGCAGCATCAGGGATTTTCGTGATTCCGAAACGGTTTAGCGTCGAAACTTCCGTTGGAGCTTGCTGATCTCATGTACAATGGGTCTTCTCGAAAATCTTGGGAACGCCGTTTGTTGATTCACCCACCTTTGGAGAAATGAGCTAATACCCCGCACATTGATGTCATTCACGGAAACATTTCGGAATCGGCGGATTCCGTCGCACGATTGGCGAAAGCATTCGCGTCGGAGCCAGCAGTTTGACCAATATAATAAATTGCGCTATTCCGGACGGGGTGTCGCAGCCACGATTGCTCTGCCATGGAAGAAGCATCTTTCGGTGCAAAGGTTCCCGATCACTCGCCGTCCGTTCGAGTTTTCGAGTATCCTTGGGAAAACGAAGCACTCAGCTCAAGCTTCCGAAATACAGAACACGCCCGCATGGTCTCGAGGGAGAAATGCACTTTCTGCCTTGAGGGGGTAGCCAAGAAGCCAGGCGTTTGTTATGTAGTACTGCTGCTGCTGCCGCTGATGCTACAGTGCTTCTTCGGGGCCTCTCAACGGACCTGGGCCCATCGCATTCTAAACAACTAAGCCGAACGCCTCTTCGAAACAATGATATCTTTTACGAATCACTCGAGTATTCGAGTTCGAAACCGATCCAACCGAAGAGGAAACACTCTAGGGATTGAGTGGCATTATGCAGAAACAAACTGCAAACTAATGGAACAGGACTCGAATTTCCCGCTTGGACACGCAGTGGAGCCCCTCCTGCGGCTTCTGGGAGTCCACTTTGATAGAGTCGAAGTTGGGAAGTATTTAAAACCGAGATTCACTCTGGAAAACACTCATTTTCAGTTGACGGTAAGCGTTAAAAGCTCACGGAATCAGCTGAGCATCACTACCGCTTGCGAGGGGCTTCCCATATACGGTCCGTGGAGTTTCTGAGTTCAGTGAGGACCGGATTCAGCGTTCCGAACGGAGAGCACAGCCGCACAGGCCGAGGATTGTGTCACATTGCCAACTTACCTCACTGTAGAGAGCACATAGTGAAAGGCCTAGGAGGGTCGAAGCACGGTGCTAGTCAACCCAGCTCCTCACTTGAGACAATCGCCAACCGGGGAAAAGCTCTCAGCGATCGGCCCGACGACGGGGTAGGCTGGATCGAAGTTTTCGATAACTTCGGGCCCACTTTCTCGCCAAGCAAACGCATTCACGGTAGTCACAGAAGCTCTCCCCAGCCACTCTGCTGCTGGCGATTCTCTCCTGGTGCTGCTGCTGCTGCTGCTGAATTAGAGACCCTGAAACATCCCTAAAGTAAATATTTTCAGCCGGGATCCGGGACACGGATTCCTAGGGAATTCTCCTGAGGGAGTCCGCTCGGGCTCCTGGAAGTCTGGTGGGAACAAATGAAGATGTACGCAGTCCCTCGTAATAAAAATAATCTGGAAACGAATTAAAGGGAATCGTGGCGCCAAAATTTGAATGTTTCCGTTCGACTGATGGTTCAGTCAGGGACAATGCCCTGTTGGCCTCAACAACGAATTCTCGCTCGATTCCGGAGGTGTGTACATTATTACGTCGGGAAGCCAGAGAGAACGACGGAAAGTCATTCTCTAGGCGGTGAAGTATCTCGAGCCTCGTCCGCAGGCGCTGCTAGCGAATCCGTGACCGTGAATTCCGGAGTCGGATTTACGCGCCAACGGTTTCTATGGTCAGCAAATGACCGCTCCAATGTTTCGTCAACGCTCCGGGTGAAAGCATCGAAACTGTACACGACCTCGCGTTTTTTTCCCCGGAGGCTATTATCCAGCGTACAGATGGCTGGAGATTACATCCAGAAGAAACACTAAACAGTGATTAGCTCCGAGAGAAAGCTATGTTGAAAGAAGTCAGTGGGACCACCGGAGTGTCGAGTCTTCCGGGTAGACCTGCCAGGGTTTCAGCTCCCGAAAGCGGCAATAGCTCCCGATCGAGGTCCCCGGACTGACTCATAGCTCATGCTCGCGATTCGAGGTGAAGAAGAACGCTCTATGGCGAAGCTCTTGCTCTCTCGTCGCTAAGACAAGAGGGGTGCAGAGAACTATAAAAAAATGGGTGCTTATGCTGTGCCATAAGCGGGTATGTGTCCGTCCTTGCCCAGGGGAGTGCCAACTAGCTCTCCTTCCCTGCGACACAGCGTCAAGGCAACGAAGGATTCTCTATATACCCTCCACGCGAGACGAAAGCTGATTCCGGGCGTTGTTCTCAGTGCAGAGCTCAACTTGCGGAGTTCCTGACTCCGGGTCAAACTCGGAATCCATGGCTCGCCGTCACTAGTCTATCATCTGGATATCTATAAGTTTATCTACCCGATTGGACTCATGAGGCCTCCGAAACTCCAAAACTACCAGGTATCTGTTTGCCGGATGAAGTATTGTCGTGACCTCGCACGGATGGCGCCACCAGTGGTAGCAGCCGCAGCGGGACTGGATCGCGGGGGAGAGCCGACTTTCTCGCATTTGTTTGAATGCCAGTGAGGCGCGATCCCGTTGCCAGGAAACTCACAATCTCAGGTTGGAAGATGCTCACCTCACAGAGCATACCGCTGAGTGGAGCCTGAACTGTGTCCATTAATGGAAGCTCCTCATACCACTCAAAGGGTCCAGAACTTCGCGATCGCGGAATTCAGGGAACTCGCCGTGAGCTGAGCGACGATCATGGTCGCCCTCCTTTTGACCATAACTCAGCCGCTTTTGACTCAGCTCAGATTTTTCTGATCGATCTTTCGGTTCGATTCCTCTTCAAGAGACGCATCTTTTCCGGTTCAGTATTGGTGATTTGAGAGAATGTCGGAGTCGACTTTCCACGTATTTCCCAACACCAAATTCAACAGGCCCGCAAATCGTCAATTCGCGACGGATTGGTGATTCTCAACATGGGTTCCATTCGTCATCCATCCCGCTCCAGTCTGCACGCATTGGCGCGCGTACCCACCGCGAACTCGGACGAAATTCACATTTCGCTCCTTCTCATTTTGGTTTATTTGCAGAGCCGTCCGTGGCTCACTGAGGAGGCCGATTCCGAAGATCCTTACAGCTGAAAGAAGGCTCATTTTCGAGCCTGTTCCGATCGACCTGTACCAGCGAAGATTCGCCAATCTTTTGAGCATTGACTTCCAAACATTGGTTATTGGAACATAATTTTCAGATATTGTCCTCCTCCCCTTCCCTTGGCATACACACGGCACAACAGTACTCTGTATCATCGCGATTTGGACTCGTCCGGTTTCTTTTGTTGCTCCGAGCCGATCGCCAATCGAAGAAGGGACTACCGCCGAGCAAGCAACGGGGAAGATGGAGTGCGGTCCCACTTACCCCCTACCTGAAGAGAAAGATACGATTCTCGCTATCCGGGGAGAGCCACTCATCAACAAGAATTTCGCGATGAGCGCAATCCTCCATAGCATCAACGCGAAAAGGTTTCCCGGTCACAGTCTTCGTTCGGCGACGCGGCATAACTGTCTGGATCAAAATTCGAAGACGTTCCAATCGCGGATTCCCCCATTCCAGGTTCTGCTACTATATTGGAGACTCCGGAGGAACATTCGACAACTTGACGGCATTCGACGAATGTACATTCAGAACGGACTCGAGTGATTTCCTCATCCCGAAGAATGCGGACTCCGCGGAATCGGTCATGCAGAGGATCCAGGAAGTTGATCGGAGAACGAGCCCCGCTTTGGTTGTCGTCGAAACTCCGAGGAGCTGCACGCCTTACGGAATCGTGAACATCTTGGGACACACACAAGATCTCCAACTCCGCTTGGAGTCAACTTGTGTGATATTGGTGAACGACTCGGAAATCCACTCCTTGTTGTCTGAGAGATTATTGAAATTCTACAAGCTGAGGGTCTACCAAGCGTTTCGATGGGGTTTGACGACGAAGACGGGAGAAGTTCTGGTTTCGTTCGTCGAAAAGGAAGGGCGCCTCGCTAGAGTTCTCTAACAGGGCTCCAGGTTTTCGATAGGTAGACGAAGTGCTACGGAGTTGATCCACACGCCGCCAGGTCCTCTCGCTCGGATAGAGGAAACGGGAGACGTACTCCTGTGTGTTTTTCCTGTTGTGAGAAGCCGATGGGTACGTACGCACGACCCCTTAGCATTCATGATATTCCAAATAAAATAAGAGAAAACTCTACGAGCGTTCCGAGTGGTCGTTTTATCGCGCTACGAGAATATGCGCTTGGCGTCTGGTAATGGAATTCATTCGGGTTGCGCAGATCAGGCCGCCGATCATGTGCAATGATACGGTTGTATGGCATCGATCAGAGGTCGTCGAACTTCTCCGACATTGGCATCCCAGGCTGTCGGGAGGTGCCGAACAGTGCCGAAGGATGCTTTTTCTGGTTCTGACCTTACTTCGAAGATGACTCCGTCTCGTTCTGACCATATTTCTTGGGATCGATCGAGTTGATCCCGGGATCGATCTGACCATATTTTTGGGGTCCATGGAGGGGATTCTGGAGTCGATCTGACCCCCAGAACCATGGTCAGATCGGACTCGGAATCACCCGTATGGAATTTCGAGGAGTACGGCCAGAACGAATCCGGCCTCATTCGACACCTCTTGTCAACACCGCCTTGCTGTTCTCTCTAGGACAACAAGGCGATGATGACTCTAAGCGTCGAGTCCTTTGAGGAAACTCAGAACATGTGCTTGAAGTTTGCGATCGGAGGACAGAAGGCCCGATGGAACACCTCTGAGAATCTGCAGCAGCGTCTAAGAAACCATGGGCACCTGGTACTTCGATGTGATGATGGTCCTGGTGAGACCGATTTGTGTCACGGAGTTCAGCTTCACCAACGATATTCCGGACGCCTCTGTGAGGAGGTAACGTTGGTATTCTCTGTGGTGATTGTTATACACACCAGTCGGCGCGGAATGCTTCGGAAGAGTGTCCTTTGAACTGTTGACTTGGCGGCGGGAGTCCAGGAGAATGTTGGAGAGGTAGTGAGGCGGAGGGCAAGAGAGCTTTCAAATGGGGTGCAGTTGCGAAGCTAGAGCTTCTTGCCAGCTCCGCCGGTTCAACCATCCTCCTCGATTCCATGCCATAGCTGAGGAATCGCGCACCGAATCGTCAGACACTGAAGACGTCTCTCGCGATCAAGTCAAGAACTCTACCTGCTCTGGGAGCTACACTGGGTACACAGAGTTTCCATGAGAATTGGTTCCTATACAACAGGAGTTTGAGAGGGGCCACGAGTCGGACGTGGATCGGGAATCTCTCGCGGAACAAACTTAGATAGGACGAGTCCGGTGTGATCGTGTCAAACGTGGACATATGCGTTCACCTACGAGTCGCAGAGAATCGGAGAGGGGACCTCGGTTAACATCAGATACGCCACCTGAAGGGAGACACTCGAAGATACCACCATGCGTTTCGGGCATGGAACCTACCGGTGTGCTCCCATGTTGTAACGATAGCTGCTTAGGGAAAATCATTACCAATACGAGTACGGGGAGGTGTCTCCCAAAGTAAGCTCTATGTGGGAAGACCAAGAGAACGCGGAGCACTGCTGGAAAATTCCGAAATTCCCGCTTATGCCCTGACTGGCTCGTCAAGACAGTGTCAGGACGGCCGTGAGGATCTGCTCGAGGTGCGAATGTCCTGTTTCGTCGTGGTATTTCCGCGTTCAGCTGATTCAAACTTGAAACAGTGCTCACAACGATCGAATTACAAAGATCACGCTTCAACACTCACCGAGACATTTAATGAGCGAAGAAGTGCATACGCTACCATACAGCGAAGACGAATTTCTTGAGCTGAGAATTCGCCATTCGTTAGTGAGTCGTGGAACTTCGAACAGAATCTTCCGATTGATCACCAAACTTCGCGAAAACTACGGAAATCCCAATTCAGTGTGTGACCGATATCGGAGACCAGTTCGATCGATTCGAAACGAACAGATTCAAGATAACTTCTTCCGTTGGGTGATTTTTCCACCCGATCACTGTCACGTTCTCCCCCGAAGCTGGCTGTGTTTGCCCTTCTGTTTGCTCATGTCTTGCTCGAATCCGAATGAGTTCCCGATGAATCCGAGGATGTTGTAGCAGCAGATGACGTTTGAGTTCCTAGCCGAGCGTGTACAGAGCAATTCGGCTCTGTGAACGCGACTTTGGCATTTCCAGGAACCGAGAGCAGTGTTCCTCTCCCTCACCGAAAATTCCGTGTGCCCCACGCGAGAAGAAACACCGATCTAGTAGAGCTCTGGAACTCATCCCGGATGAGGAGTTTTGCCGATCCATCCCTCAAGACTTCGACCAATGTCACCGTTCTGATGACTAGTGATAACTTTTTCCGATGAAGAGGTGGAGGCCGATGCTCTGCAAACGTCGGGATCCAGCAGCGCTGCGGTCACGATTCCGAAGTGCGACAGAAGGCCCCGAGGTCTCTAAGCAGTTTCCCATAATCGCGGGAGTTTCAAAGAAAATGATTAACTTTGGGTCGATGGGGATTTCATCGATCTGCCGTCGTCTACCTGAAGTACTGTCTAGACATCCATCCTAAACTTCCGCCGTCAATCAAGTAACGCCTGTTCGCGGATGACATCAAGATCAACGGACCTGCTCGCAGTACGGCTGAGCGTTTAGTGCTCCACGCCGCCACGAGGCGCCATGTCTCGTTCATATGGGGCACAGAGAACATGATGACTCTCGTCTGATCTGTTGCCCTCGCCGAAAGAACCCCTGCACTGCACATCGAATGGGCGCCTGATGATTCGCAGTTTCTCGCAATATGTATGGCTTCGGCCCTGCGCAGGCCACCCGACTATGGAAACTTGGATGAAATAGCTCATCTTATTTGACAACATATCCGCAATTCGTGGCATCGCCACAGCCCACACAAAAGCCAGCGAGCTGCCACAAGCTGTGGGAGTCAGCCCCCGATTGGTGCAGGAGTACCTTCGATACCAGCGACCGATCGACACTGTCGTCCAACCGTCGGCGGATCCCAATCGTCACCAGCGCCCAAATGACGCCGGGCCGGAAGGAGCATTGGCGCCGGGCCAATGGGACCTGTGACACATCATCTGACTGATACAAAATGGACCATGGATTCTTAACTGTTGTCAGCTCCTTGAGAGATCTCGGGGGCATCGTTTCATCGATCTCAAATCTGAGATCTCCCATCTCTTCCGATCAGCCCACATTCACGTTAACCCGATTTCCCAATGCTCATATATGCGAAAACCAGAACTCCATATCAGGCTCTATGAGTCGTTGATTACTGCCACATTCCTCCACTGATTCCCGGTCCGGCTATCGTAGATGGCCCAGCATGGGAATAGCATTACACACATGTTCAAACGAACTTTGTTCGTACGCCCGGTATTCGTTGTCCCGCATCCTCCGTCTCTACCCATTGACTCTCATCATGGACGTACCGGGTAGCCAGGACTCATGGGAGGTGCACCAATCATAATACCTGGCTAAGTCCGGGTACTATTTCCGTTTTGGACGAAGGAATTTGCTGCGAAGTGAACAGCTGAGTCTCACACAGCGATACATTTTTAATAAAATAAGTACCATTTCAAATAAAGCAACATTCGTTAATCGGTTCATTCACCTGTTCGGAGTCACAGATCTCGTTCAAACCTTTTTTGGAAAATCGCGCAAAGGTGGGATGCTTACTGAGGCCCCTCTCGTTCCCGAGCGAGTCTATTTGGTTTTGTTCGCCGGAATCGTTTGTTATCGTTGCGAAAATTTGGGTTGTAAAAATCTATTTTTGCGATCTCGCTCGGAAGCGCTATCACATTGGAGCCTCACGCCTCGGTGCTCTCCGTTTGGATCCGGGAGATTTCAAATCTCTTCCAGGGAGTCGAAGATGAATGATGCGGTTCGCGTCGTTCGGCTTGTGACCATAGTAGGTCCTCTGAAAAGAGCCTTGCGACGGTTTTCACTTTTTTTTTCCGAACAAAATCGAGCTTTGACGTCCTCGAGGGAAACTCAATTTCCCGACCCCGCTGAACAATGACGGTCCGACGCCGGAACAGAGGTCCGGCCCACATTTTGAGATATCGTCGATTCGAACTTCGCTCAGACCCGGCACGAAGTGCTCAAATCCCTGTCGCTATCGCTCGTTGAAGATTCGTGATCTTTTGCGTGTTGATTTGTGGCGTTCGAAGACTCTGTAATGTAGGTTCGCTTTTGACTAGCAACGTTCTTTCTTTCCCTCCAGCGTTGCTAACGATTCAGTCACGCGTTGCAGAAGATTCGGATGGAGGTAATTCCGACGTGACTTTGATTTTGCGTCCTTTTACTTCTGGATTGCACTGTGCCTCGTCGATTGGCGGGAGATTTCCTTGAGCTCGTTCCGGAGACAACGCTCACGAACCTGATGAATATTTTCTCACTTTCTTTCCGATCGTAGGATGCGACGACTGTTCTCGCTCAGAGAGGTGCCCATGGCGGCTGACATTCGCTCTTGGGCATCATGAAGAGACCGGTGAAATTCTCAGCGTTCAAAACTACGAGGAACCGACTGCGAAGACGCTCGCCTTCCGTGCCTCCCATTGAGAGAAAAATCTCCCGATGTTTGGCAGGGTTTACCATTTTCCGGAGGAGCTTCTGGGAATCGGGTTGATCGATGGGAATTGGATCTGCGTCCGCCGACGGCGCAGTGGGAATGAGCAGCTATGATGGAGCAGCGTTGATGGAGCCCACTTTTTCGAGCGCAACTACGTTCATGTGCGGGTGATTATGCCACCTTCATTTCCTCGCGGCAGGAGAAGAAATCGTTCATCAGAGCAGCTCAGAGTCCCCTCGATCTCTGCTCTACGTTGGGTAGAAGTTTGAAAAATAAGTCGAGTCAGTGTAAAATCGAGTGGTTCTTCAGTTTCAACCTAAGCTCCGAGGGGTCAACCTCCCGCCAAGAACATTCGGGGGTCACTGGGACGGAACCGTCAGGCATCAGGACTCAGGATAACTCAGGATAGACCTAGTGGTCTCCATGTTTGATGCTGGGCATGGAATTCTGATCGAACTCTGGAAACTTCCGACTTCGACGCCGTCGTTCTCCGAGCCGTGATGAGGACCTTCAAAACCACATTCGGAATGGAATTGTCCGATCACCTTCTGGAAGGGTATCAAGAACATTGTCCTGGTATGAATACAGAGAACAAAATTGAATACTCGTACCCACAACTGTCGAAGTTTTGAGACGACAGTGAAGGACTTTTTCCAAGCTGAGGTGAGCTGTGGGACTGAACGATTCCCCGCCTCGGACCATGACTGAAATGTTATCATTCGTCATCAAGGTAAGACATTCGATTCGTTGGTCTGCGGTAGAATTCGACGATTGTTCCCAACGCAGGCCTTCAGTGCGCTACCGGACAGAGGTCCGGTGGAGGTTCAGCAAGACGAAAGAGCCGGTGCATCGCCCGTTTCACTCCCGCTCCGAGAATTTAGGTGGCACAGTGAATTCACATTCAACCGCTCCCCCTTCAGGGACGGTTCAACTGGTTTTCAGCTCCTTTGCCCTGATAAGAGAACAACACGGTGTTGAGATATTCGACATTTGAAACTGAATGACCAATATTTCAACAGGAAAGCAACAGGCGGTCGAGAGCTGAAAACGGCTTTCCGGGCATTTCTGGCACGGAACTTTTACGAGTCACATGGTTATGCCAAACTCGTTGCCAGCCGCTGAATGGATCGCAAATGGTAGGAAAATTACCGATCACAAAAAAAACGGTATTTCTTTCTTTGCAAACTGTGTCCAGAAGTCTTGGGTCTTTTCAAAGTGCAAACCTTCCTCCAACGGTAAACGTAAACCAATGACGGAGCAAAGTCCATCGAGCTACTGCGATGTGCAGTTTTTCCTCTTCTTCGAATACCCCTCATTTTTCGCCATCTGATCCTGCACCCTACAGAACAAGAAGTTCTGCTGCTCGTTACGGTCTCTCGTTGTTGAAGTGTCTTCTTTTTTTTGCTTCTTTTCGCCACTTTTTCCGTTCTGCGTCCGCAGGTAGTGTCGGAAATAGGGAGATGAACTTAGCCCACGTGGGTCCACTTCTTTCTCATCTCTGCTGTTCTCGTAGCCGTGCACTCAGCTAACGGACCGGCCAGATGGGTGACGATGAAAAACTAGAACCGCTATTTTACGCATAACGTCCGCAGCCCTTCAGAGTCAGCCGGGCACTTTTCGGCTCCGTATCCATTCCGGCGGCAGAAGCATCGTCGGTCGGCCCACCGGCCGCCCGGTCTGGCGTCCTCACAGCCAAGTGAGTTTAACTCTTCTTCTGAGACGTGAGCGTAGATGACGGAGGAATGCGTTCCCAAGCGAGCGGATAAGCGTGCCAAGCGCTATGTTGCCAATATCCCGGGAGTCTTACAGAAATCGTAACGCTCGATTCGGCATTATTCTGACTCCGCCCTCGAGTAACTGGGCGACCGTTGCCACGCTTCCTTCGTCGGCGCCGCGCTACCACCAGCGGTTGACGCCAACGAGGTAGTCGTCCGAAGGTGGTTTCTGGAGAAGTCAGCGCCTTCGCCAGCCTGTACTGTCCATGCTGTTCCGAACACGATAGTCGTTCGTTCGTTAGTTCGCTCGTTCCTACTTAGA
Organism: Phytoseiulus persimilis; assembly: GCA_037576195.1. Taxonomy (NCBI): domain Eukaryota; kingdom Metazoa; phylum Arthropoda; class Arachnida; order Mesostigmata; family Phytoseiidae; genus Phytoseiulus; species Phytoseiulus persimilis. Next base: position 6,091,921 of record CM075104.1, read on the forward strand.
ATGCGCGCTTCGAAGGACTTGCTGATCGCGAGGCCTTGTTGCTTTGCGCGCGAGTTGAATTCAGCTCTTTGCCTCAGCAGCAGCGATCGGAGGAGTCCGCGCTAGTTTTGAAAGCAGATGCGAAAGCCCAAGCGCTGGGATGGGGAGAATGACGACATCGCCTCTTACTTAAGAACGCTACGACAGATTCGTAACACCTTCGCCTTGAAGACAACAGGCTTTGCCGTGAAACCCGTTTCAGTCTTTGCCCAGCTTGTCGTTATCGACAGCGGTTCGGAAAAGCCCTCTCTCAGATGTTGGGGCTCGGTTGAGATCCTCTGGTTAACCGCTCCTCGCGATACGTTATTTTGGGCTCGAGCTCCGAAGACTCGCTCGCGAGCCATTCGCACATTGTTCCGAAATTCGCAGATCTATCACTGTGTTCCCCGCATATGGTCGCGTGGCGGCTCCATTACATGGTGCGCACAGGATCGGAGGTTCGTGTGGAGCAGCATGTGATTACGGAGGCACTTTTCTCCGTTTCTTTCATGGATCGTAGCAAAAAAACGAAAATGATTGCGGCCGTTGCACTCCTCGAGCTCCGGCTGGATGTCTGCTCAGCCACGGACAGACTGAATAGCTCCGGCTGAGGCTCGCAGTTTCTGTTGCAAGGGAATTAGCGTTGATTGTCTGCGACGTTCTCCTCCCCGGGAGCTTCCCGTCTTCGGTCGAAGAACACCATTTGCCGGAGGGATAGAAGAAGAACGGCCGCAGGGACGTCCGAGGAGAAGGGAAGAACTTCGAAAAAAACAGAAATTTTCCCTCCAGAAGTCCGCCTTCTACGTCTCAACGGAGAGAGAGGGGCGTGACACTGACTGCGTCTGATCTTCATGCATCGATTACTTCGAAAAATGACTCACAAAAATCATCATCAACCTCTCCTACACACAGCCGGACGAACGAGCGGGAAGACACTCGCGCACGAAGAGTTCATGATGATAACGACTACAAGGAACGACGTCTACGATGCCGAATACCTACTCGGAAAGAGCGCCGTCGAGGCCAATGGTACTCGAGAGAGCGAATTTTTCCCGAGCTCCTTCAAGCTTGTTGCTCCTCCTTCATCGAGGTCCGAGGGAAGAGCTCCGCTGTCGATTCCTCTAATGAGTCGAGACAGTCACTGGCAGAAGTTTCCCCGCTCCTGGGTTACAATGCCGATGCGATTCGGACTAAAAACGCGAATTCGAGTACCGCTCATCTGCGGGGTAGGGAGACGGAATGGGAAGGTAACGAGCAAGCTCCACAACATCGGACGTCTCATCTTCTGGTTTCTCGGTGCAGCGCGGGAATCAACTCCGCTCTGGGTCGACACCCGCCGATATTGAGGGGGGGGGGGGGGGATTTGTCCCATAATTGTACCTTCCGGGAGAAAAAACCACGAATTTCCGCTCTTCTGGATCAACTATCGAACATGGGCCCCATTTCTTACGGAACGAGCTCCTCCAGCCCGGAACGAGTTGCATGAGAGGAGTTAGTAGTTATGAGGTTCAGCACCCGCGAGGCGGTTAAGATTTCTTCGAAGAGGTTTCTTTGAGGATGCGCATCTTCAAACCCGAAACATTTGGAAGCTCAAAAGACACTCGATGGGTTCTGCTGAACCAGTGTCGACAGGCAACGAAGTACTCGCTTGTTCAAGGGCTGTGCATATGGCTTTCAGAATAAGAACCGAAGCTCATCGATTACTCAGATTCCCACGGGGATCACGGAAAACAGTTTTGTATGAATTAGGGCCGTGTGGAATCCCATGATGCTCTCGGAAATCCATGAAAATTGCGGAATTAGGGAAAGCAAGCTGCCATCGCTGATCGATAGTCTGAGTGGAGCTCAACTGTCAAGGATCGGATGAGCAGCTGGAGCTTCTGAGGGAGTTTCTCTTCAAATTCAGACGTAGGGTTCTTCCATCTTTTGGCTCCCCCAATCCCGGAGGCCGCCTCGGAATCCGTCGATGATTATAAGGGGAAGTGAGGAACAAGAACATTGTATGAAAAAGTTCTCTTCTCTCAGCCGAACTCGGGCTCACTCTTGGTGGCCACGATTGACCTGCACAGAGCCTCTCTTGGTCAGCTTCTTCGAACAGTGTTGGAACAATGGAACCCATTCAGAATTCTGCCGTGGCCAATTCAGGACGTGCGAGAGCACACGTGGTACCGGCTGACACCGCACAGGGATGATATCTCGTCTCACGATCATTGTATGATCGCTGCAGCTAGCATGAAATACACCGAGTTCGAGTTGAGATCTATGTCTGAGCGGTGTGCGCCGCGCTGACTCTCCAGCCGACACGCCCAGTCTGGGATTCCGGAAACTTTCCCATTCCCTCCAGGCCAAGGCAGACGAAGATCTCTCACAAGCGCCGTCCGGAGCTCGACTCGTTTGTCAGACCCCGATAACCGGGCGGGGTGAGCGAGCGCACGATTTTGACATTGAGGCTTAGCGGCCGTGCTCAAACGTCAACGAAAAGCTCGGAACTGGCTCTGGCTATGATCTCCGTTCGAGGGTATGAATCCTATCTCTATGAGGAACTGCCTCAAGCCCACCAGAGGTTTTCAGTCTCCACGGGAGCTCCATGGGCTCTGCAGAAGGGAGTGCCGAGGAAAGCGAGTGCCGAAAGAGATGCAAGAAATACCACGTAGGACAGCCAAGAAAACCATCGGGAATCATCCCTGGAGAGGTGGGCCAAAAGCCAGAATAAAATCAGCGATCTACCGCCCACGAGAACTTGCACGTGTCCCGGGAGGCCATCCGCACGTGGCATTCGGACCTGCCTAAGCCTCCGGGGGTTATCGCCCGAACAGCCAAAATTTATGAGAGATAATCTGGGACTCTCTAATCCAAGCCGACTCGGAATAACGATTGTGGAATCGCAAGATTCGCTCAAGCATGAGGCCCTCTGCTTCCAGAAGAATCCTCCAAACCTCTATACTCGACACTCGATATCCCCCAGTCGAGTTCGGCCGGCTTTACGGCCTATCGTCAGTCCACGAATCGTGTGGTGTACCCGCAGAGCATTTTGCATGACACGTCCCTCCTCCCGCCGCAGAATTGTATTCGGTTGAAGTCGATAATGTCGGTCCAAGCTCTGAACCATCTTAAGACCCAAGCCCACCGCCCGCAATGGGATTTGCGAGGCGATAGGGAGTGTTACTGAAGCAATACCGAAAAGGTGAATCCGGGACACTCCTGAGGGCTGGCTGAGAGGTTCAGATCCGAAAACAGAGAGGGTCAAGCTCTGCAGTTATCTGCAGGGCCAACAAGAGACGATTATCGTGCACTGCTACTTCTGCCGCCCAGTTGTGAAGCTGTACGTGATTAGAAGTCACGTTCGCCCGAACGGCTGACTCGCTCACTGGTTGGTCGTCCACGCGGTCATGTTTACGACTGCATTCATAACTTGTTAAGAGACTTGTTAAGCTTCATGTAAATGGCAGTGTTCTTCTCCGTGCATCGTTCCTCCGCGATAGAACCGAAAGCCGCCCTCCATTTACACGACGGCCAGATTCGAATCCGTGCACTCGGGTGCAGTTTGTAGACGCAGAAACGAGGGCGAGTCGTGCAGATCGATTTTTAGCGTTGTCGGACAGCCAGCCAGCCAGCTCTCAGATGCAAAACGACGGAAAACCAGCGGCGCGAGAATCTTCATTGTAGTGGTGAATCGAAACTCGAATGACAATCACCAACCTCTTTTGGTTATGTTTCCCTCGATCGGGCCGTGATCGCGCCGAATCATTCCAGCCGCCGAATTTTCATGCGAGCTCCATCAAAAGTATTCGTTTCCTCGGGAGTTGAAACAGATGTCAACGTCAAGAGAAGAGACAAAGATAGGGATCTCACGCAGCCGTCGACTGCATCAGTAGGCGATTCAGCCGCACGTGGATTCCTGACAGCCCTGCTACCCCTCCTACACCTACGTTTCGTGCTGAGAAAGTTCATAAAGCGGATATGAGGTTTCTTGCCTCGGGCTGACGTCGAAACCGTCGTTGACGGCGGTAGCTTCGTCGTTGCCGACGTAGAAATCCACAGGTGCGGGCGTAGCTCAGTCGTGCATTCATGCATAGGGTGCGGAATGGCCGAACGGACGACTGAAATGAATGAACGGTCGAACGAACGAACATGGCTGTGGTCTACTTCACATTCTACATTAAGAGCCGTTTCCTTCGAGAACGTTTGTTGACGTGCTTGTCAGGCTGTCTCGTCCCCCGCCCACTGCAGCACTTCTTCCACTTTCCCCTCAGAAGTTCGATGCATTGTGTTCAGCAGCAAAAGCACTGCTTCGCGTTGTTCCTGGAGAATCGACGGTCCGTGAATGTCATCGATTCTGAAAGCCGATTCCGTTCCTCAGAGACGATGATATCAACGACTCTGAAAAACGAATGAGTAGCTAGAGTAACCCGTTTTGAGCAGAGTTTTGCTGAAAAGCTCCCTGATAGATCTGAGAATGCTGAGAGGAAGCGGGGATGAAGCGATGTCCTGGACCACATCCCTCAAGTGCGAAAGACATCCCGCCTACTTCAACGGGTCAGGTATGCATTCGAGTCGACTTGAACTCGAGTCGAACTGGAAAACGAAAAAGTGCAAACGCATCCGATAAACGGCCCATCGATACTGGAGCCCACAATGAATTCGGTTGTTGATGAGATCTGCCTGAGCGACCCGCGAATCTGTTGATATGGATCTTGGCACAGTTCCACCCGTTCGTACCTTGTTTTTCCCCCGTTTCTCTCAAATCAACGGTTTCTGACCCGCGCAATTACCGGGAATAGTCTTACGGAACAGCGTGTTGCCGAGTCTCCCTGACCCACATCTATCTCTCGAAACTTTCAATCGCTCGAAATCGAAGCTGCAGAAGGACACGTAGCCCCACCGCATCCGACAGCGTATTTCGAAGGGGAAAACTTGGAGGAGATCACATCAGGGACAGGTTGGAAACAAGATAGCCGACTCGATTCCCCTCAGTGAGCGGGTCAAAACTGATCCAGTGCTCTGGTTGACGCTCGTGAAGCCTGCGATCGATGATGGAAACTGGTCTCTGAACGAGCGTGTGGAATTTGCTGGCTGATCCATCTCTTGGGTAAATTTTCCAGGACACAAACGCAATTCTCGAAGATTTATGTGAATTCACTTGATTTGATGATGGTGCCATCTTCACCGGATGCAGTGGGCGTTTCCGTGTCCGCTTCACGGATTGTGGTTTTGGCCTTATTTTCAAAATGCCGCAAGACATCGATGGACGTCTCTGGCAACGCATTATGCGCTCACGGCAAGAAACTAAAAAGAAAATGAAGCCCACGACTTGTGCAGCGAGCCGGCGAACCGACGTCCCGCGCGGTGGCTCTCGTTCATCGCGAGTCACACCGTCTCCGAAGCTCGCGAGTCTTTTTCCGAACCCGGGACCCCGAACGATGGAGCAACATCGCTCACACCATACTCCACGGAGTCAGTTCTGGGTTTCGCGTCGTCTCACCGGATCGCACCGTCAGGCACCGCATCCGCTCCCAAACACGCTGGTCAGGGAGGGGCCACAGATCTTAAGCTTGTCGGGTGTTGCCTCGTGTGAAGCCCGAGCGCCAATCAGCATCCAGACGTGAAGCTTGAAGGTGGCGGTGGAGCGTTCACCTCATTGACAAATTGCGGAGCTCTGGAATCGATTCTCGTGAATCGAGCTCGAAGCCACCACATTGGGTTTCGGCCCGGTCTCAGCCTGGGCGAGTTCGAATTCATCGAATCATGCTTCCCTCTTCTGAACCGGGAAAGTCGCCGGCAGACGCAGCAGTAGGTGGCCGCTCGGCCGGTCCGCCAGGCAGGCGTTTATCTTCTTGGAGAAGTCTGCGTTCGGGTAAAGACTTTGCTCGCTGTGATATTTCATATCTGCTGTTCAACAACTGGAACAACAAGCTACAGAAGCAGATCTCGGCCAAGATTTCTGTCGAATCGTGAGCGATCTTGCCAGAAATGTTCTTTTTTACATCGAAGAGACTTTTATCGCAATTGTCATTGTGTGGGCCCGCAAGGCTCGAACGAGTGAAGTTCGAGGATCGAGCCTTTGCGCCGAGCTCGCATTGTTTGGCGTTGCTCGGGAAAACCAAGTCGACTGATAAAACTGCGCCAAGGACCCGAGGAAGAGACTATAGTGCACGACGTGTCGGAAGAATCTCATCTCATGAGCTTCGGGCGGATGGAAGCAAGCTCCCTATATCAGAAGTTCGTGTCACGACTCCCGCTGTCACGGAAAGGGCTTCTCGCACACGAAATGGGAAATATGGGGAAGGAGGGTTCGGTCATCTGGTGGCCAAGGCGACACTCGGGGTCTGTCGCAGCCGGAGAAGTTGGGAGCCACTGACCTATTTGTTCCTCTGGAGCCTCCGTGAAGCCCCGGAGGAGCCGCGAGAGGGTTCCGTTACCAGCGACGCGGAGGTCAGATGCGAAATGCTGGTCGGAACCGAGAAAGAAATCCATCTTCGGGATGAGGGCGTATGCGCCAGGAGTCGGGGTGGATCGCCACCGCGCACGATCCCACCTCCAACCAGACGCGGCCGTACGAGACTACGAAGGTAGCGTTGTCTACGCGACCAGCTCACGGCTGGGATGATTCGGACAAAATCCACGATCCCATATCTCGACCATGCACTCGATTTATCTATGTCCAAATTAAGAAACAACTGAACCCTTGTCACACTGTCCATTAGGTTCGGTTATGCGTGGAGTTCATCATTCTCGGAGACAGTCAGCCGTATTCCGATGGATCGGACAGATCAGCTGCCGATCTCGTTCACCGGGGACACACGAAGCCGATCTTGAAATCTGAACTGATTCAAAGAATGAGCTGCCGAATCCGACCAGTTATGCGACGGCGAATGTTCACTTGGAGGATCGAATTCTCAGATCCGGGTTGACAGGCTGCCGAAGTTCATTGAGTTCTGTCGCACAGAAAGTGATCGTTTTCAACTAGTCTTTTCAACTTCTCGGATAAGAGCGGAGCAATCAGCGAACTCGCCCGACGGAACCGACGCTGGGCCGGGAGCTGTTGGTCGACAGTTTCCACGTGGTTGGAGGGAATCCGGGCGATTCGGTGGAAACAAATCACCTTGAAGCAGAAAACGGCAGTTCGAACAAGGTGGGGAGAAAAAAAAAAGCTCAAGGCCGCCGGCTTGGGCGTTCTGGAAATCTTTATTGTGATTCAGAATAATTTGCGAAGTTATGAACAGCCTTGAGTCTGTTTGCGCCACCACACACTCATTCGCGGTCGCTCGGTGGCTTGCTGGCTTGCCAGTCCGTCGGCCGTCCGCTCATACAGAGACAGAAGGTCTCGATAAAAAACAACAATCTGTTCATATTCCTTGAAGTTTCGGAATCCATCAGACCCCACATAATATGCTGTCTTCTATCCTCGTTCCTCAGCTAGACGCGAAGAGAAACGCTCATCGGTGATAAAACAGATGTTCGCAGATTGCGAAAGAATTGGCAACCCTCAATCGACGACGGAACGCACACCAGCCAAACGAATCCGATTATATCCGGAACGAAATTCGCCATTAGTTTGTGACCGTTTTTTCTCCTCCAACATCCAGAATCGCGAGCGGGCAAATGTCTGACTCGCACTTGGTTAGCCAAGTGACAAAAAGAACAATTAAAGTCACACGACTTCACCGCTTTCGGTCCGACATGAAGTGTTGGAATGGACCGAGAAGTGTTTTCGGGAGAATCTTGTTCCAGCTTACGGGTTTCCAGGATACAGAGAAAAAAGCTCAAGAACTTCCTCGAACGGTTGCTCCGCAAGAACATTTTTCTTCCCACAGGGACGGGTGGAAATGCAAATCAGTTGCGGAGCTTTCGGACCGCGATCCTTTCCTCCTAGCCTGATTTTGTACAGCAGACAATTCGTAGCTGCGCTCCAAACGATCGGGTTCAATCGACTCAATCACGAACCCTTTGAAACGGAAGCTTTCGCGTCAGGACTTTATCGCCGTCGGACTTCTAATCAATGAGATTCGATGTGCCATTAAGATTCGCAGCGAAGAGCACCATAATGCTCCACCATTATTCCAAGCGAGCGAATTTTCCCAGCGGTTAACTTTCGGAGCAGGCGTGGTTGAAGCGTGAACTATTGCGGACGGCCATCAGAAAGAGAAGATTGAAGCCGAGAACAATGCAAAACCGAAGACCACGCTTAAGAAGGCGTGTTTCGGGTCCGCCTGCTTCGAGCGGACTTCTCCTTTATGGTCGCGAAGCAGGAATCCGCACATAAGCCGCGAGACGGTTTTCCGAAGTATGAAAGGAACTATTCATAGGAAGGAAGGAGGGCCGGCAGGAGGACTGCTCGGTATTAATGTAGGTTGGACTCTTTTATTTTATGGAGCGGCGCTAGAAAGCTCACGGAGTTGATGACCGACGTAATTTCAGGTGATTCAAGGCGGGGATCCTCACAGAACGGGCGGTGGGTGAAATGGTCGTGGCCGGCGTTGCTTTGCGGCAGAAGAAACGGCGGCATCAGCCTCAGTCCGCTTCCCATCTGGGGGTCTCCCAAAGCACGAAGCCAGCTAGCAGGAAGGAGCTAAGTGAGTGGAAGCAGCTACTCGGTCGACCAGGGTCACACCACAATCTGACGATGGGCTCGCATAACGGGTTACGTGACTCCTTGCGCCTGTAGCTCTTCAGTTTTCTGCATCGACTGCCGTACTTTCTGCGCGTCCCCTCCTCGATGCTCCGCTGCGGTTGGGCAAGGCAAGCCGGACGATCGCCTACGAGGACGCGAAATAGTCCTCACGGGCAGGTCGAGTCCCAAGGTTCCATGGAGATCTTGAAGACCGTCCTGTTTCCGGCCCTGTTACGTACTCATTGACGCCCTTGCGAGAGGTTCGAGCCATCAGCGAACGCACTTCGCGGTACCAGTCGGATATGATTCTCGCTGTTCCAGGATCTAGATCACTGCGCCCACCAGATGTCTTTCATCTCAATCCGATTTGTTGTTTCGGTTGTGAATATATCCTTTTAATATCCACGAGACCCGAATTCCAGATGTGTGGAAATTAACAGCTATATTAGGCTCTACAATGTGCTGTAATGTGAGGATTCCGTACTGGCAACTCGACTGCGGCCGGATGGTAGCCAAGCAGAGCGGTGTTATAGAGAAGGCTAGCTAGCTCGGTCGTCTTCGAAGCCCATAAGTCCGTTAGTTTGGATGGATTAAAGTCTGCTCGGATAATTTCGAATTGGAGCAACAGGCAAATTATATCAGATGTTCCTCGAGTCCTAGATGAGTTTTACCTCACTTACATGCGTTCCCGTAAATTGCCAGCGCCCGTCGGGGGTAATTGTCCGGAAATGACGAGTATTGAGCTGACCTGACTTTCGGACCCGGCCGCTTCAAGCTGGAAACCTCATTGAACTACATTCTGGGCGACTTGACGGCGCGGGAAGCCACCCATCTCAAAGTGCTCCGAGCCGCGACGAGGAAGGTCCTGAACGCCGACAGAGCACGTCGCTCCGTAAATCAGTCGTCTGTGAACCCTCCCGGTCCAGTGGTCAGTGTACACGAAAGCGAGGAATCACCGCTGGGAGGGAGTCCCAGGGAACCGGTCCGCGAGACCAGCTCGAAGGTGGATCGATGAGGATGATCCATCCATCAGTGCCGCCAGATTGAGGACTGGTCGGGGCAGTGAAACATAGAGCGATCGGGGAAACCGAGAGCCTGGAGGGGATTGGAACGAAGAGATCACGGTCTATCTCAATCGAGCTGGAATCCGGTCCTCGGCTCGGTGAGAACTTGGATAGAATTTTGCCATGGACGTGAAAAACCCGAGCCTCAGATCGTGGAAGACGGTGCCGGCATCGCAAGACACGCGAACCGCTAGTCTCCCATCGAGTGACTACCTGACGCTGAACATTCAATGCGTTAGCGCAGCGCTGGCGGCCCCGCGAACCCGGTAGGCACTTCTCGTGTTTCTTTTCAGTCCATTTTTTTCGGCTAAAATGGAATAGTAAACTTGGGTATGGAAAGTCGGCTACTTGCCGGAGAGGCTGGCTAGCGGGCTGGCTGAGTGGCGGTTGGCAGGCGGGCAGGCACACCGACCGACCGACTTCAAGAAGAAACGCTTGTGACTCCTTTCAGATTGGTCGGAGACCGAAACGCGACCGACTCGCCCCGCATTCAAAGCAACACACGTATTGTCAGCTGAAATGATCCTCAACTTACACGGCCAACCGTAGTCGGCTGTGGCACCGACCTCTCACAACGGAGGCCGTTCCTTTGAGAGATAGGCGCTCGCAACCAGATCCAGCTAGCTGCAGCCCGCCGCCGCGAGCGGCTCTCCCGCAAACGGCTCCACAAAAGAAACCCTCCATTGGCGAAGACGACGTGCACGACGCCAACAATACTTGCTATCTGCTCTCATTCAGTCATCCGTTCATTCTCGCCGAAAGAAGAGCGGAAAAAACTGTCGAAACAGGGAGGTGGCAACACCTGAGCCTTCATCTGGAATATATCGACTTTCCAAATCGAATATGACCTTCAGATGCGGAACTCCGGGCACGCGTTTTTCAAGCCTCACCATCGGAACGGAGCGGGCAGGGATTGCGCGGAAGACTGGGTGGAAGAGATTCCCATATGAGCATGATCTCGATTTCAATCCCCCGCCCCGCACAAGAAACTCTCGTGAGCCACCACCAGACATCAATCGGGGGCAAGCGAGTTCGTCTGCCAACGCGGGATTCCATCGAGCGGTGACGTGCGGACTTCTGGTGGGCGTGTTGAGGAATGACGGCGGCCATTTCTACTCGGTAAAGCCGAGAAGAAAACATCGCTCCAGATCGCGAGAGGAAAAAAACACGAACTCGTTCTTCGCGGCGAACACACTCGCTGACTCCGAATCATAAGGCGCGTTCTCGCGAGCCCGCTGTGATTCCCTACCACGCGCCACGGAAATCCCTGATTACTCACAATCGGAGCACGGGGAAAGATTCGCACCTCCTCGTTGAACTCACGGGAGCTTTTGACGATTACGGAGTCTCTCGAGCCCCGCATCCTGCTGCCGGACAGCGGTTCCGAGAGAGTCGAGCGGCGATCACGCCCGGCTTCTCTCGTAAAGCCGTCCGCCGATTTGGCGCTAACCTCACGAATTGAGCCTCGTTGTCCGATCCACAGGGCCTGACGAGCACAGGGCAGATCGAAGCTGACTCGAGCGAGAGCAGAATAAAATAGCGCTGGAGAGACTTCATGCTTCAGGAAAACATACTCTCGAACGCGGTCTCGCAATCCTCGGTGGATTCTTTCTAGCGGATACACCTGTACCCGTTTCTCTGTTCATTTCTGAAGTTTACGGAGTTTCCGGTGGGGCAAAGATTACGTCAAGCATGGGAAAATTCATCGCGCCTCTCGGGCGTTTCTGGAGCAGCCGAGCATGTAGCTCGGTTCGGGGGAGTACTCATTCTCCGATCTGGTGGAGTAGGCACCCCGTAGCTGTGCGCTCACGGAAACTGGATTCTGCATTCACCAAGCCAGCCAGCAAACCACTCAGAAGCCTTGTGAGCCTTTTCGCCCCCCAGGCGGACGAACAAACCCAACAGAGAGGAGATCTGCTCCAACTGCCCCGGAGGAAGCACACTTACTGAGCACCAGCAGACCGTACGCGCTCCGTGTACGGCGATCTGGTCCGAACATCACGAGACCCGCACGCGAACTATCACTAAAAACTCGCCCGAATCGAGAATGAACGATCACGGTCCGTAATCACGGCCGTTGCGTTCATGAGAATATTGACGTTGGCGTAGAAGCAAGACAAAGGTTCACTCGAGCTGCAATGGCACCGAAAAGTGCCATCAACGTCCTCCGATCGGAACCCTCCGCGGCCTGACTCCGGTCCTGCGCGGACAGACGATCCGCCCGATGGCAACGGCTTTGGCGCCGTTCTACGAGTTAACGCGTTCGGTCGAGTCCGCTCTTGCCACGCTTGTCAAGGTGCAAGAGCCGCTCCAAGAAACTGGATCGATGTGTCGGGAGAAGCGTACGTAGCGTGCGCTCGCGGTGCTTTCGCAACGGCCACACCCTAGCGCTCCATTTATGTGATTGGTATCATTTGTTCTTATGGAGAATCCACCCGCACCTGCAGTGGGGATTTCGGCTTGAGTAATTCCTGCGTTTCTTCTGTGGCGTCCATATTCGTGAACTGTTGCCGATTGTGGTTCCCAAATGAAACTCCACCCTGGCTTCCCCTGACTCGATGCTGCGGCGGGATCGCACGCACTGCGAACAACCCATTATTTCAACCGAAATCGACGAAGATCCGTTGGATTATCGGGACGGAGAATCGATTCTTCTCACTCGAAGAGTTTCTGCTTTTTTCAACGTACATCGACTCTGTGCCTTTGCTTCCTGCCTTCAAGGTTCACAGGGATACGACGACGTTCCTTCGGTCCATCGGCGCGGCGACGGAAGCGGGAGGCGATTCCCATGCGTCGAAGTCTTCGGTAGGTAGTACGTCTCTTGGTATTCCCAGAAGCGGGGATCCGGTGCGCCACGCTCCGCACTTTCTGAGTCGGCCGTAGCCCCAGTTGTGCCGCCGACTCCGTTGACGAATCCTCCCACGCGGCCACAGGACATTCCCACAGGGCTTTGAGCGCTGCTCGCATTTGCTTACCTAGGCGTACGCGTAGGCTGGTCCGAACTTTCGGGGCTGGCGGCAATGGTACTCGTGGTGACCGTGCTAGTTGTAGCAGTCCTCGCCGCCGCCGCCGTCCCGCGCGTAGTGACGGTGTAGTAAGAAAGTTCCATTGAGAAATTGGTCCGCCGACGGAAACCGGACGTCCGCTAGTCTTCGAGAACCTCGGTCGAAGCGGGTCCACTTCACTGAGCACTGGACCTGTGCGGCTTAGCCCTGCGGTCGTTCTCATTCGGCTTTTATCCACAAAAGGCTAAGGGCCCGTCAACTTGAGGAAGCGTGAGAATACGAAATCACTAAACGGCTCCAGCGGTGTTTCGCAAATCGGCTCTCGCGCCAATACCTCAAGTAGAACAACGTGTCGGAGCGCAAGAACCTGAGTGGGGCTGGAGTTCGTGCTCTCATTTCGGGATGGGAGAGAAGGTCACTGAGCATCCCCGAAATTTCGAAGAGTCGCCAAACCCTCCGCCTCCGAGCATAGAATACGGTCGCTGAATGGATTCGGTATTCCGCATTAGGCGGAAACTTTCTTCGCGTGGGAAGGAGCCGCCAGGCTCGGAACCCTCCGAGAGTTGGATGCGCGTTCGGTGCCGATCAGACGAAAGCCGTGGACCTGTTCCGATCCGGCGCAATATCGGGGACCCGAATGGAAATATCTGAGGAAATATTATTCTGCGACTTTGTGGCACAGGCAGTTGGTGATACCGTCGGATCTCGTGCCTGTTTCCTCCGGTGAGTGTGGAAAAAATGAGATGTGATCATTCAGCTCAGTCATTATTATGCGCTCATAATGAACCGGGTGGCGGAAAAAAAGACGAGCCGCATCCTTGTCGGCGAGTTCCTGACTCCCACGGTCGACTCATCTGGGCTGGTCGTGCGATGCAACTCGGCCCATCAGCTCCCAATGATTCGGTTTTCGTGCAGCTTTCGTGATTCTTCGATCACACGAGCCTGGGTGCTCAGCGGGGAGAAGTCCGTCATTCCCGTCGATTAGATCGTCTTGAAATTGTGTCTCCCGACTTCAAGTGTTCTCGAGTTGACCGTTTGGCCGCAGTGTACACTTCGGACCAGTGTACACACGAGGTATCGCGTGACTTTTAACAGTACGCGGATGCCAAACACCGGACCCGATGCCAGCCGTGCTTTCTCTCCAGCCACCTGCATGAGACATGCAACAATAGAACGAAAGCAAAAAGTAAGGAATACTCCTCACTAATTCGTGTCGGCCTCCGGATCGGATTCCACGTCACTCGGGTCATTTTGAAGGTCAGACGCATACATCCGACGTGCTGCCATTATTGTTAGGGTTGACGTTCCCAACGTATCTTCTGCTCGAGTTCGTGCACGAGGTCCAGCAAACAGTTTATTCGCCCTGGTCCGACTTCGCCCCAATACGTGACCTGGAACGTCCTCATCTCTGACAGAAATTCCGAGCCAAGCACCCCGTTTTGGGCCGAGGGAACAATTCGAATCCATGAATCTTCCCTGACTAGCAAGCTCCCCCATCTGAACCCTTTCTCTGTGTACGAATGATCGACTCTCACGTATTCATGTTTCCGCCGTGATGTCGCAACGGAGCGAGATTCAGGGAAAGTCCAGAGGAGTCGCAGGTGAACTCGCGAAAACAGAACATCGCATAAAAGTGACTTGGTCGCAGTCGATTCATCGCTGCCCGTCACCATGAACTGGTTGGGAGGGTCCCATCGCAGCCGACGGTGCGACGTCCGCGCTTTTCTCTTTTCCAGCGGGAAACTCACAGATCGACTGCACCAGACTCCCGAAAAGGAAAAAATTCATCCAGTCCAGAGGCTCAGTATCTCTCGAAGAGGATGGAGGAGCGATCCCGTGAGTTTGGGCCCTGAGTCCCTGGGTTCATCGATCTTTTCCGACGCGAAAATGAATTCGTTTCGCAGGACATGAATGCCACGTCGAAAAGTGCTCATCACCGAGAGGTCGAAAAAAACGCTGCCGATTGACCCGAAAAGACAACACCGGTCGGTACGGAGAACAGCGGCCGCGGTCTTCGTATGCCCCATATACTATGTCGAGAACGGCCGGCCGCTCACGCGACATCACGGGGGCAAACGGCCAGTAGTAGTCGCCGTATTTTATGTCTGGTCGTGATACTTTGTCGCATTATGTAAATAAATACAATAAGTGTGTGTTCGGCCGTTCTGTGCACTCGTACGCGTCCGAATGGACCGGCCGGGAGGCCTGGCGTACGTTGAACGGAAGTCGAAGGCACGCGAGGTTCGCCTTTCACGAAGATACTTCGCTGCACGAAGAATCGGCTGGTGCCGCCGCCTCTGAAACTGCTGCTGGTGGTGCTGCAGTCACTGCGGCGAGGTTGACACGAGCTGAAAGTTTCCGGGAGTGAGCTCGAGCTGGAAGAAACCGAAAACCCGCGAAATGAGGAACCGCTTCTGGCTCCACGAGGCGACGTTGGCAGTTGTGAGGTTTCCCATGTTACATTTGCAGTCAGCTGCGAAGAACTTGGGTTCTCAGACGCCTATGATGTTCTCAGGATGTCAAGTTTGGCGCCAAAAGAAATACCACAGAGATGAATGAAAGTGTCTCGGACAAATCGTCACTGGTTTTTCAGAGTTCCCGTGTGGCATAGAAAAGGCGCGAAACGCACGACCGTTGTCAGAATGAAAAAATAAAACGAACGTCGCACCGAATTAATATGCTGTCTACCCGCCTTGACCTATTTAGTTTTTCCCAGCGGAGATTAGCTACTCGTTCTCGAGAATACTATATCAACGGTCAACTCGGCTTCCGTGCATTTTTCTGATAGCTATGCTATCATTACTTCCCACGCTCGAACGCGCTCTTTTTTAGCCTAGCTCGATGGGACTTTCAGATCATGAAAGCAAGGGGGAAATTCTCTCTAGTTTCAACTTGAGGAAAAATGTCGGGCGAAGGAGTGTGGCTCAAGTCCGCCACTCGTATTCTGACGTCAAAGGAAAATTCTGCAATGACTTCCCTCGCCACGGGCTCGTGCTGTGAGCGCATGAGCTCTCCCGGTTGAGAATTGGCGATTTGAGAGCACGTAGGAGTCGCCTCTCCACTTTCTCTGACCTGTGACTCCAACAGGCTCGTGAATCGTCGATTCTCAACGGATCGGCGATTTTAGAAATAAGGTCGATTCGTTCTCCGTCTCTCTCCAATACGCGCGGACCATTAGCGCACGGATCCCGCGCAAGCACGAAAAAAAATCACTTCACCGATCATCATAGCAACGCACTACACCGATGATCCAATCATCGTACCTTTATCACGCCTTTCCTATCGGATAATTTTCGATCGGTACAGGGTCGATATGTTCAATAAAAATCCACGATTTTTCGGACACTTCGCTAAAAGAGGTGTTTTTCTCCTGCCGCAAATATCCTTTGAATCAGCCCATCAAAGATTGGCGATAATCATCGTGGCTCAGCTTACAGCCATCACACTGTGGGCGGAGAAACGTTTCATATCGATCCACTCGTCTTAGGCGGGTTTTTCCGGAATGAACGCGACAGATATCCATCACAATATGTCGAGACATTTTCAAGAAATGGCGGATCGACGGATGACTGACTGGTGAAAATCTTGAACCGAAGGATTCGTGAACGAGAGGACTTGACCCTGTCTTCTCTAAAACTTCATTACTATCCCGATTTCTTTGTGCTTTGGGACGTATATGATTACTGGAACTGTGTGTGAAGTGGCGAGCAATTAATCGAATTTGCGACCGAGCGATTCTAGGTGTGGTCTTTCTCAGACTAATTCGATCAGGCTTGTTCCCGAAGACGTCCAGCGCTCCGTGGAAAATTTCTCCGAGCCTCTCCTAATCCCTCCGTATCGCCATTAGGGCGACGATCTATTCCTCTCATCGTTTCTCCTCATCTAAATATCATCGTCATCTTTCGTTCGAGAAGATTGGGAGAAGCCGATGTTTAGTAGAGCTTGGCATTTTGTGAATTTTTAGTTGTTCCATCCAGCTCGGAGACGTGACCCAAAGGGAGTTTTTTCTTTTATTTTTGTTGACCGGTAGCTCGATGTCGTCTATGTGTCTGTCAGTCTGCTCGCCCGTCCATCCTCTCCGCGAAGAGATGCCCTTAGTCGTCCGTTAATTTCAGTTAAATTTTTACAGCGTTTCGCTTTTTTATTATCGATTAGCGGATCGCCGCTGAGCTGCGGTCCAGAATTGTACCGAACGATGGAAGCTGCTGGTTCGGTAATTAAAATTCATGGCCATGGATTCGGTCCACTTAGCAGAGCTTTGACAGCCGATGACGGAAGAAGCAGAAGAACAAGCGAACGGGAAGAAAAGAAGCGCTCTGCAGACTTCGAGAGCCTCAGAGCTGCCGATTCCCTTCTTGCTCGTTGCTTCACAACAGTATAACCGAAAGAGCAAGCTATGGGATTCGAAGGTTCGGAGACGAGCGCCACGAGAAAAACCTGAAGCCGCAGTCGGGGCTCCAGTATTCGAGTCGTTTCTGAAGACCCGGAGCAAGCATAGAGAGTTCTTAGGCGGTGGTAGGACAAGATAGTCAACAATGGTCGCCGAAGTCGAAATTGCAACTCACTCAGCCGAAATCCGATTGTTAATCGGCGACGCTGTGGGCGAAGTGGTCGTTGCCGCTTCATTAAGCCGAAGGTGTGGCCGATGCGACTAATGATTCTTTTGTCTGACGTGACCCGGCCGTAAGACACCGCCACACACTCGCGTTGTAAACAACGAGGTATTCAGACAATCGGACTGATTTACAGGCGATCGCTTCTGGAGGGGGACGCACGCGGGAAGATTCGTATGAAGCACGACATCAACTTGGAACCATGCTTCACGCGGAAGGCGCAAACTCGGAGAAAGCGATTTAGAATGAAGCATACTCGACGTTCGAATGCGCGCTGCTCCCTGGCGTGACAAACTCTTAAACCGCGTGGCCAACATGATGGAGGACGAGGCGTTCGTCACCGGGGCAGCCCAGACATGGTTGGTTAACGTGGGGCGCAACAGATTCAGATGCTGGGCCTACTCAGTCATTCATGCGAGTATAGGGTGGGGAACGGGCAGCGAGCTAGGTATTGTTGCGAGCCAAGTATCAGCGGAGAGCAGATTGGAAGGCCCAACCAACCGGACCACTGAGGTAATTAGCCAATTATAATACTGCGTGCGACACTCGATTCGTGTCGCGCAATTGAGCGTCGCCGATGAAAGCATCCCCACCTCCACTTCAATGCGTTTGTGCCATCGAGACGATTTCTGCCCCGACGATTCAATCTGACCAGAGTGAGAGTTCGTTTTGACGGGATCTCACTCGCTTCTGGGACCGACTCCAAAGAGAGCGAATTCTTCCAAAGGGTAAAATCGAGGACAAAAATCAAGCGGAGACGTCACTCCATTTCTCTCTATACGGAGTAGCCACACCCAACGTTCCGGTCCAGATCCTAACTCCCCTAAAACGGCGAAAAAACACTCGTGGAAGCCGACGCCAGAACCTAAGCCCGTTCGGAACCTTCTCTGAGATCATTTCCCCGGAAATAGGATTGGACCAACATGGTGACGGTTCCATGGTCGCTCGTGTACCATGTTTACACAAAAGGTTCATGCAGAGGACTCTGAGGTGGCTGGACAGGTGCGTATGTATGTTTGCTGCTGGATCAGGCTCAGGTTTTTTCGCCACGTACCTCTACCCGGCGAGCCGTGGCGGCACAGCCGGATTCATAAGTTCAACGGTTCCATATCGTAGTCGTGTAGATTTATCATGGGCAGTGCACGGTACGCCCCCAGTGCTCCTTGCGCTACGTGCAAACAGGAGACAGTCGGTGACGGATGGTCTACTTGCTCGCTAGAGATTCGTCCTGATATTTGCGGAACGATGCTGATTATTTCCTCTGCAGACGATGAGAGAGTGAGTCAGGAAAAGTATACCACTTCCGATGCCCATCGAAAGACCGCCCGCGATAGGTTCCGGAGGATGGATTGGGATGAGGACTTCTTCGAGTGGGCTCGGAATCGTACTTTCCGGAATTGGGCGTTGGAGCATCGGTTCCACCCTGACTCCGAGATGTGTGAATGTCTCTCCTAGCGATCCGCTGCCCTTGAGAATGGGAATTCTATGCCTAGCGGGGACCTTCAGATTCCCACTGAATGCCCGAGCCATCAAATTTAACACATTTCCGAGACCTGAACTAGATGGTACATTAATGTTGTTTTTCTCGCTGTAGTTTTCGAATCAACTGATTTCGCTATCAGCTTAGTTCCGCCAGTGCTGGCTTGAGTGAGTTTTGGTGCTGTTTCCAACATGGATTCGTTCATCTCCACTACCTGATTGCTGCGCCGAGCTATTTACTCGCGTGATAAACTCTACGAAGTTGAAGACTACAAGCGATGCTCGTCCATTTTCGACAGCCCAGCTGATTCCGAACTTCCCAAAGACTTCCATGAGTGAGTCCGCGAATTCCCGGCTGAAAGCATCACTGCGCGTCGTCAACTACGAGACGGAGTGTACTGTTCCGCTTTCGACTCAGCTGAGCTCCGGGGAAGCGTCCGACTACAACAAAATCGAACGACAAAGCCAAGCTCCTACGTATCGTACACCAACTCCGAGTCAACGTCTGGGTAGATGGCGATCAGCCGGACATGCTCTGGTGTTGCTTTTGGCTTGCTTCGCGAGTTCTTGTGTTGTTATTGTCGTCGTCGTCGTCGAGAGCATAATACCATCAGAGTCATCACATTATACGCAGCCTATTACTGCAGTGATGTAGGGTATGCAGCAGGCGTAATATATTCGCCGCAAGATACCATCTACCTGGACAGGTACAAAACGAGGGGCGCAGAGGAGGGCCGGAGTAAGTGAGCGAGCTCAGTGGCAAACGTGGATCCAGTACGTAGTGGGCAGAGCGGCAGACTGGTAGCCGTCCATTAGCCTTCCATGTTCATCTTGTACAAGCTCCACCACTCATTTGTGTCGAGCCAAGCTCGAATGTGGGTTAGATTTTTCCAAATGGATGGCTGTGACATCCGAGCCGATTCTAAACGTCGACGCTCCGACAGCGATCCGGCAGTGTTGGGAGAAATATTTCCTTTCGTATGGTATGGTATCGTTTCGTACTAGTACCGCGGTCTTGGGGAGACTGGCGCAGCGCGACATACGCTACTGATGTTCGACGGCGCTTCCCTGCCCACCACTGCTCGGCTGTAAGGATACTTTCAAGGCCCCCTTGTGGAAGCCGCCGAAGATTCATCCTGAAAGCCATCATGCCAGGGCTGAGGGTTTGATGCGCACGCGCTCTGGAGAAGCGAGCTAGAGAACCACCGGGACAAAGCACTTGTCAGATTGGCTCCAGGTTAAATAGTGCCGCTGTGAACATCGATATTATTCGAATCGTAGCCGCGGGAATGCGAGGCAACCTTGTCCTTAGCCGGCCACTGCTGAATAATGTACCAGGCTCGGGAGGCGCATGCGCGAACCCTCCTACTCGAAGCTCTGCCTGTGTAGGAGATAGGAGGTGCTCTCGAAGCGTGACCAACTCACGTAGGCTCTGATTCGTTGTTAGAATCTCGGCCTATAACTTATATTAGGCCACTATCATTTTATGGCTCCGCTCGTCTACTCCGCTGGCTGGCTGGCAAGCTTACCAACTCGCCGGCGCCGTGCTCTCCCCGGCCTGCTCACTACGAACGGTCGAGCCACTAATGGAACACACGGCGGCAACCTCTATCCGACGACAGAAACGAGCAGAACGCCGTGCTCGCGATCACGATGTTTTACCCTGAACGTTTAGACCTGGTCCTCTGAATTCGCTGCCCTCTTAGTGCTACCGATTCGGAATCGGAGGTCTGAGCTCGAAGTCGGAACTGTGTTCTCGCTGATCCATTCGAATGTTGTAGAGAAACAAAGGTCTCCGCTGTCTGGCTCGGCGCCTTTCATTCCTCGGCCCGGAAGCGTTCAACCCGTGGTCCCTGAAACTTTTTCCGTCCCTTCAAATACCAGTTTATTGGCATCGACTGCGGTCTCCCTCTCTTCTATGCCCCATGCCTCGCCAGGGCGAAAATCGCGAGTACATCACTAGTCCTCGAATAGTAGAATAATTTCGCAGAGCCTCGGATTGCTAGCGACGAACGATGCACATTTCGGGGGTTTCGGCAGCGCGATCACGGTGAAAGTCCACCGTTTCGCGCTGAGCTCGTTGGCAATGCTGTGGCGCTAACGTATTCAAGCGACTCGTTTCATATCCGACAATATCCGCTCAGTTCAATATTGACCACTTGAACATGGAACCATCTATCCGGTCGGAAGCGTTCAACTCCTCTGGATCGTTGCTTCCACTTGACGTTGACAACTGGCAAGTCAGGACGAAGTGGTTTCGGAGCTACGGTTACAGCAAAGCCGCTCGCAGACGGTAATATGACGCTCTTCAGAACGTTCCAGTGAAGTGATTCTGGTCTACTTTCGATAAACTGACGTTGATAAACCGATCAATGGGGTAATCGCTGCTGGAAGCTCACTTCAAAAGTCTTCCGCAATCCCTTCCTCCGTTTATCCCCTTCTCGATTTTCTCTTTTCGCTGTGTTATCGTGTGCGTGTCTTTGCTGCAACGCTCCAGCATGGAAAACAAATTATCCGCTCCGACGAGGAATCTCTCAGCATTCCGAAGTTGTCTGGATCATGCCCAATTCACGAGCGTTCTGAACGGATTCCTGTCAAAGCTGTTTCCGTCAAACGATCGCCGAGAGAGGGGACAAACAGACGGCGGCAGCCACCGTAAACTCGGTACGGCCATTTCCCGGCTCCTCGGGGAAATCCGTCGGAGCCTCCGGAGCTCGGTGATTGCTCGTCGGACCTTGATGGCGAGCGTTCGACGGAGGCGAACGGCGAGCGTCCCCGGCGAGCTGTTCACCTAGAAAAGTTCGTCGCTGGAACTCTGCTCCGGAAGCAGAAGACCTGTTGCGCGACCTCCGTGCTCAAAGATGCGCTTCTGTTCGTACACTTGTTCATCGTTGTGAAAACCGCAGAGCGTATCGAAGCGGACCGACGAGAGGATAGGCGGCCGCCTGGCGAGCAGGCCGGTCCGCGCAGGCCGTTTAGGTGGCAGGTACCTGCCACAGTCTCGCACGGACACTCGCGCGCTCATCTGCGAATGATCAGAACGCCGCCTCCAGATGAGCGAATTTCAACATTGACACTTTGTTGAAGCTTGTTGACGCTGACCGGTTCCCCGTCCAGGCGTGAACGCAGCGCTCCGTTTTGCTGCGAAAACGAGAAACAAGTCGCGTGACACGCGGGGTGGAGAAGCTGGAAGCGTGGAACTCTTCGTCCTCTGAAAACGCTCTCGGTGGAAGAGATTATCCTGAACAATTCGATCTCAAGACAAAGTATCGCTCAGCACGCCCGGCAGCAAGCGAGCACCAAGCAAGAAAAGTCGCAGCCCCTGTTTACGGAATATGTTGAACTCCTGGGGACACGGTTTGAGATGGAGACACACGGGAACGCAGTCGAGTTTGAAAACAGGCCGCTCAGCGGATCCAGATTCAAAAGCAGCTGCGGTCAAAAATCGGCCCGTCACGGTGTTTGAATGTGCCGCGAACGGTTCCGTAGTCTCGCTCATGACCACCGAGGGCGCTACGGTATTCGGTTCGGGATTATCGATGAAATTTCGCGATTTTCGCGCGAGTCACCTCTGTGGGAAGCAGCAGACTCTCTGACAACTCCTTCAGCTCCTCTTTACGCTCGCCACGGGAGCGACGCCAGTTCCCAGTCCCTGCACACCGCAGGCTGTGAGCAGCTATGCGGTTCATGCGCGCGGGAGGAAAATCTCGTTGGTCACGCATTCCGCGGTAGTCGAATTCTCGCGCGTTCCCATCCGACTGTGGGTTGGGAAGGAGAACTCAGAAGTCTTTGCACATCGCCCTAATCGGAACCTTTCGGGTCGAACGAAACCGGTTCACGGACGGACAGACGGACGCATGCATGAGGTGGGACAGGAACCGGTGTGGGATGTAGTCAAGTTCTAGCCCAGCGACCTTGCGGTACTCGAGGCGTCACTGAGCAGTTTAGTCGTCCATCTGATGTTTGCTCTTGTCTCCGATGCTCCAATGCTCTGATCCACATGGCTGGTGGAGAATGGCCGAGAGCCCAGTCGACGCCGACACACTCGCTTTGACACTTTCACACATTACGAAGGCACAACATCATGTGTCGCGTGCTCTCATCCACTTCGGTGAATTCTGAACCACATCTGCTTCGTTTAGGAAGCGCATCGAGACAGAAACTCTGAAACCGTTCAGCGGGATTTTTAATCCGGGAGGGAATCTGAGACAACTCCCGATCCCAATCAGGAGCCAGAACAAAGCGGTTTCGGTTCTTCGGTTTCGGTCGCCTAATACTCTTCGGCAACTCAGTGGCACCCCTTGGTCGAAAACTTCCGAGTTGGCTGAATGAGCAGAAGTCGGGAAATGTTCTGAAACCCTCAGAGAAGTTGGTGAAGATGGAAACGGCAACAAAAGCGGGTTGATTAGAATTGGAGGCCTGGATTTGTTCATGGGCTTTGTTCCAATGGACGACGAGTCGTCGCGCAAGGCCGATCCCGATTCTCTGCTGTGGGGCTCTGATCTGGAAAATGACCGCTTGGAAAACACCCCGGCAGACGGAACGACAACGAATGCGAGAAAGTGAAAATTGAGAATTCTTGCTCCTAATCCTCATGTTCCTCGGATCAGCGAGCAGCCGCTGTCAAGCCAGACGATTCCCATCGGGAAGTTTCTATCCCAGAGGCTCCCCTTCAAAGTCGAGGAAGTTTTCACAGAAAATTGATTCCAACCGGAAAACTCGCACACTCCGTACTGAACCGAAATCCGTCGCAACTTGTCTCGTAGGCGACGCAGACGAATTATCCGTGCCGCGCTGTGTGTGTAGACGTTGGTTTCCGTTGACGTAGAAACCAGTCCCTGGATCGGTGTAAGAACAGGAGCAACGTGGACGCGGCGCGCGCGCTCGAGGGCTGGCGCTCTCTTTCCTCCGGAGAAGACTCCGATTCTACAGTAGGCGTCTGGTAACTCCGTCGGCTCCGATCCCGCCCGGGTTCTTCCACCGGAGGATCCCTCCTCGGCGGCGTTTCTGCACTCGTGCGTCATCCGTTAGAAGCCGCCACAGATAGGCGGCAAAGGATTCTATCGTGTTTTCGTGGCTGCTGACATTCGTTCGTTTGTCAGCCATTCTACCATCCGTTCGTCGTCGCTGAAGTCGGAGCTGACGGCAGATGGCGAGCGCACGGTCGCCCGTCTCAGTGTTGTGTCGTCGCTCACCGACTTCGGACGACTTCTGACTGAGTCGCTGGCTGACTGACTGACGAACGGACGGACGGACAGGATCGCTGGCTACCTGGCTGAAGGAAGGGAAAAAATAGAAGCTCATCCTCTTCAAGGGAACCTCACCCACGATCGGGCTTAGGAAATTTTCGCCGAGTTCGGCCGTTTTTGTCCTGGCTGTGCCTGACGATGAATAGCGTCGGAGGCCGCCGTAGCGTGTATTTTTTTGGCCAGAGCTTTTACCAGATGGCCGCCGGTTCTTACTACAAACCTTCAATGAAGCATCTCAATGCACGACAATTCAGAACCGTATTCTGCTCGCCGGGATAGAAGTTCTCCCCTCGCGGCGGATCCCCGTCCTCTTATCTAGCAATGTCTGAAGACGATGGAGCAATCGAAGCGATTCGGAACGATCGACTCGCAGATAAAGACGAACCGGAGATCTTCCCCATGAGCGCGCGTTCCGATCGCTCGCTCGTCTCGTGCGGGACTCGGGGTCGGGGTAACTCTTCGGAAGGGGGGCGGGGAAGAGGGACACCCGGTCTTGGAGAAATCTCCTCCATTCGTTCCCAAGAGCAGAACTCCATCTCTTGCTACGAAGTCCCCCTCGAACGCCGCGCTCGGGCGCTGGAATTCGTCCTTTGTTTCCCTTTCTTCCGTGAAACGCGACAGGAAGTTTTCCCCCTTTCAGGTTGACGAACCCTCCCCCCATTGCTCTCTGCGCGGCCGTGAGTAAGTGAGCGGGCGGGCGAGTGAGTGAACGAGCGAGGGACCGACGAGCACTTCACGAAGCTCTCACCCTGCGACGTTGTGAGCCAATGGGATCACCGCTGAACGGCGACGTCAGCGCACCTCATTCGCTCTGGGCGGCGCTTGTGCCATCTACGGCGCGGTACCGTGGGCCCTCTGGACTAGTGCACGTCTTCTGCTTAGTGTAGTGTGACGGAGTGCCGTTCCTCAGGTGGCCCGTTCAGGATTCAGCATTGGATTAGAGGTAAGTGTGTCTTGCAACAGAAGAGTGGAACATCGTCGGGCCGGCAGACAGACGGACAGACCGAAGCAGCAAGCAGAGGGGAGGATTCTGTCGTGGTGGCAAGGAGTCAGAGCGCGGAGTTCCGACGTCTTCCCAGTCGTTGCTTGCAGTTCCTCGCTACCGTTCACGATTGAGCGGCGGGTTTCATCGTCGACGGATACGATGAGCGTGAAGTTGTACGACGAACGTTAGAATGGTGTCGCTGAAGTCTGCCTAAATGTTCTCCGAGACTGAGATCGTCTGCCTGTTCCACACAAGGATTAAAAGTTCCTAGTGAGCTCAACCAACGTGCAACAGAACCGTGCGGCTGGAGACGGCCAGCGACCCGAAAGTTCAATCTTCAAGTGGTAGGGCTCCCCGTGAAGCGCTCTCACACTTACCCACCTACTCTCAGAGCCCCTGGAATACTATGATGTGAGTGAATCGCTGCGGTGACAACCGAGAGTCGGAAGCTCCAACGGAAACTCCTTCCAGTTCGGAGGAATGAGCCTCGGGGAAACTTCTCCAAGGTCTCACTGAAGAGTGTCCATTCAGTTCGACGGAATCCACGAAGATCGCTGTGGCGCGCTCAAGTCGAGACACAGACTGAGAAACGAGCAGCTCGCGAGTGGGTCTGAAGATCAGGATATTCTCGTGTAGCCCCCCCCCCCCTCCCCCCTCTTTTGCTTCAAAGGGGAGAATCGCCCCAGTGTGCAGTGAATCCCACGACCGACAGATCAATCAATCAACGAATCGATGAATCTGTGAGTTTACAGCGCCGCCGAGCGCTTCCAGAATCCGAACGGACACTGGCGAATGTCGCTTGAATCCACCCTCCGAAGTGGCTCTGACAACCTTGCCGCACATTTCAGAATGGTTTCCCGCTGGAATTGGTGGTCTGAGCATTGAAGCATTCAAATTAGTGGCTTCGAGACGTTCGCTCGCCCGCTCGCTGTCGTGCCATATATTTGAGCAGCGCTGGCGTTCGTTGAATCTTTTTTCCGAAAGCCTAAGCATTTTGCTATGAAGTCGCGCTTTTTTGAGGAGTCGATTGATTGCCAGCTGCGGCTTCAGACC
Source organism: Phytoseiulus persimilis (assembly GCA_037576195.1). Classification (NCBI taxonomy): domain Eukaryota; kingdom Metazoa; phylum Arthropoda; class Arachnida; order Mesostigmata; family Phytoseiidae; genus Phytoseiulus; species Phytoseiulus persimilis. The sequence continues at coordinate 6,117,998 of CM075104.1, forward strand.
GAACTTGCATCGCTCCCTCCTCGGCAGAATATCGACACGTCATTCCAAAGAGGTGGTTTCGCTGAAGAGTCTGCTCCACTCAAATAATACACCGGTCCCTCTCTGTTTTTTCTCCAACCTGAACCCTCCGGTCCAGGTTGCAGCCCCGCAATTCCGCCGACAAAGCGACAATGGCGTCGATTCCACGATGGATCGAGCGCGATTCGTCCACAGATCCTCCCTCCGGGGAAACGAGCCGATCAAACTCGCGTCTCTACCTTCACAGTCAATTAGTTGGATAGCGATCTCGCGGGATTCCGGTCTTGCGAATGAAGCACCCCACGGGCACGCTTGGAACCGGCCTTCTGGACCCTCGATCTCCCCCCGGTCGGAGTTGTACTTCGCACCCGAGAGCGCGCTCCATCGTGTCCCGAATTATTCAGACGTTCAAGCTTTGCCGCTGATCCATTATTCATCTGACCGCTTGTGACCGCTGAAAATGATTGCGAGTTGTCAAGGGAGCGTTCGTGGTGACGATTCAAGAGGTCTCAATCGCGGCAAGGTGTTGGAATAGAGCGTGAAAGTCAACGCGAAACGAACGAAAGTGATAGCCCGAGACAGGGGAGTGACTCGGGAATTTTCTCTTCATCTTCGAACAACAATCTGGAAATAGAAACTACCGAACGCGTTTTCTCCGAAAAAACAGAGAATTTCGGCCTGTGAACAACACCCCACCGGCGATGGCCATCGGATGTAGTTGCGGACTGTCTGGCCCTTGTCGACGCAGTCATTGTGTGCTTTTGAGCTTAGCATTGACCGTCCCCGACCGGAAGCTCCGATGGACGCGAGCACGGACACGATCCCGATGCAAAATCATTGTGAGATCCCTCTGCTTCCAGCACCGGGAGATCTTTTGCTCTTCTGAGCTCTCTCCCAAGGAGCTCAGATGGCGGGAAGAAGGCGGGGAACACCGACCTAGTCCCCGATAACGATTCGACAGAAGTCGGCGTCGAGCTTCACGATTGCTTCACACAGCCACTAGCCGATGTCGGTACTGTAGACAGAATAGTACTCGTCGATGAAGAAGACGAAGAAGAAGCAATCTTGGTTTTGTAGTGAGAAATTCGTGTCAATCTGCGCTCGTCTGAGTTCGTTCCGTCCCTAGCTGGCCGCAACGGCCCGGTCTTTCCGTCGTGGATTGTCGTTGTCGACGTCGCATCCAAAAAGAACCTCATTTGTCGTCGCGGAATCAAAATCTATCTGTCGGCGTGTGAGTGTCTGTGTGAATTCGGCCCCAAAATAATATTTGTTAATCTTGTGTTGTTGTGTTCACATCACACAGAATTCGGATCAGTCGTGACTGTTGGACTGCGGTGCCCGATTTTCGGCCGTTCGGCAGCAGCTCGACGGATGCTCTCCTCCTCAACGGTCGCTCTTCGGCGACGAGTGCGAAGGCAGCGGGCAACAAATCCCTTTAGCAATTTCAGGGGACATTTCTGACCGCAAAGTCATGCCTCGCACGCGTACGCTCCAAATGTGGGCTTGACGGAATACTTGTCACCGCGTCGTCTGATCGCGGAGCTTCCAATGTCTTCCATCTCCGATTTTCGATCGACCGAAAGGGCACATGCACACACCTCCGCCGCCGCAACATTAGCGACGACAGAATGTTTGTGACGATTTTTCGGGTCTCAAAACCGCTGCCGGAGCCACCGATCGGGTTTGCGGCCTGCGCTCGGATTCCGATACGACTTTGGCAGGTACCGTCCGGACGAGAAGCGACAGGAAGAAAAAGGAACGATATCCGATCGTTGGCTCAGCTCTTCGCTCACAACAATCTCTAATCGGATACTGCGTCTTGTATTGCTTCTTCTGGTCTTGTCTCCTGCTATCGGCGTCCGTGCAGAAGATACCTGTGTCCGATCTCAGATCGGACGCAGAAGAGGACCACCACCACCATCACCGCCGCCACTTGTCTCGCTGCGGTGAATAAAAATTAATGATGACATCCAATCGCTTCGGAACAAGATAACTCACTTCGACCGGCTGAGCCAACGTAAGCTCGCGGCAATCCTGGACGCTATGCGACCGTCCCGTACCGGCGCCAAGCGCGGTGGCTCGATGCCGAGCGATTCGAGCCCCGCTCGGCATTCGTCCGCTCTTTTCCGCGAAATTTTTCGCTCGAATCACACGCGTGCCTCTGCGGCGGCCGAATTCTGTCGCGAGGGATCCGGCCGCGGAAGAAAAATACCGAAAGCCGGATTCCTACTCGGTACGTTCTGCGAAACCGAACTCGTGGGCAACGTGACTCTCGGACTGGAGAACCGTGTCAGAGAAACACGCTCCGGTCCCCATCGAAACGCAGCTTCGTCGAGGAATATAGCGATGCCCCATCCTCGTTAAGTTCGAGGCAGCGTCCCAGCGGCGACGGAACTCCACTTCGGTCGCTTGTGGACTTCTGTGGCGCCGCCGCTGCTGCTGCTGCTACGGCGCCCGCCGCCGATGTGAGCCATTGTCCGTCATGTTGTTGTTTCTGCTTCTGCAATTAAGTGCCTCCACCCGCGCCAACATCTAAAGCTGGCAGTTTCTTTTTTTGTCTGTTTCCTAGCGGCCTGGCCGTTTCGCTCGCGAAAGATAGCCAAAGTACCAGAGGCTCCTGCCCGGATTATTTCGAGGGAGAAGTCCCTCGGTGGGCAAGTTCTCATGGGGCAACGTCAGTCGACACGCTCCGTCCCGCCAATGGATTTTCCCGCTGGAAACAACGTACACCGAGTCGGCGGGATGGGAGGCACGAGCGTTTGGAGCACATGCGCGGCCCGGCCACGAGAAGGGCCATGTGTCGCCCCTGTTCCGAAGCAGCAATCGAATCACAAATGTTCGGAACAAGTGCGCTGTCGAGAATCGCTGCGCAGCTCTTCAGATTATGACGGCCGAGCACCACACGGGGCGAGACTCGGTTATTTGTTGTCCGGTATCGCGCGTTAACCAACCGGTCGGTCGGTCGGTCGGGGAGTAAGTCCGCCACCTAGTTAGTTTGAGGCACAAACGATCGTCCAGATCAGCTGCTTGAGTCCCTTTGCCGTGGAGCCGTCAACGGCTGTCTTCGCGTACGGTGGCGCGTGGCTCCAATTAATGTATCAATTTCGCTCTTCTCACGGACAGACAGCTCCGGGGAGCTCGGAAGAGACGACATCGTTAGCTGCAGCTGCTGAAGACGGTAGCCGACGGCGAGCGACGACGACGACGATCAGAATGAAAGGAAGAACATCGAATCGATTGGACGGTCCCTCAAGCCCGCCCGCCCGCTTGCCCGCCTGCAGCCGAACCGCGAAGGCCGAACGATCTGGGTGCGGTTTCCGACTTTTTGAGCGTTCACGGCGCTCTTCAACGGGACTCGCCCCCACGATTCGCGCGACTTCGATCATCCTTCATCACTGATAATGAGACGAGCGCCGATCATGGGATGCGCTTCCCGTTTATCGCAGTGCAGAAATTCTTCGCTTTCGTTTGACGACGCGCGCTCGTTGGCACTTCAGGCCTGAATTCGTTGTCGTTCGCCGTAGGTTCGGTTTCGGAGGTGCCCTGAAACCGCAGGGGTACTTAAACGGATTCGACGGCATGAGGTAACGTTTTGGCGCCTTTCCGTTGCAAATCCAACCGTTGCATCCGCCGAGCCGTCTGTGTAGTGGCTGACTGAGTGAATGAACGCTGGGCCCCGGCTCAAATCGTCCTTTTTAAAAAGCTGCGGCTGCCGTTGGCCTATGGCAGGTGAAAGCCGGGTTTCGGCTCGACAACGTTACCGAACTGAAAACGCAACGGTCTCCAGCCGGGCAGATGCATGCATGCACTGCTCACAATCTGCTGCCGCGCCTTACTGAAGTCGGTTCCCCGACGGCGTGGCTTATCGCCGAATTTCACAGCCGAGATTCGCCGTTTTTCTGCTCAAGCCGCCGCTCGACGGATGTCGGTCGCGCGCGCGCGACCCTGCTTGTTTCTCTGAGTGTGAGAAATCTCTTGCCAGCGGCCGCTGAGCGCGGGTTTCGAACGAGAGAAGAGGAAGCGTCGAGCAGTGTTCCGAACGAGTTTCTTCATCGGGCTGCTCAAATCGGAGAACATATAACTTCGACAGTTAGGTTAGCGATCGAGCGCGCGCGCACGAGCCCTACTCGAGGGAGAGCGCGCCGGAGTTGCTTGATGAGTCGGTCGGAGAGGCCAAGAAGAATGAGAAGACGAGATGTAATGACGGCCTCAATGAAATTGCTACCTACACTCCGAACCCATCCAAGCCAACGGCTGAGGTGGCAGAAACCACTACAGCCATCTAGCCAGCATCGCCGAATCCAGCGGCACCGTCAGCAGCAAATAACGGTCGGGATGATACCCACCTACCTACCCTCCACTAGAACACAACTCTCAACAACCAGATGGTGTATTGTTGTGGTCCTGATCATGGTGAGGATGATGATGATTAACCATCATCAGCGGCACTAGTTCCAGTGGACGAGGAGTGATCGACGGTTGGAGCTGCCGCCGCTGGTCGTCAGTCACCATGTTATCCTGGTGGTGGTGGTGGTTGCCGCTGCTGCCGGTCATTGTTGTTGCTTTGCTGTTGAATCAGCCGGCAATAACTTCCTGTACGGCGGCGACGACGACGACGACGTGGTAGCCGGACCCCTCATCTACGTTTCCGTCGACAGTGTCGTTCAGCTGCCGCTGAGGACTCTTCGAGCACCCGTCGTGGTCAGCCCGAAACGGGTGACGACAACGGGCCGTCGACTGGTTCGCCCGTCCTGGAACGACTTCGGACGATCACGGCCGAACGCGATGGTCTCGGAAGCCAGACCCGGGTCCTTTCGATGGATCGCGTGAAACTGGCCGATGCGAAGAGAGGAAAAATGTCAAGAGGAACATGAATCGACTCCACTGCTACGATGCATGCGCGTCTCCGATCCGAAAGCAAAAGATTTTCGTAGACGAAACGAGGGTGACCCAATACAGCACGCGTCATTGAAGCCGACGCCGCCGCCAAACCGAATTTGCATTTCGTGGTTTCCTGTGAGTGACGCACCGAAGGAGACACCACCCTTTGAATCAAAGGCTTAAGAGACGAGATCCGCGCGCGGGTCAGAGAATTACGTTCGACGAAGTTTGCCAGTAGTGGAAGGAAGCCGAGGAAAAAACCGCCCGGACCGCCGGAATTCTCGTCCCGCTCATCCCCAAAGTCTGGAACTCTCCTGTTTTGGCAAACAGTTTGGAAGACAGTCCGCTTTATTACGGTTCTATTTTAGCTACGTTCCGTTGTGGTCTTCGTGGCGCGTGGTCAGCGTTGCCTTGTATCAGATGCTCGACATGTCAACCGTAGTTACGCGGTGTCCGAGCTCTTTGAACAGTGCCGCGGTGATTCCATCGAGCTCGCTGGCAGCCTTTTCTTCTGGATCTTCTCGGCGGAGAGTAGCGAACGCAAATTTCGTCCGCATCGAATCTGTCTTGGTTTTCTCTTCTTGCGTGCCACAGTTGTAGTGGTTCCAGCCAGCTCGTAGACTGTCTGCCGGTCCGTCCTTCGTCAGTTACTCAACAGCGCTGCTCCGTTCCGACTAAGGCTAACACTTGACTTTCGCGATTTCTCTTGCGATTAAACACTCGGAATCAGACCTTCTTAGAACATAGTAATTGTTCGACATTGGAATCGCGTCCAATTGAAAAATGTGTTATTATAACTGGGGGCAATCACAGCTTTTACGATTCGGGCGAAAATCGAGCGAGGCAAGACCGCTTTAAGATCCGGAGGCTGACGAACACTCGGAGCCGTGTCATCGCGAATCGATGAACGCCGACGGGGAAAGTGAGCGAGAGCCTGTCCGCACTTGCCGCCAGGTTTGGCAAATACCAAGGAGGAGAAAAACTACTAAAAATCAACATATCAAACACACGCAGAGGTGGCCTGCGATGTTCGCTTCCTCGAGCGAAGCGTACAGGGAGGCGTTACCCTCATTAAGTGCTAGTTAAAGAGCTACTTTATCGGCAGTTTGGCCTGACTTAACCTGCTGCCTCCGCCGCCGCCTCTACCACGATAAGCTGATCATGTAGAGTGAATCGACACAGTGAATCGATGAAACGATGCACTTCGATGCTTGATCGATCGCTAAGGGTATAATGGCTCGGAACTCACGCCCAGAGATATCGGTTAGCGGATTTTATTGGACAGCTTGTCGGAGGGACTCGCGAACTTTTGCCTCGCTGCTCACCTCCATACCCGCTCTTCTGCTACGTTCGGTTGTTCCTCTTCTCGGAGCTTCTCCCGCTACGACTAAAGATGGATCTTTGAATCGATGAGGGTGTGGTGTTTCTTCCTCGCTCGTTGGCAGGACATTTGACACTCGACCACGATCGCGATAATTCTGAAACATCCGCACCAGGGGCAAGGTTGATTTCCTGGTTTCCTCCCCTTGGCAAGCCGATCTTGAAAGAGACTCTTCTCAAAGGAAGCAGCAGACCGGGGCAAATCGGTCAGGAGGTCGCATCGATTTCTACAGAAAAGACATGCATCATTTCTGTTATCAGCGACAGAGAGGTTTTGGAGTGAAAATCCACTCGAACCGAATGTCGGCGGTTCAGCCAAACACTGGAGCAGGTTCTGGTAGGGAGCATTCATCCCTGGGAGAAAGTGAATCCAACGGTGGAAGGCCCTCCGCTTGGTTGCAACGAAGCATGGCGGGAAAGTCTCATTTTGAAAAGTGAACTCCTCTCAAAAACTCAGCCGCGGCGGAAGCGGCACGGCGATGGGGCAGCAGCGGCGGCGGCGGCGAACCCTTACCATGAACATGTGAATCGGTTTTTTAGCTTTCCTAAACGAGACCAACGGCGGGGTGTTTGTCTATCGCGCCGAGGAAGACACTGTCGCAAAACGTTCCTTTTTCATCACGTCGGGGAACGGTTGGACTGGGGTGGATTTTCCCAAGCGGAGCTCGCGTCAGGACGGCAGCCAGAGAGGAGTTCGCCTCTCGAGAGGGAAGGATCTCCGCGTTAACGCAGGTTTCCTAGTGAGGAAGGCTGGTCATCCTGTTCATGGAGCAGCGACATCAAAGCCGTCCTGATCGATCTCCCCATCGATCGATCGACGCATGGAAAGTCGCTGTGAACATTCGCTATTTCGGTGCGGCCCGCGGAGCCGTCACTCAGAACTCAGGTGTCATCGGTCTTTTGTCCTTGAAACCGACGTCGCTCCTGTGCTTTCCGAACTGAAAACGCCTCTCCACATTGCCAGCAAACAGGAGAACAATAGATTGCCGTAGTGGCGAATACATCTCCGAACGTGCCGCCGCGCTGCTTCTGATGCTGAAGGCGGGCCACCCTCGCAACCACCAGAAACTCATCGCATTGATAGGGCGCTCGATAACAGAGTCGTTTCATAACGTGAATAAGTCAGCGCCGGTGTACAGGGCCAGCGGGCTGGATCCTGGTCCTTAAGACAGCCGCGGGCTCTCTGAGCGAATCCCTCGAGCGGTCTCCGGAGCGCCGCCACCACGATGACTTTGACAACGTAAACAGAGAAAAGAGCAATTTTCAGACGACTTGGCGGCTTGCTCGCTCGCTCGCTACCGCAGTAGCGTAGTCCCCTCAATTGCTCTGCATCCGGAGAAGACGAGAGGATCTGGGGCCTCTTTTGCTTGTGGTGCCGCCGCCGCCGCCGCCGTCGCTGTTACCGGTGGTGGAGCCGGTGGTGGCGTGGGTGAAAGGTACTCTGATGGCAAGGTGCCGACGGTCGTCATAGAAACTACGGGCTTTAATGGGACAGCTACGACAAGCGCTGCTCCCTCCCGTGCACTGAGGTGAGCCAAGCAGCCAGTCAGACGAAACTGGACGGAATTAAAATAAGAAACACTTCGGTTCCCCTCCCTCCGGTCCCGATCTCGCCGATGCGGGTCCTCGATCGGGGATTTGTTGTTTTCGAGTGAGCGCCGCACGGATGTCAACTCACACCGTCAGAGAACGGAAGCCTTGAAATCGCCAATCCCACTGAACTCGACTCGAGAACGCAATCCACTCGGATCGGCGGACGGAAGAACGCAGCAATCGATCGACAAACCCGAACGCAAGGATCGTCGGCGGCGGCCGGCTCCTTTCCGATGCTGGCCGTGTAGGAAGTGTGACACACGCTCACGCATAGGAATATTCATGGGAATCGCGCGAATCTTTTTATCATCATCATTATTGTCGTGCTCGGTTGTTACTGAGCGCGGCAGTGTTGGCAAGTGCCAAAAGCCGCGCGCGCGCACACACACACAAACGAACCAATCAAACAGACGGCCAACAAGTAGGCGCATTTAAGATCTGGGGACAGGACACAAAAGCTTTTGTTCGTCGTACAACGCCAACAGCGACACCGAGCGCTCCTCCGACCGAACGACTTCAATTTCCCTCCGAGATAAAGTGCTCGGCATAAAACGACGCCTCCGCACAACAGGTCTTCATAATAATGGGCGGTCCTCGGCCGGTGGAAATCTCCTTTGATTCTTCGGTCGTGCTCGCTCCGGCGGCCGCGCCAGCCTCCGCGCCACAGCTTCTCACGATCCGATACTGCGGGAATTTGTAGCTTGTTGCGCGAAAATCGTGCTCGGTGCCACACCGATCGCGAGCGGCTGTCAACACCGGGATAAGTGCCTTCATGACCGGTGTCGCAGATGAGCCTGACCCCCGATACCGTCCAGTACGGGCGCTAAAAGCGCCGTCAACCCGGAGTGCCCTAAAACAGCAACGACGGGGACGGCGAAACCTAGCGGATGAGGTGCTCGGGTCAAAGCTCGCGACCCGAGTCGCTCCGTCGGCAGGTTGGCCGCGGTTGCGAATTGACGTCAAACAATGCTCTTATTGACCTGATCCCGTGGAGCTCCGAACAGCGGCCTGGGGTCGGGTGCGGCGGCGGCGGCCATCGACAGGATGAACCCCAGAGCGTGGGATCCTGGAGCTGCTCCTCCCGCAGAGATTTCGGTCAAGGAGTCTCGGAGACTTTCAACTCGCCGGGTTCTGCTTGTCCGTTTTGAGCGGCTGTGTGTTCCAGCCAATAGCGATTCCAGTGTCAGTGGTTCCAGTTGGCTACCTCGCCGAGTCAGCGAAGTGAACCGGGCGGGCAGGCAGTCAGACAACCAGGCAGACCCGTTACTCGAAAGCGCCCAACTCAAGGCCGAGAGGGAAAGTTTTGCATGATTTCTTTCTCAGAGGCCGTCAAAGCTTCCGGGACGGCTTCGATGGTGGCCAGACCCGCGGCGACGCCTCCTCGAGATGGGGTCCGATCTCCCCGAGAACGGACCGCGGTCGGTCGAGCCGCAACCCCACACACTTCGTCAACAGAGCACGTGTGACGACGCCTTCCACGGCCACAAATCATGATGCTCCGACAGCCACACATGCGAACAACGACTTCGAAAGTCCAAACGGGGGTGAAACAGTACGGGGGAAAGGGGGGGGGGGGAAGGCGTCTGACCTGCTGGCTGTTCCCACACCTCCCCGCCGTGCAACTCAGCGCCGGTGACGCTCTGGAGAGCACGCAGGTGCTCCCGGAGCCGGGCGACGTCAACTTCTCGACGGGCTGACGTGAATAGCGAGCGATAAGTGAGAGCTACGAGAAACTAAAGCATAAATCTCCCCGATTCTAGGTCTACTGGAAGCTACGGACCGGATCTGAAGTTGAGACTCCTGGATCCCGCGACGTTGGGATCTCAACCGGGAGCGATATCGCTCGACTATCGGTCCGGTGAAGTGGCCACGACGGATCTCATCAGTGGATACCCTCTGGGCGGAGGCGGCGTGGAAGCCCCTCTCGCTTCAGTGGGACTCGGGGTCTACCCGACGATGTCCGCCGACCACGACACGGCGGTTTATATGATGGAGATGCAGGGCGTCCCTCTGCATAATCACGTCTCCCCTCCAGCCAACGATCCTGAACAGGAGAACAACAACAAGGCGGCCAAAAAAGGTTAGTTCTGTTGTTATCGCGTGGATCCTGCGCAGGTCCGTACACCTCTGTCCGCGATCGTAACTGCGGCTGTTGTTCCAGCAGCAATTAGGGTAGACGTGAGCGATCAGGTCGGGAATTCCTCGAGATAGTCAGATGATGATTCAACGGTCGGCTCAAGTTGGCACAGTCTTGAAAGTTAGGACGGTGCCACAGACGCAAGAAAAACAACTCGTTCAAGGAAATCCCGCTCCAGCGAATAGCGAAATACGATTTCATGATCGCTAGCGGGGCAGAGTGGGGTTTAGTTTTGAAAGAGATTCGCTCGAATTGTTGCCAAATGCTGGCCCGACGTCGCACTGCGCGTAGCGTATCGAACTGGAGCTAACGAATAGTTGATACTATTCTCTGAAAATGCATTAACTGAGGAATCGCGCGGATTTATTGTCGATCGCTTAGTTAGCTTCGGACAGCAAAATAGAGAAAAAGGTGATTGCATTCAAGCTCGGCACTGACCGCAGGGTACTTTTGCTCGCCGGCCGGTCGGTTGGTTGGTGAACTGGCGGGCGGAACTATAACGTTGGAACATTGAAACAAATCGCCAGCTCTATACCAAAAAAAAAACTTCTGAATTTCTGTTGCGGACGAACAACAATACGCAGATTACTTTCCGCTCGAGTGTCACGCGAGGAGGGGGTTTCAATGTCATCGAGTTTCCAGGTTCCTTATGCTGCTGTCTCTTTTTCTGATATTGTTTATTGCACGCGGCTTTGTTTCGGACCGAGCTCAGGATCTAGGCTGAGAATTCCTGAGCTGCTTCTCCGTCTTGAGCGATCTGCTCCGCGCATCGCGGCGCAGAAGTGTTTTTGAGGCGCGAACCGGAGGGACGGCATACCGAAGGTACGGAGACGGGATGCGGAAACATCGTTCCTCACGAACGAGGTACACAGTTCTCCGACTCGGTCCCAGGAAGGGACCGGTTGAGTCACGAGACACAACTCGGGTCAACTTGAGGTCCATGGCCTGGTTGATGAATCACAGGCAGCAACTTATCAGCTCGTAAACGTACTTCGTGCGGGAACTCTTCAAGTTGTGAGTTTCATTCGATTTTTTCAAAGCACGAGGCGACGGTATTCACCAGCCAGGCCTCGAAGACGACGGCCGAGTCGAACGGCGAACTAGCGCTTTTCCGTTGAAGCGCTGTAACCAGGCAAGCTGTCCGGTGATTCACTGCATCATGAGATGGCTTTGGCGGAGCACCGGAAGCGGATCGGTGCTTTCAAGAGAGTGCTCGACAGAAATCTGTATCGAGGGGAACAAATGTGCTCGGGACGAAAAGCACGCAGGGAGGAAGCGAGCGCTCAGGAGGACGCACGAGTTCGACTGTTCAGAGAGCGCTCTCGGCGTTTGGATCTCGTGAAAGAACCGGGTCCGGAACCCGGGCCCGACGATCGGTCCTCGCATGCGACAAGGTGCTCGGAACGCGTGATTTTTCTGAACTCGGTTAATGTGGACCTTGCGTGGAGTTGCCAGCTACGGAGAGCAAGACCGCTTGTCCGGTCCACCAGGTCCTAAGCAAGAGGCCCAGCGCACCTGTATACTTCTTCTTACACCTGGACGTCGCTGTGCTAGCGACGACGCCAGTGCACTGCCTCAATGGATAGCACTATTACGTTAATAGTCACCCCGATAACAGTTGCTGTGCGCAGTTGCCGCAGCCACTGCAACGACATCCATACGAGTGGCGTTACAAGCTTCCACCGGCTTCTACAACTACTCCGCCGGAGCCGACATTAATGAGCGATGCTTCATTAGACCAATATGGCGGAGAGGGAGGACCGTCTGCTCGAAACGGAGGTTGACTGAGGTCGTTTCATTCCCGCCGGGGCGTTCTGCGGGGCGAGTCTGTATCAAAATAATTGCACGGAGCAACGCGTCCGGAATTATTCTGACAGTGGTCGCCAAGGCACGAGATAACAACTGCGGGAGGTTCGTGGGCAGCAGTCGGACTACCTGCCGCCGCCGCCACTGTGAGATATGCTCTCAAGGCTAGCTGCGCTTGAACGGGGCTCCAGACAGCTGGGTGACGCTGAGCCAATACAACGTCGCTCGAAGCCCACAATTTCGTTCGCCGAACAGCGACGTACGCTGAGACCCTCCGTCGGATGTTTGCCTGCATGGCTCCACACGTTTCCCTTCCGTGAGATTCACTGCGACTCAGATTTTTGCGCGTCGAGCTTCCACGATGCCGGAAGGAATGGACACTGCTCAGACCCTGGATCTCGGATAGCGGCGCGGATTGGCACTCACACAGAACCGCGTTCGTATTTATCCGATATTCCGTGCCAAACGTAACGAGCGAAACACTGAAACGCATCGAGAACACACGGGGCCAAACTTCCTCGCGAACTCCTCGGAAGGAAAAGCTTTTGGTAACCTTTGAATTTTTAGCCCGGCGGCCACCTGCCTTCAAAACGTTTTTTTTTTTTTGATTTATATCTTCGTCGATTCAAGTGAGGAAAGTTGGCGACGGAGCTGGCAGCGCCAACAACCGAGCAACGAATGAGCGGATGTTTTAGACAGAAAAAATAGCCGCCAACAACAGCAACAAAGGCCGCAGTGGCACAACTTAGTCGGAGTCGGATTCCCATTTGGACGGCCGACGAGCTAGAATCAATGAGTTCTTATTCGGTTACACGCGGACAACGGAGACCCTGTCCCGATAGAGACGTCGTCCTGTTTCAAAATCCGTGACCCGAGAGTTCCGGTGAGTCCGAATCGGTTCCATGCTCTTCCCGGAGCCGCTCCGAACGAGCATTTCGAAGATTCCCTACCAAGCAGCGATGCTGCACGAAAGTTCTGCGCTCGCGCAATTCTCGAAATCCGAGTATGAAATCCCCCCGGGATGATTGAGTCCCGGAGCCGCGCGTTTGGGGGATTTCTCGGAATGAAGGTCAGGAAGAGAAACAATAATTCTCATTCAGCGAAGACGCACTTCATAATCACCCGCGGTATGGCTCGTTCCGTCCACGACGCTAGCAGCTCCGAGAAGGGAAAAAACGTTTGGATTACGGCACTGGTTTCAGCCTTTCTCTTCATTACATTGATCACCTAAGAAGGAAGTCGCCAACAGCAACAACGGCGGCGACGAATGAGCGGTTCCTACGCCCGAACGGGGTAACGCCGCCGCCGCCGCCGCTGGCTGCTTCGGGCGAAGCCCAACAAGTTGCGCTCAGTGAGCCGAGCAGCCACCGCTGCCTTACGTGCGGATGATAATGCTCGCAACGACGAAATTTATATCCGCCGCGAGTTTGAAACGAGAAAAGGAAAGAGCTCACTCAGCCCGGCTTGTCCGTTTGTTGGGTTGTACGTCGTAAGCGACGTGAGCGTCAATTCGGATTGGCGTACCAACCGACAATTACGCACGTCACAAGAGGAACGAAAGAACACTCACTCCGTGTGACATCGACCGACCGACCGACCGAGCGTCCTACCGAGCAATCCGAATGGCCAGGCAGGGACGATACACAGGCCCGTCGACGAAGGAGGGAGTTCTGAATCGGGCAAAAAAGAAAAGTTTTTGTGCGGTCGTCATTTTTCCGTCCCGTTATTAGAAATTCGGACGCCGTGAGAATGGAGGAGCCTCCCAATTTCCTATGTACGACCGTGGAGTTTTGGATTCGGCAGAAGTGTACGAGGAGCTGGCGGAGCGCTTCTGCCGGTGGCTCAAATTTGAACTCGAGAGCGTCGAGAGGCGCGAGCGCCCAGTCGACTCGCGCGCGGTTTTGAACGCGACCGCACGCAACCGCGAGTTCGTCGTTCAACGTGATTCCTCTGGATCCTTAGTTGCCCGACCGCGCGATCGTCGTCCGCTTGCGAAAGTCACGAACAGACAATGTCCGCAGCCCGCTCCCCAAACTGTCAATGCGTGTGTCCTGCTGGCTTTCATCTCTGCATGGATGCATGCTCACTCCATTCATACGTCTCCAGCATGCTCCCTCCGTGCCTACCGGCGAAGTCCATTTGTTCAGACTCTCGGCCTGTCTTATGTAAACGATAGCTCACATGGACGCAGCAGACGGCGACCGTCGTCGTGTGCCGACGATGCTGTTGAGCGAACTGGTACACCCCAGCCCTTTTGCGCACTGCTCATTAGGAAAGCACGAACAGCGATCTTCAGGCTGGTCGGCCGCGTACTCGCGGAACTCCTCGACGTCTGGAAATCCTGGAGCGGGAGAACGGGACCCAGGAGGACCAGACCCGACCCTCGACCGAGTGCCGACCTCCGCACCGAGCGTCAGAAGTCAGCAGCAGTCCGAAGCTGTTGCTGCTGGGCACAACATATGGATCGCACATGACCCGGCCTGGCGTGTGCCGTCGAACCGACAACGCCAACAACGACGACGATGATGAGTACGAAGACCGATATGTCGAAACGATCAACAAGTCAAGAAGTCGTTGGCTGGGAACCGTTACTCGGAGATCACGATCGCAGGTGATCGTACTTTCGGTAGGCGCTGCGCGCGCCGACTCCAGCTCGTCCGACGAAGACCGTTCAAGCACTCTTGAACCAGGTTTTGGAATTTGCGGCTCGAGATGTCGTTACACATTAGAAACTCGACGGGGCTGAAGCGTGCGGCGGCGGCGGCACTGCTGACATCGTTAAGACCCCCGATCGAAATCGGAACACTCATAACGCTTGTCGCCAAGAAAGAAATGACATCTCATCGAGAAGACGGCGGCGTTGAAGTCGTTCGAGGTCATCTTCCACGAGCAAAACTGCAAAGCACGGCCTGAGCAAAACGCGACATCGGAGTTGAGGTCGATCACAACGTCCGAGAGTTTATTTTTCGGCACGCTGAACGTTCCCGTGCGGGACCTCGCCGTTTTTCTTCTGTGCGAACTTGAAGAAAAAAAGGCTGAACGTGTTGGAAACAGAGGCGAAAAATCCGAGCCATAAATAAGATCGGCTAGAAAGGAGCAAAGAAGAAACAAGATCCGACGCCGAGATTCTGATCGGATGCGGCCGCTGCGTTCACTTCTGGGTGTCTCTTCTGGAAAGAAGATCGCACTCTCACGCCCCTGACAAGGTGCCGAGTTCTCGATAGCATCATTTGTACAGCGGACAATTTATGGCTGCTTGAGGTTTCGTTCAACTGATTGAGATCGGGATCAGCGGGCGCATGAATCGGTGTCGCTGAATCAAATTGTGCGCTGGCCAGAACCGACCTTGTTGTCGCGCAACGACCGCCGTGAGCGGAGGCTAACGACGAACTTCTCAGCTCCGAGAGCTCATTTGTCTGGAAACGCGACATCGTGGGACCAATCGCTTCCTCCTCATTTGTAGGACTTGCAGAATCCGTTGACGTCCGCGTCGGAACCGCTTGCGGCTCCACAGAACTGAGCCAAAGTCAGTTACTCGTCCGCTAGGTGTCGAACGGATGAAACAATCTTCGAGGATGATTCAATGCCGCCGCGGCCTCTCAGGAATCCAGTGAAATCGCACTCACAGATCTCGACTTGCGCGGCGCCTTGTGTTGTCAACGTTGTTGTCGTCGCCGTTCCGTCATTTTGTTTTTCCCCGTCACTGTACGCTTGTCTTTTACTTCATCATCGTCGTGGACTTCATCTTTAACGTCGTCTCCGTTGTGCTCGTCACCATAAGGCTTTCGTTCGTTCGCTCGCTCGCTCGTTCTGTCATCGGCGGTGAATCGACAGCGCTCTACTTGTGTTCAGATCTTCATCTGAGGCATCTCATCGTGCCGCGACTAACGTTGCCGTTGGTGGAGGCAACGCCACTAACGGCAGCGACGGCAACAACAGTTTCAGCCGCAGTGACGTTCGTAGACGAAATCGCCGAACCGAATCCTCCTGAGTCCGCCGCTGTACTATATTCTAGGAGCTGCCATTCAGGAGGCCCCGTCGCATTGTATTGTGATAGCGAGTAAGCCACCTAGTCCACCAACGGGACGTTTTCGGTTGACGTTTCCGCCGCCGCGAAATCGCTCAGAGAGACCAGCTGCCGGTAGGAACGTCACTTCTAGTGATAGTGGTTGTGGCACCGGCAGTTCCAGTAGGAGTGGTATCGTCGTTGCTGAAACGCCGGAGGATCATGACCGCGGTTGGCACCGAGGGAACGACGAAAGAAGAGTTAAGCTGGAAGAGTTCGCCTCCTTCACATCGGCAAGAAGAACGCATCCACCTCTGGTATCCGACTGTAGATACCGATGGATTCGCAGTGCGGAAGGTCCACGTCGGGTATTGTGGCCAGTCAAGCTGAACTGGGAAACGCCGACAGAATACACAAGCACAGATCCGAACGGCAACTTATGGGGACAGAAGAAAACGTAATTAGCTCGAACTGCCAAAGGAACAACAACCGAGGAAAATACAGAAGAACGTAACACTCGGGAACAGAAGAGGGGTCGCAGCGACGAGACATGATACGGAGGCGGGGGAGGAGATAAACTCGCAGCCTCTGGGTGAGCGAGTTTTGAGCTCATGAGAGATCCTGCAGGACAACAGCGTCTCGCGAAATCAATCACCCCCGATCGATTGTCTCTCTGTTCCGAGACAATGAACGGTGGAAACGCTGGGAATCGATCCTGGTTCGTGTTCCCACTGAGTGGATCCGATCGATTGCCCTGAATCCAAACGGAGTCGCAAGTATCCCCGTAGATGAGTTGGCAAGTGATTCATGAAGACGTTTTGTTAGAGATGCCGCTCGCCTCGGGCATCAGATCCCAATGAGGGCCGTAACTTTAATTCGGCGATAGCGGCCGCCGCCGCCACCGTCGTCGTACGCCGCGTTCTTCTGCCTCCGGCGACTCATAATCACTCGCGAGTGCCAACGGCAGTAGCGTCGGTGGTGTTGGCGGCGGCGGCGGCAGTAGGAGTAGTCTTAGTCGTCGTCGTAGTAGTGCAGCCGGAGTTGGTGGCGGCGCGATTCGGCGACGGCGGTGGATGCCGGCAGAAACAACATCAGCAGCAACGGCAAAGGTGGAGGAGGAGAATGATTTCGGCTTCTGTCCAGCGGAGTCAACGGCAGAAGAGCTGCCGAAAACGAGGCGGGGGACGCAGGCAGATACGATGCCGCCGCGGCTGTTGTCGTTGTTGAACGCGGAGAGAATACGACGAGAGATTTCCGTTCATTGTGAACCAGCGCACCTATTACAGCAGCCATTATAGCGGCCGCTCAGATGCCATCAGTCTGTCTGTCTGTCGGTCCAGCCGTCTGTCCGCTCGTCGCTGCTCTGCCGTTCATTCGGATTCTTGGCCTTCCATCGATACGTCCCAACAGAACTATCGGGGAAAACTAATTCCCATGGGGATGCCGTGACCGCTCCGATGAAGGTTCTCCCGTGGACCTTTCCCTGGCATGTAAGGCTCCTGGTTCCACATCTGAGAGCCTCGAGAAGCTGCTTTACCGAAGCTCTCGTGCAGGAGCATCATGTGAAGCATCATGTCCACGTACCGGGCTCAGACTTGGATACGGGATACTTGACGTCGCCATGTCGAGTTGAACCGGAATCTGAGGGAACGCTCACAGAGGAGTTCGTACTCGATCGCACGGGATTGTGTTGAGCTGACAGCGTCAAAAGGAATTTATCTCTTGAGGATCTCACACGCAACCGTACGGTGAGCCGCATCTGGACAGCGGTCTTGCATCCGGTCAGGTGGACTTCCGTTCCCAAAGACAGCGACCAAGCAGCCGATCCCAAGACGAAACTGCGCTGCTCGGTAACACTGTAACAGGCTCGCCGAGCCGTTGTTGGTGCTGTCGTTTCCAACGTCGCGCTACTTCGTCGGCTTCCACGGGCACCTACACCAGCATCATCCTCGTCGTGACTCTCCACCGTCCCAGCGGCGGCTGCCACTACTGCTGCTGCGCGCATCTCCTGAACCCTTCACCTTCTCAACGGGCACCGAAACGGGAAGATGAGGCGGAAATGAAATAGAGAATTTAAATCTCACAGGAAACGGAAAGTTCGACGACATTCAGCGTGGCCCTAGCTCCAATCGGAAATACGGCTTTCTGGGAAATCTCCCTTCCACTCGATCATCTTCGAATCGTTCGCAGGGTCACAGAGACGTTCCGGGCCCGGGACGCTTTCGAATAAATCCTGAGCGACGCGCGACTCTCTCGGAGTGAGCTTCGGATAGTTTTGTCGAAGCAACTCAGAACGGTGCATATCCGTTGGGCGGGGGTGGAGGGGAAGGAGTGAAAAGCGATTCCAGTGGCCCAGGGTTGGGTTCAGACCGCAATCCAGTCTCTGCGGGTGCTCTTTGAGTGCGGCTAATTGAAATGTGGCGGGGCTTCTGCATGACGATATCTCTCCATAATGAACTCCCCCTAGAGACAATCACTGCATCGGTGGTTCCGCCAGTGGTTGTTGTAGTGGCGGCGGCGGCGGCCTGATTTGAATGTGCCCGCGTCACGTACACAGCTTCCCACCCTACCTAGTACTCAGCGACGTGCTAGGCCCGCTGGGTGGTGCGCGGGAAAGTTTCCAGTGCACGTACGTGTATCATGAGTCCCAATCAGCGTATATAGCCCGATCGATATCGCCATCATGGATATGAATGAATAAAATCCGATAGATGTAAGCGCAACACGGCGACAGCGATGATGACAACGCACTTCATACGACGTTATGGTGATTCGGCCACTTCAGAAGGCACAAGAGAGACCGACGTGTGTAGGTGTTCAGTCTGGCAACGACTTGAGGTAATAATGCTTTTTGAGACTTTATTAAGTCACGCCTGAATGGCTACAGCGTCGCTCGAACAATTTGCGAGTCATGCCGTTTAATGAATTGCGTCTAATGGCGTTGAAATCGCATATGAGCAAGATGTCGATAAGAGATCCCCGTCCACCACTGCTCTCTGAATCGTCTGAATGAAAGGATCCGATTCGTTGGGGCTCGGGACACGGTCTTCCCCATCCGACAATCGGGTCCCGCTGTCGATCAGTTCCCGCATTATTGTTGGCTGGGTCGCGTAGTGCAGCTAAGACGCATACCTCGAGCGTGCGTCCCGGTTCGAGAAGGTCACGCTCGAGCCGGAAATCGTTTCTTCGTCGTATTGTCCACACACGGGACGCAGAGTTCGCAATCGCCTTCGGAGTTCTGCATCCGGAGATGGGGACGGTTCACCACGAGATAGCCGAGGTTGCCTTGCGGCCCGGAGAACAGTGGCGCACCCTAGCTTATAGTACAGGAAACGCATCTGTGAGTCGAGCCTAAGTCTAGGTTAGGCCGTAGAGGGCGCCACATGACTGCGCTCTCGAAATTCAGTCCTGGAGGAGTCCTTCCCCAGAATGCGATTCATGCACATTTCAGATGCTTCCGATCAATCGAATCGGGCGGAGGTTATATTAAGCGGTGAGAGGCCAGCAGCGGCGGAGTCGCGAAGAACGGATCCTCGCGGGAAAACCGGAAAATGGTCACTGAACCTTCGGTGGCTGAAAGGTTTCCGAGATCCGCGTCTCGGAGACAAAGCGGGGGCTTCGGTTGTGGGCTTCCCTCGTATGCCGACCGCTCCTCGATGCGTCTTCGTAGCCACCGCGGTAGCCAATGCTCAGATCTGCGTTTTTCTCCGTTCTTAAATTTTTTGGTCCCTTGGTCCTGTTCTTCGCAGTCTGCTCGCTCAGTTCTTCTCGGGTTTCGGCCGGGCCGCCCCCGACGCCATTTGCTCACTCAGAGCAGTGGCAGCGTTTTGCCGCGTTGTTCTCCGCCATCGTTCTCTTCTTCAGGGTTTCGAGCAGTTGACTCGTCGGCTTCTGATTCCGTCCCGAGTGAATCTCGAATCGCTCATTCTGCAGCGACCGAAGTTGGGATTCGGAAGAATGAGGAGTTGCTCTCCGCAAACACACAGCACCGAGTCATTAAATAGGAAGATCAGAAAGCGTATATTTAGTCGTTTCTTCAGTATTTTTGAACGTTTCGCCGTGTCTTCCCCGTGACTCAATTGTTCAGCTCGTTTTCAATGAACTGTTCAGCTCGTCCCCAGTTTGTAAGGTGGGCCTAGACTCTCTCCCTCTGGAATTCTTGTAAGAAACCCGCCGCCGTGGCCGAAATGCACCTGATGGTCTCTGGCGCACAGAAAGCCAACAAGAAAGCGAGAAAGCGCCGTGGATCGAGCAAGACAAAGCCTCCAACTAACCAGATGGTGGGTGGGTGATTGTGTTGGCGCAGCCAGCGGGCAATCACATTACGTCGCTCATGGTATCGTCGCTCTTGAGGTTGTCGAAGGCACCTCGGCTACCGATGCTGGTGTCAGAAGTGGCTTCGGTTACAGAAGGACCTCTCGTCAATCTACAAAAAATAGTCTCTGACAATGGCGCTGTTCGTGACTTGTGCGACCGGGGAACGGCGGCTGGAGTACGACGTCTGATTCAGAGGGGGCGTGAGAGAATATCCCGCCGCATTACTACTGGCCGCCGTGGAGTTGGACGGCCGTCAAAAGCCGCAGTGGCCGCTCATTGATATGATCATCGTCATCGGGAATATGATCGTCAGCGGGCCCAGGAGCAGGAAGCTCCTCCGGTGCTTCTGCGGCCACCACAACGAGAGTACTACGGACGACGCTGATCATGGCAACGCTTATCAAGTCGTGACCAGAGAATGGCGACACCCGCTCACGTGCTTTCCGCGGCGCGTCGGATGCTTCTGTTCACACTGCTGGCTGCCCACTTTCGGTTTGCGCTTCAGTCGCGGTTCGGAATGAGTCATATCACTGAACGAAAGAACGAGACCAGGGTCCTGAATCAACGGTTCTTCACCTTGCCTCCCGACTGACCTTTCTCCTGAGACTTTGTTGTTGTCTGTTGCCCGAGTGAGGTCTTATTCACACGGATGTAATGAGGACGCCCTTCGATAATTCGACTTTTCCACTGAGTTTCTCATATTTTCTTTGCAGGAAATATCCGAAGCTCAACGACAAGTCAAAGTGAGTGTCTGAAAACCGGAGTTTAGAGGAAAAGCTCAAGCCAGAGAAGTTTCTCGTTAGCCAATGTTCCGATGCCACTGATCCCGTCGGAAAGAGATGGGAAACCCTATCGTCGAATCCGAGAATTTCAGAAACGCGGAATTCCTCGTAGGTCCGGGCGGTCACGGGACTCCTCAGAGGAACACAGTTGCTTGTCACAGGGCTGCGCTGTGCTCTTCACTATAAATCTTAATCACTTTAAAAGCTCTGTAATAAGTATTCATTTGGGCAGAGAGTCCCGCGGTGCGCGTACTCGCTCTGCCTGAAGTTCTCCCGGCACAAATACATACCACAGCCTCCCCCGTGTTATGAATACACGTCTTTCTTAAACAATAGCGGCTGGGGAAAGCTTGCGGCTCGCTCGCTTCCTTTCGAAAACTGAACAGCGAACGAATTTTGGGAAACGTTGGGAAACAAAGCGGGAACGCCTCGAAACGTTCTTCTACGAGAGTGCGGAATTGTGCATCGGAGAGGCAGGAAGAAAGGGAATACAAGCAACGCGGGAGCATCACTCGAGAGATTCCCGGAGTTCCGTCATAATAGACTTTGAAAGTCGACAATGAACGACTGTATAATAAATGGAAGCACATCCGAGAGCGAGTAAGTCTGAGCAAGCTCAGTAAGTTGAAATGGATCCGGGGGAGGATTGCGAGCGAGCGAGCGAGCGAGGGACAGCGATGGTTGGAAGCTAATTTGAATTGGAATGAGCCCGCCGGCACCTGCGAAACACCCACCTCGAAACGATATCACCTGTTTGACTGCCACGGATCCCCGGATGTAGGAACAAGTGGAGTGTGGGTATCGCTCTTTCCTCAGAAAGCCATCTCGCAGGCAAAAGGGCCGTGGAACCAGCCGGCATGCAAATCAGCTGTAATCGAGAACTTATTGCTTCGAAGCCAATCTCAGAGTTTGGCGGACGATGCTATTAAGTTTGATTTCTGCCAACTCCATGAGGCGCATGCTCGTTCACCCTCCTGCGCCCTCCCCCTTCCCCGCACTCGCATGAGCAATGCGCTCCAGAGTTCGACATCAATCCGAACTCCCAGTGAAATCTGTCGAGCGGAAGGGGACAACAAACCCCTGCGCGGAACTCGAAACTTTCGGCCTTAGAAGGCCGTCGAGCCCGTCGCTCGAAACGGACATCAAACTGAGTCCTACGAGTCGGGAGAATGGCCGTTCCGTCATCGCTGCTGATCGGAATCAATCAATAAGCCGATTGCTAATAGCTTTATGACTCCAGCGAGGAGCTTCCTCCAGGGAGGGATATCTGGGCGCGCAAATGGGCAGACGATGTTAACGATGATCGTCGTCTGATTGTGGTCGGCGCACGGTAGCTCGGACTTCGTGACTTTGGCGCTAAAAGCCATGGGTCGCTCAAAGCCGAGTTGGTTTTCGCTTGTGATTGCCTAACAGCACAAGAGCATGAGCCACGATCGTGGAGTGAAAGACGGAAGAAGACACAGAGAACTCCAACGAAGACGGAACACGTTAGACAGATTGATGCTCAAGAGTCGAGCAGTCGTCAGCTATGGAGCGGGCTGCCCGAGCGAGGCGGATCCACATTTGTAATTGAAGCGGGGCGATTTCTCCTCGTTCGTCTCTCATACCTTTTCCCGCTTTATTATTATAAGGTGAATTATCGCTGAAGAAGCTGACTCAACTCAGCCACCGGTGCCCTCGGCGTTGCCCCCTCCACACCACCAGCATCGCTTAAAAGAGTTCCTAGACGCTCGAACATAAAAATCTACAGAAGACAAACAGATTTCAGACAAGCGAAAGAGAACCAGGAGAAAAAAAAACTATCGCTCTGGCAAACCAGCGGACACTATCGACTGAAACTCTTACCCCAACTACCAAGGCCCCTGCGCGGTAAACTTGACCAGGAATGTAGCCGCCAAACTTGCTCCCGATTCGTCAACTTAGGGTGTCGGGATCGCTGCCACTCGACCCAAGCTGATTGCAGCAAGTCTCTGCAGCCGTCGGTGGAAGTGGTGATGTCGAGGAAGGATTTGATGGTTTTATCAACATCCTGATCATCAACATCATCGTCCTCGCTGGAGAACCCTGGGGAGCAGCGGAGGGAGAGAGTTTGCTCGCGGGTTGAAGAGAACGGCCGAGAGTTATCAACAGCACTCTATCACTGCAATTCGTCCAATTCACTAAGCAGGAGCGGTCGTGGCGAAACAACCCTGCTCCGAGGCCAGATAACCTAATCTCCACTCTCGCTCTTGTCCGAGATCGTTTTCAACTCCCCCGGCCAAATTTCCCTGCGTGCAATCTGTCCATATGACGCTCTAGCTTGTGCTCTCGATTGTTCGCCCACCCGACCGCGTTGACAAATTGTTTGTATTCATCATCGCGCGATGTGTTCGGAGCACTAAATGAACATTTCCCGCCGAGCGCGGCAGTTGCCATGCGTGTATTCTTAGATCGGTTTCCAAAAGTGCCGCCGATTCTATGGTCCTACTAGGAGTAGCGCCAAATTTCTGCCAGGTGGACAATCGGAAAAACAATACGCTGACCATCGCTGAGCAAGCCCTCGCAGACGCTCATTGAACTGCATGGCTGAAGTCAGTGTTGCCAACGGTCGCACGTTGATCAGTTTCAATCAGGGACTGCACTTGCTAAGCCCGTTGAATCACCTGATGCTTACCCCCAGCGGCGGCGGTGGACACTACGAGCCGGCGGTCGAGAGAGCTTATCGAGCGAGTTATTTTCTGGAACGACGACACAGCTGGCTGGTAGGCCTAATCCCCCACGGACACTGGACGGCCCCTGGAATTTCGAATTCCCGTAGCGGGTACTTCGAATGACTCAATCCGGCCGGCGAAAGGCCCGCGCAAAAGAGATTTGAATAAAGGTGTCGGAAAAGCAAATCGACCGCTGATAAGTCCCCGCTATTGTCAATAAAGACAGAGAGGATAACATCATGATCCCGCCTGATTTCCAGAATCCGCTGATGATGGGCTTTACTGTCTCCGTTAAGATCTTCGCGCGATGGGACATTAAAAGCGCATAAAAAGTTCGATGGAACTCTAAAAATACTGCTTGAATTCTTTTCCGAGTATGCGATGCCAACATTTTCATCCCAGTGGTTGGAAGCCTCCGGGGGCAATTATCGCGGACGAGCTTCTCTTTTCGGGTTTACCCATTGGTAATTACCATGGAAGGGATGAATAATTGGAAACGTCAAGAAAGGGGCGAGAGGAAAAGAACAGCACCTGGAGAAGAATGTGCGTGTGGCCGCTGAGTTAACCGGATTTTCTTTTAAAAGCCGGTTCCTGAAAACGACGGGTCTTCATATAAAGTATCGATAGAATCAAACTCTCGCTTTTTTCCTGAGAGCGCTCTGCCCCAACCAAATTAAACTAACAAGCTTTCTGACATTTTTACTCGGCGAAAGCTGTACTGCCTACCTTCACGTACACTCACCGGTGAGATTCTCCTGCCGATTAAATAATTCAATATTGAATCGATCAGAGAGAGAGAGAGAGAGAGGGGGAGCAGGAGCGGAACGATGAATGATAAGCTGGGGCAAATATGGTGTCGCTTCGTCGTCGTTTGACAGCGGACGTTGACGGATTCATTACTTAGCGCTGAAACATCGGAATTTATCGCTCATCCGGCGAAACGGGCACAACGACTCCAGCTCACTGATACGATCCCTGGAAATTCGCGCTGGATGCCTTGGAACCTAACCTTCAAGAACTCCAGCTGCCTCGAGGAGGCGTAGATGACATGGTACTTTTTCGGGAGTTCTCATGAGCCGAAGAAGCGTCGAACAGCTCGCTGGCCGCTTGTGAATGGAAATCCGTGAATGAACGTAGAAGGAAATGAATAAAAAGAAGTGTCTCAATGATATCGTAAATCCGGTTTGATGGTATCCGAGGCAAAACTTCATTCGGTTCCTATGACGATAGCGGGGATGGCGAATCTGTCGGTGATGATGAAGATGCCGACAACGAAGGCTTGAGTAATGCGCGAAGCCGCCATCCCGTTTCGGTCTCACGGATCGCGGACACGGGCGATCGCGAATCGAACGGCAGGAGCCGCGGCAGAATTTGTTCCATTCTCTCAACAATGCCCGATCTATCTTACCGAATGAGCGTCTGTGTACTTTGACGACAGCTCAATTCCCATTCCTTTCTTGCCTTTTCCTCTGTCAGCCGTCCCGGCCGCGTAGTGTTCGCGCATGAAGCGCCCCAATATTCTCGTTGATCCGTCCCTCGCGCATTGGATGGAACATTCGCCCGCAGAATGTCATCATCTTGCGACGAAAACTGGCTAGCTGTACGGGTAATTGGCTAGGTAAACGTTGCCTAGAAGCATCGGCTGGAAACGCGCGACGACGACGAGGGTGCAATTGGCTAGAAAACCATTAACGTTCGCTCGCTCGTGAGCCGGTCCGACCACAATTCGCCGAGCCTCAGAGTCTATGTGTCCCTCAATGACGCCTGACACCATCCGTCTTCGCCGACACTACGTCGAGAGCATTCTGAAACACTCAGCAGGTTGTCAGACGCCCGGAGGTCGACTTCGGGTGCCTGAAAACCGGGAGAGGAGACGAACCGAACCCGATCACCATCGGCCGCCCCCGCCCCCCACGGTTCGGGACTTCGTTAAGAGGGGATCTACAGTCTTCGATGATGATTTTTTTGATTTCCTGGACTCGCCGAGATGTAGTCGGAGATTTGCCCGTCGATACGCGGATGGGGATTCCCGCGGATTTGCGAATTCAGACTCGGTGAGAAGTCAAGGTGTCTCAAACTGTTCGCGCCACCGGCTCTGTGAGCGAAAGCCGAGCTGTTGGCCTCTGGCGAACGAAGGTGACGACTCAGAATCGAGTCCGTTTCAAATGCGAGTGCTATCCCCGTGGTCGGCGGGCCAACTGCCCGACCAGCCGGCCAGGTAGCCGACCAACCTGGCCGGTTGCGCGGCTGCCCACAGAGAGATTCTTTGTTTGAGGGAAACGAAGAGAGAGAGAGGAGACGACGACGACCTGGTCCAAGACACAGGCCAACAGTAGCACCCAGGCCGAGCTGAGATCCTGACTGACTGTCGGTCGGTCGGTCGGTCGCTCGCTCGCTCGCTCGCCCGCTCTGAGTGACGACTTGCGGGCTCGATGTCGCTGACTTTGTCTCACTGTGGACAAATGTTTAGAGACAGGTTCAGGTTTCAGATGCGTAAAGACGTTTTGATTTCAATCTTGTTCAATGTCCGCTCGGGTCGAGGATCATTAGCGCCCGCTCTGGTGCTGCTCACTCTGGGACAGCGAGATTTGGCAACCGCCAGCGTACCCTCGGAGTCTCCCTTTCGGAGGGAGGGGAAAGCATAATGCACGCTTTGCGAACAAGGCTTCATTTTTATAAAAACAAAAACCGACGTTCCGCGGCGACAGTATCTCTCCAGTGATCGGCTAACCTCTCGACCGACCTGGAAAACTCTGCCGCGACAGAGCGAGTTCGACCGCGATCGGTCCGATTGGATGGAACATCTTTTGGCTCTCTTCGGCCACCGTTCCGTGATCTTTGAAGGGAACAGGGAGGTGTCTCCATCGGCAACACTCGAATCGAGTGAGAACTTCGTTGATTTTGTCGTGCGTAGGTCGTTCTGCTGCGCTGATAACCACTCTAATGACTACGTGACGCGTTTTATCAGAGAATAATCATGAGCGTAACGAAGTTGCGTGCGAACGCATATTCTTCACATCATCCGTGATTATTGTCACTCTTTCGGCCGACATCGACAGGAAGCCCGACATCTCGACATGAATTTTGAAGACGCGAAATTACTGATCGAAGTCAACGCGGTACGCGAACCGTGTGTGTCAGGCCAAACACAGTAATCGAGGGCTTTCCGGGCGAAATGTCGCGACGCTCTAACGAAGGCGATCGATGCGAGATATTCTCTAATAATGACATTTGTTCTGAGTTTATCCGTTCCCAGTGCGGCGGATTCATCCACAGGGTATTTGTATGCGAGTCTAGCGCTTCTGACACTGCCGGCGTCGTCGTCGTTCATCGAGCACTTCATGCAATTCAAGATGGTTTCACCGCTGATAGCGAACGTATTTTCTCCTGTCTGTCGATAGTGTCGCTTTCGATTCCGTTGTTTGTATTTATGCGTTGGAGAAATGCGCGAATATTCTCGAATAATAATAAGGTCACAGTCGGAAACACCGCCGTCTGATGTGGTCTAATGAGATCGATTTGTCACTTGAAGTAGCACTGGGATCCGGTGCGGATTTTCGTTTCACTCCCATCGAGGTCCTCCTGCGTTGGACGATCAGACCGTCGCGCCTCCAAACGAACGGGTGACTCGTACGTTTCTAGAAGCGGACGAAAAGAACTCCTCGAAAGGAATAGCTTCCGCAACATCGTTATCGCGTTAGGCGTCATAAACTCAGGCACATGTTGTCGTTCTGGTGCTGCGCCACGGGTTCGGGCGCCAATTCATCCTGGATTTCCCCGCGCTCGGCTCATTGAAAGTGAGTTTCGTCGTGCGAAGCTCGAAATAGTTGTTTTCGGCAAATGGATTTGGGTGCGAGTCGTCGTAAACTGCCGAGAGGACTGCTTCCGAAGTGTTCCGCGAGACTAAGAAAGACGTCTACGACAAGAAAGCAAAGCAACCGACGAAATAGGGACGCAGCTACGGCGGTGTCGGCAGCGAGAGAAGAAACATGTGCTAGTGCGTGCACCGGATATAAAAAGTAGTGTCGAACCTATATAAACTTCTTCGCTTGATCTCTCCCCGAAGAGCCGTAACCCGGCGTGGAAGTTTCGAGCCGCCGCCGCCGCCGTCGTCAACCTCGTCGTCATCATTTTCAAACTGACTTCGTAGGGCTACGTCTCCCCTTTTCCTGAGGAGCGATCTTTTCTCTCCACCTCTCTCTCTCTCTCGCCCTATTCGCACTTTCGGCCAGTGCACTAACTCCCCGAGAGTCTAAGCCCTTCGACCCTCGTGGTCTCCCTGCGCGATTCGCTTTCCACACCTCCTTCGCGAGAGCTGAGGTCTGCTCCCTGTCCGGGCGGAAGAACCTTCGCGAGAAGAAACTCAGAAGGCGCAGCTTCAAAACAACCTTCAGTCTGCTCTGTCCGATAAAGCGAACCGAGAGCGTGCGCGCGCGAGCGCTCGTTCGCGCCAGGAGTCATAATATTTTAACAGCTCCCTGCAGAGCCATAAGTTTGATCTATCCCCCCATAATGTCCGGGGCAATGTTAATATCTATCGCGCAAGGGACTTCTTGTGAGCAGCGTTCATCGGACTGGCAAGCGAGCAGACAGATCGACGGACGGACCGGAAAAAATCGAGAGATGTCGCGACCCGAAAGGGCCCTGCCGTCGAGTCCCCTTCCGCGCGCGGAGCCCGCTCGCGATGGCAAGTCGAAATAAATGTATTTGTCCGCGCGTCACTGAAGCTCGCGACTTTCCCGACATGCTGCTTGCCCCCTTACCCCATTCACCTCTGCCCGCCTGCCTGGTTGAGATATGCAGCTCCGGACTGCTGCTACTGCTGCGTATGCATGACCACCCTGGTGGGCATAGGTACCGCGTCGACCGTTCAGCTCGGCTCCGATCGAGGGTCCGGAGGTCCTGCGCAACAGACCAGCACTGAATGATCGGCTCGGAAACGTGACACTGTTTATACTGGACCGGAATAGCTTCTGGAAAGAATAGTCGAGAGCGAATCGCCGGAGGCAAGCACCGCGCCGGTGGTCAAACGACACAAACGCATGCCCAACCGAACCGAAAGCCGCTCAGAGCGGGTTTCTCCCACTCAGACATTATGATATCTTTCCTTCGCGGTACTTTTCGTTTTCTCCATTCGAGAACTTTCCCACATGTTAGTTCATTGTTTGGCACCTTAACGATTACATCAGACCGCTCGCGTGTATCCTTCGTAGTACTCGATGATTCTGGAGTGCTCGTCTGATTTGACTCCTCCGAGATCGCCGTCCAATCCGGAACAGGTCTCCTTTTGGTGTCGATAGAAATCACCCGAAGGACCATGTGATGGTTTGTCATGCGCGTCACTCGAGGAGATTCGATGGGGGTCATCAAACTGAGGGAAAACTGAACCGAGTAGATAGGAAATTAAATCCTTCATTGACCCGGTCGCTGGTGAGTTTAGGATTCTTCCTGAGTTTCTGAGTACGGTAATCGAAGAGGAGGTTTATGACGTACCGCAGGTCTCGCTCAAGAGACCGCCGATATCAACCCAGCTGATCCGGTATTGGTCTTGCGTCAAAGTAGCATTCGAAGACTTCCGAGACCGGCCGAAGTTGTTGAGCATCTCGTTTTGTCCGGGGCTGGATGGGCTCGCCGAACGGGGGCAGATCATCGTCATGGGGAACAATCACGAAAGTGTCAGCGAGCCCAGGAGGGATGAACAATGTGGATGACGTTCACTCCCCTCGAGATGAGTGACCGCTAAGCTAATCCGAGCTTCTTGATATGTTGGCTTATTTGCTCGCTTGTTCGTTCACAGATGCCCCGCTTTTGGCGTCTCCGTACCTGGCCGAAGGCTGGGCCTGGAGAGGCGCCCCCAATTTCAACGCACCTTCCCCCGAAGACTCGTCCAGTCAGGACGACAAAAACGGTACGCTTGCTTTTTTTTCCTCGAGCTTCCCCCAAACGCGTTTTGCTTTTTCGTGCGATCGATGCTTGCACGTCCCGCTGTATCCACGACGCGTGCCATATCACATTCGTTCCTTATGATGTCTTGCCAATCCACCTCGGAAACGGGTGACACGGCGTCGGAAGCTTTCTCAGACAGAGACAACAGGTAACGCGACCCAAACTAGAAATAGACTCCTGAAGGAAGGTCTTTCGCTGCTACGGCTGTCAGGATGAGCGCCTGCTCATAATGGCGGAATCCGCGCTGCTGAGTTTATCCAAGGCCCCTAAGGGCCCCTCTGGAAAGTTCCAGCGGCATGTTCTCATTATGCCGGGCGTGTTCAAACTCGCCAAGAGAACTCTTACACCCTTGAATCTTCTCACGGAAAGGGCTCTGCTCACGAGCGAGCACCCTCAGCCGAGGACTCGGCGCGTAGCCGCCCTCCGAGCTCGAGCGGAACGCCGGAGCCTGACGTTCTAGATGCCCCCTCCGATCGAGTTTTCCGACGTCTTCTGTGAGCAGTCTTCGGGAAAGTTCCCGCTCGGGAGTTGGTCACGAGGGCGCCGACTGAACCCGGCTTGAATCGCGGGAAAATTCGGAGCTGGCGTTGATCGGTTGCCACGTGGAGCTTCTGCATGGCAACACCCCCAACTAGATCTCCAGGAGGCCAACGTCGGCGAATGTGGACTCATTCGCGGAACGAGAGAAACAAAAACAACGACGTCGATGAAAGCGTACGTAAATGTCAGCATCTATACTTGATGAATCTTCCTCGAAACCCGAAACCGTCTTATCGGGAGTGCGGCGGCATCTTCACAGAACTGCTAGGGGCTTCGAAACGAGTGTCGCTGCGATTCCCCGTCGTTATTAAAGTGGAAGAGATGAGAAAAACAGAAGAAGAGTCGTCTCATCTAAGCTCATCAGATGCCGGAAACTCCTTAGGTTCCAAGTCGGCTGCGGCCGGCCATCTTCGTTGAAAGTAGAACCCACCAGCTGGAAAACAACAGCCGCGATGACAACAACAAGAACGTGTGTAGTGTGCCGCCGTGCAGCTCCTCGACGGCAGCCCCGTATGCAGCATTCATTCCCCCCATCCACTCTTCGGTCGTGCACACAACCCTTCTTCCTTATGGTGGAAAAAGACTCTCGCTCGATGACAATACAGATGTTTGTTGCGGGGCAGAGAAGGAAAAACGAATTTCTGGCTCACCGCGGAGTTCCATCTCGGTGATGACGAGCATCGTTCTCGTGACAGTGTCTTGTCTTGAGTCACCCACTCGCTGTCAAAACAAAAGACTCTTGGAAAAAACAGCATCTGTTGAGGGGAACAACTGCGTTGACGAAAACAACCCTTCCGAGCCCGATATTTGGAAGAACCCCATGGAAATTCGCTCCAAAGGAGTTCGAGTGAAATTTTCCGAGGTGCGCCACGGCCACGCTGGGTGGGCGTCCATCCCTCCCTCCCGAAAACCAGGGATCTCGACCGAGCTTGGATGGGGTCTCTGTTTTCGCTTCTGCGGGAGTTCCCGTTCGTCGAACGAGTCGTCCGTCGGAGGGAACGGAATCCAGGTAGTTGAGACGACGAAGGAAATGACGAGGAGGGAAAACGACCGACATGGTACGAGTTTGTCTCAAGTTGCCAAGGCTGTCCCGAGATGGCGTTGGGTCAGTGATCACAGCGTGTGAGCCGCCGCGCGAGCTGATTCTTTCTCTATAATCTCCACTTTGGTCGCTTCCTTCGCGACGGCGGCGGCCAACGTGTTTCTTTGCTTATGTCTTCGGGTCGAGCGACTTCTCCCTCGAGCGACTTCTCCCTCTCTGACTGCTCGAGTCCGCGCGTCCGCCGGTTTCTCCGACCGAGTGCCTGTTCGCCACTCATTGAGCCGCTGTAATGGAGAACGAGGCAACAACTACCAGCTAGTCCTGGAATAGGAAAACGCCGGAGAGAATGAGACACATGTGTCGTCGTTCCAGCCGGCGGAGTTCACAAAAGCTCTCCGCGGCCGATACTGCCGCCGCTCTCGACACGACGACGAGGACTATGTTAAGCGGTAATGCAGCGGTTTTTTTTTTAGCAAAGGCTCCGTACCGCCCTACGGAACCATTGACAAATTATGAGACGGAGATCGAGCATCATGGAGGGGAAGCGACAGAAAGCTCATTGAAGTTGCCGCCGAGCCCATGCCACCGAGAGTAGTTCAACTGTCATTCCTGTTTCCATGAGTGGAATCACTTCTGAGGAGGAGGAGGACGAAGACGACGACTTCCGTTCCAGGGAGAAACGGGTGGGGGATCATGACAATGGGAGCGGGGAAATCGAGCCCTGGAGCTTGACAACTCGGAGAACTCTTTCGGGATCGACGACAAGCTCTCTCGCGGTCATGTTTACTGGTGGCAACCGAAGTGAGAGCGATACTACGCGGAGAACAGCGGTATTGGTCGGGGGATCAGCAGTTCCGATGACTGCCGCTGAACGTCAATGTGACAACTTCTAGACAGCTCCGGTGGTGTCCGATTCTGTCATCTTCTTGTCAGTCGGAGTTCGAGTCGGGTCCCCCTCGGTAGATATTCGTCGGCATTTTTCGGTTGGAGAGGTTTTCCGACCGGCAGACGGATCCAGGCCTCTCGTCCTGGAACAACGACGACCGTGTTCCTCACATCAGGAGAGTCTCCTGTGTTCTCCTCGTCTCGCTCCCTCCGAACCCTCGGACCTCGCAACGAACCAGAAACGATTCGCAACGTCCACCGGCGATCCCTGCCGATGTCTTTATTTAGGACGCGACAGAGGCTCTTCGTGCTCAGATTTGATTTCCGCCTCAGAATGCCGTCCTGCTCGAGTCCCGCGAATCCAGTTAGAAAGCTGTTCGTTCCTCCTCCTCCCTGTTCACACAAACACTTTCGAGGGTCGCGTTCGTTCAACTTGTTCGAGCTCGCTCGGAGGATCGGCTTCCCTCCGATGTTTGCTGATCGTTGACCTGAGCCAATCACACCCGAGCTCGCAGCCAGCCGAGATCCGTTACGACTGTTTTGTAAGGCGCGGTCGTCTTTTTCACCGGCGGCTATCTGAGACATCCGCGCAACTCAAGAACTCCGTCCACTTCCTCCTACGAGCATGAGATCTTTCGCAACACGCAAGCCATGCACGAAGCCTCACTCGACGAGCGGCAACCGGAGCGCCGGACCAGCAGAGTCATTTATCATTTGCAATTTACTCTCAATTCAAAGCGAGCTCTTCGCAAACAAACCAGTCTCCAGAGAGTTTTTGCCTCGTCGGATCCTAGCAAATCATTTGTGGAGCAGCAGCACATCGGGACCGCGGTGTCTCCTCGTGTGCAACAAGCACCACGAGCTAATTGCCCTTTCATCTCAATTCCACCAACGCCGCGAACGATGTTCTTCTTCTCGTTGATGTTCGCTCAAAAATCGACGCCAACGAACGCGTGATGACATCTTTCGCAACGGCCGGCATCGATCCGTTCCGAATGTTTCTGATGTCTGCGGCACAAATCGCGAGAGACATCGCGAGGACGTTGGCCCTGATTCCTCCGACGATCGCTGTCGAGCCTTGGAGAGCGAGGCAAGGCTTGAGACCTCGTTGCTCCCGATGGGAACAATGAAGGTTTCTGTTGAGTCCGGCGCGTTGATGACGCGTTGGGCTCTCGCCGGGCTGGGTTTCCAAAGCCGCCGATCATTTACTAGCTTACTTGAGGTCTGATTGTACTTAGATAAGTTTCGGTGCAGTAGAAATAGTCGTGCTGGTGGTGGTCGTCGCGGTGGTTGCGACGATCGTCGTCGTCGCCGCCGGTGCTGCCTGAGCTATGTATAGCAGGCTAATGAAGTGGTATCATAAAGGTTTCGTATTACTCACACCTGCTCCCTCGTTCGAGGCTGAGGGACTATGCAGTGGAAGCAAGGAGCAGCTCTCCGGTGGGTCGGAGGGGGTCTATAAATTTCTCAAAATGCTACTACTACCTCCTCTCCTGCCGCTTCTCATGCGCCTCGTTCTCCTGTTCGTACTATGACTTCTCCTCTGGCTGCAGTAGCAAGGTAATGAGCTGCTATGATTTGTCTTCCATGCTCCACGGAACACCCACCCACCTTCGTTCCACCCCTGCCCGCCCGCCTGCCTTCATTTCTCCGTTCTCCTTCCCCCCCCCGGCTTGGAACAAGCCACCTTCGCGGGCAAGTGGAGCAGGTCCATATTGCGCTTTCTTCCTTTTCTACTCATGGCGTTTCGCAGCCTTCGAAGACTCTAGAAGTAGCTTTTGTACATCGCCCGCTACCGGCCGGCTCCAGCATTTGCTCACTCGCTAGCCGCCGTCGCCGCCGCCTGTTCTGACGCCAGGCGTGTGCATGTGGCGTGGCCAACGCAGCAGCTCTAATCTCGACAGTCTGTTTTCCACTCGCAGCGTTTGAGTCTGAAGATGTTGTGCTGTGCCTGCTACCTACCGGAGCGAGCGAGAGACATGAACAATGTCGGTTTCGAACCGGCCGGCCGCCCGACCGACCGACCCTTTGCATAAGCCGCAAATCCATTGGTATCCTCACATTATGCGTCGCTCCGCCACAAAGGCACTCGACAAGTTTGGAACCAACTCTCAACTTTGAGAGCGGTCTTATCGACAAGCTTGGTGAAAACCTCTTTGAAGATCTGTTCGTCATATGGATGATCGATCGGACTCGTTCGAGAAATTGATCTCGGCAGTTCGGCCACAGACTGGAGTGGAACGCTTCCTTTGGCATGCATGCTGGAGCAGCGTACGTGCGGTCACTCGTACGATGCACGTGTTCCCACATGAACCACGTGCTATTCCCCCGCTTTCCATCGATCCTCAGTTCTGTTTTCCGTCGAGAGAGGACACCCCCCCCCCCCCTCCCCCCATCGTTGACCCAGCCCTGTCCGCGTGGACGGCATACGTGTCGCGATTCCGAAGTTTTCGAATTCCGTCTCCTTGAGGCTGCCACTTGTCTGCCGAGGAGGTCACAGTCTAGCGCTCAAGACCGGCTCCGGTTTCAGATCTCGCACACGAAGCTCGCGCACTGCTTAGTCGGTCGGAGTGGGTTTCGAATACTTGCTTGCGCTGAATCAATCCATGCTTGGATGCAAGCGAGCTCTACAAAGCGGCGACGTCGGGATTACAAGCTCGTCACAATGCGGTCGGTGGAGCTTCAAAGCGATCGGCGTGTTTGAGTCTCCCACATCGAGCATTGCAGCATGCATGCGACGATGTTTTCGTGTTTCTGCTTTTGCGTCGAGTCCACTCCGAGGCTGAGGTCGTCTGGACGGACCTCGGAGCGATCCCGCACTCGCGTCCGACGTCTTCGGGGGATACGCCACTAATGATGCATCTCGTACTTCCTCGACGGGTCGTCGGGCTAGTGGAACGACAACTGAAAAGACTTGTCTTCTTCTTGTCTCGCGCTGATCGTGGCCACGATGAGCTTCTTATCGTCGCTGCGTCTGCATTGTCGATCGCTGCTCGGAAGCAGGTTCGCCAGTCTGACGCTAGGCGTGGGTTATCATGACGACGACGACGACGACGAGTTCGCATTCCGTTGACTCGGGCTGCCGCCGCCGCCGCTGTTGAAGTCGGCTCGAACTAGTCCTACTCACTCTCTCACGGAGACACACTCTTATTCACAGTGAGAACAAGCAGCTCCAATCCGTGGCGCGACTGATCGTCCCGCACTTTCGGATGCCTCTGGTCGAGGACAATGCGCCGCTGATCATCTCGATCTCGGTCTGAGGTGTGGTCCGCGAGAGAATTCCGGATCTACGCCGGCGTCCCGGATTGTTTTGTGAAATCGATTTGGAGCGTCTGCCCGACGGACTGGATTGAGCAGCATCACGACGAGGGGGACGGATGCACCAACGGGCGGACGAACTCCTCCGTCCGAAGACTTTTCCGCTCCACGCACAACGGCGACAGCGAGGTCGGCCCGGCTTTCCACCGGACCGCGTGCTCGCGGTGACCTGGGGAAGCGGTTCCGAGCTCGTGACATGGGGTCTGCGTGTCCGAGGCGACCGACCGAGTCCCGGGACGAGACTCACCGCGAGACCGCAGGAGTCGTTGCTGACGTGGCTCTCGAGAACACGGCCGCAAACGGGCCACAAGTCCAGTGAGGCAGCCGCCGAACAGGAAAGCTCAGACAGCTCGGTAGCCAGGTTGGCAAGCGGGCAGGTAGCGTTCTGCACCTCGGTCGAGGCGTCGTCGACGACGACAACGAAGAAGGGCCATGATCATCATGACGAAGAAGTCTATGATTAACGTCGCATGTCATTTTCTCTCTTTTTGGCAAAAGCTTTCTCACGCCAGCGCCCCGACCGGCGACGGAACCAGCGAATTGAACGAGCATGGCCAGCGAGCAACTACCATTGAGAAGTACGGTTACGAAGACCGAAAATATCATAGCGGCATAGTGTCTTCGCCGCACTGAAAGAAAGACACAATATCACTGACTGAGAAAACCGATGGGGCTGCTAGATTGACGACAAAAACGCGCTCGCCACCGAGCCAGTGCGCTCTTGGCTGAAGCAGAAAACTGGCCGGTATTCGATCCGATCCTCGGAAGCATACCGCAACCGACATCCGAGAAAAGAAGACGGAGCTTTTTTCCTTCTCCTTGTTCTTTGAAATGGGAACGATCCGTCGCTACCGCGTAACCAAGCACCTCATTGACTACACTCGAAAGTGCGCGCGCAGAAAATTATCCGCCGCCAGATCGGTAGCCCGCTGGAAAGTTGAGCGTTTCGTTACGAATCGCCGCTCAGAACTCTACTGGGTGACTTCGAGAGCATTCCCGCTGCTGTTTGCTGTCATTCAATTTTATGCCTTGTTACCCTGAATACGGACAGAGATCGACTTTCGAGCTACCTGCCTGCCGGCCGGCCGGCCGGCCGGCGTGCCCACCGACCTGTGCACACCTGCACGGTGCCCGCTTCCGGTCCGACTCACTGCATGGCTGACTCGAGTTGTGTTTACACTCGGGATCAGCGTTCGACCGTTAATTCGCTGGTTTACGCTCAAACGCGTGTATCGCCCCGGTCGAGTTCAATGAAGTCGACTCGCTCTCAAGCGTCCGGATGGAAGCATCGTGGAGACTCGACCGCGAAACCGCTCGTTGCAAGTCAGAACAACTCTGGCTTTCACTCCCCGCTCACTTCAATCATCCAGAGTCCCGTGATGGCAGAACACAGCGAGTTCTCGGAGTCTGCCGAGAAAGTCTTAGAAAGTCTTCTTGTTTTGAGCCCTGTAAGTGAAAAGTTTGGAACGGGACAACTTTCGCCTTCCTCTGCCCGGCTAATTTGGTTGACAATGCGTCGTTTGAGCCGAGGGGTCAAGTTGTGTAACGACATCATGGGAAGATGTCGCGACAGAGCCGACTTCACTTTCTTCCGCACTTTCTGGACTTT
Source organism: Phytoseiulus persimilis (assembly GCA_037576195.1). NCBI lineage: Eukaryota > Metazoa > Arthropoda > Arachnida > Mesostigmata > Phytoseiidae > Phytoseiulus > Phytoseiulus persimilis. Next base: position 6,154,948 of record CM075104.1, read on the forward strand.
TGAACAATTCTAACGGCAGCGCGGTCGGGATATCATCAGAAACGGCCGTTGCGTCACGGCTGGCATCCGCTTATTCTGGTTGACAACGCCTCGTGGCAACGAGTGCGAATCTTCACGCGGGTCGTAGACTCCCGCTGGACTGCCGATCGATCGTCCCTACGAAAGATCTACTCGCCATCACGCCGAAGATGAATTGCACGAAAACTCTGGAAATTCACATTTTTTGTGCACCATTCACTCCGCGTGCATGGAGCAGGAACTTCAGCGAGTGGCGGGTGTCCGATCAGGTACGCGTTCGGTTGCCGGAAAGGGTTGATCTGTCTACACCGCGGAAACCGATGATCGCGCGCTGGGGCAGTTCGTCGGAGACGACTGAATACTGATCATTGATCGAGCCCACGAGATCTCGGGAAACTTTTCTGCTTTGCTCAAAGTTTCCGAATGTTGCCACGCGTATTTGTGCTCGTTCCCCGCGCCTACTGCACGCATACTTTTTCGTAGATATTCCAGTTGTGACTGATCAGGGATTGATGATGATCGACGAGAATTGCGTAGTCTCGACTGGATGCGAACAGTGTTGATGAAAACAAGACCGAATCGAGGGGAGTACTGAATGCGGGCTCCTCTCGTTGCGCAGTAAGCAAATGTTTCAGAGGCGGGCTCGATACGAATCGATCATTCTATCGACTCGGATCATTCGTCATAGTTGGCACCGTCTATTTCGAAAAAAAGAGCACAGACAGACGCGCTGTCTTATTGCCGAAAATTTATTTTGTCGGAAACTCTCAAGCTCGATCGGGAATCCGGGAAAGGCGATTCCGAAAACTCAGCGATGGATATGAATTGTGACAACGAAAGTTTACCGTATGAGCTGACCCGAGTTCATCTTTCGCAACGCGCGGTCGAAATGCGGAAAGAATGGGGACAAGAGTTGAAAGAATCAGCGAGAAGACGTTCGCCACCGAAAGCGGATTACACGCGGAAAAATATGGATTTCCATCTTCGCGGAGCTCAATATGACAGAAAATCGAGCGACTTCCAGACCTTTTGCTGCGGAATCGATGAGACGGCTATCCTCTCGACTGGCCGTCTGCTAGATGGATTGATGAATTGAACCTTCAACAGAGCACATCGCCGTTTCGATCGGTTCGAGACCCAGTGTGGTTCCAGGTTTCTTCCAGGCACGTTCGGAATCGTTCAATGACGGAGCCCAAACGACGGTTTGCCAGCATATCGACCGGTGAACCAACCTAGTGTCCACTGCCCGTCAACGAGATAGTCGAACCACTGAAAAAGCAGGCCAGCTCATTCGCTAGCGAGCAAGTGACCAGCTCAGCTACAACGAATAAAAAACCAATAACAAAACAGAGCAAATCACAAATTTCGTCGAAGCTGAAAACGACACGCGGCCGAAGAAGAATAGCAGACTAATGATGAACCAAGTGACAGATGGAAATCGAAACAGCCACAAGCCCTTCCCGATTGGGAGTTGGAGGATTCGCGAGATGAGGGGCGAGAACGCCCGTGCATCAGGAACTCCACGCGATGCCCGCTGCAGTTGATGAAACGAGGCAATAAGTTGACCGTAGATCGAGCAAAGCACAGTTCAATCAACATCAACAATCAGATCGAACATTCTGGGCAAAAATTTCGTTTTGATGAACTCCTCTGGTGCAATGTGTCGTTTCGCATGCGAGTTTTTTTGCGACGATTCCGAGCTGCTCCTCTGTCTGTCTGAACAAAGTGAGTTCCGATGCCGCGACACATCGATGCGACAGTTGTCGATGTTCGCCCGCGTGCGCTGACGTTTGGGCATTTAACGAACTCTGTGTGCAACTGATGGAACGGGACACAGATGGTTGTTGAAATTTTATCGAAAAAAGAGACCCAAGAATTTCAAGCCCAGAAACCGAAAACTGCTCCAACTGCCAGGCTGTGCTTGCACAGTGCACTGCGCAAGATCGGAACGTGTCCGGGCTTGTCCAGTTCGGTTCTATTGGAAGGCCGAGCTATAAAACGGTGTGCCGAGACTTACGTGTTTCTCTTCCTGATTGGGAGTCGAAGACATTGATCCAGCGTCTGACCACCTGCTTGAGGACGGGGACCTGTCGACGAACAAGCGCTCGGAGCTAGCTGTCGGCGAAGAAAGGAAGAAGGAGGAAAAAATAAGTCGAACATGAAACAAAGCCAAGAGACGAAATGTCGCAGGGGAAGTATTGGCGGAGAAGAAACCGAGCGAGTTTTTATGGCTGGCGGACGTCCTCAGACTTTTCTGTCTACCGAAGATTTCAGTGTGTTTGGTGTGCTGCTCCGACCTGAGTGGTTTACAGAAAGACGCACGGACGGACCCACATAAACAAATGTCCGCTGGCGCTCGCAAGTGACAGAAAAAGAAGAAGAGAACTTTTAGCACTTGTCGAAGTGCCACGAAGTCATGGTGTCAGAGAGTGCGGAGTGTCTCTATCGGTCGGGCACAAAGAAATTGAGCAGCGGCGGTTTTGTTTCGTCGGCGGCGAGAGGATTCTCGTTTCCACTGAGGGACTGGGGAAAGCAGACGCACAAACGGACGGGCGGGCGTATTGGTGGTTTTCTTCTTCTTCTCCTCCGGTTGTGGACGCCGTCGCCGACGTCGTCCAGTGTCCCGTGAAATAGGCCTTTTATATTGCGCTGTGTCCGCTGTGGCTTACGGAAGAATGTCCGTCTCAGTTTCTGTCCAAGAGCGAGTGGGATTGAGAAGAAAAAAACTACTGAGGAGCGGACGACAGTCGCCACCGCGGTGGCCACTGCTTCTGCTCACGAGACAAAAGGAGGGACATCTATTTACCAACATATATATATATATATATAAGTGACCACGACCGGAATCGCTCTCTCGACCGCTCCAAGGAAAAAATCAGGAAAACCCGAAGCTGCCACGATCATTGCTCTCAGCGGTTAACTCCTCTCACTCAGACAGCCGGCTGGTTAGCCAGCGAGACAGATAGTAGTCGGCCCGTTGGGCGCTCCGTGTGCAAAGGAAGCCGATCAGCAGATGTTGGATGGCTTTGTAGAAAATTGACTGAGCGCCGAGTTTTCCTCTTCCCTGCACTCAATTCGGATCAGAGCGGCATGGAGAATTGGAAGATACAGTCCAAACTTCCTCGCCGTGGTTTCGGGAAGCTCCGATGTCGCTCAGCATCGGTTTCTGGAGCAGGCCCCGACCAGGTTCATTCGCCCTCGGATAACCCTTTTCGAGACAGTTCTCCTGGTGATTTCGAAATCCTGCTTCCAGGAAGCCGAGTTTCCAGATTCCCCTTCGCCACACTATGCCGTGGGCGTTTCCGATTTCGATCCCGGAGGTTTCTGGGCTCTTTGTCAGTAGCGGCTACTCCTCCTTCTTTTCAATTCTGGCCGCCCTGGCGCACTCTACGTCAGAGATAAAGTGGGATAGTCGGTGTGTGACAGGTTGGACGGACCGCGCCTGGATATTGGGGGTCCCGTTGCAATTTGTTCTCCTGGAAGCGTTTTCGGAACTTTGTGGCTTTTCTCCTGATTGTTTGACGTTTTGTCACCTTGGTCTCCCGACGGTCCTTTAGCGAACGACCGACCGGGACAGCGATCGACACCGCCCGCATCTCGAGCACCGTGGCTGTCCAACTTCTTTGAAGAGTTTGAAATTGTCCTCTTGATTGTGGTCCGCGGTTGGACGGGCCGCCCTCCTGAGCGGCCGGACACACGGACGCACGGCTCTATGGCGGTCTACTTTTTCTTTTAGTGAGAACGATATATAGGAAGAGTGGGGAAGCGAGAGACTGTGGCAAAAGGAGGGAAAAGGAGATTGATCCTGGCCAGCGGTACCAGGAGCAGTGGTAGGAGTTGCTAGTTTTTCCTTCCCCTCGTGAGCAAGGATGCGTTGGTCTCGGTCCACTTGGCACCAGCTCCTTCTTGGCCTCCTCGTCCTTCTCGTCGTTTCGCTCTCTTCGCCCTGCGGTAGTCCTACTACATCATATGGGGAGGGAGCTTCGGAAAAGAAAGTTCACTTTCTAACAGCTCCCATTCTACCTCAATCAGCGGGGCTCAATCATTCTGAGCCACCGCGACCTCATCCCCGTTCGTGTCTACACACGACACAGGGCGGCTCGAGCGACGTGTCTCAGGATGCCGATATTCGGGTTGGAGCTCTGAACGGAGCTTGGAGACTTGGCACCGGAAAGCCGGACACCGTGGTCGTGTCTCCCTCGCGCCTGAAAACCCGCTGGGATCACCGATGGAGAGATGACGGGTTTGCGCCATGTAAGGCAAGCGTCTTTATTCTCGTCGAGGTCTAGTAACAGGAACAGATCATTCGGTTCCTGGGGTAGTCCTGGAAGGTCATTGTGGCTTTTGCTATGTTTTCGACCGGGACTAAGCCACGAGACAAAAATGACACTGGGAGCGAGGAAAACGGAAGGAGCAGGAGAACCCGAGGATCGGAACGAGGATCTTCCTTCCTCCTCGACTCCTTGTTGTGAGCAGTTGCTGCCTTGCGAGGAGAGAGGGAAGGAGAGCATCGAGAGAGGGATTCTCGTATGCTCGTTCCTTCCTCCTTTGCGCGCGCCTGCTGCTGCTGGAGGCGACAGCGGCGGCGGCGGCGGCGATGGTGCTGCTGCTGCTGCTCGCTTGCTTACTTGGTGCTCGCTGTGCTCTCGCGCTCACCCCGCTGACAATGCTCTCGAGGAGGCGGGGACTCCTCTAGTTGGCTGTGACGTGGTAGTGACGTCACCGCCACGCACCAATGGGCTCGCGCTTTCGCTCTAGAGCTGAGTGTGGAAGGTGTGCGGACCGAGAGAAAAGCGAGCGAGCGAGTATTATGAGAGGCCGGACTTAAATGTGTTCATCTAAGTATATGAGAGCTTAGATAGAGTTTAGTATGCGTCGAGTGCGTTCGAGTTTGAGCAGCAGCAGCAGCACCATCACCGCCACCACCACCACGACGAAGATCGCCACCACCCTAGAGATCACCAGCTGACCAGCAGCGTGTCCGACCGGCACCGCTGTTTGCGTGCTTCAATCGGAGCAGCGACTTCTCCAGTCCGAGAAAGCTGCCCGTCGGAGCGTGCATCCGTGACCAAATTCGAGAGAGCCTTGCAGTTGTTTCACGTAGCGTGCTAGACGTTACGTGCTCCTGCAGGTGGTGTCGTCAGCTGGAGCGGCTGAGCGTACGTCAGCCGGGGCATCGACGTTGAAGGTGGTGAAGGGGTTGATTCGGCTCGGTTTCGACTTGCCAGATTCCTCCGGAAGCGAACGCTCGGAGCGCGCCTGCTCGCTCAGTCGTGCGCTCAGTCTGTGACTGTATGACCGCAATAGAATTGAATCATCCTCGTGCGTGTACGACATCCCCGTGATCTGTTCGTCGTAAAGTTCGTCCATGTTCGCCAGGTTTTAAGACCGGTGTTGTGAATGTGAATCAAGAAGAGCCAGCGAGGGCGGGCTACAGTGCTCCGCTGTGAACTGTGACTCCACTTCAGCAGAAGACGGTTACAGCGTCCTCGCTCATCCATCCATCTATCCATCGATTATCGGTGTCGTCCATAATCGACGTCCCGCCTTGGACTGCTATTCTAGACTACTGGGGACAGCGTGCGTCTATCTATCTTGCCTGTCTGTGTTTTCTCGGTCTGAATCAACTGCAACTTGGAAGAGGAAAAAAGGAAAAGAAAAAGAAGAAGACGATCCAGTCCGACCTGTTCTAACCATCCGTGACATTCTGTGCGCACAAAACCCGTCTAGTGTCCGTCCCTAATTGTATTGGCTGTTGCCTATCCAGAGTGAGACTTCCGAGTCAGTCGGTGTGCTCCACGTGAAACGTCCTTCATTAAGCAACGTTATCAGCACCAACAAACACACAATCTCCATCGTAGAACGACGTACTTGCGAAGTTTCCGAACTCGCTACTCGTACTTGATTCTCTCTATACGATCGGGCCAGCCGTAGTTAAGCTTCTCCATGAGTCCAACCAGCACCCTGGACGCCTACAACATGGACCTGACTACGGCCGCCTATCGGTACAACGCTACCATGATGGAGTACTACAGCTGTAAGTAACCGTTTAGAAATAGTCAGAAGTGACGGCTGCGAAACCCGAGCTCACTTACTTTCGCGGTTTGAGTCGTGGCCTCGGAGCTCCTCGGAACGCACTTGAGTACCATGGCTGTGACTCTGTCCATGCCCTTCGACGTCCGAAGCTCCTCTGACGGTGCGAGAATCTCATCCTCCCGTCGTCGGCAGCGGCCATTCGCTCTGTAAATTATGTACGTGGTTGAATCTTTTACCACCAAGGGCCAAGGAACACGACCAGTGGTATCTTTCTTTTGGGGTAAACCTAATTTCCCGCCGGGGCACTGGCCATGGAACCAGTTGCTTCTGAGTCCAGTCCCTCCAGACGGTCCGACAAGGCAACATCTGCCCTCTCGACTGACCAACTGACTGGCTCGTCGGCACACCGGTCGTGGCTTCGAGCGAAGGAAATTCAAAGTTGACAAAGGCCGTGTCGCCCACCGTTTGGAGGCTGACCGTGGACGACGATGGATTTGTGGACCTACTGTCACTATCTTCTGAGCGTTTCTTCCATAGGACACAGACTGTCGGTAGCCGGTGAGTCCCACGACTTGGTGATTAGCAACGAGCTATCGGAGGTTTCGATCGTGGCCCGCTTGGCTCTGTTAGCCTTGGCGAAGAGAGCGCGGGCCTAATCCAGAGTTACGAGAACAAAAACGAATCAGCCAGAGATGGCCCGCAGACAGGAAGGCTGCACTGATCGAGTCGTGTCAGAGTATCATGGCACAAAGCACTCGCTTTCGATTTGGTGGAGACGTCTAGCCACGGACCGAGTGGCGCTCGGCCTGGCATCCCCTTGTCAAAACTCGACTCCGGTCATTCAGACACCGAGTGCATCACGCTCGCTCGAGAACCGCAGTTTTTTTTTTTTCTCTGAAGTGCCTTCTTCACTCCTTAGTGTAAAAGCCCCGTGATCTCTCGCTGGAGATCAGTCAGTCCGCTAGCTCGCTGGTCGACCCGCTATCTTGATCAAGCGGACGATTGATCCGATTCGGAACGATGGAGTTGCCGATAGACCTCCTCATTCATCGCTTAACCCCGGCTCTGAACCATGTGACCGCTACTCGAGTGCGAAAAAGCTCGGTCCGTGCAAATAAAATTCCGCGAGTGTACGAAATCGTTTCTTCCGAGCCGTTGATCACTGAAAACCACAGGTTGGACGCCGCGGCACGTCGGGTTGTCCGCGGTTCCGGACAATGCGTTCAAACATGCGTAAGAAATGATCAACAAATGAGAACGGACCCAATCCATTGTAATATCGACGACTCTTCGAGAAGTCAGGAACGCTGCTCTCGAGGCTCCTCTGCTCTGCTCGCCTGCTTTCTTTCCATTGTGCATTGTGCGGCGCTCTCCCGGTCTCCATCGAACAGTCCACCTCTTCGACACTCTGTTGAGAGCTCTTCATTATCACCTCATTCTACCTCATTCAGAGGATACTCACTCGCGCACAAGCCGAGCGATGGACGATCATGCTGGCGAACATGAAAGCGCTCTGAGGCTGCGCGAATCGCGACCGAAACTGAGTCATCTCAATTCGATCCGAGTCGATTCTCCGTCATCTTGCGAGCCGGGCGGAATTCTTCTCAATCGATCGAGGGCCGCATTTTCAACGTCAGCGGCCGCGGCGGCTGGAGACGCCGACGGATCCAGCCTGTGCGCAGAAATTGTTTGGCCTAGACAAGATTTGTTGCAAGCAACAAATTACCTATCTCGGATTCTGTCGGTTTTTTTCACCTGCTTCCCCTTTCATCCCGGCGTGACTGTCAAAGCCCGCAAGTGGTGCGTGCGAAATTTATCGCGGTCATTTAGAAACAAAACGACCCTCGAGATGCACCGATGCGCATGTTTTGAATCGAGCGCGAAATCAACCGAACGCTGCTCCGAGAGAAAAAAAAAACTCAAGAGCAACACCGAAACTCACCAGAACTGGAGTATTGCAAATTTTTCCCGTCGCGTATTGTTTGTTAGCCGCGGTTTGAGGATAGTGTTTGCGGCTAACCGTATGTTGTCTGTAATAGCGGCCATATTTCACGGATGCCACAGTCCGTGGACTACAATGAATCGACGCGAATATATCACCGGTCTGTCGGTCCGGCCGAGTGCCGGACCGACCGATCGGACTCAGTCGAGTCACTCGAACAGAGGAGAATACATACCGTGCCGCGAGGCCTCGATTGGCTGTCACCCGGCATGCCTGCCTGCCTACCCGCCGGCCTGCCGACCAGACCTGGAAACAACCCTAGCCGCTCTAGGGCACTTCACAGGCCGTATTGGCTCGAGCTTCTCGGAGTAACCAGCGCTTCGCAATCTGTAAAGCAGCTAAACTTGCAAAGTAGACGGCGACCGACGAAATCTCAGCGATGGTCCTCCCTGCCGGTGCCGACCCCTCACAAGTTATACTTGGCCCGTGTTGCTCTGCGCGAACGAGCTTGTCGGAGCAGCCAGACAGCGGCATTAAACTTGCCTAGAGATTGTAGCTTCTACGTAAGACGATTCGTCGCCCGCTTCCTCCGCTGCGCGAATCTGGCATAGCATTATCAGCCAGACCATTAGTTCGCACTTCTCCATTAGGAGTTGCGGGAGATACAGGGGCGACGTGGAAAACGGAGAAGAAGGCAGAGCATGATTCCTACTGAAACAGGTCGACAGTCGAGCCGATCTCCAAAAGAGCGCCAACCAGAGTAGAGACCTCCAACGCGAGATCTCCGCAGTTCGGAATCATTTTCACACAAAGAAACGGCACTGATCTCGACCGGCTGCGTCGAGTGTGGCCCAGCCGTCCCTGTTCCCCTTTTTTTGTTCCACGCTCTTTTCCACCTCAAAAAACACCTCCTCCATCGAATTCCGTCTTAATGGTATTTGTTCGTGGTCGTCATCGTCGCTCGTGTTTTTCCCTGATTGTCAACCAACACTCGCGTATTTGTGTTGAACGAATCTTATCTCTCGAAAACGATACGGAGGGGAACCTCTAAGTGCTCCATTATGGTAACTGAAGCAGGCCATGAAAGCGCATGAGCAGCCGTCGGTGACAAACCGTCTGCGAGTGCCTTTCACGCCAGGTTTCCACCTGAATAGAAGTTTGCTCGGTTGAAAACAAAACCGTCATCTTCCTGAGACGGTTGATCTCTAGAAGCGGTCCACGCAGTAGAGTGGAGTCTTCGAACCAGAGCCACCTGACGATCCGAAACACGTGTTTTCCTTCTTCCCTCCTCGGTGCGCGTTCGCTCCGGAAAGATCGGTTCGCTGTTCCGACCGCGGACGGAGTCCACTCGGAGAGCTCGATGGACCCGCTGCTTAGTTGACTGGCGCGGTGTTGGCTATATCGGCGTCACTTATTTCGATGTCGGTTCGAAGAATGCCCGCGTTACGAGAGGAGTCCCTTTCTGCTCAAGGCGGTGGCGTTAGCCCTGCTGTCCTCCGCTTCGGCTGATAAATCTCCTACTTCCTGAGTGGTATGGCCTCTTCGACTGGTACACGTTCCCCGCTTCTTATGGGAGGAAGGCAGCCATTCGAAGGGCATTAATGGTGGGCACATAATGTACACCAAGCACTTCACCGCCGGCTCGTCCTCGAAGCTACTTATCCAATTGATAGCTTCCTCGCGAGACCCTCGCCAGCGTCTCTCGCGGGGTCGTCGTGTTGGGCCCCGACCACCGAGTTGGAAATGTGAGCAAACTATTCCTAAACGCGGATGTGTTTTTTTTCGTTCCAGGTCACGGTGGCGTAAACCAGCTCGGCGGCGTATTCGTCAACGGCCGACCATTGCCTGATGTGGTGCGGCAACGAATCGTAGAGTTAGCCCACCAAGGCGTAAGGCCATGCGATATCAGCCGACAGCTGAGGGTCTCACACGGATGCGTCTCCAAAATACTAGGACGGTGAGTGGAAACCCTCGATCGAGATGTCTCGAGCGTGCATCTCGTACAACGAAGCATGATCTCCATGCGCGCGTGCCTCCGGGTCCTCCATATAGACTTCACAGTTGATCCGAAGCTCTTGTCGGCAGAGACTGACAATCTGGTCGGTGGCCGTCGTTCGAGAAACTGACGACAACAACAATAAAAACCATCGAGAGAAGCCTGGCAATAGTTCTCTCAATATGCCAACAGGGGGTGGCTGCTCAGTTGTACTTTGAATGACACTTTTTTTTGGAGCAGCGCCGAGGCCAAGTTGGTGTCACAACTCGTCACTCAGGCACTCGAGCGTCGGTTTCTCGATTCATTCGCTTGGTCAATTTTGAGCGAAAGCGCGTCTATCTCGACTCCTCGGAGCCTTGGGAATGGACAAACCTTCGGTTCGGTGCCCCATCAAGGGTCACATCGAGCTCAACATTCTTGACCAATGCGGATGGAGGTTCGGGTCCTCGATCTGTTTTTTCGATCGAGGAGAACCACTTGATGCTGATTCGACAGGAGATATAATAAGGAGCAAACAGATGACCCCGCGACGAATTCTACGTCAGTCGCGGAACGATAGCATCGCGGTGCTCGGCTGGTTTCAATTGGTCTGATGGATGAGGATGGACTGTACGTGATTTGAATTTGAGAATCGGCCATTTTTCAAAATGGCGACCTGATGGCCCTGACCATATTCAACATAGTATACACATAGGAGCTCGCAGCGTAGGCGGTGCACAGCACCAAAGAGTAATCCATACATGAGCGAACCGGGGGCGGACGGACAGACGAACAACCGCATTCTATGGATCGCTTCGCTGGTGACAAATTGATGTTCTTTATTCGGAAACTGATAGATTAAACAGAGTCCAGCTCTGAAACCGCGAGCTCCGAACGCTCGGCTCCTCGAGCGACCTCGAGACTCCCATAAACGTTAATTCATCAGGTTGAATGTGGAGAAATAACGTTTCATCGGTTCCGAAGCACCAGCGCAGCGGAGTGAATTTATACCAAATGCGTATTTGAAACGTTCGAGCGACCCTTGACCCTGTCGATACGCTTCTCGGACCACTAAGTCAACACGAGCTCAACTCGAAACAGGCGAGACAACATCAAAAATTGAAACCCTTCTCCAGCTCGGACTTTTGATCCGACCGGCTTCATCATGACTCGATGATTCCATCTCCTGATTGTTTGTACAATCGACCTCAACGGTCGCTCGTGTTCCGCAGAGCTGGTCGGAGTAAGCGGAGCTCTCCTGAGCTGTTTGGTCGAGGATTCGCCTCTGCAATGGTTTTGCACTTGTCTTGCCAATTTCCTCTGATACCCCGGGTGGCTCCTCCTCCCTTGTTCCTACTTGAGACTACGACTCCTCCGGGAATCCAGACACCACCGCTGTCGGTTTGAGTTAGGCCCGCTCACTCGTCTTGTTGGACTTTTGTTAGTTTGCCAAGAGCGTTCCACCAGTGTCGCTCTTGCCGTTGCTGTCGATCCGGTACTCGGACCAGTCGTGAAGTCGCTAGGACAACAACAACAGCAACAGCGAGCGAAGCAGGCAAGAAGCCGGCGGAGGAGCGGGCGTTCGGGAAGGCAAGCGGGCGGGCGGGCAGGCGGGCGGGCGGTTGGGAAGACGGAGTCGTAGAAGGCGAAGAGGAGAAGGACCAGACGAAACGATTCCATTGTATTGTGCAGAGGCCGGACGCAATTGATTCGGATCGTTCTCGAGCAGATCGCATTTTGTCCGGCCATTTCCGCAGATCATCGTCGGACAGGGTTCCCACACGTTCATTCCTCGGAACAGGCTTGAAAAAATCGTCTTCCATGAGACCTTCGGTTCCCGATGGGAGATGCGACTGCTAGGTGCGGGCGTGAGTCGTCAGCCGTTCGGACATTTGGCTCGGGCGGAACCTTCTGGAAGAACGACAAAGCGAAAAGAATGAGGGGACTTCGGCGCTTTTTCCCCGCCTGAGCGTGGGAGACTTCTGTCGCTGTAAAGCATGATGACCAACCGCCCTCGGGCCATCTCTGTCCATCAGCAGTTGTTCATTTGATGATTTGTTCCTTTTTCGTCAGCCATAATGCTTGAGAGGACTCATTGGCTCAGATTGAAGACTTTATTAGCCATGTTATAGCCGACGCGGCCGCCACTACCTCGACTCGGAGCGCTCGCTCTTCCACCATACGAGCTCGGCGGAGCTCTAGCGACAAGGGGTGACGCGGTTCCCAGCAGCAGATCACAATCAATCGGGTCCGCCGGTCGAAGGAGATTGCGTTTCAGCGCGTTTATGTGCTCGCCGATCGCATCGATTTGTGTGCGAGACGCCATTAAAGCGTTCAGACTCCACTGGAAACGATTCCGCGGAGGACGCGCACGGCTGACGGGTTCGTGCCACCCTAGGGGAAATTATTAGTCGAATGCGTTTAATAAGAGAGCGAATCAATCAGAGCAGTGTTCGGAGCAGAGTCGGTCAGACAATGTTTCGACGATGGCTGCGGTGCGAACACAGTGGAGTCTCTCGTCGCAGCTCGTTCGCTCGCACTCGAAGATGTGAAGAGAGACATCAAAAAAGCTGAGGTTTTCAACAGCTGTTGGATACCCGCAGTGAAGTCAACTGGTGAGGTGCATTGTCCTCCCCGCTGTAGTCGGCGACTGTGTTGTCCTTTCTCTCTCGGTCGCTCTCGCGTTCAATCTCGCTCCGAGTCTCCAGCTCGCTTTTTCTGCTGTTGCAAGTAAAGGATGATGTCTATGGACGGCTTTGACGACGCCATTGTATCTCCATTCTGCTCTTGCCTGCCTTCCCGTCTGCCTTTCGCCCTGTTGCCTATCATGGCAATCCAGGAAAACGAAAGTCATCATCAAAATTGAATTGGTGGCTCTCTCGATCACACGCTCAGCTCACAACTCGAGGACCAGCGGCTCGAGGGCGGAATCAGTGTCATCAACAAGCATCGCTCCAACCACCATAGGTGGTGTCCCCATCTCTAGAGCTTGTTAGTAGAGAAAGTCAAGCGGATTATCCTCAAACGCGGCCACAAAGCCATGCAAGCGTATGAGCAAATAGCGAGTGAAAACCGGAGGGAGTGAGCGAGAACAAATATTTGATGACGAGATCATCGGGGAGGGCTCTGAGCCTGTCCCGCCATCAAGGCCGTTCGGGATCTTCCGAAGCCAATCCGCAGGATTTTTGATTCGCATGCAAAACTGCTCGCCGCGGCTCCCGATCGTCGGACGCGCGCGTGCTCGGACGAACGCAGCCGCAATCGTCGAAAGTTAGCAATCAACACCAGAAGTAACAGCATCTGAGAAATGGCCTGACGATGTACAAACACTCAAACAAACACCAAACACACGTGTAATGGAAGGATCACGACTCTGGATGCGCTCGAACGCTCATCCAAGGTCTGGATGACATTCCTCGATTTGGGCCATGCACTGACCGCAGCGACCCGTTGAATAACTGTTCGAGAACTTCGAAACGGATTGAGTATCTGTTTCTTCTTAACCAATCACGGCTCACGGAGCCACATCGACGCTGGGGTGGAAGTAATAAGTCGGCACGATTCGCCGCTGAAAGTAACGACGCGCATTATTCAAGATGCCCAGATCATTCCTGAAATCGTTCCACCGTTCTTTTTCTGTTCGTTCCGCAGTGTCGAGTAGAACGAAAACTAAGAACACTTCTCTCTCGTATCCACAGTTACTACGAAACGGGTTCTATTCGTCCAGGAGTGATCGGTGGTAGTAAGCCTAAAGTAGCAACCCCCAAGGTAGTCGATGCCATTGCAAACTACAAGAAGCAAAATCCAACCATGTTCGCCTGGGAGATCAGAGATCGCCTGCTGGCCGACGGTGTTTGTGACCAGGACAACATTCCTTCAGTCTCCTCAATAAACAGGTGAGTGCAGCAGCTTTCAACATCCTAAAGAAAAGATCCTCCCCAGGAATAATCCGCACGCGAGAGAAAACGTTCTCGTCGCTCGTCACGGATTCAGAATTAACTTTGAGCCTCGTGAGAGACCATTGCTAAGTGATTACGAGAGGCGTTAGAGCTGACCGTTGAATACCCCGGAACGTTCCGACGAGAGTTCACTTCGGTTTGTTATGCGAGGTTTTCGTCGGCGGAAAATCTCGCAACGGCTGGTCCCGTTGTTCAGGGCGGTGGAGTTCACCCTGCTCGTGTTGGTAGTCGTGCTGAATGTAGCGGTGTGGATGATAATGGGCGATAAATAATATGCGAGCGAACTGGGGATGGCCGGAGTCTGATTCGAGCGAGCATTACCAGGGTGAGATGTCAGAGCAGGGAATGGATTCATGATCCTCAACGGCTCCCCAGAGGTGCAGCAAGCTTTTTAATTGTAATCTCACACTTCATTATTGCCTACTCGACGCCGAAATCGAGACGCGACAATAGGGTAACTTTGCCGCCAGCCTTTCTCTCTGGAATAAGATCGCTGATTGACGCCGTATTTCCACGGAAACTCTACTGAACTTTCCGCAGATCAGAGGCGAGCTCCTGACGCTCCTACTAGCCGTCAGCTCGGAAACGATGACTGCAGGAGACGAGATCCAATAGTCTCGATTCGCAAACGTTTTTTTTCTGCTCCGGCTCCCAAAGCTTCTCTGGTGAGCCATGAAGACTCTGCGCCCGAGGAGCCACTACACACATAAACACAGACGCACGCCTTCGTTGTTTTGAAAGTTGGCGCTGGCCGACCGACGGCCGGTCGGGGATTCGCCGTGATTTTCGGTTGATGCCAAACGGACTACTCCAGCCGAGGTGGGCGTTGGATTCATCGCTGACAGCACAATACGACAGACATCGCAGCGTCCGCCGTCATCAAACTTTACATAAGCAGAAGCGAGCACGGTTATTTCATTTGATCGCCAGCTAGCTTCTTTGTTGAGGTTTCTTCCCCAGCGGATTTCAGGCCGGGCTTCAGGCTGTCCGTCAGCCAGCCAGTTGCTCGCTTCACTCAGTCAGTCAGTCAAAGTCCGTCTGTGTGACAATGTTTTCCGAGGCAAGGCCGGCCGGCGTGATCTCTGGTGGCGTCCGGTTGTCATCTGGTGGCTGGTCGTACCTCAAATCTGCACTCTCAATCGAGGCGTTGGGCTTGGGAACAACGCGGCTCTTTGTCATTGGTCCGGCAGACCCCAGACCCGCCCGGGAGAGTATCAACTTTAATGAACTCTACCACTCTATGCCATTCGTCGTCGTCGTCGTCGCCGCTGTGGACGCTGCTGCTGCTGCTGCAGAGGACCAGATCAAGCGACCTAACGACCATGACGGTCAGGACGATTCCGAAACCCTCTGAACTCCATGCCGTGTCGAGCGAGCCGAGCGAGTTTCACTCTCGAGATCATCGACATGACCTCCGAGGAGGAAATGCGGGATGAGCCCTAGAGATGGATATCATGCGCCGAGCTCGGGCTAGAATGATTTCCGCCTGATTGTCGCGAAAATCGGAGCTCTCGGGAAAATCGAGTGCTTGGCCGCCGTGTTTCATCGATACAGCTGAGAGTGTTTTTTCATCTGGCTGAAAGCCCAGCAGCGAAGTGATTTTACCAGGTAACAGATCCGCGGAGGTGGGGATTTCGTTACGTTTTGCCGGGTTAGTTCTTGAAGGGGCGAGAGATAGAGAGGGAAACGACTACAGTGAGGACCATTCGCGGGATCATTGAGGGAAACCAGACAAATTTTCAACTGATTTTCCCTCCCGCTGCTCAGACCCGTTCCCGACCGACCCCTGCGATCATCATCGGTGTTCCCATTCCGACTACGAGACATCAGCAGAGCGCTGAACTTCTGGTTCCATCGACTTCCTCGATCCGTTGCGCGCGCGGGACACGATCAACCTTCTATCGGAGACGTGGCGCGCGAAGCTTCGAGGACAAGATATGAAGCACTCACAAACAACAAATGACTCGGGCAAAAACTGGAGAAGTTTAATTCAGAGTCGTGGGATTCCGCACCGCGCTGCATCACCCTGTATCATTGCGAAGAGGCGGGCTTCCGGCCGGGAAAAGGAGGTCGGGAAGAGGAGGAGGACGACACTATCGATCCCGACCTCTCTCTCTCTCTCTCCTTGGCACTTCTCCATGCAGATTCACTGCCGCTACCCACTCGGGAGTCAGCAGCGGCGCAAAGAGTCAACAAGACGACCTGTGACAGCTCGAGCAGCCGGACGAACGCCAGAGCGGATGGGATCGGAATTCCTTCGCCAGGAGCTCGATTCGAGTCGCAATCAACGAGCGAGGCTTCTCTTTTTGGCTCCCGCTCCATAATCTCGATTCATTTTTGCCCCCGGTCCCGTTCATTCCGCCGAGAAATCTTCCTGCTGCACAGGTACTCCATCTACTCCCACGCAAGCCACGAACCAACGCTCGAATCAGTTCGAGATCGGGAATGATACGGCTCGCTCTGTTCGGTGGCTCTGCTAAATGTCATTCCTTAATCTCGACCGGGCTCTTCTCAGATGAACAGAGTCTTGCCTCGCACTATCGACTAATATTACAACGGCGGCGGCCGCGGGAGCACCAGCGGGCGAGATGGCAAACCATGGTACGGCAAAACACCGAATCGAAAGACAGACCAACTTACTAGCTCACTGACGAACGAACGGACGGGTGGGCGCGCGCACCATCGCAGAGAAAGCAGGAAGAAGATTTATCAGAACGCCGCAACGAGAGACTCGTGTTTTCCGGTCTGCTCGCTCAGAGAAGCGTCGGACAGCGTATCATCTCTCTGATGGAATTCGGATCGTTGCTGTACCGGGCAATCGGGTACCGACGAATTCGGGACAATTATGGAAGACATGACCGAGATAGCCAATCCCTGGACAGCGACTTGAGCTCAAACCGGAATCTCCGCCTCGGTCCGAGTCTTGAAGCAGGACCGTGGTTCGGCATCGGTGCTGTTGCTTCTTGACACTCCATCAGACTGACGAATGGATGCGCGGGAGCGATTGATGCGTACTCTGAATCGAAACGATGCCGGGCGGCTCGCTCGAACCGTCCGTCGCCGCGAACCGTTTCGTGGTGGGAGGAAAGCCACGCGGAGAGGTGTTGGAGTCAGAAGAACGAGCTCCAGGAGAACAGGGCTCAGTTCGCGCAAGCAGCTGTGACCACAGCGCACTGTTGAGAAGGATTAGCGATCTTCAAAGTTATACAATCCGGGCTTTCATCATCTCAAGTCGCCCAGTCGGCTGGAAGAATCGTCGCCGCTGAGGCTCAAGCGCCACTTCAAACCCCCGGAACGAAATCGTTATTATTGCCTGAAGAGATTTCCCGATTCTTGCCGATATGGAGCCGCCGCCGAAAGTGACGAGCGACTCACCGAAGGACGACGTCGTCGTCGTCGTCTGTATGGGTGTCAGGAGATGTCGCCCCTCCTCCGACTCCTCCTGACTCATCCTTGATGGAGAAAGAACTCAGCGACGACGGGATGAATGACGGTAGCGCGCACACACACGTGCCGTGATTTCGATTCAGTGGCTGCGCCGGCGACAAAAGCAGGACAACGGGGCTGAAGAGGAGCGGCTGAACGAGGACTCGGGGCTGCAATAAAAATACCATCCTACAGTAGCTGACTTCCGCTTCCATTTCCGGGCGCAGCTGCGCTCGTTCGTTCCTCAATGTTTTATGTCATCGTCTGTGTCGTTTCGCACTCATCGCTCGTTCACGGCTCTAGGCTGAGAATCTTGAGGATTCGTTGAGCCGAGTTCCAGGGTTCTTGTTTTCGTTTGATCCTGCTTGCCGCCGGACGATGTTCTCCAAGCAAACGATTCGTTCTGCCTAAACGGCGCGACTCACTCAGTCTCATCTTGATAGACTGCTCCGGAGTTCCGTCATTTCACCGCTTAAGCAAGCAGCCAGGAAACAAAAGGCCGTGCATGTGGGTCGCGTGATTCGTCTCAGTGACGACGGGCTCTTCCATTTTCCAGGGTTTTCCCAGCTACCTGTTCCATCTCAACAAAGGCTCAACTCCTCTAACGAGTTACATCCAGTCCGATGCTCGCTGAAATCTGAGAGTAGCCGTTGACGTCGAAAAGCTGGACACTGCCCGAGGAAGTCTGGCCGGATCGAGGTCCGGCTGTCTTTCAGTTCAGTTCCCAACGGTTCGAATCCCAGTGGATCGAGTCCGGGTTTCAATGTAGTTCTTTTTTTTTTTTGTTTCGCGGACGTGTCGGAGTTCGAACCGATCGGCTAGCTCTGGGCACACAAACATTCTGTTGAAAAGAACGTCTACTCGACATCCATATGGGACATGTGTTCTCCCGAGCAGGCGGCTCTGGGCCGTGTAATAGAGAGCGCTGTGGCTTTGTTGAAACCCGATATTCGAGCTTCTGGGTCCGAGCGAGCCCACTTGCCGCCTTTAATGAAGAAGGCTCTGTGTCTGATCGCTCCGTGTCCGTCTATTCATTTCCCGATGGCCGCCTGCTCTCTGCGTTCGTCCCGATGCCTCTCGATCCGCAGTCACAGGAATAGTCATTTTTAACTGACTGACTGCGTGTCAATGACTCGGAGAGCCAACACGGCCTCACGGCTCCCTCGAGCTTCAGACCCTGGGATCGCGAAAGCGCTTGCGCGAACTCTTCTCAGCCACGACGCGAGGTGAGAGGGAGCTTCGACGCCCGACACCTTCCATGACTCCGAGCTCGAAGTCCGCCGCAGAACTGGAGCTGCTGTTGTCCTGATGTTGCTCAAGCTGATGAACTGGCTTCCTGGAACGAATCCCGGGGAGGAGGGAGCTGGCGAGGAAAATAAGGAAGCAGATTACGTCGTTGTTTTGAGCATCTCGTTGGGCAGGCGGGCTGGCGAACAGGATCTCGAGGAGCACAACTAAGAGATTGGGGTGTCTGTCAAATAATTATGAGGTGCTCGAAGAACAACGATTTCTCCGCGAAGATGCGTTTCCTCCGATTCAGATTCTGTTTGAGCTCACGCTGTCTAGAGCGCTACAGCAGAAGGACGAGGAGGCGAGCAGGAGATGAACAAGTGAGATCAGGAGAGTGAAGCAGCGGGAGGGGAACAGCTTCGAAGTGGGGGCTTGTTTCCTGGTTGGGGCGGATAATCCAATTGTTCAAAGTGCACTCACCGTCCTCATTCGAGCAAGCAGCGAGATAACATCTTATCGCGTCTCCGAGATCGCTGCTCACTGCTGCGGTGAGCTCTTACACTCAATCCAAGAGCTCAAACATCTGGTTGAAAATTGGAAACCACCCACTTGATACAAACGCCAGGAAGTTGGGCGAGAAAAGGAATGAGAACCAACGAAGGAACGCGACTTTCCACGAGCGAGACTCTTCATTTGACGAGCTGTTGTACGTATACCGCACATCTCTGAGCTTCGATCCGCGAAGGGACCGTTCCAGAGAGCGGAATTGGCGGGAAAAATGCCCCTTTGCGACAGCAAACGCGAGATCGGAACGATTTTCGCTGATCTCAGAATGAGCGAGACTTTCAGATTCCTACGAGTCGGAAGCTTCCTTGGATCCGTGGTCGACATCTTTACAACCTCGTGAAAGCCACTTAGGCGTCGATTGTTGTGTTGCTCGTAAGGACAGCTCCGGGCCTGAAGGCGGAAGAGGGAGTCGTAAAACTGCCACCACCACCACGAGGTTAAGAAGGCGGCGGAGAAACACTTACAGATACATTGGAGGCTATTTTGCTATTCAGCCAGACTTCGAGACAACGTGAGTGCCAGAGGGTGCGCCATACAGTGAGCGCAACTCGGAACGAGCGCACGAGAAACCCCCTGAGTCATCTCTAGAAAACTCACTCCACACCTCCCTCGCCTGTGATTAGAAATCCCGAATACAAGATAACAGCGCCGTCGTCGAGCTGCTCGTCCTCGCGGCTGCAACCTTGCCAGACGCACCTTGCATGAAAGCAAGATGGCGCCGATGGACATTTCACAACACCCCGCTTTTCTCTGTGAGGCTCAACAGGAGGCTCGGAGTTCTGTCCGGGGAAAAGTACAGCTTCGAGCTAGAATTTCGCGCCGATTCTCACCTCAGTCTTATCTTCACGGCCATCTTCATTCCACTCGAGCGGCAGATAAGCTAATCCGCATGCTTGCAGCATATCAACTGCATCGCAGCAGATGGCGGCGGCGGCGGCGGATTAAGGCAGGTACTTTGTGTTGCTGTGAGAGTGTGTTCGCCACGAACAGAGCACAGCGAACACGGGATCGAGCGGTCGGAGCTTTGTTGAGGAGAAACAAATTCGATTTGAGGAGATCTTGTTTGGCGTGCCTGCTTCGTTGGAGGCCAGTGGAGATCTCTTACCGCGCGGCTAGACCGCTGCCCGAGTCGGTTGGCCAGTTGTCTGGTCAAGTCGGATCGGTGCTTCAAGGTGGTTAGCGATTCACGGTTGAACCACCGCCCGTGTCACCGAGGAGCCACCGGTGTAAAACCTGTGGCGGTGACCGCGGCCGTTGTCCATCGTTCGCGAGGGTGGCGTGCCCGGAGAGCTTTGAGAAGTTAATGATGAGCTCTCTCGATTGAAAACGCTCTCACCATGCTCTGGTGGAGTCGATGGATGTTTGCGTAGGACGGATAACAATGAAGGGCGTCACCTTGTTACACGATACAGCTTATAGAGTGACTCGTGAACACGTTGGCTGCCCGCATCGCTTGGTCAGTGTGTTGGATTATGTCGGTTGGTTCACGAATCGTCGGGGGCACGATATCGTTTACAAAAGCTCTGAATGCAAACTTCACAAACGCTTCATCGCCCAACAAGTGAGCGTCCTCAAGACTCGTGAGAGGCGCGTCACTGAGTCACCAGATTTCGAGGATGGCACATTCCGAATAGGGTATCCGTGTGGACTAAGAACCACCATGAAGGGCCTCGTTCCAAGTTTTACTTCAGTCGGTGAGGCTTGGAATGGATTCGGCAATCTGGTATAGTGGCTGTACGAGCGTGATGTGTACAGCCTGGATGCGCGAGCATGGATAATAATCCCACGTCCTCTTTTCCACCTCATATCTTTGAATTCCGGCGTGAAATAAGTCGACGGAACCGTGGCTGAGATATCAGGCTCTCGCGGCAACGAGGGATACTTCATAGTTATATCCGTTGGATAACCTGCGTTAACATGGCTCTCTGAATTATTGAATAATGTCGGAATTTCCGGACTGTAGTGATGAGGTCCGGGTCCCAAGCAGGGTATCATAGCATTCCTCATCGTGTTCGATTGGTTCTTTGCAGGATTGTGCGAAATAAGGCGGCAGAGAAGGCCAAGCATGCTCATCATAATCAAGTGTCTTCTCCATCGCCCCATTCACCGCCACAACAAACACCGTCACTGGATGCCACTCGTCCGTCGTATTCTATTAATGGAATTCTCGGCATTGATGGAAAACGCAAGCGACAACAAATATCCGGACCTGACCAAACCGACGTTAACTGTGAGTGTTCCCCGTTTGTTCCCACTCCGCCTCCATAGCTCCCGGATTTTCAGCCTCCTTTTTCGATTTCCGATAGCTCGACAGTCGTATCTCTAGGAAGTTTCTCGTGGTCCTATTCCCGTCGCTCGGAGTCGTCTCGGTCGATGCCGCGATTGCCCTATTTGTCGCCGGGGAATCACGTCGTGGTCGAGCATCGCGGAACCCATTGGGAGAGGTCAGGCATCAGAGGTTAGGCCTTACAGTGAGGGACAAACTTATGTCTCTCCGCGCCGCTATCACCTGCTATCCCTCAGCAAGCTTTCTGTTCATTGCCTGTCGGTCTCCTGATTCATAAATAAGGAGCTGCCGGACTAGATTAATGTTGTTCTTATGGTAAAATTTGATATTCGAGCGATGCCCTTTGGCCCCACGGTCGGCCGCTCCAGCGGGGAACCGCGCCGGTCCGTACTCCCTGGTCCCTTCTCCCCTGGACCCGCGAGGTCCCTGGTCGTCCAACCGCCCAGAGAAAGCCAGAGTCTATTTGGCAAAGCGCACTGAGACGGAACCAGGCCTTGGCCTCGCTGAGAATTAATATCGGGCGGTGGAGGCTTGTCCTCTCTGATGGATGATCCATCGTACCGTATACATTCATACATACATCTATCTATCTATATGAGCTAGCTCGTCGACCAACTATCTGTCTATCCGCACAGAATAGCGGCGGCCATATCGCGCAGAGGGCCTATTTGATGCCTTGGCATTGACATCGTTCTCTGTGCCGAATAATCAGATCCGATCTCGAACGAAGCATGTACACGCTCTGGCCTGATTCACTTCGTTGTCTTCGCGCATGCGAAGACCTTTCGCTATATCGCTCTAGAGCCCTCGATGATCGCGATTTCGCGTTGGTTCGTTGTGGTTTGATCTTCTTAGAACGGTCAAAGCGGTCAGGTTTCTTTCTTTCTTCCAATTCTTCGATGCTCGCGGCGGGGAATACGGCGGACGACGTTCGAACTGTCAGAAAGTTCGGTCGACAATGGAGGAGAACATCCGAAGGAGAAGCACAAACCGGCAACAGGCGGCGGCGGCGGCACGAGAAGGAACTCTGAGATGAATGGGTCCCATTGCACGCCGCTCGCGCCAATCCTTTCGGGCCGGGAACATCCGCGACAATGATGAAGAACTCACGACCGAAAATCATGACCGCTAAAACGCTCTTCCTAATACCCTCATCATCGTTGCTGGCCTTGGCTTCACAGTCAATTACGGGCGTCCTGATTTGTTGTCGGCGCGCGCTGACGGTGCTTCCCCATCGGCGAATTTCTGTTTGGTTTTCAATCAGTCGGAAGAGTTGTCGGCATCCGTATCGCGCGTTATTTCGACGAGCGCCGCTTCGGACCCGAAGGCTCCTCGCGTTGAAATGTTACAATTATGTCCGTGGCGAGCAGATTGATCGAGCGAAGCGACTCTGATGAAGGAAGCCCAACCGAGTTCGGGAGTTTCCGTGGAACAACGGGACTCATTGTCCCGGTTCGAGCAATAACAACAACTACTTCCAGATGTTCAAAGTCGGAAGCATCAAAGTGTCATCGTGCCTCTAGAGGCTGCTCTTCCCGGTGCGCTATTCAGAGCTCCAAGGAGTTTTCCAAGCTCACCAAAGTCCAGTGCTTCCTTGTCATCTGGCTGTAGCACAGTGAAAATCCACCGTTTCGCCTCGTACGATTCCTTGAAGGAAACAAACGCTCGTCAGAATGAGCAAATCGCGGCTCCAGAGGGCGAGAAAGTATATTCGATGCTCGTATTCCTGCCTACCCGCTTGTTCTCGGGGCAACTGCAGCTCTTTAGAGAGAGGTGGGAACGTGGGAGGACCGAAGGAGTTGGGAGCAGAGAGTGCATTCCCCGTGCGAGAGGGACGAGGGCGGCGGCGGCGGCGGCTAGAGAAGGGGCAAAAATTGAGACGGGTGCCATAGAAATGGGAAAACGGCGGCGGGATATTATCCTGAGCCGAGCGGGAGCCCGACAGACGGACGAGCGGGCCGGCTGGCTGAGAACGATAAGCCCGTCATAACCCCTGGTGAGAGGTAGGCACGTGTATGCAAGTTTTGTTTTTGCACCGGGCTGACCTGACTCTTCTCTCAGAGTCGTTCCCCATCCTCCGGCTATCCCTCCTCGCATGCCGAGTTGATTTTTGGCCGACAAGCCGTCAATTGATAGTAATTCTCCAGAGGTCAGATATGCGGGGTCATCGTTATTGCCATCGAACGCGCGAAACGTTTCGGGCGATCGGTAGCGAATGTTCCTCCCTCAGCCGTCGGACCGACTCCCAGCTTCTAGCTTCGATTCTAGAGCCGGTCCACTCTCCCGCTTCGGAAGTATCGAATCGTGCTCTTTCAGTTGCTACATGACTTGAAGTCAGCAGCAGCAACAACCCTGCCACGAGAGCTCGGACAGACCGGTCGCTGGGCTTGGTTGTTCTCGTCGTCATCGCGGTAGTATCCTGTCAATCACGATGTCATTCATTGTTCGACACTTCCCCAAACATGCGAGGTCGAAATTGAGTTATTTCTCGCTGCATGCATATGCCGAACGAGCGGCCGGCCAGCTCGCCCGCCCGCCGGCCCTTTATGTCATCGTGTTCATTGTTACTCGTGCAGTGCGATTCGATTGTCTCTATCTGCCTCGAGCTCTCAAACAGCGGCGACCCTGCCGATGCGGCGCCGCAACAGCTGAGACAGAGTTCGCGATCCTTTCCCGGACACGACGATGATGATACGAACACATTAGAGGAGGAGATCTTGTCTCGTTCTAGCGAACGAGTCCCGAGTTCAGGTACCATGATTCCATCGGTCGCGGGAGCTCGGACTCGAGCCCCGGGTCCTGGAATGCTTCGTCCGCTACGGCAGCTCTCCTGCTCAGTGTTCGGCTAATTCGCCGCGACTCGGGATGCTTGACCCTGTATCAGTCATAGGGTGCGTTGCGGTGGCGGCGGCAGCGGCGGCGGCGGCAATCTCGCCGAAAGCTTTCATTTTTCGCCTCCCTGCCAAGCCGCCGCGGAGATGATATCCAGACGAGGTGTTGATCGCTTTGACGTCTCTAGGTGCCTGGTTGTCAAAGCACACACTCGACGCTGAAGCCATTTGGAAGATGAATACGGGAAGGGGAACCGGAGGGAGAAACGACAACAACGTCAGCCACAGAAATACCATTCCTTCCGACATTTCAGCGAACGGTGAGGTTCGGAGCGATCTCGATGAAGAAGTCAAGCGGCCGCGGACGACGCAGTACAATGACCAGTATTCCAGTCTTAGTCCAAACGTGAGTTCCCCTCCGCTCCGGGAGATGCGTCAAGCCGAGAAAAGTGAAATACTATCCTCGCTCGCGGAGCGAATCCCCGAAAAGGGACTGACTGGAAGCTCGCTACGCTCGTTTCCAGATGTGGCAGAAGTGGTCTTCGAAAGCGGAGGACATGAAGCCTTCCGCCACAGCGATGGTCAACGAAATCCCTTCGGGAGGCTCGGGTTCACCTTATGCGCTGCAACAGTTCACCGCCGACCAGGCTTTCAGCCCATCCACGACGTCGACTGTTGCGGCGGAGCCGAAGCAGGAGGGTGACGTCCAAGCGTTCGATGGTCTCAACAACGGCCAAGCGACCACGGTTTACACGCCGCCAATCGGTGAGTAGCGCACCTGCCGTACCTACTTGCCGACTACAGTAGCTCATTCTCAACCTAGTTAACCTTGAGGTCGATTTTGTCAACGCGGCGCAGAGCTCTCGCGGCGGTAACAGTTGTCATCGAGTCGCCGGAGGAGGGAAACAGCGACTCTGGCGACATCGACGACGACGACCACCACCAGAAGACATTGAGCGATTTCACGCAACAAAAACACTTTAGTGTCGACCCAGCGGCAAAGCTGGACCGGAAGTCGAATCGTCATCAAACGGGTGGCTTGCTGGCCCGCTCGCTTTGCTGGCTGACTGGAAGAGATCCCAAACGAGAGCGAAGCGTATCTCGATGATTTCAGTGGGCGATAGCCAGCCCCGCCGGTTTGTCTGTCCGACTGTCGTAGAGGGGAGGCCGCCTCGTAACAAGCGAAGCCGGCAACAGTCTTGGGAGACACATCTCTGCTACACGAATTGGCCCGCCGTTCTATTTAAATATCAACAGATCTCTTTATCTTGCTCGGTCCGTCCGTCCATCCATCCATTC
The DNA here is from genome assembly GCA_037576195.1 of Phytoseiulus persimilis. Taxonomy (NCBI): domain Eukaryota; kingdom Metazoa; phylum Arthropoda; class Arachnida; order Mesostigmata; family Phytoseiidae; genus Phytoseiulus; species Phytoseiulus persimilis. The sequence goes on from CM075104.1 coordinate 6,180,518, forward strand.
CGTCGGTCGCATCGCGGTCCGTCTCTCCTGGCCGCCATCGTCAGCGCCGAACTCCCGTTGGGGCGGAACTTGCGGAGAGGAAAAGTGTCTATAAGCGAAGCGAAGCCAGGGATTTCTTGTAGACGAGGACGGCGTTGCTTCGGCTCCCTCCAGGCTTCGAGCCGGGGCCGAGAGCCCCATCCGCTGCTGTTACCACCGATGCCACAAATGCTCCCCGTTGGGCAACGGGGTTGTTTCGTTCACGCCCGGCTTTCCTCTTTATATTGCTGCAAGCATTGTGGCCCACTCCATCCACTCGGGCGACCGCTCATAGATATTGTTGATCGCAGACCGAGCTTTCAATCTCTTCTACGCTCCCTCGCGGACGAGTCGCGTACAACAATCTCGCACGCTCGTGGCGGACCCTTCGAGCGGCGGTGTCAGCGTTTTCTGCGGCTCGGAGTCCCTGCTGGAGAGCTGGTCGCTCACCGCGTGGACAGACCTAAAAACAGCGACCGCGATCGACAGATTGGTGGCGGTCAAGTTTAGCCGAGGAATGTCAACTTTTTAAACGGCCAGTTCGGTGAGCGTGACCGTTCCGTTTGATGGCATCGATCTTATTGCTGAGCAGAGCCTTCGCGACTCTTAGACAATTGAACACAGACAAAACCGATCCACAAGCAGACTGATCGGACGCGACGAGCAGAACAGACCGATGTCGGCGCGCGAAGGCTCTGTCGACCTTTGACCATTACCACCGCGGGAAATTGTCAACGATCTCTAGTTCGAGACTGTCTTCGTCGTATCTGGCCGACGGTGGGAGCTGTTTGGGGGTTGAGAGTTTTAATTGAGGACATGTTCCTCAATGATAACCCCACTCAGCTGGGCCTACGACACTTTCCCTCAATGTTCTCTGACTGCGGCACGTGCCACCCTGCCTGCGTGCGTGTGTGTTCGAGTCAGCCGGCAGGATGTTGGTCCGGAAGCTCGCACCATCGCTGCACAAAAGTATCAAGAACTCCCCTTGAAGACCTCACATCTATTCCTCTTCAACGGCCCCAGTAGTCGTAGGAAGAGCACTGAATCAGCGCTCGCCTGCGCGGTGTTGTTATTGGTACTTGCCAATCATTTTATGGTTCGCCCTCAAATATCAGGAGAATGAACCCTGGCCCAGATGCTCGGAGGAGTATTTCATCCCATTTCGGGCAAGCGTCTACTTGACGCAGTTTCTTCGCTCAGGACCTGAAAGAACTGAACGGGCGGGAGAAGTGAGGAGAACAGATTGGACGCTTCGCTATGTTTTAGCGGAGCGATCTTAGGAGTGTGGGGTGAGATTCGTCGACGCGATTGTCACACAACAATATGGGCTGAGCTGGGAGGAGGGCAATCATTTTTCAAGCAGCTCCTTCTCCCACGCCCATCGATGGGTCAAAGCTAACGGCTCGGAAGTAATGCGGGAATCTTATCACGAAAAGCAAGCTGAACAACAGCTTCCCGCCCTCTTAGCTGAGCTTTCGGTGTCAACGTTTATTTTACTCCCGTTTTGAGAGTTGTGGTTGTGGCAGGATTCGCTTGTCGTCAGGTTTTCCTGGCGCGGTCGTTTTCGCTCGATCCGTCCTCCGCCGACGAGAAAGCTCTGAGCGCTCGCCACAACCGCACGGTCAGTCTTGTGAGTATGGATGGATATTTTTTGTACGGTCCGACCGCCGCCAGCTCGACGGAAGTTGCAAGGGAGCAGAAGCGCTGGTTGTAAGCAACTCTTTTGTAATTCAAATGTTTCGACTCCGGCGACCGTGCACCGACGACCAGCTGATGCAATTTCTCTTGTGTTGTCCTTTTTTCGAGAGTCACGTGACTTCATCATGGAGATGCTTCCCAGTTCTTCGACTGAACAAAAGATAACCAATTCGACGCGGCTTGTTGGTGTGCGCTTCATTCTCTGATCCGGCGTGAGAAACTTGTCAACTATTATTGGCCATCAGCGTTCCCGGTGACTCTTCCGAAAATTTCCCTCTACTCTTCTCCTAGTCCACCGGACAGTTTCTGGGTTTCCTCTCTTCGTCGAGGGGACTCATGAACACTGTGAATTAGATGGGAAAATAGGGATGCTGTATCTTTGGCGTGGTTGTGAACAACGAAGCCTACCTGTACACCCGCGATTGTGCCCTAGTGTCAGGTCTACGAACGACACTTGGCCAGACTGGTTCCCATGGTACGGCCACGGTGAGGATGACGATGATGTTAATGCGGCGCGTAGCAAATGCAGCCTTCTGTTCAGTTCCGCATCGAATTAGAGAAGCGAGTGCCCAAAAAGCCTCGCGACCACCCGAGATCCTTCCTCAATCGATTTGAGACGCTAGCTTGATTGCTTGCTCGCTCACTCAGAGCCCGCTGCCTTGCCAATCTACTCGGCTGTCTGTTCCGAAGCAGATTTCATTCTCGATTTTTTTCCTTCTTTGTTGCCAACAGTCGACATCATTACTCTGGTCCTTGTGTGCCTGCAACTCGCTCTCCTACGATAGGTCGCCTCAAGTTCGAGGAGACTCCGAGAGCTCTCTGCGGGCAGTTCCGAACCTAGAAAATCCGATGTCAGCCTGGGGAAACTTTTCCTCAGAGAGTGGTGTATTCTTTCCGGAGCACTGGAAGGTCCCTCCGAATGAATCTTATGGATGTTCCTCTCATTAACGCCACTGTGACGGAGTCTGCCGCTCGAGTTTTCTTTGAGTTTAAATATTTTATGTTGTCATTCGAATCAGGTGGAGTGATGCCTGGTCTTACTCCGGTAGGGCTCCACGATATCGGCACGCGGTACGCTTCGAACAATTCCCCCGCTGCAGCTCCTGACACGTCGTCTCCTAGGGCATTCGAATCAGGTAATCAAACTTCTGGTGATGGTGGAAGGGTTCGAGCACGATCAGAAAACCGTCACTCCAATGTTTGCTGACTCTCGAACAACCGTGTATAGACGGCCGAGGTAGCGCTTCTTCGTCTGAAATACATTGAGAGAGGCGTGAGGAGATCGTTCCTCGAGAGAATAGCTTGGCAATTCTTGAGGTGGTCTGATCGTGCGGCACTTGAAGCACGGCACAGAGTTGCATTCTACTCGCACGCTCCTTCCGGGGCATCAGAATATACAGCACAGGCAGCTGCACGCTCTTCTTCCTTGGCACGGTGGCGGACGACTCTGCTGCAACGTTGTCGTCCTTAGACTCCTCCCAGGAGAACAGGGCCCGCCCATAAATTGATTTACTTTTCTTGCTGGTGTGCTGCTCCCACCCTGGCGAATATCTCCTCCATACTCCTTTCCCATCCTGACTGCGGCGGCGGCGGCGTCGTCGCCATAGCCAGCTCTCCCGCTCGAGTGGGGTTCACTGCCTGGGGAGGAAGAACGAACGGCGGGGCTCCGCAGTCAGGATAAAGGACGACAGCTTTCCCTGGCCAGGAAAGCAGGGAACGGAGAGGCCACGAATTCACTCGCTTGTTTGTGTGTGGGCGCAGCGTTCCGTGTCCGAGCCGTCTTGAACAACGGACCTTCTTCAGCAGCAGCGGCTTCCTCTTGCTTCTCCTTCTTCTTGTTCTCCTTTTGGTCGCCGTCTCCTTGGCGAGCTCCTTTTTGCCTCAACGAATAGGCCACGAATAGAAGAACTTCAACTCGGTCCGGCAAGATGCCTCAGATGACAACAGGAGATGGACATGTCACTCACTCACTCTTCATTCAGAGTTGCTTTCTCCTGGCATGTAGAGCAGAACTCTTTTGAATATGCCCTGGCTGTCTTTCCTCTGCTTCCTTCTGCCGCGCTCTCACCCTCACCCCCACACACTTGCTCTCTCTTTCTCGCTACCTCGTCCTTTTTGAACTCTTTTTTCCTGACTTGTTCCTCGGGGCCGAGAGCAACTGCCGCTCATACCTGATGGGGCTTCACGGAAAAAAAAAAGACTCCCGTCCTTCCTGTTCCCCCTGATGCTCTTCTGCCTCCTTTCCATTTGCGTGTTCTTGACTTTGATGGTGATGATGATGGCGGTGTATTCAAATGTAGAGACGCTCCCCCTGTCGGGTCTTCTCTCGCTTATTTCCATTTCTTCTCCTGCTCCCATCAGGGCGTCGTTATTACCTTCTTTTCTTCTCGGAACTCCCACCCTGTCGATTGGAAGTTTCTATGGAAGCTCCCATGAGGTGGTCACGTCCACTGCACCTCTTTTCGGGACCACAATACTGTTCCATTTGGAATCAGTGGTGATTGTTGCAAAGAAAAGACTGAATGAATATTCTCAATCGCGAAGATTGATGTTTGAAATGGAAAGGAAGGAGTGAAGGTGGAGCAGGTGATGAACTTGCAAGTGGGCTCCAGGGTTGTTGGCACAGAATACAAGTGGTGAAGGTGGCAACCAACGAACATTGTCTCAACGCTGATGCCGAGAACGAAACGCAAACCGTTTGAATTGTGATTGCAGTCGCTCCGTCAGAGTCTCCCGCAAAAGCTGATAGCGGGCCGCTTGCTTCGATGGCTGCGCCGGCGTTGTCCTCTTTGACGGTCCTGCAGCCAGTCCACTCTACAACGATACCTGGCTACGCGTCGTTTGCACAATATGCGGCACCAGCTCCACTTAAACCGCAGCCCTTGCTCAGCCTTGAGGATGCCAACCATAATACACAACCCCAAGAACAGTGTCCGGATGGTGAGACTCGGCTTCTACGTATCTTGCCCGCGCTGCTGCTGCTGGTGGCGGTTTCGATCGCGGACTCGCTCGAGACTTTACTTTGGTGGAGGGTTCTGATCAGATCGCACTGGAAGATGGAAACTTTCGGTGTCGTCGGGGTTTGGCTTTCGAGGTGTGAGAACGCTAATAAACGAATGCTTCGCACTGATGGCGACTGGATCGATTCGGGTTCGTCTGACGGTGGCATTTTCTGCATGTTAGGAGACTCGGTTGGTCAGGGGGAAGGGGAGAATCTTCACGAGGCTCCAACTCCTCAAGGAGGGATCCTGGACTCGGATCGGAACGCAGATTCGGTTCAGTCAGACTCATCACGAAGCATTCGTCGGAATCGATAACACATGCCTCTCTGCCAATACCAACAACGCTTTCCCGAAATCGAATCGGACATTTCCAAGGTTTCAAAGGATTCGCGACGAGAGGAAACTTGCTTACGCTGAATCTCATGTTTCAGTAACGGGCTCTGTCACGACAACGAACGCGACGGACTATCCTTATGCAACTCCATACTCGCAGTACTCCACGGCAGCCGCAGGAGCATACGCAGCCTACGGATATGGATCTGGAACGATTCTAAGTGAGTGATAGGGAGTTATCCATTCCTTCGAAGAGTGGGGTGTTCCCAGAAGTAAGGCTCAAAAGCATGCGGTCTAGAGCCGACCGAGTGGTTTTCGCGGTCTGTTGCACACGTACAGCTTTGAGTAGAGCACCACGAGTTGGAAGTCGACTGTCCGATTCCTCAAACTGTGGCCGACCAGGTTCGGATCACTCTGCGTCTCAGCCACAAAAAGGTCCTTGCGGGAGCTAGAGTTGCGGAAGATGAACTCTCAGAATTTCGGGAAAGAGTACATGTGGTGCGCTTCCGTTAAAATCATCAACGTGACGTGGATGCGAACCCCAATTGTTCCTTACAGATCCTTCATACTACTACACCCACGGAGGAACGCGAACGACAACATCAACACCTACAGCTCAGAGTGTCGCATCTCTCGAGAACTACAAAGCTTCGTTGGAACGATGCTGAAGCAAACAATAGCTACAGATGAGATCTCACTTGTGATAAGATATGATTGATAAGATGAATCGTTGGCCACAAGACAAGACTCTTCAGACGCTGTGGTCTCTCGCGTGCGTTCGTTCGGGCGTCTGCATGTATGACCGTGTGAGGCGTATCGCTTCCGTGCGCTCCTCCTCGCGCATCGGAAAAGAACGCCGTCGTCTACGAGCCGGAGTTCGATCTGCAGCGAGCCACACGGGAAAGAACACAACACACATTCTACCGATCGTGCATAATTTTGGCGATGAACGAATGAGCCAGAATTTTTACGGAAATCCTTGTGAATACTGTACATTGAATCGTCATTGAAGAGTTGTCCTGGAGACCACTGAGATTACAACATTGGCCGCACCAGTTGTGTCGTTTATGCAATAGATACAGATGACTGGCGAGTTTAGGCCTCGACTCTATCGTCGGTCCGACAAGTAGGCTGACCGCTGTCCGCCTGTCCGTCTACCTCTCCCTACCAATCTCTTTCGGAGGTTTGAATCTCTCAAAATGTTCTCTTCGGCCGTTGTCCGCTCGGAGCGGGACAACCTCCTGTACATTGCCTAAGGAGTTGAAAGAGAATCGCGGAATGCGCCGAACTTCGAAGCACCATTTGGTCATCTCATCCGGTGGCCGGCGACCAAGGGCCCTGCTCAACCCCGAGGCCCCAGCCGGCCCAGTATACAGAGCATACCAAAGATTAAGAATGGCGGCCCAGTCCGGTGTACCCTGGACTACTTCCCTCCATCTGCGCAGCGAAGAAAGCCGAGGCCGCTATATCCAGAGTCGCTCACTGTACACAACAACGCATTGCTACATAATATTATCTTCATTGATTGAACCATCGATGTTAGCTAGTAATTTATAGGGAGACACAGCAGCCGATTCGAGTCAATTGAGGACACGACTGTAAGGAATCGCGGTTTATGGAAACAGTGTTTGAGCATCTGGAAACTATGTCTGCGTAACTGACGGACTATCTGTCTGCGTGCAAAATGGTCTGTCTCTCGGTTGTTCAATTCGAACATCGCTCATGGATCCCGCATAGCCGGTTGAAATGGCGTCGGGTCGCTCTTCCCAACCGTTCGGGTCTGAGGATCGCCGATCACTCCTCTGCGTGACTGTGCGACAACCTTCCGACCTGAGTGTGCGTCCGATCCGGAGTGACATGAGCCGTTCTGAATCGAAATCACGGAACACCTGGCAGTTCGATTTGCATTGACGATGGTCCATCATCGGACGGAGATCAAATGGAGAGTAATATAATTTCTCATCTCTTAGTAATGCCGATAAGATTATGGTGTCGAAGAAGATGTATTACTATTATCACCTCTATTATTACTGTAATAGTTTCTAATCTATAATTATTCTTAATTAACAAAAACAGCAACGTTCAACAACAATAATAACTAGTGACCGGCGAACGGCGTAGAAGGATGAATGGTAGGCTAAGGCTAGGTATGACAACGACAGAGGCATACGTTTTCTTCACTGTAAATATTCAAACGGATGAAACTTGAAGCGAAAAAATGGAACAACGACTTGGAGGAGCCGTGGCAGGGCGGAAGCGCGTCTTGCGCTGAAGCCGTTCGTCGTTGGACGCCATTCACAGAGTTGACGTCGGCCGCCGCCGCCGCTTGAGTCCTCCCTCGCACTGTAGATCTCTGGATGTGTTCCGGCCCGCACTCGTTCGAGAGTCCAAAACGTGAACGGGGCGACGAGCGAACATTCCAGGAATTATTTTGTTCATAGTTTCTCCGAAGGCATATAAGGAGCCGGAAAAAAACGAGCTACCAACATGAAACTAAACAGCAAAGAACATAACACACATTTTGTCGTCTGACATGAGGCGCTTGCAGAGGAGAAACGATGATAATAATGGAAAATTAGACACCGACCATGAAAACTTGCCTCATTTAGCCGCTGTTCAATTCGGTTCTCGAGTTTCTCTGATTTTTCCCCCTTGAGTTTAGGTAAGCATCGGTGAAGAGACCACCAGCAGCAACGACATCAACCATAAGGGATTGTAACGGCATGAGAAACGAAAATGTCTGATTCGATCTTCGATGCATTATCCATTCGCTCCGTAGCAGTACAGTTTTGTTGTTCTGTAGATGGCCGTTCGAGAGTTATATTTGGAGAAACTCGCCCGGAAACAAATCTTCAATTTTCTTACTGCTTTTCCTGCCGCTCCAATGACTTGGATGAGTGATTGATAAGTTTATAGATTCGTCACGTTTCCCGACGAGTCAATCAAGACTCCTCGTCCTCACCGCTTTCTGTCAAGACGCTCGTTCAATAAACTTTCTGAGAAACTCCGCACTCTTTGTCGACACTCTCTGAGACACCGTCTCGATGTTTCGAAAGATTTCCGATCCATATTTTCTCTAACTGTCTGATTCCATGACGACCTTTGACCCGGAAAAAGATGACTCTTGGAAATTTGGGAATTGGTGTTGGCGGAAAACATTCGGGAAGTTCACTAGAGGCTGTTTCTTTCTCCTGAGAACCGACTTCATCCACTCGTCCAATTCATTGGGCGGAACATAAATGAATCGATTGTACCCGATTGTATTGTCTAGGTAGATACAGTGATCCAGGAACAATGGCTTAGTGAACGCTCTAGGACTTTCGCTCATTTGGACTTGGTTTTCCGACAATGTCACAATTAAACCTAAAAACTCAATAAAAAATATTTAGACGATTGAATCATGACTCGACTCTATTGGTCGTGCATTGCTTGTTCCCGTCAGTTCTCAGGTTCGAATCCATTGTCGGGGACCTAGACGATTTCGACGAGATGTTATCAAAGTTCAGCCCAACCTATGAGGCTTGCGGAATATGATGGTATTAAGTTCATCCGTCAGTACGACGTGATACCCGGTTCTATTTGTTTCTGAATACCCCCTATTTCGGATGTTCGAAGTACAGACAACGGTCGAGATGGGCAGGGATTTTTTCCACTCTTTCTCTCTCTCTTCGCTCAATATTGGGTGGGGAAGTATCTGATTGGGGACTTCTTTGAACGAATGGCAAATGTTCCCGCCATTCGGCACAGAACTGCGTCGCCGAGAGTGGCTCGAAAACTGCCCAATTCAACAAGCCGGGAAACTCCAAAGTTTACCGAAGGAGTTGGTTCCGGTATGATTCGTTGCGGAGAAGGATGCGATTTACTCGCAATGGAACAAGCGGGAATCGCTCCAGACCTCGAAACGGGCTAGCGATCGTATCGCCTGGGGAGCGCGGATCACTGTACAAACCCTCGTCCTTGATGCGATCTCCCGCCTCCGCCCGTACCTGAATGATGCAGAATAAACGAACAGACGGTGCAAAGCTTTCAGATTGATCGGAATCAGATCTAGGACGGAAGGTGGTCCCCGGAAACGACCAAAGTCCGAGAACCAGCCGCTCCCCGGAGACCACATTTCGGAGTGTCTCGGTTTGTCGGGTTGCCACTAGTAGCGTAACGACCTCAGACGATGCCCAAGGCGAACACACGGTCTGATGCCCAATGTGGGCTCGCGCGGAATTTCGATTCCACATGATGTGACATCATAATAACAACGTATCCCATATTCATGTGATGATCACAGATTCAAGTCAACCCGGGGCGGACCGCCCCTCTCAAGGTACGCCAGTGGTTGCCACTCGAATTGACCCGAAGATCCCAGGGGAGTCGAAGCTTTTCTAGCACCTCATTTCCATGATTCTGCCGCCTCTGCGCCCCCCTCCGTCTACCCAGTTGCGCAGCGAGCCTCCAGGGTGCCCGGGCGGATTTGATTCCCTCCACTCTATTTTCTTGGGTTCCGAGAGGTTAATTGCGTTTAATGCCCACTGATTGTATCCTTAGATGACCTCAAATACGAAAAAAGCGAACTCCTCTACGGACTCCTCGAAGTTGAACTCATCCGTGATGGAAGTCCCGATAGATGTGAGAGCGAAGTTTGCCGAGCGAGGTTTCGATCTCTGATCCGAGGCAGAAGCAAAATGAACCGAACGTTGCCTCGTTATCAGGAGGGAGGGCGAGAAATAGATGCTGGCTCGTTAGAGTGTGAAAAGTCATTTGCAACAATCGGACTTTGCCCCCTACTCTGAGGACTCCGGAGGAAAAGTTGAGCTCAAGTTCCCCAATGTGACAGGCGTGGACAGGCATTCTGATACCCCTTGAGATCTGATGCCCGGGTTCGGGAAGCTCCCCGCTCAGGCGTCCGCAAGGAGGATCAGTTAGGCTTCAGAATGCAGCCCGCTGCAAGATCTATCGGTCTTGCAGGAGTGATCGGAATCGAGAGGCGGTCTCATGTTCCATTGTCACTCCGAATCATCACAGCCAGCTTCGATCACACTATCTCTGTCAACGATTGTTCCGTTCCCCTCAGAAGTAGTTTCGAATCCTTGCTTTTGGAGTATCCCGGACAAGAGCAGACTCATCTGTCCGTCGACATGATTCGTGAAGTGGAACGTAGGATCAGAGAGCCGCCCAGCTGGAAACACGCTTCGCTCGGTTTTGGTACGAGAACAATGTTTATAGCGGAGGGCTGAGGGTAGCCACGTTTCCCCACTCGCATCTTATGTCACAGATCGACCACGTTTCACGGTGATGTTCCCGTGATTTCCATATCCTTTTTCTGCCTCGCAACGTACTGCTACGGAGTGCCGCCCCACGACGTACATTGTCTTCATCCACTCCCTCCGTCAAAAACGTCTGACCCTGGAGAAGCCCTCGGGGAGGTTTCTCCCGGCAGATTTGGTCATGTCATGGTGCTCCATACATGATCATCGCGACTAAATCGAGCTCGAGAGCTCCGACCACTGGTTCTGAGTTTTTCCCTGACAATGATCCCATCTTCAAAGCTACTTCCGACGAGATTCCGATATGGGATGATGAGGGCGTTCAGATAACATGAGATCGTCCACATGAAGAGCCTCCAAACACAAAATTGGGCATCATCATGATCATGACTATGATTAATAAACATAATCGGGTTATGATTATCCAAATAATCGGCGTCCATGGACACCGGTCCCCCAGGAACCTCGCGTGCGTGTCATTCTTCCACCGGATGCTTGAGTATACCACGAATAATAGAGACCAATGTCCATGGACGTGATTCCGGGGTGCACGCCGGTAGAGCTGATGTATATCAACTGACCATACGAGGTAGCCTTGTGGAGATGGCCAGTCACCAATGTCAGGGATGCAAGCGTCGGAAACGCTCTGCTACCTGAAGAAGCACCGAATGCTTGACTCGTGAAAGCACTTCTGCTCACACAAAAGGTGCTGCGGAAACATAGAACTTGAATCATGGAGGCGGAGTCACCCCTGGAATCACCTCCTTAGATTCCGAAGAGTATGGTGATGATTATGTTCTACTCTGCGGTCGATGATCCAGAATGAAATGATGATGACGAAAGCGCTGACATGGGCAAGGAGTTTGAATCAGGAGACAGCGAGCCCGAAGACTCCGCAGCGGTCAACTCTGGAGTGACTTGTCCTAGAATCCCTCATATGAAGGACCCCATGTCGGCAAACTATCCTTCAGATAACGGACTGCTCAGATGAGAGACCCTCCACCGACCACCAATTAATAGAAATGTATGCGGGCTCGAGCCGACAATACTTTTCAGGGTCCATGGAGGTGTTGCCGAGGTCTATCTGATCATACTTTCCAGCGGCTGCAAAGATGAAAGAGGGGTGTGACCATCAGTGGCGTACCCAGGGGGCCATGCCCCCTCCCCCAAAACTCTTCAGAATTACTCTGGAGGTTGGATAGATTCTACTTTGATGGACGGAATTGTTCCGCAGAGATTCAGTGTTATCAGAGAAATCGTCGCAGATTCGAAAGCTCATCGTCATCATCATCATTATCATATCTAGAGTGCGAATGTTCAAGCACAATGCATGGAATGCTTAAAAAAGCTTATTCCGAGGGGTTTCAGCTCAAAATGCATGTATCCTGGCAGTGTGAGCACAGTTTGATCTAAATTAGGTGATTTGAACCCGACGTCATTGTTTTCAGGCCCGTATCGTCTTCCCGGGGGCCAATGGCCCCCGAACATGCAATCCCGAGGTTGTAGCCTTTCACGGTGGAATTCATCGAAGATAGCAGAAAGGCCGACCGATTCGTGGGGTATCGCAAGCAGCCGCAGGCTTCCTCTTCGTCCCTCGTTTCAGTGGGCTCACTCGATCTATACACATTCCTAGTGAACTGAATTCAACATGGGGAACTCGCCATCTTCAGAGCGCTCCCAACATGTCATCTCGGAGCAGCAGCTTTCCGGGCTCGCGAGCCCGCCATAACCTGGTTCTGTCTCAAGCCGACGAAAAAAGCGGTCACTTTTCCCGGACCGATCAGTGAATTTGAAAGAAGAAAATCATGTATGAGAAACATCAGGCTTTCGACTGCATCTTGTGGTGAGTTAAGACACATTTGCTGGTCTCTTTGGTTGCTCCTGTTGCGATCCATGTAGAAGACTCAGCGAGACGGGAAGTACCCCAGATGGGATCAACGGTGGGAATTTGAAAGTCTACAATCGTTGTTTCCACATCAAGCCCTCTCGTGAGTCCTAACGCGTTCGAGTGCTTGGGGAACCCGTGATTCCTGTGCTAGTTAGGCCAATGCCGCCGATGCAATCGTCGACGTAGACGAAGCTGCAAGGCTTTGTGAAAAGTTTTGGAAGTGAGGTTCTGTCCGCTGACGGGCAAGTACTGTTGTGTAGAATTTGTGAACGAGAAATTCTCGGTGTCGCAACACATCAATGGAGCAAAGCATTATCGGATAAGAGGAAAAACTCGAGCTCATCAAGTGTTGTGCAGATAGTTCCCTTCTTGGAAGCGACGGGCAAACAGTCCCAATTCAACCTCAAACTATGCGAAGCTTCCTTGTCGGCCGACATTCCGCTACGGAAACTTGACGACGAGAAACTCCGGTACTTCCTCGGAAAATGGTGCAAGCAGCCAATGCCGTGCTCAGCGACTTTTCGGTTGAACTGCTCGAAAAACGTGCACGAGAGCAAGTTGGAATTTATCCGGAGCTACATGAAGGACAAATATATCTGGATCTCCGTCGATGAAACGACGGACGTCACGGGCCGCTTCGTGGCACACGTCGTGGTAGGAGCTCTAGGAGCGATAGGAAGCCGGAGCTTCCTCCTACATGCAGAAAGTTTGGAAAAAACGAACAGCTCAACCATATCGCAGGCTTTCAACTCTTCTCTGGCCCGATAGGGTCAAGCACGATTAAGTGTTGCTTTTCGTTTCCGATAGTGCAGCCTTATCGATAAGGCTGGGTCAGCTCTGAAGGTAATGATGCCTAAAATTCTGCACGTTACCTGCGCAGGGTATGCGCTCCATCAGATAGCAGAAGAGGTCCGATTCGTGTTTCCTCTCGTTGACACTCTCGTCTTGAACGGAAAAAAAATCTTTCAAAAATCAGCTTCGCGTGTCACTGTGTCCTGTGAGATGGCGCTGGAGACACGACTTCCACCGCAGCCGTGTTTAACCAGATGGGGAACTTGAGTGAAAGTGGCCGTATACTACGCGAAACATCTCAGCATTTTCTCGTCGGTCGTTCAATCTCTCGACTACAGGGACGCTTTCAGCATCCGAGTGACTTGACGCCAAGTGGGGGAGGAATCTCTCCAAGGCGATTTGGCGTTTATAGATGCCAACTTCGCAAATCTTACTGACGGAATCCAGCGCCTGGAGGAGGGGAATATGCGTCTGAAGAGATTCCACAGATGCTTTCGGAAGATTCCCTACGAGATCTTAGTGAATCCCCCGCCAAATGAGGTCCCCAATAAATAGTTCGTGCATATTTCCAGTTCGATACTGCATATTTTCCTCGTTTTCAGTGCATACTTACATGCATATTTTCCTTCTTTTCAAACTTGAACATTCGCACTCTAATCATGTCCTTGCTACCCCCCCCCCCTCGAAAAAAAAACTGGGACGCCCCTGCTGACCATACTATTGAGGGTCTGTGGTGGTCTTTCTGGGATTGATCTGATCACGTACTTCGGGGTCTTCGGAGGTGATTGCAGCGTCGATCTGACCATACTTCTCTGGGTCAGGGTGGGTGATTCCGGGATCGATTCGACCATACATCTGAGGGTCTATCGAGGTCATTTGAAAATCTATCTGACCATACTCTTGCGGGTCACCAGATGTAATTCCTGCAACGATCTGACAATGCTTGTGAAAGTCTTCGAAGTTGATCCAGGCATCGATCTGACAATATTTTTGGGGGTCCATGGAGGTGGTTCACGGATGGATCTGATCATGCTTTTCGGGGCCCATGGAGGTGGTCCAGAGTAGGACCCAGTCTCTCACTTCCTAGTCCCCAAGCGGAAAGAGAAGAAAATAAAAAAGTAGTCAGATCGACCCCTGGGGGTCGGCGGTCCATGTATTCCAACGAGGTCGCTCAGGGGGTCACAGGCCGAACCCTTTGAGGTCACGAGAGTTTGAGAACCTTTGCTCTGGAGCCGCTGCGGATTCCTTTCAGATTTATAGAACCTGACTGAGATGGATTTTCATTCAGAAGCACAGAGACTGACAGGGAGAGATATTCACTCACTCACCAGCCGGCCATCGGCCTACTGGAGTCGGTTGCGCCTCGCGCGGTCGGACTGCGGTCCCTGGCATAGAGGCACTTTTCTCTCTGCATCATTCCTAAAACTATATCTCCATTTGGGTGATTGTTATTATGGTCAGATCGACTCCGCAAGCACCTTCAGGGACTCAAAAAAGTACGCTCAGATCGATTTCCGTCGGATCAGGTAGATAGGGAACTACCTTCCTTTTTTTTTCTATGGGAGGTGTGGGAGAAATGCGTTCACCATTCATTCCCCTGAAGCCCCTGAAGTTCACCCTTGGTGGCCATAGAAAAGAAGAAGCTCAATGTGATTCCGTTTCCTGAACCCAGAAAAGTATGATCAGATCGACCCCGGAATCGCCTCTTTAGACTCAGGAGAGTATGGTCAGATCGACGCCGGAATCGACTGCTTGGATTCCGAGAAGTATGCTCAGAATAACCTCCATAGACTCTGAAGTGTGTGATCAGATCGACTCCGGAATCACCTCCTCAGACTCCGAAAAGTGGTACCGGAAAAGTTACCCCGACGAACGGTCACACTGTGGAGGTGGTTCCGAAGTTTTGTTGAAAAGTCAAGTTCTAGCGCTGAGGAACTGTCAAGTAAGAGTTCGTTGAGAGGAGGGAATCGTCGTGCGCCGGGTCAGTGTGAGATTCAGACAATTTGACTGTCGTTCCGCTAGCTTTTGCCGCTCATGGTACCTCTGCGGCCATACCTACGGTTGACGCACAAGGGGCAGCTTACTCAACGCCGCCAGTTTTCCGATCGCCCCGAAGCCATCAAAACTGGTGAGTGGTGGAGTCTTGAGTCGCCAGGCTGAGAAGTGATGTTAACGGAGGGAGCCTGGCAACAGTTATCCCGGGTAGTTCCAGTCAGCGAAAGGCGGAGATAGGTGTGTTTTCCAGAGGAATCATCTCGTAAACACATGGATGCAAAGAAGATCCGCGCTCTCGGGAACTTGCTCCGTGAAACTCAAGATGAGTTGATCTTCATTGGGTTCAACTATGCTGAGCGTCTGTGTGAAGATCGTGGAATCAGTATCCTGCATAGTCTCGGAAGGCAATGTGAGAAGATTGCTCAAGATGAGGAACTTAAGGCTTGTTTTGAGTGCAGCACACGTAGTCGTTTGCAAACTTTCTTAGCGGTGGAAATGAGCTCCGCTAGTGGTGAGAGAAATTCCTAGAAGCTCAGGTTTGTCAGGTCCCAATGCGCTCGAGTATGAGCCAGGAGCGTTTGGCAAACCTCGCGATCCACTCCACAGAGAACGAGCCGTCCAGTCGCATCGACGTTGAAGAAGCGATACTTGCAATCACAATCTCTCAAACGAATCCGAATCAGCACTCGCTATCAAAGTTCTGACATCTTGCCCTCATGTTTGACTAGCTGCACGAGGCTACGCACCAGAGCTTCCCTCCAGTCTCTCGAGGAGTTAGGGCACCTGCTTGGATTGTTCGAACTCCGCCCCGGGCGGCACTTCGCCTACATGCGTCCCTGAGCGAAGGGTCTCGGCCATTAGTGGCTCCGCGGATTTTGCACTACTCCAGACAAAACGTGGTCAACTTAAAAGGCTCATATCTCGGCTCCCAGATGGGTTACAGCGCCGATCGAGTTATTTTTGGAAAGCTGAAGAAGAGAGCTATCGAGAGAGATGGCATGCATGCCGTTTGGATCGAAGATGGACGAATACCTTCAGAATCGATGAATTCGAGACCGGTGCGAAAATAGATAGCGTCGAGTGCACACTCTGGAGTTGAGCTGAATCGAAAGGTCACTGAGAGTCGAAGGTTTTTCAAAAAAAAAATCAAAAAAAAGAGGCGCTTTTTTTTTCGCCGAAAATGTTTTTTCCTTCGGTCGACCCTCCGATTTTTTTGGACCCCCTCCCTCCCTGAGCTCTCTAGTGATGAAGTCGGAGCTCAAAACATGCATAAATGTTAGGCTCGAGCACCTGCGCATAGCTCACCGCCCGGGAGCAACGGGTGGAAGCAAATGCATCCATCGGCGCAGGGAGTGGAATTCCGAGAACAGAAGCCACAAACATTGTTTCTGAGAATCTTGCCATCACTTCTGCGCCCAGCGGAAGCCTTGACCGATCTCTTCATACCCTCAGAGGGAGAGACAGGCTCAGAAGAGAGTGATGCCGGCGAATAAAGATCACTTACTTTGCCGGAACCATCACGGGCGTTTTTTTTTCCGGGAGGGGGGGGGGGGGGGAAAAATATTTTCGGCCAAGAAAAAAGAGCGATTCTTTTTTTTTTGGATTTTTTTTTGCAAAACCTTCGCCTCTCAGTGACCTTTCGATTCAACTCAACTCCAGAGTGCGCACTCGACGCTATCTATTCTCGCATCGGTCTCGAATTCATCAATTTTAAAGGTATTCGTCCATCTTCGATCCAAACGGCATGCATGCCATCTCTCTCGATAGCTCTCTTCTTCAGCTTTTCAAAAATAATTCGATCGGCGCTGTAACCCATCTGAGAGCCGAGATATGAGCCTTCTAAGTTGACCAAGTTTTGTCTGGAGCAGTCCAAAATCCGCGGGGCCGATGGCCAAGCCTTAATGGCCGAGACCCTTTAGTCGCCTTCTCAAGCTCAGCCGTTGCTCTTTGTCGAAGCTTCGCAATAGACAGACTCTTTCCATTCTGGTCGGAGCCCCGCAGTATATTCACGGCATTGGCGACCGGGAACTCATATTCCAGACTGCCGTCATCTGAATTCCGATCGCGATCATGATCGTACCGTGTTTTTCACAGAATAAGCCATGGCTGGTATCGGTCTTGGGATCCGAAGATTGGACTGCGGCTCATTTTCGGGGTGAGGGTCATATTCATTTCACTTACACCAAAGGTCAAAGAGGCGCTCTGAACTTTTCACTCTGAGACAGCGAGTCAACGAATTCCCGGCACTCACTCTGAAACAACCTTGTCATCTTCCTCTGGAATATCTTCGAGAATCGTCGAGTTGAATCAGGCCACTTCGGCTTCTGGTTAGCTGACCGCCGGGAGGATCGTCGCGTCATTTCATAGGTTTCTTCAAACGAGCTAAGTTCGTCAAAAGTTTTGTGTCGCTGCCATTGTATATGGAGCATGCACAAGAAAATACTTGTAGCACTCTGAGCGACGATCAATGTAGGAACACTTCCCCGGAGCAATTGAAGAGCCCAAATTCATCAAAGTCGAGGCTTCAATCGGAAATGCATCGAACCGATTTCCGATTTCGCGCTTCCCTCGAAAACGCCTAACTCCTTGTTTCTCTCCACTTCTTGCGTTTCTGATAGAAGCGCAAATCAACGTTGTCGGGAATTGGTTTGATGAATTCCGTACTGAAAATTCGACTGTGAGAAATTCGTTACGACGAGTTACGACGTTTCGAATCTGGGCTCTCCAATTGCTGACTGCGTTACTGCGTGAAGTCTCCTTTCTGTTCACCTCGCTCCAGGTCCAGGACACGGTCATCGAGAGGGTATTTCGCTCAACAAGTTGGGGCAGATTTTATTTACACACAGGAATAACATTTAGAGTATGTCGTGCTCGGTTTGGAAATCGGGTTCTGCGTGGAACACAGCGAAGCAAGGGATAACTGGGAATACTCTCGGTAACGATATTTAGGATGACATGAGAACATTTACAAAACGGCTTTCTCTATCGAGGACGATGAACATAGAACTGAAAACAGTTTTGAGGGTAAGATAGCGCAATGGCACAAGAACAAACTCTATCTCAATCATGACGATCACCAGCCTCCACCTCCACCCCCAGACCATCCACCTCCCCCACCTCCAGACCATCCACCTCCCCCGCCTCCACCCCCAGACCAGCCTCCTCCCCCGCCACCGTGGCCTCCTCCACCACCACCCCCTGCGGCCTTCATCGTTTTAACGATAAAAGTTTTCCCACCACCCCCTCCTCCGTGACCTCCTCCTCCTCCTCCGTGACCCCCTCCTCCTCCACCGTGACCCCCTCCTCCTCCACCGTGACCCCCTCCTCCACCACCGCTGGATTTCGATAACTTTTTGATGAGAGCAACAAGGTTCGCTGCCTGTTTGGCACCGTCACCGCCTCCACCTCCCCCGTGGCCGCCACCACCTCCGCCACCGCCTGACCATCCGCCTCCTCCGCCTCCATGCCCGCCTCCTCCACCTCCGACGCCACCGGAGATCTTCTTTATGATGTAAGTTTTACCACTCCCACCGCCGCTTCCTCCACTGCCGTGGCCTCCACCTCCTGACCATCCGCCTCCTCCTCCACTGCCATGGCCTCCACCTCCTGACCAGCCTCCGCCACCTCCACCGTGTCCACCTCCACCTCCTGACCAGCCTCCTCCACCTCCACCACCTGACCAGCCACCTCCACCACCACCATGTCCACCTCCTCCTTGGGCTTCTGCTACCTTGACTATGATCTTCTCCTCGGGGCCCCCGCTTCCTCCTCCGCCATGACCTCCTCCTCCACCGGACCAGCCACCGCCTCCTCCGCCGTGACCTCCTCCTCCACCGGACCAGCCGCCGCCTCCTCCACCATGACCTCCTCCTCCACCGGACCAGCCGCCACCTCCACTGCCGTGACCTCCTCCTCCACCGGACCATCCACCTCCGCCTCCATGACCGCCACCTCCGCCTCCGTGACCACCGAAGCTACCGCTGGCCTCAGCTATCTTTATGATGATTTTCTGGGGCATTCCTCCTCCATGGCCACTTCCTCCTCCACCATGTCCACCACCTCCGGACCAGCCGCCTCCGCCTCCACCACCTCCAGACCAGCCGCCTCCGCCGCCGCCGCCGCCAGCTATCCCGCCAGCCGTTGCTCCGAGCACTGCACTTATCACCAGCTGCAAAACACAAGGACATTCAATCGTAAATAATAGATCCATGTTTGGAGGAAAACACCTCCTCTGATTGTCACCACAAAACTAACTCTCACCAAGGATCGCATTCCGTGTGATTGTGACCACAACGTTGACAAACCATCGATTTTATAGGGTTGGAGAGGGGAATCCGTTCGGCTCTTCCATGTTTTTGTGGTTGAGGTATCAAAGGTCAACTCCCGAAAAAAATCGTAATCACAAAATAGCTTCTCGGCTTTGTCACCCTGTCTCAAAAACTTTCACGTTTCAGTTCTATTGGCGGCGTGTTTGCTACCGGCATCACACAGGAGGAAAGAAGACCTTTTGCCTTTTGCGGAGTCAGCACAACCACTACGGTCAAATTTCGGCGCTCGTTATTAATACTAAATGGAGCTATTCAAAAGTTCGGAAATTCCGATGCGTCTCCCACATTGGGGAGCTGGCTTCAATAGTTTGAGTTTGAATTTGAACTTCGGTACGAACGTTGGGAATTCGCTCACCTCATACGCGGAATTGAAACTGGGGCTCTCGATAGGTTCAAGTTACACACCTGAAATAGAATGGAGTTCATAGGTTGTCCAGGAAAACTCAAGGCTCGCGTGCTGATCGCTTTTCGATGGACCCGCAGTCGAGTTTGTCGTGGAACGGATTCGGTGAGTCTCGCTCCTGAGAATCGACGATTACTGGTCACTTGAGCATCGGATAGAGACCCGGGGAAAATTACCTCCGCTGCTTAACAACAGCGTGTTCTGCAACAGGCAGCATCCTTTATTTGTTTACGGCTCTTGAAGCACTCCATGGCCTTTCGCTTGCATCAATCAGCGGCTCAACGATGTGCTCGTTATGTAAGCGACCGAGACGAAAATCAGCGGAGTGAATGAAGAGTACCTACTTTCGCGGAGCGGGAATTTCTGTTACGTCGTCAAAGAAACGGTGAAGAAGATGAAAATGTTTTGGGGCTTTTGCTCTTCGCGTTATGTAAGGGATCGGATCGTTACAGTGGGCTACGCTTAAAAGAACGAAGAGAGGCCACTGCCGATTTGCGCCTCAATTCGATGGGTTTCTCATTGAAAGGAGGCTAATTTGATGATACTTTCCTCACCAATGCAGACGTCATGCGCCTCGGGGCTCTCTTGTGGATGCGATACAGTGTTGTCACGGTTCGTTTTCCTGTTCATGTAATCTGCGAGGTCGACAAGCACCGCAGACCGTGGAGGACAACCTTCGAAACCAAAGTATTCAAGAGAAAACCCTTTCCAGAGATCATTGACTCGACGCAATCCCATTCGATGGTTTTCTGATATTCGCCTCGATCCCTGTCGCTTTCATTTCAGACTCCCCATCAGAGTTAAACTGAACCTGGAACAGCTCCCGATCGAAAGCTCATCCTCCGAGTGACGCCGAGAGTTTTCAATCCATCCAACTCTGACTCGTCAGGCGAGGTCATCTTTTCAAAACGCACCAGGCATCGTGAAGGGCATTCTATCCTATATAAACAATGAGCCTCTGTCAGTCCATGGGAGGCTCTGTGCGATCAACTCTTTACAAAGTTCTTGTAGCGCCTCCTTCATACGGCATTCCTCCAGCACGCCACATTCGTCTCGGCGATCACCCAAAGAAGCGGTACGTATCATCTTCAACTCTCCGATGTATGGAGCCATCACGTGGACTGAGTGGAATCGATTCGAATGATTTGGGACAACCTATGACGACATGATCCACGAGACTTCTTGGAAACCCGCTTGATTCTAAATATTCCTAACGGTATCACAGTGATGAGAAGTCCCTGGCGTGCGATTTCGCTCGTACTTCTCGGGGTCCAGGTCTTCGCGCCCGCAGCAGGAGCCGGCGCCACACGGAACATTGTGCAAAGCGAGAGCTCGATCTTCGCGGCGGAGGCATTAGATTTCGTAGCTGACAACTTCAACATCGCTCCTGAAGAAATTGGACGCTTCTTGAAACTTATAAATTTTAACGCAACAAAGAAGTTCGTAGCAATGCTGACTCAGGATCTCGCAGTTCGTCTTTTCGAAGCGACTGATAAAATCGACAAAATCACCGAAGAAGATTTGGCAATCGCAATAGCTCGGTTTTGATGTGCACCAATGAACCATGGTACCCAATAAACGCCTGTTTCGGATGAAATTGTCAAGAATCGTTGAGCTCCCCGGAGAGCAGGGTCCTCACATGGTGAACTCTGTCATCAAGCTCTGCTCATGGTTCAGCCTTCATTCAGGATAGCGAGAATTTGACGCTTCACCGAGCGACGATGATTTTGAAGAGCCATTTTTCCTGCGATGCATCGCAACCATAACGATTCAAGGATGTACGATAAGATCCAAGCATCAACGTCCGCGCACCCGCTTCGGGTGTACTCTCTTGTCCCGGTCTTTCCTGCGATGTTCGCTGACAGTGCTCCGCTGCCAGCACCGACGTCGTCACGTCCTTGATCTGCTAAAAGAGATGGGAAGCTTCGACAGATCAAGTGAACATTTGGTTCACGGGAACTCGGTTGAAAACTATCCAGACCTAGCTAGCGGTTAGATTATGCGACCACGTTGCGCGGAATCTGAAGCAGTGACATGTTTATTCCACCATGAATATTCACCCTAACACCTGGCTTCTCCAATTCGCTCTGATGTAGAAGCTGTTCAGCTTCAGAGCGCGGTACAAGCCCAGGAAGCAGCATAACATGAGACAACACGGCCTCCGTGGCGCAATCGGCTAGCGCGTTCGGCTGTTAACCGAAAGGTTGGTGGTTCGAATCCACCCGGGGGCGGCATTACTTTTGATCAGTGTTTCTCCCGACAGCTGTCTTTTTTCCATCACAGAGGAGGTCTGTTATAAATCGGGACGGCCGGGGGGGCCCATCGTTGCGAATCTCGGCTACAACGTCAACACAGATGTGTTCCGATGACACACCTCAAGCGATCCGGCTCTATCCAGTGCTTGGATTGTATGCGTTCCATTGTTGCCGGAGCGGTTCGAACAGTCACGTAGGAAACCACGTCACCGTTCAGAAGTTCTAACTCCGAGGAGGAACAGAAGTGTCGAGTCTCGAATCCGATAGAACAAGCCCTCGAGTAACGCCGGGCCGCAGAGCTAGCAGCCAACTGCGTGGACTCGAGCAGTAACAATCCTGGTCGTCATCATCCTCGAACGCCAAAGAATCCTCGATCGGACTTTCGAGAATACGAAGAGCCTATGGGTGCTCACAAGTGTCGAGCATTGCTTTGTGTAGCTCTCAGCAGAATGCGCCGAAGAAATAGGAGATCACACAAGCAACGATTCCCGAGTCAAGAGACTCCCTTGGACTCAGCATTACGTAACGGCAGGACGTTGGGCGGCCAAACGTCCGACGAGAGCTTAACTCAACACAAGTTGGAGGCGGTACTGGCGCTGCACCGATCCCCAAAATGAGTCGTGTCGTTGCTGTAGAATGTTTTAGGTTGATACTCTCGCGACTCTCATCTGGGAAGTATGTGTGGCTGCATTCATTACATCCCCTCTCTTTTATGGAGACCCCTCCGGCCGAAAGTTGAGGCTGCCGACTTGGACCATGACGTCTGTTTCCGTGAGCCCATCGCACAGTCATTATATTTCACCCCAGATTTCTTCCAATCCAGTTATGACATGAATGTTGAAGTTTTGGGAACGCCACCGAACCACCCGGTCTAGACGTGTCTAGCATCCGCGAACTCATCGGGCATTGATTGCCACAGAACCTCGTCCGAATGATTGGCGCACCCTTGCATGTCGCAACCCAATGATTCCCAGCAGCAGAGAAACTTTCTCCCTAAGGTCCTGATCACGGCTCCAAGTCTCGTGAAGTTAAACTTTTCCAGCTGGGAGCAAGATTGGTGCCACAGTCAAAACGCTGTCCCCGCGCGTGAGACGAGGGGTCACAAAGAAGCTTATTTGCCCAGATACCAAGGCTCCCCTCCGGGAAAACTACATCGAAGAGCTGGCAGCCAACTTGCAGAGCCGTGAATTTTTCAACATTTAGTCGGAACGGCACCATCCCTGATCAACGCGATGCATCCCCCGGAAAATATCTTAGAATGATCTTTGAGCGGACCTTCCAGTCGCTCGAGACAACAGACAACTGCGGCGACTCGTGAGCAGACCAGAAGACATGTGCTCCTTTCTGAGAGAGACATGCAGAGAACGTTTCTCGCAGAAAATGTGATGCTATACATGGACGCTGTGAAATGCTGTGAATGACGAAATGTCGTGGAAAAAATTTGGGAAATTGTTCCAATCAAAGCCCCACTCCAAATCTGGCTCATCCTGCAAGGTCGGTGCTTAACTTCTCCGTCTCTGAACAGCACCGAGAGCAGCCGAACAGCTTGGTGACATCGGAGAGTAGAGACCCTCCGCCTTTAGCGGGAGAGAATCTCGGACGACGCGCTTGGTTCGCTTCAAGGACCTCGGATCCATGAAAGCACTCCCAGTCGATGACCTCGCAGGAGCAATACTCTGTGACCTTATCGGAGTTCATTCGCGCAGTGGGGTACTTTCAACGGCTGCGTTGGGCTTCGGAGTTGTCAAATGATCGGAGGCGTTCGGTGACAGCACTCGGCTGCGCGAGCTTGCCGGGAAATGAGGAGGATCTTCTCATTCAGAATGGCTCACATGGAATGAAACAGTTAGGTTGAGATGTCCGCGGAGGCAGCGTCGCACCTGCATGGATTCAATGCCCCGTTGAATCCCGCACCTTGCACGACAGCGGCTCATATGTTGAAGCTAACGCAGGCAGGAGGAATGAGAACTGATTTCCTGATGCTAACTGCCTCAGTTCTGGCCGCAAAACTGCTGAGCCGTGCGTTCCCCGCTCAAAACGAAGTGGATCTCAGGGCGCAATCCCGTCCACCAGACGATCCTCTATGAACCACTGAGCTTCCGCACAAAAATTAGCATGGATTGCTCCTTCGACACAAGGACGGAAATATTGGATAATTGAGCTGTTAGGAGAATCGAGGGACCAAGAGCGTTCGGAACATGCGCAAATCTCGAAGAAGAGCCTCGGTGGTCTTCTCGTTCATCGACTCGGCGTGAGGCTGCAATCATCGCCCGTTCCGCAGCACAACATTGTGTCACTCTATAATCCCAAGCTCTTCGCAAGTGAGCTTCCAGAGGACCGAGTGCGACCACTATCCTTCGGAGCACTGGAAGATTGTATAGAAGAGGTAGATTCTCACTCTACTGGAGTGGCGGGAACTCCTTCTTTTGGGTTTCATAACGTGACTTAGTGAGTATGGTTGTGTCATGAGGACCTTTCAACCTATCGACTCCACTCGCCACACCGAATCACTACCGTGATCGCGACAAATGCTTATGGAAAGTGACAGCTGGAGAGAAAGTTGACAATCGAATATCTCCACGTTGGTCCCGCATCGTTGTGCAAGCCGCTCCATCGCCCTGGCGAGCTACAACAGCTTTCCCTTGTGGTAATTTATATGATGAGTTACGACGCGGCTGGCGGATCATTGACGAGCCCATGATCGGCGGTAGGACACAGGGAAATTGCTTCGAACTTTCTTGAGATCTAAGCAGACGGCAGCTAGAAGAGCGACTCACTCCTGATCGAATTAAGGTAGATGTTCTCTCATAGTCTCCGTGCTTCTTCCAGCAGACCTTGAGCCTCACGAAAGCTCGTCATCTTTCAGGGTCAAAGAATGATTCGAAACGGTTGTCCGTCGAATGACCGGGTTCCCGTTGCGCGTCGAAGAGTACAAATAACGCGAATCGGAATACAGGGTGGTTAACGTAAGTCGTGAAAGCGGTCCGATTCTGGGAATCTTTTTCGCGATCGATAGCTGAAAGGATGGCGCATGTTTTCTCGTTCGATCAAGGATTGACTCTCCAGGAAAGCCTCGGAAAACTATTTTTTCTCTCGCACGTTCTCGAAAAATTGCTCGTGGAACGTCCCAAGTGAACGTATCCAGTTCGTGTTGTTTCTCTTGAATGCGGCAAAGATTTTCCGTATTCGCTGGATCAATGGCGAGGATCAGTCCAGAGCTCGACATCGACGACCCATCGCATCCGAGAACATCCAGATTCTCCTTCTAGGACTCAAAACTGGGGAAGCTCAATTTCCACGCGGAAAAGAAAGTGTTCGGATCGACCCCGCAACTCCATATTCGGGTAGTTTGAATCAATCCAAGGAACTTTCGCGAGCGAATTTTTTTCCGAATGAGGCTACTCTAGTCAGATTCGGGGCGATTGAACCGAGGACGATATCTTGCAAACAGATCAGTTATTTTCGTCATGCTGATGGGATCGGTCGTCAATTTCGAGCTTTGGAGCGATCCTCGCAATTTCGTCGCGAACGACTTCATCAACCACATCTGACGTCGGTTTGTTCGAAAGTTGAGGCAATCGGGTGTGAAAAAGGTTGGTTGATACGATCGGTATGTATAGACGAGATGAACGATTGGGATGTGTGGAGCGTCTTAAGTAGATAGGCCCCAACTCGGCGCAAGAAGTGTTTTGCAGGTTTGGTGGGTGCCCCGGAAGGGAAGACGCATGTGGCCTCCAAACCGTCTGGAAACCTTCAGTTCCGGGACCTAGCCTGATTGTCTGAGCTGCCCCGGTGCTATTACTTCCCGGTGACCGGAGCTATTACTTTTTATTCACGGCGGATCCGCACTGTGTGAGTCTCGGGTCTCTCGGGAGGAACTACGGGTGTGTCACGTTTCCGAAAGTAGAATCACAGAAAGACGAAACGGAGGAAAAAACTCATGGCTGCTCTTCCAGTTGAAGTATCCACAGTACCGGCATCCATGGGACGACTATTTACTCGAGGGAGTGCGGGACAAGCACAAAGGGCAGTCTGTGCAAATTCTGCATTCTACAACACGAGAGCAGATTCTTGAGTACGCTCCCGCGGACAGCACCAGGATTTTGTTCGAGAATGATGGAGTCGTGTGGCCACTAGGCTTTGCAGCGGTTATTTAACCGCGGTTAATAACCGCAATAACCGCGATAGAATGGCGGTTATAACCGCATTTGACCGCAATTTTCAACCGAACTCAAAATCGAGGGTTTATCTTATCTGACAAGCATATGATTGTTCGGGAAAGCGTACCATCTGATGAGCATACTCAGGAGGACTGAGATCTGAAATTAGGCGCTGATATTTGAACAGAGATGAACCGACAGACGTGAAAGATGCTCTCAGCATTCCAGCTCGGCTCAGCGGATTTGCAGAGACAATGCTCCGCGGAAATGTGATCTAATGATATTTGAACTGAACTGTTGGGAATCATGAGACGATCGACTCTGCTCGGCATATTTGGTTTGCTCGCCGACCTAGTGACATCTTGTGTGATGGCTCCCGTTAAACGAAGTTCTTATAAGGTTCCGAAATGAAGACTCGACCAGCAATCATTCCTGGAGATCTCACAAATCACCTGCAGCCTCTTGATGTTTCCATTAACAAGCCGCCCAATGACTCCATGAGAGAGCACTGTACGCGGTGGACTCAATCTTCCAGACAGAAGGTCTACGCATCCGGTGAGATCGAGAAACCAAGCACAGTGAAAGTAGTTATTATGTGCGTCGCACCCGCATGTTAAGGCGTCCATTGAAGAATCGTGATGGAGTCCTCCAAGATAACGGGGATCTCTGACGGTCGGGCACAGCAACGATGATCTCAGTGCCGAAAGCAGCGACTTGGAGTCCGAGAAAGCTGCGAGCTGCTCGAGGGAGGACATTCAGGAGGACATTGACAGTTTGAGACTGATTCCCAAATAAGTACAAGGGAATCAGGACATCGAGAAATCTGAGAGCAACGCGGGAAGTTAGATCCGAAGTTCCTGACTATATTCATCGGATGGGAGGCTCTTCGATACAAGTGATCTACGTCGTTCTAGATTATGCAATTGTTTCGAAAATTTCGTGACTTGCAGTTAGGCTTCGCATCGGTTATTCCACCGCGAGCTATCGAGAACGTATCTCGGCGACTCACAGGAGCAACATTGAAAATGTTCCACTTCCAGGAAAACATCTCACGGGATTCCATTTACGAGCCTCCCGGATCTTTCGCAACTGCAGGAGCCGCGATCGACAGAAGACTGAACTCGGCAAGAACTCAGGCTTCATAAAGCCGGGGGCGATCATGGCCGTCTTCTCGACCGATGCCTGAAAGCTTCTTCGGGAATCCCGCAGACATCCGTACAGGCCGAAAGAGACTTCAGTTCGGTTCGATTCTTGTCTGGGGCAACCGTGCGAGTATGAAACCGAGCACCCTCGACCATACATTCTTCTTGCGAAAAGCATTCCCGAACGAACTCTTGTGAAGCGAAAATTGTGTT
Source organism: Phytoseiulus persimilis (assembly GCA_037576195.1). Classification (NCBI taxonomy): domain Eukaryota; kingdom Metazoa; phylum Arthropoda; class Arachnida; order Mesostigmata; family Phytoseiidae; genus Phytoseiulus; species Phytoseiulus persimilis. The sequence continues at coordinate 6,208,003 of CM075104.1, forward strand.
ACAGAGAACCAGTCTCTCCACCATGTGCCGCAGTCGTTGTGTACATATATTGTACAGTATCTCTTACAAGCTGATGCTTTCTTAACGTTAATCATAAACTTCCCTTGGGCAAGGTTGCTTCACTAAAAAGCATACTCACGAGTTCGTCCCGTCGTATTTCTGCCTATTTATGCTTCATCTATGCCGAAGATATGGGGTGGGGCTTCGGAAAACTGAGTTGTCGGTTCTATGTCTATGGAATCATCTGGTTTCTGACGTTATCGCTATGAAACTCATTGCAAAATATCCCAGCCATGCCCAAGATCACTCTCTGAATGGCTCGCGGTTATTTGCGGTTATAACCGCGGTTATGAGGTTGCGGTTATCGGTTAACCGTAACCGCGGTTATTTGAAAATGCGGTTATTTGCAAAGCCTAGTGGCCACCAGACGGAGGACGAGTTCAAACAAGAATAGCAGTAAGCTCGCCTTTATTACTCGATATCCTTCTCATAGCTCATGTGTGCAAAAATCCCCGACCGATAGAAAACTCCATAGGTAATCTCCCTCAATGCGCTGAAGAGACGTGGCTCTCACGGAAAATTCTTCATCGCCAGAGCGTGGAACACCCTGACTTCCTTCATATTGACAAGTATACAAGAGCGAGCGTCTTCGAAAAGTGAGGCGCGTCGACCAGCATCTTGATCACAACTCATCGGTGTCACAAGAGGCCATGATCCCGCTCCGGTGACGGAAGAAAAACAACTTCGTGCGAGGATCTCAGGCGTACATCTCCAGATAGAACGGTGGGCCCAGGGCGACAACTTCTGGGTGACTAGCTCCCCGCTGTCGAGATCGAGGTTCTAATCATGATTCACCAAGTACTCCCGGTCATCATCCTCGCCTCGCTGTCCGCATAGGTTTCTTCTGTACAGTGGAGGGTTGAGCAGGCCCTTCGTTGCGATGTTGTGCAACAAGAGCACCAAGGTAACCACGATGGAGACTGAAATAAGGAACCGAGTGTTTCAATGGTTTTCAGGCGCCATGACTCAGATTCTCTGCTCATAGACGAGCTAGAGGATACGACGGAGTTTGTTCCCGAATAAATCCTTCGACTCACGTGTCATCCACATCAAAAAGTACAGCTCCGTCCATTGGAAGCCGTAAGAGTCTTGCAACACTCCGGCCGTTTCAACAACGACGGCGAGCCCCAAGTTTTGAACAGCTTGCATGACGCCGTACGCCGTTCCCAGTTGGTGCTCAGGGATCACAAGAGTAACCATTGGCCAGAAAGCGCAAGCCAACAGCGAAAATCCGAAACCCAGTACACCCTGCGAGAACAACGACTCATTTGAGTTTTCGGGATCAATCTCGATGCCTGAGTTCTCCATTCGATTGGATCTACTTTCGGATTAGTCTCGAAACCTACCATGATGACTCCCGGATGGACGAGATTGACAGGCAGGTAGCTGAAGGCGAGATGGCAACCAGCACTGATGATGGTAGCGACAAGAGTCCAAATCAGGTTGAGACCCGTAACGTCACAGAGCATCCCACACAACGGGGACACGATGGCACTTACGGTGTACGAGATCGACGTTACGGTCGATGACTCCTCTTCGGTCATGTTGTACTGATTCTGCAGATAAATTCTGGAAGAGCACGGACGAAGTTCAGAGAAGGCATTTCGGACGATCAACTCCACAGTCGGCATCGAAAAAATTTTGGTCATGAACTTGCCCCGCAACCGAAATGAATGGGAAGATGGCCGCATAGTAGAACGCGCAAATGAGACACAGTAGCCAGAACTGAAGGGGGAAATGGAGAACATCTTTGATCTGGATGACCTCGCTCGTCGCATTATTCTCACGGCGAAGAATCCGTTCAGCTCGCTTGTCGAAGTATGCTAGGATGACACCACACAGCAGCGAGAATATGCAGAAAACTCCAGCTAGAAAGCAAACGAACTCCTCGTGATCGAGCGGAAACGTCATCCCGCATCTGTCGGATTGAACCTGAATCGGAGCCTCCCACACGCTGTTTTCACGGCTAGTCTTGAACTCCACGCAGAGAATGAGCGCTCAACTCACCTATCATGAGCGCAATACCCAGTCCTGAAGTGCCTTTATAGAAGTTCTGGATGTATTTATACAAATAAGGCATCGAGTTCATATTCGCCACACTCCCCTGCAAGTTCGGAATCGTTCGAGTTTTGAGGGCAGCTCAGATGCGGAGGCGTCCAGCAATTAGATGTCAAAACAATTCCTGAGTTTTCACAGACTCACCAAACGAGCAATCGACAGCTGGACTCCGAAAACAGTGTTCAGTTCCTTGCCCTTGAACCAGAGCACGGCGTAGGTATTCTGAGCGACCGCCAGAGATTCTCCGCCGAGACTGAATGGGACAAATATGCGTTGGGGCGTTTTATTGAACTTCCATACCTGACCCGTGAGATTTCATATTTTCAAGCATATTCATCCGGCCGGGACAGTCGTATTGCCTACACATTTCCTCGTGAGAAACGTGTGAACTCTGCACGATGGCTATCATTTGTGATGGAGTTCATGGAATCGCGACTCACCCGAAAACAAATCGTCCGAGCACCATCAGGTAGAAGTTATCTAGAAGCGCTCCGCCGGCGAAAATCACCTGACCAACACAGATAATGAGGGCAAAAATTATCGCACCCAGTCGAATCCCGAAAACTGTGTCGAGTAGAAACCCTCCGAAGAAGCAAAGTATCACGTTGGGGTAGGAGTAAGCTGCGTAAAAAGCTGTGTACTCCGTTTGACTGATGTTGAGGTCGGTCTTTATTTGCTTCGTCAGGGCGGCAGGGTTGTCGTAACAGTAATACGAACCTGAAATTTGCGTTTAATCAATCAGTTCTCATCCCCTCGCGGTCTTCATCCTATATTGTGTCCCTCAATGAATGTCTCGATGAGTCGGGCTCGTTTCCTCGGTGAACAATAACAAGGCTGATTGTTTATCGCGATCAGGGGGAACTTGGGACTCATCCGATAGTTATGCGACAAACTGCGGTAAGTAATTCACTCTTTTCCTTTTGGGACCATCTCGCTAACCTCGAGATTTAGTGAGCCCCGTTTCCCCCGATACAGGCTCGACCCGAGAAATCAGTAATTGCATCACTCTAGTCGTCCGGGCGAGGAAGTCCGGAATGCTACTTCCTCCAGTTCCCGGGATCCGGAGCCTCTTCCAGCACTCGTTGCTGGATTATGATGGCACCGTGCAATTATAGCACAGACCAAGCTAAACTTTAATACAAGCCGTAATCTGTGTAGAACTCTTTAGTCGCCTCCAAATACCGGAGAGCTCACGAGACGCGATCAAAAATTCTTCGGGCGACGCTATCCGGATCACGTGGAACAGCTCAATGGCTCTCACGTTCTCCAATAGAATCCGTCTCGCAAACCGTACCAGGGATTTTTCTTCTCGATTACGCAAAGTACACCACGCGAACTTGGAGAAACTTCCCGATTTCCACCGCAACTTTCACAGCTGAATCGGCGAGAGAGCCGATTCGCGTAAGGATGGGTTCCACTCTCGATGCCCTTCAATTGAATGCAGGGACGAGAGGAAACTTTGGGAAGAACAGCAGCGCTGGCGAACTACTTACCAAAAGCTAAAAAGCACATGAAGACCAAAACAAAGTATCTATGAGTTCTGGTGGCTGGATGGCAGCAGCCGACCCCGGTATATTCTTCCATGGACTCCGAGAATTCGGAGTTGATGAGAGCATTGTCTGTTTGGTCGAGGGTGGAATATGGCGGTGGTTGACTTTTCGCATCGTCATTGCAGTTAGAGATGTCTTCAACCCCCGTAGCCGCGAGACGCTCCTTGTTCTGGAACAGGATTGAGAAAACGGATGAGCTCTCAACGAATTTCGTTTAGACGCTGAGACATAGATTTGCCAGAAGGACCCGATCAGTCGAGCCTAGGGAATCCGCTCGGAAGTATACCCTCACAAGAAACTTATTTCACACGAGAAACATCACAAACGTGTGTTTGGTTATCCCGAGGCCGAGCCCGAGGAGATAAACAAAACCTTCGGCAATCTCAACAAGTCCGAACGATTCATCCACGTGTGCGGAAAAAGCGGAGTGCGTGAATGCGTTCACGATGCGAACTCTCCGGAGAATTTCAATCTTTGGGCAAATCGTCATTCCTCCGAATGACAGCATAATTTCTACAGCAGGTGACTGTTGACAATCAGCTGCTGCGTTGAAGCGTCCTTGAAACCACGGAAATCGCTGTCCTGCATACATCTCGGAAAAATCAAAGCGATGCTTCCAAAATCTGACGACGCCCAGCTGTGATTTTCTGATTCTAGCAGTGACACTTGCCGTCTACCGAAGGGGGAGCTCCCGAGATTATGGCTTTCATAGTCCGTCCGCTCCATCAATGTGCCAGCAACAAGTAGCAGGCAGTGAACTCGCAATCCCGATTCCAGGATGGGAGCGATGGAGCGTCGACAATCATTCGATGAGCCCCAGAACGAATCACGTGATCAGTTTCTGTTAAGCTCGTCCAATGAGGCCCCTAACGATCATACTCATCGATGTTGTGACCGATGCAGAATGAAAGTCCCACTCGAAGTTCAGGAGCAGCGGGCAACGGAATCGTCCAGCCGGATCTGACTTCGACCGTGCCACACCGTGAAACGTAAAGGACGTATAGCTTTTCGATCGAACAGAACAACATGACGTCTATGAGCTAATGAAGCCCTGAGTAGCACCAAGCCGTCACTTGGAGTTTTTCTACGGGCTCACTCTGGAGAATCGAGTTTTCTCTATAACTCACACACAGAGCACTTGCTTTACCGTTTTGGAATCCTCTATGGTCTCCATATTTGCACCTTCGGAACCCGCCTGAGATGTGGCCATCGTTACGAGTTACTTTCAATCCATACCACAGAGGAATTATGCGGTAAGCTCGTCTCCTTTCACGTTTTCGTATGCTCCCACCACCTTAGGCTCTATGGCCACCGTCGCTGCCGCCGCCGCCGCTCCTTCCCTTCCCTATTCGAGACCCTCTTGTACAGACGACATGCGATTCAAATACACGCGCCAAACGGATAAGGCGAACAGTGAGCAATGGGCCTGGAATCGTCGCCTAGATTTCAACTCATTGTCTGAGGAATATTTATGCAGTCAGTTGACTATCACAATTCTCACGAGAGGAAGCCCACTGGGAGCCAGTGGGCAGAGGCGGTAGCCATAGTCAGACGTCGGCTCACAAAACGCCTTTGCATGTTCACTTACGTTCACCGAGTCTCTCCTTTCGATTCGAGATTTGAAATAACCCGCAAACAGCCGGTCATTGTAGCAGATTTGCCCACAGGCCATGATCCCTGTTTTAATCGGATCGTAATCTGTTAAGGAACTCATTTGACTTCTCTCTGGTCCGCCGGGTGCTATGCGGTCGTCGATCCGGACAGCTTCGAATCAAGCTGTTAGCTGAACTGTTTTTTCTTGGTATTTTATAGAGTCGGTGTGAAAATCCCTTCGTATACAAGAGATCGTGCTGCGAGGGCCAACTCTGGTCATGAGGTGTTTCCTCTCAAAACACACCTATCTCTGCCTTGTGGGAGCCGGGGACTCGACCCACAGGGAGCCGTGCGGCATTACTTTCGAACTCCCGTTGGCGCTGCATGCGGAGTAGTTGGACTGCTGGATCACCAGTCGGTTGAGACCATGGGACAGCCTGATGATCGCCATCGTGATGCAGCCTCACGCGTACTCAACATCCAGCTACTAGTCTCGGCTTAGTCATAGGTTAAAAATGTGAGATCGGCATCGGAGGTGGGGTCAAATGGAGACAAAAACGACAAGCTGGGAAGAAGGCGGACGCGAGATGGAGCAGCGATCTCGAGTTGAGTCTATCCGTATGAATGTTCCGAACCAAGGAGGAGCCTAACACGCTCGAAATAACTCTTGATAACTTGGGCTACATGAGAACCGAATAATAAGAAGCTCCGAAGGCGTCATCGGTGCGGGAGTTTTCGTTCAGAGACATTCCTCGGCAGTCAGATTCACATTGCCTCAGTACTTATTGCCAGTTACTGCTCGTTACCACGTAGCTCATTGGCAATGGGAGGATGGGAGATAGAGAATATTCCCCAGGTTCTAAAACGTCGAATCAAGGCAGGTCAGCCGAGATGCGTTGAATTTCAGGACGCAGAACTGCGCTGTTAGCGCTGAGGTTTGGAGTTCCCACAGACGACGTGAGTAATAAAACTCTAGTGAGCTCGAACGTTGTAAAGGGGTCAACGTCCAGCTCTCAGAAGGTTCATGCAGAAATACTGCGCTGATCCGCTGCCAGAACACACGACCTTCCGAGAAACGTAACTGGATAAGCTTCATGAGGAGACCATCCTGAAATTCCGAGGGTCTTCCGGCGATAATCGAACTAGATCTCGATCGATGAGACGACAGACGTCGTTGGAAGCCTACCCCATCGCTACGGTATGCCGAAATAGAAGAAAGAGTTGATCATTCAACCATCGGGCAGCACTCCTCAGATTTCAGCCTCGTGGTACACCTCGTTGAAAGCCGTTCCTTAAGTTTTCACATTTCCCTCAGAGTTTGTCGGCCGTGCTTGACAAAGAATCAGGCCAAGAGGCTGAGGTATACATGGACTGCCTCCAACTAGAACGTTCCGAGGCCATCCCTACTGAGTCTCCGAATCCACCCTTCACGATTCTACTCAACCACCAACAGTTTTCGTGACAGATGTTGAAGCCTAGGTATGAGCCAACCAAGCTTCGGCCAACGTGCCGAAGTCTCATTCAGAATGCCTCGATTGTGCATCATTTTGATCGCCAAGCGTCGACCTAACTGTCACCTAGGGTGCCGAGACTCCACCTGAGTTTCATCAACAACACCGATTTCACCCAAGTTCCAAGAGAATCCATCTGGGACCAAGCGCTTCAAACGCCCAATTTTTGGTCCCTAAGCTTCCAAGCTCTGGTCATAAGTCATCGGATGTGGCAAGATTCGAAGGGAACGAGATGTCCGAGAATGTGATTGCTGATGGAAAAGCTTCCAGTTGATGAGCAGTCGGGGGCTTTTCCGGGAATACTTGACGCCTATAACCGAGTTGCATTCCTACTCACGCGTAGAGTTGGAATACTACTACTCCAAGGATGAAATATCTCGTTCAAGATTCGACCCCGAATGGATCACACTGGCTTCCACGAAATATACCCTCTAGGTTATCCTGGCATCATCGAAAATTTCAACTTTTGGAAGCTCTCACCGTGTAAAGCTCACTAGATTAGAATTGAATCGAGTGGCCCCTATACGGGCACCGTTCCACCGAAGCTCTCGTTTCTCAAGACCATGAGTAGACCATCAAGATTGGAAATTTCTGTCTGTTCTCGAGGTGAAAACAGAAATTCATGTTTTGCCCAATCTCATCGGGAAGAATCCGGTGAGCATCGTCTGCTGGAGTCAGCTAGGCTAGTTGGAATCTTGAAGTTATACCACTGGCTTATCTGAAAGGCAACATCTTATTCCATCCTTCTCACTCATTCTGATCTTCTCTGTGTATGATTTCGATCGTTCTGACTGTGTTTGACTCTCATCTTCGCTTTCGCGAACGACCCCCAATCATGAGTGGCGCACAGTTCCCGATTAGACGATCGTAGATCAGTATCGCAATCAGCTACTATGAGAAGACGACGGAGAGATCGCATCGGTAAAGGTTCTCTGTTTCCAGAACGATCCCGTATCCTCTCCACTTCATTAGTAGTCCAGGTATTGAGCACTGAGTCGCGCCCCGGCAGAGGAGCGCCCTTCCCTCAGAAACAAAATGGCGGTGCGTTTGCGAGAGAATGAGGATTGCGAAACTTCCCGAGGAGTTCTTTGATACTAGCTCAAATTGGAAGAATGAAGATCCAGGGCCGAGCACTTCATGTGATGAAAGCCAGTCATGCACAGTTAGGGTTCGATTCGCTTCACCGGACGAAATTTCTCTTTCTCTCCCTCTCTAAGATTCGTCTGGTGCCGCGCCATGTGTTCTCGAACAGCTGAGCGGAGTCACAACAAACACTCCGCGGGGATTCCACTATGTCTTGCGAAGTTTGTCATCTGAATGAATCCAAGTATAAGTGCGTCTGTCTCTTGAAGTACTGCTCCGTCCCCTGCTTCAGGAACCATAAGGCCACACAAGAGTGCAAGAAATTCGATCCCGAACCCAAGAAAACGTATGTAGCGAAGTGACATTTGGAACGAAAACTTTGACCCTCAGTTTCACGGCTAAAGCTCGCATGGTTTTCTTTGAGCGGTGTTGTTGATGCAGCAATCTTGAAAAGACTGGGAGAGATTATCCGGTCTCATCCCAGACCATCGTCCGAAACTACGTCTTCGAGCGCCCTCGAAACAGGGGCTGAGCGTGATTAGATGAAAAACTCGAGATTCGCTTCTCAGAAGCTCTAGCAAGATGGTTCTCTGGGGAAAATAAACAGATAACGAGCACTCACTAAACCTGTCACTCCCGTAGCGCGCCGCAGGAGTCCGATACCATCGCGAATCGAAGAGACTATCCGCGTGAGGATATCGTGAGTCCTATTCCACATGTTTCATGATCTGTGATCTCGAATGATTGAATGAGGATCCTCCGCTTACAAAACATAACCTGATACCCCCTGCCATGGTGTAGTTTCACGGTATTGATTTATTCGTGCTTTCAGGTCCCGCCAAAGCTGCTAGAATATCTCAAAACCTCCCAAGCGCTTCGAGCTTCGCTCGCGAACCCGCATCTCAGAGAGCTACTGAAGTCACTAGCGTCGGAGAACGATCCCTCAAAAACGCTCGATCATTTGATGAAGGTAATTATTCTAAGCCCGTAATCGGCGATGTTTCGCGCAAGAAGCTCTGCCTATGACAATGGTTCTTGTTGCTTTGTCCGTCCAAGTCCACAGCATTGGAAACAGGGATGCCGGGTGAACCGAAATCGTCATGAGCGCATGCTGCATTTCGGGAGCTATAGGCAGAAAAAGGAGAAATCTCCAATTTGTCCCAAGCCGATATTTGCTCTACAATGATACTGCTTTTAACATAGACTGCTCAGAGACTGAAGGGATACATTCTAGGAGCAGCTCCCGGCGCAGCACCTGCCATGCTTTGCTCGAGGCAGAGCTTGAGGCTATGCTATCACGATTTTTGCCAAGTGTGGGCAGCGTGTTCATTCCGCTAGCGATCAGCTGCGTTCGAACAATCTAGCGGTTATTAAATTCATATTAAACTCCTCTTTCCTGATTGGACGAATCCGCCTCGGAATGTGAAGCAGATATCTGTGCCGTCGTTGCTTCCCGCTGAGTAATGGCAACCCGCTGAAAAAATCTCTCATGTTCGTAGGAACCACTCTTCACTGAATTCGCGGATGCTTGCCTCGACGTGATCGAACCCCAAGATGATTAGAAGCGATCCCGGAAGAATCTTACGCACAAATGACTGATTAGAACATGGATATACAAACTTGAATAAAAACGGGCGTAGTTTTCGTCGCGGAATCCATCAAACTGTGCCCACGATGTGCCTTAAACTCATTTTCGTCTCCCCCTCCTGAACTGATCGTCCTTCATGATTCGGAATACAATGGAAAGGACGATCTTCGTAGTACGGAACCGCTGTCTCTCATCTGGGAACGTCTTTCGGTGCGTGATTTGATACCTCGACCAAGTACTTCCATTCATGACGAGCGCTCCGGGGAATGGATAGGGGAGATTCCCGACTGTCATGAACGAGAAAGCTTTCCCGATCTCGATGATGAAGCCAAGCCGTAACCCTGGCGTAAGCTCCGACATGGTCGGCGTCGAGCGCCACTCTTTCCTCGCGTACGAGATATCCTTCGCCGGTCTTCCTCGTCCCCGTAAAGTAGTTGGCTCGCCATGGGCTGAGTTTTTTTTTCTATGAATTTGTTCCTCTGAAAATACATCTCGAGAGCAGGGACCGAGGCTCTGAGGGCGGTCGCGCGATGGACTTGCGCCGTTCCTCGCGAATTCCGAAATATAATGCAAAAGATTACAATGCGTCAGTGCGTAGTCAGTGAGCTCGAGGTCCGATGCCTCTTCCGCTGATCTTCCCTGCTATTTTGCTTTACTTTCCGCGCCGCACAGCGGAGGGCACTGAAGCTTTTTCAAGGGACACTCGGCAAGAGTTGGCCCTCCTCGGAATGAAGTATTCGAATAACACGTCTTTTGGAACAGTCGATTGTTTCCCTCTATCGACCCTACCAGCAACTATTATCTCTGCGTTGGCATGTGGGAGTGCTGGTTGGTGCGAATGGGTGCATGCGTGGAAACAAGCTTACCAATATGTTCCTGCGTGCGTTACTGCTGTTCATCGGCTTATTTGAACCTTCAACCGAGCGACGAGAATGCACTGTTTACTGAGCGAGTGGGGAAAATCTGCCGTGCGGGAGAAAACCGGGTTTCCTGTAATCGTTCAATCGTTGCCATGGTGCTCGTAGAGGTGCTGATGATGGTCTTCGTAGAGCACGCTCACTCCAGCCCTCCATTGGGAACCTCGCTCTGCGATTCAGCTCTTACGTCTCTCCGCTGCACCTCAACTACGGCTGAAGGAGAATGCCTCACCCGCCATCTACCCCTTTGACTAGCTTCTCCGATTGCGCATGCACAGGTGCCTGTTTTCTCAGGCCGTCTCGTTGTTTCACGAGGCCTCATTCGTGGGAGGAACATTTCAATTTGCTTTTCCGGCGGAGACCTCTCCCATTTTCTGCTTTCCTACCCGAGCATGAGACGTATTCGTTGGAGGGAGTCGCATTCTCTGCGTAATATAAACCCTGGACAGACAAAGCGGGTGCTGATCAGTTTCAGAGTCTGGGTCCACTGTCTCGCTGGTTGGTGGGTCGTTTTAGGGAGGTCGACCACAAATAGTTTGAGACTCCCATCAATTAGTCGGACCTGATGACTCTGCACTCAGGGGATTGTAGACCAGCAGTTGGCAAACATCACGTCGAACGCATCGAAAGACTCCACTTTGGAAAGTTGTCTGTGCGCTGGAAGCTCGAGCCTTTCGGCACGCAACGCTATTATTGAAGCGTAGCAATCCTTCGTCCTATAAAACGGCTCGTAAAGCACTGTGCCAATTAACTGCTATCTGAGCATACTCTGACGTCTGGGCCTCGTTGTTAAAGTCAATGAGAATCGAAGCTGGGCCCAGCTAGCCGTTGCGTTTCCTGTTCCGACGTTAGAAAAATATAATGGGAGCGGGAAACGGCCATCGAGGAAATCAGAATACATTCTGTTGAAAACACAGCTTTGTTCTATTAGTGTACAAATAACGCGCTGGAGGATGGAGGTGCGAGTTGATGGTGAGGTTTTCAGCTTCTGGGACAATCCAGATCAGTTCGACAGCGAATACCAATCAGCCTGGGAGATCTCTCATATTTCTGCTCGGCTGAGATCGTTGCTGCTCGTCCGTCGTTCCTGACCGAGAAGCCACCTCGAACGGATTTGTCAAGCAGATTTCAGTGATGTTTTCGACTTTTGCGCGGAAATCTGACCACAAAACTTCCCCAATCTCAAGCGCATTTTCCGTGAACCAACCAGCCATGGGCCTGATCCATTCTATGCGGTAAAGTTCCAAGCATTGGTTCAGGAGCTGAGCCGTGACGCGCTTCGAGTATTCAGGCGGAGCTTCCGTGCGTGCCAGAGCGACCGATGCTGCCAACGACCACTTTCCGGGATGAGGCATCCGCAGGAGAACGTCGAACGCCGCTTGGTCGCAGTCCGTGCTCTCCAAGCATTCGGAACAGAAATCGCGGGTGAACTCTTGATCCAGCGCCGGCTCAATTACCAAGCAAGAATTCTCATTGAAGGAGAGAGCTATGGCTCTCAATACAACGTCAACTTTCTCGCCTCTGGTCCTCAAATACGCCTCCAACTGATCCCAGGCGAAGCAGACAGAGAACTGGGGGATTTTCTCCTCGAGTTCGAGATATAGTTCGAGTCCAGTGAGCCAATCGTTGTGGACCACCGTTCTCAAGAAGCTACGGAGGAGAAGTTGCTCATTATCCGAGATTAGGTAGCTTCGAATGTCGAAGCCGAGCTTGACAATCCGATGGAAGCGTTTGGGGATCTCGGTCGCTTCTTCAACGGAGTAAATTTCCATGAGGGCCTTGGCTATCGGTAGGAGTCTGTGGTGGAATTTCTTTGAGTTTTCCAGCAAGAAGTCCAACACCCTCATCGCTTTCAGGACCTGGGAGGTCTCTCGGTCGCGATAGGCCTCCACGATCCCGAAAAGACTGGCCGCGACGCGTTCCGGGAGGCCTGCCCTACGCTTGGTTTCTTCCAAGAAGTCCTCGTGAAGGTCAAGCGAAATAATCCTTTCAACGATCCGCTCGGAAATTCCCGTAGACCCGGTCTCCGCAGCTGTGATTAGAGCTTCCATGTTCTTGGAGGAACAAAGTTCTCCGATGAATAGGCTAGTCAACTTCTCGACGTCGGGGTCTCTGTCCTGCTCTTCGAAAATGAGCTGCCGCGTGGCCGGACTATTTGCCAGGGACGACAAACATTTGCGGAGGATGTCAGGCGGCAAGAAGAGTATCAGCTTTCGGAGCGGAGCGCGGATCGGGTTACCGGCTTCGGATGGCAAGAGCTCGACGAGCAGTCGTATTGCCCTTACGAGGTTTTCGCGTCGCCATCGAAAACCACATCGAACGATGCTTTCGATGACTTCGCACAAGCGCTCGCTCGCTGGATGACCCCTGTGCGGGAGGAAATGTGCCATCGTGTTGTACAGGATCAAACAAGCGACGATCTCATCTTGAGTGCTCTCGGGGTCAACGGGCGCCGATGTCTGAAAATATCTCGCGATCTCAAAACTCGTTCCGGTGGTGGGACTCAAAGTTGAGATAAACGTTGCAATGAAGGCACGCGCTTCGGCAGAGTCCATTTCACGCTCGACCAGAGCCCAGGAGAGTTTGAGACAGGCCTCCCAATGCTTCGGGGACCGATCACTGCCAACAAGTTCCAGAGAATTCTTCAACAGAACCAATACCCTCCTGCGGGCGGGACGCGACGCCTTGCTCCCCCCGCGCGTGAGGAGCCGCTCGAGAAGTTCGAGCACAAAGTTGTCGATCCAGTCGGGCACGAACTCTACTGGCAGCCGGGTCTGTTGTTGAGATTCGTTTTTAACGCGAACGCTCCATTTCGAGAACTCCGTCGCACAATCGACGAAGTGCTCCAAAGTGATTTTTTCCTTTTCGAATGCACGAATGCATTTCGCGAACATGTTGAGGCACCTGTCAAAAGAGACGTCTGAAGGCAGTTTGTACGTAACGAGCGAACATCCAAAGCACTTCAGAGCAGCTGTGCCTATTTCAGGGACGTCTTTCTGACACAGGGCGTCCAATTGGGCCAGCAGCAAGTCTCCTTCCGCTTTTCGCATGCCCCGAAATTGTTTGCACTCGATCAAGGACGTTAACAGGTGAAGTAGGCTTAGGGCCACGTCTGCATCGAGCGTCACTCCTTGAAGAACCAGCAGCACGCGGAAGATTCTCGGAGCACTATTTGAGGTGAATGTTCGGCCGTTCTTCACTTTTGAAAGGTCTCTCAAGCAATCCAGAAATATTTTCACGCAATCAACGTTCACGCACGTGAGAGCCAGCTCTGCCAGACGAAATGGCACGTCTTTCGCTATGAACGAATCCATGACACGGTCGTCCTTGAGGATTATATACAGGATCCCACAGATTATCTCTGATTGCCTTCTGTTCATGAACGGGTTCAGAGCGTCCAGAACACAGGTATCTCCTGGTGTCAGCAATTCCTCAGACATCGCTCTCGCTGCGAGCAGAAAACCCCTCAGAATGTTCTTGATTCCCACCGCATGATAGTTTTGCTTCACGAGGCTCAAGAGTTTCTTCACGTAGATTTTCAGGAGTGTTGGATCCTCTGCCACCAAGTCGTGGAAGAGACCAATCGTTGCGCGAGTCATGCTCGAGTCCGCGGCTCGTAGAATCACTTCCGCGTGTGGCATCAACTCGCCGACTGGGAGTTTCGCTTTGACCAGGATGTGAATCAGACATGTCCGACACTCCCTCGGCATTTCGGGGAGACGCGACAGGAGACCCTGATATACTTCTCGAGGAGTCGTGTGGAGCCCGAAAGCCAGCACAACAAGAGTGATGGCCCGGTACCCGGTTGCTGAGAGAGACTTCATAGAGGAGCAAAGTAATAAGAGCTTCTTGATTAAGCGGATTCCACTGGCGGACTTGTTCGGCACGGGGGTACAGAGTCTCTGGATGAGGGCGGTGTTTCCGTGTCTCAAACACGTGTTGAGGCTCCTTAGGTCTTTGCCAAGCAGTTCGATGCTCTGCAGATCCCGTAGTCTCGCATCGAAGCATCGGAGACAAAAGAAGGAGAGTCCCTCTTCCCAAAAACGTTCTTTGAGGGGGTGTCCACAGCCGACCTGCTAACGGACGAGTGTTTTAGAAGGGGCACGACCCATCCAGTGCTGGAGAAAACCCGAGTTTTTTTTTCCATCTAAAAGACGACCGCGACTCGCATGATGGGAATACCTCCTCATCTTCTTCTCCAGGCGGCAGAGTTGGAACCCATTTGTCCTTGTTGGAACATTCATGGTTCTGCGGAAAAAATCGCACTTCGCCGCGCCGCTGTCCTCCGGCTCGGTCGCAGGTCTACGCCGTGAGTTTCATTACTCAAATGAAGCGGTTTCGGTAAAAAGAAGAGGTATATATTGCACTTGAGAGCGGAGCCGGTGCACGCGGGAGTTGCTGGGTGGAACGGTGGTGAAACGATGAGCTTGTGACGCAGGGTCTGGATAGTGTTGTCGAGGAGGAATGCCAATCGTCTGCTACCCCACACCAGGCGAAATTAGCGGACGGAGATATTTCATCATTCACGCATCGACGCTCGGCGTGAGGCCGACTTCATCTTGGTCCGCCGACTGGCCGCCCAGTCAGTCGAACAGCTCAACCAACGACCACTGGGCCAGGGAAGCGAGCAGCTTTACCACATTCGATATTGCTGCACGAGGCTTTTAGGCTTCTTCGCAAGACGGACGGAGAAGAGGCAGGGATTGGTGGCCTAAAACCTCTTTGATGGGAAATATTCTCCTGAGCTTTCAGTTCCGGTCCTCGAAACAAAAACAACTGACGAAGGACTCAACGTTTGGGCGATGTTCGCCGTGATTGCGATTTTTCCGAAAATGTTCGTTGTACCGTATAGATGATAGATGTTTTCCGAAGAGCGGAATGATCGTGTTTCTTGGAAACTCTTGGAAGAGTCAGACATTGTGAGCCGAATACAGCGCTCCGAGAACCCGTTATTCCAACCATCTCTCCTCTGAATCGCTCCGCTAGAATCTAATTCCAGTCCACTTCTAATATCCATGACTCCAGCTACTATAATGAGAACTTCCAAAATCTTCACGCTGAGGACATCCGCGCAACGACCGTGTCTCCAGATGCTGCGAGCCGAAGTCAAACGAGCGTAAGCCGGTTATGTGTCAGATTATACTTGAGCTCCCTACATATACTCGATGCTTAATCCTGATCAGAGGATTCCAATAAGAAACTCATGGATCACAACTCGGGAGAGGGGCTTATGAAACTCAAACGGAGGTTCGCGAGATCGACTGCGAAATGCAGGTTGGTACCCCTGTACCGGCTGAATGTTGACTGGCTTGTCATCGACAAGGCATTCACGATCCTTGCTAGATGTTGGCATAGGGCCCTGATCAAGGCTCAAACACGCGCATATCGACGCTCTCGAGATGTTCATCCGTCTGAAAGGAGCATGATGTTAAGCTCCAGAGAGTGCACGAGGTTTTCAACGAAAGGCTCGCAGTGGGTTTGGGGATTGATTAGAATCCAGCGTGGCCACAGTCATTGATTACATGGAGTCCGAAACCTACAGTCTGCTTTGCTGAGCAGATACGTGTAGTGACACTGGGTGAAATCGGTACGAAACTCGTAGGTGACACAATGAATCAACTCGTGAGCTGGGCTTTATACCTCCGTTGAAGATACGCATGATGTAGTGGTCGAGGGATTCCGGTAAAGAACGATCAAAGAGGACAGTTTTTGTCTTTCTATATCCGCCACTTGCTGTATTCGTGTTCAACCGTAAGATAGCTGACCGTGGAGTGTGATTTCGACACGAACTGGACCTCCCGCTGATTTAGCGGGGCGATTCGGATCAGAGTTGGTTTTCGGTCTCAAGGGTTTCGGTGCAATGAGCTGTCAGACAGCTCGCAGCTTCCGCACGTTGCCCTCCTCTAGAACACAATGCGATTCCTTGCAAATGACGGAACCGCCACCACACGCTGTGCGGAGCTGATGAAGTGTTCTTCGAATTCCCCGGTTTCTACAGATGTATTCACCGGAAGGTTCTTTGTTCAGGATCCTCAAACTATCTCAGATTTCGGTTTCGTTACCGGAGAGAGCTTTCCGCAAGGGGCGGCTCTCAAAACATGGGGAATCATCGCTTCCGATTCCTTGACGGCACAGGAGAATCGCTTGTTTCTTGCAGGTGCTGTGAAACATGAACAGGAAATCAGGAGTCACTGAATGAAAAACCGAATGAGTGTCGAGGAGGACGAGCTCCGTCAGAAACTCGACACCGAGAGCGGCGATACGACACCGAGCTTCAAGATTGAAAGTGAATTCCCGGAATCGTTCCAGGATCAATGAATTTCGAGACGTTCGACGAGTAAGGGACGCACAGAGCCAAAACGAGTAGAACCGTGATTTCTTTTTCTGAAGACCCACGAGGTACTCACAGCAAAGCCAAAAGAAAGCTCTGAATCGTGCTCTGGCTTCAGACCATAACAATGGCATTGAAATCAGGGACGCCAGCCGCCCTCGCTCCATTTCCATTTCATTTCTCTAGTAAGAGGGCTAGACTCTCAACTCGGAACTTCGGAGCAAACTCACGTCATCGGAAGCCATAACGGAAATACCACGATTCACACCGCGTGGAGAATCTCTTCATGGACTCGTTCGCATCAATGTCCTCCGTTGTATCTGGGATTGCATCGCATGTCCCCGGCACACAGAGCGACTTCGATGTAAATATCGGTTCATCGGGAGAGCCGACTCGGTGGCACACAGAAGCTGACACGCGCAAGTCTCCCGATATTTTGCGATATTCACATCCGGAGCGGCGGCGCATTTCGAGATGCGTCAGAACCCGGCAGTCGTTATTGCCAACAGAGCCTACAGACGAGTTTTTCATCTTGTTGGCTTGGTCGGCTTTGGAGGCAAACGATAGGAGCCCCCGCGATTCCTGTCAGCCTTGCTGATGATGGCAGCCGAATTCGTTCGAAGTACTGTTGATCGCCGTCCAGCCGAGTCCTGGAAGTAGAGGATCTCAGGAGGAAAACAAATTTTCCTGGCCCGGAGTTGTTCACCTCTCTGCCAATCCATGATCGCTCTCATCTCTAACTGAGCTTCAAAATCTCAGTTTCAAGTTCAGTTATCCTCATCCAGGACGGCTCCTTCGTCAGAGAGGAACACCGCTAAGAAAGTTATCGAAGGGAGGGAATGAGTCGGGGAAAAAGCAGGTTATCAGCGAATCTGGCGCCCGCAGGTCCCGCCACAGGCGAAGCTGCCAATTTGAAGCTACGCCGTGAGGACGTCTCCACCCCCGCCCCCCTCTTGGACGAACTGGGACAGCCCAGACGCTTGGCGAGCGAGCACGACCACCCATTGCCCGCCCGCTCGCCTGCCTCGACGCTTAAATGATCCCTAACTGACCGGAAACGCGAACGGAAATAGCCATTTAGCTGGCCGTGACAAACTGACACGATCTCTGATTCGATGTTTGCCGTTACGATAAGAACACCACCACTTGCCACCGAGGTCCCCCCCCCCACTCCCTCCGGGAAACGTTGGTCCCGCTTGCCGCCTGTTTTGCACCCGTCTTCCTCTTCTTCCGAGCTTCTTTTTGGCTAGTTCGTTCAAGCGCTAGCCTTCCTTTCGGTTGGACTGCTCGCGCGCCCGCACACTTGCGTGCCAGCTCCGCTCACCCTCGGCTCAAGTGATTCTTGGTATACGAGGGGTAAGTACCCGGGGAACGGACGACCGGGCGGATCGAGAGGCGGGCGGGCGAGCGAGCTGGGTGGCGGGCTTTCGAGCGGGCAAAGGAATTCGAGGGCTCAGGAAAATGGCGCGAGAATTCAAATTCGACGCAATGTGAGTGCGAAGAGGACGAAACCGAGGGGAGCAATGCTTCTCGTAGAATTCTCTCTCTTGATATCGGTGTCGACCTCCGGTCACTCATTCCTCCGCTGCGTTGGTCGGTACGACATTGAATCAGTCAGAGTGAACCAGGTGAGGGAAGAGTCAAAGGGAACAATGACAACAAGATGGACGAGTCTGAGCTTGACAAAGCGATGGAATTTCCCCATCCGCTTCCCAACCCGACGTACTTATGAGCCTCGAAGTCGGCGGTCCCAGACCTGCCTCATCGAAATTGTTTTTCTACGTCGAACAACAACTGAAGCCTCGATCACGATCCGTAGGGTGAGACAGCACTTGACCTATCTCTCCTCTGGTGCGTCATAGAGCTAAGTACCTAGGATTTCGACTCTTTCTAGTCGCTGTGGGGACTCCACAACTGAGCTCCCCGAGAAACAAATATTCTCCAGAGCAGGATTAAGTCTCAGCGGGGATGTTCGACTAGACGGCACGCGAGGAGTGTTAGAGGGCAACTTTCGGGCAGGTGAGAGTCGGGCACGCGGGAGTGAGGCTTCCAACAGTCGGGCATTCTGAGTGGTCCCATGCAGAACTGCATACGAACTGGGAGGCTGATTCACTGATTGCCCCAACGCTCGTTGAGGCCCTTCCGCTGAGCGTATTCTGAACGATTTCACTCCCTACTTCCTTAGTCAGCCGGCAACTCAGTCGGGCCGTCATTTATTCTTCCGGTTCTGCTCATTAAGAGCCCGTAGCAAGAAATGGGATGGCCAGGTGCTAGAGCCGGCTCGATAAGCGGATTTTGTGAGCGTTGTTTGCAAGCCAGCAAGTCATCCCTCCATGAAGCCATTCGTTCAACGTTCATCGTTACATTCATCCCAATTAGGCACAAAAGCGACTGTCTCGAAATGCGAGTACACGCATTCACTTCGCTTGAGATCCCCAAGGCGTCAGCGGGGTTCTTTCCGATTCCCTCCTCTTCCTCATTCGTGCTGTGCTGGAATAGTGTGGATCGGCGACCGCACCTTGAGTGAACAGGTTCTGTGTTACCTCGTTCAAACTGTTTTACTCAGCCTGTGTGAAATTAAACGATCTCTGGGTATCTCGGATGATACTTCGAGGATGTTATTCGCAGCCCGTATGGGGACGGAGGACTCCGGGATCGGGATCTCGCCTCTGAGTTACGTTTCAGTCTATCACAATCGCTAGAGTCCGACAATCAGTACCTCCCTTCGTTTGAGACACTTTCCATTGGTACCGCGAGCACCAAGGAGTTACAGTAAAACCTCGACGATATCAACGATTTCTGACATCCATTATTGACATAATCGAGGTTTTGATATAATCGAGTTCGACGAAATCTACGTTTCGAGACCCCGCATGTTCCAGACACAATAGGATTCCCGAGGCCGTTTCCCGGATCGTTCCAGAAATATTCTGGGGAACAGATCTAACAGGTGTTTAGGTTATTTGAAAATGATTATTTCTTGCTCACAATTCTTTTGGGAGGGCTTCGAATGAGAGCTCTTAGATGGCTCCGAGGAACTCTCAGGAATGTGACTCCACAGGCATGTCGAAATTGAGTCGACAAGATCCCGAGGAGCCCCCCAAATGCTGTATCAAGTCATTCCGCGAGTTCGATCGTTCCCTGAATGAAATTTTGCAGCATTATGGGAGCTGACTTCTCCAAAAAAAGCGACTTTCAGCGAGCTAGATCGCATTCAGGTTGAGCTTCAGGCTGATACGATCGAGGTTGTTACAGTCTGAGATTGATCAAATCGAGAATTGATATAATCGAGGTACAACTGTATTGGATATCGCAAATCTGGGGGTTCAAAGGAACATACCGACCGGAATCGGCCAGAATATCCATCCGTTCAAGGTTCCGGTTGATGAGAACGACTCGCAGCTTCTTCGGAATCATCATCTGTAGCTAGGATTTGTCCATCCAGTCCGGCCGGAGCGACCGATTCGCGACGTCTCTTGTGATGAGCGTCTGTTCTGAATCCGTATCGCTGATATTGGGAATCGATTCCGCCGCCTTTGAACCAAGGGGAGTTTGGCTTTGAGCCGTCGACACGGGTGACGACAAACAGCTCGAGAGTGCGACATGGAGGTTCAGTTACCTGCGTCTCTAAAGGGAAGCCGAAATCCGTGGTTTCCATTTCCGACGTGGGCTGCTACGTCATGATGAGAGGCACATATCGTGAACGAAACACAAACTGCGATCGATCGAGCGAAGCATGGGACGCCCAGCTCGGCCGATGGTCGGTGCTACAATTCTTGCAGTAAGTCCCGTTTCCTCTGATCCAGGGACCTTGCGAACGATTCGCTCGACGGACTCATCTCCAAGGAGATCGACTCTCGAAATATGACGGAATAGGTCAACTGAGGCAAGTGTCGGTGTTGTCGCATGTGAAACACCCGCTCGCTCTGATTTTCGGACTTCCAATGTTGTCACCGCGTTCACGCGCAGACGAACAGCTGATCTTATTGAGAGCCAACAGCCTGTGGTCCATCATCAGATGTCTTTTTTACTCACCGCTGGCGGGTGGGAAGAGACGGCGAGGGAACGGGAGCGCTTTGGGGGGGGGGCGAGTAGAAGCAGCAGTCGTTGTATGTAACTGGGTTTTGTCCGCTCGCTTGGCTTGCCACTCTCCAGAACGGAGGGTGGGCGAGTCGGTGGATAAAACGACGAAGCAACGAACGGCGCTTTCTCAATGATGTTGATGGACTCTGCTTGGATGACCGCAACCTAGAGAACGAGACGAGTTGAGTCGGCTTGACTCGTTCCGACTCAGCTGCCACAACCAAACCCCCACAAACGACGGGCAGATCGCTGTAGAAACAGGAACTGAGCAAACGCCAGGGTCGTCGAGCGCTACTCCACTGAAGCCTCAATTTAGGTGACGCCACTGCTGGGAAGGATCTTTGCAGGACGTTGTTCCGCTCATCGAGAAGCCACTGGTCATCCCGCGCGTCACGAAGCTCGTCGACATCCTCCGAGTGACAATCTTGCTCTGATATCGACTGAAGGCGCTGACTTGCGGACAGGAGATAAAAACTACACTGAACTTCTTCACATTTAGACAAGTTGTTGATATTTAGTTCGCTGTAGGCCTGATCGTTCGCTTCCTCGATTTTCCGGGATGCGGTCCAGCGGAAGCTGAGAGAAGCGATTCGATTATTGTTAAATAATTTTTATATTTGTTATACTTTCATCGCGCTCTATCTTCCCCCTCGCCCAGACTTGGTTCCCGCTCGCTCCTTCTTTATTGACAAACGAACGCATTTCCTCCATTAAATGATAAAGGGAACGTTTTTCCTGGTAGCGGCACAAGCCTCGTGAAGCCTCAGATGAGCCAAACTGACGAAGCAAACAACCAACCGACGGCCGGACGAACGAACCAACGGACGACGGCGTTGGCAATCCGGCGGAGATTTTTAGCTTGCCATTATCATCCCTTTGTGGAGGTGAAATGGTGAACGAAATAGATGCGATCCATCATCGAGCTGCCGCTACACTCAGACCAGCCAGCGGTCGCCACAGAATGCTCCCCTTTCAAACCCCGGGTTCGTCCTCCTTTCGCGCCCCCTCCGGACCTGCCAACGCCTGGAGCTGCACGGAACGTCCCAGGGTTGCCGTTTTCGTCCCCATTGCCACGCCCCCCGCTCCGGAATCATCTCATCTGTACATATTCATGGTTCCTGCTGCCGTCCATGGTTTTCGTTCCTTCATCATCCTTCGGAACAGGTCCACGGGGCTCCTCGGTCCAACTCGACTCGACTTCGGCCTGGATCTTGAACGGATTCAGAAGGGTCATACCAACATGAGGATCCACATATTACACAGGTTCCGGAATATGGGCATTCGTGCGTTTGCATCGTCATTTGTGGATGACCCCTTCCCCCCCCCCCCCCCCACCGTTTCTAAGAAGAGCGCTGGACAACGGTACCCTATTGCATTGAGATATGTGTGTCGAGCCAGATTCGTGATGCGTTTTCCACGCGCAGCTGTTTGCACCGACCAGGACTATGGGACGCTTCAGCTAGGACTGCTATAGGACGCTAACCTTGCATTCCCTTCCAAGACTACCTCAAGGACATTTTCCCCGAGAACGCTGCCGGGAAATCCGTTCCCCTCAGAATCTAGTCGGTAGGAAAAGGCGCCTCCGCATCACTTGAATTGGACGGGTGATGATTCTTTCGAGAAACCCCCATTCACGCATCCCGAGCTCGATTTTTTCACCGCCTCCAGGAATCGGGTTTACGACCACTTCCGGGTCATCCTGGGCGTCTAAGTCAGTATCTTTGAGAATTCCCTCCCAGATGTCTGGTAGCTACTCTCGATTCTCGGAAAACTTTGTTTGGAATTGCTTGGAGCCGTTCGATTCTCGTTTCCTCGGTGGAGAGGATATTCTCGATAACTCCCCTTGTCCGAACATCTTCGTTCTCGTGGATCTCGAGCATCGAGTTCAATACGTCTCGTCGCTGCCTCGTGAAGTTTGACGTGGTTGCGCGAGCAGGTATTTGTACTGATGGAGATATTTACCGATTCAATTCTCCGCTGTGTTTGGCCTGGCTAGTAGTCAGCGAACAGGCGAAACGTCGGCAGCAGCAAACGTAAGCAATATCATCTTGGAGAGAAGACCCGAGCAGTGCACTGCCATTGCGAGGAATAACAAATGATGACAGCCTCTTGACCGATGGCTTCATGTACGGTGCTGCTAGTGGTGGCCGTCGGTGAAAAACACCTCCCAGTGGTTGTTGCGGCGGCTGCGGCTTGCTCTACTGCTCCCAATGCTGACGTCGTTGTTGTTGCCGCTGTCGACCTCGGCAACAACGCAGGCCAAGAACGGGGGGGGGGGGGGGGTGAGGGATGGAGAGAGCGGTTTTGTCGATACCACCGCAACCTCACAAAGAACCGACCGAGGATCGTGGCCTGCGCTCAAGCTACCATCACTCCCTCCTTCCCTGATCCTTGTTTCTTCTTTCTTTTGCGTCGTCTCATATCTCTTTTTTCCGGCGGAGAAATAGATGGACCTCCGACCACGGCGATTTCTGATTGATGAAAAATGTTCGCCGCTCCGTCGTCTGCCGGCTGGCCTTCACTCGATTGAATTCCTCTCCCTCTCCCGCAGCGCGGTCGTTGTATGATCCTGCTGCAGCTCGCTCCATGACCAACTTTGAGAACACAGCTCCGACCGGCAACTCAGACGACAAACGCTGACGTCATTGAGATCGTCGTAATATATGGATGATCAATCAAAGATTAATGACGTCTTCCAGGGGGAGAGTATGAGGTAACGAATTCAGCAGATTATTTTCTGTGGTAACACAATCGATGCACCAGGGGCCTGCATTCCCGAACTTTCCGAATGGACTCGACTGGGTACCGCTAGAAGTTCGAGCGAGGATACAATGCCCACGTGGGGATCAAGACGTTTCCCGACCCTCGGACAAGAGGCTTCTCCAAGTTGGTCAATGTTCGGAGGAGCAGGAGGGAGAGAGGGATAGAGTGCATTTCGGCGTAATTCCGGAGCGAATGGGAACCGTGAAACAATCCTCGAAGTAGATCAAGTCTAATCTGTAGTCACAGACAACATGGATGTTGCGACTCGAACCGGCCCCGTGCTGCATACCGCGCTAATCACTCGTCCGATTCCATGAACGTTCCGGTGAGCCAGAACTTATCTGCAATCGATTCCTCGAAGATTCCTGATTCTATCTCTCATCTGTCGGGATGCGGGTCGTCCGTACTTATCAGCCCACGACCTCGAAAGTCATGCACAATGGGTCATTTTGGAGCAAGGCTGAATCGTCTATCACAGGGGTCGTCAAACTTTTGCGACATTGGCATCCCAGGTTGCCGCAGTCGTGGCCCACCGAGGAGGTGGCGACTTGGGCCTGAAAGGATGATCGAACCGGGGCGAAATTGTCTTCAGAGCACGAGGAGAAGCATCGTTTGGCCTCGCTCGACGCCCTTCTACCTCTCGGCACCCTGGGGTGGCGCGGCACCCAGTTTGACGACCCCTCGTCTATTATAACTGGATCACGACAATCCCCTCAGGTTCTGACCTCGAACGCGATAAAAATCGTATCCCGCTCATTACATGAGAGTCTATCGTGCTCTCGTCCTGTTTTCATTGTTCCACCTCGAGTTTGAAGCTCGACTCAGACGCCGATTGGAAAGCCTGGCGGAATATTGACGCGGTGAGAAACCGGGCCTCTCCGACCTCATTTGAACTTCCTCTGAACATTCATGGAAGCTTCTCCCGGCCTTTCATGCGGGAGTGAGGTGGCAGAGATCAGTTAGACCCACGACATACTCGGGCTGAGAGGACTACCTTGGCCCGCGCCGAAGGTACAAGTCCGAAGCGATTAAGAAGCGATCCTGGAAAGGTAATCGAATTGAGAGAGTCAACCTCCCCCTCGAGATGGGGTCTGTCGCATCGCACCTGGTTCAGACTACTTCCAAGCGCTCAGCCATCTCGTCGTCTTAGTCGTCGCCAGCATTGGGTGAAATAACGAGCAACTGAAGCCCCCGCCCAGAAACTTCCAGTTTTGATAACTGACGTCGAACGCTCATTCAACCCTGGAAAATGCGACGGCAAATCACTCCAAAGCCTCGATTCCTGAATTGCTGACGGATATATTGCTATATAGGGGATGAGCACGAAGAATTAGAGTATTTTGTTGGAAACATTTCATATCATTTATTCGTTCATCGCCGCTGTCATCAATTACATTACACTTGTGATAATTATCCAGTATAATTAATTACTCATACCTCGGAGAACGAATCCTCTATTCCAAATCCCCCTTTCGAATGCTCTCCACCGCCGGCATGAGAACATGGTCGAACTATGTGAAGTGGGTAGTACTTGCGCAAATGCAGGCGTTTCTTAAGGTTAACCGCTCCTCGTCAGGGAGCTCGTCTCTAAGAACATCGATTCTTTAAATTATTCATCTTTCAATCAGTCAACCGTCAGATCATACCATCATCGTCGACACCGTGGACATACACGATGTATGTGTCAGAATTCATTACAATAGATGCAATAATCTCGCGTGTCAGAAGTCAGAAAAGAATCTCGAAACTAGTTGTTTACGCGCGTGAGCTCTTTCACTCGTCCCCCTCTCATAGCGAATCTTCGAGAAACTCTCGTTGAGGACTCTTGATACCAATGTTTCGTTTGTTTTCCTTCTGCTTATAAGAAACGTCTCAACTGTCATGCTTCCGGTGCTATGTCTTCATCACTCCCAGCTTGTTCAGCTTTGGATTGTTTCGGAGTTTACGAACGAGACCTCGGATTTGATACTCACACCATTCAGAAGAGAGAAAACGCTCCGCAATCGGGAAGAGTCGCTGTGATCTCGATTGGCGTGTTTCTTTCGTATCGATGATACAAATGCTCTCCGGAACTCAGTTTTTCGAGTGGGAGAACTTAAGGCACTTGGAGTATTCGGCGCATGCTAACTTAGACCGTGCGCAGGAATCGACGCTCTGCGAAACTTCAAAACAAAAATTCTGCTCTCTACTGGACTCCGTGCTCCTCTCAGCGATGTCTGCGTTACCGGAAGCTTCTCCCGGAGCGCCCCGAGGGGCTTCTCTCAGAGATGAGAGAAATGAAGATTAGAGGCTCTTTCAAATCAGTCGATTCCTACGCTCCTCGCTCCGCAAGCAGCAATTGCGTCGGCTCATCTGCTCATCGTCGGTCAGCTAGGCATCGTTTAGAAACATTATCCCAACTTGAGATCCTCAACTTCGACTCAGAGGAGTGGTACCGAGAAGGGACAGGAGGTGAACCCGGAGGAATCAGTATTCATTCACATCTTCGTTCCGAGTCGTGTTATCCATTAAAAATTTGAGCGAATCCCAGAGGAGCTCTTTGCATTCATTCGGCCGGCATCAGTCGTCGCCATTCTCCCCGTATCTATCAGTCGACGTCCTGCTGCAGCTGTTGTTGCTCCTCAGAAATCCCCGAGACTCCTGAGGCCTAACAAAGTATACACAGTCGTGCCCGGACAAGGCAACCCAAACACACACACACACCTAGCCGCACCATGTCTTTGTGTGTTTTCCTTCGGCTTTTTGTTTCAGTGTTCCGCTCCCTCTGTTCTCGTATTCATTTCAAGTCGATCCTACTATTTACACAGGAGGGGAGTGTGTTTGTACATTCGACGATTCGCTTCTCCCAGTGGTTCCTGTTGTAATATCTCAGTTAATTCAAAATAGACTTTAGTCTTCGGCGTTCAACATGCGCTGGCTCTGACAGCAGATGCTACGTATCGAATCCTTCCGCGGCTTTCCACATTCCCAGAGAGCCACGTTTCAGGGTGGCGACCCTGAACTCGGACGCGCGCATCTTCAGCTCGTCGATGTCTTCATCACTCTCCGAAGCTCTGCGGGGAGGGAAGGATCGGAGGGTTAGACGGACACGTTCGTTGACACGCAACGTTTTCGCTACAAAAGCAACAGGCGTCGATGTTTGAGCTTGCTAGGACTAGACTCACTGGTCAAAGGTAGGTTGCGAGCTGGTCGGCACGTACCCATCGCGCACTTGAAGCGTTTGACTCGACTTCAGAGTGGAACACATAGGCTGCATTGCTGCCTGCTTGGAAAGAGTTGCCGTGTTCCTCCAATGATGCTGAGGTGAGCTGGCCCCTGGCACGACGTGGGGGTGAGCCGCCATGACCTTGGTGGCCCTTCCCAGTGTCGCACTCCCTGGCTGAATCATCGCACACTTCGATAACGTTCCCGTATGTCCTACGATTGCTTGTCCTGATCATGGAGTTTCTACCGTTAGTTTCTGCTGCAAACGAGAGATGTCTAGCTATCATTGCGGCTGCTGACTATCGCTACCACCTAAGTAGCCCACGCTTCCGCGCAACGATTCGGAATCGTGGGGGAAATGGGGCGACGACCGGCCAGAATTGCTCGTGACGGACGCGAAGAACGACGGTTCGCCTACCTGATTGAAGACAAGTCTGCATCATCGCTTGACCTTGGTCTGTCTTGGCCTGGAGGCAGCGCTTGTTGAGATATGGCATCTCGTAAGTACGGTGAGGCTGCGGCACGTCGTAACCCGTCGCGGCGAACATTCTACCACCAGCTGATCTACCGAGGATGTCTCCCGAAGAGCTGCGCTCGCCCATCCCTGGCGCTGGATAGTAAATGGGCTCTGCCGTCTGCCGGTTGACCGTCTGGTAAATGCCGTCGCATTTTGATTGCTCGTACATGGAGTTATCGCCTGCGAACGTCGCCACCGATTAGCGAACGGATTTCGCGACCGGATCCGTGCGACTCTGCGGAATCCTCACGTGACGCATAACGCCCCGGGCGCCCCCGACAGAATGACCCGACTTACCTTCACCGCTAGTCACGTCACTGAACGCTTTCTTCCGTGCAATGAGACAAACAGCTGCACAAACTCCTGCGATGACCACAATGCAGCTGAAGATTGGCAGCGTTACAGTGAGATGAGTGTAAACACCTGGCGAAACGACTCCCCGAACCTCCGAACGGCGCGGAGGCAGTTCTGCAATGGATAGTTCAACGTTGAGTCCTCTCATCAGAACACATGCAGTGACTTCGGAATATTCCATCTCAGCCGGTGGGCCACACTCCACCACGTCCTGTATGAGTTCTACGAGGATCGGGAACAGACGTGCAGACACCCGTGTGAGAGCGGAACAGCTCTCACTTTGAATTTGCCAACTCATCGATTCATCCGCCGTGTCGCGACAACTCCCCCGCTATTCCTCTCGATGGGACGCCTCCTCCAGCGAGGATATCTCAGAAGAGCTCGCCGAACGAAATCCGAGATCTCGGAGAACATGTCGAATATTGCTGCCAGGAAACGACGTCAGCTCTGCGTGACGAAATTCAGGAGATCCGCAAGGAGCTCCAAAGGATGAGATTTACTCCCTTGTTCATCCGGTCCCAAGAATGCACTCCGAAAGACCCAAGGCCTACTAGGGCAGTAGGAGAGCCCTGCCCGTTCCAAGAACAAACTTCTATTCGATGAGGTGAGTCCCAATTAAACGTCACTCAACGGTACACCATGCGTGAAGCGAGTATTTGATAGTGTTTGGCAGCTCTGCTATGAGTCGCCCCGGGCTGTTCGGCGGCTTCAATAGGGCGGCCGTCGCCAATATGGAGCGGAGGAGTCTTAGATAAGAGGACTCGCGTGGAGGACACCCGTTGAAAATTAGTATTTCTCGGGTATCCAGGGCCGCGTCGACTCAGAGTCGGATGAGGAGCGGGTAGTCCTCGGGTGGAGAGTAACTCGCGAGAGAAGGGGGGAGAGGGCGGCGGAAACCGTCGCGGGAGACGACCAGAGAGGACGTTCCCTGACGAGCCATTGGCAGTTTCACTAATGATGAATAAGGCTGGAAACGATCGTGTTGCGGCAAATCCCGGATTTGGAACGTCCTAGATCCAGAGAGGGGAACAAGGCGGGCGAGGTAGCGTAAAACTCCATAGATCAAGCCGCCGTGTTTCATCAATCTTCAAACTAGACGATGGCTCAATCTGAGCCAGCGTTGTCAAAATACAGCCCATCGACCGACCGACCGACCGACCGACCCACCAGCCAGCTTGCCAGCCATGGCCCTGATCACCTCGACACCTGCCAAAGCGCTAAACGATTTATAGGCTGCGTCGCTGCTACCGAGCCCCGGAATCCTTCTGCCGCTCCGGGTGCATCGGTGACTACGCCGGCCGCTAGAAACAGAATTTGTTTCCACTTCCGCCGCTCTCACAAGGCTCGGGGAAATTCCATCGCCCAATCGAGGAGAGCTAACGTGGACTTCAAGGCTGGATATCGCGGCGGAGTTCTCTCTGCTGCCGCCGCCGCGATGTAATTAGTTCTACCGGCGGTCCTCAAACCGAAATTGGCCGGATTACGCGCGGAGTCGGTTCAACTGGGAGCGTCCAGCACCGGCCGGTTCCGTGTCCGACGTAATGAGGAGACTCGGACACTGCGAGAAACAGCGGCAGCCCCGACAGCAATCTATCCGGGAGGCATTGAACTCCATCCTCGCTGGAGTTTGTCGTCGGTCACAAGTGACGCGAGGACTGGGTCAGTGATCTGGGCGAGGGAGAACGATGGCGGCGAATCGAAACAGATCGAGTCGAGAGGCCTCGACGACGGCGGCCAATCTACGAGAGGAGAACAACGGCGACCAGCCAAACGGAAGGGCCCACAAATGAACAAATGGCAAACTTTTCTCCAGGAAATGACCTCGGCATCAGCTCAAGCTCCCGGAGAGGAATTACAGACTTTAAAAGATAAGTTGTGGGGACGAGAGCTCCATTCCATCCAGCCCATGGAAGGGCCCAATCCGCCGCCCGGAACGCTGCTGCACTACGAGCGTTGGTCGGTCGGTCACTCACTCAGTACATCCTCCCGCTCCTCCCCCCCCCCCCCCCCCGCCTGCGTCCCAACGCACCGCACACAATTCGGAGTCCTCTTCCTCGGGAAGAGCGAGCAAACCAGCCGGGACGTCGTCTCCGCATCGCCCTGAGTGGGCCAACTTGGGAAGAAGGTCGTTGGTCCGTTTGTCTACTCCTCGTCGTCGTATCTCGGAGTCGCCTTGATGTATCATCAAACAAACAGCGAGGGATCCGGGGCGGCGCCGGAACTGCGGCCCGCGCGGCCAAAGTGGCTTCACTGGCCCGCGAGCCGAGTCGACGACCACTTGGCTGGACCGAGAGAAAAACGTGTACGAATCAAAACGCACCATTGGCTTCCGATACGCGCAACGGTTCCAGACCCCGGATTGAGTGACGTCGCCCGACCGATGACGAACTGACGAACGTTACTCGCGCCAAGTGAATGACGACGAACTTCGGATCGCTCCCTCCCTAGCCTGACCGCTAGCGACTCCACTAGCCCGGCCGTTAGAGTACCCGATGGCCAAAATGGCCCGAAGGGGAAAAAATACCGGAGCACTCTGCCGGCCGTCTCGTCTAAAAGTCATTTGTGATTCGCTCTTTCGACCGAAATCATGCTACGCGCAACCAACACACAGCGCCTACTCGACCGAACACAAGGAAGACATTGTTTCCAAAGTTGCTCGCGAATCCCGGAGATGGTCCTCGCCGCGGCTGGGAACGGGGAACTTCCATCGACGGCCGCACTTACCTCCGTTCAAGGTGAGAGTGGCGAAGCTGATCTCGACTGGAGTTTCGCCGGCGTCGTTGTGGGCGGACATCAGAAGATTGTACCATGAGCCTGGCTGCAGTTCGCCTATCGTGACCGTCTGATGTTGACCCGACGAGGGCATCAGGACGTTGTTCGAGTAGAGGATCCACTCCCGTTTGCCTTCCTCCTTGTACTGAACGACGAAGTACGAAATGGGACATCCGCCATGGCCCCAGGCGTCGAGGTGGAGTTGAACGAAAGTCGAGTTCGTGTCCAGGAGAAGCTGTTCGTCCGGAAGGATGGCTCCTGTGCGCAATCGTACAGATTAGAACGAATCACTCGCACAAGCACCACAGCAACAACAACCGACTCTACTGGGCCTGCTTCCGTATCCGCCCGGACGGCGAGAGACGGGGTGAAAACGCGCGAGAAATCACAAGAGCGAGGAACTGTTCGAGGCCTCGATAGCCGCCGTACCGAGAAACTGGAGGAAAAAAGAAAGAAATGCACGGGTCGGAGCTCGAATGTAGGCGCGAACCTTTCCATTTGTCATGAGAAGGATCCCGCGCGCAGTTTTAATGAAGAATGGCTGAGACGGCCTTACCCCCCCTGCCTTCCAGCGCCCCCCCCCCCCCCCCCGCTCCTCCTTTCTCTCTCCCTAATAATACCATCAATGAATATTAATTTAGAATCGGATCACTGAAACCAGAGAGCCTCGACCAAGTGAGAATACGTGAGCTGCGATCGGCCGAGCCAGAGGGCGGCTGCGCACCGGAGAAACCCGAGAATTCTAATAAATTGACGAAAGGGAAACCCAAAAGAGAGTTCATCGGCGCACCCTTCCCGAGCACCAGGGTCCGAATCCTGCAAAGTAATTCCTCCGCTCCTGTTTGAAGTCGGCTCTATTCTTCGTCGGAATCGTTCTCGCGACGAGCCCGAACCGCCCGGTGGGTTCTGCGACTCAATTATGCTGTTGTTTACCCAGCGAGCTACATACACCACCCCCACATCCCACCAGCCATTCATTCCAGCATTTGTGCGGAGCCTGCCTGCCTGCCACGAGAGTGTTATATTCAATTCGGTTTCGTAATGAAGCTAGAAATGTCAGTCGGGCCGTTGCTCGCCCCGCGCTGTCTGTCCGTTGGTCCACTTGCAAAAACACCATGCTTGTTAGCACCAAGTTGTATATGCACAGGCTTGGAGAGCAGACTCATCGGAGGCTCCGACGATAATGATATGAATCCGCTTAGCGCAGACATACGCGCGCTACACACATGGCGAGAATCGCCGTTAAACACGGGCAAGCTTTCCTCCGAGTGGGGTCAGTCTGCCGGGCCGTCGACAGTAAAACCAGGCAATTGGCCAATTTTCACCTCGCGATGCCTTTGAGTTGGCCTGCGGATGTTGCGAGTGAGCGCAGAATCTTTGAGAGGTGGGGAGAAACACTTTCATCAGCTCACGGGCGCTTTGAGCAGGAATAGGATGGGCGATTGAGGAGTTCGGAGTGATCGAACAGACAGAATTACCGCCGGAACGCTAACCAACTTTCCGAGTCAGAGAGAGCATTGAATAATATTCTGCTCAACACTTTCGGTCTCCGGAGGGACGGAGGAACTTCGCGAAGGAGTCAGCGGGGCGCCGCCGTTTGCACCGCCTGGCAGTTGGAAACGAAAGAAAAGAAACTCCAAACACGAGAGTCTTGATGCTCGGAAACACTGATCGATCCCGCAGCAGCATTATTACACCGAGCCACAAACACATCAGGGAGTCGCGAAGCGTATACTTACGGCCGCCGTTTGTCCTCGCCGAGATAGTGGAACCTTCGGGACCTTTGCCGGCCGAATTGCTGGCTCTCATGTACACGTGATACTGTGTTCCGCATCTTAGGTCGGTCAGAGTGAAACTACGTCTTTCTCCCGTGACAGCCACCTCATGCCATTCCTCGTTATCCGCACGATAGTAGATGTAGTAGCCTGAAAAGGTAGAGCGGAAAGATCCGGCATGAGACACTGCGGAACGGTCCTGCGCTGATACGACCTTGGCGACCTTCATATATCTCAATCCAGGACGTCCCAGGGCTCTCGTGGCGTCGTCCACTGGAGCCAAAATTGAGCGGCGCAGCGATGCAGAGACGAAAAGAAAAACCTACTCATCCAGGTATTTGGCCGCCTACAGGAGTTCATCCGCGTTTTTCCCTCACGACAACAACGACAACTACCCACCTCTAATGGGCCCTGCCTCTAGCTGGTTTCCGCGATCCCCGTCTTCCCAGGAAATTGTGACAGATTTCGACGTGGTTGAAGTCACGGTCACTTTGGGCGGGTTGGGAGGATCTGGAAAGGAAGGAAAGCGCGCAGCCGTGAGGGCGGGCTTGATCGAGGGTGACTATTCTGACCCAGATTGCTGCTTGTGCCGACCACTCGGTTTCGGAGGCCTCGGCGGCGAGTGGGGGAACTGGCGAAGCCGGGCTCCCCCACTTCGTCGACTTCCTTCCACCGGGTCAGATCCTGGCTGGGGCGAACTCACCGAATTCTAGTGTCTTGACCTTGAAGTTTGCAGATGAAGGTCCTGCGCCCTTGGCGTTGAAAGGCTGTACGTGTATTGTGTATTCGGTGTTCTTTCGGAGCCCGTCCAGCTCAAAAGTAACTCGAGGCTTCACGTACTCGGGCAGCAGACTGAACGTCTTGAAATTGTACTGGGGGTTGTTGTTGTCCAGCGTCGTAACGCGATAGCCGATGTAGTAGCCCTCAACTTTACCTTCGTCTTCGGTTCCGTGTGGCGTCTGAAATGTCAAACATTCCGGCGACTAGTAATAGAGGCGAGGCTGATGTCCAGTTGCCAGTCGTTGATTCTGCCGGACACGACAGCCACGGGGTCAGTTTCGGAGCTGTTGCTCCCTCGAGCCTCATCAGCCTTTGTCCAATGACCAACACTACGGGCCCACTGCGTCGGCCGACCCGCCGATTACCCCGCCTGTCATCCTTTGTCTTTCGTTCGCTTCCATCAGAGCAAGTGAGTAAGCAAGAAAGCAGAAGAGGCAAGTCTTTCGGTTCCTGTTAGGTTTTTAGGAACTCTGCTCATTAGTCTCTAATTTGTAGCCACGGCTCCACCTGTCAAAGCAGCTGCACGCGCACCAGCTGTAGATGTGAGTGAGTGAGCGGAGGAGATTGTCGGAGCCGCCCAATGGAAGCCTCGCATCGCGGATGATGGAGGGTCGCTCTGCGTGCTCAGAATTGTCTCTTCGGTCTTCGCTCACGGGCGCCCCCTCCCCTCCGTCCCCCAGCCGAATCGGTTGCTCGTCGGTGTGTCGAGCCGTTGGCAACGGTATTGCGTAAGAGTTCACGAACAGCGCGTTGAACCCTTCCCGGCGACATCGTGCGCGCTGCGTTGTTTTCCCTCCTTGTCCACGTACGTCGCCCGGACGGCGGCCGCCCACAGAGGAAGAAGCAAACGTTTGGTCAAGGACCTGTTGTAATTGAAGGTAATTCGCTCCTGCCGACAACAGTCTGTGGCTGAAGCCTTCGTTCGTGCGCGGCTGCCGCGGCGGCGGGAAGACAAAAGACAAGGAGGGAAGACAAGAAAAAAACTGGGACTAGAGAAGGGTTGGGCGAGCTAGCTGGCTGACTGTCCGTCCGACCGGCCAGTAAGCAAGCACGCAAGCAACGGACTGCCAACGAACAGAGCGCGTACGAGTGGCTGGCTCGGAGGGGACAAACAGTTGTTACCACGAGTGGCTGTGCCAAGTCGTCCGAGAAAAGAACGACAAATACCACTCGCCGACGACGACAACGCCGGGCCCGCTCGCCATCCCGGGAGCGGCCGGAGAACTTGCACGCATCGTTTCTCCAACGCAAAGCAGAAACCATTACCGTGACAAAACGGCACAACCGTCAATGAGACGATGAGCCAAACGGTCAAAGCCAAAACATTGAACTCGAGAAGGAGGGAGACCTCGGAGCTGCATCGAGCGAACTCCGATTCGACCTGGGCTTGATCCCAACCAACGACAGGAGATTTTCGCGTATTCATCGAGAGTAAAAAGTAAAGTTCAGTCGCAAGCGACGGGTTCTGCGGGGAGTTGTGTTGCTTCGAATGAGCAGACGAGTTTTCTGGCCTCTGACAGAACGATGCTCGATGGAGAGGGAACGATTCACAGCCATCTATTTGAGCGGGACGCTGCAGCTCTGTTCTTGGAAGCAAGCTATCGGCTCGCTGAGGTTTTGACGGAGAACAAACTTCCGGAGTGATAGAGACAGACAGACGAGAGCAAACTGTGTCTGCCAATCGACGTGGCCACTGTCTCGACGCTCTGCTCCGTGCGAGCGGAATGCTCGCAAAGTTGCAGCATCAAACGGGTTGACCCCGTTCATCCAGTTCAACATCAGAGCTGATTACGGCTCATTCCACATGACACCGTGACGTTGTACAGTTGCTGCAGGCCATACGCCGCTGTTTGGCGTTGGCAGTTTGCTTGCATTGGCTCCAGTGGAGGAAAAAACGGGGAGAACGGGGAAAAACGCCAAAGAACGGCAAGCCACGGGGACGCTACTGCAAGTGCTCTGCAGGCGGCCGCATTCGAGAGCTCCAGCAACAAAAGGAGGCTTCCGTGCATAAAAAGCATCATTGCGGAGAACGACGATCTCGTTTTTGTGCCGTCGAAGAATAACATGTTTATCTACCGCTTTTTATCACTCGTACCGTCGTTCAGCCCTCATACTGACCCGCTCGTCGACAAAGCCGGCTCGCACATTTAGAGAATCATACAGGGGGCTGACTGAGGTCCAGACCGTCAGGAATACGCGAGTTTCTCATTTCTCCATCCGGGAAGTAAACGTGTGGGAATCGCAGAATATGGATGAAGCCCGCTTTTCGGGGTAGCGGGTCCCTTTGAGGCGATCGGACATCGAACTATATCAGAGCGCGCCCGGAGGATCGTGATCGTTGTGAGAGAGTGTCGCTCTCCTGCCGCTCACTCAGCGATGTGGCCGAGTGGTCGGCACGGTTTCCCCCAAACAGGGAGATTGGCATCTGGCCACATTGCCGTTGCTTCGAGCAAGAGGTCCGGGCAGTTCGTTCGATCCCAGCCGGAAACTGTTCCCTTTCTCTTCGGGCTTGAGCCGGAGGCGGGGCCGACGAATCGGGGTAACGACGGCTCTCGATCAGCCTAGAGAAGCCCTACAGAACCGGGGGAACGATCAGGGAATCCGTGGATCTGACCACATAGGACTGACTGAATAGAGCTCGGAGTCATCGCCGAGGTCTCGGCTCGCGCAAAAAGAGAGACTCGCTAACAGGCGTCCCCCCTCTCGATCCAGCTCCTGGCACATCAAAAACTTCATGGGGCGGCCTTCAACTATACGTTGGATCCCGGAATCCGAAGGAATCGTTCCATGATGAGTTTGGCTGTAGCTCCTCGTCTGAATTACGCGACTCTGCGGCTGAGTGGGCCGAAACCTGCGGGGAAGGAGGAATATGCCAAGAGATGAGAACTCACATCAAACGCTATCGAAATGGCGTGGGTGTTCAGAGCTTGCAGTTTCACCGATTGTGGAGGCATTCGCGGCGCTGCGGGGGAGAAAACACTGCCGTTAGATAACTCTCCCTCAGGAAAAAGGAAGCTCTTGAGTGTTTGAGAACCGATGGAGAAACTCACGTTCTTCCGACGTGACGACTTCGTACTCCTTGCTGAACTCGCTAACTCCGAACATGTTTTGACAGCGCACTTTTAACCAGTATTTCGTCGTGGGCTTCAAGCTTCGTATGGTGGCGACTCGCTCATCGCCGCCTACGGTTGCGGAGTCGTGCCATAATCCATTGTCGGATCGCCATTGCACCATGCACTGTGAAATCGGCGAATTCCCGGTGAAGGGTAGATTCCACGACAGCTGAATCTGCCTCGACCCAAGCTCCTTGACTTCGATGGAGCTCGGCGCATCTGGAGCGTCTGGAACGATTAGTTGGAATATTGAGGGGCGGATCATAGCAAGGGATTATTATCGATGATTCTCGGGTAGTTCTGAGCGGGGTTGTCGGAGGCGCTGCGCCAGTTCCGTGGAATCAGTCTCGCGTCTCGCAATGGATCAAGGAAGGGCCCGTGAAAAGTATCAGCTTCGGAACGACCGTTGGGTCGGAGGGGCCCCTCGCCAGTTGACAGCACCGAGGACAACAGCAACGACGTCATATGATTCGCATGACGGAGCACCCAAAGGAAGCTCGCCGCCGGTCAGGCGACCAGACGGCCAGGCAACGTTAATAGCCAAGTTTGGTGACAATCACCCTTGCCATTGGCTTCATTGTACGACCAGATGCCGCCGTAAGGCGCATATTAGCGTGATTAGCATTTGCCACCACCGTGGTAGACTATTTGCTCGCTCGCTACCTGGCTGATGAGTTCACTAAATTAGAGCCCGACGACGGAGGATACTTCCTCTTTCGTTGCCACTTCGCCCCCTCAGTCCCACCGTTACATGTGGATGCCCACGTGTGTCGCTACGGTCACGACCAGGTGTCGTTTTCCGCGGTCGAATTTCGAATCTCGGCGTTTCTGCTCGTTCGACGCACAAGTTCTGAACCGTGGTCGCAGCCCGTTGCCGGTCGCAAGCTCGATGCGATGCGTTGCGGTGTTGGGAACGCGTCCTCTGACGAAGATTTTTGAGTTACGAGCTGAGAGGGAGGCATCCGGGTCGGTGCCCGGAGTGATTTGCTCTCTGAAATACCCGACGAGACATCGGACCAGCTCGTTGACAGGCCATCAAGAGGAGCCGCGAGCGCAAGCAGACTCAAATATTGTTGGGTCGCAACGTCGATGCCCCGTCCTCCTCCGATCACGATGTTGGCTGATCGCGAAGAGCATGAATATCAGGGAGCAGTTTCGGCACCGAAGAACCAATGCCGGAGTTTGAACGATTGCCGAAATCTGTCGCCCAATTCAAAGTTATCCGTTTCCAGCTCACACTCGCCCGACGAAGATCGAAGTTTCTTTTGGTAATCCAACAGAGCCAGTTCCCACTCACCCAGCCAGAGTGCCACCCAGCCCGATTTGGCAAAGATCAGCGGGATCGGACGTTCTGAAAATTCGCTCGGGAAAAAGTGCCATCGACATCGCTTCTGCCGACAGGACGAGGAGATCGGCGCAGGAAGCACACAGGAAATTTAACTGTTTTCCGATACCCGATTGGAATTACGTGCCGACTCGGCGTCGTTCAGGTCCGACGGTAGGTACGCGGCTTGATACCTCCCGCGGGCGAACGCGCGACCGAGCAGGCAGTTCCGAGTGCGCCAGAGGCACTGGCTATATTAGCCTCTCAGTTTCTTTCTCCCGCTATCGTTGCTGCCGCCGCCGTTGTTGTTGCTGCCGGATCGGTTGCTGCGAAGCTCAGCCCACATCCGAAGCCCCGCCGAGCGCCGCATACCTCGAAGCAAGTGGCATCCGAATCGGATTTTCAATATTTACCCTTCTTCCTGCGTCAGGAGAGAACATACAGGAGTCTGTTCTGTCTCAACCAGCGGCGGCAACAGCAGCAGCCTCGCGAGGAAGTATTGGACGGAGAAAAGCGGCACCGAACTGGCTTCAAGCTCGCAAGAGCAGCCTGTCGCGGAAGCGCCTTCCCGGCGTAAGCTGGGGCGCCGGCCTTACGAACGGATTGCTTCACGCCAATAAAAGACGTTGACTTGTACATTCGTATGTCGTTCTTATACAAAACAGCTATGATGTCGGACAAATCCAGGGTTACGAGCGACTTAGGTCCCTTCTGCTCAGCTGATGCCGCCGCAGAGCTCGTTGTCGTCGCCGTCGTCGTCTTTTCCCTCCCTGCTCATTCGGCCGACCCTTAACGAGGGTCATTACCGACAGCTATGAAGCCGAACTTGAAAGACGGTTCTTCGTTCCTTAGTTCGTTCGCAAATGTCTCTCAAGGAACCATCGGAGAGAATACGGCGCGGCGCGCGCACTCTGGGCCATAATTACTTTCTCAGTTTCTCTTCACCGACAAGACGGAGAGAAACTGGAGTCGGCTTCGCTTTATAAAACCGAGTTCAAACAGGTTCTTCCTTGTCCGCGCTCATCGTCCATCGAGTGCCTGGGGCTATTCGGATCCTCACCTGTAATAAGGCCGACCACATGTCAACGTGCATTCCTCCTCTCTTTGAGGAACACGGGTCCTCCGGGGTTCGAGACAGTAAACATGCTCCCCACGGCCGAGATCCGATTTCTGGGTCCACCGGGCCAATCCCGGGAGACAGTGAGCGAATCGTCGGCCGATACACCGTCTCTGTGACAACGCGTCAGATCGTCCGACTTGATTCTTCGCAGATCACTCATTTCTGTCGCGGGATCCCTCGAAACTTAAAACGTGCGCTGGAAGCGGCTCGAGGTCAACATCCATGCCTCGAATGGCATAGGTTCCGAAAATCCCCAGCTTCCGACTTCAAGTCCCCATCCAGATCACTCGGTGGGTCGTTTCTCGAGTTCTGAGCAATGACCCAAAAGTCATTCGAAGGCCTTTCTGCCTCATCGAGAATGGTGATCAATTCGTCGGAGAGACGAACGGCTTCCTCCATGACGGCCATCAACAACGAGGAACGAGCAGGGACGGCTCAACTCATTAATACGTATCTAGCATAAACCTGTCCCGGAGGGATGCTCAGGGAAGATTGATCTGCTGTTAACACTTCGGGAGTTTGCAACATTAGCGGCAGCATTGTACGCCCCACTGACCTCAAATCAAAGGTGGCGGCTACAGGTGGCGAGCAGTTCGCCGCACCGAGCATTGTATCATAAATTAAATAGCCAGCTAATCGGAAACCGCGAGTTCCCGATCGGCCACATTGATTCATTACTGGCCTCTGCGGGCAACGGGGGGGGGCAGGTGTTGGTCGCGTCGCGACTCCGATGATGATCATTATCTTGACCGCGCTGATAACAATAATTTCAACTTTTTCTCATCAGGCGGCGCATGCTCGGCTCAAAGTCCGCTTGTTGCTCTCCGTTCAGTCACTCGAGGCAAATGGCGAGACATCGAGGGATAACAGAAGGGAAAATAGAGTGAGATAAAGAGTGGAGGCGTGTGGGTACAAGAGTCCGAGTTCACGGAAGAACGTTCAGTGCGCTGGACAGCGGTGGCTCCTCCCGTCCCGACGCTTGGCACGTACCTTGCACGATGAGCTTCACATTCGTGCTATCGGTTCCGTAGTCGTTGCTGGCCTGACATGTGAACAAGGCGTTGTCCGTGCGCTCGACGGATGAAACTGTCACTTGTGAAAGGGAAAACTCGCCGATACGGTCCGTCATGGTTTGAGCGTAGCGAGTGTGTTTGCCCAAGTCGACCGGCTGGCCGTCTTTGAACCAATGGAAGATTATCGGCGCGTCTCCCTTCACTTTGCATTCCAGAACGGCTGAAGAGCCTCGTTTTGCCGAAACTCGGCTCTGCTTCGAGTCGAACTGAGGAGCGCCTGCAGAGGAGAGATTCTCGTTATAG
This sequence comes from Phytoseiulus persimilis, assembly GCA_037576195.1. NCBI lineage: Eukaryota > Metazoa > Arthropoda > Arachnida > Mesostigmata > Phytoseiidae > Phytoseiulus > Phytoseiulus persimilis. The sequence continues at coordinate 6,247,815 of CM075104.1, forward strand.
ATTCGGTTCTGCCTCATCTGTTCCGCCAATCTTCGGAATTTCGTATTTTCTACGTTGGAACCCCATCGTCAAAGGTCCCTCTCGAGGGGACTTGAGGGGCTCTTTTGGAGCAACTATCCCTCAGAACGGCAGCGCTGGGTCGGGAGCAGGTCGCGCTAGCAAAACAGTCGCTGCAGGAGCCGCTCCTGAGAAGAGTTGGCTACTTTTGTTTTTGTGTCAAGTCTCCGGCCTCCTGCGGCACTTCCTGGCTCCAGTCAATAATTAACGTACAAAAGCTCTGCAGCACCGGAAGCATCGCGCTCCGGCAAAAAAAAACTGCAACGCGTCAGCCCTTACAACATCAACAGCGGCAACATGACAGTGTACAGCAAACCGAGCCTGCCGGGTGAGAACTCGAGATTGGGGAGCGGATTATAGCAGGACTCGAAAGTTGGACACTTACTTTTTACAGAGAGCCTGATAACCCTGCTGACTCCTGAGCCGACGCCGTTGTTCGCTTCGCAAAGGTACAAGCCTCCGTCCCTCGCTTCGACGGATCGGATCGTCAATGTTCCGTTCATGAGAATGTGAATATGCGAATTGCTGATTATTGTCTTGTACTGCGCTGTTGAGGTATCTGATTTCGGTTCTGAAATGGAATTCGGTGCCTCGTCATTCGATGCTCAATTGATCCTAGCTATTGATCGAGCGCGGGAGACAGATTCCCGGGTGATCGACCGCTCGGTCGTGGTTCAGTATCATCCGACTGAGGCGGGGTCTCTGAGTGTAGGTGCGGCCTTACACTCTTAATCAGGATGAGTTCTTCGGCGGCGCGCCGATTAGGCGTAGCCCGCTGTTGGTTCGATATGCTCGAACGTTTTCGAGTCCACTAGGGAGTTCCGGCGCGAGCCGAAGGATTTCGAGAAGTTTGCGAAACTTCCCGATGAGTATTTGCGCAGGCCAGCGAGGACCTCTACATTGTTATCGCCAATGCAACACGGGGTCCGAGCCCCTGATCTATGTAGTTTTCCACTCGTGTGAGCATCTCGAGTTTTTCCCTGTCCTCTCATTCCCTCCATCGGAGGATTGTGGCAGCTCGAGGAGTGAAAGCGGAAAATTCGTGACAATTGCGTTTGTCTTCAAACTTGGACGGAGCAGTGCGACCGGGAGGGAGCGACGCAGGGCGAGTAGGCTACAAAAAGTCGCTGACGCAACAGAGCCGTTGCGCTCCTTCCCATCTTCCCGGGAACTCCGGGGTCATCCTTCCCGTCGGTGACTTCCTACCCTTGCTCACTGTTTCCTCGATTCCTGTCCCCAAGATTTATAGATGGCTTGTTTTAAAATAGGGACATTTGTTTTTATAAAGGATTTCCCCCGCCACGGCAGAGATTGGCAGCCTGCGCAGAAGAAATAGAAATCTAAGGAAGAATTTCACGACTGACTTGTGACAACTGCTCTGCTCCCCTCGGTCCAACGGCAGCGACGTTGAAATAACGGAAGGGTCGTATCCATAAGAAACGAAGATTTGATTCAGTGGACCAATGACGCTAACCTCCGCTGACGTTTGATTAACGGATTTTGTAGAAAGAACGAAATCCGCTCTCTTCACAGCAGCTTTGAGATCGGACTGCAAATTGATTTTTGAAAGAAACCTGGACAGCAGACAGCAGACATCCAAGCATCGAGAACGAGATCCGAACAGCGGTCTCGATCCGACCGAAGCCTAAACTCCGGTGCAGCGGCCAAAAATCCTCGGGCACAGGAAGCGTTTGTGCTGAACCGCGCTGACCGGGGTCGCGGCGTTCCGGAGCAAGCCTACGCTCGTTAGCGACGTAATCAAGAGTTACCTTGTAGGGGCGAGCAAGAGGTTTCCTTCGAGCCGGGCCAGCCTCTGTTTCTGTTTTCTAACTCTTCCGCTTCTACCTCGACAGCGTAATTCGATTTGACCCCGAGACCTTGATGCATCACACGCATCGCCCAGACCCGCTCCCGACCCGCCCGTCTGCCAGCCAGCTTGGCCGAGCTACAGACAATCGGTCCACCGTACTGCTGCTACTGCTTCGGCCGCCTGGATCGTTTCAGAAAGAAAAATATATACAAATACAACACCACCGCCCGTTCATTTGTTCACCCTCTGGCTTCGCGGGAACACGGAAGCGCCGCTCCGTCCACTGCCCTCGGTCTGTCTCTCGTAAACCACCGGGTTTTTTACATCACCCCGCGCCTCGGCATTCTGCATCACTGCTGGCCGAGAGAGCAACGACAACAACAAAGATCCACTCGCGTTTCCTCCGCTTTGAACGAGCGTTTCCGAGGACTGTTGGCTCTCAAAACGGCGTTCATCTCTGGATGCTTTTAAATTTGCACAGATCAAGTGGCTGCCAGACCGCTTGCAAACGCGCAGAACAAAAACGTTCGTGAGAAACTCTCCTCTCAGCTCTCTCGACTCGGAGCTTGAACTCCCGAATTTCCAACAACCACCAAAACGGTTGTGAGGACAGTTTTTGATGCTAAGCAGTAACCGCTCAGGACATCCAGGAGGGAAATCGGGTCCGGGGAGCTGTTTCGGAAACGGTTCACAAACGCTTCCTGTTCAGATCGTAGAACCAGCTCGCGGCAATGAGGGCATCAATCGAACTGTCATCTAAAGGAGTCGTGACGGGAAAATACTAGGGAGGGGCAATGATAGAGGGAGTCCGCGTACGGGGAAGGAGAAGTGGATTCGTCGAAGAAGATGCAGACAAACAAGCGCCGCGAACTGGCTGGCGGCCGCTTCGGCGAGCAAACTGGCTCACTGGCTGGCTCACTCCAACGAACGACCGGGATCAAAGTTCCAGAGATCTGGAGGGCGGTCGGTGGCTTGCAGACCATCGTTGATCCAGTGGCTTCCGAGGACATGGAAAAGCTTTGCCAACCGCCTGGCAAACAGATTGCATCGAACAACACCAACAGGGGGGGGCGAATAAGGGAAGATACGGCCAACGGACGCGGGGGATTTCGTATCGAGAGAGCTTCCTCCTTTGAGAGGAAAGACCACAATTCCTCGATGGGCTCTTTTTTCAAACCAAACCCAATAAGACTCTCCCTTGAGAGCCCGGCGAGCTTCAGGATGGAAAAGAACATGAAGAAAGGGCGAACAAGACAGGGGAGGCTCGGAGAAAATGAGCATGCGAACGAGGATTCGCCGGAAAATTGGAGGACCGAGGGAGAGGAGGGGAAGTTTACGTTCCGAAAACGGAAAGCGGAGGGAGACGATTTCCCAGGAAACATGAATGGAACCGATTCTCGGGGAAAATTCTCGATACTTTGGAAGCAGGAACTAAAGACTGACCTGATGCGCTCTTCCAACGGATGTGGGGCTGCGGCACCCCGGTGGCTTGGCAATCGATCGAAACGCTGCGTCCGGTTATGGCGATCGTGTCCCGGGGCTCTACGCGCCACTTCGGAACAACCTTGACTACAAGCTGGGTACTGTGTTCAGCGTAAGCATAGTCGTTAGTAGCCCTGCAGGTGTAGTTGCCATTGTGCTTCGAGGTAAGCTTCTTCAAAGTGAGCGATGACAGGAAGCCGTCATCGGAGCCGAGGAAAGCCATCTCCGGGGTGTCATGCTGAGGAATGAGCTGTCCATCTTTGTACCACGTGATGTCTACGGGGGGATCGCCAGAATGCACCAAACACGAAATGCCTGCCCTCATCCCCTCCTGAAGGTTGGGCAGGAAGCTGAACGGTGTAATCTGTGGGCCGGCTGTGGACGAACGAAAGATCGGTTAGAACACCAGACCGCTAAACCCGCAAAATGGAAATCGTGAACAAAGTCCTCCAGTCTCGCTGTGGCAGTTACTCCTGCGTCTCGGATGCGGGACCGAGATCTGGAAGCCATGATACGTCTTGGAACAGCCAAGGCTTCGGTTTTCCCACGCGCGGTTCCACAAGCGCGTGGAAAACCTACGTGGATTGAATGTTGCCGTCTGGAGGAAGTCAAAATATCTGACGGAGTTCGTTCGAGCTGCGCTGCTGTTGCCCATTCCGAGGGAAAATCTCAGAAGAGAGATCGCCCACTCCGCGCAGCTATCGACTCGTTCTCGCGATGGTTGGGAAAAGGCGGGTTCAAACCTGGGGTAGCCGAAGTATGGGGAAGCCGAGTCGAGCAGGGTTGGCGGGCAGGGCAACGAAGGCGAGGCAAAGTGCTGTTAGAGGAGCCGAAACACACTTTGCATAAGCCTTCAGCGAAAGCCAGGCAGAAGTCGTGCTGTGACCCCCGTCCCCGGAGCTTCTGTTCCCTTCCTCGGAACATTTTCCGTATAGCTCCGACACCCTTTCATGAAGCCCATATGCCGCCCTCGCTCTGCCGCCGACGCTCGACGATGTTCCCGACATTGTGACACCATCGCCAGTTCACCTCCCGCGCACAAAGACGGCTACTCGTCTGAGGTCCCGGACGCTCGAGCATATGTTGTGGACCGGGTTTGCATCCTCCGGGTGAAAACGGCGCACCGGGCTTCAGCTGCAGCCCCACTCAGCGATCGCCCTCGTCGGGTCGAAGAGCTCCGCGTTCTGGAAGTCGATGAGATCGCAGCTCGCGAAAATCCAACGCCGCCGACTCGAGCGGAGCCACAATCAGCATTCTGAATGGAGCGTCGGGTTTTGTACGGCATGTGTAGCGGTCTGGATCGTTCGTTAATCGTATGAGGGACGAACGGGAACATTGAATGGGGGTGGATTCCTCGGACGATCCCTTTGAGCGGAATATCGGAAGCAAGAACCGCGAGGTGGAGAATGAAAGGCCGCGGGGATAGATGGCTGGCTCGTTATTCACGAAGACCACGAACGACACCTCTACTGGCGCGTTGACTTAGCTCCGAAGATTATTTCGAGCCACTAGTGATGGGTTAAGCCCGGTGTCGCCCCGTGTCCTCCAGTTTCGCCTAACCCGTTCCGACGCGCCCCAAAGATCCCAATATGGCTTCCCAAGTTTCGGTCAAGTGCGCGCCACCCCTTCACGTGTCGTGCAGCACGGAGACACTAGGGAACTGCGCGCAGGAGCGAGAGGCAAGTTCGAACGTGGGGTTCTCCTTGTTTGAAACCTCGAGCTCGTTGCCCATATCGCGAGAGAGATTTTGATTGTCACGACTCTTCGCGCAGGAAAAACCTTCGAGGAACAAACCCCGATCATCGAAAAACTATGAGCGAACCAATCCACGGGGGAACGGGAGGTACATCGGGTGGACTGAAGGAACGCCGGAACTCCGACGGGAGCTCCATTGAGATCCACGGCTGGCTCATTCATTCGCAAACTAACGCCTCCCACCTCGCCCCGTCCCCTCCTCCATCTCCCGGCCGCCTACATGGACAAGATTTATTAGACAAGGATGTCGTCGCCTCGTCGGCGTTGCCCCTGGTACTCCCGCACTCCGAACCCTCTGGCACGGTTCCTCTGGATGTTGACGTCAACGTTGTCGTCCTCGCAAACGGGCGGGGAGCCGGCCGCTCGGCTGCATGGTCGGTCGGTCTGTTTGCTCGCCCGCTCCGTCGTTGTATGCTTACCAAACTGCCTACTTGCGTTTTCTCTCATACTGTATGAGCGGCATCGGCCTGTGGGCTGATAAAACTTTTCAAAGTTCTCTTTGCTTCGCGAGTTGGCTACCGCCACGGCTTATCGAGGGACATACGCTCGCTTCAAACCGCTCAGCCATCGCCGCAACGGCGCGGGTTTCATTCTCCCGGTAGCCCCCTTCGTCGTTCTTCTTGGTTCGCCCCTCCTTGATCTCCATCTCTCGTTCCATTCTTTTCCTGAGAAGAGTAATGGGCTAAATTTTGATGTATTACGTTGGTATCGGTTAACCGTGGTAGACACCATTAGTAGCGCCAGAGGTTCGACGAGCGAACATGACAGCCGAGGGCTTATCTTCAGCCCAAGCGCCAACACCGAGCAGCACCACTAGCAGCATGACTACGAATGGTGTATGTGGAAGGAGTCGTACGGGGGGGGGGGGGGGGGGGCAGGAGCAGCCAGTCGACGGAGCGGCACGGGGCTGGCGAGGTAGCTCGATCACTCGAAGTCCCTCAGTCACCGTTGACGCCAGAACCGAGCTCCACCACAATGGCTGGCTCGACTGATCATTTAATATAAACACCCGCGCTCACAGGAACGATACCGACACGCGGGCGAGAGCGAAACGGACTTTGTATTCATTATCGGAAGCTCGTTGTCCTTGTCTAACCGAGCCTGCACGGGCGTAGTCGCCAACTCCGCAGGCAACTCTTTAACGGACAGCCGAGCTAACGACCCTGACGCCAACTCCGCCATTTCATCGGCCGCCATTTCATCGGCCGCCATTTCATCGGCCGCTTTTTCTCATAGCTCCCGCGTACAATCACCATGGTGTTCCTCCGGGATCGTCGGTTCGGCGCTTAACGATTCCTTCTCTGGCTCCGAGTGATCCGCTCCTGAATATTGTGAGGGTTCCGAGGTGGGTACTCTCCGCCGAATTCGAGGTTCCCGCCGTATTCGAGGTTCCCGCCGTATTCGAGGTTCCCGCCGTCTTCGATCGGACGAGTGCACAAAGTGCTCGCGCTCATCGCTAACGGTTTGAGGATGATTCAAGTCCAACTTTTTCAAAATCCAAATTGGACTTCTCGTTAGTACCTAATTGCCAGAATCGCAGAGAATCAGTGGAGTTTCCCAAGCCGTCGGAACGATTAGGAATCCTTGACAACCCTCTCCCGATTCGCTTGCCCGGTCGGCCCATCCATCTACGCAGTCGCTCGGCGGCAAACGTTGCAGCTATTCGACGTCTACAACGAAATACATCTAGGGCGAACGAGTGAGGTAGCGTTGGAGATAACCCGAACCCAAGTAATCACTGAGCGCGTGAGTGGATGTGCAATCCATGGGGCCATTATAGGTGGTTTTAGTGGGAACTTTAGTGCCAAAGGAAGGCGAGGCCCGGCGGGAAGGGTTTGCATACTTGGCTGCCTACTCGCGCGCTGCTGTTTGTGTCGGTCGGTAGGAAGCCGTCGGCAGTCAACTCGCGGGGACGCGGTGCTAATTAAAGGCCGGTCCGTCGGCCGGGCGGCCGGGCGGGCCAACTAACAAGTACACGAGACTCATCGTCTGCCGTCGGAGGTAGTTGGCTGGCCGGCGCTCACTATTTCGCGGAGTCGCTCCTTTCCGGATTCAATGTTCACGCAAGCGAGCAAGCAACCGATGCTGCACGAGGGGGGGGGTCGTTAGGGAAATAATAAACGAAGCCTTATTGGACTTCTCCATCGTAAAATATTTCACTCCATAAAACAGCCATCTACTCTTCCCCGCTCGGCCAGTACGAGTTGGGCGACCCCATCGGAAATCGCCCACAACGGTCCGAACCCCATGGAACGCGTCGACAACACTCTGAGGATCACGGAGAAAGAGGTGGAGCGGCGCGTCACAGACTCATCCGAGAAAGTGACCTCGATCACCTGTCAGACGCTCGTGCGAAAATCCACTGAGAGAGAAGATTCCCTTTCCGAATGAGCAGAAGCAGCGGATAGGATAGCCGAGCTCAGTGTAGAGCGCAGGAGTCGAGTATCAAATAGCCCTGAAGAGAGGATCCTGCGGCGTAAGATCCTCCTTGTCAAGTCTCGCAAATACTGGTGCAGTGGCTCGTGGGCTTCGCTGTACAGGCGACTCCGCGAGAAATCCCGTTCGAGATCCGTCTGCGAAAGGCTGACTGACAGCTAATTGAAAACGAAGTCCGACAGATCCGGTTAGCGTCTCCCGGTCCGCTGCTCCGGGCCGCTTTCACCTTCTCCCGCGTTCTCTCTCAGACCCTCCTCGAGCTCCCACACCCATTCTCTATCGTTCCGATGTTTTGCTCAAAAACCCTGTTTGCTTATCCCTTCTCACGCTCTCTCTGGCTGGCTAGTGGGTCGGTCGGTCGGTCGGCATGCATGACTGAGAGCGAATAAACTTGCCAATTTTACGAAACGTTACTCCGCTGCGCGCTCCCTTTAATGTTCATTCGTTTTACAATTTTTCACATCATTCCTCCTTTTCACTATTCGCCGCGTTCGCGATCCTTCACGGCTTATCTAATGCGACCGGTATCCCTGGAATGCCGACCAGTTCCAGCGACCCGTCGTCGGGTTGGCGGGTAGCCGGCAGCATAGCACTTAACTTTGAATAGAGTTTCTCTTCCCCTCCCCCCCTCCCTTACTCCCCCATCCTCAATGGACGTCACCGGAAACATCGCTAGAGCAGCTGCCCGAGCGTTTCAGGTTCCACGAATCGCGCAATGTGTCCGGGTTCTGCTGCTTTGGAGCCTTCGGAGCGGAATCGATTCTTCGGCTGAAACGCTCACGATTTCTGACGCCGAGTATGGAAGTCGATCCGTCGGAAGGTTCCGTCAATTTCGGGCCTGGACGGATCCTCCTCTCCGGAACAGCGCGGTTCCTCGCCGGGGTGGGCGACTCTTTAGCCAGCTTCCCGCTGGGCTGCCGCGCGCCTCGACTGGACAAGTAATAGATCGTAAAAATCAATCTGGACACGTTAATTAAAATACCAGTCAGCTCCCGCGTCCGCCGGCAACGACGATGGACATCGAATGCGTTTCACAGGTGCGGCCGATCGCGACAGTGCAGCCACAAACGGTAGATGGCCACCGCTGTCGACGCATTCCAGAGCCCGTCTCTTGACTAAATGGCGCCGTCGTGGTGGTCGTTCCATGTCCTCGACTTCTTCGCGTACGAGAAAAATTCACCGAAGAACAAGCTTCCGAACGCAGCCCGAATTCCCGAATGCCAACGAGACGACTATCGATCCTTGCCGCATGCTTGCACCAATGGAAGGCCGCGGCCGACTCCCGGAGTCCGGGTTCAACACCCGTCGTCGGTGCGAGATCGGGCGCCCCGATGGGAGCCTGTAATCCGTAGGTCCTGACCGTTCGACTCCCACGTTCGCCTCGACGAGTTCAGGATGAAAACTATCGAGGCCGCGAAAATCCCGATCGAGATGCTCGGCGAGATACCTCGGGAACTCCGACGTCGTGAGTTGGAGTTCCAGTGCCACGGATGCCAGCTCGGCCTTCACGCTAACTTTGCGAGCAGCCAGTCGGCGCTCCCGGCGGTTGGATGTAGTGGACAGGAATTAATATCATCGTCGTAGGCGACGTCATCAAGTGGCCGTTCCGCCGTTGCCATTAAACGACAGTTAAGGGAAGAGGAACCCCCGCTTCCCGTCCTTGACACAGGGGCTCATGGTTGCTGAGGGCATTCGTAGCCAAACGGACAGGACTCATCGGGACTCGGACGCGACGTGAGAGCGGCCCTTCACCGGAACAAACGGAACGATGCTCTGCAAGAGTCGAGGAGCGAGCGACGAGACTCGTGGCTGGAGACGATCGGGGCTGCGGGACCTGGCCCGCGGGCGAGCTCGGAGACGTTTTTCCGTCACAGGGACGCGACATTCCCCGCGGAGCCCATTCAACTCTCAAGAATCGAAAAAGTTCCGCTATGAAATGATCCGAAGGGTTGGCGAGACGGATTGCGACCAGCGAGGTCGCGGGAAGGGGGAGGAGACACTGGAATCAGGATTGATTTCTAATTTGAGACTTGACGAGGCCAAGAGGAAAAACGACGCAGCCACGGGGCGATCCACCCATGTCTCGCAGTCGCGTCACGCTAAAGAAGGAAGGATGTTGCGGGGACGGCCAGAGCAAGCGAGAGGGGTAGCAGGAGGAGGACAAAGGAGTTGAAAAGGAAGAAAGCGGCCGGCTAAAGCGAGATGGATAGTCTTCCTGAATTCTCATAGTAAGTGGCGCTTCTTCCGTTCGTTTCGTTCGTCTTTCCGTTCCGTCGTTCGTTCCCTTGGATATTATTTGCAATTGAGAACGGGTTCTCGGGGGAAGCGAGCAGCCGAACGGAGAATAGAAGCCGGAATGGAATTAAATTTCCAACTCTTGATATTTGGTCTCAGCGACCGAGCAGCGTCGCTCCGAATGAGTCTTCCGCGAGCATGGATAATGAGTTACAGAGAGAAAATGAGCAACCGGGAGCCACACAGGACTAGATGAGGAAGCGGAGAGGAGTAAGAGGAAAATAATAAGCAAGAAGCGCAGACGGCGGAGTGTTTGAGGGAATTCGAGAGAGCGCTTGCGGGACCAGAGGGTCGGGAGGGGGGGAGCGACACGCCAAGAGGGGGCTCCAAGACGGAGTAGAACACCGGAAGAGAGAGGAACCAGAAAGAGCGGGTCTGGTATTCGGGAGCGGAGAGAGGAGCTGAAGCGGCAGCGAAGGAATATCGGGAAGGAAACCGGGAGGAGTAGAACGGAAAATAAGGCGACACGGACGAAGGCGGAAAAGATGCTCGTCGCGTGGCCAACGAGTCCTCAGGGAATGCGGAGGCATAAACGACTGCCGGGACTCGGAGGCTGGTTTGCACGCAGACTCCCTCCGCGCACTTTTTGCTCTACGACGCGTCTCCATTTAGCCGCGAGCCGTGGAGTATCCATCTTGCCGTTCGTTCCCTTGATCCTCTTCTTCCTTTCCTCCGTTTCCTCATTCGTGACGAAGACCTTCATTCACTTCCCCGATGACGGAGGTCCGCAGCCCTGTAGCACTTCCAAGTCGACAGAATCCCCCGAATATCTCTCAAGTGAAGAATAGCGTTCGCCATCTTTATCATTCTCCATCTCGCACACCTTCCGCGTGTCATATTTATGACACCGCAGCGTCAATCAAGCTCCCCAGAGCGTCGGGCCAGCTGACGGGGTCGCTTTTCGAATTTGTTCTTCTCGTCCCCGACGTCATCATCTGCTGCTTTAAATGAAAGAACTGGGCACAGCGTCCTTCATGTAGTTTTCATCGACATTTAGCTCAAGTGTCGTCCGGGGACGAACGCCTCCTCGTTCCGTCCATTCGTTCGCAGGTTCGTATTTCGGTGAGGAATTCTCCTCCACCCTTTTCCCTCCAGGCTTCACACTCTGGCTACGCAGGGTCTGAATTGAAGTACTTGAATCGCCTTCGCCCGCTCCGGCGGCGACGACCACCAGTGGTAGCGATTCGAGCAACACGGCACTGGTAGCTAACGGCCAATAAAACGGACAAACAGAGAGACGAACTGGCGCTGTTGAGACGGGCGTTTCAAGCAAGACTCGTAAAACGTAAAACTTCGCGAAGACCATCGAATCCAGCTCGCTTCCCTGTCGGGTCGATATAACCACACCGGGGAGAGGACAACGAGGAAAGTTCGACCGCTGGAGAACGGGGACAAATGCGGGAGTTTTGGTGAAAACTCACTCCAGTCCACGCCAGTGATGAGGAAACCGGTTCGGGCTTGGACAAGGAGAGAGGAATGCTCAAACGCGAGCCGTCGGAGGCGATCGCTCTCCACCGCGACGTCAACACAATCACTAACGGGGACGATTGATCATCTGCTTGAGAAGCGATGCGTTCTCGGCAGATCGAGGAGAGAACGGCAGGAGGGTGAGAGACGACCCATCAAGAGCTCTTTGAAGACATCGGAACGGGCCGAATGAGTGGGCTTGGCGAGAGCCTGCCCAGGTCGGAACTCGCCGGAACGCGAACGAGGATGCCCAGGATCCGCCGGAGGGAGAAGTCCATGAGACAATCGAGCTCGGGCGAAACGCTCCGAAGTCGAGCAATACACGGTTTCGGTGAAGTGCGCCGGTTCGTCCGTCCCCCCGCCCGCCCGCCTTCCCGTCAGTGGGTCTGTGTCTCGTTATCTGCCGCTCACCTCTGACGCGGCCTCCGTCGCCACTGCTGCCGCACTACCACAGAGTGTATAATCTGTCTTACTTAGCTTGATGCCTGCCGCTGCCGGTACTGCCCTGGAGGCGAAGCTCCATTCTCCTTCCTTAGCGAGACTCGGCCTTTTTCTCCTTCTCCCAGCCCTCCCTGCACCCCACTTGGCAGCAGTCAGCGGCGGCGGCAGCATCAACCCGTACCTGAGAGTGCGCCAGCTATCTTCCAACATATCTTGATGTATTCTGGATGAAAAGAAAAAGAACCTTCTCCATTATTCATAGAGCTAGGGCAGATGCAGTCAGTAAAGAGGCTAGCTCCCAGCCGTGTATGCTCGACGATTTCCTCGCTCGGCCAAGATTGTCTAGTTTCGCCCCGCCTTGACCGACCGCCCGTTCACCCAAGTAGGCGGCGAGCGGCCGTTCTGGCCCCGAAAGCCGGATCTCGCAATTGTTTCCCCTCAACAAACAAGAAAAAACGCGCCCCGGAACAGACCGAGACGCGTTCTCGGGCCATACATCAGCTCCGATCTTCGGGCGCTCCGACTGCCGGTGGGCTGAAAATCTGGAGCGGAACGTGTAGATACCAAAAAACCGCGTTTCCCGAACGGGAAGAGTCAACACATCAAGATCAGATTATTTCGGACCGAAATGAGGGCTAGGATCCCGAAATCTATCGAGATACCCGCCTTCAATCAAAAGAGTCAACAGACTTCCTGGTTCGCACTGATTTCTACTGCAAACTAAAGGAAACCCGGACTCGAGCATCAGAGAATACTTTCAGGACATCGGCTCCCCTTCAGTCATCGAGATCCATGCCGGCAGCTCATTGATGCAGCGGAGCTTCATCAGGCATTCCGATGAATGGGGCGATGCGGGTAGATTCTGCTGATCGAGGTGATCTACCAGCTGCTGGTTCTGAACGACCGATTGAACGAACACCGCGAACATTCAAGCGCTGATTCATACGAGATCTCTGTGCGCCGAGCGGGCATTCAACCATCGGAAACAATTCACAACTCTCGAAATTTTCGATAGTTTCCCGACAAGATCGGTATTTCGAAGTCGCTCGGGGACGTCCCGGATCCCGACGTCGCGCGCGGAAGAGTCCTGTCTCCTATCGAATAGTTCTGGTCATGCTCTGGTGATTCGATCATTGTTGGCTAGTTTTTCTCCCCGTGCATCTCTTCCCAGATCGATGGTCGTCGTCGATCTGCCGCATCCGTGTGTTTCAGCCTGATTATGTCCCGCGCAGTGCAATCTCATGGGGAGTCCATCTTCTCGGCCGCCCTGCTCAGTCCTTGTGTGCAGGACCAAGACCTCAGTGCAGCTCGGTCGCGGAGAGAGCGATGTTGATAGAATAAAGAAAAAATATGCGGCGGGAAACTTCATGGCAAAATAGCGGAAAAAATGAACTGATAAATGATCTTGAGAATGGAAGTGGAGCGACGTGGAATGTGATGGAGTTCGCTCCGCGGGCTCTGTGAGGTTGACGTACGGAACGGCGGCGCTGCCACGAGAATGTCAGAGGAACGACAATTACTCCAACGCGTTCTCCCTGATGGTTGGTCGTCTTGGGGGTGGGGGAGGGGTGGGCGTCTGCTGCTGTTGGCGTGTCGCCGACCCCGCGACGGATCTTCACACGCAGTCACACAGATATTAGTGCGGTCCGCGCGTAGGTCTAGCGCTATTGTGCGGGGCGCTGTCGCGGGAGAATAGGTAACGTCGCTGCTTGTAGCTCCGCGAGAAGCCGGTCGTAGTGAATGACGCGAAGGTGCATTCGCCGAGCAGTTCAGCGTTGGGGAAGGAGGTATTGATTTTTGCCATTGGCTTCTTAGGGAACGCTCTTCCCGCGCCACCCGGCTCGTCGGTGTGGCTTTGTGCGAAAGCGGAAGGCTGTCGCAAGAGCTTCCTCTCGCGGCGGAGGCACAGGTGGCCAATCCACCCGCAGCAACTTGTATGGCCGCCTCGCACGCTTGCCTGGGAGCCCGCTCCCCTTCCGTGCGTCCGACCAACCGACCGTTCTCTCTCCGTTCATTCCAATACGGAGCTTGTTGCCGTTGGTGATGCTCCAGCGGGAGAAGCGGAACATTTTGTTGCTCTCCAAAGACCACTTGGGGCGGTCAGCAGGGAGCGGCGCCAGCGGAGGGAGCGACAACGTTCAGTGGACATAGTGAGATCAACTTTGACACCACGACGTCGTTCATCCCTTCCCGTCGTATTACGAAGGAGGAAGAACCTGGGGAAGTCTCGGTAGGAGGAGCGAGAAGACTCACATTTGACCGTAACCGTGATGGTGTGGCGGACTTGGTGGTTTTTGTCGCCGCTTTGCACCAAACACTGGTACCGTCCCTGATCGGCGTCCCTATCCACCCCGTGAATTAGGAGAGTCCCGTTTTGGGTGTGCACTACCTGCCTCTGGCTAACCGGCAGGCGATTACCATCTGGAAGAAGCGTCGAAAGAATCATGATACTGAAAGCACTGATCCCGCTTCACGATGTTCCTCCGTTTCAGAATCGGGGAGATCAGCTCGGAAGCGAGAGAGAGAGAGAGAGGCGAAAAAGACGAACGATAGGGCACTCACCTAATGACCAACTAACAGAGTCGAACGGGTAACCCCCGAAAGGACACTGCAGCTGGAATGTGCTTCCGACTAGGGCAGTCATGTTGGTCAAGGTTTGCCGCGTGAACAGCGAGCCGTATACATTGAGTCTTGCGCTGTGGCTCGTGCTTCCTACGTAGTTGCTTGCAATGCACTCGTAAGCTCCGGAATCCCTCACCTGCAACGACGTCGAGCCGATGAGATTGCCGAACAACTGCACGCTTGCATGACCTTCGTCCGAGCACCTCCGGATTTCCGAGCATTTTCTCCATGGAGTCTCATGCGATCTCCCCCACAGGAACCCGCTCCGGGAATCAGGACGCTCGGCAGACATCGAAGTCATCGTTCCTCAGAGAATCTGCGGCTACCAACCTCTACGAGCGAGATGTTGAGGAAGCTGACCACTTCTCCAGGTATCTGAGTTTCAAAGCTGCGAACTCGAATTCTGGGCCCGTTGTCGAGCTTCCAGAAGCCATCGAGTCGCCAACTAATTGTTGGAAGGGGATCTCCGGACGCCACACACTTCAGAGAGATGAAGTTTCCTGGCCGAATCGTTTGCTCACGGAACACGGATGTCAAGGTTGGCGCTTGTTCTGGAAAGAAAATTCCCAATCGTGAGGGCGGCGAGGGAAGCGCTGCTCGAAATCAGAGGTGAAGGCTCAGAGTGACAAAACACGTCGATGTGTAACGATGAAACACGGTCGCCCTCCGCAGCTGTCCATCGACATTTGCTGACATCGCTCTTTCCTTCTCAGTCCCCGCTTCGTCCCGTCTGCCCGACCACCCTGTGCGCCCCGTCGAAAAACCTCTGCAGGACAAGAGAGGCGGCGGGAGTTCGATCCGAAACGGTCCTAACGACGAATCCACGGTAAATTTCCACACAGGCCGGAACCCACCTCCGATGTGGAGCTCAGCAGTGGCTTGGAGCCAACCGGTTTTGTCGCTGACAAAACACTGATACATTCCCTGATCGAGACGGGTCACGCCGTTGATCTGGAGCGAGTATCGCGTTGTTTCCTTGATCCGCCCCGACGAGGTGAGGCGCTCGCCGTTGCGTCTCCACTCGACGCCGAAGTCATCTGTGTCCATTGGGTCAAACATGGCGGTGACGTTGCAGTAGAACGAGGCGGTGTGTCCACTCTCGATTCGCAAGAAGCTTGGGGATATTGTAAGCAGCTGGTTGCCTGCAAAAAGTACAAACTCATCATTGACGTCCTGGTACTTCGTTGCCGGACCTCCTCACTCGGAGCCAGAAGCTCAACAGAAACGCTCCGATACGACTATCACCTGTCCGGCCCGGGGTTCGCGAGTTATCACTCGGGTCCGGTGTGATCGGGTACAAAGAACAGCGGCTCCTCATGAATAAATTCTCTTTTGTTCACGAATGATTTGTCACACTTTCGAGCCCTTGGCAAGCTCTCACACCTGCACGAAAGTCCCAACCACTCTCGTTGAAGACACAGCGTCCCCGGTAGGAAGCGGTTGCTCGCTGAGCTATCTTTGCAAGAAACCATTCAGCGTAGTTGAGGGCTTTTTACGACTTGTTATATAAAACAGATTGGGTTATGCAATAGCGACCCACTCGGCCAGGGCCTAACCGAACGGTCAACCGAGCTGTGAAACTCCCGGCCAAAGCCCTCCACGGAAGATGTGCTCCGACGCGTTGGATATTCACGCGGGAGACTCAGTGGTTGGCAAGTGTTGTCAAGGGAGCGGCGATAGTAAAGGAGAAGTAAAGAGTCGTGGTCGGATGCTCTTGTCAAATATGGAGATCTCGAAACCGCCGGAAGCAGTTTTGGACACATCAAAGCCGGAACTCGAATTCGAAACTCGAGTAACCGTGAAGCATCGACTCACGTCCAACTCTCCTCGAGAACCGTTCCGGTGTTTGTACGCCGTCCGCGACCTCATCGTCAATCTTGCCAACACAGTATGTCTTCCCAGCTTCGATCGCGTCGAGCTTAGCGGGGACAGAAACACAGCTGCGAGCGGTCGATAGACGGAGCGTCACCGGAACTCAGATTAACACTGGCCTGTACGACACTCAGCCGTGACAAGTTCCTCCTGATCCGACCGGTTCGGCGGTCGGTGTTAGGTACATCGCCGGCTGACTGGACGGCTGGCTAGTTTCCCGGCTCAATGGCTGACTGAGTTAGACTGAACAGCAACAGACACCTCCTTCACAAAGCCTTCTCCTCGGATCACTCTCATCTGTCGATTGCCAGTCGATTGTCTGCCGATAGGTCTCTGTCTGATGGTGCGTTCCTTGTTCTGATTCCCGCTCGGCTTCGATCTTCTTCCCTGAGAACGAATTGCCACAGCGACCACTGGCGGAACGCCTAGAAGAGCTTTGAGGCATTTGCTTCTGTTAGCGCGACGGCGTCCTCTCTTCGGAAGAGAACGACGAGGGCCTACTCGGCATCCGCACAGCTAGGTGTGCCGGAGGCGCCTCGCCGAAGCTTAGTCGACCGGGCCGGGCTAGCCCCCCGCTCGAACTGGGTGGTAGCTATTAGGGAAGTACGTTTCTTTCGGTTCACGTAGCTTTATAGCGGAGGCCGTTCTGACCAAAGTATGGCCGCTCCGTTGGTCGGACGGTTGGCCCGCAATGCGATAATATACTAGCAGCCAGCAGTCGTTGAACGGCGGCGTGGCGGTTGGTCAGGGGATGGGATGGTCGAGGGGGGGGGCGAGGGGAAGTGAAGGGACAGCGGGGCTCGACCGCCCGTTTGACCGGCTGTTTGGCTTGTTTGCCAGGGAGAATATATTTTACATTTGTTCGCCACTCAAGTGGAAACACATGGGGCCTTATTTTGGCTCTGCAGGGAAAGAGGCAGTTGGGCGAACCGGCGGGCGGGCAGACGGCCATTGTCTGTCATTCGCTGCTGCTGTTGGTGTTGCGCCGTTCATAGCCTTCGTGCGGCTATTCCTACGCTGCGTCGCACTCGCTCCATGGACCCCGCTCGCGCCCCCCCATCCCCTGTTGAAATTTCCCCTCGCGTTACTGAGCGCTGCCCCCGTCGACGATTACAGCGGCGACGGCCACCGTTACGAAGAGTCATTTGCGGAAATTTGGTTCCGATGGAGCGAGCTCAACGCATTAAGGCAGCACATGGGTTAAGTACCCGAGGAGTTCAGATTCTCTCCTCATCTCGAGATGTCGGTCTCCTCAGGGCTTGGGTCCCGTGGTTTGGGATTTGGAAGCTTGTGGAGAATGGGTATAAATTTATGGGGTGAGCTGGGGCTCCTGGAGTCCGAGGGATTTCCGGGCGGTGAACAGAGGAACCTTTCATGTATAATGTTTATCCGTTCGGAGGAGTCACTTTTCAATATAAATGAGGCCGCGGTAATCGAGCCGGGCAGAAGCGTTAGCCGCCGGCGTCGATCCTTATTGTTCTGGTGGGGGTGAATTATTCTAAGAATGCCTCGTCCTCATTCTTCCCTCGGCACCAGAGAATGACGGCGAGCCCCTCACGCCGAAGCTGTCTCTGCACCACAATAGAATATGCGACGACGAAGATGGAAGCGACTTTTCACTTTTCGGTACCCCTCCCTTTCGTTTTTTTTTCTCTCTAGCTGTATGAAATATGCTAATTCCAGAGTTGGCACCACGGCCGCTTTTTTGACAAGACGACAACGAGGACTACTACGGCGGTGGCGTCGGCGATGAAGAGGACGACGTCGACGAAAACTGCGGAGAAGGAGTTTCGGTCTCTCGCTTTAAAATCAGGAGACTCGCTTCCTTTCTGCCTCCTGGCAGCGGCAGCACAACTACTTCAACAACGACGACTACGACGGCTTTTTCGTCGACGCTCTTCGAGGAAGCTAGATTAGATCCTTTCGAGGATGCCAACAACAACGGCTGGGTGGGGGAGGGGACCGCGAAAGTTGGCAATTTGCGGCGAATGACTGCTACGATGCGAAAGTAGAGCTACGTAGCGTAAGAGAGGACGCACGCGAATTGGGTCATACAGACAACAAACACGCGAGCGAACCAACGCCCCGAGCCCGTGGTTCTTGAACTTCTGCGAAGCCTATTTCCAGCCCCGAGACCGCATCGATTGGCAGAGTGCTCACTCGAGCTTCGTCTGAATGAGGTGTCTTCGGGAATCCGTTCCGACGGCTCATGGACACAACAGGACCGAGATCGACAGCGATCCCAATCTCAACTGGTGTCGTCTCGACGTGTTGATAGAATTAGTTCGGGAGGGCAGGACAAAGAACAAGAAGAGTTGAGTCTCTCTCCGTTCCCCATCTTAGGCGACACAAAAGAAAGACGAGTTTGATAGCAGCTGCAGCAACAGAAGCAGCTTTCTTTGGAGTGTCGCATAGGTTGCGTGAAAAAGTCGGCTGTGGCTTCGCGAGTGTCCCTCCTTCCAATGGAAGTGGACGCCTGCTCCAGTCCTCGCTCGGTCGCTTGTCTGTGTGGGTGTTGGCTGAGGAGACTGAAATGTCCATGAAAAATGCAAATGAACCGCCATTCTTGCCCTCCTTATTAAGGAGGACGTGATGGCGACGGCGGTGGCTGAACGCGTTTTTGGCCTCGCTTGCTTCTCGCCGCTTCTGAAGGCGGACAGGGAGGCCGGCCGGCAAGCAAGGCACTCCCGCCAGCATTTTTGTGGGGAAATTCCCCTTTTCCCGCGGTCGAACAGCCAACGGGGCGGCCGCAGCAGTAGCAGCCGAATCTTTGTCCTTGGTTCCTCTTTCACACTCGATCGCGAACTGTCCTCTGCGTTCACGTCGTTCTTCTTCTAGGAATTAGCGAGATCCCTGTCGAAGGACTCCAACAGTGCCCCATGAATGGAATTTTTCCAGAAAGATCAGGACTCATGAGCCACTCGCGGAAGGAGCATCGACTGGACTGAGTCATAAACTAAAGTCATCAATGAAAGTGCAGTTTTTTCTCAGCCGAGTCCGTGGAGGCTCGCGCTAATATCCGTTGCGGAACTTCTCTTGAGCATCCCTCGTCGGCCTCGGAACATGACCCACAGCATGGGGCTTACGCTGTTTGCACACTGGTGGTCAAAAGCTCTCACTCAATGTTTGCTCGGATCATAATTCGAAACATTATGGGTCTTGAAGGAGTTCCGCAAACTCAAAAACTCCCCACGACTCCAAGAGTGTCTCAATGCCACTGACGCGCTCATCCTTAGGAAGTGTGATCTCTCGAGAAGGCTTTTTTGTGCAGGAAGTGTTAACATCAAGGAACTCATCAATGAGATTCTGTGCGACCTCACAGGACCATTTTCCTAGATTCTCCGAAAGATTCAAACCGAATTCCGTCCAAAGAATCTCCGTTGGGAGATTGTATCGTGGGCGGCGACATCATCCTATCAGAGCTGCTCATCGATCCAAACATGCTCGATCCATGGGAACTCTATCTATTCTCACCTCTAACGATAAGCTTCATCGTGACTTGGGTCTCTCCAACGTCATTGTACACCACGCAGACATAGTTTCCTGTATCATGAACCTCGGGCGCGTTGAATTGGAGCACTCCGCGCATTTGCTCGATGGTTGGCGAGGTGATTGGAATCGTTTTATCGTCTTTCTTACGGTACCACCTGAAATGTTTGTAACAACAACAATTCATCCTACTTCCTTAGAGCTGGCTGATTCAAGGTCGAATCACATGAGCGGAAATACCCAATATCTGACAGCGAGCAACGAATGAGCTGACAAGGACCGCACACGGAGTTTTATGTTTGCAGGAACCACAGACAGGTGAAGACGTTTCCAATAGCGTCGGTCGGTGGAATTTTTATGAAGCGAATGAACTCATTGACGCCTTTCAGCGTTCACAATGAGTTTTATGAGGACACAATTAGGATACTAGTGCTCGACGTGTTCCCTATTTTTGAGCTCTGGAGCCGGCACTTTTCGTCCGTTCTCTGTGTTGTTGATCCCTCTGTGGCGCCGATGATGCAGCTGTCTTGTTATGTATCCACTCGTCTTGAGAGTGACACCCGTAAAAACTTGAGAATCATTCGCAGTCGAACTTGGCATCGCGACCCGACAAACATCTCCGCCGCGAGTGCTTCCGGCGAGCTTTCAAAGACGTCCCATTGACGACGAGTTACGGCAGCTTGTATTTATTCCATTGATGACGTCAACGTCTCCGAGAGCGGCGACGGAACGACAACAAAGTGTTCATACTTGTACGAACGTTTTAAAAGCGTTCGAGCTTGAACGACACATTCCGAAAGCTCAGGCGAGTACGCAACTGCTAATCGAACGGTGGCGAAGGCGGCTTTTGCAGCGAATACTAGAAACATCACGCAAAGTACCATTAGCTGCTAACGGAGAAAAAAAACGCGGCGGCTCAGCGGAAGGAAAAAAAAACGCGATGATGCCACAGCGACGGCATCGGAGGCAACCTCCAAAAACTAAGCGAGAGGAAAAAAACGTATTGAAATGGAGGTTTAATAGCACCAGCGACGAAGGGGTTCAGGGACTCTTCGACGTCGCGAGGAATCAAGAAAACGCAATTACGGGGGAGACGAGGCTCTGCCTCCGGTAAGACGCGCGTATTTTCCACCGAAAGAATATTCAAAGCTCCCTAAGCGGACAACCTTGACGGGATGGAGAGTGCGGCGGAGCTGTTCCCAGCCAGCCCGACGACAGCCGAGCCGTATCGCCTCGACTTGACAAGACGTGCAGGATAACTCAAGCACCTCGTCATTCGTGTACGGTGACTACACCATCCGTTCCTTTCCGAGTCGACGCCATCCTCAAATTTTCGCGAAGGCTACCGAACATCTTACATCGAAGATTGATTTTTTTTTCAAGACCCGTTCGGATTGCCAGCTGTGGTTAACGTGCAAACGTGGATTGGTACGATGAACGCGTACTTGCGCACAACATGCACGAGTGGACGTGGATTCCTGTCGGATGGGCGAACAGATACCTGTTCCCAGATCGTGTGCGTCACACAGCATTGTTCTCTTCAACGCGAGCTGACAGACACAGTCGAAACGACGGCCCTCTTCACGTCAGCTCCAGCCGAGAGTCAAAGTCAGACACGATCATGAATTTAAGAGTCGGGGGGAATTACGCAGCGATTTGTTGATTACGGTTCAGGAATTCCTACGTTCTACGCATGCTTCACACTCGTGTTGTTGCGCGTATGCACAGCTCATCAGTGCGGAAACGTTCTCGCATCGCGCACGTTTGCTCTCATGTAGCCATTAAAGTCCGAGCGTTTCGCTAGTTCGGACCTGAACGGAGGTGCCCTGCTCCCGGATTTCAGCTTCCCAGCTCTGTTTACTCCTCTTCCCTTTGGCTTCCTCCGTCCATTCAACTTTTTGGCAAAGTGTTACCCCCCCCCCCCTCCCCGAAGCCACGTTCCTGAGCGCCTCAATCCTCCAGCATACAGCGTTCAATTTGCACGGACTCAAACGAACCGAAAGGCTGACGGAACGATCGAGCGCTCGTAGCTTTGATTAAGTGACACCGGAGCGGAGCCAAGGAAATATTGAGCTGTTAATCTATCATCCCTGATTCGCCGCGTTCGCTCGCTAGACTCTCGAAAACAAACTGAGATTCAAATCAAGGAGCCGTCCCATATGTTGAATGTCATCAAGGCTGGCGCACGTAACACTTTTCCCGAAATTATGTTTACTCAGGCTGTGACTATGCGCAGCTAGTACCAGACATGTAATTCTCTTTGAAACAGCGCCGACAGATGTGTCCTGAGACTGTTTGACGATCTGAGCTCCTGTGTCAGCGAGGATGAAGATGTCGAATCCTTTCGTTCTTCATAGTAGATTTTTACCCCGCGGAAGCGGACCTGGGGAGAGCGAATGTGGGGCCGGGGAGGAATGAGAAAGACGAGCTCAAACCGACGGCGGAGTACCGGTCGGGAGGGAGAACTTGGGGGAAGAACCGGGACGGGACGCCGGCACGAAGATAACCTCCAGCTGTGAAGTTAGCTGTCACCCCACCGGCAACGGCGAAACCAGGACCAAGACCACCGATAATTCACAACACAGGAGACGACGGGGTCCCTCACCGGAAACGGAAATGCCAAGATCTTCCCGCGAGCCTTTGTCCAGCCCGGGTTCGACTCAGCTCAGAATCACGAACAAACCCCGCGACGAAGACGCCGGGAGACTGGAGAGATTGAGAAGGATGAAGCTGGAGATATAGAGAGATACGGACAGATAAAATCATGAGCAGAAGTAATGGTCAGAGCGACGTCAAAACCTGCGCCACGCGATACCAGACACGAGAGCAAGAAGTCCGATGGCGCGGCGACCGACGGCGACCTTAATCAAGACAAATGGAGTAATGAAAATCCGAAAAGTGTCCGACGTCGTCATCTCGAACTGAGTTGGATGAATCAAGCGCGGCTGACCCGGCTCAGGAAGCAGATCGGCCGGGAAAATCGTGCGATCGCCGACGCAAAACTGTGTTCTATTCGGACTCAATAAATCCTCTGACTCACGTCTGCGAGGAATCGACCCTTATATTACTCAGAGAGAAATGAATTTTGGGACAAAAATCTCAGGGAAGTACTTTCACAGCTCACTCGACACCTCACGTTTCGAAGGTGCTCATAGGAAGATGGAACCGACCCTCCATGGTGCTGATAACGAATGGAATGCCCAACTGGTTCGCGAAGTTGACCTGGATGCAGATGAAACCATCTCATAGCTTGCAGAACCTCGGGAGGGTCTCTCGCTCCGCCGGATGGCCGACTGTCCCATCCATCGTCGGCTGACTAAGCATCCAAGCAATAGAGCATCTCATCGATCGAGCGCTACAGAGAAGTGCTTGGCAACCTCACAACGAACTGTCCGCCTGAACCAAAAACCGGCGGCTGCGGCAGCAGCTGTTGTTACTCTCGAAGAACCCAGCAATTCATGGGCTAGCCCAGCGGGAACCGACCAACCCACCACGAGGACGAAAGATTGAGATTAAGACCGAGAGAGGAAGCGGGCAGACGCAGAAAAAAAGGACAGGCTTTCGCTTTCGTAATTAGTAGTCCACGTAATGGAATGAACGCGAATTGATTATCTCTCGTTCGTTCCCCATCGTCCTTGGCAGACCTTCGAAGTCCCACTCCTGCGTCGGTTCGCTCGTTACTAGAGTTCTCATCCGTTCTCGCGACCTCATCCTCACTCTCTCCTGGTCCCCGAGTGGCCAGCCTCTGGTTTGCGATCCTCTGGAACGTTCCTCGGCGATTTTCTGCTCTTCCCATATTAATTTCCCAGAGTTTTATCCAAGAATCCTGGCCGTCAATCGGATTCGTGTGCTGGATGGACTCGACCCGTCACAGTAAACTCCGCTCATCGATTTCTGGAAGGCTGCTCGAAGAGATGGGGCAATTCGAGTGTGACATCGAGCTTCCCAAACTAGGAACGCGACGAATCGTGTCCTTAGATAACCGAAAATGGGGAACGATAGAAGCGAAAATACCGTCCTCCTTGTCGTGGATTTCTTCCTGAGGATACTCTCTCTCTCGTTGTGGTCGTTGATCAGTTTCGGTATGAGTTCAAAGGGAAATTCCCAAAATTGAGTGGTGACCCGCGCACAAACCATGGCTGCAGCACGAGAGTGTGATGATAATTCTGCGAAGTGGGCTACACAGCGATTTGAATCCCATTCCGTCACTCAACAGCATAACAAAGAGCAAACTAGTGAGTCGAGCTCCTTGAGCTCGGTGGGGCGTAATCTTGTGGAAAGTACGAAGAACACGCTCGGTCTTCATTGTTCGAATGCTATCGGGGCTCACACGATTTCTTCGTGTATGAATTTCTCAAGCGAGCCTTCCGCCGTGGGGGCACGATAATTAATTTCTATCGAGCTCGCTGGTGGAGGAAATCTCGGCGATGAGAATGAAAAATAACACTTCCCTCGCAACGCCCCCCCCCCCCCCCCTGATAGTGCAGGACGCTGGGCGTGATGTTCGCATCAGGATCTAATTGGGATGATTCCACAATTCCAGGCCAGAGTTCTGGTAAGGGAGCTCAAAATCTTGCGAAACGATCGCGGAAACGTGGTTCAAACGAAGCGGCGGTTCGCTGATGGAGCGTACTCCCGACGAACTGTGAGAGAAACGCCCAGAAGCAAGTTCAGCTCTCAAGTGACGCTTCCACTGCTCACTTCCAGATGTTTCTTTCCGGCCATAATGTGCCCCTGAGGCTCGGGCTCAGCGAATCTGCGTAGACAGAGTAGAAACAAGAGGAGCGGGAGATAGATAGAGGGAGAAAGTCATCCCAATAGAGTTCTCCTGTCGCATACACGGCCAGAGCTATCAGCTAGCGAGGTCGGCTGAATGGGTGGCAAGAGAGCGGGCAGGTGATCAATTGAAATGTTTTTATGCCTCATTCGGACAATATTAGTCAGGAATCTCAATGCGGCGTGAGGAGTACCGCGGCGTGCTCGCGTGATGAGCGGCCTGCACTTGTTCCTCTCACCCCGTCCACGTTTGACAGCCAGTTGATCCCTCCTCCGGGTATCAATCTATCTTGGTTTCCATCAGACAATCTAACAAACCGATTGAGAGGGAAACGCGGCTCAGTTAGCAATCTCAGAGAGGAGTGGAAAGATCGGTATCGAGTAGAGATTGGCCTTCCAAAGGTTCGATTCGGCGAAGGATCGCGCATTGGAGAGTAGCGAAGAAGGCGTGAGCATGGCAACAGCGGGAGGACTATACGTACTCGTGGAAGAGAAACCCGAGGCGGCGGACACGCAAAGAGCGGGAGACACACGAGAGAAGAAGAAACTGCGTTATTAGAGCGAGCACCGCGCAAGAAAAAATGCGGATTCTAGGATTTGCGTTTTTAAGTAATTTCTCTCCGTTCGACTCCGTCAGTGTTTTATGTGATTCGTCCGGAAGAGGGAAAAGTCGCGCTGATCTCCTGTGACTCGCGCCGAGGGAGAAGGAGCGAGAAATTAGGAGAGAACCATAGATCCCGAAGCTCAGGACTGTCATCATCGAGTACTTCTGCAAATTCAAGTGTCAATCAGAGGATAAACTGTCGCGAGAGAAAAACGGGACTTCCGCAGTCAGCCAGGCACTCTGCGTCGCGTCACTTCTTCCTTCCTCAGGATCCGCTTCCCCCGCTGGGTTTTTTTAACTGTGGAACCGCTTGAAGGTCTTTCAGAGCGTTCATCCTGTGCGACGGTGTCACGACAAGCCTGAGTGTGGCTTCCGAGCTCCTCAGCGACATCGGGGAGCGTCTCTGGAACGCTCGTCTTATCGTTCATTTGTGGAAGCTTTTGAGCCACATCTTTGTTCGAGCTTGTCTGTGAGCGGTGGTCGCGGGGAAATTTGCCGCCGAATACTCCAGTCATTTATGCACGTTCCACAGATCGCCTCTTTTCGATTTCCCTTCCCCACATCTTTGCTTTTCCGGCTCGACTCGGTGACTTTTTGGTCGAGAAAGGAGACAAAGAGAAGCGGATCCTTTCTGAAAGGATACAAGTCGCGAGGAGAACAGAGGATCGGGAGGGGAGAAGGGTTTGTCGCAGTTCCGAGGGGCCTCGAACCCCTTTCGAGTCATCTCTGTCTACAGAGGACCACTCGAATCAATCTCAAACGTCAAGAGCGCTTTCCTCGTCGCGTCTCTTCCTTTTTTCCGTCCTTTGCGCTCTCTCTCTCTGTCTCTATCGTGAAGTCAGTAGCAGGCTGTGGCGCACAATGAATAAGAGTGAAAGATACGGAGCAGAGCTCGGCGGAAAAGCTTAGGACCTTTTGTTGCATTATTAACCAGGAGAGCGGCATGAGGATCCAACTCGCTCGCACGCTTGTATGCCTGCACGCCTGCCTGACTCATTCATTCATTCATTCACTCACTCACTGACTAACTGCTCTACTGCTCGACCTCTGGAGTGCTGACCGGAGGGAGCGATTCAACTTTCCCCGAATTCATTGGCTCATTTCACTGCACGTTCTAGCGTTAGATTAGTTGCTCGGACAACGTTCTCATTCCTCGTCCACGCTGCGAGAAACTCGCTCGGACAAGAGACGTCGGTCAAGGGGTCGTCCTCGACGATTTGAAGTCTTACGGTTTGTCCGGAGCCAGCGAATGTTACGAACCAATCAAACTGAAGTCTTCGAGGAGCGAATGGAAAACTGGAAGTCAATGAGGAAGTTCGCTCCTAGCCCGAGCGCCGCGAACTGAACATCTCGGAAAAAGGAGAAAAAATTCTGCTTGTCGGGAGCTTCTGAAGGAGTCAGATGGGCGGCGGAGATAACATGCAAATCTATGCGTTTGCCGATAGAACATTCCATCTCTGTGAGGACCTCAACGATGGCAGGATTCCTCTTCCGTAGTTTCGTTTCTCCTTTCGTTCGACTCCTCGTTGCCAGTGAGCCTATCTCCCTCGCGAGATCAGGGATTGGCTGGAGAAGACAGCACAGGAAGTAGGTAAACCAGAACGACGAGGAAAAACACTATCGACCGAGAGAAGAAGCCATCGAGGGGGTCGTTCTATGTGAATTGTGCGGCCTTTTTGAATGAGACGTAGAGTCTGTGAGGACACCACCGCCGTTCGCCAGAGCCAACCGCGATTTTGAACAGCGACTCGCAGCGAGGGCCCTGCACTGAAGGCTCCGACGACGGTGGCAGAAATAACAGGGATGCCCTGCGGACGGAGGGAATGAGCGTGAGGGAAGAGCCCTTGATATAGTGCGGGAACACGCCACCGCGGGGGCTATGCACCGGAATTATGGCTCTTTGTCTTTCTTTCCTGGATTTGCGTAGAATGGCGCCAGGACGAGGCAATCCCGCTCTCCAGCGGCAATTACACAACCGAAACGTTCCAACAATCGTTCCTGATTGACAAAAGCTCCCTCCCATCTTTTTTTCTGAGATCCCAGGTCCTGTTTTCCGGCCGAAAAATCTGCAGAAACGCTTCAAAAAGACCAGAACTCACCGGTAGCTGGGTACGGGGAATCCCTCGGAGAGACACACGAGATGGGTGACTTTGCCCACCTCGGTGACAACTTTCTTGCTGTGGTAGGACACCACTGGAACTTGACTCTGGACCGGCTCGAGAATCATGAGTTTGACAAAATTTGTCGATGTCGACCGCCGCTTGTTGAACTGATCTTCGACCTGACAGCTGAACTTCCTCATGTCCTCCGTGTCCATCTTCTGACTCTCCTGGATGTACAGGTCGCCAGAAGACGTGATCAAATAGCGATCTGGAACGGAACCTACAGTACGTTAGATTTTCCGTGAACTTTTCCTCGTCTCAACATCGAAGTGGTCTGTCCGAGTTCTGTATGATCTGTAGTATTCCCACTTCCCGCTCCCAATTCAAGTCTGATTCCTGTTGCGTCCCCCTCAAAACGTTTCGAAGTGTGCCGATGGTTCGCGATGGAACTGGGTGTGGCAAATGCGCACGCTTGACATCCCTGCAGAATTTTCGTTCGACCTGTGAAAGCCAGGAATCCTCCGGAAGTGGATACCCAGATCTGAAAACGGGAGCGACACCGCCGGGAGCAGCAACAGCGGAACGGTAAGTATTCAGAATAAGGATGTTTATGATGGCATAATTTAGCGTGCTGTCAGAGACGTTCACTTGGTCGCACCTCCACGGCGGGTATTTCTCGGGTCACTGGCTCGGCGCCCCACTGAAAACGCCGGCCGGCCGGCCGGCCTGTCTGTCCGCTTCCGTGCTTGCCTGACTGGCTGCATGCCTTCGCAGTCGCTCGCTGACTGGTCGGCCGGGTGACAGCTGACTTGATCCGACTTGCACATCTTCTATGCAGGACGACCGACAGCAAGCACCGTCGAGTCGAATGGAGATGATCTGACTCGTAACGGCTCGACAGAAAGATGGATGAATGAACGGATGGATAATCTAGCCTTCTCGAGACGGCATTGATATCGAGCCGTCGACACCTAAATCGCTCCAGCCCTCATCCCGAAGAAGTTCGAAAGAATCGAACGCCGACGTTCGCCTACATGACTCCTAAGAATACCACTCCGACGCGTCGGCGACTGTTCAGGAGGAGAGAATCCGGAATTCTCGGGAGCCGGGCGTGTCTTGGGAGCTTGATGGACAGCGTGAGTGGTTGGCGCGAATGTTCAAATCGCTTCTCGTCGAGGATTGGAAGAAAGCACATTCAAGACCCAGGGGGCTCTCAATCGACTCGGCGCTCGGGGCACTACGAGACGATAGTGGCCGTCGACGTCGCCATCACGAGATATGCAAATGCTCATTGGCTACCGCGGAGCGTCCCTGGAAGTCGACTACACGTGGTCAACAGCCGCACACGACGGCCACCGAAGCAATCCCAACTTCCTTGAGAACACTCGAGGAGCGAAACGCCCGAACATATTTCCCCCCTCCGATCCCACCCAGATCGACTCCGTTTGTACCCAAAACTCGTTGTTCGGGATCCCCTCCCAGATAGTCAGAAGAATTGGGAGCGTCGCCAAACGGAGGTGGAGTGGATGATTTCTGACTGATGTGTGGAAATCCTCCTGACCGGAGCCGTATGGTAGGGGATGCGCGAAGAGCTCTCAAAATGCCTTCGTCCGCGTGGAGGATTTTAGGCGAATTCACAGAGTTTCGGATACATTATGTATAGGATCTTCGTCGGCCTGGGACGCTGGTGCTAGAGTCGGTCGGTAGGTTGGCCGTCCGTCCGTCCGAAGAGCTGCTTTAGTGTTATTGTTGTTGGGGCCCGCTGTTGTTGTTTAAGCCGACGCTACCACAGAACGCCGTCGGTTGATCGTTATGGAAATAGCCGATAGTCGAACGACGGTGGCTAGCCTGGCGGGAACAGGATGCGAACGAGCCACGCTGATGCTATCGACGAGCTCGCGTCATCTATAGAGATCCCGGACGTAGGCGGCAAGCACGCAGGCGGGCAGGCAGGCAGGCAGCTAGCTAGCCGAACGAGACTCCGAGTACGCTGCTGCAGATGCTCGAGGAGATGCCAGAGGGCATGGCAGGGAAGGAAAGATCAACCAACCCTCACGTCCCGACGTAGAGAAGGCCCGACGGAACGAAGCAAGACAGCGGCACCAGCATCAACATCGGCAGCCCCGTACAGCAACGATTTCGTTATCAAAAACTCTTCAAGTAGGCCGGAGCAGCCCTTCGGAACAGTCCGAAGACCGTCTTTTACCCCCGTCACTCTTCCACTATCGCCCCCCTCTCAGAGAGTTCAGTTCGCGCGAAAGGGAACGGAGTGGAATTCAGGGGGCAGACCAGTAGAAGAAGGAGAGGTAGAAAAAGAGGGGACTGTTCGAAGGAAAAGCCAGGAGTAAGGACGGTAGCAGGAGGAAATGAGAGGAGTGAGCTGGAGGATGAGCTGAGGAGCGGGAAAAATCGGGTTGGTCTTCGGGTGGGGAAAATAGAGAGAGAGAGAGAGATATGCTGCTAGACTGAAGGGAAGTTGGGGGCGAAGGAGGTCGAGGTGGAGAGGAGCTGGGAGACTCCATCAATCAGAACCTGTTGCAGCGTTCGACAGCACTCCTCCAGAAGCGATCTATCGTCGCCAAAGTCACCAGAATCGAGTCAGCAGCGTTCGTAACATTCCTCTCTCTTGACGAGTCCCGCCGCTTCCATTCCCCCGGGAGAGAAGAAACAATTTCACTTCTCGATTCATGCCCTCTCTCCGGGGCACCCCTGTTGCCTCGCCTCTCTGCTTCGCCAACGATCGCTCTCGCAGTATTTGTTTGATCTCCATGTATGAGACAATGCCATCGATTCCATCCTTGATGCACCAAAAATCCGAGGACCGACTTTGTTGAAAGCAGGGCGAAAGCCGGGCCCAAGCCTGGGCCTTCGAGCCGCTTGCGACGGCGTCGACGGGGCTAGAACCTCGGTTTTATAATGGAACGAGGCGGAGGGTTGGTTTTCCAGTTCATCCGTGGATAACAAGTGCTGATGAATCAGTGACACCGCAGTAGTCTTGTTCCTCTCTCGAAACGATAGGCGTCACTTCTCACCCTCGAGGTTCGCGGTTAGTTGTTCTTCCTTGTTGTCGTGTTCTGTACACATGAACAACAGGCCATCGGGAGAGATGATCAAAGAACAAAATCGAACCGATGCGAATTCCCGACGTCAATTCCGTTTTCCCGGCAGCGGCTCAGCGGGAACACTCCAGAGCGGACCTCCGTTGTGGCTGAACGATTGATCAATTTGTTCCAAATTTGGACCCAGTAGTCAACGAAAACCACGGAGGGAACCGACTTTCAAATCCAGCCCTAACGATGGGGTGTTCCAGCTGCGGTTATCAGTGCAATCAAATCCTCCCGCACGCAGGAGAAAAGTTCAGACGAAAATCGATTCGGAGCCATTTCTCTTTCAACTCCCGGAGACTGCGCTGTGGCCCAAATTTCGGCGAACGGACGGCCAGTGGGGCCTGGACCCGCGCACAGCGAAACTCCGATTGTGAAAGGTTTGCACCGATGGATCCGTGCGAGTCGTCGTCGTCGTCGCCGCGGTGTTTGCTTCAGGAAAGTGACCCGGCCGCCTTTCGATTGGCTGAGATTTCGACCCAACGACCACGA
This sequence comes from Phytoseiulus persimilis, assembly GCA_037576195.1. Classification (NCBI taxonomy): domain Eukaryota; kingdom Metazoa; phylum Arthropoda; class Arachnida; order Mesostigmata; family Phytoseiidae; genus Phytoseiulus; species Phytoseiulus persimilis. The sequence goes on from CM075104.1 coordinate 6,278,619, forward strand.
CGCGCTCAGATGCTCACCTCCGTATAGGCTTCGGGTGATGACGAATCCGTCGGCTCGATGCCACGAAGTGACGCTGAGGAAGTCGCCCATGTGTCATGGGACAGGACATTGGAGCAGCGCTGCGTTTCCTCGGATGACGTGCTTGTCGCTCTCGAAACGCATCTCGTAGTTTGATTTGGACAGTGCTGAAAAAAGAAAAACATTCGATCAGCTTTGGACTCCATGACATCCGTGCAGGCTCAGGACGGACGTGCGGCACGTCCCTGCCGATCAGTCAGAGTGTGAACCGAGCTCGCCCCGCAGGACCAGCCGCCACCGTGTGTCTGGGTGGGATGGGGTCCGATGAGCTCTGAAGCCCGGCCCAGGCCAAGGAGCACGCCTGCTGAAACGTCGCCGTGGAATGGAGGCGATGGTGCGTGTGAAAATATTGACAACAAACGTAGCGCACACCGCAGGTAGCCACGCAAAAGCAATGAAGAATACTCCACAGCGAGGTCATTAAAAGCGCATCAGGTTATTTTCGAGCTGCCAGAAAGGCCGGACAGCCGGGCGGACAGAGGAACCAACCGATGGTCGTCGGGCCCACGAACCGGGTCTTCATATTCCCGCTTCAACAGAGCGGATGTGCAGCCGTACTCACTGAGCCGGCAACGCAGAGACGACCGAACCGGCCGGCGGGCGCTGGACATCGCGGCGAACGGACCCACCGACCGAGCAACAGCCTCGGGTGGGGCTCAAGCAAGGATGCCAGCTGCGGAAGATCGCCGGGACCGGAGCCCTGACGCTTGCCCCCCACGACGCGACGTGCGTCTCTATCGCGCCAGTCGGATATACGCGAATATTGAGTCGCTTGACACCGACTGTCGTGTTGGAGCCATCCGCTAATACACTCGTCTCCGTCCGGGCTTGTTCGCACGTCGTCTTCGATGGATGTATTGCGACCGCGTAACGGGAAGAGTTCCTCCTTCGCGGTCTACGCTACCTCTCCGACTCGGATCCAGGCTCGCTATCGCAAAGACCGCCCATCCCCGCCTTAACCGAGGCACGGAGCCGGTGTCGGATGTCTGGATCGGGTTACCGCAGTCTGAAGATGAGTTATGTTTGTGTTCGCAAGCGGACACCGCTCGAGTAACTCCCCAGCTCCGCGATCCAGCTGCTGCTGCAGCACCATCAGCAGTTGTACGGAAAGCGCAGCCTCGTCTCTCGCGTCACGAGTTTCTGACTTTCGGCGCCAGAGCTCCTGGCGACTGGAAAGACGATTGCAGTGGACTTCGTTCCCGAGGTCGTTGATTATTATCATTCTTCGGATCAGTTGCCAAGGATCCGGTGTCCGACCACGGCGACGCTTCCCCACCGTCGGAAACTCCCATCCCGAACGAGAATCGTGTTCGGTTGAAAGATGCGCGAACCGAACGCGCTCATGGGTTCAGTCGGGCAGAGCCAGCGGACCGAACAGACATCCGAAGGAATCCAGTCCGATGCAGAACCAGAACGAATGGAGATCACTTGGATATGGTTCATGGTTGACGACTGCCAGCAGCGGTTGCGACACAAAAAGAAGGCAGGACCGCCAGCTTTGCTTGTTCTCAGGAGAACTGGCCTTGTCGCTCTGGTCGGGGGAGGGGGGGGGAGAGGGCGAAGTAGCAACTACTATGTACACAGACAGGAACAAACATCGTCCGCCCACACGAATGGTGATGCAATCAGAAACAAAACATCAGCAGCAACAGCACTGTGACGACGATCTGGCCTGACCCCGAACCTGAGTTCGGCCTTTGACAGTGGTACAGTACGTAATGACGGCTTGCATTCCTGACATCGCTCACGTCGATTAGCATATTGGCCGCCGGAGATCCACACTTTTGCGGACTTGGATCGAGTCGTGGCAGTGGTCAGTACCCGAGTCTCAACCCCGCTGGAAGTTGAACTATCTCGAGTCACGCCCGATCGCATCTAATTGGAGAAGGAGTTTCTTGTTGCTCGCTTCGCCGTGGTAAGAGCCTCGCCTCGAAGCACGCTCGCTCGCTCTGACGGACTCGACGGCGAGGAGGGTCACTGCGTGCACCATTCCCTTATTTGTCCATTGCTCATCTCATCCCAGATTCTGCGATGGGACCCTCTCCGTCGTATTGGCGCAAGACAGGGATGCTGCGCTGTTTAGTATGCAAGCAATGCGGCCCCAGCCCCGGCGCACTCCCGGCGGTCCTCGTGGCTCCTTCGGCCTTGCTCTGCGAGAGGGTTCTTTTGCCCTGGCTCTTGTTTGTCCCTGTCACACCGGCCCTGTTCCCCGAATGTTCTTTTGACGACACCGCCATCGGTTCTCGGACCCGAGGTCTCTCAGCTCCTGGATATCTAACTTTCCGCCATTCAGCACTCCTCGATTGTCCTGTCGTGCCTTCCTGCTTCTCATGCTCTCACAAACCACCGGGCGGATCCCTTCGGGGGAGCCGGACTTACCCGCGCTTCCCAGAATCTGTTTTCAAGTCAAACGTGGGATCCACGGGCGGCGAACGGCATGTTGTATTCATTTTCGCATTGGCAATATTCCTCGCGCGTGCGCGGCGATGCCTCGCGCCCAGCGCATCGGCAAATCCGCAGCTTCCATGAGAAGCGAGCGGGGAAGACGGCCCGATGCGACGAAGACAGCGTCGACGACGGGGATGGGTTCGCTTTCGATTCGTTGTTGGAATCAAGACCCGGGGAAGTGAGTTCGTTCGTTCGTCCGCTAGGAGGTCGTAGCCGCGGCGACGGCGGGCCGGGGAGCAAGCAAGAACCACGGAAGCCAAAAGCAAGCCGACATCGCCCAATTTGAAGGTATTCAAACGTAAAAGACGTTTACCTCCCGGCCTGGGTGGGCTCTTTTCCACCGCCGTTGTCGCGTCTCCTCCATCGACGGCGGTTGCTGCTTCTGCGTGGCGTTCGTCGCCGCCGACGCCGCAACACCGCAGAGATTCTCCCTCCCGAATGCCGAAGGCAATTGACGCTCTTTCCTCTCCCGCACTTCCTTTTGTTGAAATTCATTCGTAATAAGCGGCTTTGTGGCTCGCCGAGAGACTGCCAAACTCAAGAGCAGGCTGTCTCAAGGTGGGCAAAAGTGTATGAATTCGGCTCCGCCAAGAGCAACCTAATAAAGTTCCTCTTATTCCGAGCGCGCGAGAACGGCAGCGGGCTGGTGGCAGCGGCGAGGAACGCTGCTGGGAGAAATTGTGTTTTGCGAAGAGGATGCAGCACGTTTCGCTTGCAGCGAACGTCTGCGAGCTCTGTTGATTTCGCTCCATCAGCTCAGGATGACGAATTCGTTTCGTTAAGGGAGCCGCCAACGCGTGTCATGCAGGACGAGCACTCCGTCCGGAAGGCAGGACTCGACGCGCAACGATGAAGGAGTGGGAACGGGAAGAAAACGTCAAGGTTCGCGTCCTGGCGATTAGGAGGACCGTCTCTTCGTGTGCTGCAACGTGGATCCCATTTCGAGATTTTCACCGTAGTCCATCGAACGGCACGAGGATGGCAGAGCTCGAGGGGAGGATCAAAACTAATTCGTGAACAGCACAGTTGGGAGCAAGGATGGGCAACAATGTTAGATACTCAGCAGCAAATGAGAGCGCGAGAAGGAACTTGAGGGAAGCACTTGGGCTTTTTCGACGTTCCCTCAAGGGAGCAATCTGGAGTTAAAAGGCGGACTTCTGCCGGCAGCGGTGGCTTCTCAGACTCGGGCCCATCTCCTTTATTCCCCTTCTCACTGGTCTGCTATTCGTTTATTTTGCATGCCGGCCACAAGCTTCCCGTGCCGGTGAGCCGCCCAGATGGCCAGTAGATGAGGCGGGAATGAGTTACTCCTCGAAATCGTTTGAGGAGCTTGCGAAGACAATCACCTCCGAAGGCTCCGCTCAACGCAAGGAGGAGGGGGACGCTCCGAGTGCTGAGGAACGTTCCATCTAACGAATTGGCCATTAAATTGCTACGGATTCATCAACTTCTTCAAAAGGAGCGTCGTCGCGCCATCGGCCAATTAAGCTGATCCTGATGAACCTCAAAGAGGGCCCCGGCCAGCGTTCTGACCGATCGCTTTCGTCCGATGAACGAACCGCCGGCGCCGCCTTCTCGCCACAAGGCAAACCTGACGAGCGGAAAGTCGAAGTGTTGGATTTTGAAGTTGTCTGACTGAGAGAATATTATCGGGGTTCTGTTCTGCCTCTCCCAGCTCATCGGGAAGAAACACGAGACGGACGAATGGTCGACGGAAGCGCGACCGACTTCGGTCAAATCATGTGCTTCGTCGCGGAACGCTGAATTCGAACGAGAACGATGTGTCCAGCAAGCGATGTCGTCGGTCGTCGTCCTCGGGACCCGTCGAAGCGAGCTCCCTCTGAATCGGATGTGTCAACCCAGAGTCTCGAGATGAAATACTCGATATTTTTTCCGCTTCCCCCCACCCGCGCCTTTCGCGTGCACTTGGTTTTGGCTCCGCTCCCTGGTGAATCAATTCGCTAAGAGCTCCGCACGCGGAATTGCATTGAAGTCAACATCACCTCATACGTCAAAGGCGAGCGGCGAGCGACCGAACGATGGCTCCTCTTCCTGTCGACATGCAGATTCGCCTCAGTAGAGCAACAAGACTCGTGGAGGGCAGAAACGTCAAAGACGAGAGGGCCGAACTGTCGTGCGTCCTGTCAGGCATGCACGAATCTTCGTTGACTGGTGTGAGTCGAATTTTCGACGGAATAGTTCTTGGAAAACTAGGTTTTTTGAGGCGAGAGGGACGGCGGGAACCCCTCGCGCACATCAAGCGGGGCCGAATCGGTTCCTACCGCTGACCGGAACGGTGTATACCCTGGATGCCGAAAAATCGAGCCAGAAATGCATGAAGCCGAAAAATCGAGCCCGAAAAGCATGAAGCCGAAAGGCATGAAGTTGAAGAGCGTGAAGCCGAAAACCTCCTCTCCCAACAGCGGAGCGGTCGGGACTGGGTTAGCGGTGAGGAATCGCATCTTCGTTATGCTCAGCCCACCTACTTCTTCTGCCTCGCTAACGTCCTCGCTGTTCCGCATCTACGGTCCCCAGTTCGAACTGAGCCAAGGTGTAGCTGCTACAGGTGGCAATCTGCTGAACGCGAATCTTGAAGTTTCCGAGGTCAACTCGCTAGAGCTGAAGAGGAATCTTCACCTTTAGCTCCAGTACTATTCGCAGAATACGCTGTTACAACACCTTGTTCTTTCCCACCGAAGAGGGAAAACCGGCGTGTCATCCAAATGAGTCTCACAAAGGTACAGATCGACGAAACGACACAGAAATCCCATCCCGCCAAACCAGTCCCGAACACTCCGCCGTTGGGAGAGGAGGTTTCCGGCTTCATGCTTTTCGGGCTCGATTTTTCGGCTTGTCGGACCCTAACCACCGGAACGGTTCAGCTCGCAGCAAATAAAAGAGACGACGGATGGATGAGGAAACGTTCATTCCGGCTACTCCATAGAGAGAGGAATCCAGCGTGAACTGAGAGATGAGAGTGTGTCGCGACTTTTCTCAGAATGACGTCACCAGGCCTCGTACCACCAATGATCGACAGCGAGCGTATCCGGGACCGGTATGGTGCGATGTGTAACGAGAGGAGACCTGCGCGTGTCCAGGACGTAGAGATGTCAGACTTGCAATAACAGAGCTGGATAAATTGGCTGGAACGTTATTTCATCCTCCTCGCGAGAAACTTCGACCATGCCCTCAAGTTTGGCCCGCTCGCCGGCCCAGACGCTGACGAGGTCTTCGATCGGTGATCCGTTGAACATGTCCCTTCCCCCCGTCGGACGCTGACCGAGTGTGGGCTGCGGGAGTCCCTCTTCCGTCAACAAGGAGGAGCAACGGACGCGAGAGAAGAAGCGGGAAGCTCTTTTGGAACATCTTTCCGATGTGTGTTTCCCTCTGAGAGAAGGCGTCAAGCAGGCGCCTCAGCGTCACGCCACAACGCTTGCGTTATGTCCTTTCGCATCCTTCGGAGGTCCCCGAATAGAACGAGTGTTCTTCGTCGGAAAGGCCAAAATCCAACTGAAATTAGCCGGAACGTGCGCTTGGCACCGGGTTGTACATACACACACACACACGCAAGACCACGGTCTCAGTTCCAGGGTGACAAGCCACTTCCATGATTCTCTGAGATCGGCGCAGCCCGGAGGCCGAGCTCGCTCAAGTCAAGCTCAGAAAGCATTCGGGCAAACCTGGAGACGATGTCACCAGGAAAGATGAATACCCTTCCGCCCGAAGTTCACTCCTGTTGCGATTCGCGAACGGTGGAACGAACCGAGGAACTCCAACAACACAGAGCCCTGAAGGCCAGAATCAGTGGAGGAAGTGTCCGCGGGGGCCTCCAAAAGCTCAACTTATTATTAGATTTAATCTCGACTGTAAAGTCAATTAGGCGCCCGCCTCTAATTCCGATACTCCTCGTGAGCGTCCCTCGGACCATGGGACAGGAGACGGATCAGGAGCAGGGGTTCAGTCTTCCCCGAAGGACAATGGTGGAACCGGGACAACAGCAAAATGGGTCCGGGGGCGGAACCCGGGAGGTCCAAGCAGCATAGCGACCTTAAATTAGCGGTCCGGAGTCCGCCGAACCGTTTCATTCGAGCCGGGCAAGCTTTTGTTCGACAACAGACGACCGCGTTGTCAACAGTCGCTGATACAATTACCAAATTAGAGCTGCTGGCAGGCGATCTATCCTGCACACGGATATTTCCTTCGGGTCTTCTCGCGTCGCGTTGTGCTCTCTATTGCATTATTTCATTGTGCATTGATCGCGGAGAAAACTGCGTGCGGTGCGATTTCGGAAGTAGACCTAGCGAGTCGAGACGAGCGACAGGAAGGAGGCGATGAAAAGCAGGACGGTGAGCGGTATGTCAGCGTTTATATTTGTTTTCGCCTCATTGTAAAGAGCCACTCCGCGTGCTCCGCTGCCAACAATTAGTTTAGGGTCCTTGTGGCCGTTTTCGCGAGCGTTGTCGTCGCGGTCGCCACGTAATAATAATTGCTTATTATCAAATTAGCCTGTAACGTGAAGCCGACGGAAGGCCGGCCTTGCCTCTTCAGCATTCAAAGTTGCCATCGCTATTATTACTACGCTTTCTCTGTTTAGCTTATTGCCAGGCCAGAGAATAGCCAAACACTCCGTGCCAACTCACACAGCGGTCGGACGCTCTGTTTGTTTGCAGGTTGAGAGGCAAGCGAGGTGTGCTTGCAAGAGCCGCTTGCGTCGTCGAAATCTCTCGAAGATCGACGATGGACAGACTCGGGAAGATGGTGCCAACTGCGTTCGTCGAAGGAAAACATCGTAACTCGATTATCGCGCAACGCAGGAGCTGCACGCAGTCAGTCAGAAGTCAGCGGCAGTGCTCATTTCTTCTCCTCCGGAAAGCACCGAGAACACGCAGTCGTGACTGTTTGTTGATTTTGGTGGCTTGTTGTTCGCCTTCGCCAGCGGCCAGACTCGTTTCCTCAGCCAGCCTGAGCAACGGCTGAAGCTAATCAGGATAAAAAAGTGGAGAGCCCCCCTCCTTCCCCCCTTCCGCCACTACCTCGCGTTCGTCGTGCATCATTCCTGACAGACCGCATCGAGTGTGGTTCCCGCATCTTCGCGAACAGACGGGAAGTCTTCCTCGGCTCCAACACAATGGCCTACAGAAGTTATTGATCCGCTCGCTACTGAACTTCGCTCGGTTCCTGGGAAGTTCGCTCGGCCCGTGCATCGCCAAATAGTTTGCTAGGAAACCGTAGAATGTACGGGAAACGCCGTCGATGGCGCGAACTGCGATTCGTGATTGCGGTTCCATCAGTCCCTCGTGGGTTGCCGAGCGGCGGAGAACTCCTCCATAATGAACGTCTTGATATCTCCTTGATTGACTGCTAGAATCCTCTTCCTCTTACCGAGTCCCCATATGTACCGCTGCATCAACCATCAATTCTTTCAATCAGTGCTTGCCGATCCCTCGTTTGGTCGGACGCGGGTTGAGCGAGGACTGGTGGGGGAAACGGTCTGCGCCGTAGCGGATTGTTAGAGGCCGCTCGGAGCTTCCGACTGCAACGAGTTCTATATGACGGGAGTTTTGTTTCGTCAGGAATGGATTTTCAAGCGGTATCAGCACAGCCCCGTTTGACCCATGAACGCAGAAGAAATATTCCCAACGTCGGTCCTCGACTGCGCTTCAAAACGATTTGATCCACCGGCATTGTAGTCTCCCCGTTCAGCTCTTGATTTTTTTTCTCCTATATCCGCTGTATTTGCAGCGTGGCTCGCTGCGCGCGAATCCATTCTGCTTGGAGTCACGCCAGTCAGACCTGGAGGGATGCTTTCAGGGACAATCGGTGGATGCCGTCTCGCTGCTGCGTCGGCTCGTCCTCTTCCCGTTGCTCCTCATCCTCTTCCCTGGAGGAGGAGCAGCAGCAGCAGCGAGAGGGAACGGTGCCGAGCTTGTGACCGTGCAAAAGCAAAGTGAGCCTTCATTGTTGACCTCGCTCCGACTACGTCGAATAATGCCCAGCCGGATCGGGAGGAGGAGAAAATAAGACGAAAAGAACAGAAGCACAAAAAGGAAAAGAACTCAACGGAGAATTCCAATATATCCAATGCAACGGCATGCGGCCGTCTGCCCGAGCTCACCGCCGCTCCATTCCGCGCAGCTCGGAGGCACCGGCATCAGCACAAGAGATTCGGATTCAATCGCAGATCAGGTGCGCGGGTCTATCAGTACAACGGCATCTATGGACCCGTCCCGAGATACAAACACTGCGCCGACGCTCCCTCGATCTTTCGCTCGTATTTTTCCCGGCTGCCTACTTCGGACGCGACACGCGAGCACCCATCGCAATAAAGGTCCTCACGGACCTCGAGGCGGTCCTCCCCGGGCGCAGACACGCACACATGGAGAACTATGTGAGGAATCTGCCGAACGAAATCATGTTCGACGATCGTCCACCAGCCTGGGTCCCAGTCATTCTTCCCGCTCCCCTTCTCTTCGGTATCTCGGATAGCAGCGAGACGTCGTCCCGGTCTTCTTCTTTTTTTTTTTTTTAGCTCTTTCGAGTTCTCACGGATTCTCAGGAGAACGAAAGGCGGTCGGAGGAGTTGTCTATAGCCGGCCGGTCCCTGTCAACATCAGGAGAGCAACAGACCGAGTTCGAAATCTGCGAGAATCAGGCACGATGTGGCTGGAAGCTTTGTCGGCGGGAACCTGACTCGGAGCATCGATCCTCTTCGTTGAAGCAGGGAAACTCGCTCTCGAGCTCAGCTCTCGATGAGTCCGAAGTTGCGAGGAGGCCACGTTGCCATAACCCCGAGCTGAGGTATCAGTTTTGAGAGCTTAGAAGAACGACGTCGTTGTATTTTACTGCTGCCTCTTAATGTCGAGTCAACGGCTCACGGAATTGTAGAACACATTCAAGACGCAGCGCAACAGTGCTGCTCGAGCCACCGATGGAACGGCGGAGCCGAGCGACCGGGAAGCAAATGGCCGCATGTTCGTCTTGTCGTTTCGCAGCGTTGTTTTCCGACGCCTCTCGTGCCAATGAGATCCTCAGTTGTTGCCGTCCCTTCCTTCCTGACGGGAGCGAACGGTGAGAGAGGAAAACCAGAAACTGCGTTACGCTGCAAGCAGGGCTGCGGGCCAGACACAGCCGCCTTTTCGCAAACGTATGGCGCCGCTCAGACGCTTCACGAGATTCTCTCTTCCCGATGTTCTCGTCCGGATCGCCCCCAGCGGAACGCGCTTTACTCTCGTCCTCTCTCCGCTGTTGTTCCTTGCTCCACAGTCTAGATGTCGTCCTGCTGCCTGCATCGCTTGTCCGCGGCCGTATTACGTTGTTAGCTTTTCAATGAATATTTTCAATTTCAATTGGGCAATCTGTTCACTGGGCTCGCTTCCACGGCCGGGGTGAAGGGAAATTTGTTCTATCCCGGCGCGCTGGAAGGGAACGAGGAACGGAGACGATGCTCGGAGACATCGACGCTGCGGGCGCGGACACCACGTAGACAACACGCGAGCCGACGCGCAAACAAAGCCCAATCCATCCCCAGGAGATCGCCAGCGACTTTCAACTCGGAGACGACAAGTTCAACAGAATTCCTTTATCGAGATTGCATCGGAGACTCAACGAACTCCGTTCGCAACAACCGTTCGAGCTTGGAACCGAAGTCGCAACAGAAACGCTCGCAGCCGCGACTCCCGGTCCTTCTGAGGTGAGGTGGCTCGTTGCTCTGAGATTCTCGCTGTCACGAGGCTTTCCGCTCTCATTTCATCCTGAAGCTTGATCCGACCGGAGCTCCCGTCCGGTTTCTCCTCTCTCCTGTTTCTTTCTGCGCTCCCCCCGAGCACGAATTCCGCCCGCTTGGATTTGCAGCTGCTCTATGAAGCAGTACCGCCGTTCACTACGCGACAAATCATTTCAGTAGTTTTCCTTCGAAAATTGACTGTTCGCGGAACACCCCCCCCCCTCCGTCCGCGAACCCATTTCGAGGGGTGGTATGTTACGTATTATCTCACACGTTACCTCCGGGTCTCTGTCTTCCTCTCCCATTTTGTTCTCTTCGTTCCGCTCTCTTCGCTCAACTCTATCCTACAGCCTCCATCTCTCGGGCGCTCGGTTTTTTCTTGCTGCCTCCATCTCCCGCGTCAGAGTGGAAGTCGCATAAGGTGACACGATAATCGACGACAGCGGAGGGCTGCCCGCGCGGATGCTCCTTGCTTTCCTACTGCTGTTTCTGCCGCTGCTAAGGAGTTACGCGAAATTATAGAGTTCAGAGGAGAGCGCGCCGTCCTACCTCATGCCCCTATTATCCAGAGCAAGCCGCTTCCAGCAGTGCCGGCGGCCGACCTTGTGACAGGGTAATTTGCACTTCTTCATTTCGCGACCGTTGTCTCCTCCCTCAATAATAACACTAATGTTCCAATGTAAATTCGCACAAAAATTCCATCTCCTTCCTGCTCGCTGCCCCTTCAACCCCGTGACCGGGCGGGCGGGCCGCCAGTCTGTCCCGCTGTCTCCCACCGCTGCCGAGCTCTCCGTCTTCGGAGGCAAACCCTTCCCTGCGTTCGGTTCTCAAACTCCTCGTTCCACTCGGGGGAATCCATTGATCTCCACCCACCCAACCACCCAGCCACCGAGCAAACCAACCGTTCTTCCAGCCACCGCATAGCCACTGGAGCCCGGGCAATGCGCTCTGTTTTTTCGGCAGCCGTTATTCCGCGCAAAATTATTCCAATCCCCTCCCTGCAGCAAGACGTACGCTCCCGGCCGGGCTTTGACGCATGGTTCGTTCCCGATGCAAGCCATTTCAGTCTTCGTGTAGTCAGTTCGGGATGTGTCGATGCTATCATCGACTGGCAGTGCTCGTTGATTCCGTCGAGCATTTTTGTTCCGGGAGGATCCTCTCCCAGCGCGGGATGTTCCAACCTTTCGGAATCGCAATTGAATCGGCTCAGCACGCTTGGAGCACCAATACGACAGGGTTGATGCGCGACGGCCTCGGAGAGCGGCACCGTCACGCGTCGACGGATCCTCCCCTATTCCCTTACTTCTGGAGCTAGATAAAGAAGTTCTTATTGTAGGCGGCTGGCTCGCCTCTCGGCTCACAAACTATCCACCCCCATAGGTATTCTTCCTCTCTGTGGTCTCGCTGCTTCACCTCTCGGCTACCGCTGCTGGTACTTCGACCTTGTAAAAACGCCGAACCCGTCCTAACCATTCCGGCCTTGGTGTCTTTCGTCGCTCGCAGCCGCCGACCGATATGAGGTCGCAGGAGAAGGAAGACGAAGAAGATAGTCCCGAGTCTGCCGTTGTGTGCGAAATTATCCGAGCGGAATACGACGGCAACAGGGACGGTGGCGGCGACAACCTACGACTTGACCGGCGATCGGCTCATTCATTCGTGCCTTGCGAGGGCAAGCTCGAAACAGCCGAGAAAATCGATGCTCGATCGACCCGGGCTTCTAGTCGGTCACAATTAGTCGTCGGATCGTCCTTGGCGTTTCCGATGTCGTTGCTGCTCCGCAAACTCTCAGACGGAGTTCCCCGAGGTTCCGCTCCCTCTGCACAGCGCTCCCAAGTGTGGGTGGATCGGAACTTGATACAACTCGAGTCGAGCTGAGCATTTTCCAGACGGGGTCCCTCCTCGTCGTGGACTCCTCAAAACCGAGCTCGGGGGAGTGTGACAACCGGCTAAACTCTCTTGATGCTTCTCAGTTGGAAATGGCGCCTCGTTATCCGGTTCCGTTCTCAGTTGGCAAGGAGAAGAGTCCGACGAAGCATCGTGCTTCAAACCCGCGATTAGGTGCGAGCTCTTTTCCACGGTATCCCAACTCATCGGATTCTCCAGTTTCCGCGAGAGATTCCACCGAGAACAGCCTCGCCCTCTCTTCCGTGGCCCGCCTTCCCTCCTTCTCCGAATCCATCCAGCCCAACACTCATGGACTTGTCGATCCAATTCTAAACCAACCGCTGTCGTTGCTGCTGCTGCTCTGGTCGAGGGAAGTCCCGCCGTCGATAGCACTGCTCTCGAATATTCTTCGGAACGCTGATGCGTGAAGATTAGTCTCACTCCCTCCCCGCCGCACCGAAGCGACCCGCTGGCTGAACCCGATACGTGCAAGACACAGAACCCGCACCCCCTTTCCCTCTCCTTGTCCCATCTGACCACCACTGCAGCCACCGTCACCACCACCAAAGGAGATAAGTGCGGGACGGAGAGCTTCCGACGCAGGAATATTCCGGAGTGACCGCACTGTTCGTTCCATCATTCGTTTGTTCTAGATAAAGATGTGTTCGCTAACACGACTTCCATCTCTCCTGCTCTATCCCTATTTCTCTCGACTTCCCTCCTCTCTCCTTATGGCGCTCTCTCTCACGTCCTCCCATCCTCGGAATCTCTCCGTTTATCTCGCTATTCTTGCTTCCTGGCCCGCGGCTCGAGGCGCCAGCGAGATATGCTCATATTCCTCTCGAAGATTCAAACGCAGTGACACTCCATGCTATCCTTCTTCAGGGACGATTGGATCGGCGTGCAGAGTTTGCTTGCCCCATTATCTCGGATGCTGCCCTCAATACCGCGAGCGTTGACATTCGGTCATTGATTATTTCATCGGTTTTCTCGTTGCGTCACTTCGCTCGCGTGCTGTTTGGCGAATTTCCAGAACGGAGAGGTCTTCTATTCGGATTCGGTAGCATTATGATTTCTTTCTGTGAGATCTCGTTTGACGCAGGACCGCTTTGCCAGCGATCGCGGCCGAGGCTCTTAGTAAGTGGTGACGTCGGGCGAGCGGAGTGCGAAACAGAGGACGGACAACGGATGAAGAGTGAAGGGCTTGCTGGGAGTGCTCTCGAGCCGAGCTCCGGACGATTTTCACCTTAATGGCGACCACAGCCGCTCCTCGGAGTCGATATTAGGTGTTTCCTGAGAGACCGACGGCGACCAACTCTCCTCTCGCCAAGATCTTGGTCCCCAATAACTTTTAATTTAGCCTCCGCGAGCCCGCTCCTCCGCTTTTATGCAACTCCCGTTTCGTTTCAGCGTTACTTCTCCTGGAGGAAAAACGGCCTCGAGGAACTCCTGAGCGCCGGCCGGTCCGCCGATCAGCGGGAAGAACGCGCGAGCGACAAATCGACCGATCAACGGCCTACCGGCTTTCTTCGACGTCGTTCGTTCTGTCGTGCCTCGCTCGATCCACCTCAGTATCGGAATTCCGAGTCGCGGCGCGATGGGCTCGGGAGGAGGAATTCGACCGTCGCTGAGAAAAAGAGTTGAATTCGCAATTTTGAGCGAATATTCCGTATCCGATCCCGACAGGACGGAGGGGGGGGGGGGGGGGGGGGCACGGCGCGCTGGTCACCCTAGTGACTCTCTCTTTACGTGTCGATTTATTGACGGTTCCTGAAGTGAGAGAATTCAACTCGGGCGCCCACAGGAGTCGGAATCTCACGCGCCCGAACTCGCGCATCGCAGGGCTGCGATTCCAACAACGGAGGGGGGGGGGGTGAATAAAGTTTTCGGAGCGGTCGACTCTCAGCGATCCTCCATACACGAAGTATTCTGATAGAAGTCGCGAATACGGCGGGTTCCGATCCTCGAGCTGAACAGGGACAGCAATTGAGGAAAACAAACAACTCTTGACTTCTTAGATGCAGCCTGCTTTGTGAAGCACGAAGGTTTCGGCGAAAAAGGGGCAGTGGGAGGACCGAGTTCGGGCAGGGAGCGGACTCACGGAGGGCGGCTTCGGACCGGTGAGGCTCGTTGAAAGACGGCGAGAGACGGCCGAAGGGTTGGAATGGATTTCATTTGTAAAACAATTTCGCGTCCTCCGTTTTCTTTCCCGTTTGCTCACTCAGCCATCGTCTTCGATCCAATGGATTTGGGTTGACTTCGTTCGACAAAAATTCGACGCTCTCTCCGGAGTCTCTCTATTACTCCGAATGGATTGATCCAGAGCTCATGAATTTCGATTGCAATGCATTCGGAACCCTTCGGCTAGATCTGTGGAATCGGGAAGCAGATCAGATACAGCAGCAGCTCGACAGCAGGATCAGAAAACTGAGAGGTTTATGCGAAAGTCGTCCACAACTTTACCAACAGATTGCCGCCGAGAGCCGTCCATTCCAATACTTCCCAGCGTCGTCCAATTTTTACGTAGTTTCGGCTTCAGGTGAGGTCCTGGTCAGGGGCTGTAAAGTGCCGTCTTAAACAGCGTGGGAGGCTGTGAAGAGCTCGATAACTTCCATCCGCGTCGCGCAGAGCAAGTGTTTCAATGTTTTCCTTCGGACGACCAGTTGGAAAAACATCGAAGCGGGGATGGTATAACGAGGTCGCGAAGGAGGAACAAGGAGCGTGTTCCAGGTGTTCCCAAAGTCTCGGCCATTTTTGCGGACACTGTGTGCGCGCCAGGCTTTGATGGCCTGAATCCAAGCTCCGGGGTATCGAACGCCGCCGCCTTTGATTGTTCAGGGGGAGAGCTTCGAGATCAGGTTCTCTTCTCCTGCACGCGTTTCAGCCACGCAATCGGACTCATCGGCCACCTGGCGAGGCCTGTTACGTCCTTTCCGCCTGTGACTGCTGCCGCCAATGTGATGATAATCATAATCATCATCGATATGATCTCTTGTTAGATGTTGCCCAAGGAGTGCGCTCGTGCAATCGTTGGTTCAATGAGAGGGTCAACCGGTTCATTCTGGGAATGTTGGTCGTCCGCTCGTTTGCTAATGCTATCAATCCACTTCACGTCTCATTCGCAGGTCAGATAGAGAGAGAGATAGAGAGAAAGAGAGGGAGAGAGGAAAAGAGACAGGGATAACAGAGAAGAGGAAGGAGAAGCGGGGGGGACAAACGCCATGTTCCGCTCTCGGTAGTTTCGATAACCCCTGAAAATTCACACCGTCGACTCCTGCTAACTTTACATGCGTCCCATCTGCTGACTCTCGTCGCTCGGAGCAATCGCTCATCCCAGAATAATTTGAAGCGCTTGACCTCGAACCACGACAAGGCCATCCCGGTCAAGCGCGCGCAAAGTGCTCCAGCATCATCGCGTCGAGTCACCGTAGGCTGACTCCGGTGTCATTTCATGGCCAGATATGTAGCTTCGGAATGACAGCCGAATCCGCCCCCACAGTCGAGCAACACGTTTCTATATTCACTTCTGAGTCGTCCGGAGCCGAATCGAATGCATCCGATCAGCGAATTTCGTCATGTCACCTCGGCAGCTTTCGGGGGGTGAGCTAGCAAAATCAACATGGAGCGGAATCATCACGCGAGAAGCTAGAATCGCTCGAGACCCGAGGCTAGCAGTACATTGAGGACTGGGAAGGCTCGGGGTATAGCGTGTGTAAGCCCGACGACAAGGGATGAGCGTTTTTATCGAAGTAGATTGAAAATTTTAATCTCTTCCCTGGGAGCGTTGCAGAGCCCCGAGCAGCAACAGGGTCACAAGAGATCGGGAAGAATGGCGTTGGAGGCGATAGCCAAAGAGCTCAGGTGAATGTACGTCGGAATGTCACGGCAAACTCTCGTGTCCACGTAATCGGATTCAACGTATTCAGATACGAAATGCCATTTATGTCCCCCGGAATACTCCCCTGCTCTATGTAGAGTGCATGGAAAAACCCAACTCCCTTCCGTGCTTTCGGGATCGCGGCTCCGGGTCGTGCCGCTGATTCAATCTGGTTGCGCCGGAGCACTCAGAGTACCAGAGTGTTTTGTGCGGTCCGGGACCGAGCTTTTCTCCAGTTTTTCCTTCACGCATCTTGTATCGTTACGGTACCAGTTGACTTTGCTCAGTTTCCTGCATGGGTGTGCCGCGCCTCGGTTCGAATCCCAGGCCTCCTCGCGCCAGATCACGGACTGCTCCTCTCGCTCCGCGATAGAACTGAATCGGCAACCTCAACCCGTGGCGAGAATCAGAGCACCACACGGGCTTACCACTGGGGTCGAATGGTTGGTGAGTGGATCGACGTTATTTGCCGTAATTCAAACTCAGGAGTCCCGTTCTCACCGGTTCGTGCAAACCTCAGCTCTATTCGCCTGTGGAAGCTCCGCCCTGGACGAGCTCCCTGGGGATAGCTTCATTATCGGCTACGTTGCATCGTAGCCCGATGATCAATTGATTGATTGATCGATTGACTGACTGGGACGAGCTTCTAACGATCGGCTCCACGAGCAGCCCCTTGGAGTTGACGGACATTCAATGAACTGGTGATCGAAGAACGGACTCGGTTGGTTAGTCTCCATGAAAAGGGGAGGCTGGTCGTCGCCGCCAACCCCTTGATCGGGTTGTATATGGGAGGCGCATCGCTTTTCCGCATACATTCTCGTATGGACAAATCTACGGAGAAGCGCCGTATCGTGGCCCTAGTGGTGAGCGACTACTCCACAGTACTGGTATGGGGGGAGCTGAAGTGGTCCGTGCTTCGTGTCGGATCGGCGAATCGTTGAGGATGACGAACACTGTCCCTGGAAAGATCCCGCATTCCCGGAGTGATCGCAAGTATCTGATTGTTGGGAGACAAACAAGTCGAGCTCCACTCGAAGAGTAGCTTGGTTTTCGGACATCCGCTTGGTTCCATGGTTTTGAATCGATCTCTCGCTGGGGAACGGCTGCGCGGTGAGAAGAAAGTCTGGATGGAGACGAGGAATAACTAACTCGCCCGTCCGCCTGGTGGAGAAGGATCTCTCCGCATCGGAATCAGCAGACAGCAAGTGAGCCAGCAGGTGAAAGGAGACGATGAAAAAAGACGACGAAAATGAGGGAGACCGAGCCGAATCGACGACTCCCTGTATTTTTCTTTCAGCTTTCCGATTCTCGTCGTCTTCGTTTGTCGTCGTCGTCGACGACGGCGACTGGAGATAGGAATCTCGTTTAAGCGTTGAAGAAACGTTCGGTCGCCGCTCCCTCAACGCAAACGAACGGAAAGAAAGGAACGCCGAAAAAAAAAAAACGAGGAGACAACCTGACACTGATAGGCTCCGACTACCTTGGCAGCTTGAGAGCAGCACCAGTGCCAAAGTTGAGTTCGAACAGAAAACGATAGAAGAAGAAAGGAGGAAAAACTCACAAAGACACATCGGCCGGGTGAGAAGACGGGAGACGAGAGCGCAACCGTAGGTCGATGGCTCGACAACGGTGAGGAAAGAGGGCAGCATGCTGAGAAGCGAGCAAAAACGGAGAACCCACTACAGAACTCGATCCATAGTGGTCAAAGGCCTTCGTCTACAAGTCCAAAAAGGCTTGCGCAGAAACATCGGAGCTCTGGGGAGCAACGCAGAAATCCCCTCCTCGAGACAGCTCTCTGGCGAACCTTCTGATCCTTGAGAACCTTGAGACACCTAGAGGAGCTTGCTCGGCGTCCAACAGACCTTTTCCAACTGACGACAGAGAGAATGAGAGCGAGAAAAGGATCGGTAGAGAGGGAGCGGAAGAGAGCGGAAACGACAGGCACAGAGAGAGAGAGAGAGAGAGAGAGAGAGAGAGAGAGAGAGAGAGAGAGAGAGAGAGAGAGAGAGAGAGAGAGAGAGAGAGAGGTGCAACATCTAAGCCCGTCGTGATTACCCACACACGAACTCGTCGCCGACTCGATCTTTATTCGACCGACTCAATCCTCTTTGTCAAACCCGCTCGAGCACGAGGTCTCAACTCTCAGCGAGAGCTCTGCGCAGTGGGCAGTTGCTTGAGCTTACAACACACCGAGAGGAGACATGACACAAACGAGAAAGGGTGGAGAGGGACGAGACGATAGGGGGAGAATGAGAAGCACAAGGAAGGAAAAGAGGAGCAGGGAGGAAACGAGGCACGAGTGAACGAGCTGTTGTTGCTCGAGAGCCTGCTTAGCGTACGTGCGTCGAATCAGAGAGACAGTTGTAGGAGATCTACGGGGGAAAAACTGGAAAACAGGCTGGTCAGGAGCTTTCATCAAACAGAACAGCCGAGCGCCGTGCCACGTGACTTATGGTCAGCTCAAGATGTCCCCCAAATCGTTCGGGAGATCACCATCAACTCGTGCTCTCATCTTGTTATCGCAGATCTCAACTTCGTGGGGAAACTTCGAAGTTCAAACAAGAGGGATCATTTTTCATCCGGCCGCTGCTGTCACGCCGAACCGCAGATAAGTCCTGGAAAGATCCATACGTCCGTCGAAGCAAAGCCTCGCAAAGGTAATTTGATTCTCCTCGGGTCGCCAGGAACTCACGGTCGAGTTTGGTATCTCTTGCATTCATTCTTGCTCCCTCTGGTGCTTATGGTATTGCCTCTGGTCAGATGGCGATGTTGACAACGGGAATGTTTCCCTCGCTGCGGCGGCAGGCCTCTTAAGAAGGGGCGACATAGCTGAACAAACCGTTGACGCTTCCATAGACCAGTTCTGCTCTGAGCTCTTGAGCTCTGTGATATTCTGAGCTGCATTCAATGCGATTCTCCTCTATTTGCTGTCGGAGTTCTATCGAAAAAACTTTTGTCAGCACCGTTGCCGACGGAACGCTGATCTTCCGAACAGTTCAGAGCACATCTCACTCGAGCCCCGATTGAGTCACAGCTCCTTGCTGTGGGGATCGAAATATCGGTTTGATATCGACTGAGTACAGACACACTCGAGCAGTGACTTGCGAACCCGCTCTTATCCTTCCTCTCGAGAACGATGGCCAGACCTCCGTGGGTATCTTGCTCTGGGTTCAAGTGAGCGGACGGTACGCAGTAACCGCACGCCGGCGTAAACGAATTGCTCGTTTTCTGCTCGCGCTTCGACCAACCGCTTGTCAGGTATTCAAATAAGCACCAGCTTTGCCGCCGTTGAGAGCCGCGCACAGGAACGACACGCATCCACAACATGCAGACGCACTCATTTCTCAGCCCGCGCTGAGCGAATCGTTGACGTTGGCGTCGATGGCGCCAGGCTTCCAATCAAGCCGAGATGCGAAGCGATGAGCAGGCGAAGAAAAACACGCTCCGCATTAGTCTGCGTCACAGTGAGCGACTCTTGTGCATCATGTTCTCAGCCCGTTTCCCCCCGCCTGAGAATAAGACGGACAGACATGCATCAGCACGCTTATTTAAGTGGCTGGCCGACCCGTCGCTCGTTTTCGAGCCACGACGACGACGACGACCACCACGACGTAAACGGCAGTAACGTCAACGACAACATGTCAAGAACGAAAAAGCAGGAAGCCGATGTGGGACGAGGGAAAAAACCGAAGCCTTCTCCTCTCGTGTGGACTCGCTCCACTCCGAGACGCAGTGCTGTTCCAATCAACGGTCGGCTCCCTCTGAACTTCCCCTCTCTCTCTATTCCGTTCGTCTTCTCCCCCAGCTCTCTCTCTGGTCCGTTCGCCTTCTCTCCCATCTCTCTCATTCCCTCTCCTCTCTCACTATTCCTCTCTCTCCATCTCACTATTCCTCTCTCTCCTCCTCTCTTACTCCTTGATGCCATATCGTCGAGCGCCAGCGACTTTGAGGACAGTCTACGGTGGTCAGTAGTGTATTCCTCTGCGAACAGCCGCTACTTTCGATGCTGATGTTGAGAACGCTACGGCTGATGTTGCTGTTGTTGCTGCTGGAGTTGTTGTCGTCGTTAGCCCGACGAACACCGAGCTCGCTTCGCAAGCAGGGAAACACGCCTCGCGACACACAGACCGACTTACCGAGCGACCGGCATCTTCTGTTGGCAAGGCTCCAAGCCAGAGAGACTGATAGCCATTTTAGCTGTCGGACGTCTCTCTCACCCGTTCTCGCTCATCGTAGCCTCATTCCTCTCGCGTCCCGTGCCACCGGGCAGGGAGGCCAGCCAGCCGGCTCGCCGGTCAGTCAGCTAGCTAGCAGCCAGAAGTGACTGTGGACGACCACGATACACCCGTTTCCCGTTGTTGATGGCCGAGCGTTTGACGTCGCCGAAGGATCAGACGACAACGAGAACCAGGACCGCCAATGGAAACCGAGTATAAACAAAGGGCCAACATTAGGTATCAATCTCGTCGTGAGCGCTGCAGTTCGTCAGCTTGCCAGCGAGTCGCCCTCTTTCGCGCCGGCCAACAAACTTTGCCTCGAGTTCTCCGGCCTGAATTCGTCGCCGAAACTCTCGACGCGCGAGTTCCCGAGGCGAAGAACTCTGAACTGACCCCTCGCCGACCCGTCTTTTCAGCCGCGCTGAGGAAGCGGATGGAGGGAGAGAGTTTACTTAAATGCTCAACTTTGTTGTTGGCAAACTCAGCAAGGCGACGGGGAGGCCAAACAGGCGCTGGACAAGCGGGCAGATGGCGGTCCGGTTATACACGTCAGTTTCGCCAAGGAAGTTGGCAATTTAGCGCAAGAAGCGAGTACGAGAAAAAAGCATAGACGTTAGGAGGATCGACCTGGCAACGACAGGCCCGCCCGCCCGCCCGCTCGCTCGCCCGCGGACAAAACAACAGATTCACGCGGAGCCTATGCGAACGAAAGAGCTAATGAACGTCGTCACCCTACGCTCTTAAGCAATTAGCCAACCTGACGACCCGATCAAGCCAGTCGTTTGCTAGTTCAGCCGCCGGCCGGTCGCCCGACCCCCGGTCCGATCGTTCGTCCGCTTACAAGCTTGCTATCACTTAGAAAGGGATCAGGGAACGATCGAGAAGAGCGTGGCCAATGACTCAAAACTCCGGGACAGCCTTCTGGGAAGAATTCGATTTCTCATCAGAGAGACGACCTCTGAACATTACGGATTCTGGACATCTGATTCCGCTCGCTGTATCATTGACAGGAAAATGACAGTCCCATTCCATGGACCTACACTGAACATCCGGTGGGAACAATACTCTCACGCTCGCAGTGATGCGAAAGTTTCTCAGCGAATCCGATTGGTAATCTTGCTGCAGGAGCGTGGTAAGGGCCTCGGCTGATGCGTTGAGGAGTCGAGCCGGTGCGAGGAGGCTGGGGGCGAACTCGGCGAGACCGGAACCCAAGTTAGTGACAAACTTGGGAACCGGATGGCTCCCGAACGCCAACTGAGAGGAAGGCAGGACCTCGACCGCGAGCCAAGACAATCCTGGGAAACGCTCCGCTCAACTGTTGACGGATTCGACGGGCGTTCCGAGGCGATTCGTTCGGAGCCGAGGGGTGTGGAGGAGCCGCTTCGGGGGAGGTGACGAATAAAACTTCGAGGCTCGGAAGACAACCCGAGCACAGTTCGTGATCAGAGGCGTCTGCGGCGCTCGGAGGCTGCTCGATAGTAATGCTCATGGATTGTATATCCTCTCGTTTGATTGATCGCTCATTCTCGAAGTAGGGCTTTGCTATCCAACCTCCTCGTGAGCCGGGTGTCGGCCCGGGGAGAAAGCCGAGCGTTCATAGGAGCGTCGGGAGGGAACAGCAGCAGACGTGAATTTTCACGGATCGTTCTTCGGAGAGAACGCGATACGGCGGAAAGCCCAGATAGGTGCCGTACTACAGGGCGATTGTGCGAGACATCAGCAGAGCAGAGATTCCGGCCCAGAAGCCTCTTCATCCGTCCAATCACTCCATCTCCAGCACTCGCCAAATTCTCGATCTCTGATCCTCGAGGAAGGGAATCCGGAATGATGAGGCGAACGAATATCCCAAAGAGACGAAAACAGAACGTGCCGATTCCAGCCGAGATGGCCAATGCAGGGGAAGTTATTGTGAGCGCCTTCGCTGCTCGATCGAAAACCGCGTCGCGGAACTCCAACGAATTGGGGGAAGTTCGTTCAGGCGCTCACAAATGTGGACGTACAGGTGGAAGGAAAGCAAGCGGAGGTGGAGCGATGGGGGAAGCGGGTGGCCGACGGATATATAAGCGGAAGAATCAACAGGAGACCGCGCAGGAGCTGGCTGTAGAAGAGTTCTCTCTCGAGGATGTTTAGACCTGAAGACACTTGAAAACCCTCCTCTTTCTCGTACTTGAAGCGCTCGTCGTTCCCCACTTTTCATCTTCCCCGTTATTCTCCCGATTCCGCCAATACTACCAGTTCGAAAGCTGGAACAGTTCCGACCCCCAGCACAGTCTAACGAACGAACGAAGTAGAAAGAATATTCTAAAGTGGATTTGTCGCTGCGTCCGACTCTCTCCAGGTAGCTCAAAGAAAGAAAAAAACTCTCAAGTAGTCCTTAGATCTGAATCGTTCACTGCTCGCTCGCTCGCTTCAGCAGCTCTTCGTTCCTTTCGTTTCTACTTCCAACGAGTCATCTCCTGCACTGCAAAGAAAACTTCACCATGACAAAGTTCTCGCCAACCCGCGCGGAATATTGTGCGATTGGTCACTTCTTCCCCACTGCGAGTGGTGATCAACCGCCTCAAGCTGAGCATTTATACCAGTTCTTTCCCTCTTTGAGAGATTTTCCCGACTGAGTCGTGCGCACGCCAGGGGAGAGGAGGACCCGTGGGAAGCGTTCATGAAGTCAGGACCTACGAGCTCTGACCCCCCGTCCGAGACAGCGTCAATGTAGCTCTGAGAGCGTATGGAGGGGGCAGATTGTTCCGACCCCTCGCAGCCATCTCATCGGTTCGGACCGACACTTTTCAGAAAGTGGCGCTTCCTGAATACGTCGGCAGTGCTCTGCCGGAAGTTCACCGAGCGTTCCTGTTCGAATTCACAGCGGCCATCGATCATCGTGCGTCCATTCGACCGTCGCACGAGGGGAGAAACGGACCGAAACAACAAACCCATTCACAAAGACTTCTGACAGGACGGAGTGGCTGGTTTTGTTTCTTTCCACGGCCGTGTGTTTCCAAGTTGCGGCCTGATCCGTGTCATATATCTCAACGTCGCAATGCGTGGCGACGGTCTTAGCGCGCGGCGTAGAGGGAATGCAAATGCTGCGAATAAATTCTCATTCTCATATAGCGTCGCTTCTTCCTCGCGCGCTACGCGCCCACTAGCCGCATCGCGGGTCTCGTCTCTGCTTCCCCCGCAGAGAGCGATGCCACTCGTCCTTCTTTTGCGACGCCATCTCAACGCGGCGCGGGGGGGACAAAAGGGACGGCGGATGCGGCGGCAGCAGCGGTGGAGCACAGAGAAACGTGGAAAGGGCTAACGCTTTTGTCTGCTGGCGTGTTTAGTGACTCGTAAAGTAGTGGTAGTTGTGGTGGTGGCGGCGGTAGACGACATACGACAACATATGAATACGCCGACTGAGGGACGGGAGGGAGCCCGATGCGGACGAGGGAGGTCTAGCAGCATAAAACCAACAGGTCGTCGACGCTCATTGTCTTCTCCCAGCGGTCGTGTTGCTTTGAACTGGAATACCTCAAGCCCTTCGTCGCACTCGTTCACCTCAATTCTTGTGTGTGACCAGGCTGAGACCGGTCCAACAATGCCCCGATGTTGCCGAGAGCTTGAAGACGTAGCGGATGACTCAATGAGCGCATGCCCACAAGCCCGATCGAGCTTGCCACACCTGTACTTGCATAGAATACGCTCGGTATCAAATGCTCACGGACGCGGGCTCGCTGGAGTTTCCGGACAGACTCCTGCTGCACAAGCGAGATTGACGTGCACAGCGCCACTCGATCGGTCGGAGAGCAAGAACAAGAACAGATGAAGGTCGTCAGCAGGAGAAGGAAGGAAACACCTTTGCTCGCGAGGAATATTAGCTAAATGAGATTAAAGAGACAAACTTGAAAATAACAAGCGATTGATTCAATGACAACAGACGGAGCAGCGGTGTAAAACGCTGTCCGAATTCTGATGGACGCAGGCTCAAGCGATCATGTGATCTTGCTAAGTGCCTTCAAGGAGGTTCAGAGAATGAGTCCAGGGAGCTGTTCGAGGAGCACCCGGCGGCAGCAGCGGCTCCGAGTACCCAACGAGCCGGGGACCGAGCAGCGGGCAGATGGCTGGATAGAGAGATAGACCCACTGACTGACTGACTGACGCCCGATGCGACGGACGGGGAAAAAAGAGAACGATGCTGCTATCTCGTTAGACAACACGCAGCGTCCTGTCCTCTTCCCGTCCTCCTACTCCTCGTTTTCAACGATGTCCTCATCGTTGTCCTGGAGGTTCTCCTCCCAGCCGTTGCAGCAGAGGCATCTTGATTAGAAACAAGATCTCGTTTCAGAGCGTCGCAAGCTTCCTTCCGCTCGTCCGAATCCTTCGCAATAACACCCCCCCCCCCCTCCCTGACGTCTGACACTCTCACGACTAATCTCGGTGCTCACGGGAGACGCGCTATCCCCGTCAAAGCGCTCTACAACTGAATCGACCTTGGACTATCAACATTCCGAGAGGAATAACTTGGATTGACTACGTGGACGCGATGGCGACTTGAGAGAGAAGACTTCTGGCACATTGACTGGGGCTCCACTTCTGATGTCAGCCAACGCGGGAGAGGAGAATCCAGGAGAACTGGTTGGCTGCTCGGCTTCCGATCGTATCTTGAGTGCGCAACTCCGCGACGGGATTGGCTGAGCAAGCAAAACGGATGGCTAGTGAGAGCCGCTCATCCACGTCGTCGTTCTCGTCGTTGTTTTTTAATGAGTAAGGCAAGCTTAATGCCGGCAGCAGCGGGTGTTCCTAATTCAATTTGTTAATCCAGGATAAGAGCCAAGAAAAAGGACAACGAGGATAAGTTCTCCGCTCGCTCAAACACTTCTTGCAAAACGCTGGGAACTCGACCCGCTTTAAAGCTCGCTCGGCGCTCCCGTTTTTTTCCTCGCTACCTAGGCACGAGCCGCGGCTACCGCTCATTGAGAGGACTCTGTTGCTTCTCGTATTCTCGAACATTCTCCGTCTCGTCGTCCCCTCACTTGGAGCTCGTCCCTAATTGAAACGTGACTTCGTTGGCATCTGTAGCTCTAGCCGCTTGACATTGCCCCCGATTCCGAGGTATGACAGGGTTCTGGCTGGAAGAACGAGTGTTTTTTCTAGATGATGATGGGAGCTGAGAGAAAGGTGCGATTCCCCATGTCTCACGCGAGGATTATCGAAACAGGATGCCCAGGGGTACGGGCGTCGAAAGGATCCGTTGCCCTTCACATTCCGGAGCTTGCTCTCTGCGAGACATGTGCCCGCACAGGTATTATGTGCAAGGCACTCGAACAACACCCTGGATAAGTTCTCGGTCCCAGTCTCAGCTGCTCATGGGCCCGAGAGACGCGAGTATGATGATGAATATTCAAGTAGGCAGAGTTCTGGTTTATAAACAGAGGAGCAAGCGCGGGCAATGTATGGAGTACGCGGGAAAAATTCCCAGTTCCCTAACGATCATCGCGGTGATGAATGTAGGAGCGTGCTGTGAACTTGTCCGAACTATTCGACGACTAGTTTCTTCATCCCTCTCGTCCTTTTCCCGATGATCCCCGTTCCCAGGAGTGCCCCTCTCGATCCCCCGCCAAGATACCTCACCGGTACTCGCGGAAAATTCGCAGAACATTCTGGACCGAAGATGAAAATGAGAGTCCCTGAACCTGTCGGATGTGAGAAAATGGTGATTGTAGGTTTATGAATTTCGACCCATCCCAGGGAAGCGTTCTATAGCGCGGAGACTAGAAGAACGTAGGCCTGGAGGTTCCTTTCAAATGTCATCTTAGGTTCAGCCGCTATGGCGGCGGCGGCGGCTTCGATGGTGGCTTCGGCATAAAGTAAAAAAGCTTCAGGACCCCTCACGCAGCGCGGGAGGAACGGACCATCGATGGAACGAATCCAACGAGCCAAGCGAAACACTCACTTCTTGGGTAAAAAGCCTCGAGAGATTTGCCACCGCGCCACGTTCTCTTTTTCCTCGCCCGCATCTCCTCACTCCTATTCCCGCCCTGCTGCCCCCTATCTCTGTCGCTCTCGAAAAATCTCCAAAGGCCAAGCCGTGCTGAAGCAACACTTGTGGGCGTGTCTGAGAGTGTGGTTCCAAATCCACCGGATTCCGCAGTCTCGAACAAAGAGGCTTTGTTACGTTCCCGCCAAGTCAACGTTGACGCTCGCCCTCAGGAACGATATTTCTCATGCCCTCACAGCAAATCCTGCTCGAAGACTCCCGGACCGACAGACGAGAGTCACCAAACCATGAGCATAGGTCACGGTGCAGATGAAGTGAAGAACTGGGGGAAATGCTCGATATGAGTGCGGAGTTCTTGCGTGTTCGAGAATGTAGGAAGATTTGCATTCCTTTTTGTTTCTCTGTTGCCCTCGCGGATCCGGAGCATTCCTCTATCCCGGGGCCAGGGAGGGGAAAATGCGTGAGCACCCGAGACGAGCAAGAGAACGACGGAGAATAAATCGACACGTACGACGAACATCGATGAGATCGGGGCCAAAAAGCCGCTGTGGTCGGTAATACCCCATCACTTGGCCCAGGAGTTGAATATTCGCTTTCCCTTCTGAATTTAGGGAATGCTCGGCGTTTCCTGGGAGCGGCCCGGCGGAAAAAATCTAGAACTCGGTGCAACACACGCGCTCCGAGGAGGCGAGGATTCATCGTGTTCCAGCACAACACCTGCGCTGCTTTCGCGACAATTAATGGGCGAGCGGCGCGGCGCTAGCCGAGGGTTCCCGCTTCCAGGCGGACCCCGGAGTCCTTTTCTGTGGTGACGGCGTACACCGTCGTTCCAACAACGGCCGACTTTGCATCGAAGCGGGTCTCAAAATATGTTTTACGAGCAGGCGCATTCGGTGCAGCCCGAGAGCGGCACGTTTCCCGCCGCCGCCCGCCGACACCTGTGTTAAGCGAGGCCTTCAGGTCCGCGAGGTCGGCGGGAGAAGAAGAAATCGGATCCATCAAATCTGTTCGGTGTCCTGGAAATGTGGCCAGGAGCGTTGGAGTTGACGCAAAATCTTCAACCGAAGTGGCCTCGATAACTGGAGCTCCCGACTGCTCGGGACATGCCGTACCAGGCCGGCTGCTTTGCGAGGATTCCACGAGTTGTTCGGTTCTAACGAGCTTCAGATCCTGTCAGTCGGAACGCAGTTGTTCACGGGAGTTCTTATTCGTAATAAGCTTGGCGTTTGCCGGTCGGAGAGGAAGTAGACGGCACGCAGTGAGACGAGATACCGAGGAAAGTGGTTCTCCTACCGAGCCGGAATCGGCTCAGCCAACTGACTAGGTTTGGAAGAGACAGGGATTGAATACATTTCAAATACTATTCCCCTCTTTGGCTATTACTCTGGATTCCGGTGTTCCTTCTCCGCTCGTACGGCTCCTACTCTGGCTGCCGACGAGGAAGGCATAAACTGGATTGCCGGTTGACGTCCTTGATTCAGGTCGTCCATGAGCCCGTGCTAAACTGAGTCCTCATATGCGACGGATCCGTTCATTGGTGTGATTCAAGTCTGGACCGGGGCGGGACGAAAACCCCGCGCTGCCGAAAAACAAAAAAAACAAGATCTTGGGCGGAAACTCACCGGCTTTCACCTTCAAAGGTGGACTGATGATGGTCCCGACAGAATTCGATGCCTTGCATCTGTACGTTGTGTCGTGAACATCACGGCGGAAATCTTCAGAGCGGAAGGGAACGAATACCAGACTTCCGTCATATCGATCGTGAACCAAATGGCTCACGTCGGACCGGACCTGAAATTAAAAAGGATCGCGCGTGAGTGGCCTCTCGTATCATATGCTCGAGTCGGACGCGAAGTTCTCGCCGAACGCAGAGCATTGTTCCCGAATTCCGCTGACTCAAAATATTGTGTTCACAGGTTCCAATATCCTTGGAGTTCTGCGCGCGGGAACAATATGGGACGCTCGTACATCAAGTTAATTCCCACTCTGCCACGTCGTCGTCTTATGGCGCTATCGATGCGGCGCGCTGCCGGAAAGAGACTGAGAGTGAGGAAAAAAGCGTAAAAGCATGCGTCCGTCGCCGCCGTTTTTTCCCTCTCCTCTGCTTTTTTCTTTAATGCAACTTCTTGCTCGCTCGCTTGCCAGCTAGCTGGTGGCGGGCTGTCCTGCCTGTCCTCGTACCTGATCTCCGATCTCGGTGATCCATCTGACCGTCGGTAAGGGGTCGCCCTCAGCTGCGCAGTCGATAGTGGCTCTCCAGACGAGTTGGAGAAGCTCACGCTCGAAGGCGGGGTTCGACTGAAACGAGGTCCGCGCGGAGTGTCGCTGCCTGCAAAAGTTGAAGCTTGATAAGTTTTGAGATTTTCCTCTCCGATGCCTCGCTGTTGTCTCCTCTGCGGTCGCTCCACGAAAGCGGTTCAATGGTTTCCCAGAATTCCTAGGGAGTCAATCTTTAACAATCGCACGGACAAAAAGTCACCTCATCGAATCTAGATTGCAGGAAGAAATCTGCCCGAAAATGACAGGTTCCCGCCTGCAATCGTTTCGGCCTCGATCGAAGTGAGTCCTGGTATCAATCTGAAGAGCATTAGCGTCTGCAACAATGTCAACGCAGCTTATATCTGCGACATCGGTCGAACCGAGCCCAGACTCTCTCAGATCCCCGAATCTTCGTAATCCTCTTAGAAGCATTCAAAGTCAAACGAACACCGCGAGTGCCCGCCGCGTTCCCTCATACATCCATCCACGATACCGAACGACAGCGTTTTCTCTTTTTCCGAGCGCGGGAAATTCAAAGCAGACGAAACTCTACGTGGTTGTTCGGCTGACTGATTCTGAGTGAGATGTTAGATACCGAAATGTGATTCCTCGTTTGGCCCCATCGAGGCGGTGACTTTTTGCTCGCGATGGGTCCAACGATGTGACTGATCCTTAGCCGACACATTGCCGTTCGGGCTGGTTGCAATTCTCGAGGGAGCTAACCCCGAATTTTTTCTTTACCCACGCTCTTGGCGTGCTTCCTTAGTGACATTTATCCGTTGCATTCCCGCTAAAAGATTCCGGTCTAATGTGCTGTGAACACGGCGGAGTGGCCTCGGTAGGCACATATATAAAAACCCAATGACCTGATGAAATCTGACTCCCTGCGGAACCACCAGTTACCTGGTTACGGCATACACCTTTCTGAACACGGTCTGATACAACGGACCTCTTGTAAAACGCCGCCGTCGAGCGAGGAACTCGAGGGGGTGGAAATTTTTGAGATGGGAAGGAGACCGCGGCTGACTGCTCTGCTACAATAAGATACATCGCGGTTCCCCGCCAGA
The DNA here is from genome assembly GCA_037576195.1 of Phytoseiulus persimilis. NCBI lineage: Eukaryota > Metazoa > Arthropoda > Arachnida > Mesostigmata > Phytoseiidae > Phytoseiulus > Phytoseiulus persimilis. Next base: position 6,308,152 of record CM075104.1, read on the forward strand.
CGAACCGAGCGAGCAAGCAACGTAGGTACCAACGGAGCTCATCTGTCGGAATTGTTATTGCCCTGCTCTATCACCGGATCTTTTTCCTCTCGTCTTCCTGCTGTTCTCCGAGTACTCCTCGACCAACCGTAGTAACCTTCATAGCGAAAAACTTCTTCAGAGTTGGGTTACAGTCTGAAAACTGTGCCTCAGAGGCCACACTTTTTAGCACTGTCTTGGAGCACCCGAGCTTGCCGGACTCCTTTAACACTCCAACGTCTCACGTCGAATGTTCGAGAGAGAAACATACTGATCTTTAAGTCCGCTCGGAACTCAGCGGTTGGAGACAATAAAGCTGTCGGAAAACACCCTCAACGGTGTCGCCGATGTTTCGCAACACCCGACCCGCGTGCTGTCGCGTACCGTGCGTCGAAGGAACAATTCAATTCTCACTCGTCATCCAACGAGCATTCGAACAGAAACCTGAGCAGGTACACGATTGTGAAATGCAGAGTCAGGACACTGCGAGCGTAGCGCGCAGTAGTTAGCCCGCAGTCTAAATAGAAGGAAAATGAACGGGGGCTCGGGGAGCGCGAGGATAAACACGAGCTGTGGAGCGCGTCCGTTGTGGCGGATTTTAAGTTTGTTTCCGGAGAGTTGAACGAGTAGCTGAGGTTCCAGCCGCGCTCGAAGCTGCATAGGACGGGGAGCAGCGGAAGAGAAAAGGAGCGAGGGAAAAGTACACGGAAAAGTAAGAGTGGTGGAGCGGAGGAGGTTTGTTGAGAAATAAAAATCTGCAGGAAGCAAGCAGCCAGCGCGCCGACCGGGCGCCCACCCGACCACCGAGCGACCGGAGGGGGCAACCGGTGAAGAAAAAAGAGCGTCTACGCAAGAAGGATCGGAAGAAAGGCAAAATATGCGGTTGGTTTGAAGCCAGGCATCCAACCAGTTCAGACCCGGCAGGAGGGCAGCCACCCTGCACAAGCTCCTCAACGAGGATTTCCATAAAGCGCAATATTTCAATGCAACTGCTCCGTTCGGACGGGCGCAACGCAAAGCAACGGAACGCTTGCAACACCATCCCGGCACCGCACAGGACTACGATTCCAGGACTTCCACCGCGGGCCTCGAGCGGGAGTCGACGCCACCCAAGGAGCGAATACGTACACCTCTGTCTGAACTCAGTTTTCACACGAGAACCGTCTCCCGCTCGACCGAGCTCCTGCTTTCCTCCAGCTCGACTCGTTTCCTGCGGGAATCGGGATTCTGCACATTTCGTTGTCGTCAATCGTGTTCGAAGATGAGACCGCGCTCGGCCCCGCACTAGGGGGATTCATCCACGAAGAATCAGAGTTCAGGTTGGCGATCCAGATCATTTTCAGCGATTCAGTCAAACCGGCGCATTTCAATGAGCCAGGAGAGTTGCGCGCGATCAGCATAGGAATCGGTCCGGAATCCCCGCAACTCGAAAGATGACAGATACCCGGAAATCGACCATTACGACAGAGGATGCATGCGTCAGTCACTCCCCCGAAAACCAGTTTCCCAACGCCCGGGTCCCCGCAACTCACTCAGTTTTGAACGCTGACTTACAACAGTGCTGCGTTGTTTGCGCTCTCTGTCTCTGTCAATCAGAGAGTCGGGTTTCGTTTGCCAGATCAATGCAGATGGATCAGGGCACTCGACAGCTTCGTCGCGTCGTCCCGGCAACGGCTCGGTCTCTGTTCTCGCACACTAATGGGGAGAACCGATCAGGAGAGGGATGGATTCATAGAACAAAAATCATGAGGAGCAAGTCTCACGATCGTGTCCGGGTTCGGGGTTGCGAGGTTTATCAGAGGGCCATTCGTTCCGCATATTCCAGACACAGGTGACGGTTCGGCTACTTTCTGCTTCCACTCCCCGCCGAATTTGGGGGTCGGTGATAGGGCTCTTTTCAATGAACTTCAGGATCGCGAAGTGAGCTTCGGGAATTGGGGCTTTCCGACTCGTGGCTTGGGTACCCGGTTCTGGGAATCTGCTCCCGGAAGACTGGGCCCTGAGCGTCAAAGCAAGCGATCTTAATTGGCAATCATCGGTAATAATCAGAGGACCTGCTGTTTCCGACCCCAGTTTTTTTTACCGAAGCGCACCTAAAAATGTGGTGACAAACGTGTCTCCGATGGGAGGGTGCGATGTATTATTTACCGTTACTCGCTCGCCTGCTTGCTGTGCTGCAGAATCGTTCAGCACCTTCTTAATGAAAGCAAGCTGGGGCTACCATTAGGAAGCTGCGGCGGTCGTAGCTTGAGTAACGGAGACCATTTCGTACGCACATCACTTCAAGCTCACACATGTCAACACAATAAGAAGAATACACGATCCACGCCCGTTCTGAGTGCGTTCTGCTCGGGCATGTTCCCCGCCGTAGATTTTGTCTCTTTTCGCCTCATACAGATGAGTTTACGGGGCCATCGAGAGTCGATACCGCTTCGTCGAGCCAGCTCCCGGTTCGGCAAATAGTTTCTCAGGGAAACCGCTCAGCTCAAAACGTTCCCCTCCGATTGAGACCGCGCGCTCTGAGTTCTGAGACTGGCGGTGGTCGGGGGGACATGTCGTAATTACGGATCCACTGAACAGGTTGGAGAGGACCCGTCTGGGGTCGGGCGGCAAATGAAATTATGCCACTCCATTTATAGATTTCCCTCGTCGCGCGCTGTCAGATTAAACAGTAATTATCTCTAACTGGAACCGCCGCTGCCGGTGGTGGAAGCGCGTTCCTTCGTCGGTTCCTCCGATTCCATCCGTCCGTCCGTCTGTGTGCGAACCTGGCTCACTGCGGCGGATCCGGCTTGTAAATTACTAAATCCACACCCAGAGAAGATAATGATCCACTGCGTCGGATTCTTCCGTCGAGAGCAAACGGGAGAGCGAGGGACTTGTAGGACGTGACCGTTCGATCCTCGCTGGCCCGACATCGGCTTAGAATCCGGGCGCGCGCGCACGGTGGGCTCTCCGGATCGGAGGCAAACTCGGCGTATGTTTCTTCTTGTTACGGAGTTGTCTCGCGACGTAGCTTGTAGTCTAAGACCTCTTTGTCTTCGAGTTCGTGCAGGCAGCTGCTGTTGTCATCGTAGTGGTGCCCCTCTTCACGGGGTCATTAAAACACTCGAATTAATTACGGCCACAGAGATCACAGCGTCGAGAGCCGGTCGCTCAAAGAAAGAACAAAATCCGACTCCAAGGTCTCAGCGAGAGGACCGCCCCGACGTCGTCGAGCGTCCGAACATTTGATTTGGATATTTTCTTTCTGCTTGTTTCGTCTTACTCCCCGTGCGCTCCTAACGATTTCCGATCGCTATTCGTTTTGCGCGATTATCATTCGTTGCGGCGATAGCGCCGAGTGAGGGCCTGCTCGGCTGGAATCTATTCCGAAGTCCCCTCTTCGTTCCCCTAAGGATTCCGAGTTTGAATCTAGTTCGATGGATGTTGCTGAAGTGCCACCCTCCACCGCGTGTCCCCTTCTAAGCTTTTGGCTCGTTTCGATTCCTCCAGGCTGATTCCTGCCCACCGCTTCTGATCACTGGCTCTGTGCGGTTCCGTGTCGTCCGTTAGATTCATCTTAGCTATCTTTTCAGTTTTTCACTCGCATTGGGGGAGTTCCGAAGAGCGGTGCGGACTTTCAATGTTCTTTTCAGCAGCTACCGCAAGTGGCATTGAAGCAGCAGAGGCTTCCCTTTTCGAAAAATATGAGAATCCCTCAACCTCCCAACAGCGACTGCAGCAACTTTGGGGAAGACGAGGATTCGTTGACGAGAATCTCCAAATTGCATACAATTTGTGCTAAAGAAGACTCTCGCCTCTCTAAGGGCTCTAGCCAGACTCCGTTCTCATCCGCTCTTTTCGCGCAGGTGCGCTCCTTGCCCCTTTCGGGCTCTTCTTTCATTTTTTTCTCCTCAACGTTCGGCCGAGCGGAGACCCGACTACATTTTCTTCGTTTTCATACGATTCTCGTGCGGGATGGTCCCGCTGTCTGATTTACAACTTTGGCATTAAATTCATGCTTGAAGTGAGTCAGCGTGTGAAAGTGCGTGTGAATGTCTCTGTACGTCTGCTGAACTCCGTGTCCGGGCAAATACTTCACGGAAGTCGTAGAGCGACCAACACCGCGGAAATAGGATTCCATTGGTTCCCCTCGGGTTACCGCGGCTGAACGTTCAAATACTAACTCTGGAACGAAAACTCAACTCCGAATGATGCCCCAATCGAAACCGCGCGCCATTTTATTTGAGTCCAACCGAGCCAGCCGAATCCAAAATTGAATCTCGCCGCGGGAACAGGGGGGACGAGCTTCTGTCGAACCAAAATGGCGAGGGGACACTTTTGGTTCGTTCGGCATTCCCCGACATCTATGGACATCGGAAAGCCGCGAAAGAAATGGAAGATGAAATGAGGAGGGAGGCGAGACGACGGAGATCAAAGGCGACGTCGATTAATCGTTCACACCTGCTTCCTTTATCCTCGATGAAGGAGCATAGGTCTTGTGGGGTGTGATGATCACGGACGACGACTATGTCGTCGACAACGTCTCCCCCGATGCTTGGTGACAGCGGGCTGGCCGGAAAGTGGGTCGAATCGTCGGCAGCATTATTAGAATAGAAGAGGAGAATGAGTGGCTGATTAAATTTTTCGGATTCCATTTCCCTCTTCCGAGGATCGCTGCTGGTCGTCATCCCGCACTCGGCGGCCCCGTGCTCGCTGAGTGAGTGAATGGCGAGTCGACCCGAGTAGGTTCGCCGTGAATCGCGCGGACGATAGCTCGAGTCGAGCTCCGACCGAATGGATCCAGGCAACAGTTCGCGCATGCGGACACCCGAGATCGTTGATTGGGACGGCTGGTCAGTACACTGACTCCACTCCGGATCGGCATTCCCTGCTATGGCCCTCGGTATTCAACTGCGGATCGGTTCCACGAGCGACAGCACCAATTCGATGGAGGAGGTTTCTTCAGATCCTGAGGAAATCCAGACCCAGGGCTTCAATCGAGTTCCGACACGATTTCCTCAATCCCTGGAGCAGGTTCTCGGTTGTCTGGGCTCTGAAGGACTCGAGGAGGATTTCCGAAGGACAACTCTTCCACCAATCGCGAGGTCTGAGCTCCTTGACTGGCAGCATGCGAAGTGCGCCCGTGCCTCCGCAACGGTCAGTCACTCAGCGCGTGGTCCGGTCGGTTGGTTCCTATTCAGACAGAGTTTCATCCGGCTCTGCACGACCCAAGTCGCATATTTACATACAGATTAGCACAATGTGCGACACGACGCCATAAGATCACTGACTCGGCTGTCGCTCGTTCGCTCGCCTACTAATGCACTGAGCGCTGCTGCGTGCGCAGTTCAAAGCCTCTAGACAACTCTGGCAGATCGCGACCCAGCACTCCAAACCTTCGTCCGTCCATCCCCCACTCGTGGGCTGAGGGCCTCAAGATAGTTCCACAAACAACTCGCTCGGTTTTCCGCCCCTAGTGCCCCCTCCCCTCCCCCACAGTGCTCATTCTCCTGTAACCTTTCGCGTGGAGCATTCAGTAGCAGTGGCAGCAGCACCAGCAGGGTAGCTCCCATCACCTCGCAAGCGCGACCAAGAACAACGAGATAGGTGTTGAGGCTTGTTTTTTCCTACTGTTTTTGTGCTTCTATGTCAACTTTGCACTGTTTTGCTGCTCTATCCGTTTGCGACAAGCAGTCTTGAAAGCCGCCGCCGCCTCCACTGTCAACAGCAACAACAACATCGTCAGAGGCAGCCACACAAGAGTAGACGGGACGATCGTGTTCCGGAAGGCCTCGCCATAGTCATCAGCATTAACACGAGCGGCGCACATCAACTCCTACGCGACAAATACTCCCTTTACCCAGCAGAGCGCTCTGTTCTCCTCCCGGTTTCCTTCTGAGCCAGCCCCTCCGAAGCCCCTGGAGCAGTCATCACACGAGCGCTAACCCCAGACTGAGCATTACCGGAGAATGGGGGAATGGATGGATGGATGGATCGCGGACGGACGGGCGGGCGGGCTGACCGACCCAGCGCACGAGGGACACTAAGAAATAGTTATTCTGGCTCCACAACTAGCGCTAAAAGCTTGTTCTCGGTTTGGTTCATGAACAACGCGCCCGCGGGCCCGCGATGGATACAACATGCATATTGCATGAACATACATTGTTCTCCAGCCGAGCGCGTTCCGAGCGAGCGGTTGTTCCAAATTGCAGGGAGAGCCTGACCGGCGGCAACGGACAAAACAGCTCGCCCCGTAGTTTACGAGTGACAGTTTACAAACTCGGCAGAAATGCTAATCGCAGAGCGGATTTTCCGCCAGCGCTCGATCTGAGAACGGTAGGAGATACCGCACGAGCAGCAGAGATCACTCCACCGACATGAGACCCCGCGTGCGCCCGGTTCGCGCGGAGTTATTAGCTCGATATTCAAGCGTTCCGCTGCTGCCCGTCGGGCAAGTTCGCAAACGTGAGTAAAACGAGTCCGTCGAGGGGGGAGGTCAGAAGGACGTAGAGGCGACTCCCAGAGACGTTCGAGGGATTAGAAATTGAGGGAGGCCGGAGCAGCGGTGGTTCGCGGCTCCTCGTCCTGATAATTATGCCCGTTCGTAGTCTATGATAGCGGTATATATTAACCCCGGAGCCTGGCCAGTGCCATGCGATTCCTTCGCTTTCTCTTCCTCTCCATCTCGGACGGCGCGCCGGTGTTCCCCGCTCGTCTTTCGCTCAATCGGATACTACAACGCACGGATTCCTGGATCGGACAGTGGCAGTCCCGCGCGTTCGTTGTGATGATGGCGTCCAGTCGGATCCTTGGAATAATTCAGCTCCTTCTTGGAGAGAATAAGCAGTGTTTAAATTTTTATTGAAGTATCATTAGCGTACCCTCACTGGCCATTTGTGGGCACTCCTCTCCTCGCTCAGTCGCTTTGACACGTTGAGCGTCTTCTGGGATCGCACCCTTCTCCCGCACTTTCCTCCGCCTCGAGCATTACACGCCCGCTTTTGAGTTTGGTTGATTGCCGGCTGAGAACACCGGAGCTTGAAAACCCACCCCGAAGAGAGGAGTCTGCTGCGTCGAACCCACCCCACCGGTCGTCCCACGCACTCGCCCACCATATCATCGGCATCATCACCTGACAGACGTCTCATTTTCTCCATTAGGCGTTAGTTCTCCGGGATCTCGTTCCTCTCGCAATCAGCGCAGAATGTTCCTCGACGTCGGTGCTCCCTCCGCGCGTTCCACAACACGAATAAGTCGATTCGAACGCGACTCGCGAGGACGGATGCGTTTGCTATGTTTTCTCGCGAAAACCGCTAGACTTCCCGCTGTGCTCGCTGAATCCGCAGCAGAATATTGACAGAAAATCGGGAACTTGGCGGAACAGGAAAAGAATCAACCGGCACACGATACTCGTCAAAGGAATCTCAACCGAAGTGTACGGCCGGGAGTCGCATTTCTTCACGTTCAGGTGAACTCGGTGATGGGTCGCTGACAGCTTGGCAACCACGTTGGCACTATCTCCCGAACAGTCCCGGGATCGCTGCAGCCGTTCCCCCGCTCGTGGAGGGGAGCTGCTTGTTTTCAAAGCGGAGTAACCAGCTCGGCTCAAGCCCGTTGGAAAAGGGGTCTTGCCGGTCCACGGGCTGACTCGATAGCTGGCTCAATCGCGCGGAGGCCGCCCCGGTCGGTTCTCTCTGTTTTTCTGCCCTCGTTTCGCGTCCCGACGGAAAATGACTATCTCTGATTGAGAAACGCACCGATGCAAGCGTCGTAGCGATTGGCTCTTCGCCCCTGGGACAAGACAAATATTCATCGGGAGTCCGAACGCCGGGAGTTTTCCTCTGTCTGTTCGAATCTCGCGGGGAGCATTTCATCAGGTGATATCTATACGCGCAAGCCATCGCAAGGAATCCGTAAAAGCGGAGAGCCAGGATCGGTCGGAGGAGGAATCGCGAGAGAACTCGACGAGCGGAAGACAGAACAGCGGGGCTGGTGGAGTTGGAGCGGAACATCTGGAAAACGCCACAGAACGCCTTCCGGGTGATTCCGCCGGCCGGAAATTTGCTCCGACTCGACGACGGCCACACTCGTCAGGACCGGGAGCCAGATGGGAAACCTCACCGATGAGGCGAAGGAGGACAGCTCAGGAGATCGACTGGGAGCACAGGAAAGGCGTCGAGCAGGAGGGAGGAGCAGAGGAGAAAACGCGGGAGCTTGAGATGCCTCGGCAATATCATGCAGATTCGTGCTTCAGCTGACCCCATCATCAGGACAGCAGCTTCTTGGTCTTGTTCAACGTTCTTAATTCAATCTTATTAATTTTGCTAGCCACGACGACATCGTTTTTTTTTTTCTCGCTTAAACTCTTCTCCTTGGAAGCAGGCCGCGCCAAGCCTTTAAACACGCTGGTCACCCGTTTTTTTCTTTGCTCCTCCAATCCCTCCCTCTTCCTTCGGCTCTTCTTGTTCAAAAGCCAAAATCGCCGCTGCCAGCCTTAATTTCGAATGGAACAAAGCTCATGTCAGAATTCGGACAGGCCACTGCCGCCGCCGAGACCACGCCCACGACGTTCAGACAGCGACCAGGGCATTTATGGCATGCATGGTCCACATGATCGCAGACACTCGAGGTTTTTCGCGCATCCGTTCGAGGCCTCACGGTATCGCCGGGGCTCTCGGTGGATCGGTTCCGGTGAGGAGAGGGGCGAATCCATTTTTTTTGACAGGGTCAGAACGGCTTCCCGGAACCGAGTTTGTAGCCATCGGCTATCCGATCGCGGAGCGAGCATCACATGAAGGCACGCTCCGCGGCGACTATTGTTCAATTTGGCATTTTTCCTCCCACCCGAAGAATGATTCGTCCTCGCATCGTTTTCGGAAAGCTTTGCATCAGTTATAAAACCAGAGGATGGAGGAGGGGGGGGGGGGGGGGGGGCATCTCCTCCCGTGTCTCTCCTTTTTAATCTTGCTTTCTATTCAGATACTCGATTTTCGAGCGCTGCCGCCGCTGTCTACGCACTCCTCCTGAAACTTCGTCGTGCGCCGCGGAGGCAAGTCGGCGCTCGATTTTATGATGTTTTTAAGGGAACGCAAAAATTTCCCCGCGCTTTCGAACCGAACAACCGGAAGAGATATCGCCACGCTTCCTCCTTGGGTTTCGGGTGGTTCCCAGAGAGCCGCTCCAGCCTCGCTCTGCCGGCGGGCTCTTCCAGGATTCCGAACGAGAGGAGCTGTGTAGTTGAGACAAGCTTGTTGTTGTAGCTGTTGTGGGAAAAAGCAACCGAAGATGGAAAAAGTCGGGGGAAAGCTAGGGAGAAAGGAAGTGGAGGCCGTTGCCGAGAGAGGGGGAGCAAGTGTTATGGAGTAGCTCGAGAGGAAGGTCAAACAGGGCCCGTCGTTATCAGACATACGTGTGGTGACAACTTCATCCAGAACAGTGTCCCAACAAGGATAAAAGCTGGGGAATAACTCGCAGGCCGCTCCATCTCTCTCTGTCGGAGGGGGCTGGGGCACTAAACGATAATCATCATCGATGACAACCATACTCTGACGTCCGAAGTCGAACGATGCTGTCTATGGATACTTTTCAAAGGAAACAGATCCCCCCTCCGAGCCGTGTGAGGATTCACTATCAAGGAACTACGATCATGTTACTAGAGTGATAATGATGTTTATAGCACGCGACGTGAACTTTTCCCGGATCGCCGGAATACGGAGAGCCTTTTGTTTGCTTCACAAATAACGAGGGGAAAAGTTTTCTGAGCGCTGTTGAGAATTGAACGATGTGCGCCGAGATAGCCCCTGATCGTTCCGTCACCTGGCTCTCCTGACTCTTCGCAAACTCTCCAGACATCGCCTCTGTGCGTCTTTCTATGCTCTGAGGGTGTCCGTTTCTCCGCTTTCGGTCTCAAGGACTCGCTTTCTGACGGATCTCTCGGTGAAACCCTCCGACCGATGTTCCTGGAGACAACCCCGAGATTCGGACAAGTTGTTCCCGGGATCCGGGAGGGAGAGTGCGGAAGAAAATGTGGCGTTAGAGCTCTCGTCTCGCAGCTGCGATCAACTACCTGAGACAAGTTGAGAGCGCTGACGCCGGTTCCATGAGAGAGGAAAGCCGAAGTAGTGGAGCTGTGATCCGCCGGATGCCCTGAGGTATTGGTCCGATTGCAGTGAAAAGATGCTGCGAGGGGGGAATGGGCACCCAACGTCGCGCTACCAAAAATAGGTCCAACGTCTCGGCTTTCGTCGCCACTACGGAACAGACGTCGAGGCTCGAGAGAGAAAGGGAGTTCGAGGAGAGTCGAGAAAAGGATGGGATGGATCGGTTCGGGTCTTCATGGTTCGGACGCCTTCGAACGGGACCCCCGCAGCTCCGCTCAGCCGAGCTGCTTGTCGTTCCTCACACCGGCAAACGAAGAAGCCGGACGGAGAAGCGCGAAGGAATGAAGGCGCTCTGAAACCTGACCCGAATGAACCTGCGAGAGTGTCATGATGTTGACAAGGAGCGATTACAGACAGAGGACATTAATGTGCAAATTAGCCGGCCGCGCAAGGCAACCGGCCCGACCGGTGCTCGCCTCCCCGGCTCGGCTTCCTTCTTGTGCGAGCAGTATTTCCGATAATGCTCCATCTGCTGGCCTCCGCATCGCCTGTGCTCCCCAGGCAGCCGCAGCAGCGCTGGCGTCGATGACGTCACAATGGTTGCGTCCCCTTTTGTTCGAAGTGCGAAGGAATTTCGCAAAAGTAACGCCCGTGTCTTCCTCTGATCAATCTTGTCAGACCGAGCGCATGACGCATGGAGCGAGCCAGGGACACAGAGCACCGACTCGAACGAAGCCTGATGTTGGCAATGTAAAAACTTCCCAGTCGAGCGGGTTCTCCGATTTGGTTTTCGCTGGAGCGATGGCCACACTCTGCCGGCAGTTTGATACGTTTGTCGAATCGTCGGTGCTCTACCCGGAACAAAAACGGCCGACGTTCAATGCAGCCGTGAGTTTCATTTTTGTCAGCGTTGCACCCCCCGCTCCCCTCCCCCTCAACCGAGGAGGAAGGTCGCCGAGGCGATTCACGATATACAAGATCTCGTCAGTACGGAAGGGACGAAATGTGGTTCAGGACTACAGAGGGGCCGCACGTTTGAGCCGAATCCTGCTGAGGGCCACTGTCATCAGCGCAAACTCGGCGCAGACCCGCCGGGTTCCAGGGCGCTGCAGAAGCCGTCCGGAACGGTCGGCTGTCCTCGGGCCGAGCCCGAGGTCTCTCCTGGCGCTGACAGGAGGGTGACGGAATAACCTTCGCACTTAATTAATAGATGAGCGATCTCTCAAAAAATACTTAAGAGGTTGGCAATTTTTAGTTCTTGCTCTGCTGAACCGAGCTAATGATAAAGTTTGTCCTTCACCGGGAGAAAGCTGTTCGCTCGCCCGCTGGCCCGACTGCCGGGGTCCCCGCCTGCCGCCGCTCCCTGTCTACCTTCTTCCTGTCGAACGTCCTTCCCACCGTCAGTTCGCTCGCTCGCTCATCTCCGTCCCCTCGCGCAGAGGCTTCAGGGACAGGCTAAAAAGTACAGCGTCTCTCTCGAGAACCGAATTCCACCCTCGCCCCGCATAAGAACTCCTGCCGAGCCTCGTTTTCAGCACCCCGTGAAGCGGAGCGATTCAGAAATTTCTAGTTACGATCACAAAAAGTACAGATTCGACAAGAGCCGCTTCAGCAACAAATTCCCATCCCTGGGAAATCGTTCGCGCACTCTGAAACCGGAGTCTGGAACCTCCGGAGCTCGGTTCGAGGGGATGTTCAGCGGAGGAATCCCTCAATCCTCTGACTTTGTGTGAGAGCTAAGACCTGCATGGGGGGAGCGAACGATTCCCGGCGAACTTCGATGTGAGATCCCCTTCGCGCGAGAGAGGAAGGATGATCTTGCGCGAAAACAGTCACCGCACGGACTAACCGGCTCGGCGAGCTTGCGACGGACCCACCAACGAGGGCAAATATGTGAGTCGGGATAAGCCGGGTCCGGTGAACGCTCTGATGGCTCCCTGAGGCCTCTCGATTAGACGCTTTTTGGATTCGTCCCTGAACTCCACTTCGAACGGATGCACTCTTCTCTTCGACTGGCTCGGCAGAAGACTCTCAAATCAACACAAACTTGGTGATAATGGTTTTGGAATGAATTCCTCTTCTGTCCGTCTCGATTCTGGGAATCTCTTCCTCCAGGAGGGGTGTTCCTCATCTCCCGCCGTTCGAAGCCTTGCGTTCGCTCCGCGGAGTGCTGAATGCTTTTCCCGTTCGCTCGGGCAGCGAGGAACCAGTGATAAAGGAGCTCCCAGCGGACTGTCCTGAGAGGATAGGTGTGAGAACGCGTTTCGAAGACACGGACGCGATCTTTCCGCAGCGGAATTCCATCTCCACCGAGTCTGCGGAGTCTTTCCTCGCCGTATTGCCCAGCTTACCACCAGGCTAGCTAAGACCGGAGGGAACAAATCGTCCGAACGGTGGAGGGTGACGAGGAAAAGGAAAAAAAACGCAGCCTCCCTCCTCGAACGCCACAATATCTGTCTTGAGCATCGCGACAACGTTCCTCTCGGAAGCGAGTGCAGCTGTCACTTTCAAATTGCCCGCGGGCGAGCGAGCGAACGAGCGAGTGAGTGCGTGCGCCTGCAGGTGCTAATTGTCTTCAATGTCGAATGTTCGTTTCGTTAGACGACGGAGAAGAAGGCGATCCTCGTCGTCATCGTACTCTCTGCTCCGTTCTCATGTAAATGTGAGTCTTGCTTTGCATCACAAAGCTAACGAAACGGCCGAACGACCGACTGACGGCATGACGACACTGTCATGCATTGAAACTGACGTTGCTTCCCGACGGAGATTAGCCTGCTCGCCTCCGTGTCGGCCGCTGGTTCCACGTTAGTTAGTGAGTCAATCGGTCGATCAGTCGATCGGCTCAGCAGCCGTTTTCAAAAGAACCCCATTAATACCGTTTGGGCGCCGTTGGTCTCTCGGCATCGTGTTGTTAGCGAGGCCACTTCGTTTGTGTTTTTTGTTCCTAAGCATAGCGCCCGCCGATTCAACCGGTCGACTTTGCAGGCGGGTCTCGCGCATGGGGACTCGGAGTCGAGATTCCGTCCTCCCGCTCCCGGTACATGCGGCGAATTCGGAATCTTCTAAAAAGTATATCATCTCGAAGAAGTGTCTCCAACTAGCCACAACTCAGTTCCTCTCCGCTCCCCTCGAGTCGACTGGGACTCAATGGAAACCTGTTGTCAAAATACCGAGATGAGCAAATTAGAAAGTAATGGCTGACGACCGCCACCAACCGTAGCGGCATTGATCGGGCCACGCTCTGCTCCCTCGGTGACGTCTGGACCGCTCCCGGAACGAAGTAGAAAACTCAGAGGAACTGGAGGGAGGCATTCGAGGTCGTTAGTTGTGAGGCAACCACTCGGTTGAAGTCGCCTTAGCAACTTTCAACTGTCATCGAATGGGAGCGAAGAACAGGACAGGCACCGAGTTCAAGGAATAAGTTCGCTCACTGCTGAGCCAGGTCCGTCCGAAACTGGCTGGAACGAAGGATAAGCAAGATGGCGGCACAAAGTGGCAGTTAAACGTTTCCGGTCAGGGATATTCCTTCCCGGATTCCTCACTGTTTATCTCGGAGCCGGATCCTCTGTTCCAGAACCGGCTCTTCCTTTAATGCGATCGGGTTCCTGGAGTGAGTGGCCATGGGCCTCTCTGGCCAACGTGCTAAAGAAACCGCAAGCCAGAGTCTCTGAGTGAGACAGGAAGTGCGACTTGAAACGCGTGCTGTGAGTGGAGATGCCGAGGATGGGGCTGCTGACGTCAGACAATGCTGAGTTACACGACAGAAAACGATCGCAACCGTCGAAGAGGGAAAAACTGAGCAGAGTCGGATTCAGGAGGAAGAAGTTCGCTGAACATAAGAAGACACTTAAGGCACTTCTGCCACGCCCGCCACTTGCTAGCCCAGTCGGCTGATGACTAAGTCGAACCGGAGCAATTACTCTTCACAATAAATCGGACAATTAAACTTGGTTCGCTTTTTCTGCCCCACCAGTGGGGGAGGGGGTCTGCCACGGTTGGGCCAAAGAGGCTTGAAACTGTTTGGCAAAGCGATGGGCCCAGAGGGGGTCGGAAGCAAGGGGGGGGGGAGCAAGGAAACGAGAAAAAGAGCAGAAAAGAGGGGCGCGCTGTAGGATGGGCCGCAAACCGGATGGAGAAGAGGAGACGATGACAGAGGAGTAATTACCCAATCTTCAGTTAGCCGCAAGTGAAGAACAGGCTCTCACCGAGTCCCAACTCGCTTCAGTCAGAGTGAGGGCTCTTGAAGCAACTTCCAAACTCCCGAACGGGACCAACTTTGATTTTAAGCCAACGAGCCGTGGCCCTCCCGCTAACTGTCTGGCTATCCAGCTAAATGCTCAACAGAGGCGACGACACCAGCCGCCCGAACACCGCAGCCCTCTCCGCAGTTTTTCCTCCTCCCCCGCATGCGTTGAGTGCTTCGCAATTCGTTGGTTTAGTTAGCGGGAACCAGCAGCTCCCACAAATGACAAATTACGACACTTCCCAACTCGGATCTCCGATCCCCACTAAATGCCCCAGCAGCCGACCTCTTATCGCCGTCACTCCCTCCTGGATCCTCCTGCGGCTCACTGGTTGACTGACTAGCTCGATCGCTTAGTGGGAGCCTTTTTGTTCCGGACGAGGCATTGGGACACCGCTAATATCACCCGTGGGTATACTTGGATTGCAAACTTGATTTACATTCGATTATCGACGGGAATAATTTTACACGCTCAGCTGCTCGCTCGCTCTCCAGCTAATTAGATAACAGCTCCGCCTGAGCTGGATTGTCACTCGAGTCGCAAGAGCCCGGCTCCCGTGCCCCTGAACGTCGACGTTCCCGGGCTTCCGCTCTGTAACAAAATGTTACGCCCGATGACACTTCGATGACACTAGCTCCCCGTGACAGGTCTTCGGCAATGACTCCTTATCCAGAAAAGCTCCGCCAGCAAAGGGTGTCCTGAGAGACCGATGCCCGCAAACACAGCGGAAACATCCGTCGACGGGATTTTAGGCTTTATCGATCATCCGCCAAAAGGTCGTCTTGGTGGTTCTGCAGCGGCTTGGTTAGAGGCTCGTTCCAACGGACGTTGTTGCCAGCTGGCTGGCTGGCCGCTTCAATGCCGATCTCCCGAGGGAAATGAACGGTCGGCGAGAAGGTTGAACTTTGATCGTGGTTCTATTCCGCTATTCTACGAACGAAGCCGGCAAACAAGCAGAAACTTCTTTCGCACGGAGGCGTTCGCACACTTCACCAGCTCCGAGGGACAGATGGATGGGTTGTGAGGATGGATGGATGAATTGACGAATAAGTGGATAGGAAGTTGATGAGGGAAGAGCGGGAGGAGGGCAGTATGCCAGCGGGAAGTATGCCGTCAGACTACGTCTCCATATCCTTGAGGGTAGACCATCAACGCTAACGCCATTACTTCAACGCCAGTATTGCGACGGCTGGAGCGACGCGGCGGCGGCCGCCGCCGCAACCAGACGCGATCTTAAGTCTTCCCTGATGAGGCCCCAGGGAACGACATGCTAGCCCCGAACGGGTGCGCAACCGCCGCCGCCGACCTCAAATGGATCCAAATGAAGGTCCGACTGGTCTGCCGTTGAGAACGTTGCTCGCTCACCCACCCACCCACCCATTCATCCATCCACCGCCGGCACCGCATGCCTAGATACGAAGGGATAAACGACCGCGCACGAAGCCAACAATGATTCGCTCGCGCCGGACGATAAGCTTCATCGACTTCTGCTCTCCCAACGTGGATCGACTGCGATTGCACGAGTTAACACAAGTCGAATCTCTCTGTCCCTGATTGGTCCCAAGTTCCCGTGGGCTTCCTCGAATACCTTGGAGCCCTGGTGTCGACACCGCAAAGGAGCGGCTGAAATCACGTTTCCCCTCGTTCGGTGCCGAAACGTCCCAAATCGATTGTAGGCCGTCCAAACAAGTCCAACGGAGCATATCCGGTTGCTTTACCTCGCTACCTTCCTTCATAAATTGAAATCTCGACCATCACATGGCGATTCCCGCATTGGAGCTTCGAAAATTCGACTGTGTTCTCAGCTGCCACCGGCTCCCTGAGAACCGCTCGGATTTTCGACAGAAGTTCACCGGATGCCTCACGGGCACGCTCTCGCATTGGTTGCCAAATGTCAGACTCGGGTTCTACGAAGATTCAGCGCCGAATGAGTCCCTATTAGTCGTGCAACTGCGAGGCGAATGACACGTATCGTGCATTAGAGGCCACGCGGCCCACCTCGACAATACGAAACGATCCGAGATAGGTTGTCACCATCTCCGCTTGCGTTGTTCACAGCGCTTCCCGCTCAGAGTTACGTCGTGCGAAATCGACACCTGCTGGCCCCGATGTTGTTCTGGAAGCTGGGGGCGCTACCTTGCGCTCGAATCGTCGAAGGCGCCGGACCACCGATTCGCGCGAAAAAGAAGACTTCGAGCTTGGAGATCCAATCCTACAAACTTCCCGTGTCTTCTTGAGTCTTCAATCTTTTTCCAGGATCGGAAACGGCCGGCACCGACGGTGTGTTCCGTTACGACAACATTAGGGCTGCGTGCGATCCGCAGTGTATGTAACCAGGGAGCTCGACAGCGCCTTGAGAATTTTCTAATCATTCCGCGATCCACCACTACGTTGGAAAGTTCTCCGGAGTAACTCCTTTTTTTTCCTTGTGTTCCACGGGCTTCATCCGGTGAGCAAACGCACGCTTCCGGACACGGGATCCGCCTCGGTCGTGTCTTCAACTCGGTTGGAACTCAACTTCGAAACACAGTCGTAAGGGAGGAAACGTAAGTTTTAATTCAGTTGAGCTGCCGTCTCGTTGTTCAAAGAACGGCAGTCGTAATATCTATGTTCCCTGCTCGTTCTCTCAACTCAAGTAAATGGCCGCGAGGTCTACCCCTGTTCTCATGGATAGAGAGTTGGTGAGTGCTTTGCAGAAGGACGAGCCATAAAGTCGTTCCCATGGAAACGCCGAAACTTCGTCCGAGCAGCGCTTGCGGTGTCCGACGACGTACAGACGGAGGAAACCGACATTCGTACGGTGTCTGCCTCAACGAAGTGTGGGAACACGCACGGACAGAAGAAGCAACGGATGTACGGACGAGCAGAAGACGTCTTCGCGTTCCCTTCTGTGTCGTCTCGGTTCGGTCTCGGCGTGTTTTCGGGCACGTTCGAGAGAGCACGTCCACGCCGAGTCCTGTTGAGTCCTGGCCACGATCTCAATCAATGACAAGACGGCAACGACGACGATGATGAGAGGAAATAAAACGAAGAAGTAAAAGATGGAAGGAGACGGGAACCATGACGAACCGTCGTCTACGCGTGAAAGTTACTCTGCTCGGCTCGGTGACGGGAGTCCGGAACCGACCCGACTGCCGCCAATTTCAGGTCGGATCCGAGTCGATGCCGGGAATAAACAAGAGAGAAATAAAGCCAAAGTTCAAATGAGAATATCATGGCCGTGTTTGACCAGCAGCTCAGTGAATGTATGCAGTCCTGCTTCCCGGCTCCGGCATGGTTCAGTTGGGATCCGAGCTGTTCAATGGTCAAGCAATGATTTCGGAGGCGGCACCCGTTTCCAGGATGATTCCGTCGAGAGGAGGTCCGATCCCAGGGAGGCAGTGGAGCAATGTGAACCTTCCGCGAAGTTTGCGTCGAGAGCTTCCAAGAGTTTTGCGAAAGGCTTAGATCTCGGAGAGGAGGAACAGCCAAATCCTCCGGTAGTCTGTCCATAACCTCGATATGACTTCTCCGGGAAGCAGCGCTGTTGCGGAAAAGATCGCAGCTGCTCATATTGCCGAGGGAGGTGCGAGCGAACCATTCAATCAGGACGGCAGAAGCAATCCACTGAACTTTGCAATGAACGAGAGCGAGAATTCGGAACAGCGTATGCGCGTGCAGCTAGCAAGCCATTCCAAACGTCTGGTGACGTTAAACCCAATGAAGAGCAAACGCCAAGTTTGAAAATCAAATTAGAAAATTCTCCGTCTCCCTCCTCCTGCGAGCTCTGATGTCTGCCGAGCCGCCCCCTCGTCCGCTTCCAGTTGCCTGTCCGATGGCTGCAATCCATCCCGTTTCGGCTACGATTCCCCGCCTCCCCCACTCTTATCCCTCCAATGAGTACCTCAAGTCCCTTGGAGCCTCCCTACCTCGTCGTCGTCGTTGCCGCCGCTGTCGACGTGTGCGTTAAGGGAACTAAAACTACGAGCGCTGTACACACTAACGGCAGTACGAATGCGTCGGAATTTGAATGATTTTTTCTCGGAGCCGAGGGAAAAACGACAGCACGACCGACGTAGACGGCAACGGGAAGGGAGAGCGACTGTGTGCGCTGAAGAACGGGCAGGCTCTCCGTTGATTCAACTCCATCATTACCGATGACAACGGCGGCGACAGCAACAACGACTACCTTCGCGAGCGGATTTTTACTCCAAACCGAGAGAAGAAAGAGAATCGGGGCGATGGCAGGAGACCGGGAAAACTTGGCGCATCATCAAGAGCACCAGCGCTCGGGCGAGGACTCGGCGGCGACGACGACAGCGTTTTGTGTCTCCCGTCCCTATGTCGAGTCGTTTCCCACTCTTCCGTTCGTCGATGGCGAGGAACAAGTGAAGCAGAAAAATTAATTCCCTCCTCAACCACCTCTCGGTACGCAGCGGCAGCTTCGAACATCTGCTTTCCGACAGAAGCCGCTGCGACCACCGCTGTTGTTCAAGATCATCGGTCGGATGTGGCATTCCACGTTCCGTTCGGTCTCCCGGCGGCTATTACAACTTTCGTGGTTGTTCCGACGGCAGTGCCAATGAGCGCGGCGGCGGTCTCTACTGCGACGCTGGCTCTGGAGCAGCGAACGAAAGGAGGCGAAAAAGCGAACCAACGTCGGACAGACCGTTACATCGCTCGGCCTGTCGTCCGAACGAGTGTTTTCAGCCGTAAGGCGGCTGGTGTGGATGGTGGGGTTTTCTCCAGTGGTCATCGTGGGCACAGCGGCCGTTGCAAGTAACTTTCAAAGGTGGTGCACCGCTCCATTGGTGGAAATTTACGGAGTCCGATAAGGGCCGGGCCATCGTCTACTAGGCTGTTCCTGCTTACCTGCAATCGGAAAGATGGAAATAAATGAGAAGTGCCCGACTGAAGCGGACCGACCGGGGGGAAGTTAAGGATAAGTTATATCGGGGTCTTGGGAACTTCGCTTGAGCTCGGGCCCTGGCCGTTGATGGTTTCTATTGACCCGGAGAACTCGTCCGAACGGAATCCTCTGCGTAAGCTCCGTCAAAACGTTCTTGGAACTCGATTGGGGTAGCGAACTCTGGACTCGAGTCAGGATGCCCCTGAGGAACTTTTCTGCCTCCTGCATACCCACGCTACAGTTCATCGCGTTGAGAGTATCCCTCCGTCTTGGTGGAGTTATGAAGAAGCTCTAGCGGTCGGGTGATGATAGTAGCAGTAGTAGCAGCGCTGATGGCGGCGGCAGTAGGAGTAGCAGCCGCGGTTATGGATTTCCACATCGCATCGAACGATTGACCGGAAACAGCGAGACAAAGCCGCTTCCGTTCGTATGGGTCTTCGCGGAATACCGCAAAGCACAGCCGGAGGAGCGAAACAGCCTTCGACAAAGTGAGTGAGTAAGCAAGCCAGCCAGCTAGCTGGCCGTTCGGTGACTAACGCGAGCATCTTGACAGACGGCACACATGACCTGATAGACTCAGTTTTCCATTATTTTTCCAACGAGCGTAGGGTCGAGGTCAAGAAGGGTGGTCGAAACGATTGGAAGCCTGTTCGATGACAAAACGGGGACCCGTATCGTCGCTGGCTGAAGGATCGATCCGAATGTGGCTTTCCGATCTTTCGTCCGAGCCGGGCAATGCCCGAATTTCTCTGCTGGACGATCGAGAGAGATCTCGCGAGGTTCGTCCGAGTCGCGCAACTGGGGGTTAAGGACGCTGTTCCAACGATCGACGTATATCTCCGTCGGCAGAAGCGTGATCAACGGAGTTCACTCTCCTCACCCCCGTCCGCAGATGAAGGCGCTCATAAAACCAAAACCCGACCTCTCTCCTCGGGCTTGCTTGAGGCCGCTACTTGCTCAGAGGATCTTTTCGAAAACTTCTTCCCTCAGTGAACCCTGCTCTCTCATCCACACGATTGAAGTTGACCAAGAAAACATCGAAAGTGTACGCCAACCAGACAGTTGGCAATTCAGTCGGCCAGCATCACGTCTCACTGGGTTGGTTTGAGTTCAAGGAGTGCACGTCTGCACGCCGGAGGAAAAGACTCACATCCGGGCACTTCTCCCTACATCCTCCTCACTCGCTCCGACATTCTCCGTGGTTTCGAGACTTGATACGAAATTCTTTTTTCTTGAAGCCTCCCGTCCCTGCCCGCGAGGAACTCGCACGTTCACAGCGCCGCTCCTGTGTACGAAAAGATAGAGCCACTGGCTCAAGCCCTCCATGTACTCGGATGGACTCCAATGGTCGAAACGTTCCTCAACTGGATGAGACGACGGTCGGTCGAAAGATTTCCTGTCCAATAAATAGATCAATGAGTTTCGACAGGTGTGATGACTCTCGGCTCGGAGCGAGAGTTCCCCGAGCTATGGATGTCGAGTTCCGTCGAGCGCGAATTTCAATCGAGGATTCGGAGGGAGGCTCGACTCGTTTCCTCATCGCAGACGATCAGCGTCGGAAGTTCGCTCGGTTCCATGAGGGGTGTCCGTGTTTGCAGGACACCGAATGTGACCAGGGCCCGGAAACTTCTGAGTAATCCTCCGGTTCGCGGGCCGACGAAGGGTCCGGCTGAGCTCGGTTACCGGAATAACAGCGCGACTTCTCTGTCCGCTGCGGCTAGAGCCAGCTAGGCAGTCGGACATAGACTCTGTCTTCGGACCGGGGTCCCCGTTATCATGCGAACGTCGCGACGGTTAGCTGCCGCCGCCGCCGGTTGCCCAGCTGGTCGAGCGAGTCGGTTGACGGCAGCTAGCCGCAGACGTATATGATGATGCAGTTGCATATGCAAACTGATAGCGGCCACGCCGTTTGGCGAGGCAGATGACTGCTCGCGTCGAAGCTCTCTAGGGCTGACGTGGTGTAAATATGTACACGTTATGCTCTCTCGGTCAGCTGCTTGTTCGTCCTCCGGTCCGAGCCTTGCGCCTCGGAACCCGCTCGGCCGATTAAGATGGACTCGTTGCTATCGGCTTGGGGCCAATCCACTTAACAGCACGCTCACGCATACGCGGATACCCGAACTCGACCGTCAGATACCCGAACAATCAGGCACACAGAGAGCCTTTGGATAGAGATACGATGACGACCGGAGATTGACACGGACTCAACTGAAGACACTTGCGAGTCACAGTGGTGCGGGGCGATTAAATTTCATGTCTCCCGATCAGAGCCATGGAGGAGAATTCCCATGGGTTCAGGGCGGGAACGGGGAACCGAAAGGTCTCCCGTGACAGCTTGCTTTTGTTGCGACTGATATATTTTCCCTTCCCCCTCCCCTTTGTGTTGGGATCGCGAGTCGACTGGTGCGTCTTATCGCTCCTGCAGACGCAACGCCTACACGTGTCGGCCTGTCAGGCCCCTGCGCAGACGAATGAGTGGTTTGGCAACGGCCGTTACGCAATCATTATGAATGTGCTTGACTGGAATATGTGCGGCGTCCGAGACGGCATTCATCGATTACACGTCGACCATCTCTTTGCTCGTTCGCTCGAGTTGATGTGTTGCGCCGCTGGCAACAGCGCCGTTGCATCATCGGCCGTCGGTTCATCACCCCCGTCTGCGCGAGCAAAGTTCCGCTGTCGATGCGGCGCTCAGAACCACCAGATGAACAAGCAGACAGTCGACCAGTGTCAAGAGGAAGTTTACCTCGATCGGTCTGTGCTTCGGTGTTCTTCTGTCCCTGGTCTGACTAGCACTCCGGCATCACTACGGCTCTTCTATCTCCTCCCATTCCCCTATCTTTTCGCACTCGCAGTTCCTTTCGTGAACCAACCCTTTGTGAGTTGTTCGAAAAGGAGAAAGTCCAAGAACGGGCATGAATTCCGAGGTTTTGCAGCCAGAATGTGACAGAGATCTGAGATTCAGGAGCATAGCACGGTGACGAGAGGTAAGCTGCGTGAACGCATACATAGCCGCAGGTTGGATCAAAACCGTGTTTCTTGAGAGGACATGGGAGGAATCGGCGAGCAAAACGCCGTATAACCGAGGCAGAGGCACCAGCAAGTCCATGATGGAGCGAGACTTCCAACGGCTCCGATGAAGACGAACTCGAGTGATACATGCGGGGTCGTCAGCGCCACGGTGCCGCGACCCACCAGGCAGGAGTAGCTTTTTCTCCTTTATATATTTTTTCCCATTCTCAACCCTCTCTCTCCCACCGCCCCTGGCTGCTCTGTTAGTTCGCAATTAATGAACGGACGATGTGTAGTGTATCAGCAAAATGGTACAACGACCGAAAAGAGGAAAAGAGCAATTCAAAGAACTACAAACGATGTATCTTCTCCTGGAACTTTCTCGCTGGCTCGCCCGCTTTGAGGTCGGTCGGCCGGCCGGCCAGCCAGCCGCGCGATTCCTAGAGAATAACGGTCGGGCGGGCAAAGGGGACGGGATATGGCGACGCGGCTGTAGTTAAATTGTTGGAAATTTTAATCGTCCTCCTCGTCGCTGTGGGACACCGCGCCAGCTTCACAACGAGCAGCGAAGGAGTGGCGCCACAAGAAAACGAGAAAGGAAGACGTTAATCAAGCAAGGACAAACTGGCGAATTTCCTCCATCAAATGTCTCTGACCAAGCGAGAGCGAGTTTTCAACACAAGTGAGCAAGCCAGCGGGCCGAAACCAAAAAAAAAACAGTCCACGACCCTGCAAGCCGCAGTTTCGGAGGCGCAAGCCCGCGTCCTGGAGCCCGCGCATGTAAGCGGTCCAGTGGACCAGCAAACGACCACCAACTGAACCAACGAAGTGACTTCCTGCTCTGTTCCCTCTTTTGAATTCCTCTTCTCGACTTTTTCAAGCACGAGGAGGGATCCCTTGTCCGGCTGTGCTTAACCATTCAGTTAGCCCTCGACTTAGTCCGAGCCCTCGTTGCCGTGGGTCCCCGGGAAAAGCTCGCGTCCTTCCCTGATTTTTCCGCTAGCGATCGGTATCCCTAAATCGAGCTCGAATCCCTAGCTTGAGATATGGCGATGACGTGCTGATAACGAATCGTTTTTTTCTTCGAATATCAGCCAAATCTCGATTGGTGTCGTTCAAGACGGGCGGCCGTGCTTCACATGCTATCCACCTTCTCGAAGGTTACTCCGAAGCCCTGCTTTTCCGATGTCCGGCTGGAAGAGCCTTCAGCCACTAGAAATGCTCGGAACGCATGAGCGGGGAGTCCCGATAGCGCTGCCGCGGGAACAGTGGGAGAAGTGTGACTGTAACGTAGGTGTGAAATTCTTTCTTCACAGAATACTGCTCCGCTGACTGCTATGGTCGTTCCTCCCGTCCGGAGCGTTCGGTTCTATCGGAAACCAATATTCACTTTAGACTGCAGTAGGTTTCCAGTGCAGACGGTCGAGGAAGACCGACAAGGAGAGAACTCGCGAGAGGACGAGGCAAACCTCCCGAGAAGTAGCGGAGGATACGCCCCACTGTGAGGGAACAGGGACGGCCCTGCGCGGGAGGACTCCGCCGAAGAGGAACGAAGCAGCAAGGAGCTCGATCGAGCGGCATCCGGTCTAATGGTCGAGCCGCGTCGAACGCTTTAAAGCTCGCCGCTCTCCCCGTCTACCTGCTTTCCGAAAAGCTTGCCCATTCGCGCACCACGCATCGGATCTGCTGTCACTCCGCGAAATAAGAGCCCAAGATGCGAGGGAGAACGGCTTCCCACCGCCGGAGAGGTCGAGCCCAGGAAACCACCTGGATGCGTTTGCTCAAAAGTGCGAGTCGAAAACAAGCGTGAAGTTTCGACTTCATGACAGATGCTTGTTGGATCCGGCGTGATTCTGGCGGAGTGAACGGTTACCAACTTTCGCTCATGTGACAACTCTCAGTCCCTTCAGAGGGCTGTTCTCTATCCGCATCATCGAGCTGTGGTCAGAGAGTTGGATATCTAGGCACTCCCGGAGATTCGCTCTTCTCTAATGGATCTCCTCGGCAGTTTGACTGTCCTTTGAACCAACAAGCTCACCTGTAAAGCGGAGAGAACGCACCCAGATCTTTGTTCTGTCGGTAACGATTTGAGAAAGCTCTGCAGACTGAGAGGAAGATGTATGATCCTTTGTTCAAGTAGGTCCCACAACCGGGCGGGTCATTGTTGTTACCATGAGCATTATTTGGATCAGCCGCTTTTCCGCTATTTCTTTCTTCGTCCTTCGTTTCTCTGCTCAGGAAGATGAAGCTCTCAGCTACTCCGGGCGCCCACAAGAGTACACAAAGAAATCCTGGCGTGTGACGCCGCTCCGGAACCGAGCGAGCGGGGGAGGTCTTGGTAAAGGGAAGAAACAGGAACGCAAGATCGGCATCTCTTCCGAGCCCCCAACTCTTTGAGGGGATTATGATCAGTGGCTATGCCCGATTTGCGTCTTGGGTGAATCCGCCTGCACGGGGTCCTGATCTTCGAATGGTTCATGCTTTGCCAGGATCCCTGTGAGCACCGTTCGTGAGGTTCATGGATCAGTAGCTCGGAGGCCATGCCGCAGCCAATGACAATGAAGTTTCTCAACCTCGAATCCTCGGTACAATTGCCGTTTTCGACTAGCTGAAGTCTGCGTGAGGGGAGGGGGGAGTGTCGCCGATCCCGATCGGGTTGTCTGACCTGGGTGGGCAGGATGAGACTTCGCGACGCGAGAATCACTTGTGGGCCTGTCATGAGCAGCATACGTGGGCCGTAAGATGAAGATGCCGCGTGAATCGTGAGTTGGTTGGAACGGACGGCGGACTGAGCCATAAAATCTCAGTTAGCAGCCGGTATAGTAGTCCAAAGGCCAATACGGCATCCGTCGTTGCCTGCTCGCAAGTTACCAACATTCATCGACACTTAGGCCGACCGCTGCTGCATCGCAAACTAAGCCTATCGAGAGAGATAGAAGGTCATGAATATGAAGCAAGTTCTTGTGGTGCAAGGCCGAGATGCTGCAGCTCTTGTATGCACAGATTCTTCGGAATCATTCGAGCCGATGGAACATCGATCGACGGCTCCCGGTTTCCATCCGAAGTACCGCTTGGATCGGCATCTGAGCTGTTTCGGCTGCAAGCTCGCAACCCCTGCTACCGAGGATTGCTCGAGCTCTTCGGACCAAAGAAACGGGAAGCGGGGAACAGGAGCGTCCTCCTGAGCTGGCCGACCCCGATGATGGCGATCGCGTAACGTCACTGGGACGAATTTCGGCTAGCAGGATATTCGGGCGCCTGCCTAGCGCTGGCTTACAACATGCACTCTCGCTGACCCATTCGCAACGAAGACGAACCGTTCAGGTGAATCGGCGTTCGCACCAATATTAAACTGTTCCTGGTCCCTTCAGCCCCGAGCGCTCGTTCCTGGACAAGGCTCGAGTGTGACCGCGTGGTCTAGCGAATTGAATTGAATAGAGTTCGAGTGGAATGGCCAAATCTTACTAGAAGTTCCACGTGAGGTTCCGGTTGTGCAACTCCACAGAAATCCTCTGTTGAATCGGAGTTCTTCCTCTTCATTGGACGCTTCCATGGGATTGAGGACTGGATCCAATCCAAACCGATGAGATACAGTTCCTGCTCCCAGAGTTTCCGACAGGGCTCTGGGATCGTATCGAGTCCTGCACTTCGAGTAACGTCGAACTCATCCGGGATTTTTGCGTCGATCGTCTGGATTGAGTGCGCTTCTCGAGTCAAACGGTGAGGATCGGGATGAGAGATCCGGAATCGTATCAGACTTCGTCCCTCTGTGCCCTCTCGCTGGGTATTGAATCGCTTATTGCATTAGAATGTATAGCAGCAGCGGGGTAGAAACACCCAGGTCTGATCTGATCGCTTTCAGCGGGGTCGGGCCGGCGACAGAGAGTCAGACGGACAGGGACCGCCACAGAGAAAGGTAATTCGAAGCCGTTCTGTCACAACAGATGCATCGCTACGAAGTCCAAACAGACACAGAATCGCGTGCGCGCACAGATTCACTCGCAATAGATTTCCCTCGACTCGTGGATCCCCCGGGAAGAGATCGATCCTTTCTCCGCTGTATCCTCGTCTCGGTTCCTTGTCATCGGAATCGTTTCCTCAGGTATTCCCGTTGATGTGAGACGGCGGACCCGAGTATTTCGTCCACGAGGTTCGGTGAGAGTGAAACCCCCTCCATTCAACTTTTAAGTCCCTGTTCAGAACATGTGAGTTCAGGGGTGGTCTCAGCCGTGCTACGGGCGGCGGTTTCAGATCTCCGGCGCTCCTCGTCAGTCGATAGAATGTTACGTTATATGATCAGCACTTGCGGAATTCCAGCCTTCGAGGCCAGTGGGGAAGTTCTCGCCTGCGCAACATCTTGTTAGCGGCTTCGCGGCGGATGGAGAGTGCCGGCTGACTCGCGGCCTCGCTCGCGAGCCGCCCGGCTGCAACTCATAAAAATGCACGGATACCTCCGCTCTGTTCACATCATATGCCCTCATTACTTCCCTCTTCCACCGAATCCAGGGACCGAGTCGTTTGCTCGAGTCAACCCCCACAAACAAACCTGATGAGTCCGTCGGAGACGACAATGGCTCGCGGAGGAAGAGGAGGAAATGAAGAAGATTGGGAGCATTGTCACGCTCCCGACGACCGGGCTCGGATTCCCTCAGCCATTGAGTTCAGAATCGTCGTTCGGCCACTGGACAGAACTCGGATTCGAACTGAGTGGTTAACAATACTGGCTGGCTGAAGGTTGATGCAAACCAAAATTGAATCCGGCTTGATTCCGTACGCCGAACTCAAGACGATAATTATTCCCATTCGCATTACATTTCATTGTAGCTCCTTATTTTCCGGAGACGATGAAAGTCGTCAGATCAGGAGAACTCGATTATCGCGTATTCGGGCTGAAGTCAAGTGACTTTCACCTCGAAACTCGAAGTTCTCGAAAGCGAAGTTTCCGAGCTTGAGCTCGGTTCTCGGAGATTTCTAGGATCGATTTCAGTTGTTAGAGGCGTTTGAAGAGCTTCTCGGAAAACACGAGCTGAGGATATCCAGTTTGCATCTTCGGAGCTCCGACGAAGGCTCCGGACAACAGTCAAGGACAGATTTTTTACTCTTTCAAGCTGAATCGACAGGGATGGATTCCCTTATGTTGTAGGAACTATCCTTTGGAAACATCTGGATCTGTCAGATTCCTATGGATACTTCCGACGGAGTGGAGGGAGATCCAGAAGCAGCCTCTCGGTGTCGATGAAGTCGAAACGTGGCCGCGATTTTGTCGCTCACTACTTTCGGACCTAGCTGACACAGACCATCATGCACCCCAGACACCAAAACCTTGCGCAAAGGTTTCTGAAAATCCGTCCGCAGGGAGTCTGGATTCACATCCGAGAAGTTGAGGTGGGTCTTGGTCCTGAACAGCGAAACTCGCCATGCGTGCGCTCGTGGTGTTCTCGATAGAGGCGCAACGCCGGATCATCACTCAGACAGTGAGTCGGTCGCTGCGACTGTTTTCGAAATTCCTGCGCCGATTCCTATCGTCAAAAGAACGAGACGACGAATTCTTCTTGTCCTCCCAGAAGACGACTCGTGCGAGTGTCGTTCGGCGTAATATGATTCCACGCGCGCACACTCACCCTTTCGCACAGCCGGCAGCGAGCCGGCAGGCTAGCAAGGCCGACCGGCAGCCACCCACACGCAGAGCCGATGCCGCTTCTCGATGATGTCCTTCATCCAATGATTGCATACCTCGAGCTCTTTCTATTATCATCCCTCTCTTGCCGTCTCTCGATCTTCCTCCGAGCGAGTGCGTCATCATCATCATCTTCTTCGGCAGCGATGCATGCAGGCACTCCCTCACGCACAGGCGCATACCAGTCGTGTTTGCCTCCGCATTCCTCCAAGCACCTGAGGATCCTGGTGTTTGAGTGATTACCCTGTTATACGGAACATGTTCGCAGTCTATAACCTCTATAGCTAAGACGACAATGCCAACAGCGACGACGACGACGACGAGTTCGTCAACATCGCACACGGTGGCGACAACTCCAACAGGGATGACGACAACTACAGCAACAATGACGACGTAATCACCAAGCAGGAGACAATGATCGACTTTCCTCTCCCGTCCGCCTGACGTAGCAGATCGACGAAGCTCAAAAGGTCGCGGCAGTGCGTGGAGTTTCAAACGTGGAACGACGACGAGTTGCCATCTGGATCCTATCAAACTCGGAGCATCAGCACACAAAGCTCTTTCGCTTGATGAATTCAAGTCAAATGAGGCATCCCTGATATGCCAACCGCAGCTCCAGTGATGGCAAGACTCATCTCTTCTCATCCAGCAGCCATCCGTCGGTGAAGTCACTCGGAGGGCCGTTTGGCAGAGAAACAGGGTTCCAACGAGAAGAAGGATGAGCGAAATGAAGAGCAAGAGGAATCCAACTCGGACTCACGGAGCGGGCGAGTCTGGCGGTCGCTTGCTTGGAGTCACTCGACAGAAGGACTGAGTTCGGCTGTGTGCTGCTATCTCCGTAATCAAATAAAACCCAACCCACCCTCCGAAGCGAAAAACCCTCTCAGCCCAAAACCAGTCGTCTTCAGCGCCCTCCCCCACTTTCCAGGCTCCGAATCCTCCCCCTGCGCCCTGGCCTTATGCCCTCCCCACGTCGCTCGTTGCTGTCGCGGTCGCAGTCGATCGCGAGGGGCTTCAAGTCTGAGACGGGGGCTCGGCGCGTGTGTCGAGGGGGACAGAGGGCGACAGGGAGAGGAGGTCCCGAGCGTGGTACGATCGGTGATGTCTCACCCTGCTATAAGAAAAATGATAGCTCCGTATTTAGTACACTATAGAGGGTTCTACGGCTGCAGCCTGCAGGCGGCTCCCAGGGTCTTCGAAGCGGTCGCTCCATCGTTTGATGTGGGGAACGATCTTCTCCCTATCCAGCGCGTTAGGCCCACATTCCTCCTCACCCGGCTCCATCGACGGATGGGGAGGACCTATCGGAAGACGTGGATACATATAATAATCGAAGAAGTCACTACCGTCTGTTGGAATCGCCGAAAATTACCTCGGCTCCCGGCACGGCGAGTGTCTGAGTGCTTCAGGGGAACAACTCCGAGACCCCACGTCTGAACGCATGGTCTCCCCTCTGATATGGGGAGCACGGTACAGGCGACGACACGGCTCGCTCGTACAGCGTGAGTTTTGTCCGGGAGAATAACGCACGATTAGAAATGGCCGCGGAGTCCGGTTCTGCTGGCCCGGACGTGAGGGGGCCTCCCTCCCGCGCGGGTCGGCTCGTCTCCGGGCGCTTGTTGCTGAAACCGCCGGGGTTCACCACGAACGACTACGACGACCACCGCAGCCACCACGAGGATCCACAAACACCGGTTCCCTCAGCGAGGGATTCAGAAATTGGATTTGACTTCACCAACAGGCGCCGGTCCGTGGAGCGCCTGTCGCTCGCGAGCGAACACCGCCGCCACTCAGTTTTCCCGACTCCGTGGCCAGCTCCCTGGTCGTGCGAGCTCACCACGCCACCGGCTCACTTGCGCAGAGCTCGCTGCTTGTTTACTCGGACAACAACATATCGAGTGGCAGAAGCCGCCGTCGAATCCGCGTGAAGCGAACATCAAACCACCGCCATCGGGTTGCTATCACTCCTTCAAAGCCGGAAGAATCACAGCGACCCGTATGAAGATCATGCGATGAACCACGAGCCTCGGATTTTATTTCTCTGTTCCCATGTTCCAGGGACCGGGAAGACATCGCTGGGAAAGACCGCTATCTGAACACTCCGAGCTTGGTCTCACACTGTGTCGAGGAATCGAGAAACGATTCCGAGAGCGGCGCCCGCGGGAGGAGAAGAGGCGCCACTTCCATCAGCTGGCGTGCACTCCATGGAAAACGAAGCACAAGCGCGATGCAATGACTAAATGGACAAAAGGTTGTGATGGAACTGTTGAACACATTGAGACCAGCGCTGCTTGCTCTCTTCTCGCGCTCCTGGTGGCCCGCTTGCCCTCACAATAGAGCACGTCGAGCGTCAATCATGGCGTTTAATTACGGATTCCGCAAAAATAACGTTCAAACGAAGCATTCAACGATAATATCCTCGTCCGCTCTTCCTCCCTCGCGTGTTCGTCTTCTGCTGCGCTTGAATTTTCCATCTGAAGCTCTGGCAGAGTTTGTGTGTACCACGCCTAAACGTTATCAGCACCTGCTCTGAAGAAGAGGCTCGATGCTCGAACCGGCATGGCTTCAACAAGTTCCTGGTTTCCGGGTTCCACGCGCCCCACAGAGCGGATTTCGCGAAGTCGCAGTGAGCCGGAGTGAGCCGCAAAAACCCCACCCGTTTGATGTGAATCAGAAAATCACTTCCTGGATCCAACGAGACCCGAGGCAGTGGAAGAAGCGAAGAAACTTGCCGGACGGGGTCCCCCCCCTCCCTTTCACGGGAGCAGATTTCAAAAGTCCAAAGCTTCGGCGTATGTCAACAAGATCTCCTTCACTCCGTTCGAGTATCGTGATCAGAAACCTCGGCGGATTCAATTCGATCCTTCTCTCATGTTGTTCCGATCCAATCACCAGCGAAGAATGGAGAGCCGGGCTCCAATCCGACCGAATCCCTTACCGCGGCTCCCCACGTACAACCTTATGGCTTTCGCGTTTACTTTGAACTGATTGAATGCAGCAGGGTGTGCGTCGTGTCTTCTGTGCGTGTACGTTTGTTTGTGCGCGTGTAGGCGGCCGACCCAGCGAGCGAGTGAACGAACGAACGAACGTTTTCCAAGTATGTCTGTCTGTGTGCGTGTATGGTCGGTATGCCTGTGTTGGCAGAACAGCTTTTGCTAGATTTGACAAACGTCGCGTCCAATTTGAGATGGCGTGTCTCAAAACGAGGCAACGGTAGCAGCGGCCAGCGCCGCATCAGCAGAAAGAAGAAATGTTGCGGTCCTGCCCACCAGGAGTCCGAGACCGACATGAAGAAGGATGCGCATTGATGACGAAGCCACGACTCCTGGACCTGGACGTCCTACACCGTCGGCCATTGTGGTGGCGTCGGCAGCAGCTTTGATTTGATTTCGAGATGGCGGGCCACTCCACAATGCCTCTACTTCATGGGGCTCCTGATTTAATCCGTCTCGTCCTTCGAGATGATATCCCTCCTGATTCTCGAAGGCTATACGAAGCCGATTCCATAGTTGAAATTGACGATCGAAAGGATTGGCATACAGGGGGACCGTGCGGAAGATCCGTTTACAGCCATGGGTCAGAACAAAACAAGCGTGGTCATCGGGGAGACGATCTCGGGATTCTCCTCTTGTTTTTCAAGGATAGAGCCCCACCGATGGCAGGAAGCCATTGCCACCGCTAACTGGTCGTAGATGACAATTACCTCTTTTTGTCAGCTCGTCGGCGCGGAGGCTGAATCCAGCTTTCGATTGGAGGGCCTTCGCTCGTTGGACAAATCGATTCAATACACTGATGACTGAATGGCTTCGATCGTTGGATGGAGGGGGTAACGGGGGAATTGATGACTCGATGGATAGACGGCGAGCTTGACAGATTGGTCGTCGAGCCTCCGCTAAGCGACGTAAGTCGAACATCTCCACCAAGCCTGTCGGCTTCTCTTTGAGAGGAGAACGTTTATAATTCTTTCGATCGAGGCCGGCTCTGTGCGAGCTCGCCGACTCCGAATGATCCTCAATTCCGTCGATCTACCGAGCTCCCCTACCGCTGGCTCTGACCAACCCGCTTTGCATTTATGATGGAGGAATGATCAAAACCGAGAAGCTGTCGGTTACCGATATTCTGTCTGCTTGCTTGTGTTACACAACAGTGACCGATGAGGAGAGTCGGCCAGCTTGATTCAAAGCTCGATGCGTACAAGCAACGAGATCGAGGTTCTCCACGCTCTCCATTTCCACACCCTCCCAACGTCGGGAGGACCAGATCGGAGAGCAGTGTGTTCCGAGGCGAGCGTCAGACCCAGGTCGTTTACAGCAGCGCCGGGGATCGAAGGCCTTCATTGAGATCTGATTGATTTCCTTCTCCCTTTCCTTCCGGCTTCGTTTTTCGTTCGGGATTCTCTTGACCTCAATTGCCTGGGCTTGATGGGGTGGCTGCGGTCGGTGGTGCCGCTGGAGTCAAAATGGGCTGACAAAGATAGGAGAAAAAATAGGAAGAAAGAAAAGCGGACGAGAGGTGATCTGTGACGGCCGCAATCGTCACTCGCCGGACCATCACCAAAACCACGACGATAGCCAGGACCCGGGCCAAAACTTGAGCCGGGAACATGACAGGGACCCTCGAGCCCAAGATCACTCGGTTGGTTCGTTTGTTCCGCGTGTGTGTCTTGGTATGTGTCGGTTGATGTGGAGACAAAAGTTCCAAGTCTTTTGTGTTCGGTTGGGCCTTTTATTTTTCGTCTTCTTTTTTTTTGTTGGCCACTCCTCCCCCACTGCTCGGTGTCCTCTTCAATGCTGCCAACATCCCTTCCCGTCGGTTTGCTCGCTCTCCAGCGTTGCGCGTCTGCCTCGTTCTTCCGTCTCTCCCTTCGCTTAGTTTCACCCTTTTTTCTTCGACTTGCTTGGTTGGCTAGCTAGCTGGCAGGCAGCACGAGAGCAGACGGCGACCCGAGCCCAGCCGGTGGGTTGGTACTCTTTTGACATGTTGTAGTTTTTTCTCTTCTCGGTTGAATAGCTTCCTCTCTCTGTCCATAGCCTTGACTGTTTTTCTATGGCCGGTCGGCTGGCCGTTCCAGCGGGGCAGAGGGTCCGGCAGCCTCGTTCCCCGCGGGAGATCTCGACTTGAGTCGCAAACGTCTGAATGGCACAACTTTATTCCCCGCCCCAGGCTTCTCCCCTCCCACCGTCCCAGGCTTCTCCCCTTCCCCAGCTGAGCTCTCGTATGGATCGGTACTCTTTTAATTCCCTGAAACAACCCGGCTACGGAAAATACCGAGAGCGGGAATCTGACGGTAACATTTCGGAAGCCGCAGTTAGAGATCAGGTACCACAGAGAACCCTTGCCGGGTCTCGGTTCAATCATCGGAAATCAGCTCGGATTGTGTGGGTTTTTATTTGTTGATAGTCCGGATTCTTGAATCGAACTGTTTCGGCTGTTCGCTCTGCTCGTCTTCACTGTTCGATACGGTATCTGAGGCACGAGACAACGCTGTCCACGGAGTGATGGTGCAGAAGATACGGAGGACGGAGCTGAGCTGACGAATAGAGCGGGGATATTTGGGGAGACATGGCGGAGGAGCACACCGGGCTGGGTACATCGGGGAATGAGGAGAACAACGACTGGGGAAGCTTCTCGTCAATAGAGCGCGACCCCGCGTCTCAGAAGACCCTGTTGCTCCCAGCAGATTCCCCGAGAATCATTTCTTCCTGGTTGGGCTTGTTCCCTGCAACGGCGGTGGTGGGAGTGGTAGCCGCAACATCAGCAGCAGCAGCGTGACCACCGAGTCTTCTCATTCTCTAATATCACCGCAGCGCCAAATCTATGTCGGGAGTTTTTATGGTATATTGAAGGTCCCAATCTGAAACTATAGCGAGAGATTGAGTCTTCTTTCGAGAAAACTTCATGGCCGAAAAGAGTGTGTCAGCCCTGGCCTGACGTCGTCAAGAGACATCAACCGCAGGCGGGTACTTCCCCGCTCCTTTCCCTCGACGGCTCCCGCGTGGAGCAACGGTCACCCGGGCAACAAAGCGAGCAGCGAACGAGAAACCCGAGAACTGGATGCAGGCAACACTGGTCCGGGTCCATCTATCTGTCTTTGTTCCAATTCCCAACCATCCGTATGTTAGTCAGTCCGTTGGTTTGCTTCTTCTCCGCAATCACAGTTATCCCCGATGGGAATCAGTTGTAAGAAGCCGGCGCCGGCTTACTAGCATATTTATACACACCGAAACTCCCTCACCAACTCGGACTGACTTACGTCTACCCGATCGACCGAAGCCGCGATCGACTCCCCATCGGCGTTACTGTTGATGATGCTCCTCGGTCTTCTCCTTCGCAACCTGCTGCTCGGTCCTTCCGGGTTCTGCTCTCTCCTCGCCAAGTATTCCCACAGATTCCTGGTTTCGTTTTCCATTGTGATGTGTATCCGCTCCCGAGCCGGTCACTTTCTCATGATCCACCACCGACTTCCCTAAGCGGTGGAGTCAGGCATGAAACCGCCACGCACCATCGGTGTTTTCGTTCTCCTGTTCCAAAAGTGTGAGGAGCGAATATGTCCGTGATGAACAGCTTTCAGTATGACACTGCCAACAAGACACTCATTTTGAACCGCTCCTGGTCTCAAACATGAGCCTAATCATCATTTTAAAGACTCCGTCTGAGGCTCGAATCAATCGACATTGCAACGCCCTGCGCAATCGCGCCAACTGCGCAACACATCGCTTGCGCAAAAAAAATCTGTCCTAATAACCTCGCGGTGCTTGTTTCCGTAAATTCGGAGCCGCGTATGTCCTGTTGACATGCTCACTTCGAGGTAGAGGAGTCGTCGAGTATCGAACGAATTTGGGGGCTGCCAGCTCTCTGTTGTTCCGAGACAGAGCCCTTGACCTTTTTGCTGAGCTCCCGCCATCATGCTGGGACGAACTCGACTCGAGTCCGGATTCCGCCGCGCGGTGAGGAGCACAGGTACGGCTGACATGTTGCATCATCGCTGGTCGGATGAAGCACTCCGTGCACAGCTTCCACGAATCAGTATGCTTGGACTTGACCACTTAGTTAGTTGATTAGTTATTTAGTTTGTTTACTCGCTAGCTGGCTCCCTTTCGGTTTTGCTGTTAGTGTGGCTGTCACAGGAAGCTCTCATTTGTCAACGAGCTGCTCCAGCAAGCGCTGGCACCCGAACGGTGGCAGCCAGGCAATGTATAACGATATTATTGCTCACACTGCTTGCTCACTTGCAGTCGGCGTGCACTCCGAACAGACTCGCCTCAGACGTAGCTTATGTTCAGCTGTCCCTCCGGCAGACGCACCGCTATTTCTTGGCGGTCGCCCGCCGTCGTCTGCTCGTTCTTATACATCGGTCGGTATCCCGGCTGGACGGATACCCGCGCCACTGCCTCCAGCAGTTGACCTTATGACGTAAACAGAAAAACTTCGATCCCGAGGGGATTGTGGGCTTTTTGCATCGTTTAATTACGTTAAGGACACAGAGGGGAATTCCGCTCCACGGGCGGAAGCGCGGCGGCTCCGGTCGTCTGGAGTCCCCGACTCGTCAATGCTGCGTTTCCCATTCACTTCGGCCTCAGAACGAATCTCGCGAGAGGTAGTGGACAGGCACATTGGAAGTGATTCTTGTCACAAGAAGAAAAGGTGAATCTGGACAATCGACTTCAGGAGGACGCATCAGTACTGGAGGCGGGACCAGCCGCGAGACTTGTTAGAAGAAGACCTGAAACTTCTACGAGACAGCCAGGCTCCACAACAGCATCCCCGTAAACGGTGGAACGGAAGATCGAACACAGAGAGCGAATGTGGATGAAGTAACGGTGGTCTATGAGCTTAGAATATCCAGCATTGCGACCGGTCGTTTTGTCTAAAAAACGTCAAGGCAACCGGACGTCACGGGAACCTTTCATTAGGTGAGTAGGCTCAATGCGAGAGTATCCTTGAGAGACGACGTCTGCAGATATTTTTGCATGGCTTCTTCCCGAAGAGCTACTTGAGCACGCGTCCCGACATCCATCCATCCACATAAACGGATACACAAGCATGCGAGGTGCACACTGACGCACTAACACGGACGACATCTTGGTCAGGCAACCCAGAGCCCAACCGGATCGAGTCGATATTCAGTGATTGAAAACGATTGGCTGCCAGCTCAAGTTTTTCCTTTTCGCCCTTTGATAATGACTAGGTCGCAGTGGAGTTCCCGATGTGGAAAAAAAGCAGACCCCTGATATAAACTGAAAGGCAGAGGAGAGAGTGGTGGGGGGCTGGAGAGGGACGAAAGAGGGGGACGATGAAGCGGGCTTGGGCGATAGAGGAAGGTCCTTTGTTCTTATATCTGAACGCTGCTTGACTCGGTCGCTCCTCTTGTCGCTTGTCTCTCGGTGGATCGAAACATCATCCTCTCAAAAGCACAGCTTGTGAGTGAATTCGCTACGCTAACTTGGACTTATTGCTATTTTACTACGGGGGTATATCTCGTTCTGCTTCGTTCTCCTGCAGTGTGCAGGCGTAGCTATCTCGGATGAACGGATGGATGGATGGAAGACTAACGGATAGATGGCAAGAACCTCCGGAGGGGAGCGACGTACGGCGCCATGAATCTGAGATCTAAGTCTCCTCTGATCCGATGCCCCGCCGCCGCCACTGCCAACGGGGAAGAGCGAACGAGTGAGCTAGTCAGTCAGGAGCAGCAGAGGAGAAGAAGCAAGCCCTTAAAGCTCCGTGCTGCTCTCCTCCCGATGCTCGTGTGAGTGCGCGTGTACGTGCGGGTGTACGTGTATCCGTGGATGGCCTCCTACTTACAGAGAACTGTATCTCGTCCTGAATAGCGATGCCTATATGATGTTGCTGACTTGTGCCTCCCGCCGCCACCACCGCTGCTTCCAACTCTACCTATGCCCTCCTGGCGGTCCTGCTCTGCTTCCCGATACCCCTGGCCGCCTAACTCTATTGCGCCTTCTGATTGCGCTTCAGCCGGTCGTCGTTGCTCTCGGATCGTATCACTGCACCGCTCTAAAAAAAAGACAAAAAAGGAGAAGACGGAGTGCGGCGCGACGGACAGGCGGGTGGTTTCCACCTGCAGTCGTTGGCGCCGCTGCCCTCGCCGGCCGGCGACCGATGAGTAAGGACGGCGCGGTGGAGTTGGATTTGTTCTCCTTCTACCTCTTTACTAGGAAAAAAGAAATACCGGCGGCGACAACGGCGGCGGGAGCAGACTCCTCGGCTTAATCCCTAATCTCGCCGTTCGAAGTCGTATCACGTAGCAACGGCTTCAAATTGTTGAAGTGCCTCCCACGACCACCGCCGCCGTCACAAAAAGAGGAACAACAATCTGTGGAAGCAGACTCCGGCTCAATTTCCGGAAAACATATCCCGAGTCAGATTTCCAGGAAAAAAACATCCCCGGCGGAAAGAGGAATATCCCTTGGTCTTCGAACCCGTTCTCCCGTCGCAACCTTCCCGAAGCCGAGACTGCGGCATCCGTGACGGCTGAGACTGAAACCACCACAGGTGGTAAATGGGAAGCAAGCTCCATTTGTAACCCGCAGAGCAACGTCCCACGAGGCATATGGCATGACCAGTGTTGCAGCGACAAGCAGCTGTGACTTCTGCCTGACCGGGACAGCACACGCGGACGCAAAGCCAAACACACACTCACACGATTTCGCTCACATACCCACGAACCCTGCACCCACGGCCTGACAGGGCCAGTTCGCTCACTTTTGCTCGTCCGCCTCGCTTGCCAAACGACGGCAGTGGCGACGACTATGGCGACATCTTGACAACAAGCGGAATGGCCTCTTCAACGCCGAAGCAACTTCCCGATCGCCGATCCCAGCGCGCCTCATCGAAGGAGCATTTGCCTGCCTTTCTTTTCAGGCCGACTTCGACATGTTTGGGGGAAGACCGAGCGGCCTGTTCGATGCCCACGGGGGCGATGCGGTGGAAATATTCTCTCCATATATTGGATTCGATTCGGCGACCCAACAACGAAGGGAATCTACGATGGTTTCCACCGAATGTCGTGCTCGGGGATCTCATCATGAAATCTGGGCTCAGTCCTGAACTGTCATTTTCGGATTTGTCGTGAAACCCCCCCCCCCCCCCTACTCGCTCTTGGTTGGCCTCCCCTTTCAATGAAACTTTCTCGACCGAGGGTCCTCTCTCGCTCTCTTCACTTGGGGAAGGGTTTTGTGATCTGCTATACATCGTCGATGATTGAAAGCTAGGTTACAGTTCATTTGACACCCTTCAGCTCAATCTGTTAAAGCACGCTGCCTCAGACATTATCTGTTTCATTATATGCGTGGAAGCGATAGCGGAGCAAACAAGCAGGCAGGCAGGCAGGCAGACAGGCGAAAAGGTCGGGAGGGAAACAACGACACTGGGGGAGACAGCGGCGACGAGATAACAAGATATACTGGGTGAGTCTGAGCAAGCCTCGATCGCTTACACGGCGTCGACATCGCGGGACCTGCGACAAGAATTCGGGGAGGAGAACTTGAAGAGATTCCGACCCTCTTGCTCGAGCGAATGCCGCAGCAGCCACTCGACGAGGCGAAGGATCCTCAAGACAGGACACGAAATTTATGCCCTTCAAAAAAGTCGAGGCATCAAGTTTCAACATCAAGCGAAGCCGATGAGCAATGCCCGAGCGGCCGAGCTCCAGACTGAGAAGAATCAGCGCGAAATCAGCATTCTGGCCTGCGATCCACTCTGAAGGGTGACAGGGAAGCTTGGAAGCAAGAAGTTCTCGACGACTCTGGCAAGCAACTGGAACGGATCCGGGTTTGCGACGGAGACAGTCACGGGCGAACAAAAAGCTGCAGCAGCGGAACGGAAGTTGAACAGCAGAGAGGTATAGAGCGGTTGGAGAGAGAGAGAGAGAGCGTGCGGAAGGAATACGGAGAGTGATACATGAATTGAGAGAGAATAAAACATGGGAGAGAGAGAGGTCCGAGAATGGATATAGTGGGACATTTGAAGGGAGAGGAGAGACCAGAGAAGGGAAAGGGAAACGGGAGAGACCGAAACAACCGAGAGGAAAATTGTGAAGCGTGTCAGTGCTGTCCTATTGATGTTTCTCTGTGTTGTTCCGACCGATTGCAGCCAGTGACACAGACCGTTTGCCACCATACCGCCGCCGTTCTCCGGTGGAGCGAAACCCGCAAACAGCTGCCGGACGGGGACTCGGGATGGGAGGATAGAACGGGAAAAAGTGTGAGAAGAGTTCAGAGAGCGGCGCTGGTTGCTGACGTGGTAGCGGCAAAAGCGGCCCGCAGTACATCCAGGCAGTCTGCGAGGCAGTCAATGAAGCAGCCAGCGAATGGCACTCGCGTCCCCGCGACCGCCCCATGAACGCCTGATGAGCCGTTCAGCTATACATAAAGGCTCTTTCGGAGCGGTGCGACAGACGACATGTGCGGGGGAGATATAACACAATATGATCGCCGTGAAAATGTCCCTTTTCGTTGAGCTACTGCCCTGATTGCTGCCTCCCTTGTTGCGGTAGGTGTCACCGAGGCGTCGCGCCACATACGGCTTCTTCGTCCCCGGTTTCGTTCGCTTTCGAGAGCGAAAATTCTCCGATCTTCTAGTGAGTTCCGCTCTTGGCTGCGCGCAACCCTCGCTACTTTGTTATTGGGGTAAATCCGTACAGGGTGTTTCTCTGGAACATCCCCTGGGATCTTTTCGTTCTGATTATCTTCCGTGCTCAAGTCGCCGAAGCTGTTGTCTCGTCTCCCTCTGACTCCTGATCCTTTGTTCCCAATTTACACGCATCGCATCTCCGGACAGACGATTCGTAGGAAGAGGCCCCGGAGCTTGAGGCCACTCGATCCGTCCGGCTCAATCAAACAGGGTGACCAGTTTGTGTCCTGATTGATAAACCGAGTTTTTCCTCCAGGTTCCTGACTCTCCCACTCCTCTGGCACTTCTATCTGCTTTCCTTCGCTGTCTGCTGATTTTAAGCCGATTAACGTCTGTCATGTTCTCCCGGGAGCTGGTAAGCGGCTTGCGACGGTCCTCTACTTCGTCCAGAGATGTCCGACTCTTGCCTGTTTTCGTTTACTTCTTATGCGTTCAGCGTTGTCCAAGCTTCCTCTGTCCACTCTCTGTATTCCATCGGGAGCACAAGTAACAAATAAGAGCAAAAAATATCCCGAAAGGACCTGGAATCGAGAGTCTGATTCGAGCAGAGCCGGACCTTGTAATCAGAGGGCCCAGAACATCGCTCAGTCTGTCAGAGTAGTAGCCGTTCATCTTTCATCGTTCCTTCCCTCTAAATATGAAACGCTCGAGCCCGTCCTCCTTTAGAATGTGGACAATTCCGTTGCCGCATCTGTTCCTTGACATTGAGCGGGTGAAGTGGAGACGCTCGGTGGCGGCGTCAGCCAAGAGAAGTGGAGTGGTCGAGCAGAACCTCGCACGACCGAGGCAGCGGCGATTCCGACTGCGGAAACTCTCAGAACTGCTTGAGGGTCGATGCTTCGCCTTTCGCTAGCGAGCCGGCACCCCACACCTACTTAGCGGAATTAGCCGCCCTGAGAATGAATAGAATAGCCAGTCAGTCAGTCAGTCGGTCGGCCGGTCGGTGAGCAAACCAGCCGACCGACCAACAGAGAGCCGAAACTCCACGAGCCCTTTTAGAGACGGCAAAGGAACCCGCCAAATGGACGTCGTCAGTAGTGGCAGATTTGAATCAGCCAAATGTATGCCCGTCTTTTCTTCGTCGCTCTATTCCTTTCGCGCGCGCTTCTCTCTCACCTCCACCCAACCCTCCTCCCGTACTCAATTTGCTCGTGAAGTCGCACATTGTCATCAGCTGCTGTTCGGGGTATCCACTGCCGACGGCGAGAGCGAGTTCAATTTTTCTTTCGCACTATATGTGCTAACTCCTCATCCACTCAATCCGTGTACCTCGTCACAAGGCTTCCCGTGGAACGAGGGGAACTTTCCCGTCCCGAGAGCCCGAAAGAAATTCGTTCCGCCAGGTTCCTGCACTCGCTGTGCATCTTGAACTGCTTCTGACCTTGCCCCTGCTCATTGGCCTGTTAGGTCATTACCGAAGGTGATGTGGGTCCTTGCCGCAGGTCGACAGCCAAGATATCGCAAGGGTTAGCGCTCTACTGTGATGCCATCGAGAAATATTTGCAAGTGGAGAGCGTTGAAATCCAAGGAGCTCAGGATCGAGGATTGAAGACGGTCACAGAGTCAGAAACTCTGTTCGTTCCCTCCCTGATCCCCGTTGAGACGCGGTGCGACG
This sequence comes from Phytoseiulus persimilis, assembly GCA_037576195.1. Taxonomy (NCBI): domain Eukaryota; kingdom Metazoa; phylum Arthropoda; class Arachnida; order Mesostigmata; family Phytoseiidae; genus Phytoseiulus; species Phytoseiulus persimilis. The sequence continues at coordinate 6,349,343 of CM075104.1, forward strand.
TGTGCGGAAGACAGAGAGGAAGTATGAGAGGGAATCTGAGGAATCGCAGACGACTTCCTCTCGATAGAGACGAATCGATCCCGCCGACTCCAGTTGCCTGCTGCGGCCGTCAAGGATCCGCTCCGAATGTTCCAACATTTGCTCGACCAACAAGGATCATCTGTTTCCGAAGTCTCTCTCGCTCGGATATTTCCCTGTCGTCCACCATTCCCAACCAGCTCCTGCTCATACCGGAGCTATCGAGATTGGGGGCTCGAACACCACTCCCAGTGGCGGTTACAGCATGAACCGCAGGCAAACAATACGACGACGAAATCTAACGAGCTCCCCTGCCGCTCCTTCGGCAGGAATCGTCTGCTCACTCGTCGACGTGGTGGTTGCGTCACTCGCGAACTGCTCGTCCTCCTCCTCATCATCGTCGTCGTCTCCCGCCCGGTCTCGGTTAGTACAATTGAGTTCTCTGGATTTTTTTTCTGCCCGCTTCCTCCAACGTGCCACGGAAGAGCCCGCCGCGTCTAAATAGCGTCCTGGAATTGATGATGACGTGCTGGTTCAGTCATTCTTTTTCGGTCTGCCTCGTTTGCTCACTCTCGCCGTGTTCTATTCGCTCGCCCACTTATTTTCTCTCCTTTTTTTACTCAGAGCAAAATGAGCGCGGGAAGATCCCACTCAGAACACAGGCAGTCTTTTTCAAATCCGTCTGCGCTCTGCCCCGATTCCCTAATGCTTCGCGTTACGCCCGTGCAAGGATGTGACGAAAAGAATTATTGACGTCTTTCTCCGCCAGACCCCGGTCACGGAGCGTTTTCTTTCATTTTCTCTCCACAAGCGGCCTGGTAGGTAACTGAGTTCACCGTCCGTCGATAGCCGACCGCTCTGCCGCCCGTTTGGCCAACTGGAGCGGACGAGCCAGCTAGTCGAGTGAATGGGAACAAAATGTATTTTGAACGTAAGACATTCAGGATTCAATTAGCTCTCTTCCCCAAGGCGGAATCGGGAATGAAGGGGAATAGCCAGGACAGGGCGAGCCAAGCACCATTGAGAAGACCCCGCCGCTTCAGCTCGGTCAGCGGTCCTCTTGAAAGGCTGCATCAAACGCCCGAACTGCCCTCCGCGTTCACATCTCGGAAACCCGGAACAGCCGGGTTTCTGATGCGGCTCCGACCTCTTCCCTGTGCGCAGTGATTTCAACCGGGTGCACGATCCTATTCGAATGTTTGCCCCTTGAAGTCATCCTCGGGATGTTGTCGATAGGGAAGCCCGGAGAAAGAGTTTCGAGAATCGTCCGTGAATCTACTGGAGCACGTTTTATCCGGCTTAGCTCACGTTTACCCGTTTCTCTGAATTTCGGGATGAAAGTGGGTAGCCGACGAATTTGCCAACGACGACCACTGTGGCGTCGCGGGGAGCCACCAAAGGAGAATGAACGAGCAGCCAGGTCCGAACAAATGGGAATGATGATGATGGGGGAACTAGACGAGGAACAGAACACGACAGAACACCAGCCTCGACCGCGGCAGCAACAGCAGTTTCAGTTGCCGATCAGACGGCCAGGTTGTGGCTCTCGGCAAAATGTTGTTCAATGCATTCCGAGCAAGCGACCGACGCCGCCATCGGAAATAAATTTGAAAACAATAGCTGGCTTGCCAACCGGCGTCGTCTACGTCCAGAGGAGCTCCGCCGACTACTCTCAATATAAATCTTTTTCGAACGGTCGCCTGGCACGTTGGTTTCATCTGACCGTGTTTTGGGCGGGTTTCGTAGGTAGATTGCACTGGTCTGACGGGGAACTCCACTTCTCCGTTACGACCACAGGAATCGATCCTCGTTTGTTTCGTCACTGCATACGGAGGATCAGCATCGAGTCTCGTTCGAGCATTCATTTTCCCAGGTCGGGCGGAGAGACTACGATAATCTATACCCACGGATGCGAACTATGATTCGTCCCTTCTACATCCTTAGCAGATCGAGCCTCCGCTCAGGCACCCGGATGGTCGACGGTATCAAAACGTGAGGCTCCAGTCCCCACCACTGACGCTCTTAATTCGCAACTCCCTTCGGGCGTGTGCTGGGGTGGACTTGTCAAACTGACCAAACAGAGACTCCGGTACAGGCCTCTTGCTGGTACCGGAGGAAAGCAGAGATGGAGAAGAGCGATCCGCGTCTCCATCGACGATCTCGCAAGCGAATCCCCTCTTTCCAAGGGGGGAATCACGGAGTCATAGGGAAGAATACGCTGATGACTCCGGATTATTCTCTCGGAACACGAGCGGATTATTGTACGGAACCACTCGTTTGCGCCTCTATTTCGACGTTCGAAGATGAATTACGGGTGGAGATGCCACAATCCGTCAATCCAGACAATGTCAGCTAGACCGGGGAAAGCTCACCTGGAAAATGGAAGGGATCGTTGTTAGCGTCGAACACTCACTGTTCCCCCACGCGGTTCTCATCTCAATATCATGCATGATGGATCGAATACCAACGGAACTTCTGAACACATGAAATACCAGTCGATGGTCAATGGGATCGATGGGGTTTCGTGAATGGTCGTTGATAGGGACTGTGCTTCAACGATTTCCCGGGTTTCCCAAAGCGGGAACGCTCCTCGAGAACCCCCGTAATTGGCTCCACGTTGTTTGTCGTATGACTCCGATCTTATCCATGACCGATAATCAGTACTGATGCTTCGCCGGGAGTTTCCCTTCGGGAAGCATCATCACATCTCCGATGACATGACCCCGGGATTTTGGGATCAGCTCAGGGAACTCTGGAGCCGTGGATTGGACTGAGAGCGCCTCCGCAGACTCTGCAAACGCCAACTGCCGACGAAGAGCACCCCCAAGTACAGGGTCGATGAAATCCGGCGGGACCAGCAAGATGGTACGCGAGAAACAGCGAGAGGAATCCGGGGTTTTCTGTGCCCCGAGAAGATTCCAAAGCAGAAGGCAAATTTAATGACATCATTGGGTCCATACCCAGCGGGGCACCGGGACAAAGCACTCCGGGGCTATTCAGGACGCTGCTGGTTGGCTGGTCGGTCGGTCGGCTGACTGCCTGTACGTCCCTCGACTCCTCGTCTAGAGGGACGTCCACAAAACCTCCCACCGCCACCGACGGGACTAGTCAAAGTGAGCAAGCCACAAGCACACGCAAACTTTGTCTTCTCATACGCCGATAACTTGGGGAACGCTTCTGTCAACTTTACCACAATCACTAGTCAACGCCCGGCCATGATACAGAGCAGTCGACAGCGGGCTGCGCTCACCTCGCAGAGTTGCCTATTCTATTGGTTGACGTTCATCTTCGACCGAATTCTATGTTCCCCTCTCGTTCGAGATCGGTCGGAAATTCATGCTCCTCATTCGTATAATAATCTACAAAACGCAGCATCGAATTCGTCAGCTTGTCCAATGAATTCATCCTCTCTCGCTCTGAATCCTCCTCATGACGCTCCCAGTAAGATCCCCAGCTCCTCCATTTCCTCGGCGGGACATCTCGTGCCAAGTGCTGGATGACAAGAGCCAGCCGTTCGACCAACCATTGCTTTGCAGTGAATTCGCAAGCGAACGTAGACATGATTAATGTTTACGCGTGCGGCGCCAACCGTGAGAAGAAAGCGTATAATACTGATGCCGTAATTACGCCGACACCATCACGCAGCCACCACTGTCGCCGCCGTTCTCAACATGGGCGAACGCAGGTGAGCTGCTTGTACGGATGCACATTCGGACTGAGACAGGAAGGCGATATCAAGGAGCCTCCATTACCGATGACTTTACTTCATTAATCTACGAGGAGCTGAGGGAGCGACTCAAGGCTGCTCGCTCCCGCCGCCCTCCGGTCTCCTCGATCGGAACCCCAAAAGCTTGCTTATTATCTATGACTTTCGATATGGTAGTCCTTCTGTTCGTCGACGTCACCTTTCTCTGCCGCTTCCCGTTCCCGGCTCGCTTCGTGGGCGCTCAATCATACTTCGCGAAGTGACCTCCTCCGCCGAGAACGCCCTCTGCGAGGTCCTGCTGATCGCAAGGCTCCCGGCCACCCGAGCAGTCGGCGGCCAGCTATCTGATCTGTCAGAAGTCGTCCACAATTCCGTTCGGAGTCTCCTTCCCGCGCCGTAAAGCCGACAGTAAACCAAGCCGTATAAAGCCTGTATGCTCGGTCGAATTACCCACTCTTCCACATGGTTGGTACTCCACTCGTCCGGCACACGAGATCTTTCAGGTGGCGGAGATGACACCACATCGCAAGTCATCCATCTCAGCAAGCAGTTCATTAGCTTCGCAAGGTTTCTTTGGTGAATCAACGAACAAGCGAGCAAGTACACTCCCCACCCGCCGAAAGACGAACCCGCGGCTGACGAACCCACCCACTCACCTACCCGGAGCAGCCGAACAAGCAATCCATCCCAGGCCCAGAGAGCGCTGGTCGCGAGCGGGCCTGAGGAGCGCAGAACCGAAAGAAGCCTTTCGAGTTCCCCTTCATGATTCACAACAGGGCCCGCGGCGGCCCAATCGGTCCCTTAGGATCACCCCGGTCAGCCGAGAGCCTTACCCCTGCCATCTCTCCGTCCCAACTTTTTATAGACATTATCTGCGAGGGGACCGGCTCGAACAGTACGTTCCATCGAGCTAGCGACCGTCTAACCATGAGGGCGATCGTATGACCGCCAAAGACAGGGGGCGACGGCAAACGAGCGACTCCGCAATAATTGACGCTTTCAACGTAGCTCTGGGAGCCGGTCAACAATCTCACCACCCGACCACTGCCTCGCGTGTTTAAACCGTCCCAAAGGTCGCCAGAACGTACGGGACAAAACATTTCGTCCGTCGCGGCCCCGCCAAATTGGCGGGCATTCTGATTCGCGGCGTGTAACAATGTAGTAACGGTTTTGTTAATGAAGACGTGCCACTGCTCGCAGGCGTTGAGTCGCGGAATGTTTCGTAACTGCGAGCTGGCAATCTAAATTCTCGAAGATTCCCGTCGATGAGCAACACTCGATTGAGATGCTTGCTAAGAATGAGCTCGATGACATGAGCTTGTCGAACTCATCGATGCTCTGAGATAAGCCATACTACCCCGCATGGAACTCTGATGCACGCTCCATGCTCCGAGACTCGCTCGGGAACTTCTGATGAGTTTCCTGTTCTCCGATACGGAACGATTGTTTTGCTCCTCCTTTCTATAAGTGGTGCAACACCTCACCGATGTCAGTTCTCGGAGTTGGAGAGCTGCTCAAGCCCGCACTGTCTGTTCTTCTCACGGAAATTGCTCTCAACATCCCAAAATATGCGTTACGAGCTCGAAGCGCTCGTCGAGCGAGCCAGAAGTCCGAGTTGTCCCCGTTTCCTACCCTCTATATCTGCAATCCATAATAGATTCCGTCTCGTGAGCGAACCGCTCGCCGATGCTGTTTGCCGCAGCCGCTTTTGGGCGGAGGAACTAGTTGTCCGCGTCGGGTAATAGAACCGGGTGGTGGCACTGCGTGTCGGTATCGGGTTGGAGCATCGGGTGCGCGTGTCGGGTGGTGGCATCAGAACGAGTGGGGGGAGCGGAGGGGGTCGGGGGCGGAGGTCCCGTCGAAGTTGCGGGGGTCGCTCGCTCGCCCGCACCGTGGTGGAGTTGAAGGCACGCTTGAAACCCTCCACGAAGCAAAGCCAGCCAGCATCGATTAGGCTAATCGTAGAGCGTAGTGATTTCATCAAATGCCTGTCGCTGCAGGGGTGCATAACTTCGTCAGAGGGCGACATCTTGTGACTCAATTTCTTTGCTAAGAGGGCCGGCCGAAATCCGAGGCGCTTGTCGAGCCGCTCACTCATTAGTGGCGACCTCCAAATTCTAGTTCGAAGACTCGAGGTGCAACTCCGAGAGCGAGTCCTTCAAACGGAGACTAAGCGGAAACGGTAATTTTCGACAGAATTTTCGCCCTGGAACCGCTTCCCCTCCTTCCGCCGCTCGGCTCCTCCTTGAAAACGTTCCACTTGAGCGCGTTGGGAAATCAATTAGGTTCGTCAAAGCTAACCTGTCCTGCCCTGTTGACAGGAGATCGCTGAACGGAGTTGTTTCCCGAACTCGATCACCCAGAACGCGGAATCTCCGGATGATCGATAGTCTCACCTTCAATTAGAATATCAACGATTCTGGAGGACAAGCAAGCGAGCCCCTTCCCGGGAGCGTTCGCGGAGGATCGCTTCGTCTGCTCTTCGACGAGCGAGTTTTCTTCGGCAATGTCCGTGCCGTTCCGACTCAAAGCCGTTGAGGAGGCGGGGTACTGCAGCGCACAGCGTACTCGAAGGAACAGCCGCGTGTGATACAAAACACAATGAGGGGAGACCGCCATCATGCTTGTCGCAAAATCAGGTCTTTGCGTTCTGAAGAAAGGAACCTCGAGTCCCACGCCAATGATACGGACAACGCTCTCCTTGGTGCCCAGTTGCTGTCTCCATCTTGGCCGGACGGGCTGCGGGCTTGCCCTGCAGACGAAAGAATGAACGGCTTCGCCTTTTCGCGCTTTTTTAATCTGAGCGCTCCTTAATTGCCCAGCACGAGCAGCGGAAGGCGCCCAACGCACAAAAGAAGAGGACACGGCCCGGCCAGCGACTTGCTATACGCTCGCGGCGGCGTGAAGGACGGAGGCGCCGGCAGGTCTCTCCTGGTTTGCTCGGGCTGTCTTTGTTGGTGTCGAAGGCAAGGAACTGCCTCGGTCGCCCTCCTCGGCTCGTTGTCCTAATTTGGCCTGATGGAGGAGAAGTCGCGGTTGCTTGAAGCTAATCTCATGCGAAGTCCCCTGACAATGTCTATATGTCCCGAGAAAGGCTGAGGTGAAGAATACGGGAGATGTCACCTGCCAACCCGGTCCGGTCAAGGCCAAACGCTCCAGTTCCTCGAGTTGCACCAATCGATCGTAGCAACGGGAACGAACGTGGAAGCCACGGGTACTCATCAACTACTCGTCCTGTGGCCGTATGTTCCGAACCGCAACCCGCTGGCGACATCGACGCATGAACAGAAGCTTGGCGAGTGGTTTCGGATTGCCCCTAGAATACGAAAGGAGACGATAGGGGGCCGCTTTGACCGGAATATTCGTTCCACTTTCTTGAGCGGATTTCCCCCTCTCGCGCCGACTCTCGTCCCGCTCGGTCTCCGTCCGCTCGCTGCCAGTTGGCTCGCGTGCCTCCGTCCGGTGCAAACAGCGATGCTTCTTGGCCCAGGAGAGTCCACTCTCCCCCGTTCTTGTTAGTTTTTTGTGCTTTTTCTGGCCCAGTTGGCTTGCTCAATGCACGCCATTCTGCTTGTCTTCTTCAAACCCCGCAGGAGCAAGCGGCCGAGTAAGGAAGCAAGCCTACGCACGGTCGCCCGGATGGGCGGACGGACGGTCTCGGGCAAGCGAGCAGGAGATATACGTAGAGTGAATGAGCAAAGAAATCCCTTCAAGGACATTTTCCTTTTGAAGATTTGGCTTCCGCTGCCGTTCGCGGCGGCGGTCGCGGCGACGACGGCAGCGTGATGGACGTGAAAAGATCTTATCGAGTTAATCTGTCCCAACGAAACGGCTGAAAAGAGCTGCCCCGGCGACTTCCACGATGAGGAAGACATTATCTTGTACTGCAAGTCAGGACGTCTCGGTGACCCTCCTATCTGCTCGCCTGCACTGCAGGCTTCTTGGTTGGTCAAGGTGCCAGCTCGTATGTCAAGTATGTGTGTCATGAAAGCCCGCCCGCCCGCGCGCGCGCGCGCGTCGGGCCCGGAGCGGGGAACACGACCCGCTGAACGAGCAGCGGGGACGGAACACGGAGTCACGGCTCGCGTGTCAACTCCACTCACGGAAGGCCAATTACTCCGGCAGCAGACGACGAGCACTTGAACGACCCGTGCCGGCGCGGCGTCCAGGCAGACAACGATTGAAAGCCTACAAGCAACGACTGGAGAGCGGCCGACAGTGATAGTGCCATAATTTATGTGCAGTCGGGGCGCACTTTTTCCGACCTGGACGGCGGCTATCTTAAATTTTAAGTGCGCCGCGAGAGTTCGCCGCCGAAACTGCTCCTTGTACCACTGTTGGAGTGCGTCGGCGGGCTTTTAGCGCAGTACCTCTCCGGCTTCACCAACGGCTCTCGGGGCACACGAGCGAATCATCGTAGACGCTTCCCTCAGGGATAGAGATTTGTCATCAAATCTTAATGTGCTTTCTATCCATGGACTGTTCTCCCGTCAGCGCCGAGCAAAGGAGCATGTCAAATTTTCGGCGGCAGAGCGAATCTCAGCAAACCTTCTGCCAAAATAGAAATTCCGCTCCCGATTTCGTCTGCTGCTCCTTCCTCGGTGCCCGCCTTCCGGCCGTCGGAGGCGGCTGCCGCCTTTTCATAGATAATAAATAGAGCGCAAACAGAGCTTTGAGCAGCATTTTTCAGGAGACGACATAAGTCAGGCGTCGAGAATGGCCGGCAGCGCCCTGATGCCTCGTGAGCTTTCGCGATGTCGAAGTTCGTGAGCGGCTCAAACGAACGTCGGCCGAGATCCACGGCCCTCATGAACTCAGTGGACGCTGCTCATTTCGATGCGGGCGTTAGGCCTCGGGCCCGGTAGGCTCAGCGGAGCGAAGTCAAGCCCTGCGTTCTAAACTCGTGGTTGACAATTTGAATAATGCCCAACTCTTGAACCCGCTTCGTCCCGGACCTCTGCAGCTGCGGCAACTTTCGCTTTCGTCATCCGCAACGCTTCCATCGAAGCTAGCAGCGTGGCCACCGCGAAGCACTCTTATGCAATGCGCTGGAACGGGTGCCTGCTGCTCCTGTGAGCAGCCGCTGGTGCTGACGGTGGTTGCTGTTTTCTTTCGGCAACCTGCTCTGCCCATCTGCAGTTCACAGGACATTGCTTCATCCGATAGTTCAGCGTTCTCACTGCGTTGAGGAGGGTGCCGATGTTCAGAGGGATCGCTATTTGAACTGAGTGGGCTCTATCGGAAACTTCCCGTCCTGCATGAGTCTCCCTCCGTCGTCAAAGCCATCATGCGCCGAGCAAACATCAATTACGGCGTTCAGACGGACTCATGACGACAGCGCTTATGAACTGGCTTAGTTGTTTTATGCTTCGGGCGGATGACCGAAGGGACCGCCGGTCCAACGGAGGGACAAACATGCAATTAGAACAGAACAGAGTTGTTTGTGTGGGTTTCGACCACGAATGAGTGACCGAGTGAGGTGCAACGTTCCGCTCGACTGGACAGACGGACGATCGGAACAGGCAGAGCACACTGATCTACTCGTCGTCTTCCTCGTTCTCAGAGGCCCAACCCCGGGGGAATGCGATCCAATCTCCGCAGCCGTTCGGCCGACGAAGTGGTCCGCGACAAGCACCCCATGGTCACTCGACTCGAATCCGTTTATCTGCGTTTTCCTATGTACTGACTGCTTGTAACTCTCACATAAACTCGCTCGATGTGATTTCGCTCCGAGAGGGTTATACGAGCTCTTTTCCACAGTTCCGTTTCGATGATCACATTCCAGCACGAAATCCGCTCGCGGCCTCGACGGCCCACGCAGTCGGATTGAACTCTTTCCTGATGGAATATACTCCGAAGGCAAGACATCTACTCCGTGGGGCGATCCGTCAAGCCGAGGCCGCTGAATAGACGAGCCCGACGAGATCGGCGCTGCCTCGAGCGGCGCGCTCCGTCATTGGTCCTCGTTCTCGAGAATTTTTCGCTGTCGCGATCCTCTCCTCAGCGACCCCGTTGTTCAAGCAACCCAGTAGTCATCCGAGCGACGAACGAGTTGACTCGGATCAATCGAGACTCGGATTCTCCACCCTCTGCACACCCCTGATTTCCTATAGCCGCCGATAGACGACGAGGAATGAGTGATCCTTTCCACAGCTGTGATTTCAACTCCCTCGCCAGGTGCTTCAATAAGCCTCCTCGAGTGTCAGGTGTAACCCACCTCAGCGAGGAAATGATACCGGTGGGCGAGGGGGTGGAGGAGCGAGAAGTGCGCGGAGGCTGGGGGACGAGAATGGGGGATCGGGGGAGAGAGAGATGGAGGGGGGGGGGGGTGTCGTAGGAAACTTTCCGCCGGAAAAACACCGAACGTGGTATGCGCGACGGGACGATCTCTTCATCCAGGAGACCATCTTGAGGAGCTTGACCCAACGCTCTGCCTCAGATTGGAATCCGACGCTGGAGTCCGGAGAACTTATGACAAGGAGTTGAGGAGGGTGGATTCGAGACAAGCACGGAGGCGACCGAGTGCTCCTCTCGCTACGGATCTCTCTCGACTTTCTTCGTCAACCCCGAGGATGGTTGTCTCTCACTCACCGTCTTGAAAAGGTAATTGAGAGGTAATGGCAGGACTGAACGAAAGCTACCCTGCACTCGTCTGGGAGACGACATCGCTTGAACCGGCTCGTGAGGCGGCTCACACTGTGGAGCAGTACAGAGCAGGCAAATAGATGAATCAGGTTTTCAATGCAACTTCAATTAGGAGATTGATGTTTCTCCCTTCCCGTTCGCTCGATGGATTTTCCTCCTGCGACGTCGACCCCGCGGGGCACGACTTTCTTCTACGACCGGAGGGCAACTGGTCCAGATCCTCTTGAATGGGCGACACCGGGACGTAATCCAGTCCGGCTTCTTTGCGAGCTGCCCGGCGAATTCGCTCGCCGTCCCGCCTCGATACCGAACTCGACCTCTTTCTCCCTTGCGGAGAGGAATGCTTTTCAGTAGGCTACGTTCGCTCGTTGACTCATCAGATGTCAATGCTTTGCAAAACTCACAAAGCTGTGCAGACGAAGTGGGAAAGATCGTCAGGAGTCGACGACAGCTATGGGAGTTCCCAATGATCTCCCAATGCGATAATTGAATGCGCGGAATGCAAAACACAAAGGCGCGCCAAGAGCAGCGTTGACATCGAGACCAGCCGCGATCCACTCCGAAGACTCCGAGGGGGTTGGGGAGTCGAACAGCGACGGCAGCCACTTCCCGCGCTGGGACTGCATTAAACAGGCCGTTCATTTCCTCGAGCTCGAGGATTCGCCAGCGAGGCATGCCTCCCATCCTTTGCCCCTGGAACACGGTCACACATAGACCCCAGGGCTCACCCCACCTCATCCGGCTCCATCTGAGCCGAACAGGCAAACAAGCAACCACCCGACCAACCAACCGGCTAACCAGCCACAACAAGAGGAACTAAGTGATCCCGAGAACACAGACGCAATCTCAGATGGACTCGCAGCTGCATGGGGAGCGACGATCGGAGGCCGGCCAGCCAGCGACAACAACCCACAATGCTATCGGCATCTTACAATGTATGCCACCGTGTATGTTGTGATCCGCTTAGTACGACGGACATTTCTGTCGACACAGACCCAGATGGAGTCTCGCACCGGCAAACAACAAACCTAATACTCCGCTAATCCCGGTGCGAGCGAGCAAGCAAGCAAACCTGCGTGCAAGCGGGAAGGCAAGCATTTTATTGACCGAGATCGCAGCGGGCAAACTGAATGTTGTGGCGATAGCCTTTCCGCCTGACGCCCAAGGATCGTCCCGGACGGCAAGTAAGGCCTATTTGGTCAACCGCGCTCCGGACCTTTGTCATTGGATCGAACTTCCGAAAACGAGAGACCCCATCCCGACGCGCGCGTTCGGGGCCAAGCACATTGAATAGATTAGCGATCCATGCGTCTGGGGTTTCATCAAAGTTTGCCCCGGCCTTTCGAGGAAAGAGTTGTTGTTGGAAACTGTTGCGAAGGAATCGACCGCGCTGCTGATTGCATTGGATTCTCGTCGACTCGCGAGCGGATTCGTTCCGTTGGCTGGCTCCTAGGGTTCAGCAACAAAAGCAACACCGATCCACGCAACAGGTCTGAGGATTGAGAAATGTTTGTTTACAGTTGTGAATGAACCTTTGATCGGGATAACATAGACGGCAACGGTTTCCAGTCGAGGGGAAGGCCGACAGCGCGGACTTTCAACAAGCCCGATGGCCGAAGGAACGAAAACAGGAGCTGCCGACCCGGCCGCATCAACGACCGCTCCGAAGTCTCGCGTGCAATAGGGTCCTGATCCTGAGAACTAGTTTATGACATCAAGCTGGGCTCGCTTCCTCCGGGTCCTGCTGCTCCTCGAGTCTGCTTATCGAGAAACGCACCACCCTCACTGTTTGACTTCGAGGATGCTCCTCCGCCTGTTGAGTAATCTCCTTCAGTGAGCTTCTTGGGCTCCCGGAGTTGACTAGTTTCCGATGATGCCGCGCCGTCGATCGGAGCCCGCCAAGTGGTAAAAATAGAACGTGGGAACCTCGACTCGTGCAACCGAGAGGGTTTTTCCGCAGGAGTCGCGAATTCCCGACTCGGATACCGCTCTCACTGGTCGCGGGGAGGCCCCGGCCGCGATTCCATTCCACGTCTCCGAACTCATGTTGAGTGCGGGTCGTTGCTCTGAGCGGACGAAGCAAGCAGTTGCAAATGCAGCGAGCCCAGATCGCTGCAGGCTGCGAAACCAGATCGAATCATGGAACCAAAGCAAAGAGGGTTCAAATGAGGCCGCCGGAGCGGGGAGGTGCAAACGAGTCAGTCCGACTGAAATACCCATTACAGCCGTGGCATTTATCGTTCTCCATCGATCGCCGTTGATGTATCGGTTCGCTGCGACTCTGCGTAACGAGCCTTTAACTCTCAGCAGCAACAGGCCGGCCGGCTGAACGGGGTTTTGGTCCTGGGTCAGACGCGGAACCACGCCTGCACGGTGAGCAGCTGAAAAGCGATGTCGAAAAGTTTCCGCTAAGTCCCCCAATTAACACCCAGCGAGCGTGGACTCAGAGACGTGAGTTAATCCGCGGGCCACGGAGATGAATATTTGATCCTCGCCGCCGCTTCTGCTTCTGCCGCCGCCACTGCGGCTGACCTCACGACGATCTCGAGGACAGTTGGCGGGCAGACGGATGCGCAGACGCAGACAGGGACCTCATGCGAACGAGTCCTGCTCAAGTAGGAGGGGCGGCCTCATCCGAAAATGTTCGCCTGTGAACATGCACGAATGCAGTGAGAGTCCCGCTCGGTGGCCTTGGCGCCCGTGGGCCCGGATGTTGTTTTCTCCCTCTTGTTCTTCGTCGTCGTTCTACCTCAACGACCCGCTCTCTCCGTCTCGGGCTCCTCTCCCGCAGCAACGCCACCGCCACGTATGAATCCGTTACATGCTGTATTAGTTTCTGTGTACCGGTAGCCGGTGAGCTGGCTAACAAGCGAGCTCACTAATGATAGGGCACAGATCCGGTCAGCGTAACGGGTCCGCGATATCTCTCAGGGGTCTGAACAGAACTCGGAATGAATCCCGTTGCTCACTCTGGTTTCGATGTCGACCATTGCGGCGCGTCGTCCCGGGCGTTCGTTACGAAAAGTTTCCACAGTGCGAACCACTATTGAACCGGGAATGTCTTCATCAGTTCGTCGTGAGAACGTGAATCCTCGCCATCGCGTCGTATGGATGGCGGTGACGCAACACGATACGAACAACATGGGAAACAGGAAGTGCTCCAGGGAGGAGCCAGACTCTCGCCGAGAGGAGGCCGAACGAAGTTTGAGCTCGGCTCGGATGGGTTTGAATACACACCCTTAGAGATTCGGATAAAAAAGCGTCGCAAAATAGCCGCGTGCTCCGCTGTGCAAGAACGTTTTGTGTCGTTGTCCTCGTCACCAACGCCGTCTAGAGTCCTGCTGTGATTCACACAGAGCATTAGGTGTGTCTCAACGGGATCTCCACACCGAGCGAGCGAGCTAGCCAGCGGAGCAGCAGCCATGTCGGGGCGTCGGAACCGAGTACACCGGGCACATTGTATCTTTTCTTGTCGCGCGCCCCATTGGGGGGAAGGGGGGATTCGGCAGAGGCATAGGAGTCTGAGCGAAAGATGGCAAGGCGAAAAGCGGAATGGTCTCGATGTCGCTTGACAGCTCCATATTTTCGAGATCCTCAACAAAGAGTGTGCCAGGTGCAGCACATGTGTTGCACCTCTCCCTCCACTCCGCGGACCCCGATCCTCCTCATCCTCGTGTTTTCGTCTCAATCACGGTCTGTGTGTTCGTGTGCAAGTGATCCGGGTGAACAGGCCGTCTAGTGGGTGCTTGCTCGAGTAGATTCTCTGCTCCCGAGTGTGTCCCGAGCTGGATGGGGTGGGGCGGAGAGCTTTTCATTCGTTCAGCCACCCACCCGACATCTCACCCGGTCGCTTGCGAGAGCGCTACAGATTTTTCACCGCGATGCATTCCGCCCGCCTCACTGAAAGCTCGACTTTGTAGCCAACGATAGTTCAGTATCAGGAAACGTTCACCCTTCGACTGTGAACTGCCTTGAACAGCGACAAGTTCGGAGGTGCTCTCGGAAATTCTCTTTCAACAGGTGATGATTGAGCTTAGCTGAGTCCACGGCTCCCGGCGCCACCTCGAGCAGCCTAATCGGATCGGAGGCTGAGTTTCATGTGGACACGATTCGCTGCTGCTCACGGTACGCGGGGCTGTTCCAACGATCGTTCAGTAAGCGCTCACAGTTCGGAAGCGAGATCCAATTGAGGCTTCGAATAGCACAATCCGGAGGATTCGCCTCGTCGCAAAATGCCGACGGTCGTTAAATCTTTTTCGAGTGTTTTCGTTGTCTGCTCGTCTCGTCGGCCCGACCGCTCGCCCGCCCGCCCGGCCTGAGGCCGGTCTTGTGTTTGGTCGGAAGAACCCTTGAGTTCCGTTTGCTGGACATCGTTCGCTGTCGAGGACTCCCGCGAACGGCGCCTAGCCACGGACCCCGACGCCGCTGTCGACGCTAGAACAACCCTCTCCGGGTAAGTGAGTGAGTAAGTGCTACTCCTGGCGCTGCTTTCGAGCGACAAGTAGATCCTCACCGAGAACCATTCCTGAGGCTGAACGATGGATTTTGTTCAAAGCTCGATGGAGGAACAGGACGCTCTCTTGTTCTGGTTCCCATGAGGACGGGTTTTTTCCTCGATCGAGAGCGTTCCATACTGACGAGCCCTCACTCGGAGACGCGGGGAAGGTGAGGCAGAGCTAAGATGAATCTGATCTCCATACAAAAGTTTATTGCAACGCATTAGCCAATTGATCGACGGATTCCGGCGTCGCCCCTCGCTGCCGAGTCAGACGCCCATTTCTCGCATCGATAAACATGAAGCCCGCTCAAGGATTTATATTTGTGTTGAGTCGCGGAAAAGCAAGAAAGTTGTCACAGG
This sequence comes from Phytoseiulus persimilis, assembly GCA_037576195.1. NCBI lineage: Eukaryota > Metazoa > Arthropoda > Arachnida > Mesostigmata > Phytoseiidae > Phytoseiulus > Phytoseiulus persimilis. The sequence continues at coordinate 6,364,570 of CM075104.1, forward strand.
GGCGCTCCACTGCCCGGTCGATTGCAGCTCGCTTGTTGTAGCCCCACTCCCGCAAGCTCGTTGTTGCTGCTGCTCGTTGTCATTGCACGGAAGAATCGATGTTTCCACTGCAATGAATCACCCAGAACCATTCATCTTGGCTCCCTGTTCTCCACATTTGGCCCAACGCTCAGCCACTTTGAGGTTGGGCTGGGTAAAGAAAAGTTTCCGCTCTGTTCATATTTTGTTGCTCTTCCACGCGAGATCGAAACGCTCCGAGAATGGGCGAGTCGCGTGGACGAGTCAACCTAGAACAGAGATAGAAGCGGATCATCCCGCCTGGAAATTCGGAAGTATTCGGTCATTGTAGAAGTCGAGAGAACATGTTACAATCACTTGAGCGGATCAGATAGCCAAGTGGTCGGCCACATCATGTCTCAAGTAGAAGGTTGGGCGTAGAGGCTAGCCATCGTTCCGACCCCGACGGCTCACGCTACAGTCGACCGCCCACGAGTTCAGTCCGGAGACCATTCTTTTCGGCCTTGTGCCGGTGTAGGTTTCTCAGGCTCAATTTGCAAGGGCTGATCAACCTCCGGCCACGGGCCAAGCAGAGGACTCCCCCCGTTACAGTGATAGTGCGGTAATCGAACAGCTCTTCACCCAAGCTGGTTTATATTCGAGATTGGGCTGGATAAGTTTGGAGAAGTTTAAATGGACCACACAGAATCACAAGAACGGAGTGAAGTCGCTGTCAACAGCGTGATCGTTGCAGCAGGCCTCCCACACGGAGACAGGAACCTCATTCTCCCCGACAGGACCGGGGGGGCTTTGTATCCAACCTCCCGAGGCATGAGGAGTATCGTCCGCTCCTCCAGGTCTGATCGGAAGAAAGGTCTCATGTTCCCGGAAGGTTATTTTTTCCCAAGGGGAAATTGCCGGTTCCTCTTCTAGCCAAACGTAATCCATTCCGGCGTGCTTCCAACCGCCAATTTAACATTTTCCGCCGTTTTACGAGGCCCTTCTTCTGATCTAGAACTCGGGATTTCACCCGTGGAGCTTTCGGTCGGAAGTTCTCTCAACGTAACGGAGATACATCGAGATACACCGGGTTCCCCGGAAATTTGATGTATGGATCGCAGCAGTCATTACAACCATTCGAGGTCTCTTCCAAAGCTTTCTCAGACGACGTTGATGGTACGATGTGGGGGCTTGACGACGATCACACGGATGATCATGATTGTGATCGGGGAAACTCATAATCTTGAACATATACCGCTCCGCAAGTGGACGAATGAGCGAAGCAGCCAGTTAACCTGCTCGGCTGGTGGCCCGCGCGCCGACGAAACCACCGGAATGGAGCCGAGCACGCGACTCACCATTCCTCGAATATTAATGAGCCGAAGGCTGCAAATGATTTTTTCCAAGTTTTCCGTCTGTTTCTTCACCGACTCTCTGCCCGGTCGTCTATTCACGCAGCCGGAGCCTGTTTTCGCGGCCGACGTTCACGGGAGCCGTCGTCCTCGTCGCCGCTAGCGAATGAGAAGAATTTGAAAATTCCGCTCTTTATTGTCTTCCGTTTACGCGTGAGCGAGACAGATAGCGAGGACTAGCAACTGGCGCACCAAACGACAGACATACAGGGGGAAGCGGGAGGACTCCCCGACAGACAGGAGGGGAGCGGCACGGAACTTGCATTCTTCCTCGCCGCAAGGCGTGGAGTAATTGTCCACGAATACATTCATCACTGCGAAGGAGGAAAGAACGGCCGCAGCGCTTCCAAAGTCTCCAATCGAATTTTGAACGGGGAGGGAACATACATACAATCCCGAATACATACGTCTTCTGTCTCTGCACGCTGTCGAGCAACCTCGGCATGAAAGACGTACAGCCAGAACCGAAATCCTGACAGGGACTGCGGGAGCAGAAAGAATAGTATTCGTGCGAGCTATCGCGTACTTGACGTTCGATCCATCTGTTGGATGGCTCCGCGTTTGGAGCAATCGTTGCGGGCGGATCCTCCGAACTTTCTCATCGCCGAATTACAGTGAGCTGGCTGAACGCACGCCCGTCTCGAAGCCACTTCTTTGGACATTAGACACCGTTGACCCCATTTCGATGAGCAGATGAAACCGTCCATCAGTTGCGCTGGCGCGATACCCCGTGCACATCTGACAACCTGCATTCCACGTCAAGCAGACTTCCGGGCTGGTTTCTCCAGTTAGGCGGGACCTGTTTCTCTTAGGAGCACGCCAGAATGCATTGGAACGAAATGGAGGTTTTCCCATTCAGACATCACGAGAGTTTCCGCGTCCGTCCGGATTTGGAGCTCTCGCTGCCAATGAACGCGAGGCACCGATCGGTTCTTCCTGTGCGGCGCGAAACTCTACGCCACGATCCCAAGACGAAGCCAGTAAGCCGAGGTACTCAGCGTCCCATGGAAATCGCCATCGGGATGGGATTCGTTTATTTTGATGACGAAGTCGTGATCTCCGTGAATCCCGATGGAAAATAGCTCGCTGCAGTTTTTGCTGCATCAGCCTCTAATTTTGGAGGAGTAGCGTCGACGATCCGATTCCCGGGGAGGACGCAGAGATTCCAGAAGACGCTTTCGGTCTGGGGGGATGTTTCGACTCACCTTCTACTCCTGCGGCAAGGAGTGCAACGATGCAGAAGCATAAGCTCAAAACGATGCCATTGGCCCTGAACGCCATCGCGATGCTTCGGAGCGCGTGTTGAGTCATCTGTCTTGGAGCACTTCCGGAAGTCAAATCCTCGTCACAATGGCTCTGCGCTCATGTTCCCTGGAAATGGAATGGAAGAGTTCATGAGTGTTGCCTGGGCGACCTCCCCCTGCTTCCTGGAGTCTTCCCGAAACTATATTTCATCCTACTTCCCGACGGATCGAAGTTGGAGAGCTCTTCGGTGATCTCGCCTGAACTCCCTGTCTCTCTCAACGCTCAAAACTCTGTGAATTTTGTCTCGAACTGTCTCCGATGCGTGTTCCGTTCCTTCTCGGACCCCGTATCTTCTCGTTTCCGTTGTTCCCTCCCTTCATCACCGAAGCCGCGTGTTCGGAGTCGATCAATTCTGTCTCAGATGCGAGAATCCGTTTAACACGGGGACCCTTTCGGCCTCTGCGTCACCTCTCGTTTTACAACCTGAGCCGGATTCAACTTTTCATCCTCGTTTCAGTTTTTTCCGGTTCTTTCAGCTTTTATATCCCTCGCTCCACCAGGCGGCTGGCCGGCCAGCCAGCGACGAAGCAAATCCCTGGGCCAGCGCGCTTGCGGCTGGCTTGTAGTCTGTGCTCGCCTGTCTATTCCCGTGTGTTTGCGAGTGGAAAAAGGATCGTCTGAGAGACGTTGTTTCTCCTTCCTTCGGTGGTTTCCTTCCCAAACAAGAGGTGGGGAATTTTCGCTCGAGGCCCGAGTGGCTCCACGCACGGCAGCAGCGGTCAGCTATGCAATCTACTCGGAGGCCCTGATTCCATATTCTATTGCACTTTTAGTGATGGTCTCAGTGTTGGCAGTGGTTTTTGACGACAGGAGCCCGACGGCGGAGCTCGGGTGGCCGGGGTTAACGCGGTGAAGGTTGCGGTGATGACGGTCGGCGGCTTCGTGGGTCAGTTCCTTCAGCGAGTGGACACAAAGGATTACTCGGAGGGTTGTGGCCTCCTCCGCTCGTCAAGTTCACTTTTTTTCCCCATCCGCAAATATACGGGCTGGAGGAAGAGCGAGCAAGAAGGCAACGAACGGGGTTTCTGCGCCGAGCGGTTCCGAGGCGGTCGTCTACGCTGTTCGGTTTCGTCCCTAGTCGTCGGTTTCCTCTCGCGGACGGAGCACTGGGCAACAGAAGTCGGACCAGCGCTTCAAGCAAATTGGCGCGATCTGTCAGCCCAGTCAGGCGTGCACGCTACCGAACGACTGACGCACCGACCGACCTCTTAGCCCCCAGAGAACGCAAAGTGAATTCCGGGGGAACCCTTGAACGTCTTCCGTTTTGAACGTTCGAGCCCGCTCGGGAACTTGAATCCGCTTCGTTAGAGAGCTCAACGTTCCAGTCCCGGCTCAGACGATAGGCCTCTTATGGTCAGATGTTCATGATCGCTCCATCTGATTCAAGTCCGCTTTTCCATCCTCTGTGACTTCCGAGAACCCCGAGGTACGGATGACAATGAATCATCTTCTGTATCACAACCAAGCTCGTGCAGCATGCAGGTGACATATGCATCGTGCAACATGCTCGCGACAAATGCATATCATGTAGGTGGAATATTAGTAATCCTGTCTTCTATGAATGTAGAATATGTGTTGTGGCGCTGGATATCAGATCGGAATCCCATCTTCAATCAAGGATAACTCGACCAAATCTCATCCATATCGAGAAATAAGAAGAGCAGATGGTAGAGGAAGAAGAGAGTTTACCAAAGTATCCTGCGGCCATGATCCGCGCTGTAGGAGAGGAACGACCTCGCAGTTCATGATTTCCAGAGGCCACCCTTCTCTCTTTTCCGCCCTGATTCTCTCCGAGACGGTATCAACTTCGATCCTTGTATTTTTGAATTGGCAGTCGTCAGGAGGGACCTCGGGGGCTCAAAATGCGAAGGCACCACATCGAGAAGCTCGAGACGCGAACCTGACTTGAAACAATCCACCCCAAAGCAGCAAAACTCAACATACGAGATCCCGACCCGAGAACGTCTGCTGCACTGCCCGGATTTCTTCTCTCAACCTCGGAAACGTCCGCTCCGGGATTCTCTGTTCCCAGTGAATCATTCTGTCATTTTATTTTCGAGATTCGGATGGAAATCCGTCAAGTTATTGACAATAATTTAAGATGACTTTCCACTATCGAAGGGAGGCCCCATCCTACGAACGTCTCTGTAGGTGGGCAATGTTTACTCGCGGAACGAGTATGTCGTGTATGCAAGAAGCCTACATGTACATGGCATGTGGATACAACATGTGCAAATCCTTCAGCGCTCTTGGAGATCGAAGCGACCATATGTGAGCCGGTCACAAAAAGCACTTAAACGACCGCGCTTTTCGTCGGAAAAAGAGTCGGTTACGAAAGTCTTTTGAGGACCACGCCCTGGATCTAGGAAGAAGTCCATCAAGACACTCGCTCCCTATTAGAGCGAAGCCAGCGGGCCGACGAAGGCAACGACAAAATCGGGGGCTAGACCGACGACGACGAAAACATAGAGCCGGGATTTAGGGTTGAATTTCGTGTCTCGAACATCTGGTAGTGAGGCCGGCGAACGAAAGGAGGGTCAGTCGAGCATGCTGTGTCCTGCTGCTCGTGTCTAATATAGACATAGCACATGGAAAGAAGACAAAGAAAAAACTACACGGGAGAACTAACCAAGCAACTCGGCATATGAAAAGAGAAAACACGATTTGCGATCCATAAAGTACCTCTTGCTGGGCACGATGATGGAGTGCGCACGCGAGGCCACGTTCTGCGACTCCAAGGCCTGAGTTCCCCCTCCCCCTGGTCTCCTCAACATAGTTCTTCCCCTCGTCCCGCATCGTCGTAGCTTTGCCGGAATCTCCTCGTCGAATTCACGCCTCCCGGAGTCAGGCCGGAGCTCGCGAAACTATTGTTTAGAACCTTTCCGTCGTTCGTTCAACGGGAAAGATCGTGGGCGGAGGGAAGGGAACACTCATTGCTCCCCGAGGACGTCCACTAGAGGAGGCGAGCGAACCGAAAGAGTAAGAAAGGAAACACACGCACTCGGCTGAGTCATCGATCAAAGAGTCGAAACTCTCGGCGACGAGGAGGGCCGCGCAGGGCCGTGACAGCTTCCAACGCGGCAGCAACGAGTGCCGATTCCAGGTCCGGTAGCGATCTCGGTTCCAGCGTGTAGACCCACGAATTGGGTTCGGGTTTTCGGGCCTCGTTGGTTCAGCAGGGTACTCCGAGGGAAGTTCGTGTGGGTCTCCCTCTGCGGCGAATCTTTTCCCGTATATTTGAGGGCTCGACGCGAGTTCCAGGGTCGTACCCAGGTCCCGGACCGTCTCGTGTTGGTTGCCTTGGAGCGGGACGTTCCCCTTCGTGGGTTCCCCGTTAGCTCAGCCGGCTTCCAAGCTTTACTTAGCGCTGCATTTTTCCCCTATTATCTTCCACCTCGGCTTCCCGAAACTCTTTCGTGAGCCATCCAACCGTTTGTTGCTCTCGATAGCAAAAGCCATTTGGGATTGCTAGAAGCATTTTTTGTCTTCGAGAAAAGGGACGCAAAGAAGAGAGTGGCAACAAATGCATCAAAAATGCGTCGATTCTATGCCTCCCCGGTTCGGGGCTTTTGCCACAGGTGCCTGTCTGTGACCGGGCTGTCTACTCGGCCCCGCTCGGCGGCTCTCTCCTGACGCTTGCCTTCCCACTCTCCGGATCTTCCTTGCCACGAATTCGAGCGACCGCCCGCGCTCAGCCAATAGGTGTGGGAATATGACGGAGGGTTCCCTCAAAGCCTCAGACGGCGTCTCAGCATCTCTTCTTGTCTTTCCGTTATTCCTATCTTCTTTCCTGATGCTGATGCAGCCGAAGCAATGTTGCGGGATGGGAAGACAGCTTGCAATCGACAGCCGCCGTTGTCTGTCGTGATTCGCATCGCGCGTCGTCCTGGTCCTGGGAGGGAGAAACGTGAGGTAACTCGTCAGTCGTTCACGTTGGCTGTTTTCCAAAGTCGAGGAAGTTATGAGGAACACTTTTTCGGACTATTCCAGCGATTCCGCCCTCCGAAGCAGCGTTCCTCGTTTGAGAGGCGGGGGGAGGGGAGCGCAATCCACCTTTGAGCCGCGGAGCATTCTGAGAAGAGTCGGATGTAATTTCCTCTATTGGGAAGATTTACGTAAAAGTCTCGTTGACACGGACTCAAATGGAAGCCGCAACTGACTGTTCCTCTCCGGTTTATGAAAAGTTCAATAGACTGCAGTCGAGCCGGATTTTTAAACGATCCGCTCCGGAAGCAGGCGCACTCTCCTCATGGCTATGCGTTGATGATTTGAGAAGGAGGGCAGAAGTTCTCGCTCCTCGAACCTCCACTCGAAAGCCGACTCGGGCTCTCTGTCGTTAATTCTGTCGAGTACTGCGTCACATTTTGTGTCAAGATTGGCCTCCGTTGCGAAGTGACGTTTTGCTTAGATACCGGACAGAACCACTTCAGGAGCTCCGTCAGGACCCCAGCACGTTCTCCCCTGTCAGGATCTTGTTAGCTTTGCCTCAGTATCCTCGCACGTTTCCAGCGGTGTGATCAGAATGACTTCTCCGAGTGGTTCTCCCGAAACATTCCCAGAAACTGATCCGAAATCCCTGTTCCGGAAGTACCTCGGAGCCTTCGGATGACTCCGGCGACGGTCCGACCCTATCCTTCGGAGCTCCTTGAGCCCACGTACCCCTGAATCCCTTTGAAACATGCAGAAAGTTCAATCCGGGGTTCCCGAAATACCTCGCTGCAGCCAATCGACATACCCTGTGATGGTTTCCGGCACCAAGTTTTGTGTAGTTCCCGAGTAGGAGGCCATCTCAGAAAGATTAACGCCACCGCTGTGGTTTCGTTTGATCAGATCTGATTTCTAGTATTCAAGCTTAGACACGCTCGGCGTGGCCTCCGTGGCGCAATCGGCTAGCGCGTTCGGCTGTTAACCGAAAGGTTGGTGGTTCGAATCCACCCGGGGGCGCATCTTTTTGATGCAAATCAGATCTTGATCCGCTTCCCTGGAGAGCTTAACGACAAAAGTCGTCATTGGACTGGCTTGACTGGCTTCCACGGTACGGGGAGAGGGTATTGACAAAACAAGCCGCCGTGACCATTCACGTTCAGTCCAGAATGAATCTCGGCGTAGCTGCTCGGCGAGGGAAAGCGCGAAAGAAACTCCTGTTGCTCCGATGTGAACGGACAATCGGCTCAAGCGGTTGGAAATGACGAGAGAGTGAAATTCGGGATCAGATAAGACCATGTGCCAGCGAAGAGCGCGTTCTCTCTGGTGGGAAAGGGGGGGGGGGCACAGTTTGAGAGCCGGAATATCGGGCCGGTGCTCGGCAAACCGGAGTTGTGCACATTGGAAAGCAACCGTCTCTCGGCGATTGCTGCATCCCGCGGAGTCGTGAGCGTGCCCAATGCCATGTCACGCTTCGGAGGAGAATTTTCGGGCAGAGGAGACGCATCGAACTCCAAGCAGGACGGGTATCCGTGTCGTCTTCGCAATCTCTTATACGTGGTGCGCCGACTTGGACTCATCCCAATGAGGAGGCAGGCTGAACGGCAGAAATTCTCCAGAACTGACATCCGGACAACCACGATACGGCGCTCTGGTCATGCCCGACTTTTTTCGTCTTCGATCTTCATGGGAGTTCCGTGTCCTGGGAGCAGCGAGCGGGGAATCGCGGCCCTTCAACGTTTGTGTATTTATATGTACATATACTACACGGCTCCGTATTAGAATCAGCCGGCAAGTGGAGTTAATTGAAGAGCGTACGCCCACGTAGACGGAGCAGCTTCCATGGAGCTCGGAGCACCCACCAACCGGCCGACTGGGCTCGATTGATTCATCCACAAACAAGTTCCGTTCACGTAACTTGGTGTTTCCCTGTTTCGTAAGCAAAGTCTCAGCGGTTCCGCTTTCTTCGTTAGGAGCATCGTCTGGAAGGATCCCCTCAGACGATACCTCCTGCATTCGAGCCTCGCGACTCCATTATATTCCTTATCCATCCTCTGGAAGACATCCCTCGCTTTCCATCTCGCGGAGTTCGAGGGAGTCGTTTGTTGTGACACTCACGTTTCTGGAAAGTCTTTCGTAACCGGGACAGCAGCACGAGATCTCCGCGTCACGCCACGGAAAAAGACGTCGGAGCCGTTGTTGTCGTTCCGTGCGAGTGGCCGTTTTCCTCGCTGTCTTGTCGCTCGTTTTTTTCTCGTCCGCCGCAGCCCCAGTCAAAAATCCTCTCTCGCGAAGCTATGAACAAGGAGACGGTGTCCACTCGGCTCGCAGAACGGGAATTCCACACATTCTCCCATAGCACCCTGTTTGAGGCTGTTTTCGAGGGCACGGACACTCGAAGTCGGGGGACGAAGACGGCGCCCGCACGCCAAGACGGGTCGAAGGAACGAACGAGCGAGTGAGATCGTGAGAAGATGGGAGACGAAGCTGCCTTGTCAGAGAAGCTTCCCGTCTGCTAGTTGTCGCTTTTGCTACTGACGACACCAACAGCAGCTCCAGCGAGGATCTCCTCCGGCGACCCGTCTTCTAACGCTGTACAACAACGTTGTCGTCGTCGTCGGCGGGCGGGCGAGTCAGACGTGCCCAGCATGCCCGACTTTTTCTGACTACTGAGTGTCGGACCCGCTTGGTTCCTCTGGTGTTGTTGAACGTCAACCAAGAACGCCGCACGGCGTTGACTCCGTATCATATTTATCGGAGGACTCTTGAGGGCAGCTATCCCAAACCAATCATCGATTCGCATCTCAACTCGTCACCCAGGAGCACGATGTTTCAGGAGTTACGAATCCAAGGAAACGCTTCGCGGTAAATCATCGAGAGGGAATTTCCGTGTTTCGTACGATCCAGAGCGAGGTTGGCCGCTGTCATTTCCCGCGCGCTCATCACCGTACTCCGTTCGCGAGAAAACTGCGAATACCTGAGACGTTTCATAACAACTTCAAATGAAGGAAGAACCTTGGGACTGTAACGGACAAGGTGGGCGGGAATTCATCTCGGTGTTGGTGATGATGAGCTGGCGAAGACACGCTGCAGACACAGACGCCGGGCGTGGGCACCGCATTCAAACTGCCATCGAGGGGATAGAGACGAGGCGCTTGCGTAATAATTGAGTTCTAATTTTTTCTCTCGTAGACTCTCTCCTGCACTCGATTGTGCAAGGAGTCAACGAGCTGGCTGTTGGGTTTGCGCTCCGAGTTTCATTATACGCAACACGCGTCGAAATGGAGGCGACCCGACAACGTGTTCAGGCAAGACCCAGATTTTTCCCCGGTTTCAGGACTTTTCGGCCGCGGAACTTCGAGCCCCAATCGGTCGGCTTTATACTGTGCATGATCCTCACGCACACAGTGATCCCATCCAGTTTTCATGACTTCAGGCACATTCCTTAGCGCATGCGCTCAAGCAGAATCATCAGATCCACAGAAGAGAACTACATATACATGAGGATCATTTGAAGAGTAACACACGGATGAGCGCCGACGTTCTGGGCCGGGGAGTATCGGGGCGCGATGGTTGAATTTCAAGCGGCGCTGAAGATCCAGCCGACCACTGCTGCGCGGGCGGTTCAAAACGCGGTGACCGCTCGACCATCTACTTTTCCGAAGTCTTGCTCACACCGCGAATGGTTCACGCACTCGCCCCCTCACCGCGGCGAAAACAGGCACATCCCCGCGGAAACGAAGCTAATCTGAACTTTTCTCACTCTAGTCGTTGAAGGAAGCTGGGTCGAGAGGGGATGATCTTTGTGTTGTGACCCCGGAGCCACTTTGGTGGAGCATCGTTTTTTCCCTTCGAGACCCTTGAGCCGTTTTTGAAGCGTGGCCTGTTGATCAATGTCTGAGGCGACCCGGCCTGGCGCGGTCAGGCCGGGCAATGATGGATGGATATGTGAGCAGTTATCTGGCGATGCATGTTCAACTGCTCAAATGTTATCACTGTCATCGTCTGTTCATCCACCCATGTGTCCATCCATGCGTTGGACCTCCCCGCTCAGTATCATCATCGTTGTATGTAGTCTTCGAACTCGTCAAGGTTCCCCCACGGTGACCGCAGCCCGAGCGAAAACTGGCGTTGAGTGATTGAACGAGTGCGGGCGAGCCGGAACCGGATTTAGCAAGAGATTTCCCCGCGCCACCAGCATGGAAAAAGATGATGGGGCGAGACTGAGTTTATATGTATGCGTTTCTGTGACTAATTCAGCGCGATAAGTCCTCTCCGACGAACTCTGTAATGAGATCGTAGCTTTCCGAGCCTTGAGAGAGAGAGAGAGGGGGGAAAAGAGCGCGCAGCGTAATCAACCGAAAAAAATCCACGGCACTTCCTTTGATCTTTTCTCCTCGTTTTTCAAAAGCTCCTAGTTTTTCCCTTTTCGTCGTTCGGATGTCTGGTTCCGATTGAGAATCAGGAGATCTGCCAAGAAACGACTCGCAGCCCACGTCAACTGTTCTCATCACTATTTGGTTATTTGCGAGCTCAGCGACTTCGGAACCGAACGTAGAGGACGTGTAGTTCCTCAGCAACCAGGAACAGATTTCCCGGTGAATCGCGAGCTTCTCTCCCGCTGGCGTCGGGCTGAAGCGGTGTGCTATATGCGGAAGTTCTCGAGTCTGCCCCCTTGCACTAATAGCTCCAGGAAAGAGAGTTGCCATGGCCGGGAGAGGAGGGGAGCGTGGGAGGTATCGATTGAGCCCCGGTCTGAATTCACCGTCGCGACCGCGTCGACGATGTCATGGTTTACCGCCGTCACAGAACACAGCGAGGTTGCCCGATAATCCCACTCTGGAACCGGAGCGAAGAGAAGCTTGCAGGACATTCTATCAATCTGAGCTGGTCTCCCGTGGAATGTTGCCCCGCTGTGTGATTCCATGTTTTCCGGAATACTGCTGTCTCTCCGTCCTGCATCAGGCTTGTATTGCTGGTTTGCTGACGCGGCTCGTGATAAAATATATCATGCGCACGTTTAGGAGACGACATTGACAAATTCTCTCCAAAGCTTTCGGAGCATCGCTGATAAAGCGTGCACAAAAGATGAGCGTGTTGCTCGCTTGCTCCCCACACTTCCCCCTGTCGCTTCACTCTCCTGGCCTGCAGGCCGCGGAAACCCCCTTGCGACCCCGTGAGACTGGAACGGCGCAACCTCGTCATCGTAGGCGCAGATAGGCCGCTTGCCACACATTAGGGTTCTGTTGTAATTATGGCGGTGTTGCGTGCTTTTTCGTCCCATTCAGCCACCACCGCCTCGGCACTCGGGCAGCGTCGCAACCATTTCCATTCACTATGCTTGCCACTGCAGACACTCGCAGTTGCCGGTCGGGTCCTCCTCTCTGGCGGATAGGCTGCGGGTCGCTCGCGGGCTCTCCCGAACGCAGCTAGTCAGTCGAATAGTTGCTCGTTCATGTGACCATCGCACAGTGGTTCGGGAAGCTTGGGGCTCGGGCCGCTTCTGGCCAACCGTGGAGAGCCGGTGGCACCGTGGTTGGTTCGATTCCAGAGAACGCCAAAAATCTCGAACTTTTGAAGTCGTAACGCCTCAGAATATTCATGAGTCGCGCAATCCGAGATCTCCCACAGCATCCTCCGACCGAGGTTGTCACCTCCAGAGCTGTCGCGCCCCTGACATCGAAAGTTGATCCGCGCACGGAAATCGCAAAAATGGAGTACGACGTGCAGACGTCACCGGGATTCCTCGTGCGCCATCGGCAGCGATTTTTGAGCTGTTCGCGAGGGTTCGGGCGGACAAACACAAGGAACTCATTGCGAGGCCCTCGGGAGAGGGGAGGGAAGAGAGGAATCGGGGGAGCCCCCGCGACGGAGCCCGTGCTCGCACGGAAATGGCGGGCAGATGAGAGGGGGCCGCCGCGAGAGGAGCACGACCTCAAGAGGATGAGCAGTGCGTGCGACTAAATGACGACGAAAGCGAGTTCGACGACAATTTTAATCTGATTCGAATTCTATTAAATGCAATGATACGAGATAATTACCGTTATCGGGTCGGCGGCTTTGGACATCCCGCTCCTCCGTCGTTAAGGTTTACGCGGGTGGGAGCTTGAATCGTGTTCGGGGCGAGATGGGTCGGTAATTCTGACTGCCAGTCAGCCAGTGTGCGTGCATCTGTGTACGTGTGCTGCGTGAATGCGAACGACTAACTTTGCATTTGGAAAGTTGTCCTCTCTTCTCGAAATTTGCCCGCGTACGAGGAGTAGCTGCTCGGATTGGATGGCTTGCTCGCAGCCAGGCGGCCAGGCAGCTGCATTTGTGTCGTCGACTGTCATTCGCTTGAGTGAGGCAGCCAGCCTTTGAGTGATCCAGCCGACCATCAACGAAACAGAAGCTGGCATTTCACCACATCCAGGAGGAGTCTCGAGGACGAAACGACTGAATGGAATTCTCGACGTCTAAACTAAGGCGAGGCACGCCACCTCCTTATTTTCTCGCTTATGATTATTGTATCCTCGGAAGACGCGGTTCCTCAGAGTCTTGCCAAGGACGTTGCCTCCAGACGCGGAGCACATGTCGCATGAAGCACGAGCACCGACAGCATGTTACCCGCTCTATCCTCCCCTTTTTGCCGGCTCACTTTTTGTCTTCATGAGAACAATCTTATCGAGTAGGAGGAAGGGAGAGCCGGTGGCAGCGAAGAGACGCTCATCAGCCCGCACTCCTCCTCGAACGAGAATTCCAAGCATAAGAGAGTCGTGGGTTGATTTCCGAGGCCGCTGCAGGAGAATGTCCCGGAAATTTTCGAGATAGATACTCTCGTGTCGGCGAGCATCCCGATTCGCGAGCTTCGCATGAGATCCTCGACTCTACAAGGCTCTGAGCGAAGTCTGAACTCCGAGAGGGATGTGACGGAAGTCTGCGCAGAGCCCTGGCTGCTCCTCCCCAACACAGATCAGACGATACTCGAGAGGAGTATTTATACCTACCACGAGTTGTTCTGTCAAACCTCCGGCCTGTATTTTCGCCGTCGTTTCTCATCCTGCATCTGACTCGCAGAGCTATTCTGAAATGTCAACGAGGGCTGAGTTTGACGACGACATCCAAGCACTGACGGATGCCGGGCGGAGTCAGTTGGTTCGGCTCGATCCGAAGTCGATTCGCGCTCCGACGGAGGACCTCAGGAAGTCGTGCCGAGAAGTGGGAAGAGCCAGCTCTGACGACATCATTATACATTCAATCCAGCGGTAACGACAACGACCACCACGGCAGTCTAAGAAACGCTCGATGGCTGTTCTCCCTGTCCGGGTCCATATTTTAGGACGGCGGCTGTGATGGGGCGACTCTTGGCAAGCTTTCCCCTTCCCGTCGGTTCGGTAGCCTTGCCAAATCCACCTTCAGCCATTCGCCTCGACCCATTCGAATAACTCCGTCTTTGTCCGTTGTCTAATCCGTTGTTTCCGCTTCCTATTCCAAGCTCTCTTACTTTGTCTATTCCTCTCCCGGTGTCGTCGCCTTAGGAGTTCGTCGACGTCTAAGCCGAACGTTTTCCTCAGCCGGTGTCCGTCGCAAAATCCCCACTCTTCGTCGGTGACCCTCTTGAAGTTCCTTCAATCCCGCTCCGGTGCCTCCGTCGATCCGAGATCGCGTTCCGGGGCCCAGCGTGTGAAGATTACGGTTCCGCTCCTCTTTCTTCTGTCAGCCTTGGCGACAACGAGAAGAATAATCAGGAGCCCGAAATAATATTCCATCGCAGTCAGCTTACCCGTTTCGTTCTCCTTTTCGGTTTACTCCGCCTGTGTTCAGGAGAGCAGCGAGCCAGCCAGCCAGCCAACCAGGAGACGACGACGAGGACAACAGACAGACGAACAGAGGAAGATCGTCAACTATGCAAATTACCTCCATGTCCTCGTCTCGTCATCATCGCCGCCGCCGTCACCGCCGCAGAAGCAGCCACCGCATCAGTAAAATCCCGGACTGCGAGAGCAACGGATAAGTGGGAAGAGTCTGAGCCCACTCACTATCGAAGCAGCTCCCGCGCTTTCCAAAGACAGCTCAAGAAACGCCAACGGTGAAGGAAGTCAGGCAAGCGACCAGGCGGGTTTTCGAGCGAGGGGACCCGTCGGGATGGTAGTTTGCCAACCATCTTCAAATGGATCCTCCTTGCGGCGCATACCTCACAAGGCAGAGCGCAAATGACTTTGAGAAAGTGATCAGCCGAGCGTCGAGTCGGCCGGGGGAACCCGAAAAAACAGACCCAATCGGCGTTCATCATGAGCGTCGTCGATGCGGCGGACAATACGCCGTGTCTGTCAGAAACAGCTCTCGGATTCGTGAACACTCCTTACCCGCCGAAAACTCGCTTAAAAGGCGGCGGGCAAGGCTCGGACGCCAATGGATGAAGCTCGTTCGGGCGTACAGACACGGAAGGTGGGGAAAAATGGATAAAAATAAAGGAACACCGAGTGGTCTGATGGTGCGCTCGAATCCGCCGCGAATGCTTTCCCCGGAGGAAGAGCTCATGAAATATTAGTTAGCAGCCACTAGAATCCTCCCGTCATCGAGGAAACAGGAACCGAGAGGAAGCCCCTATGTTCCGGCGGGGGGTGGATGGTTTTCACTTCGGAGCCCCGAACCTGGAATATCATTCGGTTTCAGCCTGTTCCCGTCCTCTGGAATTTCCCTGCTCGGACGCGACCTTCTCCGAACATCGTCGTTGGCACGGTGAGCTGGTCAGAGCTTATCGGAGGCGGCATCCGGCAGAAGCGTTGAGGGAAAGGTGGAATCGCAGTGGACATGGCGGCTGAGGACATCTGTTCCCTCATATCGGCGAGCCCATCGCGGACTTATTGCGGTTGCCCTTCGTTGGTTTTAGCGGGCAAGGCTTTAACTCTTGAGAACTCAACCAAGTCACGCGACCACCGGTCTCGTCTTCGGATTCTCAGCGCCAGCCCTGGCGGTCAAACATCGATACCTGACGGAGCTCGTTGTGGCTCTCGTCCCGTTCCCTCGTGGACCCGGTCGGGACCGCGATGAATCCAACTCATAACGGCCTCATCCTCCGCGGAGGTCCACTTCGTCTACAAACTCTCGCGGCTCCTCTCGGATATCGGCAGAGGATTCGCATTCAACCGCATCCCGCGAACTCTCCCGGAACACATTAACAGCTTCCCACTAATGACTCAGATGTTCGAATTCCCAGCGTTTCGAACCCTGGAAAAAGTAGAGGTGCTCAACAGCTTCCGCCCGAGCATATCCCACTCGGTTTTGAGTAATGCCGCTCTCGTGGATAGGGAACCAGACATTTGAATTGCCGAGTCCCCGCTTCGAGGGGGCAAATGCCCCTTATGTGGGCGCACGAATCGAACCGCGCGAAACGATTGAAGCGAATAAATCGTTGTGAGCATTGTTGACAAGCGAACATTCAGGTGCTCCGAGACGCTGGGACCGAGCACTGTGAGTAGCGCCAGGTCGTCGAAATGATTAATTGAACCAAAGATCGTTCCTCATTGCGCGTGGAAACAATTCACTCAATCCTCGGCGGCTCTTACCGCTCCGTTACACGACCTTGAAGGTTAACCTCCCGAAATTCCTTCCCTCTCAGAGTCAGACGAAGCCTGGGAATGCGACTTGCACTCGTTCACGCCCGGCACGATCCTCAAGAAACCGAACTTCACCGATTCAGGTAGATCATAGTCATTCTCGACAGCACATGGGCCCCTTGAAAGCTCGACGAAATCCGCCGTGAAAGGGTCGGATATCGCGGCCCGTGGGGGAGAACTTCGTATGACATGGATGCCAACTCCCACGTTTGGAGGAGAACTTCGAACCCGGGCGCCCAACAGCATGCTCAGCGAGGGTGTTTGCATGATATCCGCAGAAATCTCAGACAGGATCGTCCGATCTTCCGTCGGAACCTTGTTCTTTCTGTTTCTTCGACGAGAACGGAAATGTTTGCCGCGTCGATCCAATTCTTCTTTGCGTGTCGCGCACGTCTGTCGGTTTCCGTTTGGAAATTTCCGGCAGTCTTCACTCACTCACTGAGCTCAGGACCGGCGAACGCAACTGTTGCGGCTCGCGTTCCAAATCCTACTTCGATCTGTCTCTGTATCAACCAAGCCAGCGGACGAGTGGTTGGTCGGCCGAGAGGCGCGGCGGGTGTATCAGAATCGTTAAACTTGCTCGTTGTGTTGCCCGTCTACAAGATTTGACGGCGTTACACTTGTTCGGAACTGTGTTCTTGTTCCCCTCCTCGGTCCCGTCTTGTTCATTCAATTCTATCCGTCGGAAGGGCTTCTCGATTTTTTTTTCCTTTTGGAGGAGTAGCTCTAGAGGAAGACAGCCGTTCGGACGGCAGGCCAGCCACCCAGCGTCTCTGTGTGTTCGTTCTCCTAGGTACGAAGAGGAATTGACACCCTCGCTAGACAGTGGTGGAGACGCGAAAGACGCTACAAATAGAAGACCTGTCACCTAGCCGGCTTGTTCCACTTTGAACAAGATATTGAAGAAACGGAGCTACAAAGCACAGAGGCATCTTTCTTTGACACACCCGCCCTCGCCGTCTCCATCGTTTCGGAGCCACATCTTCTACAATACTTCCCTGTTCGACGATTTATGTTCACTGTGCGCGCTAATACAAATTAGTCGAGCAATAAAGAGAGTCGACGACTGCCCGGCCATTGGCGTCAGCTGTTCCTCTCGTCCCAGGGTTTCCCAGGATGGTCCCAGTCCGAGTGAAGTTTGCCTCGATGGCCTGCTAGCCGGCGGCGACCTTGCCGTTCCCAGTGTTGGCAAATGACGTCGCGCTGCTCGGAAGAAGCGCGGGCGTCCCAAGCGGGAGAACGGGTAACAACGGGACTCGCGGTGGTATCAACAGTCGAACGCTTCCATTCCGTCGTTCTCGTTGATGCGAAAAAACCGCGCGGTGAGACGTCCTTGCGCTCGCACGACAGCACCCTTGACAGAGTGCCTGACTCTGGAAACAGCGTCTGTCAGTCGGCGTTGTTCCTGCCCGGAGCCGCGTCAGGGTTCCGCGGAGTTTTCCCCTTTTTCCACAGAAAAGAACTCACATCTGCCCATTGTGCGCGAGTGTCCAGTGTGTAAATGGGAATGAAGAACATGTTCGGCTCTGTGCCCGGAGGTTTCGGACGACGCGGAAACCTCCATGAACTTCGCTCTACATGGAAACCTCTTGGTTCGTGGACCCTTGAACGCCCCGAAGGGAGAAGACAACGAGCGGGGGAACGTATCGTCGGCGAGGAGATCTCGGTTGACGTCTGAGCATACATATACTGACAGGCTTACGCAGCCCGTCTGCTGAACGTCCATTCCGACTCCTTCTTCGATCCTCTCCTTCGATTTGTGCGTTAGTAAGCACCACTCGCGGATAAGCGGCTTAAACCTCGTCTACGCACCAGATCTCCACCAAGCCATTCCGAGTACGTAAGTTTTTCCCTCAGGACTTTGTCGTTCATCGCTGGCTGTCTCGCAGCCGGCCGAGCTATCTGCCGATATGTCTGTCTAGCTGTCCAGTCCACCCGACCGAAAGGAGTCCCTCCGCTTGCTTCTGTCCCACCGTCCGCCTTTCTGTTCGTTTGTTGCCTCTCCCCGTTCCTATCTATCTCTCGTTAGGTAAGTTTGCTGGGTTGTTCGCTCACGCGGACCAGATCCCCATGTTCAATATGGCTTGCTGCTGCTGCTGTCCTAAAGTGTCAGCCTCAAGCCAGTCGCAATTTCAGGGATTAGCCACGGCCGACTCTGTGTCAGACCAAGTGGAGCTCACACTCGATCCAGTCGGAGCCTGACCGATCGGCCGAACAGGCAATGGAGGAATTCAATAGAAGACCGCTAAGAAATTGGTTGTTGCACCACGATGCGTGCTCGGCCATCTGAACCCAGGTGTATTCAGATTCCCGCTGAGGGACGTGAATGTATTCCGTCGGCGCAGAACAACGCGTTTCGGATGCTCGAGGGGCGGTCGAGCGATCCCTCTGGTCGGCTCCATCTGGACGAACTTACCCTTGCGGAGTTCAGAACGCTGAGGGCTGGACGGTTCGAGCGAAGGACGGACGGACGAGCGCGCGCGCTGGCCTGCGTGGGACCTACATCGGACGGGCAGCTTCTGAAGTATTGACACTCCGTCGTTCGTAATTAGTTTGCGTGGCTCGACCAGCTGCTTCCTTCCCTTGAGTTTAATGTGAGTTAGTTCGCTGGCTGGCTCGTTCCTCAGCAGACTCGCTCGTCAGCTCCGTCCGTCCGTTCGTTCGCTCGCTCTGTCCCCATAGACCCGACGTCCAAGGAAAAGGTAACATCGGAGCTCCCCGTCCTTTCTGCCCCTAATTTCTCCCGGAGCTCCCGTCGTAGCATGGGCGGCAGCGATACTTCGTTCTTCGGGTGGGTGGGTAGCTCGTTCGTTGTTCGCTTATTAATTTGCTTATGGGGAAAGCTTCATTTGAGACGGGTGGCCCATTAAAATCTATATCAACATCAGCGGAACTCAGCGGCGGCGTTTCGAGACAGCAAGGCGATTTTTCTCGTCTGGGCCTTTTTTCCGAAAAGTATACTACACATTATCCCTCGAAGTTTTCCTCTGCATCCTCCTCCGACGTGCACTCGCCCGCAAGGATGAGTGACTGACTGTGAGGTCGTGCAAACTTCAGTGACCGCAACAAACTCCGCAGCGTGCCTCGAGGCGTTCAACGTCATCGTTATCATCGACAGTGCCGGATCGTCAGAAGTCTGCATCGTGGTCTCGTTATCGAAAGGAAAAGCAGAAGCTGTTCGCCGCTCGAACGATTTTATGACAACATGTGAGCACCGACTTCTCGCTAAGCGGTTTGCAATGCTGCTCTGAGCCGGCCGTGCATCGATCGATCGATCGATTGATTGGCATCGTTCGAATGCTCGTCTGCTTTCGCCAGTCACCACGGTTGGAAAAACCCCTTATCATCGGGAGTCGAATGACGAGAGAGGCGTTGACGCTCAGTGGACGGCTAAGTGACTGGCGGGCTGGTTGGTTGGTTGGCTGACTGACTGACTGACAGACTGACTGGCTCGTTGCAGAGGAGAGGGTTCGGCAAGCTGTTTAGGAGAGCCTTTTTGAGCGGCTCTTGTTGCCGACGCCGCCGCCGTTGCTGGTGGTGCGCTCGGTCGCAACCGAAAGATTGGGGACTAGTTAATTAAAATTCCCTGTTGCAGCTCTTGCATCATCATTATCTTAGTTGCTGCTTATAAACACACTCACAAACACGCTCACATAGACGCGTGCAGTTGTGCGGGCCCGAACAGCTGCCGTACTTGTACGACGAGCACGCCTCCCTCCGTTCGCCGAAAGGCAGGCCGGCGGGCGAGCGAGCGAGCTCGAATCGAGGCCAGCACTCACTCTATTAACAATGACAGAGCTTGCACGGCCAACTAGAGTGAAGTACAACGAGCCACCTGCAGTGCGCGAACCGAACGAAGGAGCGGCCAACGAACGCGGCTTCACCGGAGCTGCACGCTCCGCCACCTGCTCACGGTGAGCGACACTCGATAGATGGCTACTCAAGGTTTGCACAAGGCTTGTCTGCCCGACCGCTGGGCTGCTCGCTCGCTCGCTCTCTGTCTGGCCATGCGGTCAGTCGCCGTAGCTGTGACGGCTGTTGGTCCGCTGCCGGTTGTGTGTCATGTCCTAAGTAAGCCATCAGAGCAATAACATAATGATTTATCGAGGCCACGTAATGCCCGGGGTAAATACAGCTGCGGTCACCGCAACCTCTACTGCGGGACAAAGTCGAACGACAAAGTTCCATTCCGCAGCGGCCGTTCCGTGGAGTGCTTCCACCCCGTGGTATCGCCCGAAGCCTCCTCGATTCTTCCGTCCTGATCCACGAACCCCCATGCCTTCCTTCGATCACCCATCCGCGTCTACTGTCAACCTCCTCCATCCTCAAGAATCGGCAAGATGATCACTAGGTCACGACCCGACAGAACAAAACGTTATCAGCAACAGCGGCCCGAACGTTTTCGGGACGATTCTTCTCTCCACCGATCTGTTACGCAGCGAATTCCTCCATGTATGCACCGCCCGCGACGACAAATTAGCGGTATCTCGCGTTCAAGTAACTTTTCGTCCATGGGGGCGGAATTCTCCGCTCGGTCTTTCTAACTAACGCGCGTCTGTCGGTGGATCCAGTTCCTGGCGGCCTGCCTGTCAGTCACGCAGTGCGTGTGAGAGAGTGCCTCAGATCTGTGTAAGCAAAGCGTGGCTTTTTCTCGACAATGGGCGAATTTTTATTCCAAAGGCAACGGCGGAAGTGACCATTACACCGCGTACGAGCAGGCTGCCGCGCGGGGGCGGGGCAGGGGTGGGAGTAGGCGGGCGGGCGCGCGTGCAAGGCTGGAACGGCAGGCAAGCGGGCGGATTGCTAGTCGGGCTCTCTGAGCGACGCGCTTCACAACACGGAAGCCCGCTGCAGGCACAACTTGGGCGAGTGAAGCAGATCGGGCTCGAGGCTACGCGGGCTTGAGACGAAGAAGCAACGAATCCACTCTTCCTGGTTGCTCTTTGAAATATCAGACGACGAGATAGAAAGAAGAAGGAGAGTCCGCCGCGCTTCTCCGCGGCGGGCAGGCGGCCAGCCAAGACCCAGCCCTATTCCCCGCCCTCCCTCCGGTCTCCCTTAGATCCCATCGGTCCGCCAAGCAGTAGCAGATAACAATGGAAACGCATTGGTCAGCACAATAAATGGAGCGAGCGATTGGTCGCACGGAACACTCAAAGAACACCACCACAGTCCCCTCATGGTTGTTCCCTTGCCCCTACGGGTTTCCTTTCTGCGCGTCCACACTTCGCCCAAGTTCGCCAAGAAACTCGGTCTTCGGTCTCTCATCGAAGTCTACGAAGATGTCGGGATTTGTCGAAATAATGCACGCGGGTGCAATGGATCCATCCTCAGAATAATGTCATTCATCGGTTCTTCTTGCTTAATTCCGGGAATTCGGGTTTTCGGTTCAGACCGGAGTTGCCCCGAGGCTTGCAATTGACACCGCTGCATTCCGCATTGTACGAAACCTGAGGCGAGATATAATGGGTTCCAATCATAAATGATGATTCCAGGCACTACAATCATTATCTGGATCTGGCGCGGACGCCTCGAGCGTCGGGGAGCTTCTGAGAGAACCGGGTTCAAGCCCGACGACCCCGGTTCTGGTTCGGATCCTGATAATTCCCTCCCGGATGTAGCAGTTGCCGTTTCGAGAGGGAAAGTCGACGACTGCGTGTTCGTTGTCGACCGCAGTCGGCGCACGGGAGTTGGAAGAGGGAGTGCGGCGGAAGTTTGTAGCAAATCAATCTTCGCTGGGTCCAGGATGAACTCGGAGTAGATCTTACGTAAGATATATTAAGCCTCTGATAGATTCAGGCGCCTTTTTCCCGCGGCTCGTTTCCCTCCGCTCGTTGGCCCTCGAAACGGAGCCCGCCCCCGTCCTCTACGCGAGAGAAATTCCAGGTCCGCCGCGATTCAAACCGAATTCGCCCCATCTCGAGGGAAGCGAAGTCGGAAAACCTCGCGAGGAATTCCAGCGTGGAATTTCCTTCCCCAAGATTTTCGAGAGGTTTGAAGTGAATGATGATTAACGAGGGGTGGAGCTTCTGAGGTTTGTCGCTCCCTAGGGTTCGTTCCAGGCTCGGCTCGGACGAAAAAAGCTCAGACCCTGTTAACGGAGTCTCATCGACTGTTCGATCTCTGAGCCCGTAGACCGTTTAGTTCCTCTGCTCACTTCGGGGTCGAGGATTCCTTGAAGGGAAAAACTGCGGTGACTGTCAGACACGAGCTCTTAAAAGCAAAGTCGAGAGAGGTCGAGCCGGAACGCGAGAGGCCGCGCCTTGGCAGCAAAATCCCAGATGGGAACGCACACCTGGTTTAGATGCTCGAGGTGTTCCTCTCCCCTGCGTTCGCGTCCTCGTTCCCCGCGGTGTCCCAACCCGTTCCCCGAAGTCTCGGGAGGTTTCGAAACGTATTGGAGCTTCGGCCTCACTCCCCACCTTTCCCTCCCGTTTTCCCACCTGCCCGATTCCCATCTTTTAGCCCCCCCTTCCCGATTTTTTCCGCCTGTCTTCTCACATAGGTGCCGCCCGCAACCCTGGCCCTGTCCATAGATCTCCCTATCGCCCGCTCGGAGAGCCCCGTCGAAAGATTTTTCTCAGAAACTTCCTCAGCCTTCCCACCAGCTTTCCGCAGAACCCTTGGTCAGCCTCAACGGTCGGTCGCGGCTCGGGTCCAATCAGGGTTGCCGGAGCTCCACGGAGAAATGCGAACGTCCTCTGTTGCCGAAGTTCTAGACGCGAGAAGTCCAAGCTCTGGCTCCGAGAATATTTCTCATGCGACACGTCAACTTGTCAGAGAGAATTCCGAGCGTTCCTTGTTTGCTAATTTCGAAACGAGCGGAGCAACAACGAGACCGACAAGTCGAGGGACCAGAGGGGCTCGCAGCGAGGGAGTTCGTTGGAAGCGCGTAATTATAAACAGCAGACGACGTCGACGGTGCGCGGAGGGGATCACAGCGGAAACGAGCGGCCGTTGAGGTGATCCCTGGTGAGCGTGAAATTGTTTGTAATCATGCACGTTGTTCGTTTCTTATTTTTCCTCCGCTGCCCATGTTCATTACGACGGCAGCGTGCGACACTCGAGCGCGCGCCTACCCTCACTCTGTCGGCGGAATTCGGCGTGACGGGCCGAATAGCTCAAATTCTATTAAACTTTGGCCGAGAAAAACGGGTCGGGGACGAGCGACGCGGGGAAGAGGAGCTAAGGGGGAAGCGAAGGGATGGATGCCAAGGGTGATTTTCAAAGGAGGCGTCGCAAGCCAGCGACTGTTCACAATGGCCCGACGCCGCCCCGCGAGACGTTTTTTTTTAGCTTGGATGGCCCATCACTTCTGAGGGCGTCATCGGCCCTCTGCCTCGTTCGCTTACTTTCCCGTTTTTCCGCTGAAGGCTACCGAGTCCTTGTATGGATCCCTCCGCCCCCTTCGAGCCCGATTTCCAATCCTGTACATCCTGTGCCTGTTTGTATGTAGGGCCTCTGCAAGCCCGCATGTCGGGGTTTTGACCCGAGTCTCCGATGGTCTTCTGTTGCAGTCGGTGCTCGAGCCACCCTCGTCAGCCCCGACCCTTGTCGCCTCCGTGTTAGCTATGTATCGATAGAGCCAACGCTGATAAAGATGTTGGGCCGAGAAGTTTCTGATGGACTTCTGTGAGCCGACGAATCTCATTTTTCTTGCTCCTCCCGCTGCAGCGGTCGATGCTGGCACGGGACGCGTGCATCCTTTCTCAATCAATACGCTATAGACTCGAGTTTAACATATGCTATGCAATCTTCCCCCTCTCTCTCCTCCAAGTTTTCCTTCTCCTACTCGTTTCTTTCCCTCGTCCCCGATCGACCTTGATTTTCCATTGCGTTCTCCTCACGCATTTTATTCATCTCCGCCGCCGTTCCCGCCTCCTCCATACAGAGTTTATCCATTCCATGCATTCTCGGTCGCGGTCGTCGTACACGTTGAGAAAGGAATGAAGGACAGTGACTTTTGATGTCCCAAAACTGCGGAGGTGGGAACGCGGCGTGGCGTCCCGCCCGTGGAAGTGGCTGTTTTGTTTCTGTTCGACACAAGGAAGGGTGCGAGTGGTTTCCGAGCTGCGTTGAGGGAGAAAACCCTTTTCCCTTTCTCCTTCGCCAGTTTTCATCGCCAACGCTGATGACACCCGCATCGCTGGTGTTGGCAACATCGTTGGTGCTGCTGTCTGTCTGCCTGCGTGCTTGTCGGTCTGTCTGTGTGTCAAGTGCGGAATCGGCACGTCAGCTGTTCCCTCCGGTAGAAATTCCCTCCGCCAGCATCTCAACAAGGCCTGGCTTGTGACAGGCAATGGCTTTTGACTGCGGCTTGCTTCCGGACAAGGTTGTCTGCTTTCAGCATTTTTTCCACCTCGCGCCCCGTCGGCTTGCGAATACTCCAACTAGGATCTGGCGCACGGTCGGCGTTAGGACTACTCGCGTGACATCGGTTCGCGCAAACATGTCAACCAAGGCATCGGTCCGGAGTGTTACATATTTTCGGACGAAAGCGAAGCCCGAGCTTCTCGATGTCCCTCCTTGATTCGTAGTCGAACGGTGCTGACGGACTCCGAGGGATTGGCAAGCGGAGGAGCCGACGTCTAATTGTCGAGCGGAGTCGTTCGGTGGGCGGCCCCGATCGCCGGGATCAATCGTAACGATCGCCCAAACAGGGGCACTCGTATCGATGAAGATATTCAGACTGAAGCGAGCCACGGTCGAGGACGGAGCTCTTTATTGGGCGCTAACTCGCGAATCCGATAACAGATTAGAAATGTTCTCCGCTAGTATGTCTTAGGACGAACAAATCTCTCTGAGTGCAGAGCGGGGCGCTCAGGGAGAAACGAGAGACACCGACCAAACTGAGCAAACCGAGAGAACGAGGACGTAGAGCCGGAGAGGAACTACAGAAAGTGGGACTGTGGCAGGCACAGGGGATTTCGCGTTTAAGCCTCTTTAGGAAAATGAATCCGACGACTCACTGATTATTCCCAGCGTTTCCTTCTTTTCCCTCTGCTGCCGACGGCTCCTAATTCCTGTCGAGATTACGGAGACAATCATAGCCCGGCTGTATAGCGAATATGTATCTCCGCTGAATGCGCTACAGCCGACATTGCTCAAGAGGATGTTGCTCGCGCCGTTCGACACCATTGCGAAAATGGAACATAGTATCGCATCCGAAACAGCTCCCATCGATTTCTGAGTCGGGAAATCACAAGAATGAGACGGGAAGAATGGCTGTGACTTACGAGATTCGAGTCGGGGACTCCCGACAAAGACTACTCAACGCGAAATGCACAGCGTTTCGTCCACTCTCTCCCCCTTCCTCACCCTGCCCCCCCCCGGCCCCAGAGCTCTCTGTGCGAAATCCTGAATGAGACCCCCCCTCCCCCGCTTTTCATCGAGATAGTTTCACAACTCGTCAGGGACTTGATTATTCCTTGACTGTTCCTCGGAACAGTGCAGGTCAATCGATATTCTCAACTTGTCGTCCGCGGTTTTTTTCATGATCTCTCATCGACGTAGTTGGTCGCCGAGTACGGCCGACGGGCAACGGTCGCGTTGCGATCCCACTGAGCGATTATGACGATATAAGCGCAAACATCAGATCCAGGATAACTGGAACGGACTGCCCGGGAACTCCTCTTCGTGGTTAGCGGATGTATCGGCGACTCATCAGAGAAGATCGCTTGAATCCGGTTCGCGCTCTGAATTGCGTTCCCGACGCCGTTCGATCGTTTGTGGTTTTGAATTATTGTTCCGGGAGGGGCTCTTCCCAATTATCCAGAGAAGCGGCAAGTTAGCCGCACATCCCGGCAAGAGGTTGCCCGTAATGACCAATTTCAATGATGGAGCTTTCTCCGAGCGCGGAGAAGGCAAGCAGCAGATGGGACAGGAGCGGAGAGATAGGAGAAAGGTTTTCATCGCGGGAAAAGGATACTTCTCCCGGGAAACAATCTGGTCTGTATGATCCTTAATTGGACACGGAATTGCTGGTAAAGTGCGTCCGCATCATGTGGCTGAGGTCCCACGGTCCGCAGCCGAGAACATCAGTTATCATCCAGTGGTCTTCGGTGGCTGGCCGGCCGGCCGGTCGGCCATCCCCTCGCCCCGTCGGTAACTCTCTCTCTCTTCGTATCAGAGGCAGAAATTACGCCGATGGAGCCGGTTCTTTTTCTCACAATTTCCGCTATCACCTCTCATAAGCTCGTCCGAGTGGAACACATTGACTGCGGGCCCTGCGCTCCCGAATCTAACTTTGGCTCGGCAAAAATCAACGGAGTACGAGCGACAAAACGCATAAAAATATCCGCCAGTCTGCAGCGCTCGCTTGTAATTTGGATACAGGGGTCGTCGCTCGCGTGACGGCTCCACTGGCCACTTATTCAGATACACTTAAATCGAGCACGGCGTCTCGCCGAACACTCGCAAATCCACTCAACAACAGAGGAAACGATTTCCTCATCTCCTCCGTTATTGTTTGTTCGCTGATACACTTGTATTTCGATGGATTTCTCCATCAACTCGGGTACAGCTGTCGTCAGAAACTTCGAGGTGTGCAAGAAGTTGAAGGGGATGCGCAGGACAAAATTCTGGTCACGAATCATTTGTTCCCGCAACTTAATCCTGCAAGAAGAAGCGGACTCCCTGAGAGGAGCTCGTTTTCCCGAAAACAGGACGGAATCCTTGAGGAGCATGGATCTCGGAAGCGAATCTTCTTTTCAGCAGTCTCTCTCGTGAGCGCGTGCTAGTGACCGGGATGGTTATTCCGGCTGTATATCAAGCTTCACTTCATTCGTACCTCGAGGAACGACAAGGGTTCATTGGCGCGAGAGTTTGAAGCTGCTGCATCCGGGGACAGCTCACTTTCCACGTCAGAGGATCTCTTTCTTGGAATGCCATCTTCGCGGGCAAGCGATTTTGCTGCCTCCGAGGCAACAGAGGAGATGTTGTTTGTGGGTTCAGGGGAGGGGAAGGGGGAATATCTCTGACTTGATCACCTGGTATCACCGCCGGTTGCCTGGGCCGGCCGGTGAGGAAATTTCCACGGGCACCAGGAGATCAACAGGGAAGAGCAATGTTTTTTTTTTTCAAATCTGGACCACCCGTATGGTTTCCTGTCCCACCATCTGTGAGTTCTCGAAACTCAAGATAGCAGGAGGTCCAGTGCGCTGTTTTCGAAGTTTGGCGCTTGCGAACTTGGAACATCGTAGAAACGTCAGGTGGCAGCAGGGCTTCGAGAAGGGGGAACTGTTCCCCGACTGAGTCGGCGCGATTTTCGGCTCACTAAGGATTCCAAGTGAGGTTGTGGCCTGCGCCATGTGTTGAAAGCCGTGCACATAGTCAACACCCTTCTCGACGGAGGCTTTGAGCTCTCTTCCGACAACCGCGGATGAAACTTACCTGATTTTCGGTTCAATCACGAAGTATTCCACACAAACAACACACACCACCAAAAGTCACTGGTCACTTCAGGTAGGGGCAGAGGAGCAGATAGAAAACTTAACCACTTTGAAGCACACAAACTCTCTTATTTCCCTCTTGTGGACAGCCGCTAAGCTCCTGCGCGTGCGCTACAAGAAAACAAAAACTGATCTCTCAGTGAGTTCGTCTCGTCGATGATTCCAAAAGCCAAAATCCGAACTGTGGTAGCAGACGTGAGCATACGACTTGGAAGCCTCAGCAAGACGACGTTAGCCGTCCTCTCGGTGGAGAAATCTGTTCTGATTCGAACACGTGGTAGTGAAGATGAGGAGTTTCGTCGAGCCAGACCCTCTCTCAGGAGAACTCTCCTCCGAGACTCGAGCGCCTCCTGGCTTGCGATCCTCTAACCTCTGAGGCCACATTGCTACTGTTTCTTATTCCAATCCCTCCACCTCCCGCTCTCCCTGTCTCCCACTCTCCCTACCTGAGGTTCCCTGATTGCAGACAGAATGATACTAAGGACTGCCAAAAACATGGTTTGCCAGGATTATATTCTCAGAAAATTAATCGAGTCGAGTCCATCTTCCTCACCCCACACCTGAAAGCTTGGCGATACGTTTCCACTCGGGCTCTGATTGTTTTCGACGCAAGATCGCTGTGGCCCGCAATATTGAAACCTGAACGGCTCCTTCGAAAGCCGAACATCACCTTATACGAGAGGTCGCCGAGCTCTACCGATATTTTTCAGGGTCCATAGAGGGGATTCCGGGGTCGATTTGAGCATGCTTGACCACCTTCATGGACCCCCCGAAATATGGTCGGATCGACTTCGGAATCACCTCGATGAGCCCCGAAACTTATGGTCAGATCGACCCCGATATCACCTCAATAGACCCCCAGGAATATGTCCAGAACAGGGAATCGGCTCCATGGGCACCGGAATTCATGATAAGATCGAGGCGGAATCATAACAGAAGTATGGTGAGAATGAGGAAAAAGTATGAGTCGGTTTCGGAGTGATCGGGGTGGAAAACACTCGTATGCTGTAGTTACTTTCTTCCCTATTGCCGTATAATCGTTCACATCCGCGTGCTCTTCAGTCCTTGCGCCTCCAATCACGATATCTGTGATCCGCCGTGACCGTGAGGGGCGTTCTCGAAAATTCCCAAGTTCTGCCTCTGGCAGCATTCTTCCTAGTGGGGCACCTGCATCCGTAGTATCCTACGTTCTCAAATGGAACATTGAATGCACCTCTGATTGCAAACGCCGAATCGCGAACCCCTTTGTGTTAGCGATGCTCTGACTCAAGAAAACATCTGGTGCTCCGTGTCGAATGCTACAACGCTTCTATCCAGACCGTAGAATCTCGTTCCGGGAGAGGAACCTAATCTCTAGGTGGCTTTCGGAACTCCCCGCTGGTTATTGCGATGAGTGTACCGGCCGCACGAGCGGCCTGCGAACGCAGTTTCCCTTCAGAGATTTCAGTCTTCAGTGTTACGGCGCGTGGAAACCGAAACTGTTTACGAGTTGCTCCGGACACTTTCTCCCACGTTGCCCGTTCCGTTGCGGTGGATGCACGCTGGACTACAGCAGATGACTTCTGTATCGCGCTCATCGAGAACATATAGCTCGCGATCTGGCGATGAAACGAAAGAGGGAGAAAGCCTCTGCCCGCCAGCTGAGCTCGGTCGCAAGAAAAAAAGAAGCGGCGGCGCAGACGGAAGCGTTCGGAGCTCATGGTGACTTTTGTCGCCTGTCACGACTCGCTCGTCGTGCCAGTCAAAGCGCTCCGAGTCAAAGAGATGCGTTTAGCGATGTAGTCAATGCGATGTAACATAAGCATCAGCCAACAGAGACAGAATCGCGAAGGGACGGGCGGCGGCAACAACGACGACGACGACGACAAGCAATGAGGGAAGCCGACAGAAAGAAGGGAAAACCGAAAGACAATGCTTGTCCGCTCATGCGATGTCGTCGGGGAAGCGAAGCAGCTTCGTAGCCCAAACTCCCCACCAGCATTGACCGACGCGTCGATGCATGACTGGTCGTCGACACTTCGCGACGCTGACAGCGAGTCTGAAAATACTTTGCCCACTCAATCCTGTGGCACCCATCTTGCGGGACCCTCATTCGGGAACGGCGGAAACCCACCAGTGCGGGAAACCCCGATATTCGCTCCCAACAGCTCTGTTTGTGTAAGTGCCTGTGGCGTGATTTTCCCGATCGCTCAGTCGCTCACGGCAGCATCTGCATCAGCTCGTCCACGCAGCTACACTAGACATGGCAACAGAGGGGCAAGGAGGAGAGTGAAGACGTAAAGGGAGGGAACGTAGGCGTCGGGGTAGGAGAACCGAGAAGGGCGCTAGGAAGGGCGGACGCTGCGAATCACAGATGCGAGACAGCAACTTCCGCTCCCTTTCCACTACAACACGCGCTGCGCTAGCAGCGATTCATTCGTCTCTGTTTCCATCCTTTTCCACCCAGCATATTCCTCTCAACCCCATTCTATTCCCGCTCTTTCCGTCAAGCTCTTCCTTTCGTTCCCGATAACGTTACCCCGCTGTCCTCGATTCTTGAGGAAATTGCGTCCCAATCCCACCCACTTCAGTGTGCTGATAACTAGAGCGTGTGTTTTTGAGGACTAGCCATTCTCCGTAGCTTTATTTCCTGGTGAAATCGGGAAGTGATTCAGAGCAGGAGTTCCACTGATAAAGAGTCGCCTCAACCACACCGCAACGTTCCGGGTTTCCATTCGCGACTACTTCATACAGTCCCGGCATTGGTGGACAATTCTAATTCATCCCGGTGAGACGTCGTGCCGGCTATTCGAATTCCGTGAGGGTCACGTTGTTCTCAGGTTGTCCTCATCCATACCTGACCAGGTCGCAAAATCTCAGGGAGTTCAAGTTCTTGTCACGGACTGAGCTGCGTAAAGTTAGTGCCACAAGCTCATTCGGGAATGGCAGGGATCCATGGATGGTTCCCTTTCTCTCTAATTCTTTCCGTCAGTCGGAGTCTTCATTGCGTGCTGGCAGGTACACTCTCTTCTGAGGATTCATTCAATAACCGAGTTTCGAATTCGTCCCTTCCTGATAGAGCAGGCAGAAAGCTTACCGAGGACGTTAAAGGATACCATGACAGAAGCGTCGATGATTCGGTCGGAGCCTGGTTAGGCGAGTGTTCCGAGGGGAAGTCGATCAAAATATCGGCTCAGAAATCTCGGAGGATATTTCCGTGGGTGGGCCGTCGAAGAAATCAGCTGGAACCGCATTCGTAAAAGAAGCGAAACGATTCTCTGTGGGGTCACAGGAATCACGGAAGACTCGCATTGATCAGTTGCCCGTCGCAAAGTCTCTTTCTCCTGTACATGTTTCCTCACCTCTCTCGAGCGATCGTCCTGAGTCTCATCGATGCTTCCGGTTCGGATTTTTGTCCTTCTTCCCGTTTCCTTCGACAACTCTGTTTCCTGGGAAAGACCCTCTGTTGACGTTCCTCCTCGATGAAGCATCAGGAAGAATACGACGAACACTACCGGCAAGAAGGGGCCTGCAAGACCGAGCTGTGAATTCGTTTCGGGCAACTTCGATTTCCAAGGACTCTCCAAATTATCAGTCGCGCGTTTCGGCAGAGCCCGGCTCAGAGTTTGCCACCGATTCATATCAGGTCCATCATATGTATGAATCTGCCGGAGATGGATAACATGATTGCGAAACCCAAGAACTTCTTGTTTCTTCCTCGTTCCACGTCTCGTGGTGGGCGTATCTCGATCGGGGAAGAATTCCTCTGAATGGGCCAACGACCGGCTGGCCGTCACCGACCGGGCGTCGGTCGAATCCGGAACGAACCGAAAAATAGTTCAACTTGCTCTGAACTAGCTCGAAACTCCCGAACGAATAGGGATTCTCTGCTCTTCCAGTTGAAATGTCGGGCCGAAAGAAAAGTGGTCGACTGGGTCGATGTTCAGTGATATCGTGTTCTCCGATCTGAGAACGGGGACGGAGAACTGCAGAGAAACCGCAGTCCGCCCCGAAAGCGTCATTCGCACCTGGTCCGGTGGGGAGGAATACTTCGTCCTCGACTGCACGACGACATCTACAAACCGAGCGCACATTATGGGAGGACCAGCTTCGCTGCTCCTTCATTTCTCCAGCATCCTATTGCTGATTCGGACACGTTGGGGCTGAGCTAGAGGCGGGCGGAATGGAATGAAGCGAGCAGGGAAATTGCGCGACTCATGAGTAAAGCCCGTCTTCTCAGGCATCATTCATCAGTTTCTCCCGAAACTATACGGCATCAGGCCGTATGGCTCTCCAGCTCAAACGAACAGAGCCGGTTCGTAATAACTCCTCAATATGGCGTTCTGAACCTCCCATGATACGAGCGTCTTGCCTCCTCGGTAAAAATGGCCTCTCCAGCATTGGAAGTGAAATATTTTGTAGCATCAGCCGATTGGAAATAGTAATCGCACAGTGGGGCTGGGGCGAAGGATATTCGTGTGTCCGAGTATGTTAGTGTCATCCACCTCAATAACTTTCCGGAGGCGACATAACTGTTAGTACATAGAGCATTTACGAGGGTATCACGTGAAGAGTAGTTGGCCTTAGATATACTCAGCTACAAATCATGCGCGCCTATAAAAGCCCGCAGTAAAAGCATCTTTCGGAGGCTTCCCCTGCGAGGCGACAATGGCTGATGGGATCTCGTTCGAATCCACCCACTTCTCAGATCGTGTATATTTCCTCCTCCCTATTCTCCACGGCCTGAAGAGCTTCCAATCGTCGTTCATCAACCCTTTTCCTCGTTGCCCACGTGGACCGGGGCAAGGGGGGCACAGGCTCCGTCGAAAGAGATTTCCCACCTCTTAGAGACGGAGGATCCTGTCCATGCTAAGGACACAGCGCGATTATTTTGACAGAGTACACGCTCCTCGATACAGAGAAGAAATGCGCTTCAATGCGACCTAATGCCTGCTTGCCACGGCTCCATTGGCTCGCTGTGCCGATTCAGTAGCAAACCTGGGGGCGAATACATCAAAAGCTCCATTTCGTTCGCTGCATGACTTATACCCGGAGCCGCATTGACCGTCGCAGAAAGGACACATTTGTCAGTCCGCTAAGAGATGAGGTTGTGCGGCCTGAGCCCCGTGATGCTCCCCGATCCTAGGACTGGCAGCCTCTTTATACAACTGCGCGTCCTCTGGACACCGACAGTGATTAGTGGCAGATTCCGTAAATACCCACCGCTGAAAAATTGCGCATACGCTCCTGGAGCCTCCCCAGAAGACGACCGCCACCGCTGTGGCTGCTCCCGCCGCCGTCAATGCCATCATCAAGATGGCAGCGAAAACGACCACTACAAGGCGTGCCGGAAGCACTTCCTGTCGCTCCACCTTCACCGTGCTCACAACAGTAGCTGCGTAAATTGATTCATGCACAATTCGCAATCTCCATGACCCGATGTCGAGTGCTCGTTCACCTGCCCACGCCCTTTTTCGGGATTCCCGAGCTTCCTCGAGAAATGGCAGAGATCTTGAGACATTCCCATCAAGAACCATTCTACCGATCGGCCCCTCATCTCCATTCCGATGAATCTCGAATGGTTCTTGGAGTGTGTGTGTGTGTGTGTGATGTAGGCTGCTTCCCTCCAAAGTATCCTGTTGATACGGATACTCGACTATTCCCCCTTAAAGTTGAGAATGCTGTTCGAGAGCTCCCGTTGAGCGAACGTGATGTACAGGAAAAATAACGCGTGGCAGAGGAATCGAATTGTGAAACTCTGGAAGGGGAGACCAGAGCTGCTGGAAAACTTCTCCTGCACCGGGAAATTATTCTCCTTGTTTCGCGAAGCGGAAGTCTGTTCGTTGGTCGCGTCGCACTCGATTGTGAGCTGCTTTATAAGTTGTTCCCTCGACATTTGTTGGTGGTGGTGGTGTTGATGTTGGTGTGTTCGTAGTGTGCGTCGTGGCGATGATCGAGTGTGACTGGAATATCCTGCAGTTGGCGTCGAGCAGAGAGGCGGCTTTGTTTGCTCGTGAATTTGAAACTTTCCGAGTGGTTCCAATGCATTGTACCGGGAGTTTGCATACATACTCGTCCTCATGCTTCTCGTTCTGGCAGCCGTTAAAGCTGTACCATGGAGTGGTCGTATCTTCTCCTTGGACTTCTCTCGTCCGTGCTTCCCTCCACTCCGGTCTGTTCGGACGCTAGCTAAAATAAACATGGTCTATTGGGCTAACTCAATTAAACTCCTATACACTGTCGACAACAAAGCCCGGCGTTGGCAGAGGCTCACAGGACAAGAGCGCGGATTCATATGTCCGACAATCACAAGACGCGCCCCTGCATTCGAGAGCATTGGATTCATGCTTCTCCGTAGGTGGCATTCCACAGGCCCCATTCTTCAGACTCCAGATTCATTTCATCAGCTCATGGCAGCCCCATTCCTGATCTCCCCAGTAACAGAAACTCATTCTCTCTCAACTCGGGGTCCGTTCCGATCCCAGTGCCCTTGTTATGGATTGAGTTGCGCCACCAAACGACGGGTCCTGACACTGTCGTGTGTGCAGCTATCCGACGCGCTGCCATAAAGTTGAAGGCTCGAGCCAGAAGCCCGAACTGGACGAAGGAATGCTGTGCTCTTCACCGGAGCCGACAGGGTTTTGAGATCTGATAGATTCGTTTCTGATTCTTTTCCCTGTTCCATGGCTCGGGTCAGATGGAAAGGCTGTTACTGGTTGCGCTGATCCATCCCCACTCGGATTGCGGGGAATGGGCTGGAAGCTCTCTGAGAATCAACCTTTGAGAATTTCTGTGTTCTGCACGACCCTGAACCACTTGAAGAAAAAGGAGACTATCCACAGTTTGTTGACACACGATCAAAAATAAGATTTATTGTAGCTCCTTCGGAACATCATCGCTTCCGACTTTCACTCGCCCATTCAATGATCATTGTCTCTTGCATAACTTCGTTCGGACGTTATGACTCCACTTGAGATCAAACGACTTCGACCAGATAGTAGTGTTTAGCGTATCAAGTAGCTCATGCTCAGTTCAGGTACAAACGCGACTCTAGGAACTTTGAAGGTTTCTTCACCACAAATCGAATCCCTACAGCTGTGGGATCAACAAATAACAACAAACGGCAGCTCAGTGCGAATAACATTGAGTCCGCGTTCACCCATGCTCCTGGCTGAGAGAAATGGTCCGCATTAGTCTTCCAAGAGGCTTCGATCCGCCAAGCTCAATGTTTCTCGAGGCTCTAGACCTCTTCCCGAGATAATTTCTGACGCTACGAGCAGGTCGAGGCACTCCGGAATCGGAGCCGAGCAATAATTCGCTCTGAAACCCTTCGACCTAGGAGGGCGCCCTCTTCATGTGTCATAAACTCGTCATCTCTGGGTCGCTTTCGGTGTGCGCTTCCGATTCGTGCACCTCCCGAAGCTCGTCTTGTTCTGAAGTGCACGAGGCCACATCGCTGAGGGTGCTCCAAGAATCACTGTCGATCGAAGGCCTGTGGGCGAGAATAGACTGAAATTGCTCGTTCCCTTTCCGAGGGAGTGACATGTAGCTGCCGAGGTTCGCCATCAAACTCTGCGTTTCCAGTTTAAGGCCCAGTTTGTGGACATCTGCACAGAACAATGTTTCGATCAACACGCAATTTCTTCCTCAGAATCCCAACCTTGAGTGGTCAGCGTAAAACGGAAAAACTGTGAAGGGATGGAGAAAGAGTCGACTCCGACAACTAACCTCTGATTATTGACATGAATGCTCCTTCCACGCCTTCGCTGGTCAGGGCAGAACACTCACGGTATCTCATGAGGTTCCTCATGGCCAGCATGACTGCCTCATGCAGAACGACTTCGTCAGCGTTTCCGGGGTCGTCTTGCCTGGAGTGAGATGAGATTGAATGTTTACTACCTTTATAAAGCCGAACGATCGCTATGTGCCTCGCCGTTATCGAGTTTAGCTTCTTCTGCCCGTCCTCTCCTCGGTCGAATTGCTTGAGTGCTCTGTAGTGTTCTCCTGTTCTGGCGGACCCGACTGGGACGACAGGGTTTGTAAAATCAGCTCGATTTGTTCGGATTCCACCCTCGGGGTTCCAGAGCTGTCCTCTGTTGCCCGTGCCGTCGTTGCCAACCTTCGGAGAGGCTTCGAAGAATCCCCACTGATGTAGAAAATGATCGATAGGATCGAATCGTTATCCGAAATATGTGGAAAGCCACGCGATACGCTCCGTTGACTCGCCGGGTGATTTAGCTCACTATACTTCGCTAACTGAAATTGATCCTGACCCGGAGGCGAGAAGTATTAGATTGATGAAAATATGAGAAAGCGTGCCGATAACGTGCCGCGTCCAAGCACCCCCCTGTCAACAGCGAATTTCTGAGCTCGGAGCTACGCCAACGTAACATTGCCAACGAGATCGCCGGCCAGCACGGAACTGGTGCGAGACTCCCGGGGAGACTGGGTGAAAGCTCTCCCAATGAAACCGACTCCAACGGTGGAAGATTCAAAAAACAGGCAACGATCCCGAAATCTGACGTGACCCGATGATGATGTCATCATCCAGCATCTCGTGCCGTTTCCATTCTCCGGCTGAGTACAAACTGTCAAAGTAGCCTTGAGCTCAGATCCACCAAGCATGGAACCGGCAGCTCTGTATCCGCCGTGCCAGGTGCGGGTGTGAAAAACAACCCTTCCGCGGCATTCCGAGCATAAGGATTCTAGCGATCGAAAAACCATAGCCGTGGGAGCATCGCAAAAGCGCCGCGATTACAGCACTATGGATAATCCGCGACCTGTCGTCATGCGCGTCCGTGGCAGCTAGAAAGGAATATTTGAAGAATCACACAAACCCACCTCAGATCGCGCTTGGTTCCCACGAGATAGCGGATCGTGTTACTGTTGAATATGGGTTTGGCCTTCTCCAGGAGGGGTATCATGTAGTAAAAAGTTTCCGAGCAGCACACGTCGAACAGGAACAGAACTCCATGGGGGCGACTTCGTGATCTGTGAACTACCGTTTCGTAAGGCACGCATACTCTCGAGAATCTCTCGGAACCGATGACTCATGACGCATGCATATCGACTGGCCGGTTGACTGCGCACTCACTCACTCCCTCGTCTGGCCGCCCAGCCGTTCGATCGGAGCCGCTGCTGCGCCCGGCGTCTGTTCGACTCACATGTTTATGTTGTGCTTGAGCTGGGATTCGTCTTGGATCGAGAGAATCCGCACGCGCTTCCTGCGGCCGTCCAGGACGAGCGTTTTACTGTGTTGATTCGGCATCCAACGGTGCATCAACGAACGGATGCCCACCCCCTTAGGCCCGAAGAGGAACACTGCAATACGACGTCACAGTTATTTAGAGTTGTTGACAGCGAATACGCGTCGGACAGTCAGTCGATCACGCACTCGTTCGGTCAGTGCGCCCGCCCGCCCGCCAAGTTCGAGGTCCACAACAGTTCACGCGGGAACCGTTCCGCTTTTCGCTTGCGACACCGCACAGGATGAGAAAAACGTACTCACGGTCAATTTCATCGAATCGAACTCTGCCGTCGTTCCTCCATGAATTCGTTCGCAACATTTCCCTCTGCTCCCTGTGGTTTCGGCTGTGATGATGCTCGCTTCCGTAGAACAAAAGATGGAACGCCCTCTTCGGCCAACGGCTTACTCCTATCTGGAACGAAACTCTCGATCCACTCTAGTCCCACAACGGCCGTGGAACAGGCACTTGCTCACTCACTCGGTCCGTCGGTCGGTCAGCTCAACAGAGAAACACATCACCGTGCTAGTGACGCTGGCGGCAACGACGACCGGCTCCAGCAGCAGCATCACCGGCGGCAGCTACGGCGGCGGGAGAGAGACGCGGCTCACTTTAGAAGGGGCCTAGCCAGCCACGATCTCAGAACGAAATAAAGGAGGTTTCGCGAGAGGGGAAGAAAGCCTACGGAAAAATCAAAATCGCCGAAAACCGCGCCACAACAGCAGATTGGTCTCAGCAGTCTCTGGGAGGAGAGAGTGGATCGAGCTGACTCGAATGAACTTCAACAGCGAGGGGAAATCGATGCCGTCGCATAGGTCGAGCAGGACGAGAGAATAATTCGATATTTGCCTGTCTTTCCTCCCCCAGCACATACAAGAATGACGGAAACTTGAAGTCCGGGAAGACATCATGAAATTAGATCCGATGCGAACCGCAGACACGCAGGCTCTGAAGCTTCCAGACGAATGACAGGTTCCAGCCGTCGCCGCTCAAGCAAATGTCCAGCGTTTTCAATGGTGGACGCCCGATTTTCTGGTAACATCTTGCGGCTGTTCCGCGAACCCGAACGGCTCCAGGCAGCATTCATTCGAAAGCAGCCGGGTTTGAGAATCAAGAAGCTATTTTTTTCGATTCCTGTCCCTTGGCGAATCGCCGGAACGCTTCGCCATTCACTCCTGCTCTAGGAAGTTTCTAGCGAGCCGGGGGATGCAACTTCAGAAGAATTCTGGCAAGCCGTTCCCTTTCTGAGAATATTTTCACCTGACTCTGGACTGCGAGCCTCTGCGTCAGTCGGTATCCGACTCGTTTCAACGAATTGACTCGCTGAGAGGAATTCGATCCCAATCATGCCTCGAGTCATCACCTTATTCCACTCCGTGAGTCAACTTGTTTCAATCATCAGTTTGATGGGTTAGCTCATTTTGAAGACGTCTGGTAAGCATTTATGGAAACGGGTGCGCTTTTTTGATGCACGATTCACGCTTCCTCTTCGACATCTTCTGGAATGAATATAGCTCAGGGGTGGGCAACCTGGGGCTGCCTGCGGGCCGCACAATCCGGCCCGCAGGCGTAGTGGTGGGCACAGGAGCTCCGGGCCGCACCCCGCCCACCCCTGATATAGATGAAGCGATGTACAAAAATTTGCTCCTAACACCACCGCTCCTGGTCCTGACCATATGAGTAATCGACTCAGCAATTCTCTCAACAGGAAGTTCCTCCGATTCGGTTAAAAATCTGCTCGGGGGAAGTGGGCATGCAGCTTCGAGCGTCCTTCTAATTCGCGAGAAATGACGCCCAAGGACGCTCCAGGGTGCCCAAATGTCCCCAATCAACAGGGTGTATAGAAATTCAGCTCTCATCAGACGTCCCAGATCCTTGAGAGGGAAACGATACTTCCCCGACCTGACAGTACTTCTTCAGGAACCCGACCATGATTCCCCAACTATCTGACCGTTAGTTGAGCGACAATGTGATCAGAGTTCTCCGATCCCCAAATCCAACCTGATCCGGGCGAAAAAAAATTCAGAAACGCAGTCACTCTTGGTCCCCTAACTTCTTCCGCCCCGGTGCGCGGCTGAACCGCATTCAACCTGATCTGGGCGCGAGCCACCTGATTCCGTCGACGGCTCGACATGGCTGGGAGTGAGGGACTCCACGATGGAGTGTATGGACTTGCTCCACATTTTCCCTTCTCAGAATTTCGAGAGCTCTTCCAGGTCGCTGCTTAGAGGAATAATTTATGCTCGAGTCTCGTTGGATGCTCCTGAGCAAGCCAATCCAGCCCATGAGGATCAGAAGTGATCTTCCGAATGTGACCACTGCGGAGGCTTTTCGGACGAGGCGCAGTCTCACCACGTTGGGAGCCCAGTTGTTGGATCGCGTCGGGAGTCGGGATTCCATGGGCAGATAGCTACCGCAGCACTCTTTGTGCGACAGCCTTGATACAATCACATCGGTCCGCTCCGAATTCCGGATTTTCCAAGGTACCATCTCCGATTATCCGTTTAATCCTCGACGAGTGGAGCTCGTATGCTCCGAGAGCCGAGTCTTCACGGAATCTGCAGACGACTGAACAAGGCATGGTAAGGTCAACTCAGATAGGACGGAGGCCAGCTCCTCCTAACCCAGTGTGCGTCAACTTGATGACTTAGGAAATGTGTTTCAGCGCCGAGTTCTGTCAACTGGGGGAGCACACATGTTCGGATGATTTTTATGGTTGCCATATCGGGAAACAGTGCATCAAGGAGTTGCCATCCGAACTTATTTCGGGAGAATCGTGCGAGTCCGTCAGTTCGATTCGCAGCAAGCCGGAGAAAACTTGTGCTCCCGGGATTGGAACGGGACTCGTTTAGCTCCTCCGATCGATTGCGTATCAAAAGTCGATGTAGATCGTGAACCAAGAGGTGCCCCGAAGAACTGGAAGGGTTGAACCGGGAACGAATTGGAGAGGGAGAACAGTGGAGCTCCCAAACGGCGATCTTGGTGGAATTCGGGATTGGCAGCGAAGCAAGTACAACTGAAAAACGTTGATGGCAGCAAAAGATTTCCAGAAGGTTTAATAAGATGACAATTCTGAATTTAAAATTCAGTTCCACGAGCAGGCGCCGAAAGGAGGACGAACAGATGTCCACGAACGCGCACCCGAAATGTGCATAAATTAAGCGTTTGTAAGACGGACGCGCACGGGGACTTTCCGTACGATTCTCACAGAGTTTCGCTCGTATCTCATGGAAGAAGGTGTGCCGAGCCCTGCAATATAAACGGGATAGTTTTCATTCTGACGCCAACGCAGTCGCTATTGTCATCCGTCTGAGAGACGGACACAAACGAAGCCCATTCGGAGAGAGCGGAATCCCAAGAGCGGATCAGCAAATAGACTTTTCAGTGCTTCCGATGGCGCTCGAGTTCATCAGAGATTATTTCTCCACGGGATATTCTTGTGCTCACCCCATCGCTCAGAGTTCGCTTGGCCTCTATTACCCTGATTCCCTCATCGCTATCATCCGCTTCGTACAAAGAGGTTACCGGAAGTACACGTAGAAACTTGCCAGATCACTACCGGAGCATTCCGATGGTTTATACGTTGAGGAAGTTTGCTGTTGAGCTTCGCAGGTACGTTCATCAGCAACAACGTGGTCGCTGTCACGGCTACGCGCACGATACGACGATGATGCTTGATCTGAATAGGAGGCTGGCACCGGCTGATAGGGACAGGATGGCCATCGTGTCAACGCTACTAATAATTATGGTTTCTGGCTCGAGCGGTTTTTGAGCACAGAAAAACTTGCCCAGCTCGAAAAAGTTTTGTCGAAAGACGTGGGATTTTTGTCCATACGGATTTGAGTGACGCTATTGCTTATCAGCCGAGTCCTGCCCTGGTAAACAGTTCCGGACGGCCGTGTCACGTACTCAACACGCCCGATGTGCCCAGGAAACGGTAACAGCAGGAGCCCGGTTTCGCGGCAGCCACGTCTAGGATTTTTCGCAACAAAAAAATTCACCTCATACTTGCACAGAAGCGAACTCTCGGTAATCGTGACAAGGGGTTTCGCCTGGAATCAGGGTAGGAATCACTTGTGAGTGCCGCCGGTCTTCTTATCCTTTTTTCCTTCTGCCCGGAATCGCGGGGAATGGGTGGAGGAGGTTGCGCAGCCGGTGTCGTAGAAATCGACAACGGCGTTCACTGGAGGAAATTGAACAGCACCCATGGCGTTTATTCGTGAAGCCTCTCGCCGAAATAAAAGGTGGCGCTTGAGCTCCGACCTCCCGTTACATACGGCCCAAGTTCTGCTGAGCAATTATGCATCCATGATGCATATCGCGCCGATCACACGAGGATCTCGGCCGTCTACGAAGGAATTCCTTGACGAATCGAGGCTGACAATTGAACTGTATCGAACGGAACAATACTTTGAGCTGCGGGAGTTGGAGTATCCACCGGCGGTGCTAACTCGCAGAGTTTCTTCTGTCCCTGCCCCAATCCCACGGCAGCCCCGCTCCGAAGTTGGAAAGAGGAATTCTGAAGTTGGTTCATGACTTGCTCTGACGTGCTCCCTTCGGACGAACAGCGAGATGAGATGATCTCGCACTTACCGCGAGAAAAGTTCCTATAACTGAGGGAAACGGGTAAGACTGAACGACGCGACTCCCGGGTGAAGATGCGTTCGAGCTCAGATCCGAGGCTGTCATCGCTTTGATGAACGGACGGTTCAGTGAGCTTGATGCGAAAGTTCAGGAACTTCCCTCGCGTCTTCCTATACTCCGTTCACCGAATCAAGAAGCGACTTCGACGAGTGCGAACGTATCCATGATGATCCCGAGGGACGGGAAAACTCAAATCTCGACGGGACTTCGGCGAGTCTCGTCAATGCTACGGAGTTGCTCGTCCGGGTATGTGGATCATTCTCTGTCGTTGCAGACATTCTGCTGGCGGGATTCTGCAGGAGACACGTCATCGAAGAGATGTTCCCGCCCCTCAGAGGGAATATGGGAAACAATCTGGTAAGATGGCTTCGTCAACGGTGTAAGTTCACAGACTCAGTGTCAATTAGGTGGCAAGTATGTATGGCGTCTCGTTCGGAGCACGAGATTATCTCAAGCGCTTGTTCGAGTAGCCCCAATGGATCACCCCCAGTTTTATTGAGCTTTCTGCCGATTACACTACCGCGGATGAATCCAGCTGACCGAAGCTGCCGTCCCCCTGCATGTTGTTGTCGATGAATT
This sequence comes from Phytoseiulus persimilis, assembly GCA_037576195.1. NCBI lineage: Eukaryota > Metazoa > Arthropoda > Arachnida > Mesostigmata > Phytoseiidae > Phytoseiulus > Phytoseiulus persimilis. The sequence goes on from CM075104.1 coordinate 6,406,704, forward strand.
CGCGTTGCATGAAATTATCGACGTGCTTGTTGGGACTTGCAAGGGAACTATACGAAGTGTAACGTCCAGATTTGGATGAGAGGTTTGAATGACAGGTACCAGTTTGGTAGTCTATGCTGGGCCATGTTTGGGCCCAGAGTTGATCGTCTTGAATGAGCCCGTGTTTCTTTCTTCTCGAGGGAGCCGAAATTGGAGAAAAATACGTTTTCCGGCTTTCCAGGGCCGATTGACTCCCCTATTCCTGATACGTGACCAGAGTTTTCGACTTTGGATCAGTGACTGGAGTAGGTAGAACACAGAGAGATCGAGTGAATCTCGTTTCACCCAAGTCAGAGCGGAAAGCAACATTGTGGGTGACCTATGAAGCATAGTCTTCAACGGGTGTGAAAGCAGGAAAATCCATTTTTTTTTCGAATTTCGGACCTCTCTAGAAAAAAAACACGGGTCTATTTAAGACGATCAACTGCGGGCCTGAACATGACCGACCATGGACTGCAAAATGAGCACCTTCTCATGCAAATCTGGGTGTTACACTTCGTAAAGTCCCCTTGTCAGAGTCTGAAGACACCCTGACATGCCAGTTAGTATGATCATCTGATCGACAGCCCCGTCGGGTAGGAAAGCTTCCATTGTCTCAGCACAAGTCCACCTTGTGTCCAACTGAGACTAACCATCGGGCTCAGCGCTCAATGCAGTCGTTGAAAGACGACTCCACTCGCATTCTTGGAAACATTCAAGCGAGACTTCGACGAAATCTTTCACGACGTATTTCGAGCCAACAAAAAACGTCTATTGGCGAGTCTCTGCAAGGGGCATACTCATAAGAAGGCGGAGCTCCCCGAGACTTCCGAAGTAGAGACTTCCGGCCCACATCTGGCGTCACTCGGTACAACGGTTACAAGCTCGAAAACCCAGGAGCTCGAAGAGCCGGGGGTTCGAAAACCCAGGAGCTCGAAAAGCCGGGGGTTCGAAAACCCAGGAGCTCGAAATGTCTCTCCCTCAAATTAGGTTCCGTTCGATCCCACCGAACCTCCTATGCAGAGCCTTCGAGTTCCCGAATAGGACGGCGAACATACTAGAAGGGACATCCAAGCGAATTCGGATACCGATTGTATCTTGATATCCCTGGGTCGCACTGGGAGATATGTGTGGTACCAATCGCGAAAACCTCGTGATACTCTTTTCTCGTATCAGCTTCTCCACGCTCTACCCAGAAGGTTCGTCGTGTTCAAATCGAACCCGATTTGGGGGAAAGAGTTTTGGAGATGCCGTGTTTTCGAGCTCTCTGGTTTTTGTTTCGAGCTGCCGGGTTTTCGAGCTCCCGGTTGTACACCGGTACAACGACGCCACCGATCCCGAGACGGATTCGGGAGAAGGTACGATAGTTATTGACGATATCAATCCCAGCTCCGTTCGGAGCTCAATCTCGAGAAACGCCACGATGCGATTCGGAGGGTTCTTCGGATCATTCTGCCTCGGTCTTGATTGGAATAATTCATTGCCTGTTTACCACATAATAGAACTTAGTTCCCCGAGTTATTCGAGTCTGGGTCTCGACTCACATAACAAAGCATGATAGCGGGGACATCCTCCTCCACAAAACGTGCATATACAATCGTCGTTTGGTGTCTTGCGTCTGGGGGTGATACAGAGCTTGTGATGGTAGCCATGCACCAGGTAACGTGTGAAAAAGTGTATTTTCGGGAACCGGCTTGCTCCAACACTCTTTGCGTTCCATGATGGGGGCCCCTCCAAGATTTCTCTCGCCTCCGCTACTTTTTGCTTCCACTCCTCCATGAAAACCTGTTGTGCTGTCGTCGATGTCGCCTTCACGTACATTCTCAAGATTTCGACGAAAGGTGTGTCGATGCCAGCTAGTATCTGTTGACTGCTTTGGGAGGACCCTCTTCATATATGAGCAGTAACATTCCTCCAGCGTGATGAAATTTCCCGGAGTTAGGTGATGCCATAGTCTTCCCATCCCGTAGCCAACAGTCACGGGGCAAGTCTCGCCGATTCTAGGAATATCTCCGATTTCCCTCCCAAGTCGAAAATGATTCTTATCCTCTGAAAGTCCTGCACGAATTCAGTAGATCCTCATGTATTCCGAGATTCATCCGCCTAACTGCTCTGATGGCTCTCGCTTGATTTTCGACGATCCTTATAATTACGAAGAGAAAACAGGGGGTCATATTCTTGGTTTCGCCTGATTCTAAAAATCGCAATTTCCCGATTTTCGGCCCTTTCAGTGAAACCGTCGGTGTTGGCCCCACCCATCGCCAATTTTGAGTGGCTGTCTCTCATTTTTTGCCCGATCCGAAGACCCACAGACTGGAATCAACCTCCCGCTCGCAGCATCGATGGACAAGAACATTCACGTCGTCGGCTCAATCGTATTCCGAAAGTTCCAGACTGTCCAACGATTCCGTTTAGCAGACATAATACCCTGTATAAGCTTGGGCATTGCTTTGATGCTGATCAGTTTCTTTGCTGTGTCGACCGATAGGACGTAGGGGTCTCCGATTTTGGCGTGCATAGCGGCGGCTGTCTTAAAGCAGACTTCCTCGATATGATTGGTGAAACAGGTTCCCGTCGTTTGCAATCGGAATTCTGCGTCGGTCTGAGAATGCGTGAACTTGAGAATTATTCCGAGTCAGGAAGCGTAATTCTTATCGCGGTTGCTGAAGTACGCCGAATATCAATCTTTCATGTTCTATTCCGACGACGCAGAAACCGCTGATGATTGGTGCTATGACTAGGGTATCTTTGTTCTATGGGTGAAATTCATCCTGGGATTATGGTCACGAGTGCTCGCTGGGGAACGATAGGGAACAGATGGGGAACTTCGTCTATGATGGGAGTCGTTTATGCGCAGCCAGGTTCTCGACAATGGGAAGGCGGATGAACCGTTTGAGTCGTGGATTGATAGTCTGTCTGTCTGTGTGTTCTCAATAGATTCTAAGGGCGGCCTCCGCCGTATCGTTTCGTGAACTCTTCTGTAAGAGACTTTGTAAGATACCGTTGAGATTCGAGGAACGGCACCAAGATGGCGTTCGTCCTCTGGGCACCATTCCCCGGAATTTCACGCGAATTGCTAAAAAAAAAGAAGGTCATCCACTCATACTTCCAAAAACTACCGCTTCCAAGAGATCTCACCTGAGAAGAGTTATGAAGAGCGAAATGAACGCAGAAAACTGAGGATCTCGCGTTACGAACCCAACATGTGCGAGCGAGAGCCGACCCATTCTCACACGAAATATTGGCATATCACCATGCCTCTGATACGATACAACTAGATCGATGCAGTGTGCGATGTTCTGCGAATCGTAGGGCGGTGGGCTCGGAAAATAGAGTGGAAAACAGCGTATTTTTCTACAATCTAATGCCTAAATGTGCTGTCCATAACTCAAATCATGGGTTATCGTCACTGTCTCCTCAACCTGAGATGAAAAGGATCAAGCGTCGAGGTGACAGTATGTGAGATAATGGCGAAACAGCAAGTTGATCCTGTCTACGCTTGAGTCGCCGATGTTTCCACATCTCCCCAATTATCCCAGGACATTGTTAGACGTTGTTCGGGACCTTGCTAGTTTAATATTGGCGAGATCGATGATTCTACGTTCGGATCACGCATAGAGGAAGATAACACTTGTTATGTCCCGGATACGCCTTGACCTGCAATTCAGTCGAAAACCCTTGAGACAGGCGTATGCTCCGGTCACAATGAGCACACCTTATGAACGCCACCCCTTCGCATCATTTTCGGATAGGGATCCGAATCTGGAATCGATACCACACTCGAATGCGGAGCAGAATCCGCATCCGAATCTGGGTCGGATTAGGATTCGGGAAGTCTGGGCTAGCCGGATTCGGACCCGCTTCCGAGATCCGTGCCCGTTTGCCTGACTGTCTGCGCTGTGACGTAGCCAGGATTCTCCCTGGGGGGGGGGGAGAAGAAGTTTTTCCTCGTCCGCCTACCTTCCACGCGTTCTGTGAAACTCCGAGGAAACCTTTCCTTTGTTTCCTGCAGAATTGGTGACAGAGAATTTATGGAATCGGTCCATCTAGGGAGTCCACCGAGGACGGTGGGATCGCCTTGTCAACAACAACAGAAGAGCCTACCTTCTACTTGAAAGCTCAGGAGCGAGGCGCTGAGCTTTTCGTTCCTCGTGTAATTTAGGATCGATGGTCTTCATTGATCGCCTCCACCATATTACGTTACGCCGGCCGAGTCCGACTGCGTTCCCAGGCTTGGAGGCGCTTTTCTCCCTCTCCATGGGGGAGAATCAATCAAGGAATACCATCCCGGATTGAAAAATATCTTCGGCTGTCGCTGGAGTTTCTCTCGCTGATTTCGCTCCATCTACTCGGATATGACATTGAAGCGCTTCATGGTGCTCACGAGGAGCTCGTCTTGTGCTCCGCAGTTCAGCTCCTCGAGATAGACGTTGAATCCTCCCTTCGGATGTTTCAGAAGCCGTTCTCGTGGACTGCGTATCACCTCCTCGAATCTAACTTTGAACTGCTTCCTGACTCGTAGACGGTCCCCTACGCTCTTGTGGACACTCGGTCTGGCGGATTCTCGAAGACGGCCTCGTAAACACTCTTACACGTCAAATCACTTCCATAGACCCCGGAGACTGGGGTCGGATCGACCCCACAATCACCTCTTAAGACTCCAAAAAGTATGTTCAAATCGACGACGGAATCACCTCCTCGTACCCAGAAAAGTTTGGTCCGATCAATCATGAGATCAGCTTCCAAGACTCCGAAAAGTATGGTCAGATCGACCCCATACTCGCCTCTGTAGACTCCAGAAAGTACGGTCGAATCGACCCGGAATCACCTCCTCAGACCCAGAGAAGTATGGTCAGATCGTACCTGCACGTATCGAGAACATTCTCCCTTGGGCTGATGAGGAGAGAAGCTTTCTCAAGTTCCAAAGCCATCGTCTTGAACTGCCGTGATCTCGTTTGGTAGACGTCTACGTTTCGTGGTCGCTGGCGGCTATTCGAGAGCTCAATCCGAAAGCTGAGAAAACTCCTGCGAGCGTATCCCAGCGGGATTTTCTCGACTGGTCGATCACCTTGAGCCCAGTTTGTTTCTATTCAGAGTCGACGTGCTGGATCTCGCCGTTGCCCGCCGGAAATGTGCTGCGAATTCTTTTAATTCCCGTGGTTGTAATGTGCAACAAAAACCCTTTCGGCGCCATATGAATCCAGTGGCTCTGTGCTTCAGATCGCAGAAACCTGATATCGAGGCTGGAACCAGCAATTTCTAATGGGCAAAGGCTTCCGTCACTTTTCAAGTGAAAACGTCTTTCCAGACGCCAGAGATGCAGTTTCGCAGCACTTCAGCACTCGAGGAACGGAACCAATGGAACTTCGAACGAAGTTCTGTCCCCAAACCAGGGCTGGACAAGAAGCGGCCCCCGCGTGGCCCACCGGTTCTTCCGTTTCCGGGTAGTTTGACTCGAATCAGGAAACTCACGCCATGCGTGACTTTTCCGGAATCGGCCTCCCACCAGAATGCTGCAGCCCAAAGTACACACCCAGTTTATCATCATACACACTGCCCTGGAATCTAGAAGTGCAACATATAGGTATGTACGAGGTATTTGGTTTTGGGGGGTTCAAGAAGTTTGGTTCAAGAATCAAGAACCGCTTGTTAGAGAACTTCGTTGCGGTTGTTTTCATGGTTTTCCTCGCGGATTCCACCGATGTGAAGCGTAGAATCTTACAGCAAACGCACTCCGTCGAGGAGGATTTCAGAGCGCTTCCCGTTCATCGTAGACATGCCGCTGCGCCGGAGAGTGTCGCCGACCCGTTTTGAGAATACTTCGGGGGTCAAGAGCGGACTATCGAAGCGCGGTGATTCAACGGGGGGAGCTAAAATCGTCGGATCGCAGATTTTTTGACGTCCAAGGGAAAGATCGTCGATTCGGGATCGTCCAGGAGTTACGGGAGGTAATGCCAGGATAACGAAATTCATCAAGCGGGAAGGCCGTCAGAATCGGTTGGCACCAATCGCTTGCTAACTTTTCTTGTTCTCAGACCTCGTAGAAGAATTATTCGATTCTGGAAATTCTCTCTGCGATCGATAGCTGATCTCTTCCAGATCTCGACGACCGATCGCATGAGCATGCTAGAAATCACTAATCTGTTGAAAATTTTGGAATTTTTCGAGCTCGGCTTCCCCGAGGAGACACGGGGCGCTTGAAAAGGGTCGCCAATTTCGAGCTCTGGATCGACCAGAGCCATTTTTTCAGCGAATGTCGGGAATCCTCTGCCGCATCCAATACGAGCTAGATCGGTTCTTTTGCGGCGTTCCTCGGACAGTTTTGTTGAGAAAAGGTCGAAAAAAGATGCGTTTTTCGAGGCTCGCCAAGAGAGTCTTTCTCGACCGATTGATCGCGAAATGGATTCCCAGAACCCAACGATTTTTCACCGAGTTATGAGCGGAAGATGGAGCGTCGAGATGATTCCCGACTTACATTAACCGCCCTGTCTGTCTCACTCCTTCGAGCGGTCACAAGCTCCGTGTTATCATGGTTCCCATCCAGTAGGAGCGAATTCCGGAATAGATCAAATACTTTGCAGGCGATCCCTGTCCTTGTGAATATAGTAACTTATTCGAACCTCTCTTGTTCTCGGGCGATATAATAATGCTCGCAGCACACCACGCGAAAACACGGAGCAGCGAGAACGGAATACAGATGTACCGAACATTTTGCCTATGGGAGATTCCCAAGTCAGGATGTTTCATTTACAGAGTCTGGCAGCGGGGTCGGAGACCTCGCTCTTCCTCAGAACCACTGCGGACAGAGCAGTGTCCAATCTAGGATCATGCTTCGCGATACTTACAGTTCTCATAGAAGAACGAGAAAAAAAAAACGTTGATACTGCCTGATATGGTCGAGAATCCGAACCATTCACACAACCGGCTCGACCCTATCGTATCGGGAACTGCGGAACAATCTAACATTCCGCGAGCCTGAACAAATCGTTACGCATGGCTCGCCCCTGGCTGGCCGAGCGCTCGCCTACTCGCTCTGTACAACCCCAACAATCTAATAACGTTAACTAAACCACAGCTGTGTCCATGACATTGGACCGATGTCCAGGAATCGATAAATTGCTTGACTAATCAATGTTGACATCGATGAGCACGGAACATGTTTCTTGTACTGTGCTGCGGTCGTTCCCTTATGGAGCTGATCTGGCCGAGACAGCGTGCAGGCCGTTGGTTTCGCATGATTCCCGATCCGTGCCTCATACATAAATAGCCTCTTGAGATTATCTAGATTCCATCTGCCGCGCATGATGATCATGCCGATTAGTGAAAAGAGTGCTGGTTCTTCCCGCGACTCGTTTATTGTCATTTTCTGGAAAGAACAAGAATGGAGTGCATCAAAGTGACGTGAGACTCGCTCGTATTCATTCAAACCCGTGTCTTTCATGCGAGAATACACAGAAACAGGACGATCCAATTCTCAAGAGAACCACTGTCTACCCGATGACGGTCCCAGTTGACTTATAGGGCGGAATTAGGGGAGAAAGAAACTTGGAGGATATCCAGACGCAAAGAAACTGAACGAAAAGTGACTCGTATGCTTTCGAGTGTCATCAAAAAAGCGAGAAAATGGCTCGAGAGGAACATCAGAAGTGTCTTCGAGTAGAATGAAGGAATTCGGGAATCACGCGACGCAGGTTCCGTACTTCATCCGAAGTTCTCAAATGACTCTATTCGCTCCGGTCGCATCTGAAGACACGGGATCGGAGGTTCCGGGAACGCTGAGAGATAAACAGACGATCGGTCAGAGCTAACATCAGGCGAAACGTAACTCCCAAAATACCTCGTACTTGAAACATCACCTATGTTCAATGTCGATTCATTTCTCGCCACTTTTCTTCCCATTTCTAAATACTACATGCGTTTCAAAACTGCTCAGCACTGTTAGGTACTTCGTTTGTGTACGTCAGAGCTGAGCCGGCGCTCGTGTGTACGACCGATGGCTGATCTCGGTCCTCAGACAGCGCGATATTCGAACTCGAGCGTTTATTTCTGGAGCTGTTGAAGGCTCGATCGACAGATTCATCTTTACGCAAGAACGCAACAGTCACTGTGGCCTTATGGGTTTCTTCCGAAACCCTTCTAGAATTGAAACCGGAGCACGCCAGGCTCGGCGGCCTAACATTCGCCACTGAACTGCTACTCAACGACAAGAATCGAATCGAAACAGTGGTTTTCCATCGGTCTCCGAACGGAGTATTTGCCGAGAACGAGCCAGAGTGGTGAAGACACTTTGAGAAATGCGTCAGCCTGCAGTTTTTATTGTTAACAAAATATCTCGGTTCTAAGTATTCTCTCCTTGGTTGTTTCTTTCAAGATCCCTAATTCTAACTTCTCCAGTTTCATCGCAAGCGATGGGAGATGTGGTAGTTAGAGGCGACCGCCGTATTCACCATCCTTCAACTCCTCGCAGTTCGTCTACCATAACTCTTGTTTTGAGGGTTTCTCGTATCTTCCCGAGGGCGTCGTAGTTATACGCCGTCGATGCAGCAGTCGTTCATGCTCACCCAGTTCTTATTTGAAAGTTTTTTGTATTTTTATGAAAAAGTGCTTCAACTACAAAGTCATCCCCAGCTGCGGCGCTTTTGCTCATCTCCAATCCCGCTCAACTCAGTTCTGACGTTCCTATCATCTGAGAACGCAACAAAACCGCGCTGATCTTCGACCAGTCCTTTTCCACCTCGGGTCCCCCTTCGCGCTGTCGCCTCCGATGATGATCTCTCTCTCCCATTCGTCTCGCATAAGACCGTCTCACAGAACCATATCCTAGGTTACTCATTACTGGTTGCAGCACTTCTTCGATGCTGGAGGGTCCTTGCGATTCTCATTAGGGGGAATCGTGATCTTATTCTCGTTTTTAAGCGCAGCAATGTCTGCATCGCCGTCATTCGCCATCTGCTTGCGGGATACGATGTGGTAGATGTCTGCAATCAACGAAGGGTCCGCTGAGATCTTCACCCGGTCAAAATCAGTCACAAGCACAAACCACGAGAGCCGTGGACCGCATCCTCACTCGCGGTGATGACTTTCCCGGGTCCCGTGATTCTCGAACCTCCCGCACGTCCGCCCTCGGATCAGGACCCCCATTCAAAAATCGGCGGTGCACCTCAAGTGGAGAAAACGAGAGCAGGTCGAAGTGGAAAACCTTGCTGGCAGTGTCTCATGTATCCGTCGACCGTTGGAAAAATCATTGGAGAGAGCGGCGATCAAAGGGATGACTAAGCTGACACCGCAGTCGTCAAACAGGGAAAAATCGCGAGTTTTTCCGAAAAGAACTCTCACTGCTCTCACTCAACAAAGGGAGTAGCAGCGAGTTCGATCGCGTCCAACAATGGTTTCACCCGTCCACAAAAGCAACACGGCCATCGGAGCGAATGGGCTCACTTTCCCCTTACTACGGGGAGCATTACGACGGTATTTTGGGGCTCCAAAGATTCAGACTCCGGATCAGAAAACAAAAGTTCCGCCAAAGCGTTCGGGGCGAGAAATGAACACTGTAGGACGGCTCGGCCTGATGCGTCAAAAAAAAGTCCAGTCTCGTTTTGACTATTTGGAGCGATGAGAGTTGGACCCTCGGAGTTGTGTGTCGAACTTCCAAGTCTGGGGAACGTCTCGCTACTCACCAGTTAAAATTTGCTGGAAGGCTGACTCCACGTTGGTGCTGTCCAGAGCTGAAGTCTCAATAAAATTGAGGTTGTTCTTCTCAGCGAACGTCTTGGCCTCGTCGGTGGGGACCGCTCTGGGAATGCAAACAACTTCTTCAAAACCCTGTCTGGAGAAGGAGAGCCTGTGCCATTCAAGCGAGCCCTGTCTCCAGCCCAAAGACGGGGACCTGACTGTTAGAACGTGTCTTGGACTGCCTACCTGAGATGTCTAAGATCGTTCTTGTTGCCTACTAGCATGATAACGATGTGATGATCGGCGTGGTCCCTGAGTTCCTTCAACCACCGTTCGACGTGTTCATAGGTGATGTGCTTTGCAATATCGTAAACCAGCAGAGCCCCTACGGCTCCCCTGTAGTAGGCCGACGTGATGGCACGGTATCGTTCCTGTCCAGCGGTGTCCCAAATCTGAGCTTTCACAGTCTTGCCCTCGACTGGAATGGATCGCGTCGCGAACTCAACTCCGATGGTCGACTTCGACTCCAGGTTGAACTCGTTCCGGGTGAACCGGGATAGCAAGTTACTTTTGCCAACACCGGAGTCGCCGATAAGAACGACTGAAATGGATGGACCAAATATTAAGATCGCGGAGGAAAAGTCCGACAAACAAAGATGAAGCGATACTCAGAGTACAGGCCCAGAATAAGGTTGAACCCAGGTTCCGGATTCGGAAAATTCCCATTGGCCTGTCTCGCTAAATTCCCGACCGACCTCGATGTAATAATGATCATCATTGCCCGAACCTGCGAACGATACGACGGTGCTTCGATGGCCCAGAGAGAGAGACAGCGAGAGAGAGGGGGGAAGATGAAGATAGCGAGAGAGAGGATGTAGATAGCGAGAGAGAGAGAGGGGGAGAGATGGAGAGAGAGAGGCTGAGATGAATAGATAGATATAAAGAGAGGGAGATGGAGAGAGAAGGAGAGAGGGAGACAGATACATAGATAGAGGGGGAGGGAGCAATGGACAGGTACGCGACAGATGAAACTTCACGTCGAAATCAAATTGAGCCGTATAACAAACTCATGCTCTGACTTCCATCGCAACCTAGGAAGGGATAGGAGGGAGGGACACTGGATTCCTAACTCGAGCATGAACGGCTCTCAACTCACCCTTGAAAAGGTAATCGTATTCATCTTCTGTTCGCGCCATCTTCAGTGCTCAGACGGATCCCGTGATTATGTGTTCCGTGGGACCGGTTATTGGTGACCTTTTTCTCAACGATTCCCTGTAATAGAGCAGCAGCGTGAGAGCTTCTTTTGCACAACCCGATCCTGCATCATAATCGATTCCATATTTCTCCACCAACAGTCGCACTGTTGGATCTTGAGTGTCTCTGTCTTGAGGAACGCAAACGACTCTCTCTTATGCAGCGCATGAATTGCGGCTCAACGGCAATGCATCACAAAAACAAGACGAACGACGGGGAGGTGGAGTACATTATAAGGTGTACGAAGTGTTGGGTAGCCAGGGCTGGCTCTGAGCGGAGTTTATCCAGGAAACTAGGAATCATCGGAGTCGCGTGCGGGGCGCCAATCAAAGGAGCGAGACGGGTTCGGGATGAGTTTCAATTCTCTACACGCGCGGAAGAGCCCTCGAATCAGAGCGAGGTCGATGCTACAACCGGGTGGGCACAAAACCTTTCAAAGATTTCAACCCTGCATCCACGGCGAACACACAACCGCTGAGCTATGAGGACGTTCCCACAATTTGTTGGAGTTCGCAATCGCGGATGTCGACTTCGTTCGCCGATGTTGTCGCCGAATCGTGCGCACATTCGTTCTAATGCTTGCTCCGTCATTCACCCCGACCCGAGGAGCTTGTCTCAGAGTCGACAACGGAGGCGATATCGTCGATTGGAGCCGGCTGGTCGCGTGGTTGGAGGCACGAGGAGCATGCACGCTGCAACGGCATGTCACTGGACCCGTCGGGGCCGGAGCGGGCAAGCGGGCCATAAGCGGCAGCCGCCATTAGGGCCAGCCAGCGAGCGATGGAGCGGGTTTCTGCATGCGCGCATGCCCGCGGGTCCCACGAAAAGGCATCACTCCTTCTAAGTGGCTGCGGGAAGATTTGCTGTTCTGCTCTCGAGAGGCGTCTCTTGGCGACAGCGGCGAGAAAACATTCGAGAATAGCCTCTCGCAAAGCCGAGCGCCCGTCCCTCGCCGGGGAAACGCGTGTGTCTTCTTTCATCCAGGACGACTCAATCATTTTGACTGAGGGAAGCACGGAAAACAAGCCCGAATCAGAAGTGTGGCCCCCCTGGAAGTGGGGCCCAGGTGGTGTGAATCATTATCGGCCGGACAGCGCGAAAATGATAAGGCTCTCGGCCAAAACGTCCTGACCAGCTTCAGAATCAGACGCGACGACTCCAAGAACCGCGAACTCTTGTTCCGGGCGGATCTGAAAGTCCCGCTCTCCTACAATCGCTTCGGGAGATGGACACACGGGCGAGCTCAACGCGATCTCGGGTAAGGGCTTCCCTCTGTGAGCGCGTCGGCAGCATGCTAGCGAGAAGTCGCGCCCGCGGATCGAACTCTGGTTCGGGTGGACCCTCCGAATTTCCTCAAAGCGATTCTCGGGTCTCTTTCTAGAATGGGGCATCTGATTCAAGCGGCCTCGAAACAGTCGGCGCTGCGTTTGCAGTCGAAGAGATTCCAACCATCCGAAGAGTTCGAAGGCAACGTCTCTCCCCTTTTCATCGGAGTGAAGAGCGCGTTGAGACTACTCGAGACGACGTAACAAAAACGCTTTCATTGCTGAGTTTCAATCTATCGACAGTGCGTTTCACGTGACTGACCGAAAGACCAACAGAGCGACGGAAGCACCGCTTAGGCTGAACGGCCCTAAATTGATTTTTGCCGCTTCGTTAGGGTCGTCGTCACCGTCCACGCGGGTGTGCTGACCGACCGTTCCCAGGCCGCAGAGTTCTCGCTGCCATTTCCGCAGCGACGACCGCGACAACGATGACGGTAGCGTCGACGACGTCGCTAATGAAACACTTTTGTTGTTCGAGTATGTACGTGTGCGCGAAGATGGCGAGAAACGTTCCTGTCGAAATAAGAAAGTTCGCGCTGCAATGTGACGACCCGCACGCCGTCCTAACCGGTTGCGTTCCTTCTTGTTGTTCTGCGGGATCGGCCGGTTTCTCGTTGGCCTTGGCGGACTGCGTGTGCAGGCCGTCGACGAAAAATCATCGGGCGAAAAATAACGAATGGCGTCCGCACCCCAGCTCTTTCACTTGAGCGACCCAATCATCCTCATCGCAGAACAAACAGACTCCGTTGGGAACGATTCAAAACCAAGAGACTCCAAAAGAGAATTTCCCTCTCACAGAAGTGAATGTAAACCACAGAGGTTTCGATCACCACTGGATCGCGTGATTGATCCGGCGCGAAACTTGGATTCGCTCCGAATGGCTCAGAAATGATCGTGCGCGAGCCGAGGAAGATGGAGGGTCTTACCGGGGAATCGAGGATACGAGGAATATCTCATCTTGGTCAGCTCGATTGGAATCACGTTTGACAGCCACAGCGCGAAGGGGTCTCGCTAAATATTCGAGCGATACCTAATTGATGACCTGAAACGTCGCGACTCCAAACAACGAAATCGAAAATGCATCGAGCGAGCGCGCCGTCCCATCTGACGCAACATCTTTCGGGAATCAGGCTCCGGAAACGATTCGACAAGGGCGCGCCCTCGCAGCGACACCTGAGCGCCATATGGCGCGACCCTCGCCAAATGATTCGTCGTTTCTGCTTCAAATGCTTCATCAAACGGTTCGAGCTCTCGTTCATAGCCTGATTTGCTTAGGGGTTCGCCCCCCCCCCCCCCCCTCACGACTTTCGGAGAACTTGGACGTGGGTGATCGCGGAGCGCTCCCGAGAAACCGATTCCACTCATCACCCGGAGTCATGTAAGAACTTACAGACTCCTACATCAATGTAGCCTGGCGATTTTTAGAGGAGCCGCTTGCGAGCCACAGGGGTCGCCAGGAGGCTCATGGCGAGCTGGTGAAGGTCGCTCAGGTGGGCAGAGGTTGTGATACACCGATATAGCCGCCAGTGGGCTGAGTGAGCTCGTACTGCTTTCGTCCAATCTGTAGTCACCCTGATCGCTCAATCATCCCCTGAACGGCAACCTCGCAGGAGGCCCCTCCTGGGATACACTGAGAGACATCGTGTGAATCTCCTCTCAACGCAACCGAATTTGGCGCGGTTTCGTTGCTCCAGAGCTCTTCAACCGAGACAGGCAATCAGAGGTCGTTGGCGGAAGATCTCTGCGACAAAACCCGACAAGTTTGTTCCGTTCAAGCCCAGGAGTGAAAATGCCGCTACACTCATGGACGGAGTGCAGAAAAGCGAACGACGGTAAATACAGCTCAGCCACAGGTTCAGTGGTAGAACAACAAGAGTTGTGCCGCCAGACGAGCCCACAGTCCACGTAAGAGCTGGCTGTGGTTTTCGCCCGGCACACCATTGCAGTCAAATATTTACTCAATGCGAGCTGTTCTATTTAAACATTCATGAACGCGACGACGTCGACGACATACGTGTGAGTCCGTGTCTGAGACCATGTGCGAATCGCGAGCTCGAGCGTAGGCGCATCACACCATTAAGATCAACGGTTACGTGGAAAATTCAGCGTCATCCGAGTATGACATATCATCGCCGAAGCTGCTAGTCACTGCAGCGGAATCCCTCCGCTCAAACAATTTTCCCAGAAGCGGGATATCATGCGGGGCAATGAGTTGCGGCTAGTATTACGACACTCGCGAAAGAGTTCACACTTCGAAGCGGTCCTGCGATCGATGTGTCAATCAGAATCGATAAGCGTCACTCGCTATTGAGAATGTTTTCTACAAGCCTTCCATAGCTCTTGGAGTCTAAGCATTCGTTGGCGGAGCAAAACAAATCATTTCCATGGTGCCTCGCGAGAAAATTCATCTCCGAGCTGGTAGCAGAACGGCGGAAACTGGTTTCTGAGGCTCAACCACATCTCGCGGCAGAAGTGGAATTATTCGGTTACGTTCGCTGCCTCTTCCGACTCCTTCCAGAATATGCATGCATCGATTCACCATCGGCGAAAAACAATGGACTACAGATTATGACATTGGAAGGAAGACGCCGATGCGTTAGATGAAGGTGGTGTGAACGGCGTCTTGTGATTTTTTTCCACTTCGCGAACGACACCAATATCAGCCGAAGAGACCTTCAACCAACGACACAACGCGCTCGTTGGATCTCCGCGGCGGAGAAGGGTAGAGGCTTCCGCCAGAGAGTGTCCAGAACTTGTGAAGATCGATTTTTTCTCCGCTAGCTCGACGCCTACTTAATCTCTACCAGATTTGAGTATGAATATCTGACGCAACGGCGCCAACGAGCGCAGGGAATCTGCATTCGGTTCGAGACATCGAACCTACAGAAACACTCACAGCCACTACCGCTCGACCAGTTTCTTTTTCTTGTCTCCCATCCTGATCTTGAATCTGAACGAGAGTTTGAGACGCAAAACATTCCGTCGAGCAAGAGCCGAGAGCATCAGACATGTAAGAAGCTGTCACTATGCATTCCGCGGATGCTGCTCTTTCGGACGAGCAACAGATAGACTCCTGAAATCATCCCACCCAAGGAAAGGCGCGCTAAATTTTACTTGGAAACGATGCTTCGGATCCACTTCTCGGACTCCGCAGCACTTTTTCTTCCATCTGCCGGTTTCCTTGCCGCACTTGACCAACAAGCAAGCCAGCAAGAAAACAGTCCTACGCAACGGACAGCAGGGGTTATCATTCCGTTGGCTGGTTACGGCGCAGCAGCGGCTCATGCAGCGGATTCGTAGCCGGGTCGGTGTATTCTGCAGGGTGCATTCATATCAATCTCAACCAGGATGACGTGGAAGGATTCAAAGGAGGCGTCAACGGTCTGCTCTCCGAATTCGATGACATTAATCAAAACAGGGCCTCCTGTTCCTGAGTCACATAGTCGGCACAGAGATGTGCCATTTAGCGCATCGCTCACCAACTGCCTCTCAATGGAATCCGCGACTCGACGCGATTGGGCCAGATCACAATTTCACTCGCAACGAATTTGTTCCACCAGTCGGAGAAAGACTTTGAGCGACCATTGCATGATGAAATTATCTCCGAGGAGAAAAGGCACTCGAGGAACCTCGTTGAGGTCTCCGAACCGAAGTGTGCATGAAGCATTTGAGCAGTATCAATGTCGAGGTCTCGAGCTCACACGAGAACAGCGATCGAAGGAACGGGGGGGCTAGAGAGGTTTGTTGCCGGAAAATATCGTGATTACAAGCTGTCACTTGATCGTGGCTTCCATGGAAAAGGGGAGTGTTGCTTCGAGTGTCCCAGTTTCTGAAATTCTCCCAACACCATCGAAATACTCGACCGAAAGTGCTTTACCTGAACGGCCTGTAAAGCCTCGGTGTTCACAGGCCACCGGATGATAGCAGATATTCCGAAAAAATCAGGAAACTTGAAAAATCATGAGTCACAAATGCTTGTGTTTACATCAAAGCTAAATCTTGGAACGTAGGCGGCCGCACAGAGCCACACGGCACCAGTTCAAATTTTCCCGCGCTGCCGGCGTTCGGGGCTGCACTGTAGTTTTGACGGCTTTCCGAGTTTCCTTCACAGAAATGCGTCTCTGGTCACAAGGAAGAGACCTCGTGGTAGTTCGGAGCATGAGAATCACGTTGGGAGATGCATCCCGTCAGAACTCAACTCCGAGGCTTGACAATGTCCCTCGCCTAACGGACATTTCCGCGGTTTGGGAGAGTACGACGCGTATAGCTCGAATGTTACGGGAACCTTGTTCTTCTACCGGCGATGAATCCGGATATCTCCGCATTGAGATGCACGGGATTGCTCGAATCGCTGTATCTTCAGATCTATTCGGAACTTCTCGGGGCGTACGAGCCTCCTCCCATCGATTCTCGATTCACAGACTCGACCCACCCCTCCACTTACACCGTTGCCAATGTAACGAAATTCCCGCTAAGAGTGATCGTAACAGCAAAATGGGGGTGTCTCTATCGGGGTATACGGCGGAATTTCCTGCACAACTGATATGGCGAGGAGCGGGGTAGGGCACCGCTACAACTCACCTTTGAAGCCCGTATTGGGGATTGCAGAGTGGGTCACTAAAACACGGATCGTCGAGCCGCTGCTGAGCAAAGCTGGGAACTGCTCGCTTCGACTGCCCTGTTATTCGTCTAATTGATGCCGAGCGTATTTCTGGTCGGTATGCTGGTGTTTAAAGGATTCACGTCTCTCCGAAGGCGTTTTACCGCAGCGAACTGTCACAGCCAGAGCAGGCGATACGATTGAACGTTTCAAAAATCCCAGTTCCATCTCATCTACTTTTAATCGCTCAGATTCGAAGTAATCCAGATTCCACAGTTGACTGAGAAATATAATCTCGTGATTTTAGTGGATACCGCCGACCGAGAACCTCATCAGAACGAATTGAGTGTCATAATATGTTCGTGCTCGGAGCTCAATGAAGTCTCCTGGCAGTCTAACCTATCACTGTTGCGATCAGGGCGACACATCTCGAATCATTCGCTGCTCCAACTAGGACTACGGTCGAATTTGCTCAACATCGTGCAATGAGCAGGAATGATATCTTGGACGTTTCGCATTCGTGAGATTTTTGCACAGCATAGCCGGGAGCGCAACGCATATCCGCCTTTCTTCTGGTTAGAGATTACTTTCTCGGGATTAATCGAACTAGCATGTTATTTACATGTCCAGCGCTGCATATTGAGTCCGATCGATCACGAGCCTCCATGGCTCGACGCTATGGGATATCGAATTGTATAGCTCGGGTGCCTTCAGCATGAGTTCAATGAAAGTTCCTCAGGGCTTCCCGATGGAATCACAGTTCGCTAGCGAACACATATCTCGAAGGATGAATCGAGCGAGGATTCCCGTTGCCATTTTCTCTGCTTCCTGATTTCACCGAGTCGGGAAAGGTGGCTTAGGAACAGACGGCTGATGAGAGAGACTCAGGCCTCCTGGTGGGTTCGTCTCAGTTTCTGATATCGACTGCATTCCGCTCCCCGGATATTGCTCTTAATTTGAGCAGATTTCTCAGGTTCATTTCTCAGGCTATCACGCAGAAGAAGTGGAGGGCTGGAGTGACCTCGAAGTGCTGTTGAGACCGAATCAGTCAACCAATGCCCGTCAGAAATCAGCGAGCCCAAAGGAACAGTTCAATAGTGCAAAGCCTCGATAGAACTGCGGAGGCCCCAGGAGTTCGTATAGTTCAAACGAGCAGGGAGAACTTCTGGTACAGGAAGCTCTATTTTAGTTGGACTCCCGTATCATCTTCCAATCTCAACCTCAAGATCCAAGGCACATTGGAGTAGCGCGCCGTTTCCGACCAAATTCAGCAACCGCCGACGAGAGCTGACGCAAATATCACATATTATCAAAAGTGGGAAGCTGGGTTCCGGTCATCGGCAGCCGAGACCATTCTCGAGTTTGCTGTGGGCCTTATTTATGGAATTATCAACTAGCTATCCGTCACGTATATCTTATCGCTCGCCTCTGCTCTCGTCCTGATCGAGTGAAGTGTACAGCGACTGCCGCCACCAACACCACCGCTGCGCAGCCGCCGCCACAAGTTCAGCCAATCATATCCAAAGCCTCAAAAGCGGGATTTCGCATTCCCTGACGAACATCAACTTCATCCTGCTGTTATAAATTGCTTTCAGCGACCAGAAATAGCAGCTCGGAACATTGCCTCGTTCCACCCTCGCGATTCGGATGCATCGCCGTCGGCGGTACTCCGCCTGCAATCTGTAACTCTGAATTCGCCATGCGAGGAGTATGTTCAGAGCCAGTATCAAAGCTGGTGTTGGCTGCGGGTGTATCGAATCGTGAACTCGCTTTTCATGGACCCAAGGAGTATACGATGCTGATGAATCCCCAAATATTCGAATCGCTTGCGTCGTTCGGACGAATTGCGTTCAAGGTTTCAGACACTGCCCCGCAAGGTCGTATCACCCGGAGCTCCTGCGAGAAGAATCTCGCCATACTTTCATCAGACAATGAGAGCCTTTCTAGTATTTCCATAGGCTCTCCCTCGACACTGGAATTTTCCAGAGGCTAGCTCGGAGAATCGAGCGACAAGTTAAGAGCGAGGATTGCGAAAAAGCTCGGTCGAGAAACGGAACATTAGAACTGGCAAATACTAATTTCCCCGATCCCGCTGTTTAATATATTCGCCGTTGGAGCGAGGGAAGAGCCGAATTAACTCCACGCGAAAGTCCGCGTGGAGACTCGGTCCTTGAAGGATTTGCTGAACACAGAGCAAGGGAACGGACCTCTTGATTCTCTGTTCGGAAGATTCCTTGGATTTCAGTTGCATGCACAAAGCTGCTCGAGGAACTCGGAGCAGAGTGGGAATGGAAAGCAAGCTGCTCTTCTGGGTTAGCCGGACGTCAGCCTGTTTCTAGATGTTCATCATTGAAACTATGAATGCTCTCCCGAGGCTGTGTCACGTTAGGCACGGGTGAGTGAGAATCCCTGTCTAATCAAGTAGAAAACGGGATTCTTGGCTTCAAAGAGATGAGTTCTGTGTTCGAGTGTTGAATGGCTCCAGCTTTGGTTCCTTGCCAGTAATTCATGTGTCACATGTTGATGCATTTCTTCGATTTCCCCTCCCGGGAACATGCTCCTGATTTCGCTCCGGCGTCGTCAGAAGAAAAAACAATGACTCAGAGGCTGCTCCGATGGCCTGAGATCGGAGTTCGTCGGCTTTTGTCGCCGAAGTTTCACGCAAGCCACTATGGCTGGGTTGATTCCTCGCTCGGATAGCACAAGGACGTGCTCACATCAGCCGACCCCACGAACCCAATGGATGTTTAGATTCCGGGATCGCGAATTAGCCACTCGCAGTCGCACGAAAACCTGTTAGCCAACCTGATATGTCTTCACTAGAGCCTGGAAGTTTGGTTGATTTTTCGAAATCATCCCATCGCCTGAGATTAATCAGTTGCAATGTGGGTGTAGTTCCAAGAACAAAAACACCCAAACTCCCAAGCTCTAGTCATCACAGATCCGCTCTTCGTTGAGTTCGCTTCTCATTCGCGGATCGGGAGTTCCCGATTCCCGGAGGTAGAACGACAGAGGCGACTCTCATCCGATAGGGGAAGAGTCCGATAGCATTCTTGTTGCGGCACTCTAACCTATTCGCGTTTGCTCTCCTTTTTTCTTTTGAACTGTTCCTCTCCGAGGATGGCGCACGTATTTCGTTCGCGCGCTACGCTTGTCACAAAAAGTCCGGTACAAGCCATCGCATCCGTGAGAGGCTACCGGGAAAAAGCTCGGCAGACAAAAACTGAGCCATCTCAAGACCATGAGAGTGCAGGCCCGAGTTGTACTCTACGATTTCTCAAGATAACGGCGTTCTCTTTCATTTGAAATCTCGGGAAAGCGTGCCTCCTGCTCTTGCTTACCATGTTGTTAGGATTTGTGATCGAGTTTTCAGCGAGGGAGAAGCTTCCTTCTGCGACTTCGCGGTCTTCGAACCGCTTCCGAATCATGATATTATTACCAGAAATCATCAGGCTCCATGATACGACTTCCCACATCGAGGTTTTTATTTCCCTCACTGCAAATAGTATTTTGGTGATATTGCTCGTAGAGAAGCCCTGCAACCGGAGTCACCGGCCACCAGAGACACCTGCGAGGAGAGCCGGTGCCTTTCTTCGAGTTTTCGGCTCTTGTATCTCCTTCATTCAACCAGGTTTGGTCCATGGGATGGTCACGAAAATGTTCATGAGATACAACAAGGGTTGCGAATCGCACGCTTGTGGATCGACAAAGTTCCGCGACTCCGATGATTTTCCCGAGACTTCTCCACATCAATCGCGAATTCCAACAAGACTATGCCTCAATTCAAACTTGAGTCCATTCCGAGAACATTAGAGCTTCCCCGATACAATGCGTTCTCCGGTTCTTTCGGAAAGTCATCTCTTTCTGACCCAGGGTAATATTATCGTATCAGCTATGAAATAATCCAGATCCTCCCGCTCTCATATAGTTTGCGTGAGATGTAATAATTCCGTGCACAGATCGGGATGTAGAGGTCATCAGAGCTGCCGATCGGTATTTTCTCATAACTTGTTGCTAATCTGAATTGTGCTCGTTATTATGAAACGCACCGCATCAAACGAATGAGAGAACGAGGCATAGGTCCGTCATAACCGCTCCCCGTCGATATCAGACTCAGGTACCGCATGGAGGACCTCGTTTCGATTCAACGACCGGCAGCGATCTTGACGGCATCCCCCTCACTTGTCAGTTCCAAACTGAATTCCTCGCCTCAACAGTGTATGAGCACCGAGCGTTGTACGCTCTGCATGCTGACCGGATGTTGCCAAGCCACATAATAAACAGAGTCGGGGGAGCCCCGCGTGGCCGTTGAATTATGCAATGCTACAACAAGGTCGTTGTGCTCCAACACCGGGACTGGAATGGTCAATTACCACGACGCGGCGTGGTGAAATATTAAGTGCATTGACCGCGATTCCCTTCTGTTAACGACATTATGAATCGTTTCCCTACGACTCCGTCCCCCTGGAGAGCGAGCGCAATACCACGACGCAGTCCACTGCTGCTCAGGCGAGTTGTCGCGCGATAGAATTTTCCAGAATCATTGAATTCACAATCGAAGCCCTTGAGACTGCGATCGTGCTTCGAGAAGACATTCATGTAATTCGGGAACAGTGGAAAGAGGAAGAACCGAGCGCAACCGATCGGAGAATTTCCCGAGTTTCCTGAATTTTCGTGGGAGCCAAACGCAGCGGAGGACCCGTGTTTTTCTCTCTCAAACCCATATGGATCCGTGTCAGGAGAAGAATCGCGGAGTTCCTGTCAGAAATCACGATCGTTTCATCGACGGAATGTCAACTCCTGGGCCTCCTTCAGGACGCTGCGTGTCCGTGGAATCTCCAGGAAAACCTCCTGACGCGGTGAAACAACACAGCCGCGCGCACCTCATCGTTATGTAAGACCCCGCGAGAATTTGCACGACATTATTGTGAAATAATTGCACGTTTCTCGGTGGAGCGACGTCGCCTCTAGAAGTTCAGGAGGCCGACCGAGGACTTAACGGATTCGTTTCGGTTTGGTTAGATTCGGTCCGAAGCGGGCGGATTGGCTCGAAGTGTTCCAACTCCCTTTATGTAGATGTTGCGAAAAACGTCCGACCTTTAGGCTGGGAGGGCGCATCCGTTGGCGGATTCGGATTGAACTCGGCGCTTCTGCAACTCTCCGCTCCCTTCCCAATGTGGGCGGCTCAGGGGGCGATGGACCAACCCCCCTCCGACTGGCGGGCTCGGGCCACGGAGCTTCGGTTGCTGCCGCCGTCCCCGTAGCGAGAAGGATGCTACCGGCATCGTCCGACCGAGCGGCTATCTCCCATTGAAATTCAGACCACGGCATCGAAGGAGCAGAAGGAGAACCCCGTTTCCCTTCGCTCAAAAGTTTGTTTGTTCGAGGACATTCCCTTCGGGGACAGACGCACAGACAGGAACGGACTGAGGATGGACTCATGGACAGATAAACAGACCGACCGAGCGAGCGGGAGTTGGACGGCGTGCTTCCCAAGGAACGGCTGCAGTTCGCGGGGAGAACCTCGATCGTCTCACCGTTGTCGGCGCTCGGAAGTATTGTCTGGCAAAGCGATCTCGGGTCAACAAAAACAATCTTCGAGCATCACTCCGAGAGGGGACGCATTGGAGACGCCGATCGGAACTATCTAATCAGGGTCTCAGGAAACGCAGACAGCCTCGAGTGCTGGGATCACTTGGAGTACGGAGGACTCCTCGAGCTCTGAAAAGGAGGAGAATTCTCATGACAACGGCCATGGCGCAGAGTTTGAGTGATGCATCGACAGCGGACGCAACAACTATAGCGACAGAGATTGGGACGACGACGTCGACGATAACGGGCGGGAGCGGTATGAGTTTTATTCGCCTTCGTTCCTCCGGCTCGGGGAAATTCTCTGAATGCCGTAAAAAGTTGGGCCGGCCCGAGCTCGGACCAGAGGAGCTCGGGATATGCGGCAGTTAATTCATCGCCGACTCAAAGAGCAACTAGCTGTCTGTGACAGCCAGTCCCTTCTGTCGTTCGCCGGGGGTACGACATCTGGCTTGTTTGCGGGGCTGAACAAGAGCTGCAACACTCGCGAGTTAGTCGACTGGCCCTGGTGGTGGTGGTCGTAGCCGTCATGTGGTGGCTGAATAAATCCAAAATTACGCCAGGCTTTTGTGTCCTCTTCCATTTCCAAGTTTGGAGCAGGCGGAGACGGGCTCGCCTGAATAGCGGAGGAGAGTCATACGTTCGTTGCAAGTCGTGTTGGGGCTCGCACCACCGGTGGCTCCTCTCTGAAACGCTCTATGTCTCGTGGTCAAACTGCCCACTCGGAGGCCGTTGAGTAAACGTCGTTCTCGATGCTCATGACTCTCGAACGAGGTGAGCGACTGATCCGGACGGAGATTATTACCATCTGATGGTTTTTAAATCAAGATGAACCACTCCTTGCCATCATCCGTCCAAGCTCTACGACCGTCGGTTCTCTGTTCCTTTGTGGGGCCGTCCCTTCTCTCGCTCACAAACGAGGAGACCGATGTCAAACGAGTGAAAGTCGAGCCGTTGCGTCGATGGCACTCCTTCTTGCGATGGCCGGTCTGGCAATACTCGGGGCGAGTCGTCTCGTAACTCTCGCATGGCCCTTTGAAGAGTTTGGTCATCGTTGCCATCGGTTTTCAAAACACCTACAGAACGCACTGGAGCAGTTCTTGAACGCCCGAGTAGATATTCCACGCTGCTACTCGAACGACAACTCGGTAGAGTTTTGATTCCTCCGACCAACGAATGGCGATAGTGGCTCACGCGATCGAGTTCGTCTGTGAAAACTCGACTTAAAACCTCATCCGACCCAGCTACTGAAAATTCCCGCGTGGACCATGATTTATCGTGGTCCTGCTTTCTCTGGCGCTTGTAGTGACCACTACCAGGGTATACCTCCGGGAAGTTCGTCTGATCCAAGATGACAGTATCGAAGTTAAACTATCTTCTATTCCGAGAGTTACTTCGAATGACTCCATGGATGCGCACAATATTGAAATGCGCGCAGGAGTGAATGTGCGCATTGCCTCACGCGCATTAAGCCCCTCGCCGATCGAGGTGGAGCCTAACCGATCTGCCTGACCACTTTCCGGTATGATTGCAATCCCTGGTCCTTCACCAGCGCAATGACGCTCCGCCGAACAGACCAAGCAACTCATACAAGAGGGTTACCATTTGCACCGAACCTAGCACATGGCATGTTGCGATATGTCTCGAGATTTTCCGAATATTCCTCAAGAGTGCTTCGGGCTAGCGCCCCAGCTCGTGTCCTTGAATGGGCAGAGGGCATCGGTTCTCATTTGAGAACGACTACGAAGGGAAAATGTTGTGATGTGGGTGGTGGGGCACTCTTCAATCTTCTTTTCAGATGGAAATGTTCCGAGCCACATACATGTCATCGAGCCGGCGAGAGGTGACACAAATTTGGGTCGAGCGGCTCCTCTTTGCTTAGCTGACTGGCCTCGGCGCGGTGGCTTTCTCGGGTCTTTCGCGCGTCGTCGACGACGGCCGCCGCCTTTTACCCGGGGTGGCAGCGACTTAAATGGCCGCGGCGACCATAAACCACTCGCCCCTCCTCCTCTCTCATCCGACCCGCGTGCGCCCCTCTTTGCTTTCGTCCTGCCTCCATTCTCGGTTTGGCATTCATGTCGCCCATTCCACTCGCAGCAAGGTCGTATCAATCTGGACCCGGCGTCGTCGTCGTACCCGTTCGACGCAGACCAACAAAACGTTCGCTCAATGCCTCCCGACGACAGCGAAAGGAAAGACGACTGCGACGACAACTGCTCGCTCAGTTACTGAGACAAAGGACGCGGACTTCCGGTGCGATTGACGACCATTTGTTGCTCAGCCAGTGATTCGGCTGCGATCGAATGCTCCCTTCGCTCCCTCGACTCCGGTTCGCTTCGCTCTCCCGGTCAGTCTGTGGGGCCCGCAGACGATTCGAATCCTCCCTCCATTCTCCGTCGGGTGAGTTACGGCGAGATGATGCCGCGGCCCATCTGTTCCGAGATAGCCCGCCGGAAAAACCTCCCAAAGATAAATGTTTGTTCATTCATTCATTCATTCGGAAACAGGTGACATCGATCTGCGCGATCGAAAGGGCATCGCAGGCCGTTGGCCGCAGCTGATTGGGCTCGTTCTGGAGAAATGCACAAACACTGCGAGTGATTGGCTCAATGAGGTCGCTGTTGGATGATTCGCTGCAGAGCGGGTTTTTCTTCGTCGCGATGGAATCAGTCTAAGCTCCCTTCGACCGTCCTGGGCTTACCAACGGACCAGCAGTTTCGACGGCGGCTCCTTCGACGAGCCCTGGTAGGAGCGCGAGCGGAAAACCATTGGAGCTTCAAATAGAAAGAACTGGAAATGTCTGTGTACCCGGCTGAGTGTCACAGTTGAACGGAGGAGTAGGGCTCTAATCATGGGCAAGTATTAATCTCTCGGAGACCTCCTCCTTACCTTGCAACAAAAAGCTCCACATTAATCCCTCTCGGCTCGGTGAGTCGCAGTTGAGCATCTAAGTAAGTTGCAGAGAACGATACGCTTGTTCGCTCGACGTTTTTGCTCGATGATCGGTTTTTTGACCAACCAGCCCTGTGCTTCGTTCTCTTCTGATTCGTTCGTCGTTGACGATGCCCCGTCGAATCGTCGCAGCAGTTTCCTTCGGCGAAGGAAGTTGAAGTCTCCCTGTTCGGCGGAAGATACGAATGCGAGGCACTAGTCGCTCGGATCCGCTCTTCCCCGCAAATCAATGTTCTCGACGTCCGTTCCGGGGCTCGTCCATTCGAGTTCACATGCAGAACGAGAAGCACTTTGGATCGAATGAGTGATGATCATTCCCTGATGCTACCCTGGAAAATCGTGCGAGTTCCATCTCCTTCGAGCCACCTACGACGAACCGTCCCGCCGAACCGAGGCAAGGCATGGGGTGGGATCTCCATACAGAGAATAATGAGCCTCGATCATCTCAAATCATAACTGTCGCAGGGGTTGTTGGAACAACTTCCGAGGCTGATTTGGTTGGAGCAGCTCTCGAGTTCAGCCCTTCCCATCCACATCACATGCCTGGGACGCGGGAGTACCTGGAAGGGTCAGCACATCGGTTCGGGATGCGTGGAAGAAAGTTCTCTCTCCTCAGGAATTCGCCTACCGGACAGTACACAACCCTCACGAACTGGGAGAAACGAGTTCCGATTCGATTCAAGGTCCGTGAAAGTTCATTCCCAAAAAAGGTTCCGCTGAGAGCTCACAGTGGTGATGCACGATACGAGATCGACGTATCGGAGGAAGGGTTGTGGGGAAGAAAGTGTTTGGGAGTGGCTGTCCTCGACGGGAATCGCTGTCTTTGCTCCCCATTTCACCTCGGTGCTTGTCAGGCTCCGCGCGTGGTGGAACGACGAGGTCGCGCCCACCAGCGACGCTCATTTCTCATTACGAGCGATAACTGACGCAGGGGAAGAAGACAAGTGCGAATAATTTTGCTCCTCTGTGAATATAAGCTCGCGAGGACGACGACGGGAGAGATGAGGGTTTACGTTCATCGATGGAGCGGCCAGAGCTCCCTACGCGTGTCCCGAGTTGCAAGGATGCAAGGCCATGTTTCCCGTATGCCCCGCTCGCAGAGGTATAAATAAGGAGCAAAAACGTGATACGGGCCTGATGAGTGGCTAATTTTGCCTCCTGAGAGGTGAGTGAGTGCATCCGTCCGACTATGTCCATAATGCAGGCCATCACACGCAGGCATCGGAGCCAGAAGGCCTCACGCGACGGGTTGGGACGAATATTGTCCGATGTCGCCTTCTTGTGATGCTGATGATGAGATGTGCTTGGTGACTTCGGTTCGGATTCCTCGAGCGCTTCTTTTGAGGGCGGGAGGGAAGAGACTTCCCGGGAAGTGGGGACTGGAAATTTAGCAATTCATTGCGCGGAGTTGACACTCAGATTTGATGTGCCTCGAGGACATTTCTCGCTCCACGATCGCGGCAGCGAGGAACGGACGGACAGGCGGGATTGATGCCACGGATGCGCGTCTTTCCCTGACAGCTCGCTTGAGACGTGAGCTTTAGTGTCAGAACAGCGAACGAAATATGAAAATCAAGAGTCGGGAGAGCGACGGCAAATCAGGGAAGTAAAAAGCTCCAGTAGAGCCACTTCACGGTCCCAGCTGACGTGACGCCTTGCAAGCAGCCGCGGGAGGGCGTTGAGGCGACTCCAGACATAACCGCGTGATTTTGACCAACATTTCAATATTTGCCCCCGGTGTTCTGGGGGGTCACTTTGTCTGCAGGCTGTTCCTGAATCTTCCAAGACATCGCATCGAATGTCAGGAGTCTCGGGAGTGCAGCGTCAAGAAAGTTTCGGGATCGTAAACGACAACCACTTGTTGTGGTTGGTCCATTATCGGCTTCGTCGACTGGATGAATGACAAGTGAGGGAGTCAATCGCAGGATCGCGCGGTCGGTTTCTCAAACAAACTTCCCAACGAGTTTTTCCAAGTTCAAATGGAGACAATTCTATCGGTGCAGCCTCGAAGACCTCTTCGAGAGAAGCCAATTCGAATTTCGGTGCTCTGAATAGTGTGCTCAGAAATTTCACTCCGAACAAGGAGGATCAAGTCGGCGCTGGATGTCCGAGTGAACTCAAGAGTCCTCGAAAGGATTCGAGCGATTGCGGAACGGAAAGCCCTAGACGATATCATATGATAGTTCACAGTCGACAACTCTATTGAATATTGTTCGCCTTCGAAATCAGAGTCGATTCTTCCGGAAATGAGACGCCTGACGAATCAACTGAACCCTCGGGAAACTCGTGCTCGATCTGATAGAGGATTCATCCGGCGTACGATGGAGGAATTTCTGAAAGCGGTCGGAGTTCTATATGGACGATCTCTCAATTCGAAGTCGATAAATCTGGACACAGGGAAGTCTACAACGAGTGCGCGGATCGCTTCACGAGAAACAATGAGTTCGTCGGCCTACTCAAGGTGTTCTGCCTGGAGCTCTAGCTTTGGAGCAAGCCCAGACGACCGGGGGCTGGGCCGGGTCCAAACCCTGTTGACAACTCCGACAAGCGAGTGACTTGAACGACTCCGCTCCCGCAGTAGATTCCACTAAATGCCCCGCCACAATTACAATGAGAGTTTGTTCTCCAGGAGGAACGTGAGAGGACTACAGTTCACATTTACGGTTCCGAAGGAAACGAGCGACGGGCTACAGATCTGCGGTCTCTCCTCTCCCTCCGTCGTTTCCCTCGCTCCCCCGTATGACGACCCACTCAGAAGTTTCTGTGCTGAGCTTACGAATGACTTGCTCACCCCTTCACGACTCGATTCGATTGTTTTACCTTCATGACTCACGTTCGCTGCTTGGCTCGACCGCTCTTTCCCTGCTCCGAACTGTCCCCCTCCGCCTCCCCTGCCGAGAGAACTCCCGCAGTCGACACGAACTTCCGGAAGCAGGGTCTGCAGATGTGCGTAGGGCCGTCAAGCATCCGACAGGACGAAGACTGAAATTCTCAGAAAGATTTCGCTCTCGCAGAGGAACCGAGTTTGGCGCAAAGTTTGCCTCGAAACTACTCGCTCAGTTCCTGAAGCCGACGTCGTCCCTCCCGTAGTCTCCCCGTAAGCGCTCTTGCGCCGACCGTCGCCGTAATGTTCCTGTCTACGTCACCTCCGCTCACCGTTTTGGCTCTCGCCGCGAGGTGGACAACTCCGGAGGAGCTCAAGACTCCGAGTTTCGCGAAGGATCCCCATGGAAAAGTTGCGAGTCCCTGCGTTATGAAATATCATGCGGACTCGGAGGTGTCAACCCTATTCGTTTTTTTCCCCACGGGCTGAGTCGCGTTTCGGAAATCATGTGTCGTACGTTTCCCGCGTTCGCAGCGAACATCGGGAGTCCAGGAACAAAAACTACACCGATGAACACGGTCGCTCCTTTGTGGTCGCCCGGAAAAACGCATCGCCGTCGCGAAAGCAGACTTTCATGACTGTATTCGGGATCGGCTGCATTCCTATCGGCCATTATAGCGCCCATGATCTCGCACTAAAAACCCAACTCTCTTGTTCCCTTCTCTCTATTCAGTTCGTCTCAGCCAGAGGCTGAACACTGGGAACGCGCGAGTCTTCGAGGATTCGGGCGAGTCTTCGAGGATTCGGGCGAGCCCCGGAGAAAATCTTCTCGTTTCGATTCAATGTTGATCCTAGCGGTGTGATACAAGAAAACAACACGATTGAAGGAACGGATCAAAGAGAGGAACGATGACAACTCGGAGACCACTTGCCACACTCCGTCTGTTTTCTTGCCCGGTTTTTTATGATGTATCCGAACCATCGGCGGACAAATGTTGTGGCCTGCCGGAGCGGCGAACGAACGAGCGAGTCCAGCAAACAAGCCAGCCGTCCGACTGTCTTCGACGTAGAAGAGGATGAGTCTTCAAAATATGGCCGCAAGCCACACACGCAACGGTCGATTGGCTGCAGCCAACGCCTACGAGTCGACAATGCTTCGTGTCCCTCCCGAATGCCAACCAAGAAGCTCAACACAAATTGAAAAGTTGGATCGCGTCCAACTGTGAGAAGGGGTTCGCTTCCTCAAACGGAGATCATGGGAACACGGCGGCTGGGAGGGAGGAAAAAACACGGACATGGGCCGAAAACGTCGGAAAGATTCGGGCGCCGCAAGGCGGGCACGGTGAACGCGGGGGATTTGGGGGCTCAAGAAGCGACAATTGTGGAACCTTGGTTTCGGCTGAGGGGGAGACCATGGTGAGGAAATGCGGAAGGGGATGCGCACCGGAGTCTCGAGGCGATACATGAGCTGCTGGGAGAGGAACGCATGCCGACAGGGCTCCGAGAAGCTGAAGGGACACGGGAGGGAAGCAGAACGAGGTGAGTGCCGAGCTGCGAAGCAGAAAGATTTCGGAGCGGTAGTGGATCAGGTGACTAGTGAGGTCTTCCCTGCAGGCTTCAACGGCAGTAGGCCCAATACCAAGGAACAGCTGATACCAACTCGCCCACCGGCGAACAGCCCTCTCGAAGCCTCCAAAGCTCCACCGGATAGAAGAGTCAATACCGGCTTGAATTTCAGACACTTCCAATTCGATATAACTGGACATGTCACTTTCCCCAGGTCTCCTCAAACTTCCCCGCTGCCCCATGGGCTCGTTGTCTATTCCTCTCGAAGGCTGTTACTCTCCCAGGAGATATTACCCGAGGAATACCCACAACAGATGGTGTCGCAATGGAAGATATCTATACGAGGGGGAGACATATGTTTTTCGTCCCGATCGAGACGAGAGGCCAGAGGAGTTATTCCTCTCCTTGGGGACATTCCAGTTTCTGAGGTCTGAGAAGATCCTATGAGGAGGATCATGATGTTTTCGGGGAGAATGTGAATCTAAGGCTCCGATCAACGTCTCATTCAGTTCGTTTTCAACGATGGAAATACTCCTGCGCGAACACTCGGGAATTTGGAATCAACAACTAAGGGTCACCAGTTCCCTCGTTTCCCTGAAACAAACGACTCACAGGCTCAGCGGAACTTTAGTCACGGTTCCGAACAAACTAGGAGCTGCTGGACCCTCTTCGAATTGGCAGAAACGTCAGTCCTGTAAATGCTTCAATGAAGGGCACAAATTGGTTGACGCGCACCCTCGAGTTGTTGACCTCGGTTTGCTTCGTATGACGAACGACGACCCGTATCCTCAACATTCGGATGACTCCATTCTCGTATCTATGGGAATGCTCCACATGAAGCCGCAGCTGATTCCCCTGTCTGTCCGGCTCAACCATATCGAACCTGAAATTCCGGACGGCGGATCACCCCAATGGAGCACAATTGATTCAGATGTTAGCTTGCTGCGATCGCGAGGCACCGATTCAAGCTCCTCATGATGTCGGGGGCGCGTCGCGCCTTCGGGAAGCTCCGGTCAAAGTGCATCAAAGATTTGTTTCTTCCGAGACAAACGATCCATCCATCCATTGTGGGGGATCGCGAAAATCGGGAGAAGTTCGCGATCACCCGCGAAATAATCACTGCTCCTCTTAAGCTCTGATCGAGATCGTGTGGTTTTCGCGTGAGCTCAAAGGTGTGTGGAATCCGACTTCTCAGGGAGTGCTGACGCATTTCTCCTGTCTGCTCAGTCTCGCTCCGATGTTTTCCATGGAATCGATGCCGTCCCTTTTTGCGGCTTCTCGCGAGCGATGGCGACAGATAGAGGAACGGTTCAGTACGTGATCGACTGGATTTCAGTAGAGGAGCTTTACCTGTTCCATCGGACCATTCATCGTCATTTTCTGGCGCGGAGACTGGGCTTCGTTCGGTCAGGAACAACGTAGAGATCTCAAACGAAGGAAAGACTTAACTGCGGCCACGAAACGGTTGTCGTCGTCGTCAGATGGGGAAACTCGTATGGGCTCGCTGTTCGACTCAATGACTTAGTGGTGGCTGGCCGGAATTGTTTTTGTCATTTTTATAGCGTGCTAGTCAATAAATCATGCTCTCCCTTTGAGTCGATTTGCCCGTTTCCGTGGTCAAATATCAGGGTCTCACAACTGTTCGTCAACTCTCGGGAGCGCGAGAGAGCACGAGGGGAGGACGAAAGCGGGGCCGAGAGCGATTTACGGGCGACGATAGAGAGTTTCTGGGGCTAATGGGCGCTTCGAGATCGAAATACGGGACCCCACGGCGCACGGGGCGCCTGGGGACCAATCTTAAGGAGCGACTGGGATGGGGGAGGGCAGCAAGTGCCGCCTGAAGGGGCCCTGGGCAACCTAGACGTGGAGCATAGAAGGGATCTGTGGGCAGATGATTAACAGAATATGTACAGTTTCGGGACTTGCTCTCCAAACGAACTGAGGCCATTCTGGACACAATGCACGTCTTCCGACGCTTGGCAAAACCTCTTCAGAAGCAAATAGCCGTCTGGACTTCAGCGTCCACAAGTTCATCAAATCATCGTGCGATCGGAGCAGTGACTCACCGAAGTTCCTCCTGTTTCCGACTTCCATCATATACCTCAGTGGCGAATGATATGATTTTACTTCCATGTGATCTACTTGGGCCTCGAGCCTCTCTACACGCCAATCCTTGATGGAGCGTTGAAATTGCACCCGTTTGGGCTGTTCCGTTGTGGATCCGACGGTTGAGAATCGTTCCGCCGAAACCCAGTTAACCGAAACACAGTTTACCGAAACCCATCTCACCGACCACTTTCTTCTCACTATCGCAAAGCGTTGACAGCGGGAACCAGCTAACTTTTTTCGCTTTTGCTCCGCTTGGATCGCCTAACCTAGCCCAACCTGACCCGTGCGAGCTCCACGCTGCCGCGAGACAGTGTCATGCCACGCGCACCATAACGATGGCTTCAACGGAAGCTGTTCTATGTGCTTGCGACGTCCACTATCAGTGAATAGCGCGAGGCTTCTGCGGCTTTTAGTTCTCAGTTCCCACCGCCAAACTGGTCTCGAGCGTGGATGGCTTCGCGATGGATGAGAGAGGGGTCTAGTCGGTGAACTGGGCTTTGGAGAGCTCGGTTTACGCTGATCCGATATCCCGCTATATTGGATGATATCTCCCCTGCCCTGTCCTGAGCATCTGAACATGTAGAGAAAACAGCGGATGCCGGGGCCTGACCTATGGAGTTAGGAACTCTTCATGGTCGCGAGGTCTTGCCATTTTCCCTCCTACGGCCAGTTTCATGGGGGGAAAACCGGATCGATCCTGGGAGGCAACTTTCCAGGACAGCCCTTTGTTATTTGCAGGATTTCGGACGGACAGGAACATCGACTTCGGTGCATCGTCTGACGAGCTTCCGCGCACAGTGGTCCGGCTTCGCATACGGTGTTGGCAAGAATGCCGTCACAGGGAGCTGATGGTGCATAATTGTTCGCATGAAACGATGCTTCGAGTTCGGTTCCCACAACCGGCTCGATGCAATTAAAAGCAAAACCAATGTTTCGGTGGGAGCTCTAAACGGGCGAACAGGAAGCACCCTGCGCCAAGAAGTATCGATGACGAGAGCCAACGTGTCAGTGGTGCCGGAGCTCCTGCGCTAACGAGCTCGCTGGCACGACGGGCCATAGGTGACCGCAGCGTCGCAAGATTTTGAATCGATTCCCTTTAGCGCCAGCCACGTTGTTCGAACATTAATGGTCACGTTCCTCGGAGCGCCGACGCTCTCAGTTCCTTTCCCAGCTCTCTTGTTGGCTGGCTTCAACAACACAGGAAGTGAAATGTGCTCCGATTCCATGTGAATCGTCCCCGACGAAGCCTGCCACCGCCCGATAGAAGTTATACACAAACGTTTCGAAGGTCAAGCCGGCTGGAGGCAACCCAGTGAGAAACGACGACTCATCCCGGAGTCCGACCCTTAACTGGCATCCGTGAACGGAGCCGCTCGAAATGTCCCCTGTGGAGGTGGGTAAACGACGGGCATTGGGAACAAAAGAACAAGGCTCATCTCGCGCAGGCGGCGGGAGGGGCTTCGTAGGCATATTTCTATTAAGAGGGTCGCTATTCTTCTCTGTGTGCGAGAGCGGCAGGGAGATGCTTCTTTATGGCTTCAGGCGTGCTCCAAGAGAAACAGCAAACATCGTAAAAAGTTCATGGTGGCCAAGCTGTACAAAATGACAACGGCGAGCCAGGAGATATCGAAATACGGGAGAGAGCGGAAGCAGAGAGCCGAAGGGGGCGAGGAGGAGAATATCAAAATTTAAGAACATCCCCAACGTCGTTCGCCTCTTGTTCCTCATCTTCGTCCCCCTTCTCGCCGTACGGGTTTTGTGTGCAGCGAGATAAGCAAGGATGTGGGCAGTTATATCTGGAACCGCCTCGCTCACTTCTCACAGGGTTCCCGTTTCGTGCCGCGAATTCCCCCTCGAGACACTGCTCCCGGCTGGCTTTCCAGAGCGCTTCCAGAATGAATTCATCGCATTTGCATGAGTTTTTCGCTGGGGAGGGAAAATGCCATCAGTGCGGAGGTCATCGCGTCGCCGAGTTTTTCGCCGTTCCAGAGCCGTCGAGAGAACGACGCGTCTTCCTTCTTGAACACGAAGCAAGAGAAATAGTCAAGAACGTCGTTCCGAAGTATAGAGCCGCCGAACAGTCAACTTTTCAAGCTGAATAGGGCTGCTAGAACTCGCCTCCGGGGTTTGCTCGATAAGCATTATGAGGGCTAGGATGGATTCCGGAGCAAACTTTGTCAAAAACGCCCAAGCTCGTGAAGAACGTCCGTCACAATTGATAAGTTCGAGCGCTCTGGAATAAGGAGCTTGAATCGGACATACAGGGTGGTCATTTTAACTCGGGAATTTTCTTACTCACTCTTATTTTGCTGATATATCGACGAAAAATCATCCGATTCTGGATTTTATTTTTGGGTTCGATAGCTGGAACGATGGCGCATCTTCTCAAGAATCGGTAGAAGATTCAGCTTCGCGAATCGGCTCAAAGATGGCTTTTTTGTTTCAACTCTCCTCAAAAAACCAGTCGACAAACTTCTGAAGTCGACCGATCGAATTCGGAAGTGCCAAGGTCGACGCAATATAGGATGCTGCTCAAACGCCCGGTAACTCCAGGTTTCTAGCTCGAGATCTGGGAAGAGGACGAACGATCGTTTCAACCTTGACCTCAAGATCGATCTCGGGAAAATTCCCGAATTCGGCTTCCCTGCGTCGACCTTGGCAATTCCGGATTCGATCAGTCGACTTCAAGATGCGTCATCCTTCCAGCTATCGAACGCAAGAAAAAAATTCCAGAATCGAATTATTTTTCACCGATATATGAGCAGAAGGAGAGAGAGTAAGCAAATTCCCGACTCAAAATGACCATCCTGTATACAGTGACTTCATTGGAATTTCTCGGAACTCGTCCGCTCCCTCCACAGTCCACCCGAGTCAACGCTCTGCTGAGCCGCCGTGTTCGCTTGAGCTCGCACTGATCATTGTCAGGTTTATAAGCTTGTTGCAGGGGTCCCAATTCCCGAATTTCAATTGTTGATGACTTGGTGACCAAGGAGGCGCGAAAAAAATCGTAAAATGTACTAAATGCGCGAGATTCAGTGATCCTCCTCGATCCGATCAGGTTTTTTTTTGGGGGACTTCCAAGAGTCGGCCCATCTGCCTGTGCCAGCCATTGGACTGTTTAATTGTCGAGAATGAGCTTCTTGAATTGGACCGCAAGTCGAAGATGCCGAGGCTTTTATTCTTCGAAACAGCATATTCATCGGCGACCTTCCCAGCCCTAAACGCCGGATTGGATTGAATTTCAAATGATTCCTCTTACAGAGACACATGTGTCCCTCCTCATTTCAGAGGTGAATCGTTTCATATTCACAAATGATTTTTGATTTCCGATTCCTTGGGCAGGGGCTCGGTATCTTGCTGCCAACGGGATCGCAAGTTTTCGATTCCCGAGCAGTATTGCAATAGAATCGCTTGTTCGCGCGCGCCATCCAAAAATGATATTATTTGGCCTCGAGTCTATTTTCAGCGGCATGTCTCAATCGGGAAGGCGTTTCCATGCTCTCCCGAAAAAGAGAACGGATGGACGAAGCAAAGTCCCTTTCTGGATACTTCACTGGTTTCCATCTCCTCGGGCTCCAGAATCTTCACCACCATTGAAGTCATCCGGCTCTTTTGGTAACGAGCCAACATATCGGCTCCCGAGAGGTATCGACGTTCGATTGGCGAGTTGGCTGAGCTTTCATCTGGCTCGGTCCACACGCACGCGTGGTTCTGCATCCTCGCTTGCCTCAAGTGGGAAATCATAGAGTCAGCGAAAGAGATTCCATATTTGCGGCACGCGCTCTCAGTTTCAGATCAGTTGCTCCGTGTCGTCACCTTCCAACGCGGCAGCTTGAGCCCCACGAGCGCGCGTGACCGGCTGAGAACGCAACCGCTGCGGGAGACCGAGCACGCTCGGAGCCGCGCGCGCCAACTTCACGACCCACGTTCCTCAGGTCACGAAAACTGGAGGAAACTGAGGAAATCATACGGTCACCGAAGATGGGCGGATTCCGAAACGAGAACTGTGATGATGAAATGGACAGCGTCAACAGTGCTGTCGCTGGCAACCCGTTCCGACGACAACGGCCGAGCAAACTTTCATGACACGAAGCCAAACACTGATTCAGCGTAACAAGTGAAGGCTTCTGGCGAGGTCTCGACGAGTCTCCTTCTCAGTTGAACCTACGTACCTTGATTCCGGTTGGTGGGTTGGACGCTCTGCCGTAAGTGGGAAGTATGACGAGGGCTGGAGGAGAGACTCTACGGGGATAAGGCTGAAGAAGTGTTGTTGCTGGCCTTCCGTCGTTGTGCTGAGACTCCTTCCCTTTGTCTCATCGGGAATTCCCGCGACGTTCGGGGCCCGTCCAGTCGGCATGTTTACAAAACAATCCCATCGGACCCATGCGGTGCAGCAGTTCTTCACTCTGCCGAGGAAGCATGTTCGAGTCAACATAGAAACTCACCAACCGAGCAGTCGGCTGATGCCCTTGTCAGGTCCCTTTCCGTGCTCTCAACGGCCTCTGTTTTTCGCTTCGGAATCCTCCGTATCCCCGGTGGGGGGATTTTCGACGAGAAGTCGATCCGACAAATGATAATTCAATTCTCTCAGGCATCCATTGCGGGTCGGACTGGAGGCCTCGGAGTTCGCATGCATCGCGAAGCGAGCAACACGCGTTTCGAACCCCCCCCCCCCCTCCCCGGTACCGTCGTCCACCACCTCAACCGCGGCGACACTTCGAAGGGAGGAGTCCCCCGCTGGAAGCGATAAGTTTCCGGAGCCGGCCTCCGTCCCCTTCCGGAGCGTAATAAAACGCCGTGGACCCCCCGTGTCAACTTCGCGCTGTATAAGGTCTGGAAAGCTCGACGAAACCGTTCGAAAAGGTCGAGCTGTCTCGAAGAGTCGTAAAAACACTCGAGCCGGGGGGTTTGTAATATTGTGTGTGGACAATATTAGATCGTATGTATGTCTCCCCGCAAACATCCCCCTCCCCTCTCCATGTCCCTGCCGCTATGAACAGGGCTGTAGTTGTAAACCTTGGTTCTCCACCGCAAGGGCATCGCGTTGCGCCGTCGGCGGACAAAAACTGCCTTCCTTCGTTCTTATGCAATGCCGGATAAGTGTTCGTCTTCTTCTCGTTCCGATATTTTAGAGCTTGGACCCATAAAATTCAGGTGAGGGCCCTTGTTCCTCCGCTCCTCTCCCGACTCCACTGTTTCTCGCGCAGTTTTTCGGTTAGCTCGCATCGTTATGCAGTCGAGGAGGCAGAATCACAGCGGTTCAGGATCTAGCTGAACGCCTTCTCCATTTTTCCTCGGTTTCGGTTCGGGTAAACGCGGCTCAGAGAATGAGACACGACAACCGCCCGATATTTTGAGCGGGGATCGACGCGTTGAAGAGTAACAGGAATTCGTTTCGCGGAACTGGGGTTCACGAAGCGGTCCCACACCTACAGACCTACATGGCTACACTTGATGATCTGTTGCTGGAGCGTATCTGCTGACGCCACAGAGCCTTGGGCAAACTGAATTTAAAACGGACTTCTATTCGTCTTGCCCCTCCGGCACCCGTCCTTCGACCCCCGTGCTCTCCTTAGCATTCGCCCGCTGGTTGGTTGCTCCGTCCGTTCCGTAAGCCTTGTTTGATCTGGCGTAAGCCCGGCCCGGTGTCGTTGCTTCCCCTCCCGTGGAGGCATCGCTTCGATTTGTCTCCTACGTGAAGGCCGGCCGGTCAGACGGTCGTTCGGCCGATCGGGCGGCCAGGCTTAGCGTCGCCTCGACCTTTTTTTCTACGGTTAGCCTCTCTATTTTGAAGGAGATTGCTATCGTGGGTTCTCGTTCATTCATTCCGAGCGGGCGTCGGCCGTCCGCCGTGCCGGCTCGACAAGGAGCAGGGGGGAAGGCGATGGCGAGGAAAATCAGGAAATATAAAGAAGAGGAAGACGCAGGAAGAACAGCAACGATTGTGCCCCCTCCGCACGTCTATCAGACGCCGTAGCTCGCT
The DNA here is from genome assembly GCA_037576195.1 of Phytoseiulus persimilis. Taxonomy (NCBI): domain Eukaryota; kingdom Metazoa; phylum Arthropoda; class Arachnida; order Mesostigmata; family Phytoseiidae; genus Phytoseiulus; species Phytoseiulus persimilis. The sequence continues at coordinate 6,444,596 of CM075104.1, forward strand.
ACGAACAAATGTCCGATCCGGAAAATGGGAAAGACACCACCGTTCGAGAACGGTTCAACTCGGAGCGAAAAATCCCTCCAAATCAATGGAATGCAGAACTAGCTGATCAATGAAAAGAACGCATGCATACATGGAACAACCATGGAATTCTGTCAAGCGTCTTCCCGGCTTCCCAAACAGATCGATGAGTCCTATTCCTTCTGCGACAGCGGTCTCGCTTGTCGAGTTCATTGGAACCTCTATCCCGTGTTTATGATGGGAGAACTTTGTCCATGATCGAGACTCGTTAATCAAAGAGCGACTCGGCCGCTGAATGGATAGAGTCGGGATGTTGGGGGTATACACTTTTTGATCTTGCCATTTTCTGGCTCTCGAAAAGATTTAGACTCGGCTGTTCACTTTCCTGGGCTCATTATTCCCTTTGGCCGAGCCGATTCGTCGAAGGAATAAGGAACGAGCAAAGTTATTGCTCCTGAAATCGCATAGACCTGTACCCTTGATATTCAGACAAACGCGTCGATTATTATTCGAACGGAAACGACTGAAGCGCGTCGCCGCGACGCAGGAACTAGAGGATGCCTTCTTTTTCGGAACCGTTGAACAGGATCACTGCATGATAACTGGTTCAATCAATTGCGGAATCCGTGCAACCACACTTGACACATACCTGCGGATGGATTACGAATCCGGGGTCTTGAACTGTTGATGGTAATCTAAAAGCGCTCTGCATAGAGAACGAAGGGCCCTTTCCTGGGACGTCTGGGAGCTTGAACAAGGGGCTGCGGAATGAAAGCAGAACTGAAATTACACGATGCCTGCATTTCACCGATTAAGCCGCAATCTCCCGAAAACGGAAGATTCCTCTTCCGGATATGCATCATTTCTTCTCTCAAATCATGCGCCGGAAGAACTCGACCTGGTTGCAGCAAGGAACGCGCTGCTCACCACAGTGAAGTGCGCCGATCTCGGGGAGAACTCGTAAGAGTCCCACAGGATCCTTCTTTGGGACCAGAACGAAGAGCTACAAAACGATGCCTAAACGAGCCAGGTGAAGCCCCAACATCATATATTGCTGAAGTCTCCAAGGAATCCCGAGTGCCTTTGGGGATGGACTCTTCAAATGCTGCGGAGGGAGCAGAATTCCAGTTAGAATGAAACTCGATGTCATTCGGTATATCTTTCTGTCTCGGGTATGCCGTCAGAACGGGCTAAATATCATCGTCTGCGTGGGCGAGGCACCCTCTCCCTTCAGGATCCTATTTCAAACGCTCACATCTGACGGCGGTGCCGCCATGCCAACATGCGGAGAAATCACCCGACACCGGATATCGGACCCAGAATACTCCTGCTATTGGGAGCGGGTTGCGGCGATCGCGGCACCTGAGCTGGAACTCGCTCCATGAGGAGTTCCCGATTCCTCTGCGGAAAACAATGAGTGAGGTTGCTTCTGTCTGTTTTCGCCCTATCTGTTGAAAGTTATCGCCGCTATTCGTTCTCACAGAGTTCGGCGGGACCTAGGAGCTATAAGAACGATGCTCGCTTCCTCTGTTCGCTCATCGAACTCGTTGATGGGCTCCGCAGTCCAGAGCGATCATATCGAAAGCCAAGAACCCTCCTCCGGCAGTCCCTGAATACATTCAGTTTCCGGGGTGGGCATGCGTTCGGGGAATCCCTGCGGGACATTCGGGCGGAGTTAATCGATTGAGCTCGGTGCGAGAGCGAACTAATAGTTGCCACAAATTCACCTCTGTCAAACCGCGACCTGCCAACCCGCTTTGGAAAATGGCTCCGCAATTTCGAGAGGTGGGAATTTCGAAAAAGGGAAAGTTTCGCACCGAATGCACGAGCAGCCTCAGCTCCCAGTCAGGACCGAGCAGCACAGGGACATTACTCTAATGAGACCGGTGTTCGTTAAGCGTTCGAACGCACTCGCTCTCGACGATGAGACACCCTGCAAGTTCTGTTTCCCCACCTGGAACACTTCGAACACTCGTTCTGTGGAACGAGTTCGGTCCCATCGAGTCCGCGAGCATCGATTGGAGACCTGACGCTGCAGGCGCCCCGGTCCTTTTCCGGCACTTCCTGAATACATCCCGGCTGAAGTAGCTGGGGTTAACCCGGAGATGGCCGCTTGTTGTGAGGATCCCTCAAGTGTTCTCGAACGGAGTCGACCGATCGAGAACGAAATTGATTCTTGGAGCCATAATGCGTAGCGCACTTTGAAAATTTTTCAATCTTCCTGTGACGGCGGCATCCGATTGCGCCGCTCTGGCACGTAGTGTGTCCGGACAGCCGCCAGACGACCACGTTGGTCAAACTGATCATTTCCCACAGGACGACAAGCTCAGCAGGGTAGCCCGAAACCAATATCGAGCCTGTTACGGCGGTTGCATGTTCGTTGTATAACATGTTCTCAATAGATTCCTACGCTGGCTCGGGTGGTCAGACTGTAAGAGACAAAACGTGGAAGAGCGGTGAGGCAGACGAACGGATGGTTGGCCAGAGACAATATTCGGCTGTGTCGCCGGACCTTCCAAGGCGTGTGATCCACGCAATTCCGATCTGAGCCGACTTTATCTCTGACCGATATTGGCACTCAATAAGCTCTTCGGGATTAAGCGAAGGACACCGTTTCCTCCGGCAGACTTGCGCTCATGTCTCGAAGTCGACAGAACGGTTGGTTGGCGTCCGCGACGTCGATTTCGGCTCTCGGTGTGTAACGAGAACTTCGCGAAGAATGCCATACGAGACGACCGCTCCGAGGGCCCAGGAGATCCGAATCGGCTCCCCAACTCGATGTTCCTGCGCGCGGTTCCTCCATACCCTGTCGCTCGTTCACCCATTCGGGCGTCCTTTCCATCGACAGGGAAGCCCAGGAGAAGTTACAGGAGAATGAATAGCTATGTAGCTCTGGGCGTATTGGCTCACTTGAAGATGAGCGGAACGTCGACTGAGAGAACTGTTTCCCAGGCCGCTTCTCCTTTCATCGTGTCCTCCCCACCGACTGTTCGCTAATGATAATCGCTTCGCTTAGGTCACCTCCCGCTTTGCTGACAACGCTTCCTCTTGTCCGTCGAACCCGGCGAGCGAACAACCAGCCAGTCAGTCAGACCGCTCGCTCGCTCGCTAGCCCGCCCGCCCGTTCGCCTATGGAGGGACAAATGTGGGGAGGGAACGGGTGTTCAGGACGATTGCTCGGCAATCCATCTGCCTGGACGCAACCCGAACTTTGTTCAGAACAGAGCGCGTTCACAGCATCTCTCAACCAAACTTGGAAGCAGAACTTCTGCGACGAGGAGACTTTTCGGCTCACGAATCGAGTTCTCCGGACTGGAGGCCAAGAGAGCTTCAAGCCAGTTTAGTCACCGTCAGTCCACCCGCGATCCAGGAAAAAAAAAGTCGCGATCGTTTCCATGAAACAGGGATGAGATAGAGCGTTCGGAACAGTTCAAGGTTCTCCATTGAAAATTCCCGAGTACCATCGCTGCTCCATAATTGATGATACCCATCCTCCGGAAACTTCAAAGGCGGCCCTCATGGAGATCACCGACGGGACAGACGCACAAGCATCGTTTGGGCAGCTGAAATTAACTCGAGACAGACGAGTGACCTTCGAACGTTGCACCGGTGCAATCGCCACATCGAACGATTTTGAGAGGACGCATGGGCAGCGAGTATCTGACATTGTTCTTGAAAGTGTCAGCTAATGGTTGGGAGGAGATCGTTATAACAGGAGCAAGAGTTACAGAACGTTTCACTGCGATACTCATTAATATCTTGCTCGCTGCCGGTCGTATTGCCTCCTGTAATGGATCCTGCTGTCCTGCAAGCTAGTAAACCAGCGAGAAGCGAAGCCGCGCAGAATGGAACATCAAGCCACGACCCCAAAATCTGACCTTCCGTTCATAATGTGCTCGCATCAGCGTTATTTGTCGGTTTGTGCACAATCTTCACCTTTCATGTGTCTCAGAAATCTTGCACTCACTGTTCGGCGCTTTCACTCTTGTTTGATCGACTCGATCGGGACGAGGTATTCCCAGATATTCCACCATCGATCCGCGGAGAGAGCATATCGTGGAACGAGTGAAAGATGGAGGATTTTCGTCAAGGGTCTTGCCAGGGACGGGAGCGAACATTGAATTTGAGCCTTGAGAGGAGGAGAGTCATTATAACAAGTTCATGGGAGTCGGGATTATTGAATGGCGGGCGCAAACTCCCTTTCAATCGCGGGGCTGAGGGAAAAAAACGCGAGATGAAGACTGTGCCACAGTTCCAGTTCAGCAATGCGAGAGTCGCACACCGACTCAAAATATCGTGTCTGCCCCGTGGGGCGGGAGGGGGGGGAGGTGACATTGTACTCTCGCAAATTACTTGGGTACCTTTCTCCTCCTCTTCCCGAGAGTATGGCGTATCTGAAATGATCGTCTATCTTAGTACCCCGATCATCTATGGTCACAGCCCGATCCAAGTTTGAAGTGCTCTGTCTGTTCTCACGGGTAATAACGAATGTTGAAGTCCCGACTCGAATAAGACTCACGGAATTGATAAATTTCAGCCTGTTAAAACTTTCGAGGTCGGTAGAGAGGCAACGGTAGAGGAAGGCGGCTTTCTTGGTTCCACGTTTTAGGGCTGAGAGCATGGGTTGCTTAACGAGATCTCTCATTAAATTCACAGCGCCACCATCAAGCCTCTCCGTACGACACCGCCGCTGCTGTCGCGGCCGCGACAACCGTGTGCCGCAAGAAGTGGAGCGGCCGCGGAAGAGAGAAGGGGAAGCACGCAGGCAGGCGAGTGAACACCTAGCGGCACTCACACCAAGAGGCCGTGACGACGATGGTAATTAACAAGAAAAATAAAGGGCCCACCTAGGAAAGCTCGTTCTTCCCTGGTACGACAGGGAGGTCGGCAGACCGGCCTGCTACGGTCGTCTTTTCTAGCGCGCTCCTGTGTTCCTGGCAACATAATTGAAGCACAAATCTCTCTACAGCTTCTTGCCACTTTTCCGCCTTTTCCCCGCAACTTCCTGCTGGCCCCGTGTTGCCTCTGCGCCAGAAAGAACTCACTGAGGTCGACAGTGCGTTCACCTCCAAAGCGAGTCCGAGTCGCTCTTCGAGGAGCTCAAACATCTCAAGGATGAGCTGCGTGACAACAGCAGCACAGTTCTCTGAGAGGACGCCGAGAACAGCTCGAATGATGGTCGTCAGAACTCTCACGAGCAACTTCAAAAAAGTCTCCACGGCTCAGGAACCATCATAGTATCGAGTGATTTTCCGAGGCATTCCTCTGGGTATCCGTTATCAGCACCAAACGGAAACGTCGAGAGAAAGCTTAGGAATCACCCTCTCCGGGAGAATGCTTCTCGATTCGTCAGAGTTCGAATGAGGATCGAGCTTCGCGACAGTGGGAGGGGATCATTGTCTTTCCTCTCCACGACATACTCCACTACAACACGAACTTTGGAGCATCCGCGATCATCCAGGAAAGCAGCGAATCACACAGCTTGCAAGGATTACTCGATGTTCGTTCCCTGCGAGCAACAACGGAAAGCTCTGCGCCTGGAGTTGCTCAGGATCCTCTCCTCTCCGCCCTGCGTTGCCGCGCTCGACAAAACTCGGCAGCTTGGGTGGTTCGTCGTCGATGACGGAAACAAAGCTGGAAGTGCGAAATCAGCTCGCCCGCTCCGCCGACTATCCATCCTCGTACACCCTTCTATCCGCGAATCTTCTTGACGACCGTCTTCTGAAGTGCAGACGTGGAATCGAGACACAACGAGGGAGATAGGGGGAGGAATGGTTTGCTTGCTTGATTGGAGAAGTTGAAGAGGACGGCAAACACATTTCTTGCCACCCCGACGGGATTAAGAGCCTTAAGCCTCATCTACTATGGGATTTTTGTATCGGCTGCTGCTCCGGCTGCTGCCACCACCGCTTTGGCTATCCACAACCCATCTAGACGGTGGGCCGAGAATCGAGGGAGAAACGGTGAGAGCGAAACTACATAACGAGCTGAGGTGGCCTGGCCGTCGACGCCATATTGATCACCTGTGCGCGCTTCACCGATAACTTTGCTTCATGCAAATGAGCGAGCCCTAAATCGCCTTCCTCGACGTCACGGGAAGTAGCCTCGCAGTCTCGAGCGTCGTTGTCGTCGTCATCGTCCTCGTGCGCGCCCATGGTGAACCATATATGCACACTGCAAGCCTATGATCATCTGTGGGCGGCGAGAGGAGAGGAACGAACGCAGCTATGCGATGCAAGAGTCGGCCTCAATGACCACCGTGAGCCCGTCCCAGAATCCGTCGGGTGTAACGAGCAAAGAAAGTTCCCGCTTGTTTTTTTGGTAGATTTCGTTCCGCCCGTATTTCACGAGCTCCTGTGACTGTACGCCGATATCGGGCACACTCCCTCTGACGCGTCACCGATGTGGACTGCATCATAAAAAGAACAGGCACCGGATATCAACACAGAGTTCACTTTCAGTTTCGAACCTTCCTGGGTGCTTCCTTTGAGGTTTCGCGCGAATAGCAAATATTTCCAGCCTTCGCTCGACTTCACGCCGAGACGTTCAGACGTGAGTTCATACACTCAGGAACCCCATAGCTCTATTTGTATGATATTCGGATATATCTTCCACCATGATTCCACCGGGACGAAGGAGTTTTGATAACCCTATAAGAGACACATGTGTTCCCTGTGTTCTTTGGCGAAGGATGTATTGAAAAACATCACAAGTCGCGAGCTCGATCATTTGCAATGGCTCGGAGCGTAAGACGTCGCTTGTAGAATTGAGAAACAGTTTTCGAACCATCTCATTCCCTCGGACGACGAATTCGAGACACATATCTTGATTCCGGTGAGCAGCGCGTTGCACCACTTCGAGTTCCTCTCCTGAACATGTCTTGGGAGTAAACTTAAATTTCAAGCAAGAAGTTGTTCCGATTCAGGGGGATGAAGTCGTGGAAGGCGCAGAGAAATGGAAAAGCTATCCAAGCTCCAGCTTCGTTTCGCGAGGAACTCATGATCCTCGTCACTCGTTCGTAGTTGCTGAAGGCAGTATTTGGAGCGGCCCAAGTTCTGCTCTCTCAAGAGAGGCGTCAGCTCCGAAAAGTGTCCAAGGTTGAAGGTGGTGGCGGGTACCCGTGGAATGGGCGAAACGTGTGATGGAGCGCGGACTTGTAAGCAGTACTACTGTTGGATCATTGCTTGAAGTACGAGAGCTACAGCAGAGTATGAGTCCATCGCGGTTCCTGATCTTGTTCTCGAGTGATGGAGGAAGGAAAGGCTGAAAGACACTCGTCCAAATCCCAACCTACGAGCGGTAAGCGTCGTGAAGTCGTATGAGAGCACAATACTGTTCCTCTAGGTTCTTGTGTAAATGAATCAGGAGGGAAGTCCGATCAGCTCCCTAGGGAAGCTGCAGGTTCCATCTTTGAGGTTCTTTGTTCAAAGAGCATCCCGGAATTTCCGGAGCGGAATTCGACCGACTCGTAATTCTTCCGCCAGGGAAAATGTGATCCACTCAGTCCGTTCATACCGAAATTCGAAAAATAGTCCCCCGACTCACGGGCCCCGCTTTCAAAATGATGCAGGAAAATTCTAGTTTGAATCAGCGTTCGACTGACTCAAGCTAGTTCTCTTTCCTGCGGGTTTGTAGCCGGACTATTCAGCGGGAAGGCTACGAGGCTTGCTCCCCGATGGCCGCCAAGCGGGCGATCAATATCTGTATCAACGCCTTCTTCTTCTACGGGATCTCTCTGCAGCAGCGTCGCGTACAACATGCGTCACCATGCTGCACTGCTCTGCTTAGTTCGCAGATATGTTGCCGCTCCATTTAGCACACTATACCCTACCCGTTGCTCGCGTGCCCGTCTGAAAGACTGCCACCCATCCAGTCGGACAGCCGGCTCGCCCGCGAACAGGCTTCAGCCCAGCATTCGGTCGCAGCCGTCGCGGTCTCGGCCATCATAAGCGAGGATGCTCCTTCCTATATTGCTAACAGGTACTGCGATGCTTTTCCGTACGAACGTCTCAACTCGGCTCACCGTTCCCTGTGTAGTCGCGGCTTGTTGTCGTCCTCTTTGCTCTCGAGCAGAGCTGTTCCCGCGGCATGTCTTCATTTCCTTACAGCTCTGAGGGAGCTCTGCGACGCTTTTCCAGGCGTGGGGTCAGTGTTTTTCCCCGAATATCGGAGCCGGAGGTCCACCGCCGCTCTCTTGGGATGGGAGTTTGGGTTTCTTCCCATGGCCGGGAAACGGCGGAAGCACTCTCTGAGCACTCAAAGGTTCCATGCTTGATACTAGGCCAGATACAGCTGGCCGCAATGAGCGAAATAACGGAAGCCGAGAGTTTGGGAAACGCAATGCAGTCCCGGGAGTGGAGGTCGATTGGAGCGGCGCATTAAAGAATGTCAATATCAGGTCAGGACTAGTAGGAGAGCGAGGAGAAGGCGGAGGAACAAGGCGGAAAACGGCTGACTGAGCGAAACAAACGAACGAACCTGAGACGTTGAGAACGACGACGACGGCGGTGGCGGAGACGACGACGGATCTGGAGACGAGACCCGATTAATGGAAAGCAAATCATGCGAGAGAACGAATGAAATGAAAATTCCTCGATAGGAGATCTCGGGGATCATCTGATGAAAATCCAAGAGCGAGCCAGGAGCTCAAACCTTCCGCCGTGACGACGATTACGATACGATCGACAACGGACGGACCAATCGACAATCTCGCTGACGACATAGGTGACTCCCACTCTGTTCTAATGGAAAACGCCGCCGTTGAAGGAGACAGATCGAGGCGACGACCGAGGGGAACCGTCAGGATCGCATGAGATGGAGTCCCCTGGAGATCACCGGCATCGGTCGCTGTGACGCAACTCAGATAAATTATGCTCACTCGACGGAGGCATCGATCGGCGAGACGTCTACGGGAAGAGGAACCATATCCCAAAAAGAGTGAGTCGCGTGGACGGAGTTCTGTCACCTGACTGGTCATTGTCACCGAAAGCTCGAGTCAGGCACCCGATTCAAACATTCTCCTCAGAGACGAGCTAAGAGAACCCACCATGCTCATGATTCGTGTATGAGCCCATCGAACATTTTCCACCACTGAAATAAACTCCGTCGCCGCTTCAGTGAATTCAGCCGTACAGTTTGTTTTGCCGAGGTGGCCGTTTTCGACGTGGTGGTTGTTTTTGCTGCTGTGGATCCGAGGCGAGATAATTTTCCGTTGCAACTGTTCAGTTTTTGAAGCTATACAGAGAGAACGAGATTAGGCCGGGGATTGTGAAAAAAAAAAGAAAACTATGTCTATACAAACGCATGGCATGCGTCCAAGTAGATGGCGTGCTTCTGAGTACCACCGGCGGCCACAGCGGCAGCAGTAGTTGTAGCTTGTAGCGGCTATAGGGATAGTTCAACGGGAGGAGAGAGCTTGCCGACGGTCTTGGACGCCGCGGCGTGCCCGCTCCGAGACAACACCAACGGCATGCTGCCACTTCTCTAAAAAGTACTAGCAGACCCCGCGTCGAGGAGCACGGGGCGAGGGGAAGGACGTATCCTTCGCCAGCGGGTCGTTTTCTCTCTCGCACCCACGCTGTATCTTAGAACATAACTCGACGCCAAACGACTTCCGTTTAGCGTGTTTTGTGAATCAGAGGAGAAAGGCTTTCGAGAGGAGAGAGCTGTTCTCCAATCTTGGTGATGAGCTCGTGGATTCGCCCGAGAGAAACGAGGAGAGACGGCGAGGATCACTGGCTGAGAGTGGAAAGAAAGACAACGAGGGAGATACCGGACCGCGAGGAGTATAACAGATCGACTGACTGATCACCGGTAGTGAACGAGCGAGCAAAATGCGCGAACAATGCGTGCAACTGGCTCGAATTCCTGCTACGGCCATACAAAGTGCTTCTGCAGGAACCTGGATTCTAATCCAAAATACTTGGCGAAGTTTTAGCTTGAACGATCTGAAAGGACTCTCAGCCCCGTGACAGGTTGTCTCCCTCCCTTGTCTGTATGCCGTCGTCGAGTTCGACAGGGAAGTATCGGATTCTCCTTACGTCTAACTCCAGAAATCGGTGTCCCGCTGAAGTGACGGTGCCAGGGTACCAATGCGGGAGAAGAAGCTTAGTCGACGTTAGCTTTCAGGCCATTAAAGACCATGTGTTCACCCGCTCATGGAAAGGAGGGAGTGTTTGAACTCAATGATGGGGAGAGGGGCGTACACATAGACTGCCGGGAACAATCGACTTCCAGTGAATCGCGAGGTCGCCCAGATCCTTTCTCGCAAAATCGAAATTTTCAGAGGCTGTTGTCAACGTGAGAAGCTCATCATCTGAGGTGAATATTCAGTGTTCGATTGCGATGAGCTCAGTAAGCGGTGGTCGGAGTGCGCGGAGCAGTGGGTTCATGTCCCCACTCCCCAGACTTGTCTTGGTTGAAAAACTCCGCTCATGCCTTTCGGCAGCTCAGACTAATATCACAGAGCTTCTCCGGCCGGGGTTTCTTCAGTATGCGAGCCTCTGTGTGGGATAGACCCAGCCAACGACTGTGGTTCGAACTTTGGAATATCGAGCCGAGAAAGAGCAAACGCTCCGGCATCGGACCCTCCCGCTCTCCTCTCCAGGCGGGAAACGTCACACAATGCTTCTGACCTTCGACATCGAAATTTTCTACGCTTCGTGCCATCTGACGAAGAAGAATCGTAGGGCAGCTGAGCGCGCTCAGTGTCACCAGATTTGAGCTCGAATCGCAACCGATCGTTACCCTCCTGGACAGGGGCGTAACCAGCTTTTTTTTTTGGGGGGGGGGGGGGGGGGGGCAGGGATGTGATGATGATGCCGATGATGATGATGATCATCGTCTCGAGATTTTCATGACGCAATCAACATGGTTTCCAAACCTGTGAGAACTTTCCTGATAAGACTGAATCTTTGTGGAACTTTTTCGTCCATCAAAGTAGAATATAATCCCCCCCCCCCTGGGTACGCCACGGCTCCTGGAACCTCTCAGAAATCGATACAGGACAGGCTGAACATCCTGAGCTGAAGGACGAGAATTGCTTGAATCTATTCCATGAGAGTCCAGTTCTCTCGAATCCAACCAGCTACGAAACTTTGCGTCAGCGAGGATTCTGAGCGCAAAGGAAAAACACCCAATACAGAGTTTTGTCAGTTCAGACCGGATTTGTTGAAATGCTCCGAACTCAGAGACAGCAGAAGCGGGCTTAGTTTGAATTTCACTGCCCGAAGGCTTTTGCTAAAGTCGACAATGACGGATGGTCCAAGCGAGTGCGTTCGTTCCATCGCTTGTTCATGTCGGGGGCGCCGGTGGTGGTCGTCGTCGTCACCACTCGTTACCGAGTGCGACTCCAACAGCTTGGGGCTGTATGAGCCGAATCCTGCTGGTGACCCGGTTCTTTGGCTCCCTGGTTGGCTCGGGTAGTTTCCAGAGCTGCCGAGCAGCTTGCCCCGTCCGTCTGTTCGCTCAGGTATCGAAACGATCCCGCGAACTTTCCCGAGCGACCGACCGGATTCGTACAACGACCAGAGCTTATCGGACAAAGTGGGTAACTGAATTTGCCCATGAGCTCGCCAATCCAACGGGATTCGCAGCAGGCCACGCTCGGCCGCCCACGACCATCGAATTGTTTGCTGGTCCGGGAAAGTTGAGTCGGCTTCGGGGAACTGACGGAAAGGATGACCAACCCACTGACAGATTTGTTCTCGAACGTTTCGCAACTTGCAGCGTCGTCCGGGGCCCACCATCGGGCACGTGAGAGACCGGCGGCAATTCTCATCGTTAATTAGGACTTGGGACCGAGTGCAGGAAGGGTCAGCCGATACAGCGGTTGTCTTTTGCGAATTTTTGAGTTCGAGGGATCTGCCCACGGCAATCATCGTCGGAGGGCTGGATTAACTTTTAATTTCAGTGCAATACCACGCCGAGAGAGTCCCTTGGTCGCTGTTCCGGGAGCACCGCGCACTGAAATCATTTCGAATCAGTGGGTTTGTCCGAACGATCATATTTTTCCAAAGGGTTGCCGCCGAGGAGAGAATCCCTCCGGCTGAAGGCTCGGCGAACCGAGGGAAGGAGGGGGGAGAGCGGGGTTCTGGGAGTTCGGTTGCGTTTAGGATGGGTCTTCCGATCCGTCAGACGGGGCTAATTCCGACCGCAGAGCGAGACAGGCGAAGATTGAGACAACGATGTCAGAAGAACGAGCTTTCACTCCATAGGGACGAGATGGAAGAGGAGCAGCAAGCACTTCCTCCGCCGGGAAGGGTGGGGGCGCGATTGATGGCCTCGGAACCGGTGGGGTGTTTTAGGCTTGGGATCGATGAGATGCGCGGGACCCACAGCTATTTGCGGGATCCTCGTCATCGAGCGAGCGCATATTCTTTGTCGAAAGGCTTCAGATCCCCCATTGTGCTCGTCTGCAGCATCTCCCACTCCCTCGCTGTTCTCTTTTCCCCCGAACAGAGAAAAAAACTCGCCTTAAGGGAGTGATTGCGTGTTCCTCGAAGCATCAGGGAGGGAGTCTCGAGTCAGGAATAACGCCTTGTCCGACAACCGACCGAGCTCTATGGGAGCCAGAGCGAGTCTCGACGCGGCGCAGGATGCACTGGAAGTCCTGAATCGCCTTGGAGACAATCCGAGAAAGCGGGAGCAACTCGCGGTACTCGATGACGTTCCCCGGGACTCTCCAGGTTGAATTTTTTCGAAGATTCCCTGTTGCGAGAACAGCAGCTGCCCCCCCCCCCCTTCCTCGCTCCTATTCTGCCCCCCAGATAGTATGCCTCATCCGTATGCAAGAGAGCACGAGGTACGACGGAAGACCTAGGAGGGATCTATTGGGTGGTTTCCAAAACTTCTGACCACGATATCGAAACGGCGAAGCGGACCCGGGACCGGGACATGGAGCGCACGCCGCTATCATGGGAATGCCGAGCGACAGCATACGGATTACTTTGGCAAGCTGCATGGTGTGCGAGGCAAGTTTCATTGTTGGCTGCGGCCGACGGTTGTTGGCATCGCTTAACCCTGAACGTCTGATCAAATCCGGCCCAATCGTCGGTTGCGGTAGCCACAGCGTCGCCAGTCGTCGCTCGCTGGCCTGGCCGGCATTGGCTTCGGCTGATTTGAATCCAATACGGTGGCGGCTTCGTCCTGAAGGACATGTCGTCCTGCTGGCGGGCTGTCCGCCACCACGGCCGCCAGAAGCCTGGTCGCAGCGAGAGGACCAACCAAGGGAATACTGAGAAACAGGCGGGGAACGACGGGGGAACGCCATCTCATCCGAGACAAGATATAGATTTCCCCAGTGGTCTCTCGGATAGTGGTCAGATAGCCGCCACCCGATCGCATTTGTCACGGCGTTGCTTTAGATATGCTACAACGAAGGCCGAGCGCGCCCAATATGGCGGCGGCGGCGTTTGTATGTCCGCTTGTTATCCCTCCTTCTTTTTCTTTCCTTAGTGACGCCCCTTTAACTGCAACCGAGTGTAGCTGATCGGCATTGTTTCAGTCCTCGGGTCACACTAAAAGAGGTCAAATGTCCTCGAAATCGATAACTTTAAAAGCGTCCCCGCGCGCTCCCATGAAACGTCGTCAAGACGGCGAACTACGGCTCTTTGGGCCCAGGCAGCCCACCCCAAACTTCTCGAATCAGGGCGCACAAAAGAGAGGAAGCCGTAACATTAATTGAAGGAGACGGCGAAGGTATCCCTCTTTTCCAGCGAACGTCACTTGCTCGAAACGAAAAAGGAGCTTCAGCGCGATCTGTGCGAAAACCTGTGGATGTGTAACAGTCAAGGGCCGCCATCGAAGCCAGGCCCGAGCCCCACTTTCTCAAACTGTCATGTCGTGTCTTGGAGAACCCTCGTTCAAGGCTGTTTGAAATTGGCTTCTCCCGATAAATCGAAGCCTTGACTCGAAACGGTTGGTGAACCCTAGTTGTCGCGAGTCGTTTCTCGCGAGATCCATTTCTGGGAGCTTCGCTCTTTATCGACGACTTCGGATGTCATCAGCGGATGTCGTGGGTCGTCGTGCTTACCTCGCTGGGGGTCGGTGGTGGATCTCCGAAGTGAGAACGTCCAGCTTCCTCTTTGAGGACCTTGTACGGCGCTCAACCACAATGCACCAGCAACCACCGAGATATATCTTCTCGATACAAGACTGGATGTTCGAAAATTCTTATTTTCTTCGAGCTGAGCAGGCGTGTAGCGCACGTGGAGCTATCATGGATTACAACGGTACTCGTGACGTGCCTCTGTGGCCAGAGCGCACTTGTATTGATCTGACCACACATTGAATCTTTCCGTGACGTCGGTCGAGAGGGTTCCCTGGATGCCGAAAAATCGAGCCAGTTGTGCATGAAGCCGAAAAATCGAGCCCGAAAAGCATGAAGCCGGAAGGCATGAAGTTGAAGAGCGTGAAGCCGAAAACCTCCTCTCCCAACAGCGGAGCGGTCGGGACTGGCTTAGCGGGGAGGAATTGCACCTTCGTTATGCTCAGCCTACCTACTTCCTCTGCCTCGCTTACGTCCTCGCTCTTCCGCATCTACGGTCCCTAGTTCGAACTGAGCAAAGGTGTAGCTGCTACAGGAAGCAGTCTGCTGAACGCGAATCTTGAAGTTTCCGAGGTCACCTCGCTAGAACTGAAGAGGAATCTTCACCTCCAGCTCCAGTACTATTCGCAGAATACGCTGTTACAACTCCTTGTTCTTTCCCACCGAAGAGGGAAAACCGGCATCGAAACACTGATTCTTCGCAGCAGGTGCGTGTCATCCAAATGAGTCTCACAAAGGTACAGATCGACGAAACGATACAGAAATCCCATCCCGCCAAACCAGTCCCGAACACTCCGCCGTTGGGAGAGGAGGTTTCCGGCTTCATGCTTTGGTGTGCACCCATTACCGCGAAAACCCATTGCCGCGAAAACCCATTATCGCGAAAACCCATACCCGCGGAAACCCATAACCGCGAAAACCCGTTACCGCGACAGAATCTGGAGCTCGCTCTCATCTAGAGAAGCTTCTATGCGAGGCGTCGAGAATATATGATTCATGTCTACCTGACGAACGGCCCGGGGTGCAACCAAGAATAGTTTCTCAGAGAGGGATCCTTATTCCAAGTCAGCTACTCGATACGAAATCACGGAACCGGAACCTCGGCAACCGTTCTCTGTCGCCTCGTGGTGACGCGGATCGTAGATGAATGAAAGATAGGCAGCGGAGCTATGAGGGAACACGAGAGATTCTACCCAGACATGATTCTGAGGGCTACCGATGAATCTCTTACCTGATGCGAAGCTTTGATAAGTTTCCTCGCGGGCCGGGCAATTCCTGGGAATACACATGAAACATCGTCGAGAAGGAAAGAGTACGGGAAAGATTTCGACGCCTCGCATAGAAGCTTCCCTAGCTTGGAGCGAGCTCCAGATTCTGTCGCGATGATGGGTTTTCACGGTGATGGGTTTTCGCGGTAACGGGTTTTCGCGAAGATGGGCTGTAGCCCATGCTTTTCGGGCTCGATTTTCGGCTTCATGCGTTTCGGGTTCGAATTTTCGGCTTGTCGGACCCTAACCGATGGGATGAGGCTTGGAATGGCTTTCCCGCAAAACTCCGGAGTATCCGCGTTGTTCATCGGATAGATGAGTTCCTGGCTGGGTCCGGGGATTCCGTCGATTTCTGAGGAGGTCGTCTCATACAAATACGCTCGCTCCAATTCACCCGCGACCTGCCTCGGACCCTGAATTTTTCAACGGGCAGCTCCCTCCCTGGCAAGCGTTCCGAGAATAATAGCTATATTCACAGGATCGTTGGGCGTATCCCCGAAAGGTGATCGGGAAGGTCATAGGACCAGTAACCGGAGGCTCGCATTTGCTATCACGCGATGATGTCAACAGAGCTCCTTGACGATCATTGTCGTATCGTTCTACACTCGACATGCTCTTGCAATGGTTGTAAAGTGGATGAGGAACATAATCACGACGAAGCTCGAGATCTATGGGGGCGCTGAAATCTGACCCTGGAGGACTCCTCCCGAACGCATGCGTTCCCAGAATTGACTGAACTCACTCTCAGCGAATTCGCATCGACATGGGACGATGAACCGTCATCGCTCAGAAGTTCTGGTGTTTGACGCGCCTCGAAGCGATCTGCTCAGCTGGATCAAGAACTGATCTGAACACGAATTATTCCGGATTTCCCCGCTAAGGGTCACAGCGAGCAGCAACTCATCAGGCTGATTTCGTTGGAAAAATACGACGAACAAGGATTCTCCGACTGACCGGACAAATGAAAGAGCAATGAGAGTTCACCTCGAGCTGTGCTGATTCGAGGGCTTTTGAGGTTTGTCCAACTAACCAAGTGTCCTTTGACCGAGGACCTTCGACCGAGAGGGGCTCCTTCGCTCGAGCAGACAGATGGAAGGACGAGACTTTTCAACAAAGAATCGGCAAACGAACCGATGGTCGGTCGGTCGGTCGGACGGACGGACGTTCGGGCTGAGAGACTCACCGCAAGATGTAGAGGTGCGTCGCAAAACTTCATCCGGTGATGATAATGTTGTTTATCCTTTCATCAAGATGATGGCCGCTCGCTCGCCCTCCAACCACGGGCAGGCTCCTCGATCCCTGACCAGACGAGCAGTCAACCTGTCGCCGTGCGCTGCTGAGCACAAGTCACCATCAACAACAGCGGCTGGAGCCCCGCTAGTGAGAGGAGCAGCAAATCGATTAACGTTTTTGACATCACCGATCCACCGAGGACTCACTGTTGGTTTCTTGTTTGGTTCGTTTCTTTCTTCCTCGGTTCGTTTTCAATCCATCGGCAATCTTTTCGACCCGCTGTACTACAGGTTGGTTGGCAGGCAGGCGGTCGGGCGGGCGGGTATCGACACACTCATATCTTTAATGGACGAAAGAAAGACGAAACAGCGGCCCAGCTAACGGAACAACCGACAACACTATAGATATGAGGCTCGATGAATCACCGACAGCCGGGAATCCCAGGCGAGAATGGAGACCACAGCCGTGAGCAGGGTAAAATCGTACGCACGAGGAAGTCATCGAGAAGCATCCATTCAACGGAACGGAGCACACAGCTTTCACTTTTTTTCTTCTTTTCACTCAGCCGATGGCTTCAGGCGAACTAAGACGACTCCCGGAACCAGCCGTTTCTTATTCCACACCGGATTCTGACGAGAGAAGTCAGACGATGTGGGAATGCTCTTTGAGGAGAGGTTTCCCGGCAGTTTCGAGGAGTCCACATCTTCGGGCACGATCTGGTAGCTTCTGTTTCAGTGGTGCAGCTTTGCCCCAGGTGGCGGAATTTCAGCCCGTTTTAACGTTCTCGATTTCCCTCAATCGATCGAAGTTCTCCAGTTGCCGGTGAATCCTGTTCTCCTTAACGGACCCCCTTCTCTGTCAGAGCTCGTCCTTCATCAAGCATTGCGAAATCAAAGATCTCCCATCTGGTGCAACTCACCTTGCTCGAGAATAATGGTTCAATATCAGCGCACCCACTTCCATGCTCAAATAATGGGAATGCCTTGTAGTTCGAAACGAGTCGAAATGATTGTTAAGACCGATAAAGCTGAGCAACACCATCCCTATGGGCTCCAGATGGGTCGAGGATGTCTCGTGTACCCGCACTTCAAGGGAGAGAATGAACGCGAGCGGTTCACTCAAGATTGCCTCCGTGGAACGCTGCTCGACACGCAAGCCCGACCAGTGCGCCCCCGCCTCCCGTGATTCATCATAGTGATCAACATCCAAATGATGAATTGATCGATGACCGGAACTCGAAGTGCGTTTGAAACTTGAGCAAGGGATGAAGTTCTCCCGCTCGTAGAATCACTGATTCTTGACCGTTGATCCCTGTCATTGTTTGTTGAGTTTCCTCATACACCGATGGATCTAATAACATAACCGGAGAGGCAATTTCAAGCACCGCTGTGATTTCTAACATCCTGAGACTGAGGCGATCGAATATAGGTGGGTTCAAAGAGGCATCTAATTTGATTGACATGCTATTTCAGGAATGATTCGGCTCGTTTCGGTTGCGGGGGTTTTGAGATCACTATCATGCATCTGGCATCCTCAACAAATTCCAAGTCCGATGAAGTCGCGGTAAACTGAGACAATCCTGCCCGAGACAGGTCGCCTGTGGTGCCATGCGCGAATCCGCATGCGTCACGAAGACCGCGCTCGTCCACCTCGCCGATGTACGGTACAGCCTCGAATATTTCAACCTGTCGAGCTTCAACCTCGAATGTTCCAACTTGAAATACAGTGCAGCTTCAATCGTTTCAACCTCGAATATTTCAGCTCCCGATTATTTGAACCGTTTCTGCATCGATTGGTTGAAATAATCGAGGTTGTACTGCATTTGCTGAACGGACAGCTGAGACTTTTGAATGCAGCGCATGGTCGAGGCCGTTGACTATGTTGAATCATGGACCAGGAAATAAATCATAGAAGAATGATGAACGAGATATGAGTTTGAATCAGGTGAAAGAAAATCCAGGGAGTGGACTCGCGTTCGCTTCCGCAAAAGTTGGGAGCGGCGAATTTTCCTCGCCGGTTCGGGGTAACAAGCAGAAGATGATCCGGGGTGCACGCAGCGGAAGGAGAGCCCGAACGCTGACGATACGGGAGAGGGTTAGCAGACTGTGACTGACACCAGCATCACAGTATTCAACGGGCGTTGGATTCATCGTAGCTTCTGCTAGACGCACTCAATGCTGCCCTCCGATGTCGTCGATACGCGTCTTTATCGAGCGTGTGTATCGATGACCGCTAGGGAGGCTCCGCTTCAACCCGGTGTTTCCCTCCGCCAACAAACCAGACTGGGCGGGCAATCGAGCTGGACGGCGGGGCGACAACGCACCTAACACACGGGGAAATCTTTCGGGTCTTGATGGGGGCCGTCAACAGCAAACGCACGCCATTCAACGACACCCTCTGAAAGCGTCACTTCCTCTCTGTTTTCCCCCTCTCCGAGGCTTTCTGTCTGTTTCCCGGTGCTGCTCCCTGTTTTTCAACCTCCTCTCGCAGACATTCGGCGGATCGGTGCCGCAGGTCCCTCCCGATGGTTGGCGAATTGACTTACGGCTGGCAAACATACCTGCGGCGCCAGTGGCGGCCCGACATCGGGGCGCCACAGCGGAGATTAATGCAATTGTTGTTGTTGTTGTTGGTGTCGGCGGCGGCGACATCACCGTCATTGCTTTGCACAAGCTGCCAACGAACCGGCCGACGGATCGATCGACCGACGGACGGGCGGACGCTCGGTCGAAACTACAGACGGACCACCCACCTACTCATCCAAGTCCTCCGTTCGGGACCTTTATGTGGATCCTCACCATGAGCAGCCAACCGCCGACGGAACCGATAGCCCCGTCCCCGAATCACCGTGCACTTCGATCGATCCTAGTTGTTTCGTTTGCTAATACGATGACGGGGACAACAATGACGACAGCGATGACAACAACGTAGGAGGAGGAACTACGACAGGATCCCGCGAAGAAGGAAGCACGCAACATCGTGCAGGTGAGCGCCCGGTGGGCTGGAGGAGACATTCGATGAAGGATGAACGCGCTCCGTAGTCGTTCATTCCGTAGCTGAAGCGACGACACAACTCCATCACCTGCAACTGCACACGAGGCCTATTCGGCCAGTCAGACAGGGCAACGGCGGCCACTTCGTCACTCCTCCAAAGACGAGAAAGGACGCGGCGACGATGAGGTGAGTCGCAAAGGACGTCGGCGACGACATACAGGCAGCTCTTGAGGTGACCTGGTTCGTCTCGTGCCGCCAGGGTTGGCATCAATCGCTCTTCCCGACCAGCCACTTCTCTCTCGGAATTCGTTCAGTGTTCCGTCTTATTCTTTTTACGTCTTCCGTGTTCCACTCTGTTGGCATGCGCACTCGTTCGCCTGAGCTATGCCGGGGGGACTCCCACAATTCTTCGCTCACTCGCGTTCGAGGAATGATTTTGTTCCCTCACTCACCGAGTGTACGGGAAAAGCCGAGTAGCACATCTGCTTGATAACTTCCCAGGAAAGACTATGGAGGAAAATCGGCTTGGTCGATACATGTGATACAGTGCGCCTGCTCCATTATTGGGGCTCTCTCGACTCCGAAGGATCTGATTTGCTCCCGGCCCGGATGAACCATCAAGACGATGTTCTGACATTTTGGATCTCGATTCCTGAGACCGTCCATACTTCATCGAGGAATGCGACGATATTAACAAGTATTATTTTTCATCATAACTTGACTCTGAACACAGCCAAGAGACAGAAATCTCTCTGATCCAGCGAAAAACCCTATCGAGTGGGGAAGACTTGCCTAGCAATTTACACGATTCGGACTGTGAGATGCTGCGATTAGGACTTTCTTCCTGGAATATGCTCTGACATCGCTCGGTGAGACGAGGGGGCACACGGACACAATCGTTGAATGCGAGGCATTCTGGAATGATGCGGCGGTGAGTCTGAAATCTTTCGATTTCATTCCGATCGTCTGGTTCAATGTCTCAAAACCGACTAGGATTTCGACTCTCTGTGAACACCGGGCGGTCATTTCCACATTTTGTCGAGTATGCTCCGGCATCATCGATGAGCGATCCATCATCGAACTTGTTTCGCAACGGACAAAGACCGCTCCAGCCTTCCACAACCGATTTCTACGTCATCCAACGTGGCGAAAAATGTCCATATCGAGTTTCGATGCAACTCGCATCCCGAACTCAGGCTGGAACCCGGAACGACCTCAGAGGTTCAAGAAGCGTCAGCGATAATTGGACCGAACCGCGCGAAAAGGAGAGGGAGCGAAGTCCGTCAAATCGACACCGCCTATTGCCAAACATGTCGAAGGAGGAGATGACGGGAGCGAAGAAGCCGCCTGGAATTCGCAAGGAGAATCTGCAATTCAAATCACCGTGAATCAGAATCCAACTCAGGAGAATTTATCGGAACCATTTTTCAACGACACGCGGTCACAGCTTTGACGTTTCATCTCTGTACTCAGCCACAAAAGTTGTTGCGTAAACCCGTCATCCTGATTCTTCTCCTCTCCCTTCAGTTCCGTTTCCGCCACGTACCGCCTAATCCCTCGCTCAGTCTTCGGAGAGGTACAGCGACAGACGGACGGACGTACAGACAGACAGACAGCCCCTCCGACCGGCAGAGAGAAGTCTGCGCTCCTCCGAAAACTGACCCCGTTCGGAACGCTCCTTCGGAACTCATCCGCGACAGTTCCCGTCGGGAGCCCGTGGAATATTTCAGCGTTGTTCCGCTGGGGTGGAGTGAGGACATGGCGACACGTAGATTGATCGGGAACGCTGCTCGCCGTACGAAGAGATGCCGAAGGAGATGAGCCCTGTGAAGTGTGTGTTGGGCCTGGGAGGCGGGGGAGGGAAGCTGAATTCTCGTACGAGCCCGGGAGTGAAGGCTTGAGTGGCCTGGGAGCTAATCGCTAGCTGGCCGACTTGGTCCACCGAGCCGTTCGCGGTTGCGGGAAGACGAACGTGTGTACGTGTTCCAACTCTACACGATGCACTCAAAGGAATTGGGAACGGTGGCACCTCAACAGAAAGCTCGAGAGAGCCAACGGCGCCGCTGGTCGCGGCTGTAGCGGCGTCGTATGTTTCAGAGCGTTTCAACCAAATGGCAATTTCATTGTAGCGCTTCTTAAACAAAACTTAGGTCTCCCGACTTGCTGCAAGGGCTTGATGTTCCTTCGATGACGGTGAGCCGGGCAGCCGCCGTTCTCACCCTGGAAAGAAGATGCGAAACTCGAAGCGCAGGGGAAACTTTCATATCACCTGAAGTCTCTCCGGATCGTCGACAGGCGAAGCAACGACTCAAAAAAGATTCCTCGAAGTCTCAGCGCTGAGCCCCGGGCGGATGAGTTGCGAATATCTCTGGAGAGAATAATCCTCCCCGGAAGGTCTCGGACCTCGAACAAAAGTTTTAGGTGAAATCCGATAGCACCGATGCGCATTGATATGATTCGGGTCTTCTAAGCTCGTCTCTTCTCCGTATCGTGTTTCCCATGATCTCAGAGGGTTCACGCAGAAGGGAAATTCCGAAACTCTCAACTCATCGTGGAGAGTTCGGACTCATGTCGAAAGATGGCCGCGCAAACCGCCGCTTTTCGGAGTTTCATCGAATCGAACTCGGGAGTCCGCATTTCAGAAAGTTGCGGTCTTGAAGTGCTCTGTTGGGGAACATAGTTGCCTTTTGCATAGGCCTCGATCGAACGAGGACTGCTATTTGGAAGCCGCTGGAATAGACTCCGCTGAAAGCGGAGCCAACAAAGAGAACACCGAGAGAGGAGAGTTTTCCCGCGAAAAGTTCAAAGGCAGCATTGCATCAAAAAACGGGGGTTTCTTGGGAGCGGGTCGAGGCAGGACAGGCAATGTTTGTCCTTCCGTAGTCAGCTTTGGATGCTCGATAGGGGCACGCGGAGGGCGAGAATATGGGCGCAGGCAGGCGCAGTGGAATAAGGGTGGAGGGATCGCAGTATCTCAGACGCAAGGGAAAAATCAACACTTGCGGTGTTTACTCATCCAACAGAAGAAGCTCTGGGATCCCGAAAAGACAGAGAATGGCCGGGGAGAACGAGAGGAACCAAGAAGGACGTCCTGTTTATTTTGCTAACAGACAAATCTACTCACCGAAAAAGGCGAACGTCAGAAGGCGCGGCTGGGACGCGGGGAGGATGGAAAAATAGAAGCGTCCCAGCGACAACAGTTCGGTGGCAAGAGAACGAATAAACTACAATGAAAACAAGTCGCCCAGCTTAGGAGGCCTGGACAGTTCCCCCTATTATGTCGGAGCATTCGTTCATTTTGGATAGATTCACCTGCATAGGGAGAGATCGACGACGAGTCTCAGAAACATTATCTCTCCGCTCCGGGATCGTGCTTGTAAGAACTCGTTCAGTCGTTCGAGCTGAACCCTTCACAATGATTCCAATCAGATTGATTCGTTTTCCACTGACCCACTTCAGTCACCCCCTCCCCACCCCCGAAAAGCCTCTCCAGCTTCCGCGACGGAGGTCGAGTGCTGCAGGCTGGTCGATCACGACCACGAGAAGCTCGAGGGATCCGTTCCGGGTTGTGCCTTCGATCCGAGATCGGATCCTAGGCCAGCGGTCCACCCCGGGAATATCACGAGGCTTGATCATCGAGGAGGCGTGACGTCGGCTACGCCAGAACATCGGCATTCGAAGGTGTCTGTATGCAGACCAGGCTCAGCACGCAACGTTCCCGCTGCCGCCGAGTAGCAGGCTGTTCGAAGAATTTATCGAGCCTCCACTAGTTTCTCCGAAGAGCTTCCAACGATATGAAGAGTCAGCTTCGCGAAGAGAGTTATGCACCGCTCGATTTTTCGTCCCGTTCCAGCCCGCCCATGGAAATTCTCGCTAAACCAGGTGGAAGTATGCGTCCCAGTGAAACACTTGTGGGAGCTAGTCAGTTCGTGGTTTGGTTACCCCCCGTCGACGCCGTCAGTATCGGGGCGACTAGCTTCCAACGACTCGTCTCCTTACCACCAATTCGTTCTTTGACCAGCTTGTGTGCTTTCACGCACACTCCGACCGAGGCGCTCCCAGCCGATATAAACGGATCGTTTCTGGTGTTCGTGTTTGGTGTTGTTGGCCGGCTCACGAACAGCGATAAACCGTCGGGCTGAAGCCGCTCGTAACGAACTTGTGCTGCGATCGATTTGGAAATGGAGATTCATTCATAGGCGTGTTGAGACTTGCTTCTCGCCCGGTTCCGTTTGTTTTCTCTCGGTGGCGGACGGATACATACAAAAGAAGAGACGGCACGAAAGCGGGAAGGGCGAACGGGCGTGCAAACAAACGCAGATGAGGACTACGCTGAACTACCGACGTCTCACGAATGGAAGCCAGGGCAGATAGACGCACGAACGGACCGGACGGATGGGAAGACTAAGAAGCGCAGCCGTCGCGGCTGCAGCAAAGAAAAGCAGCAAGTCATAAAAAGGTGTATTTTATTCACGCATCCGAAGCGGCCGTCTTGGCAAGAGAGCTCTCGCAGACAGCACAGCTAGCGGAAGAGAAAGAAAGCAAAAAAAAGAGAGGAGACTTAGCTCTCAGAAGTGGCCGCCACGAGAAAGGAAAGTCTAATAGAGAAGCGAGGTGATGCAACCAACTTTTTGTGGCGCTTCTTCCAAGCCAACCAAAGCGGAGCAGCCAGAGAAGAAGCTTTTCCAACTTTTGTCTTAGCTACCGCCCTTGCGTCCCCCCTCTTCGCCCCCGAACGCGAGCACCGATCCCTCTCCGGGGCCCCAACCCTCGCTGCGAGCCCTCGATGCTCTTCCATTATTAATTTTTTCTGCCCATATTCTTCTCCGAGCGCCCGCTCCAGTGACTATCTCGGTTTCCGAACTTCACTCCCGCCGCGCTAGGCCCGGCCGTTCCCCCGGGGAAGCTCGTTCTGGTCTTCCCGCACCGCCCCTTCTCCTGCTCCCTAGCTCGAACTCTCCCTCTCCAGCTCCTCTCGTCCTCAACCGATCCTCTTTCCTTAATTCTCCATCCTACGGAGCTTAACACCAGGACCTTCATCTTCCCTCGTAGGTCATCTTGGACGGGGCACGAGAAAAAGAGGGACAGTCTGGGCAGCGAAAGTGGGACCAGAGAGCGAGAGATGGGGGAAACAAAAGAGTCGTGAAAAGGCTCCTCTTCGCTGCCCCTGCTCGTCAGAGTGTGTGGGTAGCTGGACGAGCCGCGATCGTAAGTCAACGGCACTTGCGTCGGAATACATAGGCGGAATGAAAAGGCGACACCGGGCCCGGGGAAAAACTTCCTTCCACCACCACGAATGAAACACTACCCGAGCAGGATGGGGATGATCGCTTTTTGCATAAATTTCACGATTGCGCTGCAATGAGCTCTTCAAAGTTAATTTCGCGATGGACGCTCCAGCTCGAGCCCCGAATTCGTTCGAAATACGCAGCGGTCCTCCTTTCCCGGGGTCTTCCGCGAGGAAATGTAACAGACGATCAGTGACTTTGGAAAAAGTTCCCCTGGAAAATCCGGGATCCTTGGTGTCCAGTGGCGGCCTTGATTAGAGCAATGATTCACTAACGCCGACTCAGTTCGCCGATCCTGCCACGACCTACATTCAGAGGCATCAGAAAAACTAATTCACTCATGCACGATTCCCGTTCATCCTCGGCGCGACTCCAGCCATTGCCGACTCTCGAGGGACATTGTGGAGCTGAGCTCCATTAATGAGGTTAAACACACGGAACTTCCTGCTCTTCCGCTCCCTGGCATTCCCTAAGGAGAGCTCGCCGCGATTGTGGATAGGGTGCTTGGTGCCGAAGGTGAACACTTCAAAATTCGACTCCATAGATGCCACCTCAAAATATCGAAGAGGCTCGAACTCCGAGTTGCGACTTCAGTTTGGACACACACTTGGACTGAGCCTAGATTTTCACGGGACTCTCCCCAACTGGAGAACGATTCCTCATTCCTGGCTCGCAAAGCCTTCCGCGTCCACGCATGGGCCCCCTGGCGGGAAACCGAGGGTTCGAGCGCTCAGATACGCTGTGACCTCTCACTCGAAACAGCTTCATGAAAATTCCGTAACAGTTAGGATTCACTCGCATGATATTCGGACCGATATTGGAGCGAGTCCAACAGAAAGCGGGAGCGGGTCGCGATGCCAACGTCATGGGAGGAATCAGCAGTGCGATGACGCAGCAGCAGGACAACTAATTCGTTATGTTGTGAGTCGATGTTGTGTCATCACGCTTCCCGCTGCCGATCTCCTGGAACACTTACCCGAGGGCAATTCGGCTTCCACAACCGCCACTCCCAGATACCCGACTTCCACCTGCTCGAGTTCTCTCCGTGATTCAGGTGATTGAGGACAAAACTTGGGCTGAATGACTCTGAGGTGTTCAAGGTGAAAGGCTTCAAGGTGAACTACTGCATCAAATATTTCTGATAGATTAGATAGCCGGTACCAAATGACAGCGACAGAATAGTTTCAGTTGGAGCTACCCAAAGTTAGCGATGAATGCGCATCACGTAAGTTGTGAGATAATCAAGATTGGATATGATTTTAGTTCCTCTCGACAGAGGGTATCGTGCAGGATAGAGGAAATCGAGCGAATAAGTTCGAGAAATGACAAAACTGTCAAGAAGACAGCCCAGAACGGAAAACGGAAGCGAAGATTCGAAAAGATGTGCGGAGTATTCTCAGCGCTTGAAGGGTTGAGTGTTCATATCTCGGGAGCGCATGGATAGATTCTCCCTCCAGATAACCTCCAGCGGAGCGGAGAAACGTCCGACGGCGAGGAGCGACGACGACCACCACGGATCCAGCAGAAAAA
This sequence comes from Phytoseiulus persimilis, assembly GCA_037576195.1. Classification (NCBI taxonomy): domain Eukaryota; kingdom Metazoa; phylum Arthropoda; class Arachnida; order Mesostigmata; family Phytoseiidae; genus Phytoseiulus; species Phytoseiulus persimilis. Next base: position 6,470,974 of record CM075104.1, read on the forward strand.
GAACGGCAAAAGAACGTAAGGAGAGCCCGAAGCACGATGCAAGCAGCAGGAAATGAAACTGTCACCGGGTTTGAACGTAACATAATTAAGGAAGTCTGTCGGCGGCTGTGTCTTGAAAGAGATAAAAAGAGCTTTCCCTTTGCCTTCCTCCTCTTTCCGACCGCGTGCCCTTCTTGCCGAACCCAGCCCCACTTTCGTATGGCCCCCACGCCGTTCTTCTCTCAGTTCTCTCTTAGAACCCCTTTGCAGCCTCCAGCGCCTAGGATCGCTACAATTGCTGAAGCCCCCGCAAATCCCGGGCCCTTCAGTCCCTGGGAAATCCCGCGATTCAATGTCCGCCAGCCCAGCGGCAGTCAACCCGCCAGGACAGACTTTCGAGGCCGAATCCATGCTAGCCAGCGAACGAAATTCAGGAAACGGCCGCATAAAAGCGCTGGGGATTACGGAGCGGAAGTCGACAGATTCCGGCTCCTCTCCTCCTCCGTTTCCAGCCAGCGTCTCAGCCAGTCGCCCGAACCCCGCGCTTGAACTCGATGTCGAGGACCACGACGAGTCCGACGAGAGTCTGGGTTGTGCCGACGAGACGCGGAACAACCCGGAAAAACAAGCTGACGCGGCAAGTGGACACCTGCTCTTCAGTCACCCGAGCTCTGAGGTGCCCAGCAGCAGGGAATCCACCTGCCCACCCATTCAGCCGTCCGACCCCCACGGTTCCTGGAGTTGCCAGCGATAGTGAAGGTGGTGGTTCGCGGCTGCTGTTACCCCGAAAGCTCGGCATGTGCGTTATAGCTCAAAACTCCTCTCCAGCAGGCACAACATGGGGTCCCAGGTGGCGGCTACCGCTGGACGTACATTGTAATGCGCATAATACTTGCCAGATGGCTCCCGATTCAAGTGCGCTTAGTACGTTTTAACTCGAGCAAACACACTTGGAACGGACTCTTGCAGTTGGATCAACAGTGGGAGCAGCGAAGCTCTACGTCGCCATAACTTCGACCGTACCTCCCGGTGGAACTTCCCTCGACTGGGAACGGTTCCCCATTCATTCTGAAACTTGCAGAGTCTACGGACGATTCGGGAGGGAGCTCTCCTCCTGACAGAAAATTTCAAAGGACTCTCGCCAGGAGAATAACAGGCACGATTATTCAACAAGGAGCAGGAACACGCGGAGATGAAATATGAATACAACTTTTTTCCTCGCTTCTGAGCCCTTCGTCACGTAAGCGGCTGTCAAAGAAGCCCCGCACGTCGACCCTGTCCGTGACCACTGCACCACTAAATGGAAGGCGAAGAGGAAATTGATGCCATCTGTGAAAGTTGGTCAGCTCATCATCATCTTCCTCATCACCGCCTCAACGCGACGTCAAAAAGCGTCGCTTACCTCGTTCCTCCCATTCGTCAACGGATAACGTCCTCGTCGGAAGTCTGCTCTCGCCCACAAAGCAGTACCGTAGTCCTGTGTAGGCGCCGCAGTCATTAAGGAGCCGGCGGCATCGGTTGTCAGAGAGGAACCGAAGGAGAAGAATGAGGCAAGCATCCACGCAGGCAAAAATCTGGTCGGTGGCTAACGTGAAGGGCAACGGAGGAACGGCGGCATCGATCCCGTAGTTCGGTGATGGCGGCGGTGTAATAAGGGCTCGCATAGTGCATCTTTTTAGCAGCGCCCAGCACCCTATGAGACGGACGAACGAACGGGGTTATGCTAATATCGTATTTAGCAGATCACGAGGAATGAACCGCCAGCACCGCTCTCTTTCCGCCGCTCCTCCGCTAATCTAGCGGCAATTTGGCTCCCGATGCTCTCGTTGATGCTCCCGCAGTTCCTCGCGCACATTGTTCTTCCCGTATCCACACTTTTATAGTGCACGCGCTTGTGTTGGTGGGTGCTCGCGTCCATGCATGCAAGTTCGCAGCTTTGATTCGGGAGGAAATTACAGAAAAACTGCCTCAGCCGCAGATCGATAACCAAATACATAACAACACGGAGCTAACTGCTTGCCGATGACCTCGCTCACATACCGACAGGAAGAGCGAACGGCAACAGTCTTCGACATCGGAGCCTCAGAGTTGTGACCTGCGCCTTATGCTCGCCGGATAATTCGAGCGGTCGTTCATGTAATCTATCGTGCCCCGATGAATCACCGTAAAAAGCAACGTCAGGAAAGGAGATCAGCTCGAGAAATATTTTGGCTCCTCACTGACTCGTTTGTTTGGAGCGGAGTATCTTCCCGCCGTACGATGATGGGTTCGATAGGACGACCCAGACCGTGGACGACCAGGTTGTTCTCTCGTCGACACTCGTGTTCGCCGTGGCTGTAGCCGCCGCGATGGTGCTTGTTGCTGCTGCCGCCGTCGTTGTTGAAGTATGCTTGTCGTTGTTGTTGTGTAGCGGCAGTTGGGGCAAGCCATCAAGCCGTGACATCGTCTTCCACTAGCCTTCCTTATGGAAGATCCTTGTCGATAATTTGTCGAACGCGGTCAAGCCTTGCTTTCATGATGAACAGAGGCCATCAGCTCCCCTCATTTGTTCCCAGCCGCTTCCCCACTTCACTTCGCGATTGCTTAGGTCCCATCCGATGTTCTTCCCCGTTCTTATCGATGCCAAATAATAAGAGCACCATAACCCCGTTTTCCCGACCGAATAATGCAACGCCGAGATTGCGCTCATCCAGTTTTCTTACTCATGGAGTTTTCGAGCGGTGCTCCTCAACTGGAAGAAATGGATGCCGCGGGGAATGCTTCGATGGAGAGATTTTTCGATTTTCTCCACTAAAATCGGATGAGAAAAACATGAGAATCATGAAGACGAAAATGAATGGATGAATTCCCTGGTTCAACATGTCGTGTTTATCCTTATCAGCGTGGAGACGCTCCGGCTTTTGTAGGGGCGAGCCAGGGGAGTGGAGGCCATCGGGCGGTAAATACAGGGTTGTTGGATGGAGTCGAGTATTTTTTTTACCCTTTGTCCTCCTGCTCATTAGTTCGTGGAAAATGATAAAGTTAGATTCTTCCCTACGATCGATTGTTTGGAGGATAGCGCGTGTTTTCATTTACTCCGCGGCGATCGGTAGAGGATTGCGTTTCCTGAAGCGGCTCAAAACTTCCCCTCCCTTTAATTGGATCGTTGACTGAACTAACCCGGTATAGCCGGTACGATTCAACGCGAAGAACAGCCCCACCATCTCTCCATCTAAAGCAGCGAGAATCGCTCCAGAGCTCGAGGGAGGGTAGGCGGTGGTATCATCTCGAAAGCCGCTGATTTCTCGACAAAATCTCGCCACCGTTGCCGTTCTTCGTCTTTTTCTTGGAATGGCGAATGCCGAAGAATTCACACTGTTGACGAGTTCGCGAATCGATCGAAACGACCCGGTTCCGCATCGAATCACGCCCGTACGAGCTCGATCGGTTGACTTTTGACGTTTCCCGTTCAATGGAACGATACATTGTCGAGAAAGCGCTATGAGATGCGTTCTTCCACCTGAGAGCGCGAACATTAAACAACAGCACGCGCTACCCTTCCGGCTTTCTATCCTGAAGGAGAAATCCCGAATCCGATGTTCCACAAAGTAATGAGCGAAACAAGATAAATTAGAAGGTTGCCGACTCAATCTGACCACCCTGTGGGTAGATTTTTTCGACGACGAATACGACCTTGAGTTGGAGGAAGAGCAAATGGCGCTCTCTCGGGAGATTTCCGAGCCAGCGGCCTTCCGGACGTCGTGGCGCTGCCAGTCGGTACTTAACCGCCCAAACACCCGCAATTCCGAGGAGTTTGCACATATTCGAGGCCCGCGAGAAACTAAGCGGTTTCGCGAGTTTTTCGACGGGTCTCCGGTCGGCCTTAGAGCAACGTGCGGAGGAGAAACTAGCGCCAACTCCCCGGAGCGAATTGAACAGCCAAGTTTCAAAACGTCACATCTACACTTTTTCGGTTTTTGAGTCTCCAACGATGAATCGTGGTCATGTACACAGCTGACGAAATTCTATTGTCGCCACTTCAGGGTTACACAGCCGCGGAGCGCCATCGATTTCTCTGGATAGCAGTCGAAATTCACGCGCGAAAACGGTCAAAAAAAATATCGGTCAGATGGAGATGTGACGTTCTGAATCTGGAGGCCTGGAATCTCTACAACTGAGACGCGACAGAGAATCGAGACGCGAAGCACAGAAGATGGATTGCGCTCTCGAGCACATGACTGGGATTCGACGACATTGATCGTATGAGCGGGAGGATAACATTTTTGGCCTGTGCAGCGCAAGAATTTCTCCGACTGATGCTCGGTCCACGTATGCCGAGGACAATCATCAACTCGCTACACTGCACCGCACATATTGTACCGATCGGGACGTCTCCTGATTCGAAATACGAGGAGTCATGTTCAGCGGAGAACCGCGTTGCATTGGTTGATTTCAACGGAAGATTGAGGTTTCGGAAATTGCCACCTATAGATGGGTGTGACAATTTGGATCTCGACCCGATTTTTCATCGTGAGAATCCACCAAAAAGTCCGAAAGTCGTTCATTGCGGCTAGTACCCGAGGCCGAAACTTTTACTTATCAATCAGAGCTATTATTATACACCGACAATCGGGAACTCTCCGCTCCGGCCACTGAGAACGACGCTCTCGAATTCAATGGCAGTATAATGGATATTTCTCGTCCCATGAGCGACTCGATGAACTCGGATGAGCCGTTCGAATAGTAATCAAACCAGACGAGGGTTGATGGCGTCGGGATCTCCTCCTTTCTGACCGAATCTGATTCATGTCTGCGAACGGGCTTCAGCGGCGCCTGAGAGTTTTGCGGGTCTGACCCGCGGCCGAAACCCGCGGGGGAACCCATCGGTGGTAGGGCAACCCAGACTTCATGCGAAGCGTGCCTACTTTGCGGGCATGGAAAGTCGACTGAAGAAGCTCGTCCCGAAGGAGGTACACTTTCCTCGAGGCTCGAATTCCCCCTAGAATGGATCTTGCTGCCTCCTACTCGTCAAGTGTTTTGCATGGGTAGAATTTCCTCCAGCGGAAACACCGAATCGCTCACCCACCGCTCCTCTCTTACCATTCGGGGGTCTTTCCGGGACCGTTCCGTTCATTCTACTGGCGCTTGCCGTCAGCCTGTCCGAAGATTCCCGTTTGCGTCCATTTTGTGGCTTCTAGTCGTTCTTGATGAGAGAAGTCCCTAATGACATGCAGGAGCCGGAGTGGGTAGAGCTCGACTGCAAGTTTGCGGTCTGCAGCCGCATCCGAGATGCTTCTCGTGAGTTTCCGCGCAACCTCCAAGTCGGAGCGGTGTAGCGCCGCTTGACGAGGAGGTGAACATGGACGAGTTTTTCGAAACGCGCTCTTCGGTGGTGATGGTTGCTCGGAATTTTCCGGCAGACGCCGGAGACAGATGGTAAATGGCAAGATGGATGGCCTTTCTCGGCCGAAAAGCAAGTAAAAGAAAAACAGCAGGAATTGCTCAAGTTTGCGTTCCAACTGCGGGGAGAGTTCGCTTCCGTGGGGACCTGCGAGAGGGCCATGAAGGAGAACAAAGCTGGTTAATCTTCACCGGGGAAAAAAGGTGGAGAAATTCTCCCAAAGATCCGTGACGAAACAGCGAACGCGAACTGTGCATTTCCGCCATCCACGCTCGCGCGATTTCGCTCGTCCGAGTTCCCAGAATCGACGCCGAAACGCTCGCCTCGATAGAAAACTGTCTCTCCTTCAGACACCGGGCCTCAGGCTGGAAAAATCTTCGTCGGAAAGGAGATTCTCGAGGAAACCACAGAGGAGGCACGCTGTTCGCGAGTCACGAAACTCGCAAGGTGGAGGAGGCCAAAACCGCTCACCGGCGAGCTTGGCCGCGCCCCTCTGCCTGGATTCTGCCTTTCCGTCCTCTAGTTACTTACTCACTCAGTTCACTGACGCCTTGGACAAAGTCTACAATGAAAAATGACCGTCCATCGTCACGGCTCGCCTGGTTGGCCGGCCGTACGCCCATGCCATCAGCCGAGCTACAAGGAGGACGAGGGGGCCACCAGCTCGACGACAACGCTGACGACGACGACGACGACCCGCCTCTACGAGGACGACAACATCCACTAAAAGCGTTTAGCACGCTCAACTGACCGCTAGTGTCATCTGCGACACGAGAAGTAACTGTGCCGCTCATGAAGCGTCTCCTGAGCCAAGTGGCGGCTCGCCCGACCCGGTGCCCGCAGCCCGCCTTCCTAGTTGGTTGGATCCTTTACTTCTCGGCTGGTCTGCCATCAGACCCACAACGGGTGGAGGGCCCCCACCCCGGAAATCTCACAGGCTTCCATAGCCCCATATTCGCCCTATCCCAGTCGTCAAACTGAGCGTCTAGCAAATCGTCACAAAAAGTTGTTGGCAAAGTTTTTCCCATCGGCTTGTTTCTCGCGCACTGCTTGTTTAAGTGCTGGACAAAAAAGATGCCGCTTTGACTGACCTCGAAGGAGCAACGTCGAGCGTCACTCGCCGCCGAAACGAGTAAGTAAGCGAGCAACAACTCGAATCAAAATTCTCCACGCAGACAGAACAACGACTGACCGCTCCAGTGAATCGCTCGCCTTGTGGTCGAGTGGCACCCTCGGTGTCCCAAGAATGGGGAAAGAACACGAGCATCTCGGGAGCTGGCGCCCCGGCGAGGTATCGGGACGGCGGTCGCTCACTCTTCCTCACACCGACCGACCAGTCAACCAGGCCACAAAGCGGGGACAACAGCGCAGTGGAGCAACTTTGGCAACTTTTCACGCACTTCACCCCCAAAACAACCGGCAGCATGGCGGCTGCGGCCGAATCATCCGAGTTCGGCTGCAAAGTGCTTCGCCCCCTTCGGTCTTTCTGAAGTGCTTGCTTGCGCACTCACTCATCCGACTGCTCACTCACTTGTCCGTGTGTCCGCCTGCCCGCGCGCCTCGACACCCCCAAGTTCTCGAGAAATATCTCTCGGAACGGACGAGTGAGCTCGATGCAGCCATTCAGGCTGGCAGTCGGCAAGACTAGACACGACAGGGCTCAATCCCAGCGGCTCTGATTCAGAACGAATTTAATTTCCATCAGCTTTCTAGGGAGCTTCGGGACCGAATAAACAGGATGGGACAAAAATATCGCTCTGAGTCGGACAGCTGCGCGCTCTTTTGATAAACCCCCTTAGCATCCGAACTCAGTTCAATGTCGTCAGCGATTTGGAAACTTGCTCACTCTTCTCGAGACTCGAACACGACCGAAGCTATTATCTTGAACATCAGGAGTGCGTTATGAACCTGGAGATCGACATATTCCCGGTTTTGACTCTTCGAGCTACATATTAACCCCGGAAGCATCGTTCCGGTTTTTTTTTCCTGATTCTCAGATGTGAACATCGTGAATCCGCCCTATCGTCACTTGGTTGATTCGGTTTGCTGATTCTGATCAAAGTTTCCATGAATTTTTTCTCGAAACGGAGGCTCTCTATGAGCATGAATCATGGGTCGAGTTTTATGGAAATCCGTCGAAGTCATTTCGGCCACAGTTATCTCCGAAAAATGACGCGTCAAACGGAAACTTCCCTCTAAATATGAGAATCTTTCGGTTATCCTTCTCTGACGGATACTGCCGTCCGTGGAGAGCTCCGCGTACAAATCCCTGGTCGACGGAAATTCAGCGCACCTTCAGCGATGGAGTCGGAATGGGAAACGTTCGCCTGGACTTTCATTTGGCGAAAATCGATGATCGAAAGTGCGCGAGTGTTTCGAAGCACCCACGGCTCATTGCAATATTAGACCAGACGACGTTTTATATGAGAGCCCAAATTCTCAGGAGCACCGGTAAACGGAACATGCCGACGTTTTTTTTCCATCGGGCACCGTGGAGGACGGGGCGAAGCAAATATCCTGACCGCATGCACTTTTCCGAACCACGAAAGTCGAACGGAGTCGTAGTATGGGGAACGGAGCACCGACGGAAGCTGATGGAAAGGACTCCTGTTGTGATCGGGTCACAACGAATCGAGCAATCAGAAGAAATGTGAAGACATGGAACTCGTTCTGACAGAAAAGCGTCACTGAGCCACTCTCCCCCAGCGGTGAGTCGGCCCACTTTCGATCGATGGATCGCAAAAGCCGCTGAGCTTCAAGCGGCAACGAAGGACGATCTCATCTAAGACGAGATCGCCGTTCCGAGGGATTCCTCTCAATATAATCACGAAGTGACTTCCTTCCGTAGCGAGGGCAAACGTACGGAGGCCGCGCGATCCTCCTCGCCTGTTCCGGAGATAAGTTCGTGGCGCTTGATGATGAGGCCAAACCTCACGACCAACGCATACACAAGACTCACATCAGAACTTGCAGACGTCCGGTAGCGTTGCGATCATGTGCGGAACAGAGATGGACACCGTTTCGAACCAATTTGACCAGTGACAAAATGAAAACATGTNTCCGAAGGATCTGATTTGCTCCCGGCCCGGATGAACCATCAAGACGATGTTCTGACATTTTGGATCTCGATTCCTGAGACCGTCCATACTTCATCGAGGAATGCGACGATATTAACAAGTATTATTTTTCATCATAACTTGACTCTGAACACAGCCAAGAGACAGAAATCTCTCTGATCCAGCGAAAAACCCTATCGAGTGGGGAAGACTTGCCTAGCAATTTACACGATTCGGACTGTGAGATGCTGCGATTAGGACTTTCTTCCTGGAATATGCTCTGACATCGCTCGGTGAGACGAGGGGGCACACGGACACAATCGTTGAATGCGAGGCATTCTGGAATGATGCGGCGGTGAGTCTGAAATCTTTCGATTTCATTCCGATCGTCTGGTTCAATGTCTCAAAACCGACTAGGATTTCGACTCTCTGTGAACACCGGGCGGTCATTTCCACATTTTGTCGAGTATGCTCCGGCATCATCGATGAGCGATCCATCATCGAACTTGTTTCGCAACGGACAAAGACCGCTCCAGCCTTCCACAACCGATTTCTACGTCATCCAACGTGGCGAAAAATGTCCATATCGAGTTTCGATGCAACTCGCATCCCGAACTCAGGCTGGAACCCGGAACGACCTCAGAGGTTCAAGAAGCGTCAGCGATAATTGGACCGAACCGCGCGAAAAGGAGAGGGAGCGAAGTCCGTCAAATCGACACCGCCTATTGCCAAACATGTCGAAGGAGGAGATGACGGGAGCGAAGAAGCCGCCTGGAATTCGCAAGGAGAATCTGCAATTCAAATCACCGTGAATCAGAATCCAACTCAGGAGAATTTATCGGAACCATTTTTCAACGACACGCGGTCACAGCTTTGACGTTTCATCTCTGTACTCAGCCACAAAAGTTGTTGCGTAAACCCGTCATCCTGATTCTTCTCCTCTCCCTTCAGTTCCGTTTCCGCCACGTACCGCCTAATCCCTCGCTCAGTCTTCGGAGAGGTACAGCGACAGACGGACGGACGTACAGACAGACAGACAGCCCCTCCGACCGGCAGAGAGAAGTCTGCGCTCCTCCGAAAACTGACCCCGTTCGGAACGCTCCTTCGGAACTCATCCGCGACAGTTCCCGTCGGGAGCCCGTGGAATATTTCAGCGTTGTTCCGCTGGGGTGGAGTGAGGACATGGCGACACGTAGATTGATCGGGAACGCTGCTCGCCGTACGAAGAGATGCCGAAGGAGATGAGCCCTGTGAAGTGTGTGTTGGGCCTGGGAGGCGGGGGAGGGAAGCTGAATTCTCGTACGAGCCCGGGAGTGAAGGCTTGAGTGGCCTGGGAGCTAATCGCTAGCTGGCCGACTTGGTCCACCGAGCCGTTCGCGGTTGCGGGAAGACGAACGTGTGTACGTGTTCCAACTCTACACGATGCACTCAAAGGAATTGGGAACGGTGGCACCTCAACAGAAAGCTCGAGAGAGCCAACGGCGCCGCTGGTCGCGGCTGTAGCGGCGTCGTATGTTTCAGAGCGTTTCAACCAAATGGCAATTTCATTGTAGCGCTTCTTAAACAAAACTTAGGTCTCCCGACTTGCTGCAAGGGCTTGATGTTCCTTCGATGACGGTGAGCCGGGCAGCCGCCGTTCTCACCCTGGAAAGAAGATGCGAAACTCGAAGCGCAGGGGAAACTTTCATATCACCTGAAGTCTCTCCGGATCGTCGACAGGCGAAGCAACGACTCAAAAAAGATTCCTCGAAGTCTCAGCGCTGAGCCCCGGGCGGATGAGTTGCGAATATCTCTGGAGAGAATAATCCTCCCCGGAAGGTCTCGGACCTCGAACAAAAGTTTTAGGTGAAATCCGATAGCACCGATGCGCATTGATATGATTCGGGTCTTCTAAGCTCGTCTCTTCTCCGTATCGTGTTTCCCATGATCTCAGAGGGTTCACGCAGAAGGGAAATTCCGAAACTCTCAACTCATCGTGGAGAGTTCGGACTCATGTCGAAAGATGGCCGCGCAAACCGCCGCTTTTCGGAGTTTCATCGAATCGAACTCGGGAGTCCGCATTTCAGAAAGTTGCGGTCTTGAAGTGCTCTGTTGGGGAACATAGTTGCCTTTTGCATAGGCCTCGATCGAACGAGGACTGCTATTTGGAAGCCGCTGGAATAGACTCCGCTGAAAGCGGAGCCAACAAAGAGAACACCGAGAGAGGAGAGTTTTCCCGCGAAAAGTTCAAAGGCAGCATTGCATCAAAAAACGGGGGTTTCTTGGGAGCGGGTCGAGGCAGGACAGGCAATGTTTGTCCTTCCGTAGTCAGCTTTGGATGCTCGATAGGGGCACGCGGAGGGCGAGAATATGGGCGCAGGCAGGCGCAGTGGAATAAGGGTGGAGGGATCGCAGTATCTCAGACGCAAGGGAAAAATCAACACTTGCGGTGTTTACTCATCCAACAGAAGAAGCTCTGGGATCCCGAAAAGACAGAGAATGGCCGGGGAGAACGAGAGGAACCAAGAAGGACGTCCTGTTTATTTTGCTAACAGACAAATCTACTCACCGAAAAAGGCGAACGTCAGAAGGCGCGGCTGGGACGCGGGGAGGATGGAAAAATAGAAGCGTCCCAGCGACAACAGTTCGGTGGCAAGAGAACGAATAAACTACAATGAAAACAAGTCGCCCAGCTTAGGAGGCCTGGACAGTTCCCCCTATTATGTCGGAGCATTCGTTCATTTTGGATAGATTCACCTGCATAGGGAGAGATCGACGACGAGTCTCAGAAACATTATCTCTCCGCTCCGGGATCGTGCTTGTAAGAACTCGTTCAGTCGTTCGAGCTGAACCCTTCACAATGATTCCAATCAGATTGATTCGTTTTCCACTGACCCACTTCAGTCACCCCCTCCCCACCCCCGAAAAGCCTCTCCAGCTTCCGCGACGGAGGTCGAGTGCTGCAGGCTGGTCGATCACGACCACGAGAAGCTCGAGGGATCCGTTCCGGGTTGTGCCTTCGATCCGAGATCGGATCCTAGGCCAGCGGTCCACCCCGGGAATATCACGAGGCTTGATCATCGAGGAGGCGTGACGTCGGCTACGCCAGAACATCGGCATTCGAAGGTGTCTGTATGCAGACCAGGCTCAGCACGCAACGTTCCCGCTGCCGCCGAGTAGCAGGCTGTTCGAAGAATTTATCGAGCCTCCACTAGTTTCTCCGAAGAGCTTCCAACGATATGAAGAGTCAGCTTCGCGAAGAGAGTTATGCACCGCTCGATTTTTCGTCCCGTTCCAGCCCGCCCATGGAAATTCTCGCTAAACCAGGTGGAAGTATGCGTCCCAGTGAAACACTTGTGGGAGCTAGTCAGTTCGTGGTTTGGTTACCCCCCGTCGACGCCGTCAGTATCGGGGCGACTAGCTTCCAACGACTCGTCTCCTTACCACCAATTCGTTCTTTGACCAGCTTGTGTGCTTTCACGCACACTCCGACCGAGGCGCTCCCAGCCGATATAAACGGATCGTTTCTGGTGTTCGTGTTTGGTGTTGTTGGCCGGCTCACGAACAGCGATAAACCGTCGGGCTGAAGCCGCTCGTAACGAACTTGTGCTGCGATCGATTTGGAAATGGAGATTCATTCATAGGCGTGTTGAGACTTGCTTCTCGCCCGGTTCCGTTTGTTTTCTCTCGGTGGCGGACGGATACATACAAAAGAAGAGACGGCACGAAAGCGGGAAGGGCGAACGGGCGTGCAAACAAACGCAGATGAGGACTACGCTGAACTACCGACGTCTCACGAATGGAAGCCAGGGCAGATAGACGCACGAACGGACCGGACGGATGGGAAGACTAAGAAGCGCAGCCGTCGCGGCTGCAGCAAAGAAAAGCAGCAAGTCATAAAAAGGTGTATTTTATTCACGCATCCGAAGCGGCCGTCTTGGCAAGAGAGCTCTCGCAGACAGCACAGCTAGCGGAAGAGAAAGAAAGCAAAAAAAAGAGAGGAGACTTAGCTCTCAGAAGTGGCCGCCACGAGAAAGGAAAGTCTAATAGAGAAGCGAGGTGATGCAACCAACTTTTTGTGGCGCTTCTTCCAAGCCAACCAAAGCGGAGCAGCCAGAGAAGAAGCTTTTCCAACTTTTGTCTTAGCTACCGCCCTTGCGTCCCCCCTCTTCGCCCCCGAACGCGAGCACCGATCCCTCTCCGGGGCCCCAACCCTCGCTGCGAGCCCTCGATGCTCTTCCATTATTAATTTTTTCTGCCCATATTCTTCTCCGAGCGCCCGCTCCAGTGACTATCTCGGTTTCCGAACTTCACTCCCGCCGCGCTAGGCCCGGCCGTTCCCCCGGGGAAGCTCGTTCTGGTCTTCCCGCACCGCCCCTTCTCCTGCTCCCTAGCTCGAACTCTCCCTCTCCAGCTCCTCTCGTCCTCAACCGATCCTCTTTCCTTAATTCTCCATCCTACGGAGCTTAACACCAGGACCTTCATCTTCCCTCGTAGGTCATCTTGGACGGGGCACGAGAAAAAGAGGGACAGTCTGGGCAGCGAAAGTGGGACCAGAGAGCGAGAGATGGGGGAAACAAAAGAGTCGTGAAAAGGCTCCTCTTCGCTGCCCCTGCTCGTCAGAGTGTGTGGGTAGCTGGACGAGCCGCGATCGTAAGTCAACGGCACTTGCGTCGGAATACATAGGCGGAATGAAAAGGCGACACCGGGCCCGGGGAAAAACTTCCTTCCACCACCACGAATGAAACACTACCCGAGCAGGATGGGGATGATCGCTTTTTGCATAAATTTCACGATTGCGCTGCAATGAGCTCTTCAAAGTTAATTTCGCGATGGACGCTCCAGCTCGAGCCCCGAATTCGTTCGAAATACGCAGCGGTCCTCCTTTCCCGGGGTCTTCCGCGAGGAAATGTAACAGACGATCAGTGACTTTGGAAAAAGTTCCCCTGGAAAATCCGGGATCCTTGGTGTCCAGTGGCGGCCTTGATTAGAGCAATGATTCACTAACGCCGACTCAGTTCGCCGATCCTGCCACGACCTACATTCAGAGGCATCAGAAAAACTAATTCACTCATGCACGATTCCCGTTCATCCTCGGCGCGACTCCAGCCATTGCCGACTCTCGAGGGACATTGTGGAGCTGAGCTCCATTAATGAGGTTAAACACACGGAACTTCCTGCTCTTCCGCTCCCTGGCATTCCCTAAGGAGAGCTCGCCGCGATTGTGGATAGGGTGCTTGGTGCCGAAGGTGAACACTTCAAAATTCGACTCCATAGATGCCACCTCAAAATATCGAAGAGGCTCGAACTCCGAGTTGCGACTTCAGTTTGGACACACACTTGGACTGAGCCTAGATTTTCACGGGACTCTCCCCAACTGGAGAACGATTCCTCATTCCTGGCTCGCAAAGCCTTCCGCGTCCACGCATGGGCCCCCTGGCGGGAAACCGAGGGTTCGAGCGCTCAGATACGCTGTGACCTCTCACTCGAAACAGCTTCATGAAAATTCCGTAACAGTTAGGATTCACTCGCATGATATTCGGACCGATATTGGAGCGAGTCCAACAGAAAGCGGGAGCGGGTCGCGATGCCAACGTCATGGGAGGAATCAGCAGTGCGATGACGCAGCAGCAGGACAACTAATTCGTTATGTTGTGAGTCGATGTTGTGTCATCACGCTTCCCGCTGCCGATCTCCTGGAACACTTACCCGAGGGCAATTCGGCTTCCACAACCGCCACTCCCAGATACCCGACTTCCACCTGCTCGAGTTCTCTCCGTGATTCAGGTGATTGAGGACAAAACTTGGGCTGAATGACTCTGAGGTGTTCAAGGTGAAAGGCTTCAAGGTGAACTACTGCATCAAATATTTCTGATAGATTAGATAGCCGGTACCAAATGACAGCGACAGAATAGTTTCAGTTGGAGCTACCCAAAGTTAGCGATGAATGCGCATCACGTAAGTTGTGAGATAATCAAGATTGGATATGATTTTAGTTCCTCTCGACAGAGGGTATCGTGCAGGATAGAGGAAATCGAGCGAATAAGTTCGAGAAATGACAAAACTGTCAAGAAGACAGCCCAGAACGGAAAACGGAAGCGAAGATTCGAAAAGATGTGCGGAGTATTCTCAGCGCTTGAAGGGTTGAGTGTTCATATCTCGGGAGCGCATGGATAGATTCTCCCTCCAGATAACCTCCAGCGGAGCGGAGAAACGTCCGACGGCGAGGAGCGACGACGACCACCACGGATCCAGCAGAAAAAGAACGGCAAAAGAACGTAAGGAGAGCCCGAAGCACGATGCAAGCAGCAGGAAATGAAACTGTCACCGGGTTTGAACGTAACATAATTAAGGAAGTCTGTCGGCGGCTGTGTCTTGAAAGAGATAAAAAGAGCTTTCCCTTTGCCTTCCTCCTCTTTCCGACCGCGTGCCCTTCTTGCCGAACCCAGCCCCACTTTCGTATGGCCCCCACGCCGTTCTTCTCTCAGTTCTCTCTTAGAACCCCTTTGCAGCCTCCAGCGCCTAGGATCGCTACAATTGCTGAAGCCCCCGCAAATCCCGGGCCCTTCAGTCCCTGGGAAATCCCGCGATTCAATGTCCGCCAGCCCAGCGGCAGTCAACCCGCCAGGACAGACTTTCGAGGCCGAATCCATGCTAGCCAGCGAACGAAATTCAGGAAACGGCCGCATAAAAGCGCTGGGGATTACGGAGCGGAAGTCGACAGATTCCGGCTCCTCTCCTCCTCCGTTTCCAGCCAGCGTCTCAGCCAGTCGCCCGAACCCCGCGCTTGAACTCGATGTCGAGGACCACGACGAGTCCGACGAGAGTCTGGGTTGTGCCGACGAGACGCGGAACAACCCGGAAAAACAAGCTGACGCGGCAAGTGGACACCTGCTCTTCAGTCACCCGAGCTCTGAGGTGCCCAGCAGCAGGGAATCCACCTGCCCACCCATTCAGCCGTCCGACCCCCACGGTTCCTGGAGTTGCCAGCGATAGTGAAGGTGGTGGTTCGCGGCTGCTGTTACCCCGAAAGCTCGGCATGTGCGTTATAGCTCAAAACTCCTCTCCAGCAGGCACAACATGGGGTCCCAGGTGGCGGCTACCGCTGGACGTACATTGTAATGCGCATAATACTTGCCAGATGGCTCCCGATTCAAGTGCGCTTAGTACGTTTTAACTCGAGCAAACACACTTGGAACGGACTCTTGCAGTTGGATCAACAGTGGGAGCAGCGAAGCTCTACGTCGCCATAACTTCGACCGTACCTCCCGGTGGAACTTCCCTCGACTGGGAACGGTTCCCCATTCATTCTGAAACTTGCAGAGTCTACGGACGATTCGGGAGGGAGCTCTCCTCCTGACAGAAAATTTCAAAGGACTCTCGCCAGGAGAATAACAGGCACGATTATTCAACAAGGAGCAGGAACACGCGGAGATGAAATATGAATACAACTTTTTTCCTCGCTTCTGAGCCCTTCGTCACGTAAGCGGCTGTCAAAGAAGCCCCGCACGTCGACCCTGTCCGTGACCACTGCACCACTAAATGGAAGGCGAAGAGGAAATTGATGCCATCTGTGAAAGTTGGTCAGCTCATCATCATCTTCCTCATCACCGCCTCAACGCGACGTCAAAAAGCGTCGCTTACCTCGTTCCTCCCATTCGTCAACGGATAACGTCCTCGTCGGAAGTCTGCTCTCGCCCACAAAGCAGTACCGTAGTCCTGTGTAGGCGCCGCAGTCATTAAGGAGCCGGCGGCATCGGTTGTCAGAGAGGAACCGAAGGAGAAGAATGAGGCAAGCATCCACGCAGGCAAAAATCTGGTCGGTGGCTAACGTGAAGGGCAACGGAGGAACGGCGGCATCGATCCCGTAGTTCGGTGATGGCGGCGGTGTAATAAGGGCTCGCATAGTGCATCTTTTTAGCAGCGCCCAGCACCCTATGAGACGGACGAACGAACGGGGTTATGCTAATATCGTATTTAGCAGATCACGAGGAATGAACCGCCAGCACCGCTCTCTTTCCGCCGCTCCTCCGCTAATCTAGCGGCAATTTGGCTCCCGATGCTCTCGTTGATGCTCCCGCAGTTCCTCGCGCACATTGTTCTTCCCGTATCCACACTTTTATAGTGCACGCGCTTGTGTTGGTGGGTGCTCGCGTCCATGCATGCAAGTTCGCAGCTTTGATTCGGGAGGAAATTACAGAAAAACTGCCTCAGCCGCAGATCGATAACCAAATACATAACAACACGGAGCTAACTGCTTGCCGATGACCTCGCTCACATACCGACAGGAAGAGCGAACGGCAACAGTCTTCGACATCGGAGCCTCAGAGTTGTGACCTGCGCCTTATGCTCGCCGGATAATTCGAGCGGTCGTTCATGTAATCTATCGTGCCCCGATGAATCACCGTAAAAAGCAACGTCAGGAAAGGAGATCAGCTCGAGAAATATTTTGGCTCCTCACTGACTCGTTTGTTTGGAGCGGAGTATCTTCCCGCCGTACGATGATGGGTTCGATAGGACGACCCAGACCGTGGACGACCAGGTTGTTCTCTCGTCGACACTCGTGTTCGCCGTGGCTGTAGCCGCCGCGATGGTGCTTGTTGCTGCTGCCGCCGTCGTTGTTGAAGTATGCTTGTCGTTGTTGTTGTGTAGCGGCAGTTGGGGCAAGCCATCAAGCCGTGACATCGTCTTCCACTAGCCTTCCTTATGGAAGATCCTTGTCGATAATTTGTCGAACGCGGTCAAGCCTTGCTTTCATGATGAACAGAGGCCATCAGCTCCCCTCATTTGTTCCCAGCCGCTTCCCCACTTCACTTCGCGATTGCTTAGGTCCCATCCGATGTTCTTCCCCGTTCTTATCGATGCCAAATAATAAGAGCACCATAACCCCGTTTTCCCGACCGAATAATGCAACGCCGAGATTGCGCTCATCCAGTTTTCTTACTCATGGAGTTTTCGAGCGGTGCTCCTCAACTGGAAGAAATGGATGCCGCGGGGAATGCTTCGATGGAGAGATTTTTCGATTTTCTCCACTAAAATCGGATGAGAAAAACATGAGAATCATGAAGACGAAAATGAATGGATGAATTCCCTGGTTCAACATGTCGTGTTTATCCTTATCAGCGTGGAGACGCTCCGGCTTTTGTAGGGGCGAGCCAGGGGAGTGGAGGCCATCGGGCGGTAAATACAGGGTTGTTGGATGGAGTCGAGTATTTTTTTTACCCTTTGTCCTCCTGCTCATTAGTTCGTGGAAAATGATAAAGTTAGATTCTTCCCTACGATCGATTGTTTGGAGGATAGCGCGTGTTTTCATTTACTCCGCGGCGATCGGTAGAGGATTGCGTTTCCTGAAGCGGCTCAAAACTTCCCCTCCCTTTAATTGGATCGTTGACTGAACTAACCCGGTATAGCCGGTACGATTCAACGCGAAGAACAGCCCCACCATCTCTCCATCTAAAGCAGCGAGAATCGCTCCAGAGCTCGAGGGAGGGTAGGCGGTGGTATCATCTCGAAAGCCGCTGATTTCTCGACAAAATCTCGCCACCGTTGCCGTTCTTCGTCTTTTTCTTGGAATGGCGAATGCCGAAGAATTCACACTGTTGACGAGTTCGCGAATCGATCGAAACGACCCGGTTCCGCATCGAATCACGCCCGTACGAGCTCGATCGGTTGACTTTTGACGTTTCCCGTTCAATGGAACGATACATTGTCGAGAAAGCGCTATGAGATGCGTTCTTCCACCTGAGAGCGCGAACATTAAACAACAGCACGCGCTACCCTTCCGGCTTTCTATCCTGAAGGAGAAATCCCGAATCCG
Source organism: Phytoseiulus persimilis (assembly GCA_037576195.1). NCBI lineage: Eukaryota > Metazoa > Arthropoda > Arachnida > Mesostigmata > Phytoseiidae > Phytoseiulus > Phytoseiulus persimilis. The sequence continues at coordinate 6,489,185 of CM075104.1, forward strand.
ATGTTCCACAAAGTAATGAGCGAAACAAGATAAATTAGAAGGTTGCCGACTCAATCTGACCACCCTGTGGGTAGATTTTTTCGACGACGAATACGACCTTGAGTTGGAGGAAGAGCAAATGGCGCTCTCTCGGGAGATTTCCGAGCCAGCGGCCTTCCGGACGTCGTGGCGCTGCCAGTCGGTACTTAACCGCCCAAACACCCGCAATTCCGAGGAGTTTGCACATATTCGAGGCCCGCGAGAAACTAAGCGGTTTCGCGAGTTTTTCGACGGGTCTCCGGTCGGCCTTAGAGCAACGTGCGGAGGAGAAACTAGCGCCAACTCCCCGGAGCGAATTGAACAGCCAAGTTTCAAAACGTCACATCTACACTTTTTCGGTTTTTGAGTCTCCAACGATGAATCGTGGTCATGTACACAGCTGACGAAATTCTATTGTCGCCACTTCAGGGTTACACAGCCGCGGAGCGCCATCGATTTCTCTGGATAGCAGTCGAAATTCACGCGCGAAAACGGTCAAAAAAAATATCGGTCAGATGGAGATGTGACGTTCTGAATCTGGAGGCCTGGAATCTCTACAACTGAGACGCGACAGAGAATCGAGACGCGAAGCACAGAAGATGGATTGCGCTCTCGAGCACATGACTGGGATTCGACGACATTGATCGTATGAGCGGGAGGATAACATTTTTGGCCTGTGCAGCGCAAGAATTTCTCCGACTGATGCTCGGTCCACGTATGCCGAGGACAATCATCAACTCGCTACACTGCACCGCACATATTGTACCGATCGGGACGTCTCCTGATTCGAAATACGAGGAGTCATGTTCAGCGGAGAACCGCGTTGCATTGGTTGATTTCAACGGAAGATTGAGGTTTCGGAAATTGCCACCTATAGATGGGTGTGACAATTTGGATCTCGACCCGATTTTTCATCGTGAGAATCCACCAAAAAGTCCGAAAGTCGTTCATTGCGGCTAGTACCCGAGGCCGAAACTTTTACTTATCAATCAGAGCTATTATTATACACCGACAATCGGGAACTCTCCGCTCCGGCCACTGAGAACGACGCTCTCGAATTCAATGGCAGTATAATGGATATTTCTCGTCCCATGAGCGACTCGATGAACTCGGATGAGCCGTTCGAATAGTAATCAAACCAGACGAGGGTTGATGGCGTCGGGATCTCCTCCTTTCTGACCGAATCTGATTCATGTCTGCGAACGGGCTTCAGCGGCGCCTGAGAGTTTTGCGGGTCTGACCCGCGGCCGAAACCCGCGGGGGAACCCATCGGTGGTAGGGCAACCCAGACTTCATGCGAAGCGTGCCTACTTTGCGGGCATGGAAAGTCGACTGAAGAAGCTCGTCCCGAAGGAGGTACACTTTCCTCGAGGCTCGAATTCCCCCTAGAATGGATCTTGCTGCCTCCTACTCGTCAAGTGTTTTGCATGGGTAGAATTTCCTCCAGCGGAAACACCGAATCGCTCACCCACCGCTCCTCTCTTACCATTCGGGGGTCTTTCCGGGACCGTTCCGTTCATTCTACTGGCGCTTGCCGTCAGCCTGTCCGAAGATTCCCGTTTGCGTCCATTTTGTGGCTTCTAGTCGTTCTTGATGAGAGAAGTCCCTAATGACATGCAGGAGCCGGAGTGGGTAGAGCTCGACTGCAAGTTTGCGGTCTGCAGCCGCATCCGAGATGCTTCTCGTGAGTTTCCGCGCAACCTCCAAGTCGGAGCGGTGTAGCGCCGCTTGACGAGGAGTGAACATGGACGAGTTTTTCGAAACGCGCTCTTCGGTGGTGATGGTTGCTCGGAATTTTCCGGCAGACGCCGGAGACAGATGGTAAATGGCAAGATGGATGGCCTTTCTCGGCCGAAAAGCAAGTAAAAGAAAAACAGCAGGAATTGCTCAAGTTTGCGTTCCAACTGCGGGGAGAGTTCGCTTCCGTGGGGACCTGCGAGAGGGCCATGAAGGAGAACAAAGCTGGTTAATCTTCACCGGGGAAAAAAGGTGGAGAAATTCTCCCAAAGATCCGTGACGAAACAGCGAACGCGAACTGTGCATTTCCGCCATCCACGCTCGCGCGATTTCGCTCGTCCGAGTTCCCAGAATCGACGCCGAAACGCTCGCCTCGATAGAAAACTGTCTCTCCTTCAGACACCGGGCCTCAGGCTGGAAAAATCTTCGTCGGAAAGGAGATTCTCGAGGAAACCACAGAGGAGGCACGCTGTTCGCGAGTCACGAAACTCGCAAGGTGGAGGAGGCCAAAACCGCTCACCGGCGAGCTTGGCCGCGCCCCTCTGCCTGGATTCTGCCTTTCCGTCCTCTAGTTACTTACTCACTCAGTTCACTGACGCCTTGGACAAAGTCTACAATGAAAAATGACCGTCCATCGTCACGGCTCGCCTGGTTGGCCGGCCGTACGCCCATGCCATCAGCCGAGCTACAAGGAGGACGAGGGGGCCACCAGCTCGACGACAACGCTGACGACGACGACGACGACCGCCTCTACGAGGACGACAACATCCACTAAAAGCGTTTAGCACGCTCAACTGACCGCTAGTGTCATCTGCGACACGAGAAGTAACTGTGCCGCTCATGAAGCGTCTCCTGAGCCAAGTGGCGGCTCGCCCGACCCGGTGCCCGCAGCCCGCCTTCCTAGTTGGTTGGATCCTTTACTTCTCGGCTGGTCTGCCATCAGACCCACAACGGGTGGAGGGCCCCCACCCCCGGAAATCTCACAGGCTTCCATAGCCCCATATTCGCCCTATCCCAGTCGTCAAACTGAGCGTCTAGCAAATCGTCACAAAAGTTGTTGGCAAAGTTTTTCCCATCGGCTTGTTTCTCGCGCACTGCTTGTTTAAGTGCTGGACAAAAAAGATGCCGCTTTGACTGACCTCGAAGGAGCAACGTCGAGCGTCACTCGCCGCCGAAACGAGTAAGTAAGCGAGCAACAACTCGAATCAAAATTCTCCACGCAGACAGAACAACGACTGACCGCTCCAGTGAATCGCTCGCCTTGTGGTCGAGTGGCACCCTCGGTGTCCCAAGAATGGGGAAAGAACACGAGCATCTCGGGAGCTGGCGCCCCGGCGAGGTATCGGGACGGCGGTCGCTCACTCTTCCTCACACCGACCGACCAGTCAACCAGGCCACAAAGCGGGGACAACAGCGCAGTGGAGCAACTTTGGCAACTTTTCACGCACTTCACCCCCAAAACAACCGGCAGCATGGCGGCTGCGGCCGAATCATCCGAGTTCGGCTGCAAAGTGCTTCGCCCCCTTCGGTCTTTCTGAAGTGCTTGCTTGCGCACTCACTCATCCGACTGCTCACTCACTTGTCCGTGTGTCCGCCTGCCCGCGCGCCTCGACACCCCCAAGTTCTCGAGAAATATCTCTCGGAACGGACGAGTGAGCTCGATGCAGCCATTCAGGCTGGCAGTCGGCAAGACTAGACACGACAGGGCTCAATCCCAGCGGCTCTGATTCAGAACGAATTTAATTTCCATCAGCTTTCTAGGGAGCTTCGGGACCGAATAAACAGGATGGGACAAAAATATCGCTCTGAGTCGGACAGCTGCGCGCTCTTTTGATAAACCCCCTTAGCATCCGAACTCAGTTCAATGTCGTCAGCGATTTGGAAACTTGCTCACTCTTCTCGAGACTCGAACACGACCGAAGCTATTATCTTGAACATCAGGAGTGCGTTATGAACCTGGAGATCGACATATTCCCGGTTTTGACTCTTCGAGCTACATATTAACCCCGGAAGCATCGTTCCGGTTTTTTTTTTCCTGATTCTCAGATGTGAACATCGTGAATCCGCCCTATCGTCACTTGGTTGATTCGGTTGCTGATTCTGATCAAAGTTTCCATGAATTTTTTCTCGAAACGGAGGCTCTCTATGAGCATGAATCATGGGTCGAGTTTTATGGAAATCCGTCGAAGTCATTTCGGCCACAGTTATCTCCGAAAAATGACGCGTCAAACGGAAACTTCCCTCTAAATATGAGAATCTTTCGGTTATCCTTCTCTGACGGATACTGCCGTCCGTGGAGAGCTCCGCGTACAAATCCCTGGTCGACGGAAATTCAGCGCACCTTCAGCGATGGAGTCGGAATGGGAAACGTTCGCCTGGACTTTCATTTGGCGAAAATCGATGATCGAAAGTGCGCGAGTGTTTCGAAGCACCCACGGCTCATTGCAATATTAGACCAGACGACGTTTTATATGAGAGCCCAAATTCTCAGGAGCACCGTAAACGGAACATGCCGACGTTTTTTTTCCATCGGGCACCGTGGAGGACGGGGCGAAGCAAATATCCTGACCGCATGCACTTTTCCGAACCACGGAAAGTCGAACGGAGTCGTAGTATGGGGAACGGAGCACCGACGGAAGCTGATGGAAAGGACTCCTGTTGTGATCGGGTCACAACGAATCGAGCAATCAGAAGAAATGTGAAGACATGGAACTCGTTCTGACAGAAAAGCGTACTGAGCCACTCTCCCCCAGCGGTGAGTCGGCCCACTTTCGATCGATGGATCGCAAAAGCCGCTGAGCTTCAAGCGGCAACGAAGGACGATCTCATCTAAGACGAGATCGCCGTTCCGAGGGATTCCTCTCAATATAATCACGAAGTGACTTCCTTCCGTAGCGAGGGCAAACGTACGGAGGCCGCGCGATCCTCCTCGCCTGTTCCGGAGATAAGTTCGTGGCGCTTGATGATGAGGCCAAACCTCACGACCAACGCATACACAAGACTCACATCAGAACTTGCAGACGTCCGGTAGCGTTGCGATCATGTGCGGAACAGAGATGGACACCGTTTCGAACCAATTTGACCAGTGACAAAATGAAAACATGTCGCCTGAGAACGTTCCCCACATGTGATGACAGCCCTCGCCAAAGCTAAGGCCTTCGGTACCCAACAAAATAACTCGTGATTACCCTATTTTCTCGATGGTGGTAACTGGTTTTCTGTGATGAGAATTTCTCACTTTGGGCTTCGATAATTCTCCGATTCGAGTGAATCAACCATGTAGTCTTGGAGCGAACATTGGAGCTCATTGCAATGGCTGCTTGACAGCCCGCGCAAAGTCGTTGGTAATCATTTGCCACCGTCGGAACGAGTTGCATGAGCAGTCGAAGATATGTTCAGCTGATGATACTCACCGTTTTTGACGTGAAAACGTCGTTCCCTGTGGCTTTGGTGCCCTCTGTTAGTACTTCATCATCTATGTAACGAATTTCGAGACTCTGGTTTGTCCTCAAACTTTGCTCGTGACGAACCGAAAATGCTCTCATTGTTCCACGAGGGGCACGAATTCACGAGGGAAGCCCTCATACAATTTCGGCATCCACTCGAGCAATTTCAGATTGAGTCCTGGATAAATGTGTGCACCTATTCGGAAAGCTCGGAAATCAGCATGAATAACCGTTCTTCGCGGTTGCCGAGAGTCGCAGTGGAATCAATTGTGCAGGGGGATGCACGGCCATATGAGCTTCTCCCAGACCGCCCTTCATATCTCCTCCAGTTCATTCCAATCTATCATTTGTACCCCGAATATTGGCCGAATTTCAGGATTTGATAGGATGAAATGGGTACGCTCGGCGTGTCAAACGCTGGGCTCTGATTTTTCTACCAAGTCTCAATGTCTTAGGACCTGAATTCATATAGGACAAAATGGAAGCGAATGGATGAATCGGGAAAAATTGATTCTCGAGGCCATCCGGATCACGAAGCTTGGCTGCCTGAGCATGAGATCGATGATCAACCAACGAGATTTCTGGTCGAACGATGGGGAGCTATGATCTCGTTCCAGAGATTCGAGGGTTTCGGTCAGTTCCACACTCCCTGCCCACATTTGAATGGCGCGCCCGGAAACCTCAGGTAGTGCTCAGCCAAAGCGCAGAGCTGGAAGTTTCGGGGCCGCCAAAGTACCCGAAGAAGGTTTCGAAGAATAGGTCCTGGAATCGCTCTCTCGAGACTGAGAGGGATATCATCACTTGTTCGCAATTCACCTCACCGACGACTACACAGCGAATATTACACGTTTTCACGCGAAACAAGCGGTAGTATGGAATACAACCATTCCATATTTTATTTTTCCATCCTATATTATATCAAGCCCAAGCGGTAGACCTTTTCTAGGGCACAGCACCACTGGCTGAGTTTGTTGGATAACGTCTATGTTTCGTAAAGGCTTGCTGATTCCTCCACTCAATGAACCGTTTCAAGTTCCGGAGGGTTGGGACTTAACCGAAGGCTACAATTCCAAGTCCGTTTAAAGGACCATGCCGCCATCTTTGAGGCCTCGAGAAGGCTCGCAGCGCGACGCTGTCTCCGGACTCCGGAGGCACGTCCCGATGCCCGGGCCGAACGAGACGCTGCCACGGGCCCAAGGGCGTTCCGCGCTGGACCGCTCCTCTGCCCCGCACTCGCTACGCTACTGCAGACGTCAGGGAGCTATCGATGATCCAATGGGGAGAAGTCTCTCCACTGGTTTCACAGCAGGGAGCGCCGATTGCAACGAGCCTCGATTTGGCTACTTTTTCCATTCCGACCATGCGCAAGGGTTAGCTGAAAGCTTGGCTTCGTCGCCGGGGTCGGCTTACAAAACTATGTCATGCGACCAATTTCATAAGCGTAAATCCCAAAGCTCCCTCCGTTCTTCCCTCACCCCAGGACTCCGACAGTCGAAGTCCCGATCGAAATTGCTCCGGGACATTTGAGGTGTCTGCTCATGCATTTCTCTCAGATACATTCGCTGCGAACGATAAGCTCGATATTCCAAAGCTTCATCTTCCGTCCGTCGCGAAACTTTAGCGGGGCTTCTTCCACAACTTGCTCCCGGATAAGAAATCAATCTCGTGGAATCGATATTCGAGGATGATTCGATAGAAGCACCCAGCCGCTTCGAATTTGAAACTTCCGTTGAAAATCACGATATTTATTCAAGCTTTCAGCGGCTTAACTGTGTCGCGACTGGTCTTTGGAGAATTGCATAACTCGCTCTTTCCCTTGCGATGATTCAAATCTTTCCTAGGCGCTGCGTGTACGGTCTGTACAGAGTCATAGAGTTCAGAGACGGAGTAAATTATGGCTTGCTCTGAATTTTCATCCCGTTGTGCCCGACTCAATCCGAAACATGTTTTGCTTCGAGTTCAGGAGCGTTTTTGTTTGCAGCTCGAACCGTTTCTCCGAATTCGAGTCGATATTACGAGAGAGCCTTTGCGGAGCTGGAAGTACTTCCCCCGGATTCAAGGGCAGAGAAATTCGGAGGCGATGACGGTCGACAACCAGGGACCACTCCTCTTGAAGTGGATTTGTCCTTCTAGGGCCAACAAGTGTTGCAATAGACTATTCTGGCTGGTGGCCGTTGAATGTCACCGCGGCCACCGGACCTTTGAGCCCGCCATGAGGTGATCATTTGTGCATGAGCCTGATGTCTACATGGCTCTTCTCCATGGCTTTCAGGATGGCATCCGTTCACCACCATGCACCGCATGTGATATCGGGAGGCCAAAATGACTCTGCTGAGATTGGCCTTAAACTTTCCAGCTAGGATGCGGACTATTAGGTAAGTCAAAAAGTTCGTCGCTTTTCTACCCGATTTTGAGGAGCCAAATCTCTGCAGACAACAATATTTTTATTCAATTATATATTGACCGTTTTGTTCGATGACCTTCGCCCATCGCTCTGGTAATCCATGATTCCATTCTCCCAGAACTTTTTCTCTTTATTATCAAAATATCGATGGAGGTGATTTTTAATATCCTCCAAAGATTCAAATGTGGCGCCGTCAAGAGAGTTCTGCAGAGACCTGAACAAGTGATAATCTGATGGTGCGAGGTCGGGACTATAGGCTGGGTGCGGTAGCACATCCCAATCAAACTCCGCCAATTTCTGCCGGGAAGCCAAACTTTTGTGTGGTCTCGCATTATCATGTTGAAAAACCACGCCCCACCTGTTTGCCAAACCTGGGCGCTTGGATGCAACTGCGGTCTTCAAATCTTCAAGTTGTCTGCAGTAGACTTCGGAGTTGATAGTCTGATCCATCGGGAGCAGCTCAAAAAACACTACGCCTTTGCAGTCCCACCAGCAGCTCAGCATGACCTTTTTTTGATGAAGTTCTGGTCTGGGGATAGCTGCTGCCTGAGAACCTTTGCGGACCCAGCTTCTTCTCTGTGTTGCGTTTCTGTAGAGTATCCATTTTTCATCGCCGGTTATCAATCTCCTCAGAAACGATTCCTTGTGGTTCTTCCGGAGTAGTAGGTGACAGGTATCAACGCGTCGTTCAAGCTGCATATCAGTGAGGTCGTGAGGTAGCCAGATATTCCGCTTGCTTGAGAAACCTGCTTGATGCAGGCGGTTCCAAACGGTTCCGTGAGAGACTCCCGTCACATCTTCAATTTCTTTCATGGTCAAGGCTGGATTCGAAGTAACCAAGCTAATGATTTCGTCCGTCTCCACAACTTGAGGTCGTCCTGATCTCGGCTCATCCTCAAGATTGAAGTTTCCAGCTTCGAAACGGGCGAATCGCTTTTCGACCGTGGATTTGTGTAGTGCGTTTTCGCCGTAAACTGCGCATATCTTCCGCGTTGTCTGCGCTGCACTTAAGCCTTCGCGGTAGGAGAACAACATGATGTGTCGAAAATGCTCTTTTTTTTCCTCCATTTCAAATAGCTGCTGATTCCACAAAGTATACGATAAAGTTGGGAGCGGTGTATCCGCGCGCAGCCGAGAGTCTAATCTTCAGTGTAAACACCCAGCCGCACTCCCAGGCGGCACTGCTGTAGAGCGCGGGAATTTCAAAAATGCGGCTTCAAAAAGCCGACGAACTTTTTGACTTACCTAATACATAACTCTGGCAGTGGTTTAGCTAGGAATCGTGCTCAGTCTGATTCTTTGTCAAGCTGTTCGAGGAATTGAGAGCTTCCAACGAGAACATTCTTCAGAATACAGAGGCTCATAAATGAGACGAGGAGTTGTCTTGAGAACGGTGACTAGAGCTTGAATTCTTTGCACAATGACGGAGCTCCCTTGGTCAAGCGACGTGTGGGGTGTAGAAGACAGTGCCCGGGAAACCAGGTTGTGTTGTCATTCCGCTGGAAACTGAGCCGAACCTGAGGACCTGTGACATCTGAGTCTCGGATTCGACAGCGAACGACCGCGGGTAAAATGGAGTCCGCAGACGCTTCATCCGGTCTCAGTTCCCGGAGGATGAAAGGGTCTCGGGCACTTTTGGCCTTGGGTCGGGGATTCGAATGAGATATATTGTGGGGGATACCCCATCCCAAGAGAACACTTTCTGTCCAGTCAGGCGGGCTCCTAGCTGCCTTGGTTTTTTTTTTTCAACATGAAACATCTTCTGGACCAATGAAAAACCGAGCGAGAGTCGCAAACCTAAATGCTCCTATCTCCGTTTTCTGAAGGAGTTCAGAGCTCATAAAGTGGGTTTTGGAAAGCTCTCGAATCCACCCTTTCCGAAGCTCCCTTCAGAGTTTTTCAACGATCAATTCGAATACCTTCAAAATGACCATCTTCAAAGTGAATGTTTCTAACCCACTTCCTGGTTCCACCACTTTCCAGTTTGTGTCATATTATGCCCCCCCCCTTCAGTGCGAGCACAATGCGATAAACAGATCGAAAAAATATTTGGGGGACCAAGTTTAAAAAACTGTCCCTTGGTCACCCTGAATTCATCGAATTTCATGCTTAAACTCCAGAATATTGATGGTGGAAGGCTCTGAGCCAGGGAAATCATATTCTGAGCCGTGGAACACACGGAATCAGCCGCCCAGACACCCAAAAGTTTGGTCAGATCGATCCCGGAATCACCCGCCCAGACCCCCGAAAGTATGATCAGACTGGCCCGGGAATCACCCCTCCAGCTTTTAAAAAGTATGGTCAGATTGTTCCCGGAACCACCCGTCTAGACTTGGAAAGTGATGGTCAGTTCGGTCCCGGAATAACCCCTCCAGGTTTTAAGAAGTATGGTCAGATATGTCCCGGAATCACCCCTCCAGACTTTTAAAAAGTATGGTCAGATTGTCGATCCCGTACAAACTGCAAAATGATCTGACCGAGTCAGGCGCAAAGCAAGAAAGAATCATGTTTTGAGCCGAGACACTCTCGGAGAAATCGACCTCGAGCAAAAAAAGAGAACACGTTCGATGGTCTCGAGTGGTTTCGTTCATTCTCGCTCCTCAAGTGTTGGTTCCATCGTCCTTCTGACTCTGAATCGTCTCCAGATGGCATGAAGAGGTCCGTTAGCTCTAGTGCCGGAGGCCGAATTCGTGGCTCATGCCTGGCGAAAGACAGGTAGAAGATGCACGCGGCCACATGCAAACAGCAGCCCACTATCCGTGCCCCATTAAGACAGTCACACCAATGCTGCAGTCCACGGGACATGCGCGCATAAAAATAGAGCATCATGAAAATCCGGGCATCATCGTCCGGGACCAATCTGACATACTTTTCGAGACCTGGAGGGAGATTCCGGGACCAATCTGTCATACTTTTCGAAACCTGGAGGGGTGATTCCGGGACCCATCTGACCATACTCTCCAGAACCTGGAGGGGTGATTCCGGGACCATCTGACCATAACTTCTCAAACCTGGAGGGGTCATTCCGGAACCGATCTGACATCACTTTCCAAGTCTATGAGGGGTGGTTCCGGGAACAATCTGACCATACTTTTTGAAAGCTGGAGGGGTGATTCTGGGGCCAGTCTGATCATACTTTTGGGGGTCTTGGCGGGTGATTCCGGGATCGATCTGACCAAACTTGCTGTGTCTGGGCGGCCTGATCCGTGTGTTCCACGGCTCAGAATAATGATTTTCCCTGGCTCGGGGCCTTCCATCATCAAATATTCTGGAGTTTAAGCATGAAATTCGATGAATTCAGGGTGACCAACGACAGTTTTTTAGTTTTCAAACCTTGGTCCCCCAAATATTCTTTCGATCTGTTTATCGAATTGTGCTCGCACTGAAGGGGGCATAATTTGACACAAGCTAGAAAGTGGTCAACCTCCAGGAAGTGGGTCAGAAACAATCTCTTTGAAGATGGTCCTTCTGAAGGTATTCGAATTGATCGTTGAAAAACTCTGTAGGAAGCACGGAAAGCGGGATTCACGAGCTCCCAAAACCCACTTTATGAGCTCTGAACTCTCTCAGATAACGGAGATATGAGCATTTTAAGTTTCCGAATCTCGCTCGGTTTCCATCGGTCCAGAATATGTTTCATGCTATAAAAAAAAACCAAGGCAGTAGGAGCCGCCGACTTGGCAGAAAGTGCTCTCTTGGGATGGGGTAACCGCCACAATAAATCTCATTCGAATCTCCGACCCTAGGCCAAAAGTGCCGAGGAAGTGCCGAGACCCTTATCGAGATAGAATATCTGCGTTCTCGGGAGTAGGAGACTGTCTTCGATCGAAGGGAGCAACTTGAACCGGGAGGAAGATCCCCCAAAATCTAGGTTCACAATGGGAACATGGCTGGATGTAGCGATTTCTGCGATTGACAAAGGAGAAGAACTAACACCGAGCTTCTCGCTCTGGAGACATTCTGCTGCAGAACTCTCCCAAGCTTTGGTTTCATCGGTGCAGCTATGATCCTGTCGCTGAGTTCATGCATCTGCAAACGCCTTCCAAGATTTCCCTGATGAAACCGTGGGAGTGAGTCGTGCCCTCAAGCTTCCTTTTGTATTCCGGAAGGTTTGAAAAATTGCTTGCGATGAATGCCAAACTCGATTTTAGCCCAGAATCGCGCCTGAGGGTCTGCATCCTATCCATGGCGGCCTGCCTCGGCGGGTGTCAAGCTGTTGGAGCACGCCCTCCTTCGATGTGTTCCGGATTATACAGAGCGGCTGGAGCCTGAGTGCTTCAGCGAATCACAACTGGCTCTGAAGGGGAAGCCCGATTCAACGCGAACCAACCGGTTGGTATTGACAGTGCAGAACAGGACGCTAAGGAGTCTGTCGAGGCAGGAAACCACTGTTTCTTGGTGCTGTGCTGGCCGATTCTGTCTCGAGGGAGATCTGAAAGCCACACCTCCGATTAGCATTGCACGTCGACCAGCGACCTCTCGGGGAATTTTCCCGACGAAAGCTCAAATCCCGATGACTTCGCAAGGCGAAAGAGTCAGCATCATCGCGTAATTCTCTGAAAATTTTCGATCAACAGCAATCCCGACTTCCGAATCCGAGAAGGTGTTCTACAGAATACTTTGTTCCCACCAAATCTATGAGGATTCCGCATTACAGATATTTCAGGGAAGAGCACTCTCGGAGCTTCGGTGTCTTCTATCAAACACGAAGCGGCGGCGCTGATGAAGAGAAGGACACGGCTCGCGGTGTACACCCCGGGACAAAGTTCAGGGAGGGCATCAGCGGAAGCCTGCTACGATGGTTGACCGACTAGTCTCTCCTACTATTCCTGAGTTCCATAGGAATGGGTTCGCTAATTTCTGCGCTGCTGGACTTCCAACTGCCGCATCCACTACGAATGGGTCCGTTGACGTCTGTCATCGATTCAGATCCAGATCAGATGATCAGTGATCATTGATCACTAGGACTGGAAGCCTGGCGCGGCGCTAACGGTCGTGCCATGCCCCGTGAGTTCCGCAACTTCTCCGCGGAATGCCCAGATTTTTGAATATACCCCGCAGTCAGAATGATCCTGAGGTACACTCCCGCAGTCGGGACGCTCCTTGAGCTCTTCGCAGCCAGCTATCACAGTTCCTCTATATCTCACAGTATCAGTCTTTCGATGCGAGTGTAAGAAATGAATATCGGAGAATTTCGGAGAAGCTCGTTTTCTATTCAATCTCGAATATCATAGTGGCCGGTTCCGCCACCCCGGCAGCCGGATATATCAGAATCTCGGCTCCTCTTCTAGTTCCCGTAGGTCGGGACACGGAAGCCCCGAGGCCGTGCAGGACCCACGGACGCCGTGAATGAATCACGGAGGTCGTGTATCTCGGCCGTGAATTTCCCCGCGTCAAACTCCCAGCTCAAGTTGATCACTGATATACGCTGAAAATTCCAGGATGGTCTCCTCGTGGAGCTTCTCCAGGTTCGGTGTCCATAAGCAGTGGCGTATCCAGGGGGGGGGGGCAAGGGGGCATCGGATATCCGCAGCATTTCTGTATAGCGCCCCTGAGAGCTGAATGATTGGATTTGGCGCAACGTAACGTTCGAACTCACTGAAATTCTTCACGAACTCAGCCTGGAGTCATTCACTCTTGGTGCGAGTCGAACAAGACTGCGGTGACCAACAGACTAGACGATGCCTGCGTTACGTGGGACCTCTTCGAAACCTTCCACAGTCTCGTTGCACACTTTGCACGTGGAACTTATCCCTCGGCACTGGAAACATCCGATCCCAGTTCTGCAGGGTGAAGCTTGAGCCAGAGACTGCGCAGAGGCGCGAAGCTCCGAGGGAAGGTGATTATTATCAAGCCCTTGGTGATGACGAGCACCTATGAACCGATCACAGGGCTCGGAGTTCCTAGCAACTACACAGCTTCGCCCGTTCAATCCGTACTTGACCCATCATCGCGTGAGTTACCTTGGTTCGACATTTCGGAACGGGAGCATTATATGCTGTCGTCCGAGGAAACTCTTCGGGTACAACCAGCAGCTGACGATAATCACAGAGGAAACGTGAATCTGACTGCATGTAATGTCTAGGAGCGAAAACTTCCGCGCTCAACAGTGCATCGATGATACATTCGGTGGCTTTCATGTTCTGGTTTCCCATGTTAGCCAAATCAGCTGTTTCAGGTGAATGAGCGTTTCGGGCTCCTTCCGAGCTTGGAATATGGATACGGATTCACTTGACATCCCCGAACTGGAATTCAGTCGGTTGGATATTTCATCAGGAATCGATGGAGAAATCTCTCTACGGGTTCGAGCGAATGTTCGAGTTCGAATCATTCATTATACAAGAGAGAAAGAGGAAGCAATTTTCAGCCCAATCGAACAGTCAGACGGAGGTTGTGGTCATCTGGGCATTGTGAAATCTACCCATCTCGGGTGAAACTCGGCTGATGTGTGGGCGAGCCAGATGAAGATCTTGCGTCTCAGGTGAAACTCAGTGGCCTAGCAGTTAGGTGGTGCCCAGGTTCCGCAGAAGTCCTCCGCCCCCATCTCTGCTCTGGGAAAAGGTCATGGGGGATTGTGTCGGGAGGACAAAAGATTTCGACAAGAACTACGGGGAACGTCAGAAGCACGCACAAATATCGGGGAAATCGTGGGGTACAAATGTCTTGGCCTCATCATGCCTTAGGCCAGAACGTCTACATGAGCGGCAAGCTGTGCCCTTCGCGCTTCGCCGCGAAAACGACTTCGAGCGGAGGAAACTACGCTGTTTCAGGCAGATCCCAAGCTGTTTACCCCGCTCAGGGTAGTTCCCACAGTTCGAGACCTGCTGCTACGCCAGCCCTCCTGGTTCGAGCCAGTTATACGTGGTCCGCTGACGAGGCAGGATACCCCTGGGGCCTGCCGGAATTCTCGGAAGCATAGATCTGGCCCCAGTGTTCTATGTTGGCCATCGAGTCTTCAGAACCCGTGCTGGGTAGCTTTGTCATGGTGTAACGAGTGCACCATGATGCGCCACCGACAATAATCATTTGGCCATTTTGGAGCAACATTTTTCGATCCTTGAGCTGTGAGTCGCATAGAACGTCTCAACAGGGCTCAGGAGTCGTCAGCGGACTGTATTTTGGCCTCGGATCGATATCCCGTCGTTACTGAGAAAATTCAAAAGTTTCCGCTCAGTCTAACCGCTGAGCGGTTTCCGAGGCAATGTCCGCTCGGCTGACAGAGCTCACAATCAACAACACGATCCGGGCCGAGGTTGTGTTGCGGAACCTTCTCATTTCCGAACAGCATACTTTTGTGGAGTGTTTTTGATCATAGAGAAGCAGCATGATCGAGATTACGTGTAACGACCGATTGGGGAAGAAAGTACGCATCAAGTGCAAGTAGGTTCGATAACAAACCGTTGTGGAAAGGGAGGCATGGAGGAAGTTCGGCGATCCACACTCCTCGGACCCGAAATATGTTATTTCACCTGATTCATGAAAAACTTATTCGTTGATGAATATTCGCAATGGGACTCCAGAGGATTTCCTTTTCCAGCTCTGAGGACACGATCGGAGACCTGAAGAAACTCATAGCCGCTCAGACAGGAACAAGGTACGACAAGATCGTGCTCAAAAAGTGGTATACGATCTTCAAAGATAACATCACGCTAGCGGATTATGAAATCCACGACGGAATGAACCTCGAGCTCTATTATCAATGAATCGGAGGCGGTTATTCTTTGTAAAATTCTCTGTATAAATGGAAAGTCATGTGGGATGAACCAATTCTTGAGTTTTGACTTGCTTATGGTTCTCAAGCGGTTGCAAATGCTCTCGGCCCGCTCCCTCATATAGGACCGCCTCGTGGAATGAATACTCGAATAACGAAGCGTGGAGACAGACGACAGCGCTTCCTTCGAGCACCCTGGCACTCTCGTCGAATAAAGTTTCTCTCTGAGGAAAGATTCTCTCCGAGTTTTCTCCGTCACGTTATCGGTGTAAGGACATCGAATGAGCCGACTGCGGATATGAGCATTGAGCTCATCCAATGAATGAACTGTAGGAATGAAGCCTAGAATGAAAGTAACTATCTCGATGTATTTCGGAGAGAATATGTTGCCGCTCAAGGGCCTCTGATGTATTTGTTCAATAACCCAGCTAATTACTGGTAAAAAAATTGACGGCTTTCGGGTACACGTCACGGAGATCGGCTGCCTGGCAAACACCTCGGAGTCTATTGCCATTTCTTCCCCCTTGATGAGTAATTCTTTGCTTCGCAATTCTTCCGGCGTCGGAATGTATTCTGGATCGAATGGTTCCTAGAAAGTGAGATCGGATAGGGTTGAGTGCAACGAATTATCTCTGAAACGGGGAGCGAAGCCCTCGGGGAATTGCTTGCTCCTTTATTAGACCAGACTCATGCCTGTACATCCATAACCTTTTGAGGGAAATTAAGCTGGATTCTCCCGACCCGCAGCTGTTCTGCCAGACAGGGTGTCTCGTGCTTGCTGTGCCTCGTGAATCTGTTGACGGAATTCATCGTTTTTTAAATCTGCGCTCCAAAGGATCCACCGTTCGAATATGATGCGGTCCCAGTGACCGCCGAGGCCGCGGGACCCACGAATCTCTGTGGAGTGTCTCGGAGTGCGGCTGAAACTCATTTGACCGACGGCTTTTCACGCTCCGTGGATCCTGACGTTGAATAGACACGGGTCCGAGTCTCTGTGGCTCATCGGTCTTTGAGCTCACGAGGTTCACGAGCCACATTGCTCGTGATGCTGCTCCCAACGAGGCGAAGAGGACCCAAAGAAGAACCTCCTCTTGTGACCGACTTGACCCCCTTCTGATGGTTGATGTCCGTTCAAAACGTGTCCAGAGCTAATGGAGGGGAGATTCGAGCTGCAGTCATGGAAGTCTCAGGTCAAATGAGCTCGTAAAAGAAGAAGTGCGGAGCTTGGGGTAGTTGCAATCAATCTTATATATGTACTCCTTGAGCCGCGGTGTGCCTTAACCGGTGCCAACATTGTCTCAGGATTGTTAGGAAGGCGGTATCTGCGAACGGCCATCAGCCATCACCCGTCCAAATCAACGGCTTGCAGAACATCCTCGAGCATGCAGCGAATCCAGTGGATACGGGATCTCCAATTGATAGATGATTCAAGCGGTGGGCGGCAACTTGGAAGGATGTAACATTCACCGAGGAGCAGGCGCACATACTCCGATATGCGGGTCTGTCGAAGTTCTCTAAAACTGAAATCAGTCACTCCCTGGATAGATGAAGTCTCTGATGGCTGAGCTCATCAGTTTTCATGGCCGAGCAGTGGCGGACCACGAGCTCTGAAGGGCTCAAGAAGATTGGAGTCGTTGGCCCTCGCGCTCCCAAGTCCAGCGTTCTTCTCAGAAAATCGCAGGTCAAGGGAATCCCAATGTGACAGTGAGTCTACAATGCTATCGACTCGGACATACATTCAGGCAGGGGCCTCTCAACTACCTCTCCTGAGAGGATGGCAGGGGTATGTGATGAGGATAATGGTAACCACAGCCGCGAGCTTCTCATGACTGAATCAACGTCCGGACTGCTCTGATTCATAAAGTAGGAATAAACACCCTTCCCAGTTGGAGGAGGGGATTTCCCTTGGTACGCCACTGGCTCCATGGAGTCTGATCAAGTGTCTGGCATTCCGAAGAGTCTCGAACTGCGATCGTCCACCGACTTCCAAGGAATGTCGGGTTGGGACTTTCATCGAGGACAACTGAAGATCCGGAGCAGTTGACTGTCCTATCAGTAACGAAGTACGGAATCTGGCAATTCAACGGTGATTCCTCCGTCAGCCGTATAATCGACCCCCAGGAGTCTCGGGAGCAGTAGCGTATCTAGCTCAAGCAGCGCTCGGGGCAAACCGGCAAAAATCCGCCCCCCTCCCCGAGCCCGCGCGAGAAATTTGGTGAGCCATCGCAAGAGATTCTTCTCGTTGAAACCAAGGCCATGTTCACTCAATGTTACCACGATAGTGTGATGACCTGAATCGCGCACGATAAGCCTTGACTGCGGCGAGACTTCCCATCATTCAACAGTTTTTTTTTTTCGTTTCGTCTCTCAATGCACAAAAATGTTAATGCGTCCAGCTTCTCTTGAACCATAATGATCCCTGGCACGTTTCACCAACGTTTCACAGTCGTAAGCTCATCGCAAGTTTCTCCGATAGATCGAAGTGGAAGTCCGATTCTGCGCCCCTCAGCTCCATGGGTCGCGACTTTGTTTCTTGATTCCGATTGAATTTCTGCTTCAGTGGAGGAGATTGACAGAACTTCGAATCCGCTAGTCTTCAGCTTGCGCCCTCGAGAGATGGAGATGCAAGCCCTCTGGTGCATGCTCCTGTGCCTGAGATGAGGCGAGTTTCTATTGGAGTCCAAGACATTTAAAGTACTTCATCTCTTCCGCTGGCCCTCAGCTCTGCGCCCCTGACTTCTCTGAGGCGGGATTCCGTTGCCGAGACAAATCGAATCTCTAATGCAGACACGGATATGGACAAACTTCAACACCCGATTCGGCGCCCCTCAGATCTCTGTGGCGTTCATGCGCTCGGAGAAGAATTGAGTTAATTTGCGGTTAGGGCTACGGAAAAAAAATCATTACGGTTTTCGATGCGTAACTGAGCGCTCCATCAGCTTTGCGCCCTCTAACTGCGCACCCCAGCAGCTTCGCGCCCGGGGCACGAGCCGCCCTCTGCCCCCCTCCCCTAGATACGCCCACTGCTCGGGAGGGCTCGAGCAGCCGGTTTGGACCCCTTCATTCCCGAGTGTCTTGGGGCTGTCCGCGATTTCCACGATATAATTGGTTTCGAGAGCGTCCGTGAGAATTCTCCCGTATCTAGCGCCCAATCCGAAAGGCTGCGCAAGCCTGTCCATAAGGAAGCTACCCGTTGGAGAGAACAGTGGTAGCACAAGAGTGGGCTTGGGGAGGCTTTCAGTACGAGGCTCCCATCTTCGGGCACGAGTTCGAGGTTCGTGTGCAGATTGCGGTATCCGTCACACTACCGCAGTGTTCGTTGATCACGTTCGCGAATTTTTCATACGGGTCCACAGGGGTTGCTGCAAAGTGAAGCTCATTGAGCTCTCCCTCAAACGCTGGTAGGTCTGAGGTGGCGGCTTTTTTGGACAACTCTGTCGCATGAAACATAGTTCTATTCAGAGGTTTGGACTCACTTGGTGCTTGCTCCTTCCTTACAAAACTACCCCACCATCTCTGAGGCTTCTTTCCTCCATCGGCGACCTTCTCCTCGACTTTCGCTGGCATCACCATGCATTTGTTGCAACCTGGGCACACATCGCTATAACGTATTTCAGTTTCCTCGGGTTCTGGGCTTCGACGGCAAGCTTCCAAAGAAGTAGGCGGCTTTAGCTCGCCATCCACCGAAGTACCAGTAGCTGAGAGGGAACAAGTTCATGTTCATATTGAGCAAGATGAACATAGGATGGAGCGAGAACGCTTTCCTGAGAACGCTCTGTCAGGAATCATCCGACATCGCTCACCGGTCGATTCCAGCATCCAAGTCGCGGAAGATCCCGCACTCCAACTTTGCAACACCGATACAGGATCCACTTTCTCAAGGTATGGTTTCCGATCCGAGCTCTCCGGTGTATCAGCGATCGTTTCGGAGTTTCCGTTCCCTTCAGCGTCTTGCAGAACAATACCTTGGGGCCTGCGCCGAACGGAGGATTTGGCTGACTGTCTCTCTCTCTCTCTATCATGCGTAAGGCATAGTCTCACCGAGCTGTTACGACTCGGCTGAATCACTCTACGGAAGATTCCATAATTCGAACGATCTTCTCAGAACAGCTTCGAGATTCTCGGAGGTTTACCTTGGAAATCTTCATCTTGAATAGCCTTCAATCGGGTTTTTCCGCTTGCATCCTCAGTTCCTCTCCCAGAGTTTGTCCTCGTGAAAATCCACTCGGAAAGCATCGATTGGTCTTTTGACATTCTTGATGAGAGCCATCGCAGGCCTTAGCAGCTAGATGCTGGCGTCTCATTTTCTCATTAGAGTACAGCCTGTGAGCCACGGTATTCGTTCTCCCTGTTGGAATGACTCCCAAGGGGAAGCGGTGACAGGCCCCATCTGTGGAGATCATGACGAATGACTTCAATCACGGGCATCCAATAACTGTTCGGTGGGTTCTCGTTCGATCACATGGAAGGGTTCCCTCACCCTGTCGTCTCTGCTGAGGAGACCAGTCACGGCCTCCATGAGAGTCCCGTCCCCTCCGACGACGAGTACCGCGTCGTTGTTGTCATGATTGCATCAGATCCTTGGCCTGACCTGAGTGCTTCCGTTTTGAAAAGAGAAACCTTCAAAACCTGCCAGGTGAAGCAGCGGTGCTGCGTATTCTTCATACAGGGATTTGCTGCGGAGAATATCCGATTGAGTGTGTCAGCCTTCATTTCGTGATTTGATCATTCTCATTCGCTCGAAGAGTTGTCCTTCACGTCCATTGTATATCGAGAAACAATAGAACGGCATCCAAACCCATTGTATGATTGCCGAGGATACAGACCTTCCTTTGGCGTTGAGTATCATGATGACAGTGACCTTGGCGAGGTTTGGCACCTAGAGGGCAGCAGCTGGTCTCCGAACGTCATGGCCTCATGACAGTAGCGCGCATTATCAACGGAGCCTGAACGGAAATCGGAAATTAGTCCATCCCCGTCACTTGTGGAGATTGGCTGATTCTATCGAGTTGCACCTGGTCGCTTGAAATTTATTGCTGAACTACGCTGGCCGCACTTCGGAACGGAGCTAAATCTGTTTATACAGCTCGGGCGGGACGACGGCTCCTCGAGGAGCCCATAATCAAACACAGCAGTGTTGCGAGACGCCTTGGGTTTAAGGGCGGCGGGAGAATGCCGAATATCAATGAGAGAGAATGTTTCTATAGAGGAGGGGTTCCTAAAGTGGTGCTATATATGCTCCCGGGGGTCGATATAATTTCCGAGGGGCTTTTAAACGGAATCCGCGGGAAAAATGGCAGTCGATGAGCCGACGGAAAGGGTCCACGGCCATACGCACTTTGAAAAATGTCCGCCGTCTCATTCTGTTTTCCACATTTCGTTGGAGCCATGCTTCTGGCTATAATCTTCTGAATAACCAGTTCCTGTTTGAAAACTCGGCATGTCGGTCGGAAAGCAGCAACCTCACCTGAATTGGTTCGAGCGCCAACAACCGCTAGGAAAAAGGAGAAGCTCAATTCCTGGATTCCGTTCCCATCCATCAAACATGGGCGGTAGCGAGAAGGGGCCTCATGGCTTTCCCATCCTCATTTATGGCAGAGAGGGGGCCTCGGTGCAGTTGTCAAAATTGTAACCAAGACTAGAAACAGAATGGCCACGCTGAACGCGATGATCCGCGGCTTCTGATTACCAGTTTAGAAACAAACTCGGAGGATTAGGTTACGTCACATCAGTACATCAATCTCACTGAGATACGTACCACCAAATCGAAATCACGCTCAATAGAGAAAACCTTTATTCGAATCCTTGTACATCCCGATTTATTTGATGGACGCATACACTAGTTGGGGGCCCACGGCGAGCCGAGAAAATTGCTCTGGGGTCGATACGGTGAAAAATTTCGCGAGCCATGCTTATAGAAAAACTTATCTCGGAGACAGATTTTATTGTGTCCACTGGGAATCCATGATAACATTGTCGTAAACCCGACCATGAGTATGTGATGTGGATTACCGGTTGGCCTTCACAGATGTCATATCTAACACAGCCACTCTTCCGTCTCGCCGATTTTCACATCTTCGATCCTTTCGATTTGAAGAAATTTGTCACCGCTCGCATGGCTCGTCTGATGTGAACCTCTCCTCGAGTCGTTTGCACTCGTCCTTGATTGGCTTGATCAATGCGTCTCGATGCGCGTTCCGAATGAGGATCTTCGAGTACATCAATGATTTTGGTGGCTGCCTACTGATGTCCTCGACTCTTTTTCTGCGTTCGGCTTCAAATTCATCCGCTGGGAAGACGTCGGTGACGAACCTGGCCTGAGAGCTTCTTCACAGTGATCTTCCTGTTCATGAGAAGTACCTCCCCTGCCAGGGACCTCCAAAGAGCTGCGGAAAGTGTAGGAGTGAGCATCCCTCGGGATTCAGGCCGAGTTGGGAGAAAAGGGAGTTTGGAAATACGCCTTATCGGACCGTAGACCAAATCGAAAAGTCCCAGAATCGTGCAGCCGATCCCGATCGAATGACCATTCACCAAAGCGTATCAGCGGCTTCGGAAGTCGATGAATGCGTTGACATATTCCAAAAACGAGATGTGCGGAATCGGTGGCCATCTCTTGGTAGGTCCGGCAGCCTGTCTTGAGCTTCTCGATGAAATTCCGAGTCGTTAACCTACTCGAGAAAAAATCCCCGGTTCGGTGAATACGAAGAATTCACGCGTCGTCTGTAGCATTTCGTTGATTGTTTTCGTGAGATGGCGATACATGTCCAGTTTATCGCATTTTTCTTCTCCACTCTGTCCAACCGCACCGTCAGAACTCCTTTTTCAGTGTTTTCACGATGCCAGGAACTGTAAGTATGGGACAGCTTTCGTAAGCTCCGAAACAGTATCAGCGACGGTTCACTGACCCCGAGATGCGGTCTCTCAGATCATTCCGTTGAGTGATCGAGGCTCAAGAACAACGTGTAACTCGAGATTCATCTGAAGAGTGAGACGGCACAGAAGAGAACCGCGATCGGGGGGGGGGGGGAGGCAACAAGGCATTGTATCGACTTTTCGAGTGAAGCAACCGTCGAACTCGACATACCTGTGTCCATCGCTGCAGGAGACTCCTCGGCTTTCTGTTCGCTTTGCAGGAGCGAGTCGACGAGACCGACGTACTGATCTTCAGCTTTCTCTTGGGAGTTTCCTTCGATTTTTTTTCCACGCAACCACTTGACTTTCCCGACGAAATCAAAAGAGCCCGGTTTGGAATATTGACGTCTCCCACCGTCGCCTAGACAGTGGAAACACAAGTCTATCAGCAAATGGACTTTGAGCGGTAAGTGCTCGCAGATCACTAGGTGGAGAGCGCGCTCGTCATACCCGAGTTGAGCAGTGGGATGAACAAAACTCTGCTCAACAAAGAGAGGAAGGATCAGCTGGTTCTGAGTCGTTGCATATCATGCATCACCTGTCGGACTTCAGAACCTAAGACGGCGGGGAAGAAGGCGGATTCATCCCCACAAGAATCGAGGCTGAGTTCGTTTCGATTCCACACTCAAGGCTCAAGATGAGAAAAGTGGCGCACTGCCTTAGGGAGCATGAGTCAAGCTGACTCTCAATTCACGCTGGCAGACACCTCGCTTACCGTGCTTGTAGAGAGCGTAATCTGGAGTTTTCACATCGTTCTCAGGCTCTTCTTTCAGTGTTTTCAGGCGCTTAGCAGCGTCAATCGAGACGCGACGACATGGACCTGACTGCCAGAAACTCGATTCCATTCCTCCTCACCGCAGCAGAAAATTGTCGCAACATTCTTCGTGGCGACCTTCAGAGGTTCTCTCCTGATCGCGGAAGGTGAGTCCGAAATTCTATCAGTTTCTACTGCGAGTTGACAAGTTTGACCTCTGGCTGAAGAGACCAATGTTGGAAGTCCTGAGATAGATGACTGCCGGTAGGTCTCTAGCGGCTTCTCTGTGAGAGACCTCCCTTGGTCGCCGTCGCAGACGGTCTTCGTTCGCTCTGTTTATAGAATGGATGAGTTTCCAGAGGTGAGAAAGCGATGCTAGGTCCGCGAATATGCTCCGCAGACTGCTTAGGGAGTTCTTTCAATCCAAATCCATACAATCATGCTCACTGAAGCATCTCGACAGATGGGTCTTCTTCTGCAAGGGCTCATCGACTACCTCAGGCTCATGGTTTCTATGACCATGCAGTTATCTGTCATCTTTTGGAATATCGAGAGCTGACGGAAAACTTTACGGGGATATTGAGCAAATGAAACGTATCGCTCTTTCATTGACCCAAAAACTCCGACCACCATGTCGCGCTCGCACCTCCACGTATTCTTTGAAGACGACCCGAAAATGAAAACTGCACTCAACAATATCTGGTCATCTTGAGCTCAGATCTCAGAGTTTTCCGATGCGACTGGCAGGCAGTGACACCAATCACGAGAGCTCATGCAATTATTGCGTGCTGCAATTTCGAGTTTTTTGGTTTTCTTTCACGACATCACTCGCTGCTATCCGGAAAATTCTCGTATTGCGATCGTGATGACAGGCAGTGACACCTTCATGGATAATTTGGTTGCCGCAAGAAAGTCTTGAAAGCTTCTCCCTCCGCCGAGCATCCTGACACAACACCCCAGATGCCGTCAGGGTTGAACACATAGTTTGCGGTTCCGGGCGAAAGCGGCAAAACAGGTTCCTTCAGAGATAATCGAGCGGGGGATCAATCTGCTCGGGTAGCGGTGGTTTCCACCAAAATGCATTCATCCGATGAGCTTCATCATGGAATGCTCGAGTCCCGACGAAACGAGTGAGAGAACATCTCTCATTGCATGGACCGCATAGATTCGGTGGCTCTGTTTCGCGCAGGCATGAGATTCTCGGCCACTCACATGGGCTCAGACCGAGATCGGCCTCTGACGGAAGAGAGTCAGAGTAAAATTCCAGAGCGCTCCTGAGTTCACTTCTTAAACTTCAATATTCGGACAGAGCTTCTGTTCGCGTGGCGAGGATTCATCCTCTGCGTTGTTCATGGACAGGTGCAACTACGAAAATAATCACGGAAACGCTCAGATACCCACCTTCTTTTCTCGAGAGTGTAGTTGCAAGTGAATCCGGTTGCACCACCGAAGAATATACTTTTCTTCGGGTTCTTCCGAATCCAGTTCACTGTCCGTGATATCCTAGACATGGTGATACTCTGGCGAATCGCGACAACTGTCTACTTCCAGAGCACTGAACAGAGCGGGAAGCAGGGTTCGCGCACGCTTGAAATCGAATCATACAACGTCTGCACTCACCCTCTGATGTGCCCGCATGCAATATTGTTGACAAGCTGATCGAGGCGCCAAATTCAAAAGTGGGACCCGCCACGAGCAAGCTGGGAACACTTGATGAGTTCACCTGTTCTTAACATTCACCCTCAACCCGAAAGCAACTTATGATGGAATTCCCCTCCTCAAGGAGTCACATCACCAAGAAGACATGATCCTCGGAGCTCTAACTCGATATTCGGTCAGAAGATTCGATCGACTACAGCAATCGAGGTTTCTGATAGAGACGATCATCATGAACGTGATTGCTGATACATTTTCTCCCGAGAACTCCCATCGCGGGAGCCTCCTCTCTTATCAGAGTTTCCAACTTTAATGGGCTCCTCCGAACGTCGTTTGGTTCCGAGGGTCAATGCCAGCCGATGAGGAACTCGAGAAATTCCAGAAAGGATCGGCCCTTTCAGCCCCGCCTTGAAGACACAACACGAGATTTCAACGATCCCCAGCGGATCGCAGCTCCTCCGAGACGCCACTTATCGCAGGGCATGTGGGACTGAATTCGTTGCCATGAAGCTCCTCTTGGGATTCTAGTCTAGTCATCCTGGGAATCATTGAATCCATCAGAACTCATCGGATGGATCTGAACATGGGCGAGCGGAAAAATCGAGCACATCATTGAATGAGGAGCGGCAAGTTAACAGTGTTCGGTTACCGCCTTCCTCCACTCTAAGCTAGGAATTCAGTATTATGCTCGTTCAGTACACCGAATGTAAACCCCCTCAACTCAACCATCAAAAAGGCGAGGAATTGCTCCACATACTAAGACAGAAATGCTCTCCCAAGTGCCTTCCTGGTATTTCCGAGAATGGGAGTCGCGAATCATTACCGGGTTCCATGTGATTTGTTGATCTCAAATCCTCCTCATGACCAGAACCACCAGAGAAAGTTGGCACCCAACCATTCCCAGCAATGATGAATGACGACGCAGGATGATGTCATTTGTTAGGGACACCAGAAGATTCGATCGGCTTAAAACTCCATCATCAGAGTTATTGGATTCGACATGTTGAGGGGCAGAAGCTAGCACTCGACCCAAACACGAATCACCTAGTATTTGCAAGAATGATCCATGCACGTCAGAATTCAGAACTCGCCGGGACAACTCGACCCATCCTCGAAGTGAACGCATTGAGTTGGATGCCAGCGCACAGATTCCAACCGTGAATTAATCTGGGTCAGTGACTGGCGATGAGATCTATTTCTAGGCCATGATCAATACTTGTTCAGGCATGCCCAAGTACTTGAAAATGAGCGGCATCGAATGATCGAGCGGAATACCTCTGGGATCTTGGCCGTGTTTTTTCGCGTTCCCAACAGATTCGAAGCCAGAGATCCCTACGATCAGGATAAACTGAGAAATGAGTTGATACGGCGAGATTTATTAGTTGACAATCTTTGAATCTCTCAATGCGGCAAGCTTTGTGTACATTCGGAAGAAAAATCGTTGCTCACTGCTCGAGTCTCGGTGAAGTCCTTGCAGAAGCTTTCCTGGTTTATCTCATACCGCTTCTACTATCGGTTTCCATCGATGAATTTTAGAAGCCTCCGTGGAATTTGCCAACATGGGCGCCACCCGAAGGACTTAACGCAGACAGGCAGCCATTTACTTTGCCGAACCTACGAATCAAAATTTTCGGAGCTACGACCTCCTAGCCTTGACGTAATCATAATATTAAAATCAATATACACATCCATAGATACCGTTTGGATTATCTCTCCTCTATTTTCATAAATATCCTATCTAGTTCCAGTATACATACACATGCAATCCTTCCACGATCGACAGCGGAATACCCAACAAATTCATCTTTTAATTTAACGATGATCAACGGTTTTTAGGTTCTCATTTTGCGACTTTACGTTTGCTCGTTGCTTTCTCCGTACAGGACCGAAATATTTCTCCCATGATAAAGGCTCGGTGTTCTCTCGGTTAAGGCTCTGTTTGTTTGATTCATCTTTTCGTTCAAGAAGTTTCTAATCCAATTCGTCTTCATGCGTTGCCGAATTTGCGGTGATTTCTGATTCTCTCTTCTTGAGGTCTCTCGATTGGTCACTTGGTCTTTTCTTATATTGGATATGGAGTAAGTGAACTGGAACCCAACCCTATGGTCAGGCCGGAAGTTCATCACATTCAGAGCGACTACGTGAAAGTGTACCGCGCAGGCTCAAGCGGTTTGATAGATTATCTACAGCGCCCCCGACAGGTCAATTCTCTCAATCGTCTTGGATCCGTTCCGTTTCCGCGCGTTCCGATGACGGCACACCTCATCGACATCGTTCACGGATTAATGTCACCGACTTTTAATTGTTGTTGTACCGAGTAAGAAAGCTCTAAGGATGATTCGGAAGCTTTCCAGGACCTGGATGCGCCTCCCCCGCAGAGTGCTCATACGAATACATACAAAATGTTCCGAGGAAGTCGCACGTACCGCATGGAAACTATTTGATTAGATCTAGTCTGTGTGGTTTTAGAGGATGCTGCAAGACGCAGTCGAAAAACAACAGGAACTGGAGGTTTCCTTGATGCGCTCGTTCTGATTCGGCTCAGGAAGGTTTTCCCGGGGGAGAAGATGCATCACCTGGAGAAACGGGTATCGATTATACGCCTGTACGGCGAGTACGCAGCGGAATTGTCACGGATCGGTATTCCATCGGGAAGCAAAAATATGGGCTAACTGGCAAGTCTCGAAACCTGGAACATACCGTTGTTTTACCGGTTGGCAACGCCAGCGCGCTGAGGGTGACATCCGCGTGGAGGAAGCGTCCTTGATATATGAGACGCAGGATTTCGGCACGTTCTACCTTCTCCTGCGACCACTCAGGAGGCCAGTTCTCATAGACCGAGTGAGCGATATCTCCAGCCGAAGCTGCAGGACTGAACAGGAAGTCTTTCGTCTTGCCAGATACCAAGATCAGTCGGAGGTTTATCTGCAACCAAGGGGCACGCAACGTTAGGTATTCCGTATACGATGCAGAAAGAGTCGCAACCTACTTTCGACGTGTAATCTAATTTCCTTTCCAAGCCTCTGGGCACCGACTGACCAGTGGGCCGGCCGGGCTTCTGAGCAACAACGGTCGACTGCTTCCCTCAGACTTTCTCTTCAGTTCGCCAAACTAGCTTCTGCAAGCAATCCTGGAACCGACGCGGAGTGCAAATTCTCCCGCTACGGCCGCAAAGCCTTCGATCTCGCAACTATCTCCGTCGTTCTTTGTTGTTTCTCACGGAGGAAAGTTGAGAATACCTAAGAATACCTCGGGTCGATTGCCAGAAGAATCCATTCGGCTGGTTTGGCAAAGGGTTGCTCAAGAATGACAGCTGGAACGCGATGGGATTGAGGGAGGCGAACGAATAGCAACAAAAAAGCTCAAGAAGGAAGACGATCAGACAATGTGAGGCTGCCGCGGAGCTTGACCCACGAACAACATAGTGCTCGTCTTCGTCTGACAATGAATTCTGATATCCATCGATAGGGATCGGAGCATCTAAGCTCGAAACGTCGGAGGAACCTTCTCCTTCCATCAGAGCATTCGCGGAACTAGTCTCACGATAGCAGTTGCTGTATCCGTCGATGGACACACCGCCAGGGGCCGTTGATGGTTGGCGCTCTGTTTTAATGTCCGAATCCGAAGAAATCCGAGATTCAAGGCTGGGGAAAGGACGGAAAGCGGAACGAAGTTTCACGTCGTGGGAGCTGGGACATCGTCGCAGCCAGCGAATTTCCCAGCTAATTGAGAATGATGAATCAAAAAAGAGAAAGCTCCACAACAGCAGACGAGGTAATTGATGGAACGAGATGGAATAACAGAAATGTGGGACAATATGTTCTCACTGCAACGTCCAAGCAACGAGCACGGCATTTCAAACTGAGAGAAAAGTTTTGGAAGGCCCGAATCTAAATGGATTTAGGGTCCTGATCAAAATCCGAAGGATGAACCTTGGGTTCAAGCTTGACTGCTCGATGTGTGATCGAAGGGTACACGGAGAAATCCCAAACCTGGTATCGACAAGCTTTGTTTCGCTCTGCTTGGCATCGCCGATTTAACTTCTTTCGGTCCGATTCCCAATGATGAGAATAAAAACGAGAATCAGGGCGGGAACATTTTCCAAACCAATGTTGAATAAATCCGTCAGAAACGCACAGCAGCCTCTCAACGATCCCTCTAGAGCGCCGCGGAGCAGAAAACAAAGCGGTCAGAAAAATCTCCCTGAGGTGGTACTCGAGGTAAGCTGCTCAAAGATGGGCGCTAGCTGGGGATCTCAAATCGGTAGCTGGATCCTCCCCAGAGCGAGAGGATTCGATGATTGCCCTGCAAAAATTCTTCTCCACAGCCTCTGTTTGTGTTCCGTTCTTGTCTTCCCACCCCACTCTCTGAGATTTGATTCCCCCGCTGTTTCAAATCGGGGGTCTCTGTCTTACTCCGGAAACTTTCCAATGTTTGAGCGCCATTGGCCTGCGCCAAAATCACAGCCGCTTCTCACGAATAAAAATTGTAGTTGTTCTCGATATCTGTTTGGATTATCAGAGACTACTCCTGCAATGACCTCGAGAAGGGGCGCACTGATAGAGTCAGAGCTGCGTGAAACGGCTGAAGAGGGTCGGCGATGAATCCTTTGTGCCCGTAACGTGTTAGCCGTCAACGTGACGCAACACTCCCCAACTTTCATTCAGGCGGTTCACCGAGGCGCTTCGCGTTATATTTCTCAGATTTTTTCCTCGGGTCTTTTTCGTTAGCTCCAACGAACCGCCGATCGGTCGGACGGGTGGATGGAAGCCAACGGCAGGGAAACCGCTTTTGTGGTCGTCCTCGCCGATGAACGTTTGTCTGTCTGTCTCCCTGTTTTCAGCGGAGAGCTCCACACCTCAGGCCTGATAACGTCCGCGAGCCGAGAGCGCAGTCTCTCTTCTAATTCAGGGGCTCCTGTCATATCAGAACCCGCTTCTGAACGACGCCGCAGAAGGGAAGACTAGGGAATTTCCTCCTTGCTGGATACAGCCGGCGCGTTCGAGCCAAGTTAACCCTGCGACTGAACGAGCAATCAGATCGAGGACTTTCCAAACTTTGGACGGGTTCCTCAAAGTTCCCACCGAAGACACAGTAACCCGGTAGCCGACTTTTCCAGGTCAGGTGCTCCTGGCAGGCGTCATTTTGTTTTCAAGGGCGATGGGATCGATGTGAAGAAGGTCAGTACCGCTTGCCCCCCGCCTGTGACCACCAGTACCTCGCCTGTAACAGCAGTGATCGGAATTCGGCGACGGGGTGACACTAGAAGCTCCCCGCTCAGAGCGACTCCTGGAATCTGATGGGTGACACCGGTATCTCTCCAGACACAAGCCTGCTTTTGAGCCGCGAGGGGAAATCGCTCGCGTGACCATCGAGTTTCTAGTAACATCGTTCGACATTGAATCCATGGGAGGAAGTTGGAAAAAAGTCAGCAGCGAGCTTCGACAAAAATTTCGGAAGACCCTGCCGGGAGCGGTTACCACGGAGTAGAAGCCTCACCCTGAAGGCGGGCGGTCACCGAAGGTCAAGCTCAGATGCCCTGTCGCTGGAACGGTTCCGACCCTCTCGAGATGAGAAAAAGATCGTTGGGAAGAGTCGCAAAAATCATGGGGAACAAGCCAACAAATCCCAGGTACAACAATGGTTTCGGGGGAAGATTCCATCCGCGCTCAACCACTACGACCACATCCAGCGCCGCCGACACTCGAGCAGCACTGGCACGACCGGCAACGGCACTGGCTGCTGCGATGATACAAAGACGGCTGGTTCCATGAACAGAACTCCGGTGGGGCCGAAAAGTCTGCAAAAATTGGTCTGCGCACAACTCCGGAAGTGACTCCTCTGCTCTATGTAGGTTAGTTGCTCTGAAAAGAGCCCAAAAACAGGTGGCTCGAGTTGGAAGATTGAAAGTCCGAGAAAGGGAATTCCATTCTATCCGGATGCAACAACCTGAGCGCAACAGAGCCATGAAATTGAGCTCGGGACCGCTGTCTCGTATCAGCGCCCAAGAGTTAGAAGAGGGCGCGGCCCTTAACGCATCAACAACTATTCTCAGATTGAGCGCAGCGCAGTGTTCTCCTGAGACCCAGGCCCTTCGAGTGCAAAGAGACAGGGAGCTCTCGTGCAGCATAGAAACTGCCTATTAGGTGCAACGGAGGATAGTTGAAACTTTGAGGAACTGTCACGCAATACTTGTCAAGGACCAGGGGTGAGGAAATCGATCCGAAGCGTTCGTCGACGCTATTCGATTGCATCGATGATCTCAGAAGAAACCCAGCTGTTCCGGACACCTAAATTCACGGGAAGAATCGTAGCTCTCGCTTTTGGGATTCCTCTCTAGATTGGGATTAGAGTCGCTGGAGCTACGATGAAACGGCGTACCTTATCTTCCGGGATGGTTCTCGTCATGTCCGCTGCTAGCTTCGACAATGCGGTGATTCTGGAGAGGAAGAGAAGAGGTTGAATTAAACACTCTGAGATTACGGGACGAGAAGATTAACTACCATCTGTCGAGTTCTGCTTCTTTGAGTCACCGTCTCTTCCACTTGTGTCCTGCTCTTCGCGTCGTGAGACATAAATTATTCAAATCACTCCTCTGGAGTTAGATGGGAACCAAGAGCTGTGGAGAACTTTCCGGCGGCATACTCCGCCGAGTTATTCTTGCTTCGCCGAGGAGGATCGAAATTCCGTCGCTCCTGTTTCCCCACTGAGAACGATTCAGTCGGTCGCGATTCCGGAGTCAAACTTCGGTCGGATCCGTGTTGCAGCTATCGGTTCTTTAATTCTTCCCCTCGCGGAGTTCTCCCGTTTCCAGCCTTCCGTCTATTTGAGCACGTTAGAAAGCGCATTCCATCTATCGCATGCCTCATAGCTCGTGAACGAAGAATTCACATATGAGAACCGAAAGATTCCCGAATTTCGAAATGCGTTTCACTCAAGTCATAAGTCGATGCTGGGAATTTCGTTGATGGTTTTTTTTGTTCGGCTCGTCTGTCTTTAGGGGAAGATTGAAGCAAACGTTCCTGCCTCCCGACTAACGAACCCTCGAGCTCATTCGATTCTGAAAACTTATGCATGGAAACGACCTTGTTCTCTTCGAGGAGCATCTTCGCCGCCGTCGTTATCGGATGATACAGTGCTATGTCGAATGGAATATCCCTCACGCGAGGGGATAACAACTCGAGATACTCGGGGGTTTTTCCTTCGTAGCCAAGCCCGCCGCCGAGTCCTGTCTGACCTCGAGCCAGAAGCGGTCTTGGTCGAATCTGTCGATCAGAGCTGTCGCTCGAAGCCACCCGAAATAACCCCAAAACGACAAAACAAGTTAAAAATAGAGAGAAGAAAAGAAGAGCCGGGCCGGACGGGCGACGTGTCGGATCGGGCCCGAAGTCATCGCAGACGCCGCTCCAACGTCAACTAACGTAGCGACAACGGATGGCAGGCCAGACTAGCCACGGCGTATTCAGACATTTCCTAGCGACTTCCGTCCTCGCGGTGGGACATATCCGTTCCCTCACCGTTTCGTAGATGGCACACAGAAGAAAAGAGAAGCCCCGTCTGCTGTGGATACCGTTCAATTGGGGATAGTTCTATAAAGATCGTCAGCAAGCGTTTAGGAAGTCACTGTTTCCCCATCAATTCTTTTTCTCCTGTTAATCGCCTCGAAACGTTCCAAAATCTGGAACCACTGGAGCTAAAAACTTTTCCGACAGATACAAGCGAAACGAAAACGTCAGAAAGACCCTCCACGGATGACTGCCTCCCCGTCCGTGTGTGTCGCTGTCGGACAGCTGCAACTTTCTGTGACCACCACAGAAGACCGTGTGATTGCTCATGATTTCTCTCTCGTATTCTTTCGGTTGCACGATCTATGAAAATATCTTCGACCATTTCATACCGCGACAAACGGACAAACAATGGAATCCGAGCGACGGAGTTCCGTTCAGAAACCCGATACGGCTTCTGAAGCTGAGGGGGAAGAAAGGCTGATTGTGATCAGTGGCTATGCAAAACTTCAACAACGTGTTGAAAATGAGTTTTGGCGGCTTTCGTCGTTGGCAGGGTGGAAGATTCCTGAGCGCAGCCGTTGTATAAGCTGACCTTCGACCACCATGAAACAGCGGTGGAAAACACGTTACACAAGCTAAGTCGTATGCCCACCACGCGTAATAGGGTTCGGAAGTGGTTGAGAGCTCCGCCCAACTCTGTATTGACTGAACTTCGAAGTCTCTGGATTTCGTTGCGGAGCCTGGGTCGCAGCCGGAAGCCTCCGGTTATCGCACAGCCTCGTCGCGACACGCTATGACCAACTGTCGAGGGTCAACACACTAGAGCCTCGTTCAGATCCGAGCCCACGGCCCGTGCTGTCGAACTCCAACGCTGCTCGGCCCCCGGGATTCAATAACCGACACTTGACGGTCGAAATCCGAAATCCAACCCTTAGCCGTCTGGATTCAAACTCGACTCATGGCAGCGTTCGGAATTCAATATACAGCTCTCGACTGTCGGAGTTCGAAATCGAACCTTCAGCACTCTGTGTCATGGTTCCGGAGTGGCCGACTCCGGGAAACGGTACGTGGAAGACGAATCGCATACTTGATGCGTCGCTTCGATTCCTCGGGCGACGATATTTCCGCGGAACATCTTCAACATGTGGGACATTTCACTTTCACGCCCGGTAGCGAGCAGATCGGAGCGGGGGCCTCTTCTAGTCGATCACTTTCTTGCTGTCAGAGTGATAATTATGATTTTTCTTCATTTTTTGTCAGCCCAGAAACGACGATGATTCATGGCCGTGAACGAGGAAAGGAGCCCAACCTCGAGAGCATCGGCTGAATCCGCCGACATCCGGCGATACTGAGAGTCTGCATGAGACGACACGGCCATCCAAGATAGATAAACCGCGCTAATCAATCCGCTGAAACAGCAGCGCCTGTGGCAACGACTGCTGGTTTGAGGGACAAACGTTGACGGATGCCCGCGGAAGCAATCTTCCACTTAAGGTTACATCGAGAGGCGCCATTCTATTGGATTGATGAAAATTTTCCAGAAATGCAATCGCGATTGAAGCCACAAGCGGACTCTGGACTCAAAGCCAAGGACCTTCTCGTGATAGCTTTCACCGTCGCGGCGTCGAACCTCGATGAGGAGGAGGAATCGAGTAGAATTACATGCAGCGACATGTCCCCGCCTGTGGTCCTACATGTCACGAACACAGGCTCGCACACACACGCGGAACGCGGGGTGGGAAACAGACGCCCCACACACACACTCACCAGAAACACACGCTCACACTCGACCAATATATTTCGTCAGTAACAAACGGCATGGAAGTGACATTCGCTATCGGATCGACGATAGTCTCTGACAGCCGGGGAATCGCGGTTTGTTGATCTGCCGAGAGAGCGAAGGATGTAAAGTAAAACAGAGTCGTCTCGGAGGGAATGAGCGTTAGATTCATCGGCAAACAGACGTAAGAAACATTTCCAACGAGCGTATAGAGCCCTTTTCAGCGTTGAGATCGATCGATCGCTCGATCGATTCGAGCCACAGCAAATGAGGAAAAACGATCGCGAGCCGTCTTCTTTTTTCTCTATGTTCGAGGACACGGGGGACTCGCACAAAAGAAATAATCGAGTGAATGCTTCCAAGTGAGTGACTCCAACGAGAGGGTGTGAGCTCTTTCCGAGAGTAGGAGGTGGACCTAACGGTACAACAGCTCGGAGGGGGGCTTCTCAAAAACCCCGAATAATCCGGATCGAGTGGTTGCATCGATTCAGCAGTGAGTTCACACTCGTATCCGTTCGGGTGCGTTGGAGATACGCAGACATCCGATCGGTTTGATCGACTGACATCATCGCAGCAATGAAAATTCCCCCGCTTTCCGCGAGACTCATTCCCAGTTCATGCTCGATCTACATCACTCGGTGTCTGCGTAGAGTCGGTTATTGCAATGATAATTCGTCGTAGCGACTTAGTAACATTCAGCGTGTTAGCAGTGTCTACTTTTCAGAGCACATGTCAATCGCGTAACAGAACCCGATATGACAAGTGGCGCAAGCCTCCAGCCGAATCAGAATTTGATCCAGCACAAATACGAGCTTGAGTCTTTTCTACCTCTGTGTAGCCTCGAATTGCTCAAGGCACGAATCGTTCGCAGGCTATTCGGACGGCGGGGCGACGAACGATGTCGCCTCGGTTCGAGGAGTGAGGCACGAAAATATACCGAATGAATATTCGACCAACGTCGGAACAATGTTCGTCTCGAATTCAGTCTGGTCCCGATCGCTCGTTCACCGATCATGAACTCGGTCGAGTCTTTCGCCTCGGCCGCCCCAGGCTGAGCTCCGATCGGGCTCAACATGGCTTCGGCGTCGCTCGCAGAGGTTCACTCCACGAGAACTGGTGGTAGCTGGAACTTTTTTTCTGATGCGTAGATCGAATCAGATCGACCCGCTCTCTACAGTGAGTCAGCGAACGAGATGACAGAAACCACAGCGACGCGGGCGAGCACGGATAACACTGCCTCTGCCGGCAAATGCCCGCCCCACAGAATTCGCTTCACGCGATCGAACTGGACAGACGAGTACGGATGCACCGACCGATTGACGAAACCGGCCGGCCAACCAACCAGCCGACGAGCAAGGCTAGCTGGCGAGCCAGGAGCACATCATCACCGAATAACATAGTGTGCAGATCCCTCGTGGAAAGCTGTGCCGACAACAGCGTCAAAGTGCGGGCCTTGCGCACAGCATCAGAATCACCTTCTCGGAGCCCAATTGGGTCAGAGCCATTGTTGACGAGTCGTCATCATCAACTACGACGGGCTGGTGGCAGTGCGCGGTGCCAGTAACTTCTCTTTCGATGCGTCGTCCCCGACTTCATTCCTGACTAAGACAGCACCCTACCCGAGTCAGTCAGGGCAAGACCGACTGAGTCGGTGTCTTTTGTCCCGTTTTTTCGTCCTCCTCTTCGAAGGCACACCGAACAGACGCAGATTACAAACACGTCGAACAAGCGACACAAAAATGGGAGCTTTCGAAGAAGGCAGCATTTTGCACGAGTTTCCATGTTTATTACACCTGCCGCCGTCTGAATTCCGAAGTGTCGCGTGCACCCCAAGGAGTCGTGAGCGAATATTTGGACAGAATCGCAGTCTCAGCAGTGTTTGGCTCAGCTGGTCGTTTCGCGACGACAAGCGGGGAACGTGTTTCCGTCCGAAAAACTCAGAACGTCGATTTCCAAAGTGGGGGAGCATGAGGATCGCTGCTACTGACGCCTTCTTCGCCATGGACAGCGATGTGAAAGATCTGACATTTTCAACGCGGGGGATGAATTCGTTGAAGATATCGCAGCGACAGCGGGACCCAACGAAGTGATCCCGCTTGTCGCTGGAGCCAATCACCTTGGTGCTTTATGGCGAAACTCTCCGGTTCGGAAGCTCGAAAGCTTCAGTGACCCATGTAGCCTCAGAAATCGACGGCAATTTCAATCATTCACGATATTTAACCTTCGGCTCCACTGTCTGGTCCTGGCCCACCACTCGGTCGAACCGATGAGCGAGCAACCGACGAACTTCGGAAGAACGAATTCAATTACTTGGGGGCGAAGGGAGCTTGTTCGCTCGCTTGTTCAGCAACTTGCCTTATCAGCAGCTTGTCAGCCTACCTGGTTTCCCGCCGCCTGGCGGGACAGCCATACGCCTGTTAGCGATCGGTCGTTGCGAATTGAACAGCAGAACACCACTCGAGAGGCTAAGGACAAGGCCTTCGGCGACGAGGCCGTCAATTCGGGAGCGCTTCCTCCGTTCGGCGAATAACCGCAGAAACCACGCTTGATGCCTCTCTTCCAGAACTTTTCTCAAACCAAGGTCTTCAGCCTGGCTGCTGCACTGATTGACTGTCTGCCTCCTCCGTCGGTTCGCGGCCAGTTGTTCAGGTGTGCATCCATTGATCCCCCGACCTATATCTCAAAGAACACGAATTCTGTCGATTCACGATCTTGACATCCCTCATTTCCCAGCAAGAAACGTTGAGGACTCCGGCCTCGAAACGAGGAGTAGCATACGGATCCCGATCGACCATTGAACCGGTCCGGCAGATAGCCAGAGTTTTTGAGACAAGTTCCGCCGATTCCCACCACAGCCGGGAATGAACCAAGCAGACGGAGCAATTCATCCGCGATCCCCCTAAATTATCAACAGGAGCTCGAAGATGAACCTAGGCGAAACGAAACTTCCATCCCTTCTCCCCATTGTCCAAGCATCTTGGTCTATAGCGGTGCGACTGTTGAACACAGTGATTGGCTGGAAGACTGACAGAGAAGCTCGCCGTCCATATTCCGGCTCTGTGCATTCACTGTCGTGGGAGCGTTCAGCAATGTAGAATGTCCACTCCGTGAACCTTTGTAACGGCGCTAGATGAGGTCCTGTGTCCTTTCCCGCTTCAGGAACGAGAAGCACTCCATCTTGATAATTGTTGATTTCGCGATGTTGGTACATCCGAGAGGAATTCTGCTCATCGGGGAGATTCCGAATGAGCGAAATGCCTGCATAGCTCCATTCCGTAGTCTGGGGGATCATTCTAAAATAGGAACAGCCTGCACATCCCGCGGCATTCAGCCTCTGGAAATCAGCGTCTGAACGACGGTTCCGTTTCCGCTGACCGTTTGCTCGTAACTTCGTGTGAGGAAAGCGGCCCGGGCCGATCGAAAATGTACGTTTCCTTGGTCGTGTGATATCCAACGATGGATACGTTTATTTTTTTATGCGTGAAATGCCGCTCATCCGCTCCAGTGTGCGCGTGTGGTTGTGCCGGATTCATCGTCGAAATGGGCCGATTGTGGGCGAGACCCGCTGGTCACTCGAGACACTGACCCTAAGCAGAACAGCAAGTCTACAAAAAGCGAAGTCAGACTTCTTTCCATTGTCCACGTCATGGCGGGCTGCCCGATCGGATCGGGAAGTGTTTCCCGTTCCCCGAGGAGATTTCCGTGCAATGCGAGACTCGAACATCAATCGATTACGTGACCAGAGACGACGAACTCTTCCGCTGTTCGCTGGCGGCCTTTGTCGGAAAGACTGCCGGCGCTGAAAAAACCCACACGATTCGGACGAACTCATAGCGAGACTGAATCGGGACCGAGCGAGGAACTCGAAGAGCAGTCGACCAAACGTAGAGACGGCCGACGGTGGTCCGACGTGGGGCGGGTAGCGCCAAGTTCGCACTATACGCAGTATTCGAGGAAACCGCGTTACGAAGAGCCTCGTGGACCATTGAAGAACCGCAGAGATGGACTGTCGTTCTGCGGTTTCGAAGAGCCGGAATCGCCAGCGCTAGTTTTGACGGGAACGAGCAGTCCATGAAAACAGTCCGCTTCTGGCGCGATCCGTCTCATTATCGGTTCCGACTGCGTCATGATTTCAGGAAGCGATGTCTGAGGTCACAGAGCTGCGCTCTGACACTCGGTCTCGAGAAATGAATCGAGCAACAGGATCGGAGCAAAGTGATTTGGAGACACGTAATGAGCGCGTGATACGTCCAAATCAGAATTGTAATTCACAATACTCTATCGCCGAGACTCCTCCGATCAAAATTACTGTCTGCCTCGTTTCCAGGCAACAAAACTTTCTCGATTACCTTCTCGAGTATCTCTCCGTGGCAACCACCAATAGACCCTCCAGCACTAATGGCAACGATGACCACAGGGCACTTAATTAGATAGAGATACAGCTAGGACCGCGATTGGTTAGAAAAACAAACAACGATTCTGGACGAGGAGAGTGGTGAGCACTTCTCAAAATTGTTTGCAAATGTGACTCAGATGCTGAGAGCTGCGCTTCCGCGACTTGACAAAACGGGTGTTCTTCGTCTGCGTAGTTCGATAAATCGGACAGAACACTTCCCCGAAGTTTCCCTTCGGCTCTCCCCCTGTTTCACTGAATGAACTCTTCTCCTACCTCAAGTGCTGTTCGACTGACTGGACA
The DNA here is from genome assembly GCA_037576195.1 of Phytoseiulus persimilis. NCBI lineage: Eukaryota > Metazoa > Arthropoda > Arachnida > Mesostigmata > Phytoseiidae > Phytoseiulus > Phytoseiulus persimilis. The sequence continues at coordinate 6,527,807 of CM075104.1, forward strand.
GTTTATTCGGTGAATACTCGATTCGCCTTATTGCAGGTGTTCCATCCGGAAACTAGGACACCCGGATTCCCGCCAGCATCCAGAACTCTCTGACAATGCCTGATTCTCGTCTAGTTGAATTTGGTGACATAAATCGTGTTGTCCACGCAGAATGAGAGTTGAAGCTTGAGCGTTCGCATGACATGTTAATCGTTGGATCAGCTGACGCCACCACCACCACCTACATATACAATACTCACCAGAAAGATGTTTGTACGGCTTCGAAACCTTGACGGTCCAGTAGAAGCTCAACTTCTCATCCCACGGACTTGACGGATGCAGAAGATTCACACTGCTTTGATCTGCTTCACACAGTAGCGGTTTCCTCGAGGGAAACCAATCCAAACTCCATGCGCTTGAATGCCTCACGAAAACTTGAAAATTTGTGGCTGCTGCTGCAGCTACGACAATCGCCAACAGAACTAGGTTGGTGTTGGTGATGTTTTTGCCAAAATTTCCTCGACGTGCTGACGGCGGTCAGTCGGAGAGCTCAGCCAGCGAGCTAATAGGCTGGTTGCAACTCCTGTTGGTTGATAGTTGGTCGCACAAACACCTGAGCTGAGCTGAGGTCGCCAAAACAACCCAAGCTCGCGGAGTTTACTCTTTCGGTGAGACCAACTCGGACGCAGTCGGAGTGGTCAACAGTAATGGAAGCCGTAGCCACAGCAGCAGTAGCAGCAGCAGCACAGAGAACTAGCAGCGACGGAACAACACGGACAGACACAGGCACAACTCCCGATACTGTTCTGCTTTGGTCCTATGGCAAAGCAGCAGTGGTGAAGGGAGAGAGAGAAACTGCTGTGTGTATAGCGTTCTTTCTTTCTAAAACGAAACCACTGAAAGGGATGGGGTCCCAAACGTGGAGAGGGCTCGTTTGAGTCAGCGCGGGAAACGTCCCTCAGCTCCTCAGCGTGATATGAACGTTAAACGCCAACGAATTCTGAATCGTATCTTTCTGATTCAATGGCTGCCGGGCACTGTCTCGAGAGGACTCCGAAGAAAACAGCGGCGAATTTATACTAGTTCACAGATCAGCAAGGTTGGCGATCTGAAACGCTGTGCCCAGATTTCGTAGCTGTTCATAAGCGAGTGATTTATCCGAGTCCAGTACTCTGCTATGATACTCCGCCGGAATGATCGGACTCAATTGAGTGAGAAGCAATCGTCCCCATTCAGACGAGGAACGGTGTTCTGGAGCTACTTCCGCCAGTGAACGTGCGAGCCCACACTCAAGCCATGAATCATTGGCGGACGAATCCAGGATGAATAAACCGATTCGAGTCGCTTTTGGAGAAACTCGCCACAGGACAGGCTAATGACTGAACAGACCCTAATGCTGATCTTTCGTCTGCATTGTTTGGGCCACGGTGGGTCCCAGAGTCCCAGATGAACTTGTCCTCTCAATGTCCAAGTGGTTGCAGTTCGGTCAGCCCCCTCTGCCAGAGACCCGCGAGATCTTCTCCAGCTTCCTCCTCAGGGTTTACGTCCGGTGAGAATGGAAGCCATAGAAATCATTCTCGGAGCGCGAGGGATATGCTTGAAAGCTACCGGTTCGAGTCAATACGCCTGAGGGAACACATGTGAATCACCAGGAGCTTCTCTACCCCGTCGTCGTATGCACATTCGAGACGAATTCGAAACGAATGTTTCTTTTGATCTCTTGGAGCTCGTGCATGCACACGCGCACCCAGGCACCGCGGATACGTTAACGAAAAGCCGGACACTCATCTGATACTTCGCGTATTCTAGTGCCGATGGGATCCTGTGCGGAAACCCACGCCTCATCAATGACCATGAGATTTCCTCGTTTTTAGGCTCTTGAGTTGAGCCTCCACCGGAAACCCCAATAAAGACCAAATGATCAGCTTCTTTCAGTTTTCCCAATGTCTCCACCATTTTGGAGCAAGAGGGGCTCCGTGTTGCTCATCGAGGACCGTTGTCGAGGGTTTTGCCTCTGTAAGGTATTGCGTTCATTCGTGGGCACCATGACGCAGAAGTTCTTGAACTGGCCGATACTCCTCTCTTGAGAGAGCGAAAATTCGGACTGTTGCGCTCCGCAACATACAGGAGAACGAGAGGTCTGATTGCGGATCCGGCGAGCGAGGAACATTCACCACTCAGCGGATCCAGTTATCTGAGATGGACAGGTGATCAACTGAGATTGGGGCGTTTTCAGAGCTGATTGCTATACACAACGTGATCAATGACAACGGTGATGTCTCCGACAGAGCCGCCAAAAAGCGCTCAATATGGTATCTCAGGACTGTCAACAGAATCCTGCTCCTATATGTGAGACTTCCAGTTCTGGAAGATAAGGGTCCGCGCTGTCGAAATGGCGACTGTTACATTAGCCGCCTCATCCTGGAGTGAAGAGTTCGGGTCAGCAATCATCGCGAAGGATGCAGCGACCGATCCTGAGGCCAAGGGCAAGGCACAATGACCGATTAAAGGAACCGGGAACGTCGAATCTCTATTCAAGTCCGGGCGAATTGAGGAGTAGGGTCCAGCTCGCAGACGAAAAATCACAAACGATCTGGGAGTACAGGACTGGACCATGATGTTGCCCATGTGATGGGCACGCTGCCGCTATTGCTACGATTGATAATCAGCTTACGCCTCTCATACCGTGTTTTTCTGAGAATGAACCATGGCTTATATTCGTCTCTCGATTCGGAAATCGGACCACGGCTCAATCCCAGGGTATGGCTTACATTTGTTTCGCCTATATCAAGGTTCACAGAGGCGCCTTCCCGGCACTCATCCCAAAACAACCATGTCCTGCGTTTGACGAGGTTACCGCGTGTATTTCTCTGCATCCGGCGGTCTATGTTTTCATCGACTCCGTGGCGCAAGTGATCGTTGGAGGGCTCATTGATTGCGAGGTCCGAAGTATGCAGGTACCCGCGCATGCCAGAAGGTATCCTGATCTGGTTCACCCATCTCTTGGTGAGGGAAGTCTTCACTGTCTTTCCGCGATGGGGGTTTGCTGAGTTTCGGATAATCAGTCTTCTTTCCCCTTTGCGAACGATTGGCGGCAACGATAAATCAACTCACTTTCGAATCAGATATTGAGTCGCTCGAGCTTTCTCAGATTCGAGAACGTATTCACCGGAAATCCGTTCAATATTTTCCTGATTGAACACGGGAGTCCTTTAACGCTCATGAACCTGGAACAACAGCGTGCCACAAACTCCTGCGCTCGCAGGCGTAATCTCCAAACGGCGCTCACGGAATTCAAGAACTGAGACTCATCCCAACATTTCTTCACGCTGAGATCAGTTCCAGCTACGCTGCTCATTCGGGGTACGGCTCATAGAGCCGATTTTTCAGAAATCAAGAAACGCTCATTCTCATGGAATGGCTCACTTTCTGAAAAAAACGGTAGTATGTTCGTTGCCGTACGAGGCGTTCCCGTAGATGTTCCCACTTGGATCACTCAAGGCTAGATTCCGTCTTGTACTGAAGACAATTGTCCGGCGGTGATGAGCAGGAGACAGCACGGAAAAGCATCTGTATCCGATATTTCTCACATTCGGTCTACGCTTCACGGTACTTCTCTGAAAACACGAATGAGTTTTCGATTCACGAACGAGTCTTGCGTGACCGATCAGTCTACTACTATTGAGCCTATTTCCGAAAACCGCATCTCGTCTGCACCGGAGGAAATGCCCGTCGGAGTCACTGCAGGTCGGTCTTCGAATGTCGCGACGCGAAAGTCAGCCGATACATCTCGGTCAATATAGGTGGTTAAGTTGCCGTGGCCACAGCAGACTGTCGAGTTTCGCTCCGGAACCTGTACAGTCACCAGAATGTTCATTGTCTTCCGAGAATCCATCTGGTTTTGTGTTTCCTGCCGTCTTTCTCTAGGGAGCTCTTTTCCTTGTGCAACGATCTCGGCTGACGGAGCATTACATTACCCTTGACTCAGTGTTGACCGTTTCAAATTGCTCTTCGTTCCGATCAATTCTCGATGGCCGAATCGAGTCGCTTGCCTCGTGATGCGCCTCTCTCGGAGACACGGATACCTGAGCTCTCGTGGGCCGCTCGGGAGAGGAAAGAATGTCCGGATGAAAACGGTCGATAATAATGAATGATTTCCACCCGATGAGAGGAGTGCTTGCTGTCGCTAAACTGTCCAACTGTGGGAATAGATATATTGAATACGAGATGGAAGAAGAACCGCTGTTCTCTGCTGATGCCTTCGGAGCGTAGGCCGATTAGTGTTTGGACTTGTGTTAACTTGACTCCTTCCGCATGGAGCCACTCCGTCCAGCTACAGAGTTATTGACGGGGCACTTGCTTCCCGAATCGGCTACGCGAATCCTGTACAGTTCCGTGTCTACTCGAGTGAGTTTCTGTGGCAGCCGGCACGATCAGAGTCGGTTTGTTTTCTTGAAGGGCCGTATGTGCGGGCGGGTGATCTGTCAATCAGACTTCCAAATCACTGAGGCAGATGCTGATATCAGCGTTCTCAGAACTCGACTGGATTAAATTTTCGTACCCGAACGGTACTTTTGTTTGCCACAGACCTGTATTTTCCTCCGAAATCACGGGGGACTCTGGAATCTGCTCTAAAATTACCACAGTTCCAAAGGATTAGGTCTCCCGCATGCATTATTCAAACAGATCCGGCTGGGATCCAAGATCGAAGACCGTGCATAGTGAACGCAAGGAAGCAGAATGGAATCGATCATTTCCATAGGGTTCCTGGGGACATAATCTCCACAGAATTTCTGCATCGAAATCGCGACCTCTGCCTAGGACCGGAATGGGAGCGTCGTAGAATATAGCGTCGGTGGTTCAGTGGTAGAATACTCGCCTGCCACGCGGGTGGCCCGGGTTCGATTCCCGGCCGACGCAAACTTTTTGTTTTCCAACTGTGGTCCCAAAATAGCCTTCTCTCGTTTCTCGGAGGCTCGGCGCATGCGCGCGAATCCAGAAACTGGAAGCGCACGCCTTCAGGAATTCGTGCATGTTTTCAGAGATTTCTTACTTTGATTCGCGGATCCTTGGATTAGCCAGCACATATAGGGAGAAGCCCTCGCACCAAGTGAAACTGGGGCTCTCTCGAGGCCTGAACAGTTTCATCTTCGACGGAAAGCCTCGCTCTATTTGGCGGAAATTCCCTCCTGAGCTAGACGTTTCTGTATTTTCATCTCGAGAACACTTCTCGAGCCTGTTTCAAGCTCACATATTCTCAGTTGGCTCAAGACCATCTTCTCGAAGGCCGATGAGCGATCAGTAATAATAAGGGATTGGCGACAGGAAATTCGCCAACGGCATTTAGGAACTCAGAATAGCTCGAGCGAACGCCTGCATTCAACCCGCAGCCGTTGGTCGGGAGTTCGGTTCTGCGGACGAGAGCAACTTTTCCGCGTCCGCGAAACTTCTACCAGAACGTACATCCATTCTGCTGCTACTGTCAGCTTGAGCTCTCCTGGGGAATTTTTGTGACAGGGATGCTCTCCGCTCGATTCCCGTCCCCAAGCCTCCCAAGGCTACCGGGATGCGAGCCAGCTCCTCGCCCTCCCGCCGACAACTCACTCATCTGGCGCTCTGTGGTGAGTATTGTGTTAGCCGCGTCGTCAGCCCAGCCTGCCATGTAGAGGAGGGCGATGGCTCGTCACGTGACGGCGCCTCACGCAGCCGAGTGTTTAGCTTGAGGTGGCTTGTGGGACCTCGCACCCTGGTCTGTCCCTGTAGCGCAGTGGATAGCGCGTTGGACTTCTAATCCAAAGGTCGCGGGTTCGACTCCCGCCAGGGATGCTTTTACTTTTTAGCGAAATTTCTGGGCGGAGGAGCCGCCTGAATTCTGCCTGAAACAGACAATGCAGTGAACTTCCAAAGACCGTGAAGGCTGCATCATACCCGCGATTTGTCGCTCCCCACCGAGCTCCGTCCCTGAAGCTGAGCTTCACGAAGACACCGTCGAAGTTTCTCTCCAGGCGGAATGTACTTGTTGGAGCGGCAATGATTCCCTTTCGAGTCTTGACAAGACATCGTTGAAAGAAACTTCTGTTCCAAGTCAAAAAACCGTGTAGGGTCTCAGTTTCCCGTCAAGGTTGGTATTACAAAAGTTTTGTAAACGTCACGCCTCGATCAGAAAGAAAGCTTGCCGGCAAGATATCTGCCTGGTTACTCACGAGTCACGACGCTACCACTTTTATCCTGATGGGAATCATTTCTGATCGAGAACTGAGACCGACAACAAGAACGAAACATCCACCGCTAACTTTCAGTTTCGTTTTTTCTTCGTTCCACCTCGACGCAACTAAATCGATCCATCCCTTCCCAGACGATTTGCTCTCACTGCAACTGAAAGCCATGAATCAATATGCGGCAAGTTCTTGATCAGCTGAATACGCTGACTCGCCCATTCTTCGAAACTTTCCATCTCTTGCCCTCGGCGCCATTCATGGAACGGTCGAGAGTGACGACGTTCTTGCGGAGCAAAAACGATTGCCGAAACCCGGGATCGAACCAGGGACCTTTAGATCTTCAGTCTAACGCTCTCCCAACTGAGCTATTTCGGCCCTTCTCCTTAGCTGTGGATTTTCTAAGGTAGAACTCGAACTCAACGGGAGGAGATTAAACTCGTGAGGGTAGCAACACGACCGAGACCTCAACTTTGTGATTTGAAGAATGATCCGCGGCTTTCGAGAGCGATTATTGCCGACTCTCATCGTGAACTTTTGTGAAATATATCATTTGTTGCCCTGTGCCGTCCCACACGTTGATCAAACTGTCGTCTAGCGAATAGTTGCATTGACCTTGCCTGAAAGAAGCGATCATGATTACGTCGACGCTCGACGCCACCGCTTGAATGAGCGTCGGCAACGACGCAAAAATAAGATCGTCGTCGGATACGCGCGGTCAGCGATCGGGATATTTCACTGAGAATTCGAGAAAAATACTCCCCGTCGGGGAATCGAACCCCGGTCTCCCGCGTGACAGGCGGGGATACTTACCACTATACTAACGAGGACTACATCACATGCGACGGCCGACGGTAGGTTTATACTCTCCGGACGAACTTCGCGCGGCATTCCGCATATTCTACGCAATCACGCGGGTCTCGCAACGAATTCCGAAACCGTTGCGGAGCCGTCGTTAGCGATTCATCAGTAGAGACGTTGGGCTCGGACATTGAACTGTATAACTTATCAGAAAAAATTCGGACTGCCATCCTCCTGAGATAATTCGCCCTCCACAACTCCCAGCTAGTTTCTCTCTGTGTCGACACAGCTCCTTGCTCGAACGGTAAGTTAGAACAATGGTTAGCTCGGATCACTCCGCGTCCGACTCAGAATGCTCAGAGAAGGCGATCCACCCCAAACCAAACAACCTCGAGTCATGCCGTTGAAAAGCTGACTTCCGACCCTCGACTAAGTAGCATCGTCGTCGGGAGTCGATTTGGAAATCCTAGGGAGAGACGCGGTGCCATCATTGATTTTGTGATGCCGAAGTTTTTTCGTGCTTTGATTCGCGACATCTGGTGGTGGTAGGCTGTACACTTCGACTACTGAAGGCGGAGACGAAGACCCTGGGGTCAGAACCTTCGAGTCGTCAACCAGGTCATTGGACTCGGGTCTCAGACTGCTGGGCAGCTTCTCGCTCACGCGACGACGCGCGTATCGAGTCTGAGTTATTCTCGATCGGCAGGATCGACTTGTTATCATGGCGTATCACTCGCTCGCTTTCATCCGCTCGATATCGCCAAAGCTAGTTTCTCCATCATAGAAATCATGCCGCTCTTCGGAAGGACAAGGCCAAGTACGTCACGAAACTCGTCGATCGAGATTTCCAGTGACCGCGCCTCTGAACTGCGTCCACGCTCGCCGAAGCCGGGCCTCAGAGGCCGCGGTATGTTACATTTACCTACGTGAGACCTCGGAACAACTCGGCGGGTATCGAGCCCTGACGAGATTCCGAGCAGCATGGAATCGCGGACCACACAGCCACTGAGACATCCCACATGAGCGATGTTGTCTGCGCAATAGCATTGGAGATCCGCTACGAGTCCAGCGAGAAGTTCCCCATTGTTCTCTCGAATGACATACGAAAACTATAATTCGCCTCGCGTATATGTACGTGCATGATCGACGAACGATCGTTTGAAGCGCTCTCCGATGGTTCATCCTGTTCTCACTCCGAAAACATTCTCCACAGTCGCTACAGAAATCGTGTTTTCGTTGTCTTTGTTCTCGAACGCAGAGTTTTTATTGCGCGCGTCGTCGGGCTGTAAACGAATATCTACGGCTCGGTTCCACTCGATTAGCGGAGCCAGCAGTTTTCGAATCATTGATCCGGAAACCGAATGGCTGAAGACGGAGCGCCCGAGATTGAGACATGAAATGACTTGACAGAACATATTTCCCGAGCATCCCCGAGGTCCAAGGATTCCAATCATCGTGTTGGAGAATTGTTTAGAAGGCTCCATCAGCCCGTGGGTCCGCATTTCTCGGGTTTTATCAGCTCGATCCCTGCTGGAATAGCCTGGTCATGTTTCGCACATTGGCACGGTTCAGATGATAACAAGAGATTTCTCTAGAATTTCTAGAATTTCGGATGAAGGCACCTGAGCTGATGCGTCTTTCTCGATCGCCAAGCAGGCATGAAGCGCATCTGAACATCTTGCCCAAGATGCACGACGGATCTCGAACCAGTGGACCCCAGAGTGACGGAGAACGTGAACTATCCCGACCCATTTTTCACAGCAGGGATGGGCACCCTATCGCGACCCGCGACTTCCAGGCGTGTATCATTCGCTATTCTCATGCGTCAGGGTCATCGCACGTCTCATTCGTCTGGCAACAGATTGACAATAGAATCAGTCCGCTGAGAAAGTAGTATATCGCCCGAGAGCATCTTCAAGACAAGTTACTCCTATCAGAATCCATTGACATGCTCCCCAGGACGAGATCCCTGCTCATGCGCTTTCGGAGGCGCTTTTCTCAGACCTCGTCAGTAACAGAGGAGGCCAGCTGGCCACGCGATCGACGGCCGCCGATTCCTTTTCGGCCAGTCCACTGGAGACATCCGTCGTTCCGCCGACTGCCCTGCTTTCTCGAAGTCGAGGTTCCAATTGGAAATTCGCCAAACCGATTTCCGACAACACTATTTTTCGCGCTTGTCTCCGAAACGCCTCACTGAACTTCCTCTCCACTTTTCGTGTTTCCGAGAAAAGCGCAAAATAACGTCGTCGGAAATCGGTTCGATGAATTTCTGGCTGAAAGCCTGACTTTGACGATTTTAGAGTTACGACGTTTTGAATCATGGCACTTCATTGCATCGTCGCTTGTGCTTCGTGTTGACTTCCTTGAGGCACCTAGGTCGGGCTCCGCCGATACGCTGTGATATGTTATTCAACTGACAGCACTCCCTGCAGGAGAGATCAAGAAAAAGCTGACGCCCAACGTGGGGCTCGAACCCACGACCCTGAGATTAAGAGTCTCATGCTCTACCGACTGAGCTAGCCGGGCGTTGTGATACTAGGGTGTGGCCTAGAGTCGTCCAAGTTTGGCGTATTGCCCCTTCTAGAGTCTTCCCAGCACGGCTGCTCGTGCGCACAGTGCATTTGTCACAACTGAGAGTCGGATACGACGGGGAGTTCAAGAATCAGGTAAAGAGTTACGACGTTCTGAATCTGGGCTCTTCGCTTGAGTAGACCCAGAGTACCGCTCCACTTGCGATGCTTCACTCCTGCGGGCCCATCGAAGATAATATCACTTTGGAACACCAAACATATACGTAACTGGCGTTTAACGGAAACTCGATTGTGGCGCAGCGAGCCGTGACTAGGCTCCCATCTTGCCTCATGTTGATCGAACAGCTTACATCGGATCGATTCAAACCACAGAGGAAACTGAGCGCGCGGATTGGATTGAACGCCGACCACGTGTGCTGTGAGGCCTTACAGTCTCTTTCCAGATGGCCGACTGGAAACCAGACGAGAGGTATATCAATATGGTATGAGTATTCATTGATCTGTGTACGTTTCCGAGATAATGTCACAGAGTCATATCCCTTCCGCATCATTCGTAGATAATTCGTCTCGGGACACCGGATAATTGTAACAGCTTTCTGATAGTGAAATGGAAGACATTGGAGGAAATCTCTCATCTCACGCACCACTCGGTAACGGTCGCTCTTTCGGTACCGACTCTAAGTTCCGATTCGACAAATGCCAATACTGTGTGACAATAAAGCGTTACATTTCTCACTCCGCGCGACCGGCTTCCCTCCCAAGCCCGGTCCGATTAGGGACGTTTTCCTAATCACTACCAGGGGGACCTCGAGAAAAAATATGCGTCTCCTCGAGACAACCGCCTGGCCGCAATTTTTATCGTTCTTATCCCGACGAAGAACCAAAATGACAGCGCGGGAATCCCCTATTGAGCTTTCTTCGATCTTTGAGAGGATTCCATGACGCAAGGAAAATCACTCATCACGGACGGGTACACCACTGACAATTGAGTTTGATACAGTTATAGTTTCAATATATATACACTACAGTCTGGGAGATAAGGAACTACTTTTTTGACTGAAAACATTACTGGAACTTTTGCTTGGGTTTACGCATGTGAATCCCGACTATTTTGCACGATGTAGCAACGTCCCCTCTATTAAGGAGCAATGTCAGATTTTGAAAATTCCATCGATGACTGTGAAACCTGGGTATGATTATGGTTGGAAAAGTAGTCCCTTATGCGCCAGACTTCAGGGTAGTTCAATCATCACAGGGAAAGTATCTCCCCAACGCATTTCTTGTTATTTTGAAAGCGACCCTCCCCCTGACTCGAAACTCGAGGATTATATCGCATGGTAACCCCTCAGGTTCCCAAGTTGGAGGGAATAGACTGTGACTGGAGACCTCAATATCGACCGCCTCTCGTCTGCAGCATATTGTGGAATGTGAATGGTCATGTTTTCAGAAGTCCGGGTACAACGATTCGCTAAAAGTGCTCTCGTGGGCACAGCATACACGAACGATTATTTCAACTAATCGATGCGGGAATAGGTTGAAATCATCGAAAGTTGAAATATTAGAGATCCGGGCTGTGTCGCAAACGCAGTGGGAATAATCGGGGTAGTGCTGTAATTGGGATTGAAATGACCGAGGTTAGAATCCGAACTGTAGGGATGACTATCCCTATTATCATCATAATTATTATTCCTATTATTATTATTATTATTACGATCGAACCCAGATTATATTCTGGGTTCGAGTGTAATTGTAGTGAGGGCGAGTTGCACGTTGAGAAAAGAAAGCCTGACAAGGTCATTCTCGCACTCTGTGTGTTCAACATCGGTCGCGAACCCTTCCGGCTGATGCCCGATTCAGGTCAGTCGACTCGACAGTGTCGAGGGAATGAACTATCACTTATCAAGACAACCTCGCGTGTGTTGATCAACCTTACGATATCGGGAAGCGGTAGGCTCGTCAACAGCGAGTCCCAGTAGGATTGATCCATTGGTTTATCAATAGAGAAGCTATATGAGCGGACATTTTTTTTCGCAGAAAGCGGAAACGTGTCCGGCGGACATCCGTAGAGAAAACGGACAGTGGAAGCGGACATTAGTTGTTTTGCGTTTTGATGTCTTTTCCAGCACACGATGAGCTTCATTAGCTGGAATCCCGGGCAGTGATACATGTATGGAAGCAAGACGATTTTTTTTTCGTAGAGAAGAAGCTGCTTATGAAGTGATCGATCGATATTCTCCATTGTATCAATGGGTCGGCAGGGAAACTGCAAAGCATTGTATCGGACTTTCATGGACAGGCTCGAGTAGCACGTGAAATCGGGGCTCTTCGCCGAAATCCGCTCGAATCGACTGAGGATGTCTGCCATTGTTTCGGACTTGATCGAAACTACCGATACAGCTTTGAATTTAATTTCGAGCACGGCTTCTTGAGCAAGAGCCTTCGAGGCGGTACCTATTATAGCTATCTATAGGGAAAAATGGGCCTGGACAGATTAGCTGTAAGACGCCAACGAAGACTGTTCCAGTTGTGCGGTTGATGAGAGAACTATAGATCACTTGACCATAGAACGCCACAATATTGAAAACTTATTGGGGTGAGGAGAAGTATCCTGAAAGACTCGACCAGAAGCCGATCTGCTGAACACTCAACCCAAAAGTCGCGCTCAACTCGAATGACTAATCATCCATGTACGTACATAACACATGATCATGCATGTATCAACAGATTCCTGCCGTGAGCCAGAGATATTGAAAGCATTGTGAAGGACTAAATTTCAAAACAGACTCAAGGTCCGAGTCTCGAATCGATCGAGGAGTTCTTTGTTCGCGTTTTCTGACTCCCACTGTACATTAGCGTCTGCGGTATGAGGGGGAGTCTTTACTGAAGCTTCCAAGGTGACATTACGCCACTGATGAATATAATCCGGTAGGTGAGCGTGAGTTATCATCCGCGTGAGTTGTTGCGCCTTCGTTGTTGTAAAAAGCCCGCCACTGTGTACTGCTGTAACCACCCTGAATCACCAATCGAGAGATGCTACAACTGTGTCGAAAAACGATAGTTCTCATGATCTTGCTCCAATCGGAGACTGACGGTGGAGGATTCCGAGAAAGCGTGCAGAACAAAGTACTGGAGGTGTTCTCACTCTCCGTGTGGTCGAGCGCACCGGTGCTCATCAACCTTAATTGTGAACTGGATTATGCTTTTTTGCGCGAGGTGATCGCGTCTCACGTGTCCTTAGTGACTGGTGACAAGAAAACTTTGGGAAAGTTATCATGGGATGTCATGGCGAACTACGCGAAGGTTTTTTTGACGAAAACTGGCGCCGAGCGTTTCTACTTGATACTACACTGCCACTCACGAAATGCAGGTGACACGAGTCGCCCATCACCGGGAATTTTTCGCAGAGTGGTGCATGATTCTCTCCTTAAGTTGATGATTCCAAATCACAGTACCGTGATCTTCTGGATATCCCAACACAACATTTCCCAAAACGCGGCCCATAACTGGCCATGCCTCGGTGAGCAAATCCATGGATTCTGGGATGAAGAATCCAGCAAACTCACTCTGTACACGACCAGAAATCGCTTCAATAGGTTTTACAGCCATTTTCTGGCACTGTACCTCGATTTCCCCGGAGCTTTGAGAGAATTCGACCTGCGAGATTTAAAGTTAGGGATGAGCTCGGTGCATCAGCTCCAGGTTCGTCGAATCGTACTGGAATCATCTCCGCGCAAATATTGGCACATTGTCGAGCTGGCTGATGTCGCAAATTTGAACGTCTCGGTTTCCGTCTACTTCAAGAACAATCTGGCGTTCACAAATGGCGTAGAAAGCCGGCTACGGTTCTCGTCCTACGATTCCATCGCAGCAGTAGCGAGAATTCCTTCTTCGAGAAAAGATAGGCAGATAAAACGATCTATGACTCGTTGGAGAATTTGGCTTCCTGTAACATCGATCGCACTAGCCGCAGCTATGGTTCTACGTTTCACCAACGAGGACTTTGACTCAACATTGTTCCGCCTCCTACTCTGTGTTGTGTTCCCGATGCCTTTCAACTTCAAGTCGAAGCCCAAACAGTTCTTCATCATAGTTGGTACTTGGATATTTCTGGTGCAAGTCATCGGGTTTTGCTACAAAGGAGACATTGTTGCCTCAATCCACGCCCTCCCCGATGATCGCCTAAAATTCATCAAAAGATGTGAAGCTCTCGGATATAATACGCGTATCGAACACGATGTCGGATACAAACTCAGTGGAGATTTGGGCTTGTTCTTCCGCAGGGACTTACCATTCATTTTGGACGGAGCTGCGATCTGTAGGAGTTCCAAGGGTTTCGATCACCGGATCGGATCTCTATTGAAAGACGTCCCCATGTACCAGCTTAAGTCAGCTCAAGAGTCCGCCCCCAGGCTCATCCTGAACCTTCACAACGCAACCACGTCCAAACAGGGAGGAACATTAAAACTAGCTGGTGGACGGCTCAACCCTCGTGGCCTGTGCTGCTTCAGGCTCGCCCAATTCAGCGTCGCACACTCCTTGATCCCGCAAACGGACACGGTGCATCATCAGGAAGTATATCTCACTCAATTCCGATGGTTTTACGATAGGATTATGAATGCTGAGCTACCATCCGAGCACGGTGAGAAAGATTGTATGTATTCCAAGGAAACCGATCTCGAGGATGACTACCCGCGTGCCGCCAGACGGTGTTTGACGTGGGAAGACCTCCATCCTGCTCCCGCATACCTGGTGAGCTTCCGGGATGTCGATTCCGTTCTCCACTTTTGTGCATTCTTCTTTTCATTCAGCATAATTTGCTTTATATGGGAATTCGTCACAGCTCGATACGGAGGATTCCTGAGTCAGACGAGCTTGCACTGACTCTATCGATGCTATTCCTGGGTTGGAGGAGTCGAAGACTCGGAGCCCCGGCTGGATCCGCAGTTAATGAATGCTGTGCGGCGGCTCACAAGGAAGCGTATAGGTCAATCCCCCCCCCCCTCTGCTGCCCTTGTCCCCGTTCCAACCTCTCATCAGATTGTGTTTGTTCGCATGTATCTATATATATAAAAATCCAGGGTCTGTTTGTTTGTTTGTCTGTTTGTTTGTTTGTCCTCAATAGGCTCCTCTGGGATTGATCGGATCGACTTGGAACAAACTGCATAATGTGGGGCGGCTCACCGGGAAGGACATAGGACACCCACCCCTCCCCTCCTCCCCCTCCCCTCATCCCCCCCCCCCCCCCCCCCCCCCCCCCCAACTCTGGAGGGGTGATTCCGAGACCAATCTGGCCATTGGTTTCCAACTCTGGAGGGGTGATTCCGAGACCAATCTGGCCATTACTTTCCAACTCTGGAGGGGTGATTCCGAGACCAATCTGGCCATTAGTTTCCAACTCTGGAGGGGTGATTCCGAGACCAATCTGGCCATTGGTTTCCAACTCTGGAGGGGTGATTCCGAGACCAATCTGGCCATTAGTTTCCAACTCTGGAGGGGTGATTCCGGTATCAATCTGGCCATTACTTTCCAACTCTGGAGGGGTGATTCCAAGGCCAATCTGGCCATTAGTTTCCAACTCTGGAGGGGTGATTCCGGTGCCAATCTGGCCATTAGTTTCCAACTCTGGAGGGGTGATTCCGGTATCAATCTGGCCATTACTTTCCAACTCTGGAGGGGTGATTCCGGTATCAATCTGGCCATTACTTTCCAACTCTGGAGGGGTGATTCCGGGACCAATCTGGCCATTAGTTTCCAACTCTGGAGGGGTGATTCCGGTATCAATCTGGCCATTACTTTCCAACTCTGGAGGGGTGATTCCAAGGCCAATCTGGCCATTAGTTTCCAACTCTGGAGGGGTGATTCCGGTGCCAATCTGGCCATTAGTTTCCAACTCTGGAGGGGTGATTCCGAGGCCAATCTGGCCATTACTTCCCAACTCTGGAGGGGTGATTCTGGGAGCGATCTGGCCATTACTTTCCAACTCTGGAGGGGTGATTCCGAGACCAATCTGGCCATTACTTTCCAACTCTGGAGGGGTGATTCCGAGACCAATCTGGCCATTACTTTCCAACTCTGGAGGGGTGATTCCGAGACCAATCTGGCCATTACTTTCCAACTCTGGAGGGGTGATTCCGAGACCAATCTGGCCATTAGTTTCCAACTCTGGAGGGGTGATTCCGAGACCAATCTGGCCATCACTTTCCAACTCTGGAGGGGTGATTCCGAGACCAATCTGGCCATTAGTTTCCAACTCTGGAGGGGTGATTCCGAGACCAATCTGGCCATTGGTTTCCAACTCTGGAGGGGTGATTCCGAGACCAATCTGGCCATTAGTTTCCAACTCTGGAGGGGTGATTCCGGTATCAATCTGGCCATTACTTTCCAACTCTGGAGGGGTGATTCCAAGGCCAATCTGGCCATTAGTTTCCAACTCTGGAGGGGTGATTCCGGTGCCAATCTGGCCATTAGTTTCCAACTCTGGAGGGGTGATTCCGGTATCAATCTGGCCATTACTTTCCAACTCTGGAGGGGTGATTCCGGTATCAATCTGGCCATTACTTTCCAACTCTGGAGGGGTGATTCCGGGACCAATCTGGCCATTAGTTTCCAACTCTGGAGGGGTGATTCCGGTATCAATCTGGCCATTACTTTCCAACTCTGGAGGGGTGATTCCAAGGCCAATCTGGCCATTAGTTTCCAACTCTGGAGGGGTGATTCCGGTGCCAATCTGGCCATTAGTTTCCAACTCTGGAGGGGTGATTCCGAGGCCAATCTGGCCATTACTTCCCAACTCTGGAGGGGTGATTCTGGGAGCGATCTGGCCATTACTTTCCAACTCTGGAGGGGTGATTCCGAGACCAATCTGGCCATTACTTTCCAACTCTGGAGGGGTGATTCCGAGACCAATCTGGCCATTACTTTCCAACTCTGGAGGGGTGATTCCGAGACCAATCTGGCCATTACTTTCCAACTCTGGAGGGGTGATTCCGAGACCAATCTGGCCATTAGTTTCCAACTCTGGAGGGGTGATTCCGAGACCAATCTGGCCATCACTTTCCAACTCTGGAGGGGTGATTCCGAGACCAATCTGGCCATTACTTTCCAACTCTGGAGGGGTGATTCCGAGACCAATCTGGCCATTAGTTTCCAACTCTGGAGGGGTGATTCCGAGACCAATCTGGCCATTGGTTTCCAACTCTGGAGGGGTGATTCCGAGACCAATCTGGCCATTACTTTCCAACTCTGGAGGGGTGATTCCGAGACCAATCTGGCCATTACTTTCCAACTCTGGAGGGGTGATTCCGAGACCAATCTGGCCATTAGTTTCCAACTCTGGAGGGGTGATTCCGAGACCAATCTGGCCATTGGTTTCCAACTCTGGAGGGGTGATTCCGAGACCAATCTGGCCATCACTTTCCAACTCTGGAGGGGTGATTCCGAGACCAATCTGGCCATTACTTTCCAACTCTGGAGGGGTGATTCCGAGACCAATCTGGCCATTAGTTTCCAACTCTGGAGGGGTGATTCCGAGACCAATCTGGCCATTAGTTTCCAACTCTGGAGGGGTGATTCCGAGACCAATCTGGCCATTACTTTCCAACTCTGGAGGGGTGATTCCGAGACCAATCTGGCCATTACTTTCCAACTCTGGAGGGGTGATTCCGAGACCAATCTGGCCATTACTTTCCAACTCTGGAGGGGTGATTCCGAGACCAATCTGGCCATTAGTTTCCAACTCTGGAGGGGTGATTCCGAGACCAATCTGGCCATTGGTTTCCAACTCTGGAGGGGTGATTCCGAGACCAATCTGGCCATTACTTTCCAACTCTGGAGGGGTGATTCCGAGACCAATCTGGCCATTACTTTCCAACTCTGGAGGGGTGATTCCGAGACCAATCTGGCCATTAGTTTCCAACTCTGGAGGGGTGATTCCGAGACCAATCTGGCCATTACTTTCCAACTCTGGAGGGGTGATTCCGAGACCAATCTGGCCATTACTTTCCAACTCTGGAGGGGTGATTCCGGTGCCAATCTGGCCATTAGTTTCCAACTCTGGAGGGGTGATTCCGGTATCAATCTGGCCATTACTTCCCAACTCTGGAGGGGTGATTCCGGTGCCAATCTGGCCATTAGTTTCCAACTCTGGAGGGGTGATTCCGAGACCAATCTGGCCATTGGTTTCCAACTCTGGAGGGGTGATTCCGGTGCCAATCTGGCCATTAGTTTCCAACTCTGGAGGGGTGATTCCGAGGCCAATCTGGCCATTACTTCCCAACTCTGGAGGGGTGATTCTGGGAGCGATCTGGCCATTACTCTCCTACTCTGGAGGGGTGATTCCGGTATCAATCTGGCCATTACTTTCCAACTCTGGAGGGGTGATTCCAAGGCCAATCTGGCCATTACTTTCCAACTCTGGAGGGGTGATTCCGGTGCCAATCTGGCCATTAGTTTCCAACTCTGGAGGGGTGATTCCGAGGCCAATCTGGCCATTAGTTTCCAACTCTGGAGGGGTGATTCCGGTGCCAATCTGGCCATTAGTTTCCAACTCTGGAGGGGTGATTCCGAGACCAATCTGGCCATTGGTTTCCAACTCTGGAGGGGTGATTCCGGTGCCAATCTGGCCATTAGTTTCCAACTCTGGAGGGGTGATTCCGAGGCCAATCTGGCCATTACTTCCCAACTCTGGAGGGGTGATTCTGGGAGCGATCTGGCCATTGGTTTCCAACTCTGGAGGGGTGATTCCGGTGCCAATCTGGCCATTAGTTTCCAACTCTGGAGGGGTGATTCCGGTGCCAATCTGGCCATTAGTTTCCAACTCTGGAGGGGTGATTCCGGTGCCAATCTGGCCATTAGTTTCCAACTCTGGAGGGGTGATTCCGAGACCAATCTGGCCATTGGTTTCCAACTCTGGAGGGGTGATTCCGGTGCCAATCTGGCCATTAGTTTCCAACTCTGGAGGGGTGATTCCGGTGCCAATCTGGCCATTAGTTTCCAACTCTGGAGGGGTGATTCCGGTGCCAATCTGGCCATTAGTTTCCAACTCTGGAGGGGTGATTCCGAGACCAATCTGGCCATTACTTTCCAACTCTGGAGGGGTGATTCCGGTGCCAATCTGGCCATTAGTTTCCAACTCTGGAGGGGTGATTCCGGTGCCAATCTGGCCATTAGTTTCCAACTCTGGAGGGGTGATTCCGAGACCAATCTGGCCATTGGTTTCCAACTCTGGAGGGGTGATTCCGGTGCCAATCTGGCCATTAGTTTCCAACTCTGGAGGGGTGATTCCGAGGCCAATCTGGCCATTACTTCCCAACTCTGGAGGGGTGATTCTGGGAGCGATCTGGCCATTGGTTTCCAACTCTGGAGGGGTGATTCCGGTGCCAATCTGGCCATTAGTTTCCAACTCTGGAGGGGTGATTCCGAGACCAATCTGGCCATTGGTTTCCAACTCTGGAGGGGTGATTCCGGTGCCAATCTGGCCATTAGTTTCCAACTCTGGAGGGGTGATTCCGAGGCCAATCTGGCCATTACTTCCCAACTCTGGAGGGGTGATTCTGGGAGCGATCTGGCCATTACTCTCCTACTCTGGAGGGGTGATTCCGGTATCAATCTGGCCATTACTTTCCAACTCTGGAGGGGTGATTCCAAGGCCAATCTGGCCATTACTTTCCAACTCTGGAGGGGTGATTCCGGGACCAATCTGACCATGCTTCTCCGAATCTGAAGGGGTGATTACGACACCAATCTGACCATACTTCTCAAAACCATGATGCTGACCGAGTGAAAAGAGAGGAAAGTGCCTCGATTCCAGGTCAGAATCTTATCGAGAATCGGTGGCCACTCCCGAAGGTCTCATGACACTACATTCAAGGCAATGTGTGTCTGTCAGCAGTAGACTCCCGAAGCAAGGGACGGGCCGGCCAGCGTAGTCGGCCGAAGGCCGGCTAGTGATGGTATAAAAATCTCAGCTATGAGGCGCCCCGGCCCGAGATGATGCGAGGTAGACCGCTTAGCCACTCCTCAAGGTCTCTTCCCTCCGACTACAAGCAAGCCTTCCAAAGATCCCGTGAACTAGGATACGCGGATCTCTGCGGAACGGATCCGCAAAGTTTCGCGATCGGCTCAAACTATTTCCAGCTCGGCGAGGCGTGGCTAAGTGCATCTTCGTCTCGTAACTTGATTCGGGGGAGCAGTGAGAGAAGACATGCCAGGTACGTATGACGTGAGCTCTTGCATTCATTGCAACTTGTCAAATGGACGCGTTGTTTCGTTCACCGTAATTGAACGAGCATACCATGAACCGGATCACGAAGCGAGTTGGGGACTTCGTGAGAGAGCTGCATCCTATCATTGCGACTTTCTCAGCTTCAAAGTCTTGCTCGGATCATCGGTGGATTCCGATTGCTTCCTTCTTGCCGATTCAAACGCTCTGTGGAGCAAAAAAATATGGTTCAAAGTCTCTAGTTTGAGGCTAACACGATTTTCACCGACGATTACTCGCAAGATGCTGATGTACCTATCGGACTTAACGGAGGTCGGTGGCATGGACTCCAAAATCGGATGGCCCAGAGGGCGGCCTTTACCGCCACCAGCTCTAGGAAAGGCGAGTTCCTTGTTCAATGTCTCCTCAAGGCAACCTTCACCTTCAATGACAAGATTGGGGCCAGCCGGAGCTGCAGAGACAGAATGCCATGAAAGGTGATAGTTTCTGACCTGGAAAACAGCAGACCATCATTCGGTAAATGTGATATATTCTGTTCGAAATGTGCATCATGAAACTTTTCATGAAAGGCCCCGAACCTGTCGAACGTATCTCCTGGAATTCGATGCGTAGCTGGTTCCGGAGTACTGCCGAATCTTTGCGGAGATAGCTCGTTAATGTGGACCCCGATTGAGGCGGAGCGAATCACAGGGGCAAGCTCGGTTGAACAGCCTCCTCAGTGTCTCGGAAGAGACCAGCCGACGCATACTGATATTGGTCTCGCAGATCAACCTCAGTACGTAACTCCCCATGCTTTGCTCATGACCGAGGAGGATGTCCATCGAAAGCTTATTTTCTTTCATTGTCGGCCTTTTTCCGGAAGGCTCCACAAGCTGCTCTTGTTCCATTCCTGGCGAAGAAGGCTCATCGAACGTCTGATGAAACTCCTGCCTTGGAGAACCTGCACGAGGGTTGTCCTCGGTAGACGATTGCATGAGCCACCCTCAAGTGCTTTATCAACGGACTAGTGGATCTCCCATTCTTGAGTACCTGCAATTCGCAATGGAGAAAGAGAGCACTTAAGTGATGGAACCAAAATCCGAGAACTCCAAAATCCTTCAATGATCCTCCCTTGAGAGAATAGCGAGATTCAGATTGTAAGTCCCTCGAGATGACTGCCCATGGTCATACATTCCGCTCATTGACCCGGAAAGAAGAGCCTCGTCCGAGCCTACGTCGGTCTTTTCGACATCAGGCCGGAGTTCCCGGTTGGCGCCATGTTCTAGTCAAATAAATGAGCGACATTCGGAGGTCGAAGCCGACTAGGCTCGGAGAAACAGCTGAAATGAAAAATCCAGGAAAGTTCCCCACCAAATTTGACCCCCCTGTGCATGCTCACCTGGATGCACTTGATGCATTTGGCGGTTCTGGCGCTCTTCCAGAATTATTGCCAGACCCAGCCTGTTTTTTGGCTTTCTGAAGTTACCCGTGCTATACGTCGATAAGAATTCCAAGATCTTCCCTGCGACGAGAGCGAATGGAGAGACACTTCTTGCGGTACGTGTGCGTGGCGTGTCGCTGTCGGGAGAGAGGACAATAATAAAGAATGTAGAGAGTTGTTCAACGAGGGATAAACAGGCGCCTTCGAAAGCAAGTTTTCGGCAGGAAGAATTTGAAGTCAATTAAGGGAAAAATCGGTCCACAGTGAGTTCAGCAATCGAACAACCCGCTCCGCGTTCTCTGCACTTAATGTATCAAATATGGCTCTCATGTAACGACGGCACTCGCGCAATGCTACCCTTTCCGAGAAATGTTCGTTGAGAACGGCTTTGTTCCTAATAACTCGATCTCAGGAATTCGTACCACTCGAGAACCATCACTGACTCGCTCTGAGCGAATTAACTCGATAAAGCGTCGCGATAACAGGATTTTTCTCTGTGCTGACTGGGATGTGACCGACAGAGAAGGAAAGTCCCCCCCCCCCTTCATGGAAGTAAAAGTCCATTGGTTGCATATAATGTACATTGGTTCTGGAACGGATGCATACAATGCCAAACGAAGGCCCTGAGCGGCGCCAGAGAACGCTGCAATGTACGTATAACTGGTCATATTCTGACCGAGATATGAAGGCCGGGAGCGATACTGATGGGATGTCATCTCGGACGAGCCCTCTCCAGGGCGAAGCCAGCTGACCGTCAGCTATCGAAGCATTGACAGCTGCCTCTGTGCTACTGTGGTTCGATACAATCAAACGAAACAAAATAGGGCTCGGAAATTCCCAACTCAAGAGTACCCTGTATTGCTACCACCAGCGGCCTACAAAACCCAAGGCGCTGACTACAACCGAATATAGGAAATCCCTGCTTTTCGCACGACGATTTCCTCATGAAACACGATCAAATGTGCGGGAGTCTCGCAGATCCTGGGGATCTCGAGCTGCGTGAAGGCCTACCTAGAGGTTACAGCCCGTTTCCCTGAACCCGTTTCCCCGACCAGAAGCCCTCTCCTGAATCTGAGACCCTCCGAGTCTATGAGGCTTCTATATGGAGCGCGGAGTCGAGACGAATTACGCTGATAAACTGGGAAGGAGTGCGAAGTCGGCCGACCATAGACGCTAACCCTCGGTTTCAGGAATGATGGTGCTGGAGCTTGGCGAGTTACATTTGGCGGTGAAGGGTTCATTATGATTTCGCACAACTTTGCTCGCCGATATGCTCGTTATATTATTACAAATGGGTATGAGGATTCATATCAGGTCTCGACAAGTTACCCGAGGTCATCTAAGAGTTTTCACGGACGCCACGTTTCGAAGGTATTGTGACAGCGAAACTTGATTGGTCTCCAACTCCTCCGCGATGCTCATGAGTTTCTGATTGGTTCTTCGATATCGCTGTCGTCATCGAGGTGGGGGCCCTTTCTGCCGCAGCAGATCAGGGGCCTCAGCCTCCTCATGTCTAGCAGGATACATTTCCGACTGGGTATTGGATTGGACCATAGCCATTGGATTCAAGATCCATCGTTTCTGGCCGATACATGTCAGATCAGGAGCAAACAGCCAGCTCTTCGAAGGTTTCACATCAGGCCGATATCTCTGATTCGCGATCGAAGAAGGTGCATGAAGAGATGTGAGGTCGCCTCTCCAGTAGTTCCGTCCGGCCACTCTACTTGAGCCGACGGGCGTTTATTCAGGCTCTTCTTAGTTCTCTGAGCGGATCGGTGAACTTTTCGGAAGCATCAGGGCACACTTGGTTCGCTGCGACCATGAGACAGTTCAAGATGGAATCGCCTTCCGTGAAAAGGTGGCCAGCGGATTAAACTTCTTGAGCGATTAGATGATCGATGCTTCCTCAGAAACGACTTCTGGCGAGCAGTCTTAAGTTCCTCTATTCTGTCAAATCTTCCCAACCCTAAGAGGGTCTTCTCACCATGGTGGACGCTTCCGTAGTGCCGCCGCAGATTGTGTCCCTTGAAGACGCATAGCGTTTACTCGCTAATCAAACACATTGGTTTTTCTCCAAACTCCACGAAGGAAAACTTCTGTGTCCATTCAGTCTGAAACCTCAGTTTCCCGTCACCGATAGTTCGCTTCGATGCCATCCTCAACACAACTTTCGAATACGAGCGAGAAACAGTCGACGAGTGAATCGAGTGTTCTCTTACATTCGTCACATCGACGTGTTGTGGATATTTTTCGAGCTCAGATTTCTTATTCTCGCCGAGGAAACCTTATATTTGCCGGATGTCACTCTTTTTAGACGGGTCATAGGACTCACGACTGGTTTGAGCTCGCTAAGATACGTTCTCTGTAGCGGCTCTTACGTTTCAGCGGCTGCAAATGTCCTCCTTGCAACGCAAGGTAGCCGGACCTCAGGGTCCCGACACGTTCGTGGAAGCGAGTTCGGTAGTTCGGCCGTAGGCCACCGTGAGGCGCGACAAGCGCACCGGTTGGAAATTCCAAATCGCTCCGTTTCACTGGAAACTCCTAGAGTGCAGCGCCAGGGCGCTTCATGCATTCATGTATCCAGGTAAAATGTCAGCCAGCAATATGGCGAAGCAATATCAGAAGGCAAAATAAAGATGTTCAAAGTCGTCCCCATGGTGCACGGCGGTCGGCTGCAATGCTGCGCCGCATGTGGGAATGTTGCACGTTCAGTATGAAACTCTCCGTTCAAGAGAACGGACGTGAGCCAGCGCTCACAGATCTTTGTGCAAGCCGACAGTCACCTGGGAGCGGCTGAGGCCGGAACAACGCAACGCTTGCATTCGTCACTCTTCCAGGTTGGAGCTGGTCAGGTTTTGCATCACTCCTAACGCGGGCCGCACCGAGTTGCCCTCCCCTGATGTGAGTTATTGTGATATTGAGCAAATCTGAAGTTATTTGTCCCGGATTGGGGGTTCGCGGGACACGCCCATTGCACAGGGGGAATCCCTCAGCATGACACGCTTCCCTTGGAGTCCGCTCACTCGGACTTCGCGCTCTACATAGAAGCCTCATACACTCGGAGGGTCTCAGAATCAGGAGAGGGTTTCTGGTCGGGGAAACGATTTTGGGGAAACGGGTTCGGAGAACCGGGTTCGGGCAAACGGCAGGAAACCTACCTAGAAAACGTCGCCAACCAAGGCCTTCTCGACTCATGCAACGACCGCTAAGTTGGAGTTGGAATTCATTACTCGGACACTTCCGCCCGCGACCTCGAGCTTTCGAGAGGAGCTCGAGAATCGATCCCAGTGAGGTGCTGGCTCAACGGACATTTGGACCGCCGGCTTCTGCGCAAAAAAAATCGAGAGAGAAAGGTTAACAATCAACGAAGAAGATAGCCCTGGGTAACTTGCAGAGAAGTCACGGACGCAGCCGATAGGATTGCCCCTCGCAAAGCACCGGGACCTGACGGTGTCCCAGCAAAAGCCGTAAAAGTCCTCATGAGAAGATGGCCAGCCATTTTCGGAAGAGTCGCGAACGCGACCTTACAATTAGGAATCTTCCCCCCTCAGTTGTTCTTATCCCCAAACCAGGTAAACCCAATTCCCACTGACCTATTTGCCTGCTTAATACTACAGCCAAGGCAGTGGAAAGCATGATAAACAGAAGACTGAAGGATGAGCTCGACAAAGATGACCGGAAGGGAAGATCAACACTCACTGCTCTGGAGAAAGTGGCGCAAATAGTCGGACCCGGAAAGGAGCGCCCGTGGCGAAGGGTAGACCGAATCCTCATCACCCTACTCGATGTGAAGAACGCCTTTAAATCGATTGAATGGGTAGTCATCCTGAAAAGCCCACGAAAAGGAAATATATCACTACACGTTCGAAGAATACTCAGCTCATACCTGCAGGACAGATATTGGGTGCGTGCAAAAGTTCTGAGCGCTAAACTTTGACAGCTCATAACTCCGCTCTCAGGAGTCGCAGACAGATCATAAAGTACTCAAAATATGCGGAATTCAGATCGCGTTCTGATTGAACAAACGGCCTGCCCACACTGACGGTTTCACTGAAAGGGTCGGAAATCGAAAGATCGCGATTTTTGATTCCGGCGAAGCTAAGATTATGCCCCCTGTTTTCTCTTCGGAATCACAAAGTTCGTGGAAAATCGAGCTGCTTCAAAAAAGAAGAGCGATTCGGCGGCGGCCAAGCGGAGATATCGGCTTCGTAAGTTTCGATTCTCAGCCCTCTCGATCTATGCTGAGCAAATAGGAAAAAATGGGCTTTCTCCAAAAATGCTCCATCTCCCCCAAAAAACGAGCCAACTTGAGATACTGCACAGCACATGCTATAACCGGGTTCAAGGCTTCAAACACATGTCATATTATCCAATTTCAGGCTTTCCAAGAGTTTCCAGGGAAAATCGCGCCGGTGGCGGCGAACCCAAAAATTGGATCAGATGACATATTTTGAAGCTTTGAGCCCAGCAATGAGATTTTCTATGCGGCATATCGGATTGGCTCGTCTTTGGGTGAAGAGGAAGCATTTTTTGAGAAGGCCCATATTTTTCTCATTCACTCAGCATAGATCGAGAGGGCTAAAAATCGAAACTTACGAAGCCGATATCTCCGCTCGGCGGCGGCCGAATCGCTCAATCTTTCTTTTGGAAACAGCTTGATTTCCGACGAACTCCGTGATTACGAAGAGGAAACAGGGGGTCATAGTCTTAGTTTCGCCGGAATCGAAAAACGCGGTCGACAGCATCTGAAAGCTGACTGAATTCCGCGTATTTTGAGTATTTTGTGATCTGTCTGCGACTTCTGGGGGCGGATTTATGAGCTGTCAAAGTTTAGCGCTCGGAACTTTTGCACGCACCCAATACACAGTCGACGCGAAAGGCCGAACTCACCGAATGTCAGCAGGAGTACCGCGGGGATCGATCCTAGGACCGACCCTATGGATCGTAGCCTACGACGTCGTCGTCAAAGAAGAATTTCCGAGTGGAGCCGCAACGATCGCATACGCTGACGACCTCGCGCTCATAACAAGAGGAAAATCAATCGAAGAACTCGAGGAAATCACAGGAGACTCGCTCAACGTGATTTCAAGATGGATGAGAGCCAACCGACTGACCTTCGCGCCCGAGAAAACGGGAGCTGCTATGCTGATCAAGCGCCGCAAAGAGCGTCTTCCAAAAGTAATAGTGCAGGGACAGGAAGTAGAAATCACCAAGTCGGCAAAGTACCTGGGGGTCTTGTTGGAGCCCGACCTTGAAGGTATCGAGCACTTCAAGATGGTCGTAAGCAAGGCAGCCAAAGCAGCAACCGACATAGCAAAAAGTACTCCCGCGGAACCGCCGAGCCTCTGAAGATCAGAGAAGAATCCTGTTCTCGGCCGCGCAGCTCATCGCACTGTACGCAACCACAATATGGGGCCAACACGCGCTCCGATACCAGAGGAATAGAGACGCACTCGAGCACGCGCAAAGGATCACCGCAACCAGGATTACCAGAGCCCACCGCACGACGCCGACATCAGCTCTGCTTGTTCTGGCCCGTTCCGTCCCCTGGCCGCTCCTAGTAGAGGAAAGAGCGGAGATCTACTTATGAACGGGAGAAAAAATCCGGAGGAAACTGGAGAAGCACAGAGGACAACAGCCAGCCCGCGCATGGGGTCGATCAAGACTAGCAAGCGCGCAAATGAGAGAAAAAAAATAACGGTGACAAGAAAGGAGGAAAACGAGACGGACGGCCCTTGATGACCCGGAAGGAATACGAAACAGGACTTGTCCCGAGTACCAAGTCACCAAAAAAATGGCGGAGGGAGGGGTTTTAGTGGATCCACCACACAAGCAGGGAGACGGACAAAAGTCCCATCCCTGGTATCCGGGGGAACAAAAAAAAAGGCTCAGCGGACTTTACCTCGATCTCAGCGGAATCGTCATCGTTGCTCCTATCAAATCTTTTCCTCGCCGAGCTCACGTTCTCCTGGAGCAGTGTCTGTCAAAAGAAATCCCACCAGCCCTCCATTTACAACCCGAATTCTCTATGCCCCTCCGCGCCCCCAGTGGCGTCGATTGGGGACTAGGATGAACTTTGCTTCGAATTCGATTTATAAGGAACAAGACCTCATCAGCAAACTTGGAGACTCCGAGTCCCACCGAAAATCTCACGGTCCCAACGGTGAGGCAGGTTCCCCTTTTTGAGAAAAACTCTTTGAGGGGTTGCCGGAGAACGCCCATTCTAGCTCCACCAGGAACGGACCGAATGTTGTGAATGAGTGGTTCAAATAACAATTAGAGAACGAAGAATGACGAGTCGGCATTCTAAGAGTTTGGTTCTTTCGTTTTGTATCAAACAGAGCATGTTCTAAAAGTCAGGTGAGACCTTGCATGTCAAGGACTACGATGTGGGCGAAATGGTTAGTCGATTCAAAGCCGTAGGGTCGAGCCCCACGTTCTACGTCAGATTTCACTTGATCTCTCCCGCAGGTAGTGTTCCTATTCGAAGATCACATCTTAGCGTGTCTTCGGAGTCCAACCAAGGTGCCCCAAGGAGGTCAACACAAAGCACCGGCGAGGATGCAATAGAGAAGAACGCGAAAAAAAAGAGAACCGTACGACGCTTTGCTCTTGCGAGCCCATCGCAGTCAATACCAAGCTACACATTCGGCACCAAGCACGGAATACAGACGAAACCCGTAACGACAGACTCGGTTATTACGGACTCTTCCGTTGGCCCCTGCCGCGATCGCGAAGCAGGCACGAAGCGATTCCAAATATCTTAGCTGCCTTCACGACGAATCTCGCTACGGTGAAGCCCGGAGTGACGGAGGAACTATTGTGTCAACATGTATCACAGCAGGGATGGGCAACCTGTCGCGACCTCTAGGAGTGTTTTGTTAGCGGTTCTTGTGCGTCAACAAGATCAAATGTTCCATTCATCTTGCAACATGATGACGATGGGATCCGTTCACTGCGGAGACAGCACATCGCTGAAGAGTATCTTTAAGACCTGGGTCCCAAAGTTCTCTGATCAGGATCCATTTCCATGCTCTCTAGGATGAGGTGCCTGCCCGGACGCATTCAGAGACGCTCATCCGAGACCTCGCCAGGAGCAAAGGAGACCAGCTCGCCAGGAAATCGAAGGCCGACGATTCTTTCTTGGCCAGTCAACTTGGGACACCCATCGAGAAATCGCGGAGGGGCTCTACGCCGATCTCTCCCCGAATTCTCTGAATCGTGGACTGTCCGTCGTTCACGATTGCAAATGGCGACAACAGCACGAGCGGCGGTCCTAGATTATTCTACAAGGGGCGAAATACCACAGTTGGACTATTAGGCGCTACCGCGTATGATCACAGCGCCCGGCTAGCTCAGTCGGTAGAGCATGAGACTCTTAATCTCAGGGTCGTGGGTTCGAGCCCCACGTTGGGCGTCAGCTTTTTCTTGATCTCTTCGGCAGAAAGTGCTTCCGTTTGAAGGACGCATCACTGCGTGGCCACGGAGCATCGGAGTTGATACCAGTTTGGAGCACCAAAGAGCTAGAGAACTGGCGCCAAGCATGGATGAGTTGCGAAACCGCGTTAAGACGGAATCGATCACTGCGGATTCTTCGGTCGGCCTCTGTCGTAGCCATATCTCCTTCCATCTGGAAACTCGCTATTATAACGGACACTCGGCTGTAGCGGACCGAACAGTGGCCGGGCTCCTCTTCTTGCCTTCATATTATTCAAACAGCTCGCAACGGAGCGATTCGAACCACAGAGAGAACCGAACGTGCGGATGGGATCGTCGAATCGTTTGCGTTGATTCCGCATATGCGCGTTGTGCCAGAGGCCGCGGGGTCACAGAGCGCTAAAAGTCTCTTTGTCCACCTAGCCCTACGGACCCGAGAAGCAGACCCGGGTTCAGCGTTTGGCCAGACTAGGGCAGCAATTTTCCAGCCGCGACGAATTTCTCGTGATCTGTGAGCTCTCCGATACTCCCATCAGCGAAGCTCATTTTCCGTTCGTTCATCAGTTTACGGTAGTAATCGCTGTTTCAGCAGCGACTCATTGCATTGATTTCAGCAGGGATGCCCAGGGTCCGACGATGTTATCAGCCGGCAACGCCGGTCCTTGTCTCCTTCCCCGCTCCACACCAGCCACCTGGTTTCAACTCGCGACACAGCGTTGATTCACCCAGCAGTGTTAGCATCCGAACTGTTGAAGGAAACTGCGAGTATACTCTCCCTCAAACACAGACGTTTGAGAACGTTATCACACACTTCTCATCGCGGAAATCGCAAAGTGAGTTCCCTCCAACCGAATCTCCATTCGAGGGCGGCAGATTAGTTCCATATAGTGGCGATGGAAATCGAGAATGTCTGGTCCACGATAACTGCCGAGTCAGCATTCGACCTATCGAATGACATCATGCTCTCCGACAGCACATCAATAATCTTCGAGACGAAGCTGGTGTATACGCGCACATCGGAGCGATCGTGTTCCTGCTTCAATCGCATGAGAATGGTCTGAAAGACGACTCGAAGATTAGCTGTTCTCACCGACTCTGCAATCTTGACTCGTTACCATGCGAATGGATCATACCCCGGTGAATTCAACACACCATTAGTTCTTCCCCTCCGAAACTTCATCCAGTTTCGCCGGTTGCTCTCGTTTGCCTCCGGAGTCTGAGTGGCTGCCCGAACTGGAAGAAATGTCCCTTCCGGTTTTTTGAGCTCAGCCGAAGCCATCGTGAACCGAGTTTTCAACTTCGCGAGTGGAGAACGTAGTGAAGACCGTCCCTACGTCAAGATTTTGTCCCCAGCGAGAAGTCAGATTTCTAACGGGCCGTTGCAGCGAGGATCGAAATGCATCAATGGTTGACACCTCCATAATTATGTGAAAGAGCGTCTCAAAGCTCTCCGAACAAGAACGGATCCTCATCTAACGATAAGCAATGAATTCTGCCACCTGCGCCGCTTAAGTTCAAGGGGGCGACACTTTTCCGGATGGCCCCGGGGTCTTCCTGCGATTCGCAAGCGCAACTCCGGACTAAGATGTGATCGGAATGTTCCATGATGATGGATCTAGACGAACAGCGCAAGGGTGCATCGCATTTGCCAATGTGTTGCACTCCACTCATCTCTCTGAAGATCGGAGTTTTCAATTTTCATTCTCAAATCGAACGATTCGTTTCCTCACACTCCTTGGGAACATTTTGGCGATGAATTTTCCATCTGGGGGCGGCAATTTTTTCATTCATTCACGATCTGAATGTCCGTCGAGCCTCAGTTTTCACTCAGTTCTTCTTCATAAAAGTCATGAGGTGTACAATGCATCAGCACATGCTGAATGTTTTCCTCGTGCATTCCACCTGCTGGGTAGATTCGTTGGAATCTATTTATGGCGGGCTTTTCGAGTTGGTAGCAGGTGGCAGCCGTAGTTTGGAACACCGGGTGATTGTGGCACCATTCACCATTCGGCAGAGCATTCACGAGGCTCATATGTTTCGGAATGCGAAATTCGATTGAAGAAACAGGGGATCTCGGAGGCGTGCTATCCGGTTTCCAAAAAGACAGACGAGCTGACGACTGCATGTTCGTCCTGACTTCAGCAAGCACCATACTTCAGAGTGACCGTTGCACTCGCTGCATTGGACCCTGTGAAAGCTTTGTGAAGGGTACTGGGTGTCTGTTCCAATGCGAAGCCGGATGATAGCTTCTGCGTCTATCAAGAGGTCCAAAATGAGAAGTCTACAGGATGTCTCCTCATTTCTCGAAAATTGAGAGGGGCCTCCAATTGTCCCCCCCCCCCCCCCCACACTTCAGTGCGGAATGTCCACCAGCCCTCTTCAGGAGCGGCATTGTAACGGCGATACACAAATAGGGAGCCAAAGACGACGTCAAAAATTTTCGTCCAGTGTCCCAATGCTCTTCAGCGTGCGCAATCTTCGGAAAGATTGTTGCCACAGACGTCACCCGACACCTGACACTCAACGACATCTATGACCCAAAGCAGCATGGGTTCGTTCCCAAAAAGTCAACTTGCACCCAGCTGCTCGCGATGACGCAGGAGTTCGGGCAATTCATAAACGATGGCGTTCCAGTTCACGTGGTGTACTTCGATCAAAAATCGGCATTTGACAAAGTCGATCACCAATTACTGCTTCAGAAGATGACGAACATAGGACTTCACCACAAGACCGTTGAGTGGTGTCGCAGCTTCCTGTCGCACCGATCTTTCAGAGTGAGGATGGACAAGCACCTATCTGTTCCATACCCCGCCACGTCTGGCGTACCCCAAAGCGGCCCCCTCTCCACATTATTCTACGTGATGTTTGTACTAGATATCCGTAATTACCTCCCCCCGTCCACCAGCTACTTTCCGTTCGCCGATGACTCAAAACTCGTCGGGCCTGCTCGCGACCATGTTGACCGAACAACTCTACAAGCAGCAATCGTCGGCGTGGTCCGATGGTGCACAGAAAACAAAATGTTACTATCGATCTCAAAGTGTGCGGTCCTAGTGGACGGCGGCTCGAATGCACCCTCGGTCCGCACCATCCGGGACCTTGGTGTCATAGTCTCACCAGATCTCGATTTCGGCCGTCACATTGCAATCACGGTTGCCTCGGCTAGGTCTGTGATTAACAACATTATCAGATGCTTCGTTGTTAAACGACCCGAATTTCACACGGGACTCTACAACTCGCTAGTCATATCAAAATTTCTCTACTGTTGTCAAGTTTGGCTTCCCTCCAAAGTGAAAAACGTTAAAATGAATCGAAAAAATAGAATCGGTACAGAAATACTTCACTAGGAGACTAAACCGACGATGTCCCACTCATCATGGAGTGGTCTCCCTTCAGCCAATTACTGATCTTCTGGCAAACCAGGATACACGGATGCTAAGGCAGATTATATTATCAGGCGACACAGAACACTATTTTGTCGTATCAAAGAACGATCGCCGAAGCAAATGTACAGTCAGAACAAAATCGATAGCGAGGACAGAGGCAGACAGACACTGCTACTCGTGGGGTATTTGTTCAAAAATCACGAACGGGCACATCGCCAGTGATGTATTTTTCCGGCGCTGTTGTGATGTTTTACATTTCATACTACCTTTCTAAATAAAGAGTTACTGAATCTGAATCTGAATGTGCGCATGTTCATCGCGACGTAAGAGGCAGAAATTCCTCACGCGTTTGCTCGCCATCGGGAACTCTGTGGGGAGCATCGAAGCCGCAGCTCTCCTGCCCCCAATCGACGGTCAGAGAGATGCATTGCAACGAAACTACTGACTCCCCGACGAGAATCGCACTTTCCCAAGGATCTTCCAGTCAGGTAAGACTCTGTCCTTCCAATTTAACTATCTGAAGAGGTGGCTGGCCTACACTGAAGTTGATGAAGGGTGAGCATCATGTGAAATCTGTGTAGCTTCCGCCAAAAGCGAGTCTGCTGGTCGTTTTGACCGTTGAACCAATTGAGCTTCGGGGCCATCGTCAATGCGCGTCCACGAAGCACAAGAACGCAGTGCAACGGAGGTTCTGAAACGGTACCATATCACCGGAGGGCAGAAATGAATGGAGGTAACTTCTCCTGGTTGTATGAGGACAGAAACCTGCCCGACATCAGTAAGCTTATCGATCAAGGGCGTCCACAGCACGTCGGGCGGAATGCGTTGCGAATCATTCCAATCATCGAAACGGTTCCTCTCCGCGGAACATAGGGCCAGGACATGGGCGGCTACCGGGAAGACGGAAACATCTTACGCGACCCTCTGAGTCAGATGTCTGCAGCAAGGGCAACTTTCGCGCCCTACTCAGGCTCCGAATCGAAGCTGAACAGGAAATACTTGAGGACCATCTGCGCGGTGGTCCGCATCCACGCAGTATATGCTAACTTCATGCTCCGGAAAGAAATTGCCGGAGCCATAGCGAAAATCGACACACTCGGTTTACCACTCGAGAGAGAACCAAATTCCCCAAAGGGACCATCAACAGCACAAGCGCATTCATGAGTGCCTCATCTAGTGAAATTGTTCTCCGAAAAACTCGCTCGAGGCCAAACTGCCGGATCCGAAAGCCCGCCGACTGAAACCCCCCTGCAACATTCAGTGGGTTGAATGCCATGCGGCTCACATAACCTTCAAAGAACTCCTCGCCCCATTATGGCTACCTCAGAAACGATCCTCGACGAAGGGAGTGAATCAGAAGCTCGACGGGACGAACTGCTGTAAGCAATCTGAAGATGCGAGTTTATCGTATCCCTATTCATTGTCTGTACATTTCTGCAGTAAGAGGACCCGGACATCTCTGGTGTTCTAGGGGCTAACGAGAGTATTCTCACCGCTCCGACACCGGACCCTGATTCCGAGTTTAACGAGCTCTTCACAAAGCGTCGGTCACCCGCAGTCATCTCGGAATCGATGTTCGACACCCCCGGCTGTGTGTTGGACAGACTCGGACTGGACAGGGAAAATCACCGAGCAGGGAGCTTTCGCATCACTGTTTGTATGCCTCGTGTCGACCGATTGATCGAAGAGTTCAGCGTACTTTCCCACAACTTGCGGGGCAACTTAGCCGAACTCCAGCTTCTGGTACCTGAGACCATCGTAAGGAGCTCGACCGAGGATCTCACGAGCGTTTCTGGTCTCTATGAGGTCGACCTGAATTGCAGCCTGCGTGTGATAAAGCGGAAGTAATGGAGAACCAGGTGGATCGGCATGCCATCGAACGCTGGGCGGTTATTGCCCCTCGAGTTGTTTCCTGGATGGGAGCAGCAAATTCATGTAGATTCATCCATGAAAATATGCATTCATGTGATGTAACACATTCCACTGATTTGTGTTTCCACTCAACAGTGGGCAATGGAAGCGAAAGGGCGAAGATTTGAATCCAAATATTCTCCGCACCGAGTGCTTCGCTGTGATGCTTGTTTCTGTCAAAGGAAGAGACGAGAATTCAGTCTCCCCACGTAAAGTACTGTCTACGCCCCTGCTCCTTTCACGCTCGTCGAGGGGAGACAGCGGTTCTTCGCTCTGAGCACTCCGATTCCATGGAACCAACGATTTCAGCTTGAGATCTCTTCGCAATATGCGTTGGATATCCGCAACAGGGATCACAGTTATTGATCTCCATCGTTTTCATTCGTTGATGGAGGGCACAAGTTGCCAAAACCGTCGGTAACTGTTGCTCCCCACTGATGAACCTTGGATGGAAGCCGGACGTCATCCGTTGCAACTTTCTCTCTGACACTCCCAAAAGTGATCGCCTTTGTTCCCACACTTTTTCCCTCGTCGACTCTGGCAGACTCACGACGGATTGACTCGGATACAATAAAATGCTGAGTGAAGGCTCTCATCTTCCTCCCGGCATGGGTCCGTTTTCCTGCGACCTCAAAGGCGAGATTTTCCCGTGGTTCGAACCGCTAATCAGAGTCAAGATCAAAAGCAGGCTTTCCAAGCTTGTCAGTAGTTCAGGACTCCCCTCGTGACTCCAACATTATTGAGTGTATTGAAGTGATGCCTATTGCAAGCCTGTGGATTTCCGCTCGATCGTCACCGCAGTCTCAACCAAGCCAAAGCTACACACTCCTCTCTGTCTAGCTTCGTCGGCCGAGGGCTTTAGAAATATGCCATCAGTATTCGTAACAGATCGGTTCTCCGCCGAGCGGATGTGTTTCCAGAGGTTTCCGGAAGGTGGCCGTTGTAGCTCCACCAGACCGAATACTTTGAACGATTTCTCGGGAGGGACGATATGGGGGGGTCGCTGAAGTGGACGAAGAATAACGAGCCGGCGTTTGAGAGTTCGGAACTTCCGTGTTAAATCATTTCAAAGTCAGGTGAGTCCTTGCGTGTCTACGAACCGGAGAAGATGATCGGCCACTGTCGATGGAAACTGCTTCATGACGTTGTGACCACCGTCGATGAACTGAACCACTGGAGGAAGATTCCTGCCCAACGGCTGCAATGAACATTTTCTTCGGGTACAACGCCGGAAGTGGGTCTCAAGGGGAGTTCTCTCACAACATGAATATTGTGGCGGACCAGATTGTATCACCAGAGACGACCGCGGGATGACAGCCGTACCTTGTGCGCCAACCTGAGATCAGCCTCAGTTCTGCCGCTGTAAGCAAAGTGGTTCGTTTTGTCTGGGTTACCCAGTTCTCTCACGAAAGCCTCACTCAGTTTTGCTGGTATCACGGAGTCCTTTGAGCTGTACATCGCCATCCGCGGAAAATCTGCAAGGGGGCTTGGTTGAAGAGCAATATCCATGCTTAGGATTGCATATCCTCTTTCTATACTCTCCCACGAATGTCCGTTGAGAGCCGTTGAGCAGGCGGAGGCGTCACCGGGAATGTTTTCCCCAGTAGCTCACAACCTGATTGCCCGTCGGCAGTTATTTCTTCATAACAAGCTCCTGATACTTCTCATCTCACCTCGTTCCCTCAATTCCTTGATCCATTTGGGAGATCTATCGGGATACCAATATCTGGTCGCGTAAACTGAAGTTAAGGATGTCGCAGCTTCTGCTGCCGTCATTTTTTTCATGCCGAGGCTCAAGGCGATCAGCTTGTACGATGGTACGACGAGCTTCTTCAGGACAGGTTTGTGCAGCAGAGCGACGAGTGACGAGTGGAGCCAGGGGGGACGGAATGCCCTTCAAAAAAGTGCTCTTTGCGGCATTCCTAAGTGCCGCATAAACTAGAAATATGATGCTGAGCAGAACCCCGAGATCTTTCAGATGTCAAACGTTTAGAATTCACTCACGGGATCAGCTCTAAACTTGTGGAGCAAAGCACAGCTATCGATCGTATCCGTATCTTCTTCTGATTCAAAGTCATGAGCAAAGCGGCATGGCTGCCTGAAATACTGAGCCTTCGATCACATTGCGTGAAAAAATGCGCAAGGGAACTATAAAAGCAATCAACCGTCTCGTCGAGGCATATACCGGCGGAATGGGCAACTACGAGATCAACTTCGGGTACATCTAACTGCTCCAACAGCGCTTCAACAATTTCCACTTTCTCCTCCGCGCTGTGGAAGTATTCTCCGGTTCGGAGGGTCAGCGAGATATCTGAAACAAGACACCGATTCCGCCGTTACATTTGCGCCATGTGCGAACCAAAGTTGATCACTTTCGGTTGCCATTCATCATCAGCAGAGCTCCCAAATGACCCGTTTTTGTTTTTGCGCAAACCGAAATCGAAAACTTTGTCCACTTGAACTGTATCGATGATAGCCTCTTCATGTTCGATCGTTGCAAAGGTTCTTGTACATGGAAAGGGAGATATTTCATATCGACGAGGCCGCAAAAGGGCGTCAACTCGATCGTGAAGTACACCTCGCGATATTTCGAGACTACGTTAACACAGTCGATACAAAGCCCGCAGGTAAAGACCAAAGACCGATATTCCGGCTATTGGAAAACCGCTCTCCACTCATTCCCTTACAATCCCGGAATTATTTCGCGCTCCGTTGCCCGAAAACCATCGAACTCCACGATGGGGAAACTCATTGGAAGCCATGGATGACCACTCGATCTGTTAGCCTGAAAATCGGTCATTTCCTCGGTTGCTCAAGACAACCGGACAAACGGACGGGAAATGACATGTCCGGTCATATGGGAGCTCTAATCATCAATGATACCTGGGAATGATGGGATGATGAAATCCGCCCCACATCTCTCGTGCATGGTATCTCCCAGAGTACGAAAATGTTCGGCGCTTCCTGGGCTCCCGTGAAACGCCACAACTGTCAGTTTGCCGGTCTGCTTCGGTGTTCGAAGATATTCCAGTCGTAACCGCAAGTCGGGTTTCTTAGGTCTTGGTAGGTAAGGCTTGAGGTTCAGCTCGTGCCAACTCTTGTATAAAGCACCACAACAACGAATCTGCAGGTTGCGACGGTTTCGTAAGTTCACAGAGCGGGGATTCAGGCGTATATCAAGCGAATACATGCGGAAACAAAGGATTCACATACCTGTCTTCCATCTCGTACCAAAGTCGAGAAGGTTCTTGGATCGTCGACACATCTCGGAAGATTTCTTAGAAGATGGCTTCGAAACATTTCACTGTTTTGGAGCTACCGTCTTCTTAGCGGAGCGTCCTCCTGGAATCTCAGTCTCTCGACGGTTTTTCAGTCGGAATCATTCCGGTCTGAGACAGATGTTCTCGGCTGTAAAAAGAGACGTTCTGCTCAGAGGTTAGTATCGGCGCTCCCATTTATTGGATGCGATGTAACGAATGCGGGGCACAAGTGCATCGGTTATCCCAGAAACGGTTTACTAGTTATCGCTATACTACGCATGTCTGGCTAGTTAGTCTCTGGGACTGATGGAATCCGATCCGAACGAGTGGAACATTATTCCCGCGCGAGTTCGCAAGCAGCTGCTCAGAGCCATGATGATAACATGCGTATGCTCAGTGCCGCACGCGCATTTCCGAATGCCCAGAGTCTTGACTGAAATACCCGGTATCCCGGGTACTCCTCTCCCGCGAATCGAGCCTTGGTGAAATGTCCACGAGACGTCTACGCTCATCGATGGGTCCGGAAAAAGACTTGGCAAGCATGAGCGGCAGCTGAGGTTTCAGAGGAAACTGAAGGAGCAACGGATGAGATTGCCAGAGGCGAAACGCGGAGCCGAACTGAGTCGATGCTTTGCTAGAGATCTCGCGGTGTTTCAGATGCATCGATCCTAGGAAGTGAAAGCGATATTTTTCCTACAAGTACCATTATTTGTGAGCATTCTGCGGGGATTGATTCACAAGGCCATCTGTGGAGTATGATCCAGCCGTCCGGTGCATCGAGCAAAAACCACCTGACCCCTGAGGACTCGCAGTTGATAATTCAACCCTAACTTGGGGTCAGTCGGAGAGCCAGCTCAGAACAGTTTCAGCCGGTTTTTCTTCTGGGGAGCATGAGAAGAAACAAGAGTTACTGCTGTGGCGTAATGGTGGGGTCTTGGGACGGACTACCATATCTGCTCGGGATGAGCATCAAAAGCTCATTCCGCCAATCAATGCATATTCTGCGACCGAGGAACGCCGCAAGATAGAAGCATAACCTGTTTCACAAAACGCTTTGAAGGGGAAGAATAAGAATCCCCGAAAGTGTGACGAACCACGGCGTTCGCAAAGGATAGCGATATGAATCCAACCACATCAGTGCTTTCTTGAAAATCGCTCTCAGAAATTCAGAGTCCCCCGGCTAACAGGGACGACGCTTTCGCGAATGCTTGTGTTTGCGTTGGCTTCCACCCAATCAAAGGCTTGATCCCTGGGAATGTACTGGCATTGGACGTCTCTTCTCCCCGGCATTGCGAGTTTTCAGTTCATTCCAGAGCATATACTGTTATCGACTAGACTCAATTCGATAGATAGCGTTTTGTACCATTCTTGCGCGCCGCGTTTCAGAAACATGATGGGAGACGTCTCCGACAAGACAGAGGATACGAATGAGGAGCCCCGCCCATGGGTGTCCTTTCGAGAATTCTGCTTCGATCAGATTATCGAGTACCAGAATCACCGATGCGGCGATGTGCCCAACTCACAGACCATCAGATGCGCGAATTGCGAAAAGAGCCCGTGCCTCGCCTATGCATTCTGCTCTGAACTTCATTTGGGCTGTATAAAAGGGGTCGTCAAACTTTCAGGAGGGGTGCCGCAGCCCTGGCCCGCCGAGGAGGTGCCGTGTGGGGCCGAAGCACATAATCAGAGCGGGGCAGAACTATCTCCAAGGAACGATTGAAACGAGGGAAGGCATCGTTTGGCCTTATTCAACGCCTTTCCACCCCTCGGCATCCCGTCGCACGCCGTTTGACGACTCCTGCTGTACACAGAGCCGTGCGCCGCGCCGTAGATCCGGCGGCAGAGCGCGGCGTCGGCGCATGACCTCGTGATTAAGCGCCACAAATAGGGGGTCGCAAGAATCCACGAGTCAGAGTTTGCGACCCCTGACCACAAATCTCGTATCATGGTCTCAGTAAGAGAACGCAGTCAGACATTCACGAGAAGCTTCGATCAGCGGACTACGGCAACGGATCGGCTTTGTCTGTGAGCATGGTGCGGCGTAATTTCCGCTTGCACGATACATCCTAATACTCTTCTCACCAACGTGAACCGGAGTCGAAGTGGACCATTGGAGGTCGTCAACGATCACGTGCTTCCTATGCGCATCGATGGACAGATCGTTTTTGCCATTAATTGGATCCGAGCGACTTTCAATAGATGCCTCCGACTGTATCGAAGGATTGAAAACAGAATCCACCCAGATAGTTGACGATCCAAGATTCGCTTCGAGTTATAGTTCATCTTTCCCGTTGCGGATAATTGAAACGTTGTGAAATTCCCGTCGGCTCATTCCAAGTCTGCGAGTGGATGGATCACACCAGATCGTTGAGTATAACATGATAATTGTGATCGCCCTATCAATATGTTTCTCGTTTTGAATCTGGAATCGATATACTGCACATTGAGCCTGAACTATTCCGGAGGACGGAAGGGATCGAAAGATGACTTTTGTGAATTATTCCGCTGGGGGACAGGCACTTCTCGCGACGAGCGGGCTGGATTCTACAAGCCCATGAGTAAGAACCGGCGGCGCGCCGGGCCAGCTTTCCCCGCCGCGGGGCGCCGCGGCGATCGTCGCCGTCGCAATCCACACGGCGCACAGCCTTGGCTGTACACCATATGAACAATGCGTGATCAAGTCGAGAATGGGCAAAACGTTCCTCTTCTGGCGCTGCATTTGCGAGTTGAGCTTGGAGAGCCTGTTTTCAAAGATTTCAGTCGTCATTCAAGCTTCGGTATTGGCTCCCCGTGAAATACACCCAGTCTTCCAACGTGTCGACCTCTGGAACAGCATGGATTGAGCGACTCTAAAATAGCCAACGGCTTGAATTTTTCTGCAACGGCACTGGAGCAAAGAGCGATTCAAAGTCTCTCTTTCGTCACATTCCCGACCAGGCACTCGTTTCGATTTTTTTGGTATTTCAATATTTATTCAGGGACTCTAGTTTCCCGGAACTTGCATCGATCAGCCTAAGGGCCGGATCGATCCGGAGTTGGGTAGCTTGGACCAATCTAAGAACTTATCGCCATCACGTAATTCTGCGGATTCGGCTTCGCTGGCGAGATAAGGGGCGAATGCATCGTTCGATCTCCCCACAGAACCTGAGCTAGAAATCTGGAGCTGCCGGGCGTTTGAGCAGCATTCTATCCCGCGCCGAGCCTCGCACTCCCGAATCCGATCGCTCAACTTCCGAAGTTTTTCGATAAGTTTTTTGAGAAAAGTTGAAGAAAGGAAAAGTCGTTCTCCGAGCCGCTCTACGAAATGCGATTGTTGTCCGATTCACGACAGCTTGAAAAAGATGCACGACCCTTCCACGTGTTGATCGCACGAAGAATTTCCAGAGTTGGATCACTTTTCAACTCGTTATATCTGAAAATTCACATTGGAAGCACACCACGAACATTTCACCTGGAATATTATCTCGACCATAAATGCAACCGTTATCCGCGCAGTCATGATTTCACTTTGAATTCATTTCAATCTCACATGCGCACATATAGTCCATTTCGTTTAAGGGGTCAATTGTTTCGCGCTCACAGATCATTTCCCTCGGTTTTCCCAGCGCGTCACGGTTTCTTCCGTCCATCTCATGTCTTTCGGTGTTGAGTCGGAGGGAAATCCCATTCGGAACGGAAATTGCCTGTGGGGGATACCTCCCTTCTTCGCATACCATAACCACGTGTTTGTCGGCTTCATTTCCCCGCATTTGTTGCAGTTCACGTCGATGGAAAGATCGCGGCCACGTTGTTGAGTTCTGGTGATGAGCGTTCCTGCTCTTGTTAACGCCAGAAGACGATGCCACTGGAGTCATCGTACACATCCAGTTGGAGACCTCTTATCTCTCTGGATTGTCGGTATATACGCAGTGTAGATTTTGCTTCCATGTTCTGTTCTCATGTATAAACTAGTTTACTCTGCACTCTCCCTTTGAGTTTCTTGCGGAACAGGTCCATGGGAGGTCTACGGAAAACTGATATCGTAGCATGTTCCGTGATACTTTTTGAAAGGATCGTTTTTTCTATTTCAGCGTAGATCACAATGAAAATTAGATCTTCAATGAGACTATCTTCGATGCGTCTGGGGACCCTTAACACCCTGACACAGTGCATATAGAAATTCCTAGGAAAGATCACGAGAATCTCGCCGCCCGAATGGGCTCCGCGAAGAAAAAATTCCGGCGCCGCCACTGGAGGAACTCATTCAAGAATGACCAAATAACGCCTTCATGGATGATGGTGATTGATTGTGCGACAAAAATATGTACCCCACGTCGATACCTGGGACTTCCACACGGACAAGGAACTGTCAAACGGAGTAGAGTGACAATTTGGTGAGGCGACATGAGTAACACATGGGTATGATATCAAAACAACTTCATTGGTTGCGTTCAATCGCCATGCGCAAGGTGGTAGTCATTTCTATCGGTATGCTCCTGTTGTTGCTTATAACGACATGGCGTGTTGCTCGATCCCCAGGTGCTCGGAAAATCCTGGTAGATATCTCCTAGATCCTGGCAAGTGTGGCAAGAGAGGAAGGTGAGCGATGACGGTGAAACGAGGACTCCACCTATCTGTCCTATGGCGGTCCTAAGGATACCGCCCTCTCCAAACCTTTACGAGGAAACAAGACTCGATCTCCCCAACGCTGCGAACAGAAATAGGCGATGGAGAAGCCCTCACTACAGAAGTTTTGTCGATCGAATCACGATTCCGACAACGAGTATAACCATGCTGACAAGCACGTGAAAAACACCGCTCGTCTCTTCCGCAGAGATGAGAACGTCGACAGCTACAACAAAAAAGTCGGATCAACAGGATGGTATTCGACTGCCATTGATAATTATGTTGGTTGTCGGAAACGAGACCAACTCATGAGTGCACGGACAAAAGTTCATCGAATGAAATCTACAAAAAGTGGGAATCTGCCCCACACTCAACCCCTATGTATTGGTCGACCGTAACGATAAGGTGTAATATAGATATCGACGAAGGTAGCGCCAACGGAGCCATCGGCTCGTCGCGCTGCGTTGATTTTAAAGAGAAAGACACTCTGGAGACCACCGAGATGAACGACCGGAATTTTCCTACGACCGAACTCCAGTTTATGCATAGGATACATAGACGATGATCAATTCGGAAGAACAGCGAGAACAAAGCACAGACCTTCATTGGTTACAAGACAAGAGTAACTACGAAATTGGACCCCTACTTCCGAAAGCAGGTCTGCTCCGAGGTTCTAAAATTAAATAACTGCTGTCTTACGAATTCTCTCGCCTGTGCTATAACGACCCACAGTTCCCAGGGCGGCACCTTCGAGATCGTATTCGAT
This sequence comes from Phytoseiulus persimilis, assembly GCA_037576195.1. Taxonomy (NCBI): domain Eukaryota; kingdom Metazoa; phylum Arthropoda; class Arachnida; order Mesostigmata; family Phytoseiidae; genus Phytoseiulus; species Phytoseiulus persimilis. The sequence goes on from CM075104.1 coordinate 6,570,337, forward strand.
GACCTTGAAAGTCTACAACAACAGTTGGTTTACGTTGCTTTGTCGAGAGTCAGAACGGTCGAAAGCTCATTCATCACAACACCCGACGGTTGGCCCGATATATTCTAATCCTATCATTCCAAACAAGCAACCCCCATGCTATAGTACAAATACGAACAGGACTACAACGATTGGATATTTACCGATTCAGAACTCTAGATCGTCAATCATCAGAGAGAATGGATGCAGCGAACGGGGTCAGCGAAACTCGGAATGATAAGTCCACCACCGCACCCTAGATCAGTTCAAGCTCGTGACCCGAAACAAAAAGAAAACACCGCAGGGGTGGTGTGACTATTTATCAACGAAGAGGAGCTCTCACACAATCCACCCCCACAATCACACCTGATATCATTGACGAGGATCGGTGACTTATGTGCCTGAAGGATACTATTACGTTACCAATCAATTCCCCTTGCGACGGTACATAGGAACCCAGAAACCTCGTTCGAACTCATTAAAGAGCTTCTACTGAAATGTGATAATCTTTTCCCCGGTGTACAAGACCGGAAAACTCCAGTGATCCTTCACGGCGATTCCGATCGGAACCTGAAGGACCCCCCTAGAAAGACGAAAGAAGGTCGAATTCATGCTAAATCATTCTGATCTTGAACTATCAACCTATCCTCAAATATTAAGAAGGTGTGGGATAAGCGTGTATCGGCATTATTTTCTCAAGAGGTACACAAGATTGCTCGTGTGTTACACACGAGAGATATTTCAGTCATCACGATCCCGTATTCACTTTTCTGACATAGTTTCAACCGACCTTCTAACCCTTGGTCACAAAATTCCATGCTCGGACATCGACGTACCGGAACACTGAAGATAACTCCCCTCACATCTTACTCGAGAACACATTCTGGGCGGAAGCACTCGGGGAACTTCGTCGAGTTGTTCCCGCAATTGGATTTAATAATCTCGTTGTGCTGGATAATTTTACATTCTCTAGGGTGTGGAATACACCCCCCAATAAACCCTTGTCTTGTTCCTCAGTGAGTGACCCGAAGACCTTTCTGACTCATTCGTCTCCCAATATCATCTGTCCCACTTTTTCGCGTCCGGGATCGCGCCTCCTGCGCTCCTGGTTAGCGGATTATCGAGTTAGACCGGACTTCCCCCCCTACGACCCCTACGGGCCGAAGAAATTCAGATGAAAATTCTCACCATCCGCATCATCATCATCACTACCCTTGGTCCCCACACTTTGAGAACCACTGAGTTCTTGAACAAGCTCTTGAAAAATGGGGTTATTTTATAATATCGAGCCCCACCGTGGTTCGAGAAGGACGGATCTGCACCGAAGACAGACATTTTCACCAGAATGATCGAAAGTACATTCTCCCAAAACACAGGATCCTAAGCACGAAGGCGGAAGACAAAGCTCTCGATGTCCATGCTTGAATATACATTTATTATCATTCGTCAGGTTTGTTTAGTTCCTTCCTCGGATCGATACCGTGATCTTGATCTCCCTTTCTTTCTCTCTCGATCTCTTTTGGTATAATTACATTTGAAGGTATGTTGTATTTGTCAGTTTCCGTAGTGTCCATCTTATTCCTATAACGATGATACCTGCGTTTCTCAGAGTAGCCATGAGAGCTTCAGAAAAAATGATGGCAATATCGGAGATGAAAATAATAGTCGAGGTGTTCCCATCGTTTGCTCGCCCTTATCCTATTCTAGCATGATTTCTAAGAGAGACGTGATTCAAATACGCAGCTCGGATCGACTCCGATGAAATGGTCGACCTACTCGCCGATTATCTTCACGAGATTGATGCACATCTTCTCGGGCCTCGTTCCTTCAGCCTCTTGGTTTGACCACGTATTCGATGCGGAGACTTGAAGGATGGATAAGAAGATACCGAGGACACTCCCGTCAAGATCAATGAAGAGATGGGATCGGATTGACAGGAAAAATACAGCACACTACTTCGGCAAGAAATTGATTGACAACAGTGAACCCCACGCCTTGATTGTTGGTAGGTGACTCACAGATATGATTGATTGATTTCTCGATCGACTGATCAGGAAGTTGACAATCTGAGGCCACTCCAGTCGTAGTAGTTTTATCCTCGAGCGATTCGAGCAGAGGCAATCATATCCACGATTCATCGTGATACAGACTAACTACTCCCGTTTTTCCGCCCAACATTTCGTTGGCGAGAGAATGAAATCGATACTAGAGAGATTAAAGGAGTGCAGGAGAGCTTCAAGCGATCCTCTCGTGTGTTTGCCTGCTGATGCAATAATCTGGAACAACAGAGCCTCGGCATAAAGTCGTCAAGAGTTGTTCTGCTCCCCCTCTAGATCTGCTCGAGTGAGTACCAGGTCAATCTCACAGAGAAAGAGGCACTTCATCCTCTTCTCGTCGGTGTCCGCTTCAATTATTCACATGTTCGGCATTTATAAATTTCTATATAGACTATGATAACAAAATATAAGTGTTTCCATAATTCCACATTCATCAGTATACGGGACATGAAAGAAAGCTCACGGCTAACGACCTTCGGGATTGCATTGCACCGCTCTATAGAATTGTAACGACCCCGTGGTGCACCTCATATTCACGGATGTTCGGGCTCAGTATCATCATCATTATATTTTTATTCCTCCTCCGGTTTTCATTGTGGTCTTCCATCGGTTACATCCACTAGTCGTTTACATAAGTTGCCTCTCCAAGGAGCCATCGCACCAAATTCGTTCTGTATATATTTATATGTATATATATTCATCCATATATATAATATCTTCCATCTCCGTATGTATACTCTCATTATCGTCGACAGTATATATAAATTTATATAGAATCATTTTTGGAATTTTTCCATGTAACTTCATGCTCTGTAACAGTTCCTTTTCGTCGCAATACAGCATCCATGAGTCCGATTCGGCTCTTCATCACGTTTCGGTCTTCATGTAACTTCTCAGTTCACGAATGTGGACGAAAGTAGATCGATGAAGAGATGGATGGTATACGATCAAAGCCGGGGACCTGAGCCCGCTCACCGTGGTGACAACAAGAAGCTAATGGTCGATCAGAGCGAAATATACTCAACGTGGAACCGGTCGAAATATAGCGAGTGTTCTCGGCACGCGGTGACTTCGATACTGACGCCGTCGCACAACTCGACGTGAAATACTCCACAAACTTCACCATGTCGTTGTCATAAGCCTATGTAACTTCAATCTCTATAGTAATTCGTAATCTGACTGCCCTGAGTAGAATGTCATCACCCAAAAAGTCATCGCTTCCTCTGGGTCTTTTCATCGTTCTCTAGCAGAGGGAAAGGAGTAAGGACGCGGTACCGTTACGGCTACCCAGGTTACGGCTACCCCTTGGATCCCTGCCATCAGCCTCGAAATTCCGTCAATTGCAACTGTCTTCATATAAATATGTTTTTCCCCGTGAGTCTTTCAGCATGCTCTCCATCACTCCTCATTCTCAGGATCAGACACATCCACAGCGGAAAAGTAGATCGACTCCCATGGATGCGACAATTCTGGAGACGAGCATTTAAAAAGCCGTGGTGTCAATCCGAAGCTAACAGTTCCAGTTGCTGCACTCCGCCGCTCTTTCGGGTTGTGGTTGATGACACCTCCTCCAATCACGCTAATGCCGATCGGTCTCGCATTCGAGTTTTCCGATCCTGCGTAGAGTAATCAGGCTCGATCGCGGAACGAGCCTGTACCCTTAATAGAGCATCGGTGTTCAGGCGGTTCCGCAGCCGTCGAGCCAGCTTCTTGATGGAGACTTGACTCATAGTGCACGGTTTTTCATCCTCTCATCTCTTCAGATCGTGCAATCTGAACTTTCGCTCCCGATTCCGAGAGCTTCCGATTTTCCGAAAGCGCCGCACAACCTCTTCGAGCTTTTCCTCGACGCTCTATGACATTTCTGGCCAAGTCCTTCGGGAATTTTCGGGCCTCATGCTTCGCATCCCGATGGCTCAATCGATTAAAAAATTGTAGTTAACACCGGTCTTTCCTAAATATCATTTGTTGACATTACGCATGACTGGACTCCTTATTCATCATCTAGCGTTTGATCAACTGCTTGAAAACATCACTGCGGCTCGTTACGTACTTGCACGGAGATCCATTGCACTTCTCTTCAGAACACAGCTCGTAACTAGCATGACACCTTATGACTGACTCGTTTGATTGTTGTCGTATCGATGGGAATCCCGAAGGGCTTTTCTGCGAGGTTCCCGCACGAGGTCAACTTATCCGCTAATCTTCTCCGAGGGCTTGCTTATTACGTCCTCCCCAACTGGCACAACATTTTATTTCTAATAACGGTCATTTTCTTGTCACGACGTTTTCAGAAACGATGGTGCGCTGTGACCATCGATCCCCGAACGAATCAATCCATCGTGCACGTGACGCATTCCCGGGAGGTTACGCTCGGTCCTTCGCCAGGAGAGAACAGTTGTAACGCGGTATGGTCGACTCAATCCATCGTTTTCACTCGCGTTCCCTAACTAGACACGTTGACGAACTTTTCGAGCAAGCAAGCGACCAAAAAAGCGGCCACTGCAAAACCAGCTAGGAGGATGAATGCCCAGTGGTGATCACCGAGTTGGCCACCTGTTCTCTGGGTCGGCTCAGATCCGGCGAGGACTGGCCTCAGGCTGGAAGGTTTCAAAGAACAACCGTTAGCAAAACTTTGCTCAGAGCCGGCTTCGAAAGAGCGCACTCGACCGAAACGCGAAAATCATGACAAAGAAATGCGGACCTCTGCCGCCGCGGGGAGCTCACCTGTTACGCCTAGCCGGCTGCTGTGTTGAAAGTGAAACCGTTGGCTCGGCAACAACCTGCGGCTTCACAGAGTGTTTCTGCACCCCTCTGGCTTTCTTTGAAAGAGGAACAAGGGAGCTGTAGGGACTCTTGATATTGTTGTCGACGTCGACGAGACGCAGTTGGGCGAGTCGCACGAAGCGAGGCTCGCCCGAGCCACCCAGTGAGGAAATCCTCGTGCGCTCCTCGGAACCTCTGTAGATCTCGGTCCACGAGATTTTTTCTTCGCCCGGGAAGGCGCACTCGCCCATTTCTAGCACGAACAAGCAAGGCTCAGAGAACTTCCACAGTGAGGTGGCCGCGCTCCAGTCGACAACGAATTCTCCTTCGTGAGCGCCGCGCTCGACTTTCGGTGCGGGCGGCGCGCTCGGTGGTGCGAAACAGGTGGCGAATGAAACCAGCGGAGACCACTCTCCCTCCGAGTGGAGATTCGACGCGCGTATCCGAAATGCATAATTTGAATTTTCCTTCAATCGAGTGACCTTGTACGACGTCACCGGACCTTGGTAGAGCAAGTTCACCCTGCAAAAAAGGTGGGAGAACATGAATCGGACGTCGGCTGATGGCGACGCGCTTGTTGCGAGTTGATATTCCTTTTATCTCACTCACCCGTTTCCGGTGACCATTTCTAGGGAATACTGAATGAATTTGTGATCCTTCGGGTCTCTGTCTTTCTGACTCTTGTGAGGACTCCGTGACGCTTCCTCGGTTCTCCAACCGAGCTTCAAGAAGTTGTGCCCTACGATCGAACACTCAAGCGACGGTGGACTTGGTGGTTCGGGATGCGTCGTGACCTTGAGACTCGATCCAGCAATGCCTGGACCTACACGATTGACAGCCCTAACTCGGATTCGGTAATTTGTTTCGGGCTCCAGTGGAGTGACTAGGAAACAAAGGTCATTTTCACGTTCGTCGTCATCGTCTTCGTCATCATCATCATCGTCGCCGTCGCGATCACCGCTGATGCGGTGTCGATACGAATCCAGCTCTTTCGTCAGCGTGAACGATGCGGAGTTTTTGTTGGTCGAGACGTCGATGAAGTACTTCTCGATGGGCGCACCGCCGTCGTTAGAAGGAGCCGACCATTGGATCTCGGCAGAGTTGTGACTCAACCGAACCAACGACGCTGCTCCCACGGCTCCAGGAGTTGAAGCAGGTGTTGAGCAGCTGAACACGGGTGACCACGGCGACGTGCCGACATTGTTCGTGGCGGCTACTCGGAAACTCTGCGCCGTGTTCGGACTAAGGCTCTTGAGCTCCAGGCAAGTTTCTTCGCCTCGATAAATCTCGCTGAAGGAATACTTCTCCGGACGCAGACTGTATTCGGTGACGTCCACCAAACCCCCGTAATGCTCGACGACGTAGCTGCAAGTCAAAACGATCGATCAGGGACTGTTCAATGCGAAGTTCTTCGGAATGATCGAGAACCAAGCGCGAGTGGCTTACCACGTGACATCGGAGCCGCCGTCATTCGCCGGAGGTTCCCAGTTGACGACAACATTCCCAGCGGAATTGACGTCGGCGCGAGCGTTGAGGACGCCAGCAGGACTACCGGGTCCGCTTTCCGCGACCAGAATCTCCGACCAGGGCCCTGGACCCGCGGTGTTGAAAGCTCGGACCTTGAATCGGTATCGCGTTCCAGGCATGAGTCCCACGACCTGTGATTCTTTCTCATTTCCTTTGTAGCCGATCATCCAGGAATCATTGCTTTCAAGCGTCGACTCTTCGGGATGGATCGTCGTCGAATCGCGTCGCAGTGATCTTTCGGGTGAGGGCGACGGCGTGGGCTCTTCGGACTCTGCGGACGACGGGGGAAAGTGATGTTATTCATCGAGAACGGGCTGTCCGTAATCTTCTCCAGAGCTATGTCATGCGTGCTGGAGCTCGTTCGGGGACACCGAGATCAATGACCGTTCTTGGGAGCATCGAGGTGGATCGAAATGAGTGGATTGCTTGCGGAGAAGGGACGGGGGGGGGGGGACATTAATGGGAGTTACCTTTGCGACCGTCGTGCTTGCTGAGTTTGAGCTCGTACTGGTATACAGCGCCGCCGCCGTCGTTCTCAGGAATCGACCACCGGATTCTCATCCAGTGGGCTTTCGGTTTCCCAACTAGAACCGGCTTCCCACACTGGCCCGGACATTCACATGGCGTACAGACACAGCTCGGCTCCGAGTATTGGCTGTTTCCTGCCTCGTTCCGACACAACACCCGGAAACGGTAGGTGCTCCCGGGCTGGAGACCGCCGACGAAAGTTTTGTTCTCGGGACCTGTGTAGACGACCTGGAACTCGGACGGCGGCTGTGTACCCTGTTGATTTTTGGCTACCATGCACATCTCTAAATTATAGCCCTGGATCGGCGATCCTCCCGAGTCGCTCGGAGGGGACCACATGAGGAGACACTGGCGCGGGGTGACCTTGCTCACTGGCGACGGCCGTCCCGGCTTCCCCGGCGCTTCGGCTCCAGTTTCAAACTGAACCGTCGGGCTGAACGGCGAGGTGCCGTCTTCGTTTTGAGCGTTGAGCTTGAACGAGTACTTCGAGCTTCGGCACAAGTCCGTCGCCGAATACTGCGACTCCTGGCCGTTGTAGATCGCCACGAAGCCGTGAGGAGCTCCCTCCTGCATCATGTACAGCCCGTAGGTTTCGTTGTTCCTGGCGTCCCATTTGAGTTCGATGAAATCGCTGCCGAACCTGACCAGCCTCGGAGCCTCGGGACGCGGGGGAGCGGCTCCGCACGTGGAAAATGCTATGGCCTGCGAGAACTCCGAAGCGCCGACAGAGTTCACAGCTCCCAGACGGAATTGGTAGAACGTGTTTTGCTGAAGACGAGACACCTTGAAGGACTTGTTGGGTCCGCGATAGACTTCATTAAGCTCTTGCATATCCTGCGACAGCTCTTGACTTCCAGGAACTTCTGCCATCATCAGGATGTATTCGGTGATCTTGGCCCCGTTGTCGGCCGTTGCCAACCATTTGAGCTCGAGAGCACTCTTAGTCCGTGCCACCAGTTTCGGAGGCTGAGGCGTATTTGGTTCACATTTCAACGTTTCGAACAGACACGGAGTCGAAGGGGTGCCTTTTATCTGTCGAGGACGAGAGCGAAGGGAACGCCCGTTAGAAACCTCTTCGTTTGCCTTTCTCGATCGGGATTCTCCATCGAGAGATTCGGAAATCGCAGTTCAAGTGGAAAGGGGGGACTAGAGGGCGGGAAGCCGACCGGAATCGCGGCGGAGGAGGAACTCACCTTATCCGAAACCGCTTGGACCGCAACCTGATAATCGGTAGCTGGATTGAGTCCGTCGAGGCGGTACTCTCGCGCTTTCCCCACGGCAACCTGACGAACACGTTCGCGAACCCCGCTGTTCTTCTCTCCAGGTGCCAACGACACATAAAGCTCGTACGACAACTCAGCTGGAAACAACGTAGATGCAGTTAGGCTTCAAGAAAGCCCGTTCCGTCGTCGTCGACGCCAACCGATATCGATTCACAACCACTCTGGTCTCACTCCCACTGAGCGGTGTCAACGAGCTCAAGTTCACGGTGATGGTCCCGCAACGTTGGAGGGTTTTGGAGGAGTTATCAGAACAGGCAACTATCCTGATCTCCTTCGAAATGCAGTGGTTGTGGTGCAAAACAGAGCTCGGGGCCGAAAATAAGACACTGTGCGAACTCACGAATAACGGCGTTAACGTCAATCGCGGTGAAGTCATGCTGGCCCATGCGGCTCCCTGTGGGGTCAGGTGCCTTCCAGGTCAACAGAGCGCTTCGCGCGTGGACGTCCGATGCGACGGGGGCCGTGACACACGTCAGCAGTTCACGGAGTTCCATTTCTGCAGGTGCGAAACGTTGTGAGAAACGATTTCTATTGCTCGATCCGGATGATTGACCGAAATCGGGAAGGAACGCGATAAAAGTTAGGCGCTCACTCACCACGCGGATTGTTTCTCCTCAGGGATCCAGTACTGTCCTGAGAATCATCACTAGCGCCTCCGGCATTATGTCCATGCGCTCCATTCAGTCCCTGATGCTGCTGCTGGCCTTGTCGAGTTTTGCCGAGCTTGGTTCGGGCGTCTTTATCGCCGCTTCCGGTCAATATCACAGTGTTTGGCATTACAGTATTCTGATTGCAATCCGTCGAGTGTCTCCCGTTATTGTTGTTGTGGTTGGTGTGGTTGTTGCTATTGTTGTTCTGGCTGTATACGTGGTTTGAACTGTAGACGTTGTCGCCGTTGCATTTGCTATTTTCCTGCTCTTTGTTCGTTGGCCGCGAGTAACCGTTGCCACCGGGACAGGTTCGAGAATCCAGTTTCTTGCGGAGTTTCTGCAATAAAATCGAGCAGAGGTCGTTGAAAGCAGCGATGTTTTCGACATGGTGTGACCAGGCTTATTTTTACCGACTCCGAGGAGTCCTGCACGAATTTCTCCCATCGTAGGAACCACCAGAAACGGGGGGCTTGTACTTACCACGTACTGCCGATGGCTTCGCTCGTCACCGAAACTGACAGGCTGCCGAGGGTAGCCCCCGCCTTGCCTAGGACCCCTGTAGATTTGCTCTTCGTTGTGTGAGCTCGCATCGATTCGCATGCGATCTCTTCCTGCCAGTTGACCGTTCATGATACCGTCCTGCAGTAGGACAGAAAAAATGATGTTGAGTCGCGGGGGAGGAACACAGTTCTCGATGATTGCATTGAACACCGCAAGACCACAGATCACAGATCTTTACAACAAGAAGGTGAGCGCTGGGCACTTGAACAAAATTAGCAATTTTTGTGGAAACTACTCTCAATCGACTCTTTCTTAGCTCGTGGACACCGGATTCCGGCGGCAGAATGCCAGCATGAGCCTCCAAGGCAAGAATAGCAGCACAAACAGAAGAAGAGAGCACTCAAGCTCAACCTGAGAAAGAATCCCTCGTTTTCCACAATCCTGTGAGATCAGGCTCGCTGATCCGGGAAATGGTACATTGCTGAGCTCGCGAAGAGATTGCCATACTCAGCTGACGGTTTCGTCAGTCGGCAAGCCTGGATCATCGCCGGGCCCATGCGAGAATTATCAAATCACAACACAATACAACAAAGCGGACTAAGCCGCACAATTGTTTTCAAACGCCGACTTTAGCTTCGAAGTCCGAGATAACGCCGCGGTCGAGGTCGACAACTCGCCAAGAGCATTGAGCCCAATCTGCCGGCAGAACAGCAGAGCGACGTGGAAGTCTGACTCCGACAGAGATGCCGGGAGCTACGAGGAGCGTTAGGCCTAAGAGGAACGGGAGCAGAAGCCAACGAGAGCCTCCTCCGATGGATTATATACAACTGTCCTGTTATGGGGACCGTTCAGCAACGGCGTGGCACGAAATATAAACGCTGTCGCAGAGAAACCGCGATGTTTTGAAGCCACGACTCCAGAATTTTGTGGAGTTTTGGCATTGATTTCGATCTGAATGGAATTCAGTGGGCGTACAAATGAGTCATTGACTCGGTGCACATGAATGCTGGTGCGAGGTGTCACGTTTGGATGTATCCTTCTCGACTCAGCCGTCCGCATACTTTCTGCGGAACACCGAGTATCGAGAAGGATGCGTTGTCGTCCCCTCCTCACTATAGAATGCGACACGAGCGTAAACCTGTCGGAGGAATCGAAAAGCAAGATAGCGGAGATCTTGGCAAAGAAGGTCTCAACTAGGCAGCACTCCACAATACTCCGGTCCCAACACAATAATTGGCGGCTCAACTCTTGCCTGCAGGCTCCGACAGAACGAAAGAAGAAATGAAGCGGCGTCGGGATGGAATCCTGACAGCTGTTGTTTCCCGGAACGCGTTTGACACATTCCCACATACGCGTACTTTCGCCGTCACACTTTCTTATATCGCTCGGAGGCATTGATACGTTTAGAAGAATAAATAATGGGCTATACTCGTTCTTACAGTCGGTGTAATTTCCGGAGTGAAATACAACTTCCAGAAAAGAAGCGCTGACGTTATCGCACAGGTAGACCACCGCAGAGAATGCCAGAACAAAGAATATTCCAGAATGGACTGCGTCGGGAAGGATTCCGAACCGGCGTTGGACTCACTTTCCGAGCAGATGAATGAGAAGCACCAAAGTTCCAGATGCGACGTTTCCATTCGTCCAGGGGTATCTCATTCCAACGAATGAAGCACTTACAGGAGAATCGCTCGATTATTTCCTTGTGCGGTGGATGCTTAGTGCGATGGAAACCTCAGCGGATTCCTGCATGGATGCGGCTCGGGCTTGCCCACGACTCGAACTACGATTCGCTTCCGCGATTCGAGAGAACGATTCCTTCCGATTCTACTAACGACGTGGCTCACTAACAGATGCTCCCACAAAAATCCGGCCGTTGTGAGAAGGTTGACCACGACAGCGCGCAGTCTGTTCCTAGAAAGCCAACTCAACCGCTTCTAAACAGGTCCCGCGCGCACCAACTTGCAAACAGTCGGTCGTCGGGAACACATTGTCTCCAACCGAATGACAGCTGGCCGGGTTTAGAGCGAATCCCTCACATCTGGATCCTCTTCGAGATGAGATAATGACGAAATCAAAGCTCAGCGAAGCTCCGAGCCCTGAAGCTTAGCGGAAACACCTCTCCATTGAGCTGTGCATTGGAAGGAAAACCAACAAGACTTCGCGATTGGACTCTTGCAAACGATCATCATCAACTCGAATATTCCCGGAGTCGAGTATTCCAGTGCCAGAGACACATGCTGCTGTGAGAACTCCCACAAGACCGTGCATCGTGGCCCGGCACACAGATCACAGTGCATAGATAAACTAGCGAGCAGTTGTGGACAACCTAACCTCTCGCGATGGCAAGGTTGGCCCTAACCCTTGTCCTCGACAATCGGCGGCAGCAACAACTGGCGTGAACGACTTCGACAACTGTCTTCTGCCCGACGAGGAAGTTCGAAAGAGCAGTTTGAAGAGAGAACTCCAACGGCTCAAGGCGACGGCTCAGAGAGCGTGAGCTGATCGCTCCAAAAGGAAGATTCAACTGGCTGGCATACAGTGGTCCGCAACTTGCTCGTGAAAACGGAAATAGCAGGCAGCGAATGAGAGGAAGAAAGGTGACCGATGAATCGGAGCAAGCGTACTCTGAGACACAGCCCGCGATCGTAGCGGAACATGAGAAAGATCACGAGCTCAGAGAATGACCTCGCGCTGTACTGGGAAAGCCCTTCTCACCTGTTGTTGGGTTATAATGGTGTCAGTCTGCGCTTGCCTCCTGTGAGGGGGAGGAGGGGGCTGACCCACCAAGGATCCATGGTGGTGGTGATGGTGGTGATGATGGTGGTTCCCATCGTTGCTGCTATTCCAGCGATGGTTATTATCGGGCGCAGCTGACTGTTGTTGCTGCTGTTGTTGGACCTGCGCAGCTTGTTGGGGCTGGGGTGGTTGTTGCGAGGACTGCTGCTGCTGCTGGGAACTGACCGGTGTTGACTTTTGTATGGATGCTGTCGACTGCTGTTGAGGTTGCTGTTGTTGTGGCGGAAGTTGAGGTTGTAGCTGTTGAGGTGTTGGCGCCTGGTGTTGAGAAATCGTGGCGGGAGCGACGTGTTGGGAGCTCTGAGAGCTGTCCAAGCAAGCCGCGGACCCGGGCACATTTGCGGCCAATGCAGGACTCGCCTGGAAGAGATTCATGAACTGATTACCGTGCTCGTACAACGTCCCCTCGAAGGCGCCCATCGTGACATCAACTCGAATCGGAACCATCCACGACCCCCCTGGATGAGAAACATTCGCGGTGATGGCGAGCACGTCGTTGTGCTGCTGCAGCAGTGTCTGAGTTCTTCCAACGTCCACGGATGACGTCACTGAGAGGTCCGGACGCGGTCGCGAGTATGGAATGCGCCGAGCGACACATTCTTCGGATTTCGTCCACGGAATTGGAAGAACTTGAATTTCATGCGCAAGGAGTCGTCAGAATTCTCACCGAAGTGAATTGTGCTCGTGTTCGAAAAACGACATTCACGGAGCATGATGACTCGCCTGAATGAAAGAGCATCCAGTCGCTTGGGAACCCGACGGAGGAAAAGGTCGTTCAGGTTCCGCCCACGCGAACGATCCGTCGGTCGGACTTTCACGTAGGAAGGCTGGAGCCTGGCCCCGTAATCCGCGGCCTGCCGGCGGAGTTCTCCGCGCTGGTAGTTTTCGGAGTGGAGGCGATTCGATGGCTGACCTCTCTGGTCCCCAGCGAAACGCGTGTTCGATTTGCACTCATGGAGACGTTATCGCAAACGCCATCGGAGACACGAATACGGATTCCGAGGAACTCCGGGGTTTTTCAATTCGTCTCATCATACGACCAAGTCTCTCCGATTGCGGGAAACATGCATGATTCGTCTTCCTATGGAGTTAGAGATTTCTCCCGATTCCTCTCCACGCGCTACGCCGCGACCCGCAACCTGCGCAACCAGGGATCACGATCTATTTTGACTGTCTGGGGAACCCGGAAAATAGATTGGATCCCGTTTCCTCGGTTACGTGTCGGAGATCGGCGACAACCCCGTCGAGTTGGGATATGGAGACAACTGGTATGAATTCGTTTCATAACGTTCAATCCCGTAGGCTCTTTTCTCATTTGGCCGAGATGAGCCAAGCCCCGCGCTGAATACGGAATCTTGCTGTCTCGGATGCGAGAATCGGAATCCATTGCTTGAGCGCCGGGAGCGCTGCTCAATGGCAACATGTTCCCCTCCTTCACTTCAACACAAGCCACCGGAGCGCACTCGACCTCCGGTTGTTCGTTCTGCTAGTCTGACGAGTGGTAGTGCGTGAGGTTGAAGCTACGCGATCTCAGAACACCGCGAGCTGCCGAGGGATGGTCGAGCTACGCGGTCAAACAATAGTTTGCGAACCGACAGCTGTTCCGCAATTTCCAAGTTTCCAACAGTGAACCTGCGGCGGGACCAACCTTCAGCGTTGCGGATGATACTGCGGCAGCGAAAACACGGATTCCACTAATCCCACATTTTTGCTGGTGGGCGAAATTTTTTTTCAAGAGGAAGTGTATCGAAGCCGAACCCGAAATTGACAATCTAACTCCCCCAGACCTTTCAGCCCCGCTGCCATATTTCAGAAGCTGAGTGGGAGCTCCGTCGATACAGATTTGTTCATTGGGTTCATAAAATCGGCGGAACCCGATTCGAGGGAGCACGCTCGATATTTTTTCCACGAGTTCCGCCTTCGCCACAGCAGTGCAATCAACGTTGGACCATTCAATTTGGAGCAGCGCTCGATTAGCCTCTGTGGGCAACGACATGATAGCCTCAGCCCTCTCTCGCCTGTACAGTTAGAGACGTTGTCGCTTGGGAGAAGGGAGAGAACACCCAAACACCCGGTGCGGGGCCCCGAGTCCCGAACAGAGCCGCCGCCGCCGAGCTCGGGGTTGCCCCGCCAGCCGCCTAACCTCGTGATTGAGTGCCATAAGTAGGGGGTCGCAAGAATCCACGAGTCCGAGTTTGCGACCCCTAGCCACAAATCTCGGATCATGGTCTCAGTACCGGAGCGCAGTTGAACATGCACGACAAGCTGCGACCAGCGGACTACGGCAACGGATCATCTCTGTCTGTGGGCATGGTGCGGCGTAATTACCGCTTGCACGATGAATCCTAATACTCTTCCCACCAACGCGGCAATCGTCGTCGCCGCCTTTTTTTCGTCCCCCGCCGTCGAAATCCTCACGGCGCACTGCTCTGGTCCCGAACCGTGAATGATTGAGCATAATTCTATCGACGAATACGAGAGCAGTGAAATCTCCCCAACGTGCGCTTTGTCGGGGGAGAGGAGTCGTCTCGGTACGGGGAGCTATCCTGACACTGCTACCTCTCCTAAACATCAAGGGGAAAATGAATTCTAGCCTGGGGGAGCATTGAGCGCAGCAAAATACAGCCAGGAGTCAGAGTGCGAAGATGGCAAGAGGGAAGTTGGAAATCATTCAGCATGCTTCCTGAATAATTCATGTTACGCCACCATAATGATTGGTACACATGTTCGCTATGTCAGTATTTGTGTTCTGTATATCCTACGTGCGTGAGCAGCGCCGATTGGTTCAGAGGGTGGAGAGAGAAAGGAATTCGGAGAACGAAATCCAACAACATTTAAAACACGACCAACTCATAAGGCAACCAAAGCAAAACGCTCACGTGAGGTGAGGATCAGGAAGCGTCGGGCTCAGAGCTCTTGACCAGAGGAGGAACTCTGCTTGATTGTCTCAATACGTTGAAGGTCGAGCCCAGCGTGTGCAGTAGGTGGGCACTCATCGAAAGTAAATGAAGAAAGAACCGTCGAAACCGGGAGAAAGGAGAGAACTGAACGAGAAACAAACCAAAACTTACATATGAACTTTGTGTGTTGTCGTATGCGGGATGTTGTGGAGCTGGCGGCGGAGTCATGTACGCCTGATGGGGATGAGTTGGTACCTGAGGTGGTGGAGCCATGACATATTGAGTTCTGTACATCATATCGTCGTAACCTTGTGGAATCGCAACCACAGGGGGTAACGCAACACCCGTTCCATTGCCTGGTAGCATCCGAACCTAAAAATAAAGGAATCCTCGTCAACTCAACCTCGTCAGCGAGATTCGATCTGAACCAAATTCATCATCATGAGTCAAAACTTCTTCACAACATCGCGGAGCGCTCGCTGAAGAAAATTCAGCTCCTGAAGGACTTGTTTGCCGCGGGGAGTTTGTCGCGCTTCCATAATCCTGGACTTCACGGCGTCTCATGTGTCCTCAACGAGGTCGTTTCGGGGGAGCCGCTCCAATACACATAAGCCTCTCGCATCGCGTCAGTCGTGGAACTCTCGCGACGCCGATGACACCACTCCTCATCCCCGATTCGTAAGATCTCGCCACGGACCACGGAACGGAGATCACACCTGATTGCGCGCTGTTCCCTAAACCATTCCAGTTCCATATTCGGCTGGTAATCGGACTTGCGAGCGCGCTGCGGCGGTGATCATGGCGCCAACAGCCCGCCGTCCCGTCGGCCGAATCCACACAGAAAGCATGGCATCTGTATGCCATCAACAGTTTTAAGGCCTCCCCGTGTGCAACGAGAAGAGTGCTCTTATTCTCTCGATTCGCGGTTGATTTTCAGTCGGGGATCACCAGAATTATGGTAGTCAGCAGTAACGGAGCGAGTTGGAGCAACGAGACCGGACCTGCGGCTTAACCGCTTTGAACCTACTCAGTCAGCACTTCCCGCCTCTCCCATCGTTGGTTCTCGAGGAGGAATATTTTCTCGGATTTCCCGCGACCGTAACTTCCGACCATCAAAACCTTGTTTCGACGGAGTCTTTCAGAGTCGCTCTCATGGTCGAGGAGCCCGCATCATCTCCCCATCAGAACTGTCCCCTTGGCTGGAGGGTGCTCAAGGGCGGCACGAATTGTTCGCCGACCGAAAGACAAACCCACGACAGGAGAGTAGGCAGCCGAGCGATCTAACCTAATGCTGACCGACCCGGCGGAACGCGGTGGTCAAGTGTCAGGAATCCTTCGAATCATGTTCTCGCGTGAGAAGGAAGTGAGCGCTCGGCGGAGCTGTAACACTGAGTTGATTTGACAGATCCAGAGCCGAAGACTTTCGCTCCGGTGAGCTCTGTCGAGAGGCGGCTATCACAAGCGCAAAGTCCACTCGAAGGTTGTTCCGACTTGGTTCGGAACTTGACATCCATGCAGAATACTCAACAGCCAGCTTGCCACCCATTACCTCCGCCACTGCTGCCTCAGGTCCCCACGAGCAGAGCCTCCGACGTCCCTGGGACGAAGGAGCAGCCAAATGTCAGCCGTTTTGTTCCGAATGATTCTCACATCAGTTCTCTCCCGCCGAGGTTCAGCGGAAGGAACCGATGGAGGATCGCTGGTTGGTTGGCTGGTTAGGCGGCTGGTCGGTTGAACGTCGCTCAGAAAACGTTTTCGACGCTGACGTCGTCGTCGCCATGCCGATGTCTGACGACGGCGGCAGTGTCAGTGGAGTCGATTCTTCGCGATGGCACCGACCAGAAAGCCGGGCAGCGAAGTGCCGCACGACCCGGCGGAGCAGTCAGCCAACGGAGCCAGCCAGTCTCTCAGTCAGCGAATTCCGGCCGATTCAAGCAACAACTACAGTTCATTCGCACAAACTGACGCGCAAGTGTGCACGCACACACGCATGCACTAGCGGAACCTGCCAGCAGCGTCAACGGCAAAGACCGGCGGCGGTCACAGTCGTTGTGGAGATCATGAGTATCGCTAGCGATGCTCGACGGAGAGTCGTCGAGACGGGGGGGAACAAATTCGAACGGCTCGGGGGATCTTCAGCTTCAGTCCCAGAATTCTAGGAGGAGTATCCCCCCGCCATGTATTTCCGTTTCTCGGGCTGCCGTGCCGAAAACGAGTCAGACGATTCCGGCTTTTTCGTCACTGGCACGCTGCGCGGCTGTTAACCATCACAGTTAGTTTCGTTGCCGGACGACTGCAGTCGCCAGCTCGCTCGCCCGCTCAGGGGGCCTCAGTCTGCGTCAGCCACTTAGTCAGCTAGAACAGATAGATAATGAGAGAGACCGAGAGCGAGATAGATAAAATACGAGCAAGAAACGCAGATCGAATGATCCACGGTGCTCGCTGTCGTCCGCTCGCCTGCACCTCGACATCGGTCGTTACTACTGCCGCGAGCATTGCGTTAGTAGTGGTTGCTGCTTCTGCCAGAGCCGTCCCTATTGGAGCTCGATGATGATTCAGTCAAAACTTCGGACTTCGCGTTTGCCGATCGCTCGCCGAACAAGCCGACGCAGACCGAAGAGCAACCCACGAGACCATGATCGCGACTGCAATCGCTCTCCCAACACGAGCAACAACAACGGAAACAGGAACAGCCCGACAGAAGCCGCGAAGCAATATCAAAACCACCGATGCTCGTGGGTCGTCGCTCCTCCAATGAGGCACAGGGAAAAAAGAGATACTTTCCCGGCGCAGTTCCGAGCTTGACCCTGAGGCATTCATGTCGATATAATTCTCACTGGAGTTCAATGCGAGCTCGGATCGTGCGAAGAGCCGAACATAGGCTTCAAGTATCGGCCCGCTTTGTCCACAATGGCGACCGAGTCGGCAACGGATCTCGGAAACGGTTGACGTTCATGGAAATAGCATCGAAAATCGGTTTTGTACTCATGCCGTGAAGGGATCACAACAGTGCGGAGAACCTCGCCAGAGCCGATAGTTCCACCGATGATGAGTGGAACCAATGCCCGCATTCGGAACTTACGACTTGCGCGAAAGCCTCGAGGGAGTCGGCGGCAACCTCAACCTCGAACTCATCAAGTTTTCTGTCCCGCAGGTTCTGCATCGCTCGGAACACTAGGTAAGTCAAGGTCAGCATGCACTCTCCTCAAAGACTCGAACCACTGCCAAGTGGAATTATTTCTCAATGCTCAACTCGAAGCGGTCTGGGGAAGCCCAACATCCGCTCCACACTGAGCTGTTTTCGAAGGAAGATTACAGGAGCGTACAGGAGAAAAGGAGAGACATCCTTGGGGATCAGCACTAAAAGCATGAGACCCGCAATCTCTCGCCTTTCTCGACAGGAACGCTCACTCAAAGTACAGCTGGACAGAATATCGCGCACGTAGTGCGATCCGATCCAACGTGGGCGTATCGCGCAAACGGAAATATGAATGAGAACGATACACCGAGATGGATAGAGGGAACGCAGGATTCCCTGAACGCGTAAAGATCGGGATCGATCACAGAATCATCGTATGGGGTGGTGAAATGAACATTGAGCGGTTGCCACAACGCGGAACGTGCGTAATGTGGAATCATCGTGTTTGAGATGTCTCGTCGATACGACTCAGGGTGATCGCGCTCGAGTGATTGTCGTCGACTCATTCGAGCAGGTGAATCAAGTTCGACAAATCAAACGAATCACATTGACTGAACGACCTCTGGTTTTTGCCCTGCCTCGGTTTGAACAGCTGTCACGGGTTAGCGAAAGGCTGTGTCAACGTTTAGCAAGCAGGCGAAACGGAGGTAAGAAGTAACTCACGAGATTGTAGAGGCAGAGCTGCGTTCGTACGTCTGTATCGAGTTACGAGATGTTCCTGAGACTCGTTCAACCAGTTCACCGCTAACATGAATCATCTGCCCAACTGCGCTGACTCACCACTCGACCAATGAATCGCTGTTTCTTATAATTCGTTCATCGCTCCCCATGTGAACTTCTTTTTCGATCGCTATGAACTCCGAGTTCACGGGAAGCTCTCCACGGCGAGGAGCTTCCCACACCGACCTTTCTCGGGGAATCAGTCTCGCTGGTTGCGTGGTTGGTTCAACTATCATCCGCACGATTCGGAGAGACAGGACCTTCGCGGTCGATCCCGAGATGGATCAACTTTGAGTGAACACGTGAGATTTGTCAACGTGTTTGCCCTCGATCCGTTTTCGATACTGATGGATCTCCATTAGCCGCGAACAAGTCCTTCACTCGGCCGCGAGAGATTCGTCAGTGTCATTCGGGCTGATTCACTCCGATCACTCACCGTTGCTGGTCCCGGAATGCATTGCACAGTATCTCCCAGCTGGAAGTAGACAGTTTCTCCCATCTGCACGTAGAACACCTGCTGACCCGTCGTGGCATCTACGACGCACGGAAGTCCTCCCAGAACGCCACTTCCTACGCCCATGGCGTTCGCAGAGGGGCAGTACATGCCTGAAAAACGGAAAAATTTCGCATGAAAACCAACTTATTTGAGTGTTTCAGGCGTCTCCAAAGCATGGTGGCGTTCAGGTTCGCAGCCGAGTTCATCATCGCGTTCACTGTCATCAGAGTCATGAATACTGGTCTCGTAACCATCACCTCCCTACTTTTCACGTCAGCTCGCAAAACCACCCGACGAGCAAGCCACCCGAATCCTCATCTCTGACATCGCTCGATGCCCGAGTTCGAGGATAACGGGAGGGGTACATTAAGTGTTCACCGGCTTCTCTTCCAGAATGGTGAACTGAAGCGGTCGACAGCCTCGATGGGTAAGCTGAGTACAGAGCAACAGTAGGTAGAGCCGTTCACGCCGAATCGAAGATGACTCGAGGTTTATGTCCAGTCAATGACGTTTCGCCACTTGTTCCCCTCGAAACTCAGATCGTGCTCCCGATGGTTCTCGTCGAAGCGAATGATTCCACCATGAGCCATTTCTACGCACGAGTGAATGAAACGGCCCTGCTCCGTTGGCCACGCGTGCCTTCGTTCAGTTTCCAGTGCTCTAATAGCATTTGAAGAAAACCGGAAGATAGTGGGCCTGGATGAAAAACGAGCACGGCTTCCAAAGTCGCTATCCAGTCCAAGGCTGGTTAGTCATCGTCTAGCGGGCTTGATAAGCAGACCAACAAACGATCATATTGTCATCTATCGAGTTGTATGTACCACACATCGCGGGTGGACCGTTGTTTCCAAGCAGAGTGATACGATCGTTACGATGCCATCGCCAGCATCATTTGTGCAAGATCGGCATTCCTCCCGTAGCGGAATGAGGCGCGTATGGCTCATCATTGACGACGAACGTCGCTAATCCTATAACTTTCCTCGAGGTTCTCAGTCGACATGGAGCGATACAACCCGCCAGCGTCCCGCATCCTCTTCGGACGAGCTCGTGGAACTATCGCGGGAAGTATTGCGAGGGCCTCATTCGGCTTCGTTGAGCTCCTGGGTCAAAACCGAAGAAAGAGTCGAATTTGCCACGAGGCTCGAACTGCGTCTGAGTGCGTCCGGGAAACCTAAAACTACTCGGGAAGCATGTCTCGGAGGAATTCTGAAACAACTTCGGAAGCAGGTATGCGTTGTGAAACAGCGCGCGCGCGAGCCCTTCTCTACAGGAATTGTTTGGGCCTGACTCGAATAACCCCGTGCTGCCGCTCCGAGCCCGGCGGCCGAACGCGTTCTCCTTAAAGTACACAAAGCAACGTCACTCGACTTCGATTCCAATTCGATCCGATGCCAACGAACCGTATCTCGAGGAATCGAGGAGATCGCTTCATCGGGTCACCGGAACTCTTCTGCGATGCGTCTTCGCTAATCTGACAAATTTTCGGGGAAGACCCGGCCACGAGTTCTGCCTGATTCCGTCTCTGAACTTCGACGACGACGACGCCACGCCCGTCAAAAAGTAATAATTCCATTCGGAATCGCGCCTGAGGGGTTGAGTGACCGGGTCGGAAGCCCTCCTTTGAGCTTTGCAGGAACTCAAGCGGGATTTGCATCGTTTGCCCAGGACCCCGTCGAAGCCTATGATTATACTGTTTGACTGAAGACGCCCACCACACACAAGATGCTGTCGTTCGCGACGAGATTTCCAGCGACGTGCAGAGGTAACGACTCCGGCAGCCAGTGAAGCACAGCATACGCGCGGAAGGTTCATCGCTGCGTCCGACTCCAGAACCTTGGCTTGGCGAGGGGACCCGCTGGAGCGTCGAGGTACTCTTTCGGGACGACCTCAGAATCGGACTTTCGACCATATCGAGGAGGAACGACATCTGACACTCGAACACGGCGGACTGGCCGCATTGGTCAACTGCAACGGAGTCTCGACACCTCGAGCAAGACGCCCGAGTCCCTTGAATCTCTAGCGTGTGTTTTCGCATCAATTGGATTCACGCTGGGCGGGTCAGCGTTTGCGCCTAGCGCATCGCAGAAGCCGAACCATTGCTACCACTCCGGAGTTCCAGATTAATTCGTAAATTTTCGATTGATAAGGTCTCATCTCGATCAGAACAAAGATGCAGGTGTAAACGGGCTGAAGAGCGTCCCGGAACGCCAGCTCGGAGGGGAATCTACGTGAAGCGTCGGAAGGGTGTTTGCGGCGGCGGCGAATTAGTTGCGTAAAGCTCGTTCGCTCTCTTGCTCGACCGCAGTACTCTCAATTCTCGTTCTGATGGAAGCCGCTTCAGATGTTGGTTGGTTCCAACGTCGGCTCCAATGCTGGGTCAATGTCCCTTTTCTGTCTCTCCCGATGCCGTCGGTGGCACCGCTCGCTCGAACCCACGTCGCCTCACCAATGGCTGAGGCTCGACAACGGCTGCAGCCACAGCGGCGACAACGGCAGAATCGACGCCCTATGCTGGTCCCGGCTCCCTTCGTCGACTTCTGGAAAATGTCCCGGCCAGCCAGCCCGCCCGCTTGCCCGTGCGCGGTCTGCGAGCCGGATCCAACGCAGGAATTCGCTTGGAATTCCATTCAGTCACTCGCCCGTCGGATCGCTCCACGTGCGTGAGCTCCTTGGGAGTGAATCCTCGGGGATTATGTGCGCGGGGGTTCGTCCGACTCCCGGATCGCAAACACGATCCTTGATTGGGGGCTGGGGAAACTCTTGCCCCTTCCCGCACTCGCGAACACCTCGCTCGACTCCGACGTGAAAACACCGAGTCGAGCTTCGCCGTGATTACATTCCTTATAATACGCTCGGAGGAAATGATTCGGAGTGTTCGACTCGGAAATTGCCAAACTACTTCACGCCTGAGGTGTATTGGGGTAAATATCGTAAGATACTCAGAGCTAGAATGCGATCAGCGGGGCAGAGGACCAGACCCAGACGCTGCAGGTACCGTCGTAGCCGATCCCACCTAGTCATCATTCGTTCGCCGGCAGAAGCGCTAAACAGTACTTTGAAGCCGGCGTATCCGTCGCCCACGGTCGTCGTCGTCGTCGTCGTTGCAGCATGATAATGTTCTGCGATAGCATAAACAGCTCGCTGAGGGAGAATTCCAGGCGAGTTCAGGCCAGTTGGCACCCGCATATCCATGGAACTACACCTGCTCCAGGTCACAGTTACTTCATTCTTATGCGTTTGCTCAACGCTGTTCTTGGAGGTGTTAATGACTGCTTGTCTGTGAAGGGCATCTTTCCATTCAACCATCCCCTCACTCTTGAACGTCTCCCCGGAAGCTAATCGCTTCCCCGGCTGAAGCCGCGGATCCGTCGAACTCGAAAGGGGAACCCTAGCCGAGATGAAGGATCTCACGTTGTTATTAATGAAAGCCACCACAATCCCGGTGGGATTGAGATGGTTTCCAGCCACCGGACTCAGTGGTGCAACACATTCACTGAACAAGTGGCGGGCATCGCCTAAAACGGAATAGCTCACTCAAATCGACAGCGGTCAGGTTCCATCCTGCGGGGATCGGTTCGCCGAGCGAAAAGAACTAGACAGCCACTTCGTCCCGCTCCGGAGCAGGTGAACTCGCTTCGAGAGGCTCATTGTGGACGACGTCAGCGGAAACCACTTGAGTTTCGAACACTGTTCGGATCCGGGCTCAGACTCGGAGAGAAGCTCCTCGCGAAGTAGTTCTTATCCTCTCGGAAGATGAAAATTAATTAAAATAAACAGATGAAGCGCAGTGTCTCAGAAAGGGACGGAGCGGCCCGAGATCATTAGCTATCGGGGTTCATTTGGAAATCCGCAGCAGGAACGAGCTCCAGGAATAGCAAGCAATGTGATCATTGGCGGACGTTCGAGCTCACGGCAACAGCTAGCTCTGGCGGTGGTTTAACCGATCCGCATGCAGACTGATTCGTTTGCTAAGGTGAACTGCTCAGCTGCGATAATCGTTGCCTCCACGATCATTATCGCTGTCAGCGCGAATTTACGATTCAGGGACGGGCGTCTCGGGACGGGTTCCACGGAAGAGGGGATTTGAAATGAAAAAAACGCGGATTCGGTCGACGCATTGGGGAATACAGGAAGAACCCTGAGCGCAAGCGCGTAGCTCACGTGGGTCGATACGATAGTGTGTACCATCCCCGATCGGGCGTTCGAGTTTCCCCCGATCCGGCTGGGCTGCTCCTCTCTTTATCTGTTTATTTATCTCGGTACTTCTTTCTCTAACGACGGTGCCTCTCATGAGCGCTTGGCAGCAGATATGAGGAAGGCCAAGAGGGAGATATTTGTTTGTATTGCCTTTCGAAAGTGGGAAACGGGCTTTCATCGGTTGTCTGGTATTCCGTTTGTGTTGACCATCCCTGAATGGAGCGGGGCGTCCGCTGAATATTGTCCTTTTGTATCAAGAGCTTTTCTGATCCGACCTCTGGGGCATGAATACCCATCCAACCTACAGCGGAAACGTCCCTCCGTTCAAACTGGCACACGGTGGAGACGTGTTGACGATTTCGGAATCATTCGAACGATCTGCGTTCAAGCGAAACCATGCTCCTTGTTCGACCATGTGAAAAAAACCTAGTTCGCGGTAAGTTCCGAAACAACGCGGGCGATAGCTGGGGACACCGCCACCCAGATCCGAGCTCGGACAGAATTTCCCGAAACTGGAAGCCGCCCCGCTGAACCCCGATCGGGAAGATCCCTGAACCAATGAGATCGCCTCAATCCTCGAGACTTCCGTTCTCGTCCGATCTATTCAAGCGCAGAGCTGCGTAGCTGCAGTCGTAGAAGGCTCGCCACTGCGTTTGTCGGTGTTCGCAGTAACAGAGTGCGTACCACGGCAGCACGCTTGTGGAAGTTGTGGATTGTGGGGAGGAAACGAAGTTCGACAGCGTGCTTAGCAAGTACCGCGTCGATTTTGTTGTGCGGAACGGGTCCGTCGCCTCTGGCGTGACTTCCGTTAGCTTGACGGCTGCCTGACTGACTCGTTTGTTTGTCGGCAGGCCTGCTGTGAAGTATTCGAATACATTCGGACGATTCCCGAGCCGTGGATTCACTCGACTAAATCAATCGTCATCATCCTCGTGATACCTGACGCCAACAAGTTGAATTACACGCAGAGCTTGGGCTCCGATTCGCCCCGATCTGTTCTGTTGATATCAAACCAGCCTCCTTCAAAAAAGCGTTCGGCTTGCGGTGTCTCGAGCTTCCGACGAGCAAATCATGGCGGAGCTCCAGGACGTGAATTGCGGTTCCGTCGGCTGCTGAATCCCGTTCTCTAAGTGATGAGAGCACCTCGAATACCCGGCTCTGGTGATGAGAGCGTAACTTGATTTCCGTGGAAGTCGGGAGAGGCGACTCAACACAACCACTAATATTTGACCTATACGATATGGCCAGCGAC
Organism: Phytoseiulus persimilis; assembly: GCA_037576195.1. Taxonomy (NCBI): domain Eukaryota; kingdom Metazoa; phylum Arthropoda; class Arachnida; order Mesostigmata; family Phytoseiidae; genus Phytoseiulus; species Phytoseiulus persimilis. Next base: position 6,595,230 of record CM075104.1, read on the forward strand.
CCAAACGACTTCTGGGACAAAACCCGTGAATCTCACCAGAGAAATAGAGACGTGCGCCCTCCAGGCACTGATCATCATGCAAACGATGTCCCATCAAACCTGGACACGCGAAGAAGGGCGCATCTCTTGGCGTCGTCAAGTTTTATCTTCAATTGAAAAGGCTCCAGGCTGCCGTCGGATCGCTCCCGTTCTGAAGCTGTCCGAGACTGAGTTCCACTCAATGGAACGCTATGGAACGAATGCCTCAAGCAACCGGTGACTTAATCGTCCCTGGTCCATTGAAAGCCCTGAACGCGCGAGCTCCGAGTCAAAACAAATGCTCATGAGAAGATTGCGAGGGTATGCTCCTTTTATCCGACCGCTCCAAAACAAGTAGCTAGAACCCTTCCGAATGTGGTGAGTTTGTCGTGAACAACAAAATCCACAAAGGTTACGCTGTGAGACACCGCTAACTTATCTCACGACTCAGCCCAGAAAACTGCCACCACGCGACACAAAGAACCACAGTCGAAGGTTTAACCGTCGAGTGATAGAACCGCCTCGTAATGGCGGTTTAAACGAAGGGGTGTCTCGCCGCGATTCAGGATGGGCGGCTGAAACGAGCTGGCTGCTTCTTTCGGACGCGATTTCACACAACTTTTACCGCTGATACCTCGCATGCGGAACACCCCCCCCCCCCCCAGGAGTCCCACATCGTCTTCGAAGGTGTGATCGTCTGCGCGAGTTTGCAAACTGCAGTAAAAATCGGGTGTGGGATAAACTTGGCGGTGACGTCAACCTAGCCGGCACTCGACTTGACGCCAGTGGCGGCCGCAGCAGTGGCGGCGCCGTTTACGTCATTGCCTACATCGGCCATAGCGTCGCCATCCAAGTCGGGGGATCTTTTCGGCATCCACCATATGGTAGTATGCCTGTTGTTGGCTATCGAAAGGGACTTGACAGAAAGCAGTCGTCGTTCGGCGGAGCCGGATTCGGAATGAGAAATCGAACCGATGTACTAACGAATAGAATCGTCCGCACTCGGCGACAGCGAGCATTCATTCACACATCGGTCAGGGATGATTCAGAACTTTCCGCTCGTAATTCCAGCGGTGTTTTAGATAAATCCTCGGCAACGGACGTCTGGAATCAGTTACCTCTCGAATTCCTAGTTTTGGATTTAATCTAACCGAAGAAACGCGAACTGAAGTGTTGAAGGAATGCGGGATGTTTCTACGCTTGTGGTCGCCTCTCAGCAGATAAGATCGCCCGCTACGCGGAGTACAGGGACTGTTTACACAGGGATTCGGTAACGCTTTGGCATTTGTTTGGATCACTGATGCACACGGCTGTGCGCACCGCGGCGGCTCTCATTGTTGACGTGGCGTTGTGCGGAGCTCGATTGGCCGGACGGCCAGCTAACTATCGCCAAAGTCGCGACTTCGCAAGGTTTTGTACGTGAGCCAACAATGACCACAGACCTCAGCGCTCTGACAAAAAGAAGCGCGAAACTTTTCCAAAGGCAGGGTAATCTAACAGAGGGAAGACGACTGAAAATGAGAGAATAAATGAAAGAGATGGGTTGGCTTCCGCTAACCGAATCGAGTCTGAATAGAGCTTCGGAACTCGGCTAAGTTTGACGGCGAACGTGTTGGCGAAGAATTTTTTCTTGATCCTCCGATGGAATGGGAGCGCCGAGCCGCGGGCGGAAGTCCCCGACCCAGGATCGCTCTGAAGTTGCCATGTCCAAGAAACCGCAAACTTGAGAAAGTGCGATAATTTCAGCGTACGCTCGTGAAGCTGCTGTTGTTTCAGAGACTCTTGGTAAGTTCATAATAGGGTGAGATCAAGTGTCGTTGAGAGGCCGGGAAGGGCATCGAGTTTGAGGAACCCGGCGCGGGGAGAGCCGGCTACAGTCGCTTCGGGGATTAGCAGCGGTTGCTGTTCGGCGCTTGAGCCGGCTTCGCTCTCTCACCTTGCTGCGGGGCAGCCGAGTGTCGATGACGATGTGGAGCGCTGTCGAATTTCCCGTAGTTTCCATGGTGGTTGTAACGGGGGTGCGAGTTCCGGGAACGGCCTCCAGGCCCGCCTGACGTCTGCCCCGTACTCTGAGGAAGATTCACAACAGGTGCGGGGGGTGCGCCCGCAGCTGTTCCTCCTCCACCGGACGAGGATGCCGAATGCGGGGTAGACGCAGTGGACGACTCACCCCCACCTGCAAAAATGAAGTCACGGTTAACATTCAGCAAACCTCTCTTTATTTTTCCCTCAGTCACACCTTCTCCGTACCGGAATGAAAGACCTATTTACACTCTTCGCCACATCAATGAATGGAATCGGAATGGGAGCTTTTGATATCAGACCCAGGAGTGCTCCGGATTCGTGGAATCTTCGTTCACTTCCGAACCGAGGTTCCCAACCAGCACGAGTTCCGTATGACTGATGCTGACCACATCAGAGTTAGGAGAAGAAATTGAGAATTTTCGACGCCTTCATAGCGGTGCTCGTATCGAGATCGAAGCGAAAAACTGCAGCGGGTTATCCTCCTCTGTCCACTCAGGGTTCAAGTGTTCGCCAGATACTTATCCCTCCGCGCTCGTCCTTCGTTTCATCGAACAACCGACCCGAAGCGTTCGCGTGTCAACTCCCTCCGGAAGTTCTGTCATCGGGTTCCTTGTTGCTTTGTTTCCACTCCTCTGCTCGATGTCCGTTCAGAATCGAGATGATAGATCCACAGGTGGTAGGCACCGTTCGGATCTCATTTCAATAGCTGCTGAATCAAGCCGTCTGACACGCCACGCAAGGCCGCGTCATCGGATTCCGACGTGCGATAACTTCGAGTTGGAATCGCATCACAGTCCAATAAGAAACCATGCGATTTCCTCGTAGCTCATCATGGATTTCGGGCTGAATCCACGGTTTTGAGTCGACCTCGGAGCTGCTTCGAACACTATAATTTTGGAGCACGGTCGTACTTACACGCGTCTCATGGTCTTAGATGGAGCCCTCTTGCCGAGGAGCAGAACACGGTCTCATGTTCGTCGGAAGCTCAAGCTGGATCTGAGACTCTTAGTTCGATGGTTCCATGTTTTCTCCGGACCGACTTCTCTAGTATTTTCCTTGAGGTTCCCCATTCTCGCGTTCTCGCGAGGTTTCGTGTGACTCTTCGAGTCGAGATCGGACGTGTCATGAGGACGTCGGCTCGGCTAGAGGCCTAACCGAAGCTTTACGATCTTGCCGATCGGCTAGACGTCGTCTGACCAGTAGGACACGAAGAGACAAAAACAATGGAGAGCTGCGATTTCGGCAGCCTATCCACACGGATTCATCCCGCCAAAGTCATCCACATCAAAGCTAATCCTCGAGTTCAATAATCCGAATTAATGCTTCTCGGTGGAGAGCGATTTGGGACATGCGCAGAATCAGCCCTCAGCGATTTCACGACCCACTCAGTAGTTTAAGGATATTTCGGAGAAGCCTAGCCATTTCGATGGACAACCAAGATCTTGTGCCGGGTTCCTCATTAGTTCCCGAACATCTCGCTCGGGAGCCCCGCCCCGGTGGAAGTCGGCCTCGCCTCGCTAGGTCTATCATTCGAACAAGATCTCCTCTTGGAAAGAGCCTCCCATATGGATAGTTACTTTGAAGGATAGTGTTCCTTCATTTCTCCACTGTTTCCATCGTCCGGCCCTTATCGTTCCCGAGCCGTCAGAAGCCCTCCGTCGACAATAGCCACTTAAACTGCTGGAAACATCGCTTGCGAAGACTGAATATGTCGGGTATCGCCCTCGATGTCTTCGGTCGGTGCGAAGCTGTCGTCGATCAAAGAAATTCCTCGCACCATTGGAAGGAACATTCAGTCTAGACTCAGCTTCGTTACGGGAGCGATTCATTGTTTCTGGTGACAGGCTACCGGAACTCGGAGAGGATGCCTCATTAGAATCCTCGGTTTGGAAGTCGAACTCAGAGAAGCCTCTTTGTCCCAGTGAAGCAGTCCCGCATTTTCCTCAGAGCTCTCTCATCGATATTTTGTGTGTTATTCAACGTATGGACGCTCGAGTCCCTCGCTGCGCACCAAGACGGTTCCCAACCCGTGGCTCAGCTGTCAATTCAAGATGTCCGCTCCGGATCGATGAAGTGTTTCCTCGCGATACAGTTGTTCTTGGATTCAATTTCCCCGCGTTCGGTTTCGAGGAGTATATCCATCAGAATATTCGTAGAGACAGCCTCTGGAGCCACACCGGATTCGACGGGTGGAAACACTGAATGCCGAGGTGAGTATCTCTCACCATAGAAGACAGAATGTTGCGATTATGCAGGAGTTATGGGGGATGATTGAAAAACTCGAAACAGCCTTCGGTTCGGAAGGTGATCCGCGGCGCCGACCCGCGCCAATCGGGACTCCGTGCTACGGGGAGGGCAGAACACTTCCCGCACTCATCGACCGCGATTCGTGAGGGCTTGGTGGTCAACCGAAATCTTCTGTGAGAAGCGGGGATTTCCCTGGAGCCCGAGGCAGCGAGCTGCTTCCACGCGACTAGACGAGATCATGAGTGGCTCAATCATTCAACGAGACTGACGTTAAATCTGGCACGGGAGATACGATTTAGATGGAAGTAACCATCGATTCAATGCTGTCGTCGCACACCATCATAACAGCACACTTAAATTCTTGAAACACGAAGGGGAGAGCAACCACGAGGACACAACGAGGCTGCGAAAGCAGGTCTCAGATGACTTCTCGCAGCGAACTCACAACGGGTCGAGATCAGAGGCTCACGAGGCATCTTTTCTCTCGTAACGTCCCCGCGTTCCCCCGTTCTTCGCTTGGAGATAGTTGCGACCAGCCCCTATAGAGCGTCCGGAATTGTTGATGGAAGCCATAGATCAACTTCGAAAAATCTGAGGAGTCTGTCTAGAGGTTGTGCAGTTATGGTTCAGTCGAAAAGATAGCTCGTGATATCGTGTTCAACGGAGAGAAGCGCCGCAAGTTCGGACGTAACATGGTTTGGGAAACTCGCTCACCGTTTCAGAACGGTGTGGTATACCGACCAGGAGAGGTCATCAGCGACCTGCCTAAGAACGATAGAACGATGAGTTCGCGATGAGTGACCGCTTTCAAGCCGAGTCTGGATCGATCAATCAGTCATTCAACAGAAATTCATGTTGATTCAATAAAGTTCAGCCTCTATTATTCGATGATTCTGATTAATCATCGATCAGCTGATCGGTCATCACCCGATTCAATCTACGGCTGTCGAATCCATCAGCTACCAATAGAATTCGATCTATGAGTTCATCGATGCATGGAGGAAAAGAACTCCGATGCATGCCGTTGATGTTTGGAACGCTGTCGTCGCTGTTTCTAGTGTGGCAAGCAACAGCAGAGTGGCGAAAACGGAGTCATCGTCGTTGCGATTCCGTCACAGTCAGCGGCATTGGTCTGTTTGTTCGCTCCTCTGTCTGTTCGTCCAGATGTCGATCTGTCGGATCGTCTCTCTATCTGAGCGTCTGCTTTCCGACCAGTAGATCCTCCGAGTAGCGTCCTGTAGCACCGCTCGCGTTGTAATTGTGAATGTATCTCTCATAAGGTGCTCGGGCTCAATTGGCTGTTTTATTCAGTTCTCTCCGAGCGACGAGAAGAACACGAGCAGCCAACCGGCATGTCTTTAATCACTACGGGCACCAACATGAGCTCTCCAGCCGACATCCACCGCTGACAGCTGCAATGAGCACGTTTGCTCGAGGAAACCAGCGACCTCAGGAGAAGTCCAAGGCATGAGTTCTCACACACTGGTGAGGAATTGGTGGATGAATCAATTAAAAGCCTCACAATTAGCTCACTTGATCATAAATCTATCCTTTAACGCGGCGACTACCACAAAAGATGCTATGACAAGGCAAAAACTTCTGACGACGTGTTGTAATTTTTACGACGGTATTCTGTAACATTAGGTAGCTCGGGGGATGCCGAGCTGATGAGTCACAGACGTGATTTGTCGTCAAGCCCGACTACACTGACGGACAATGGGCTTAGGTCGATTAGAACCGATAGCGGTTACGCTAATGAACAATCGAACTTCGAGATCGATTATTGGATTCCCAGTCCGATTCCAGCACCGACGCAAAGATAAAGAGTTGTGGAAGGTTCTCCCATCGTCCTGGGATCGCATCCGACCGTCCGAAAATAACCAAATTTCGCGGATGACCTAACAAGACGGAAGATCGGTAATTCAACTCCGAATTCGCTCGCAAATTGTCCTCAAAAATATATGGAACTTCAGCAAATGCATTCCCGGTTAAAGCATGCATCTCCTCACCCGTTGGGTCAGCTCTTGGAGAATTGAAATCACACGAATCCAATTTACAAGACTTTCCAGCTGGAAATCAGCTGATTCGATGTTTTCCGACAGGTCGTTCCGCAGGGCTGTTGTTCAATGAATGATTCGTCTCGGACAGGATCCCAGAACGGGACCCCGAGTCGGGCCAGACAGGAAGCGTTCTGGCAGATGAGATCTGCGGAAATTCCAGCAGCAATCGGACATCTCACCGCCACTGGTATCATTCTCCATCGCCGGACTCTCACAACCAACAATGAATCCCCCTTCCAGAGGTGCCGCAGCAAGAATCCCATTCGCGATAGTTGCAGCATCCGCATCGCGGAGAGGAATTCACATGCTCCGAAGTGGAGCCCGGGAAGAATCCCAGACTGCAGAGGATCACACGGAAGCGCTCGCTGGTTGCCGCCTCGCAGAGGTCCCTACATCGCGCGTCCATAAAATAGGACACCGCGGAATCTGCTCTAGGAGGACTCAACCCTCGGCTGGGTGAGCCTTCACAAACATCTCATCATTTGAATGAGCCTTATCAAAACAAATGGCGTCGCTTCTAGCGAGCTTGCTTGAGACAGCAACCAGCAAGCTTGTCTCAGTGTATCTTCTTCACGAAACAATAGGAGAACTCGAACGGACAGCGAATGGAGGAGCTGACGATAGGGACCACTGCGACAGACTCCATGGTTGCGTCGTTTGTCGATTGATCATCGAAGCTAAGCAGTGTCCGCAGTGGTCCAGGGCCCACAAGGAGCCTTCCTCTTTCGGGTTGAGAAACGGAAACGTATGATGCGGACTTGTTGCTCGCGACGGAGGAACTATACGATCCCGTTCGTAACCCAAGATCGGCCCGGCTCTTGCTGTCGAGCCGGGGGAATCTCGCTTGAGCCCGGCCTGAGGTCGGGGGAGGTCACCCACAGGCGAAAACCCATCCAAACTGTGGGACCAGGCGGAATCGCCCGGCACGTCTCGGAGACCACCACGAGAAACTCATTCTCGGCATCTGCTTCCTTCGCACTATGTTGCGTTTGAAGAGCTCAGCCGACCGCCTTGAGCAAGTTTCCATGTTCCTTTGCTCGACAAAGTACATGACAGGATCGATCCTCCTGAACACGAGGTCTCCCGGGGCCGCGATACATCAGACGCGGCCACTCGTTCAAGTTGCAGTTTACTTGCGCTTGAAGCATTGTTTGCTCTCCACCCCCCTCCCTGTCCTGAGGGTTCCTCGGCCTGAGACTCCCGTAGTTGACGAGCTCTGTTACGGATGGAGAAAAGAAACTCGAAATCTCCTGGCAAATACCGCAAAACCCATCGCCGCGACAGAATCGGAGCTCGAGATCTGGATTCCTCAGCTCACCTAAACGTCTAACGCATGTGACAGAGATGTGCCGAGGTTGGAATTCTGCGAGGATTCCGCGACTTTTGGGACCCAGGTGGTCGATTCCAGCTGATCTTGTTGCCGCTACTACGGTATACCCGATTGGCCTTCTCGGCAGAAGCTGTGAAAATATCTGTTTGCGGATCTATTTTATCGGAATGCGTCATGATATCGCGATCAGATATTCATCTCCTACTGCGGCGAGAGCCGTAAATCAGATGGATTTCACTACGGGCTCTCATTTTCTTGAAGGTACAACGCAGGGCGTCCAGGTCAGGAGTGGCCCTTCACGGTCGAAGGCCCCGAGAAGGTTATCCCGAGCGAAATCCACTATCGTCGCTTACGATACTGATTCCGTGATAAGAACCGTTATCATCACGGATAGCGATATTTCAGGAGGAAACACCGCGGCAGGAGTCGTCACGAGGGGACAAACGTCATCGTTATGATTGGTATTGCTATCGCCATCAATCATGAGGCTCATCGCGAGTGCTAGCGTCACTCTGCCAACCAGCAAATGAGCGAGCAAGAAAGCAAGCTCGCAGTCGAGCAGTCATCGAGAAAGCTGGCTGGCCAGCCAGCTAGCTAACTCGTGGAGTGGCTGACGAATCTTAACAAGTGGTGCCGGTGGGAGTTCGCTCGCCCGTCTGTCTGTCTCTTTGTCCGTGTGCTCGGTCTATCTGTATTTCCATCGGTTTGGCTATTTCTGTAGTTCTTCTTCAAGTTCGCGATGGTCCCGCGAGTGCACGAAAAGTCAAGTCCGTAAGTAATCACTTAGTCCAAACGCCATGCCGGTCCATAACCTTTAGAGCAGTTTCGGGTCAGAGCCCAATTGACAGCTTTCGAAATGTCCCGGAGAGAAACGAACGCTAATCTCATCGAAAACGAACTCGGACACTCGACAGAATCGGATGTTTGAGGAGCATTTGCGCGTCAACGTCAGCCGACTCGGCCATCGTCCGTCAACCTAGTAACAGCTGTTCTATCAAGGAAGAAGCGAAAAACGGGTAGACTTACTCAGTACACCATTCTGTTGATCCGACGGTATCCAACCGGCCGCGTCAACTCGTAGGAGACTGCCTGAACTTGTTGCTGGTACCGTTGTTGCCGACGTTGTTGTTGCTGGTGCCGCTGTGGCAGTGGAAGCGACCGTCGTCGTCGAGGATTTCGACGTTGCCTGTCGAGACGACTCGACTGGCGTGATTTGAGGACTCTTTTGCTCAACTTCGTCGACGACTTGCGTGGTCTCATCCTCGCGAGGAGCCTGCTGAGGCGGTTGCGGCTGCTGGTCGTTGATGGTACCGTTGTCGTCGACGTAGATTTGAACAGCTTGCTGAGCCTGCATGGAATCTTCGGGCAAGAAGCCGTTCGATTCAGAAAGGTCCGGCTGATTTTCAGCCATCGCGGCGATCACATCACCCACCAGTACGAACTGTCAGACGAGCGACTCACTAATCCATCCGCATCTCCCTGTCAGCCAGGCAGGCACGCAGCCCCGCTCGCTCGCTGGCTCGCTCGACGGCTCGACTCGACGGGGGTTGGCAAGTCGACTTCACGACGCGTGGAAAGTCGCTCGGCGTGTTTCCCAAGCTCGGCTTGCTCTCCGACACGATCACTACAACCCTGTGGTCGTAGACACGGAGCTGGTTTGATTTTTGGGGGACTTGATGGGGGATTTGAGGGGCACCAGCTGTTAGCCACCAGAGCGCACACTTCAAGCCGACAGTTCGCGCTTTTCGCTGAGACAGTTCAAATCCAACTTGCAACACTCGCCATCCGGCACTTTTGCGACTTTCAAACGCCGCAGTCAAACAGCAGCCGCCGTCGTTGTAGTGAGCGTACTTGGCAGGCAGTCAGTCAGTCAGTCAGTCAGACGGGGCCGCCTGTGGCAGCGCTCACTGGATGACACGTAAATGATAACAATATTGAGCAGAGCGCCTGTCGTCGTGTAGTGCGGACAACTCGCCCGAAGTGAATGAACGCATTCCGATCGAGCGCGGAGCAGACCGGGCGGCCGACTCTGAGCTGCGCCTACTTGAGATGTTGGTGAGCCTGAGAACGTGTGCCCCTGTGTCCAGGCTGAAAGCTCGTGCGCTTGTCGAGCTGTGGGCTCAACGAGTGAGGGGATTCGAGAGCTTTGATCGCCATTGACGCTGGAGGGAATCCTCTAGATTTCCAGTAGATCTCCGATATACATCAAAATAGCCAGCGAAAACAACTCATCAAGAGTCACCCACTCGAAATGTCGGCAAGAACAAAAGAGCGAGTGCTCTTGACCATATCATCAGTGAGCACGAGTACAGGCCCGACATAGAGACAAGGTTCCGATTGCTCTCTTGCTCATCAGGTTTCATTTCGGTTTCAGTCTCGGAAACCTTCTGTATCATCTGAATGAGAATTGGGATCAATAGGTGAAAGATGAATCCAGAGAAGTTTGTCGAATTTTTAAAATCGGACCCAGCTGCGCTTATTCGCCGGGTTCTCCACCTGCATACAATGTCCCGCAGGAAGAAGGGAACAAGTGGTTGCGTTGACCTCTCTATGGCGGTTGTTTCGCTGCATGGACTCCTCTTTTTGTCGCTTAGCGCTGAAAGCATCGGTGACAAATGAATCATATTCCGCCACCCATGATTGCCAGTAGTGTTCGCCGGGTCGATTTGTAGGATGAAGCCGCGGAGATGATTTACACTGTAGGAACCAGGTGGGAAACCTGGTTCCGACACCTGATCAAACGAAGTCATCGATTATCTTATGGTGGTGCTATTACGCGTTTTGAACTTTGAATCATACTTCTATGCTCGGAGGGAACTCGAGCTCTGAGGACATCTTTCACAATTCCAAGGAAAACTGATGCCGTTTTGACACACTACCGAATGACGATCGTCGAGTGCCAATCGATGCACGTACGGACTTGCTGCAGCTCCCCAGCTACACGCACGTCGCGGCGACGTGCACGCATCATCTGGTACACATCTCATAGCGTGCACCGTGGCGACACTCGGGGATCGAATCGTCATCAAGTTTCAGTTTCAGTTGGGTTCGTTCTGACAATCGGCCGTTTGGTCCGCTTTCCGGGCACGCGGGTAGAAGCCGCTCCGAGCAGCGGTGACGGGAGGTTTCTAGCGGAAACATCCCAATACCAGGGGGACGGAACGAACTGATGCTTCGTGACGGCCAAAGTCCGTCCCACTGGAGCACGGTTGCAGCCGCTCCCGAGAGGACCGGCAAACATCATTTTGTCGTCTGAAGGTTTCCTCGATGATTCGGATGAGCTTATCGGCATCGAGAGTCAAGGAACATCTCGGAGCAAGTAGCGAACTACGGAACACAGAAGGGGAGGAAGACAGTATGTAGTCCTTGATCAACGCCGATGTGGCTCTGGTCCAAATCGGCTGTCATTTTCCGCTCCATCTGTTCTAGAAAAACCCCATCCGTCGAAGGCTCACCCGACTGAGATTCTTCTGAGCTCAGCCTGACCTCCACAACAGAATATATGAAAAACGATTGCACGATTTTCGGTTACCCCTCAATAAACTTGAATCGGAGCTGCACTTCCTAGTGGGAGACCGGTTCCACGCAGTTCCCTCTTTCACGACGAGTTCCATCATTCTGAACGCTAAGAAATCTTATAGTCAACTTCTGACTCCTTGTAATCGCGTTCCATCTGCTTTCAACGCAGAGACGAGTACTAACGACCGTCTTTTGTTGTCTCGCCTTCCGAGTTCGCCGCCCTATCGCTCACCTCTAGGGCATATACTCCTGACAGAGCTGTCGTCAGTTTATCCATGCGGCGCTTACCAGAACCATGAGCCGCGGAATAAGGGGGCACTGCTTCAGACAGAGTTTCAAAAACGATAATCGGGGACCCTCTGATGCTTCGAGCCAAGACTCCGCCGATTTCCGCATCCACGCTCCGCAAAATGTTCGGGGCTTCTGAATGGAATCGAGCCCATGACGTCGAATGCATTCGAATCGCATCGAGGTTCGCCATCAGATTTGACGCCGATGAGCATGGGCGCTCCACTGAGATCGAGATCTTGAGGTAGTGAAGAATACAAAGAATCTAATACAGGAGTGGGGGGAGGAGACTCGAACGATCAGTTGAGAAGTCGCCTCTGATGCGGGAGGGATACAGCCCGGTGACATTATTTCGGAAGAAATATGGGTAAATACAAGTTCTGAAGATGACCGTTTTTTTTTTCTCGAGGTCTCCCCAAGAGTCGTCGTGGGAATATTCATTCGATCCGACTCGTGGGGATCGCCTTGGACGCGTGTAAGGTAGTCTGTCAATCGCCCGAAAACCGATCGAAGTGTTATCATATCTTCAGAATATGGCAAGCGATCGTATCGAGAATTCCTACGGTGATTCCAAGGGTGATTCTCGCGACCGAGGACGGAAAACTGAATCAGGGTGATTTCCGGTCAAAATCAGTAACCGCCAAATCGACCTTGCAGCACAATATTCGGATGATTCACCCCTTCCTGAGCATTTTTCACCCGAGGAGGTACCTCAAATTCCGCCCCGTTGTGGAGTTACAAGAGGAAATGCGGGGGAAAGCGATGAGAACGAAATAAGCGAACGGGCAGGCCCTTTAAAGAGGGGTAGATACGATCGCTTGCCATTTTTCGGGGAGAAGAGATTACTTCGATCGGTTTTCGGGCGAATAACCGGCTTCCTTGCGCGTAGTACGCGACCACTACGAGTCCGATCGGATGAATATTGACGTTTCCACGATTACTTTCAGGGAGACCTCGAAGAAAAAAATTGGTCATCTTCAAAACCATTTTCTGACCGCAATTTTCCATGGCCAGAACAAGATCGGACTCGAAGATTCCCAACTGAAAAAACGCCACCCCGTTCAATGCAGTTTCCAGCAAAACCTGCCCGAATTCCCTGAAGTCTCTGTCGATCTCCGGCCTCAGAGCAGCGCAGGCCGCGACGATGTTTCCAGTGAGTGTGGCGTAACAGCCCCTTACTCAGAGTCACTCGCCAGAACTCATCGATCGCAAAGGTTCACGAGGTTCCCAACGGAGGAACCGAAGCAGGGGGTCCGAGACAAGCGACGGTAGGCAGAGAGAGGAAGCACCAAAAGTAGAGGACGGAGAGTCGGCGCGGCGGTTGGCAACACACGCCCTCTGCTCCCTTCCAGGTATCAGGAACGGAGCCACCCGAGCGGAAAATTCGCCGGTGTATTCTTCAGCGGCTCCGTTCCTTTCCTGTGAGAAAGTCCGCTGTACCCCTGAAAATATCTCTAATCGTTGAGCCGGATCGTTACCGCGTATGGCATCCCAGCCGGCCCTGTTTCGCTCAAGGAAAATATATTCAGATCCGATCGAGCGGCTCGAAGCGTCTCGTTCCTCGCGAGAGGTCTGCCCAGGATGCTTTCAGTCAGTCAACCGGGAAGTCGCTGAGGACGGTTCCTCGAGAGAGCGAGATTTGCAAACATGCCCGAGGCGAGCGCCGGTGTGCTGGATGTTAATCCCATTTGCAGCGTCGTGGCCCTCGACTCGCCTCCGTTGACGTTGATCATGAAGCGGGTCGCTGTAGTCCTATCCAGGCTCTTGGTCCCAAACTTCTTCTCCCCCTACGCTTACTCCTCCTTCCTTCGTTCCCCGAAGCTCTTCCCGGCATATTTCTTCGCGGAACCCTGAACCTTGTAGACGACGGATGAACTTCTTCGAGTTTGAGTTGTTCTGTCACTCTGGGAAGAAGCCCGAACTTCAGATTTGTCACTCCTGAGCTCACGGAAATTCCAAAGGAACCGTCCCGTGTCGATGCTTGCGTCGATGATCGCCTGTTCGCTCCACCCCAAGCCCCTGTGAGCGCACGCGACTGATGAAAATGGCCATCATGACCGACTGACAGCTGCTGGGGATCAAGCCCCCCAGCCGAACCCGGAATATGTTCGGAGAGGGGGAGCAATTCACCCAATGTTCCTCATCGCCTCAGCCGATGACCCGGTCGCAATACGTTCATCCGTCGGTTATTCCACACAGACACTTCTTGAACGCGCTCTGTCATTATCTGCAGGCGCCGTGGTTCGCTGACAGTTCTACTACGCACGATTGACTCGTACCATCTGCAGCACATTATGTAGGTCAAAATCTCAGCATTGGCGCTTGCCCAATTTCCGTACTTTTCAATGAGTCCACATGAGACGAAATCGACCCGTATCACTCGTACCACAACCCCGGGAAGAGGGAATCCAAGAGAAGCACCGTGTGGTACCATTTCCGTAGTGATGTGGTTCGCGGCCCTGACCGGCTGTGGTACGAACCGCGGCCGGCTTATCGACCGCTGCCGCAGCACATTTCACATTCGGCGGTAATCCACCCCAGCGAACGCGCGGATTGCTTCAAATGGACGTGACTGTGTTGGTTACGTTTCTGATCGGGCTAAACCTTCTCGTATGAGAAGGTTCTCGATTCCGGTGAGGTCAAAGTTCTTTCCTGACTTCACTGCCAAAGGCAGGGATCGACGGGGGTAGCCGCCGGCTTGAACGGCCGCGATGATCTGTTCAGGATGGGTCTCGACGGATTCTCGCTCGGATATATTCCTTGGAAATGCCTCGTCGTTCTTCCTTCCGCAAGCTTCTCGGGCCCCTTCCTCTGAGTCAAACTCGAGTCGAGCTGATGAGGAAGAATCGTTTCCTCTGAACAAGGTCAACAGGTGGCTTGAAAGCTATAACATGATCTGACGTAGCATAGGGAACTCGAACAAAGCCCCACTCATTTCATCTGAGTCATTTTCAACTGCCAATCGAGATTGGAAAGCAAACGACGGCCTTCAATTGTACGGAAGTTTAATAATAATCCAATGAAGCGGGCGATATAGGCATTTGGAACCATGGGTGAGAGCAGGGACTTCCAGGTGGGAAGCTTCTCGGACACGAATATGGAGACCTTTCTCTTTCCTTTTTCATGGGAGTTTCAGTGAATGCCTGATACACATGCGCCACGCTGGGCCATGAACGACTAGTGCGGGACTCGCAAACACGCTAAACACTGTTCTCTCCCCATCCGCCTTCGGGTCGGAATTACTGAGCAATTGCTTCGAAGTTCGAAGGGGGCGCCTCCCTTACACCATATGCCGAGTTTTCACCAGACAAGTGTTACGACAGCAGCCACACAGCTCAGCAACCCTTACCAAAGGGATATGGAGACCTACGGGCAGCGGACATGACCCTCATAACGGAGTATGAGGGTCATGCTCCGTTATGAGGGTCATAACGGAGTATGGTGAAAACGATGATGATCCTCATCATCGCCGCGAGCTCTATCGGACTGATTTTGGGTCGTTCTGAGGACAATGAAAACCACCATTTCAGATCCGGGCGCGGGTTCCAGGGGCCGTTACTTGCTCTCTGGGGATTGCCGCGAGCAACCAGTCGCATTACGGTCCGTGGAATGCCGCGGCGCCCCTTGGCCGTACGAGATCGCCCGAGACGCATGCGGGTCGGAGAACAGGGCTGAATCCGGATTTGGATATGAACTGAGATCCGAATCTGGGTGGACATGTGGACACAAATCCAGATCTGAATACGAGACTTCAGTCCAGGCCTGAGTCTTCATAGTTCCCGAGTTCCAGGGACGTGATTCTCCAGGGACGCAATGGGATTTGCGAGGCGATAGGTAGTGTTGCTGAAGCAATACCGAAAGGTTCAGCCGGAAAACAAAGAGAGACGTGATTCTGAGGTGGATTTGACCAAACTTTCGATGGTCAGATCGAGGTCGGAGTCACCTCCATGGACCAGACACGTATGGTCAGATCGAGTGGGAAACACATCCGGGGACCCAAAATGGGAGTATGGTCATGTCGACCCTGGAGTCACCTCCCTGAACTCTGAAAAGTATGGTCAGATCGACGCTGGAGAGTACGGTCCAATTGACCTCGGAATCATCTCCATGAATTAAAAAAGTATGGTCAGATCGACGTCAGAATATCCTACATGGACCCCGTATGGTCATATCAACCTCGGAATTGCTCTTATGGACCCCGAAGAGTATGGCTGGATTGACCGCGGAATCACCGCAATGGAAGCCAAGAAGTATGGTCAGGTCGACGTCGAAATCACCACCACGGGCCCCGACGAAGGTGACCCCAACTAACTGGGAGCGACAAGATCTGTGAACGCAATACGACTCACCCCTGGAATGAAAGGGACCACAGGTGCATATGGAAGATCAAAATAAATCCAATCCGATCCAAACGTATGGTCAGATCGAGGCGGAATCAATACCGAAATACGGTGAGAACGAGGGAGACGTATGATCAGACCGCGGCGAAGTTATCTTCAAAAACTCTTCGTGGGGCACGGATTCGAATACCCTGAGGATTTCCATGGAGCCGGAATAATCCCCAAGAGAGAGAGGTGACTTCGCTCAGATACCATCCGGATCCGAAATTCAGACTTTTCAAAATTAAGCCCCGGGTTGACTCGGAATCAGCCAAAGAACTATCACATAGGGGAGCAATATTGATGCACACATATTGATGCACAAGTTCTGGGCCCGCGATGAACCGAAACCCGGCGAAAGAGAGGTCCGGCCATCTCGATAATCTTCGTCTGAACTCTCTCAGGAACGCTTATTGGGAGAATAAATGGCTAAATTTTACTTGCCGATGAGAGTCAGTATTTCAGCGACCGCTCCGACACCTTTGCCCATTTTTTTCCTCACTTCCCTCAATCAGTGAAGTTCAGTTTGGATTCGGATCCGTAGTGGGGGTCAGATGCAGATCCAGACTCATGAGAAAATCCATGAGCTGCAATTCGATCGTGCACTCCGAATCATGCCCATCTCTGATCTATGACCTCCTAGTTTTTCGTCGTCTTTGTTTCCACTTGCGTATGGACATCGGATCACCAGTCAAGTGTACCACTCTGGTTACATTGTTGAGCTCTGGCTGTTATGTTATCGTTATGGACCACTTCGGCACGGAAAGGGCCCGGGGCAGGGGGAGGGCTGTGAACGACGACCGCTCGTCCAGGGCACCGTCTAGAATCAAGCCGGCTCTTGTGGTTACTGGAAAAGTTTGGCACCGCCTTCAGCTCGCCTGAGGCTTCCGACGAGAGGTTCCTCTGAGGATGCAGATGGAAAACCTGGGGCTGACCAGAAATATGTACATCAGGCACGGCACTGTGGAACTTATTCCGCGGAGAACTTGAATGAGGGTGCGGAGTGAATTGGATAATACATGGAAACCGAACGTGGAAACCGAACATGGAAGCCGAATCCACACTGTGCATACATTGACAATCCAAAGATGAGATACTTGTGCGTTGAGCCCCCTCTTCGAGAGCGGCGCTAAAAACACGGCCGGTCAACGCGCCATCACAAAGGGAGCGGGCGGTGAAGCGGAGGGCAACACGCCACGGGCAGAGGCGAAACATAGCATGGCTTCTGCGTACCGCTTCGTCTACCTTTCTCCCACCTCCTCTTATCCTCGGGTGCCCGTCACCTGGGCCCCGTTGTCAACTGGGCCATGGCGTCAACCGGGGCAACGGGGGCCTTGACCTGATCTCACCGAAATCTCCCCGAACCGGTTAGGGGATCCGCAGGTTTTCAGTGGGTTTGCGGTTCCCACAGTACCGAGTTGGAGCTGTGCCATGGTCTGCATCAAGCCTTTTTCTCCCTTGCACGAGAAAAGGCACTTGAGCTGCGTTGGGTCCTGCTGCTACCATAGCGTCCCCCGCAGCCAGAAGTTTGGGGTCTCCTCTATGCGGAACCCAGGGAGAGAAGTCCGGTAGGATGAGTTTCGAAAACACGAGAGAGCTTCCGGAAACAATCTGGAGACCCGATGCTTCCTTCCGACAATCGTTCGGCCACATCCCCCCCTCAGCGTCCCCTTCGAGAAGACGACGCGAGCGGGGCGGCAAGTGGTCATCGAGCCCTAGTTACAACGATACAAGCTTGGAAAGTTCGGTCTCACTGATGAGATTCTAAACAGGCATTTGAAGATGCCCAGCGTGCCGGGATCAGGAAGCTCCTCCCGGCGTTGTCGTGCAGTGATAAGACAAAGAGGAGTCTTGAACCGGCGCGAAGCCGGACCTTCCTAGTATCGGACTTGTGGGGAGGTTGACTGATTTCGTTTTCCTCGCATTTCCTTTCGTTTATCCTCAACGAGGCGGAATTGGAGGTATCACCTCGAGTGAAAATTACTCGGAAATGTTTTCCTGGTCATAGGAGGTGATTCCGGGATCGGTCTGATCATACTCTCCGGAGTCTCAGGAGGTGATTCATGGATTGATCCGACAATACTGTCCGGAGTCTAAGGAGGGGATTCCGGAGTCGATCTGACCATAACAACATGTACCAATCAACTGAATCAAAAGATAGTTTCACAAATGATGCAGACCCTATGAAAAGAGAGAAAAGTGCCTCTATGCCAGGGATCGCAGTCCGACCGACTCCATGATTCACAATGGTTCACAATGATTGCTTGCCCTAAATGAAATCCGTGGATACCCATTCGCCGTCGTAGCGGGAGAGAAGTCACGGCATGTTGGTTGACGAACTTCACGGAATTCTATCTCGACGACGAGGTCTTCTCGGGAAATTGCTGACAGACCAGACGATCGCTTTCTCGCTCAAATTTTCAGGATTCGAGTTTCCGAAACAGACGAGTCTACTGAGTTCCCAGTGGCCCGCATTTATCTTCCGTGTGAATCGGGAAAGTGGAGCAATAAGACCCCAAGGCGGATCACTCTGTGGAATTTAACTCCTCTTTATGGAGTTCGGTTTGATCAGTTTCTGTTTACTGAAGTCGGAGTTCACTTTGCACATTCCCACGCAATGTTCGTAGAAGGAATCGACAGAATAACGATCATCGATCTGTCACGGGATCGAGACTCGGAAAAGGTTGAGAGCCAATGTGAAGTAATCAGTCCCGGAATCCACAACATTTCGTGGTGAGCCCCCCATGGGCTGTCTCTCATAATTTTTCGTCCTTGAAAGAACAAGACCGTCCGTTAGTTTCTTTCATCATCCAGAATTTTGTTGAGATGGAATTTTTGGAGGTCCTGAACTGCCGAAGCACCAAACGATGATGAATTCGATTCACTACAACTGCTGCAAACCGCATCACATGGTTCAGTATGCCCACGGATGGAGAACTCGCTGAAGACACTTCAGATCCATCGAGCTCTGATGCTATCCTGGTTGGCCGCGAGAATATACGAGGCTCTCACGATGCCGATCCAAGGACTTGTTTATCACTGTGTTAGAGTCCGATTCAAATGTATTGCGCGCCGGAATGAGAGAGAGGGATGGAGTAGCGCGGGCTGACACATCTCGGAAAACTGAGACGAAGAATGTCGATGAGCAGTTGAATACAGTCGTGGAACCGTGGAGTCGCGTCATCCTTGAGAGCCTTCTTCCCCTAAGTAGCCCAAGACTTCTGACAACTGTTTCAAGGTCCATCAGAATCAGCGGTGAAAACGTGAATACCTAGGCTCGGAAGTTCAGGCATTCATCGTTTTATACCTTCCATATATCCATAAAGGGAGAAGGATGAATGTGTTCCTGATGGCTGAGTTCATCAGTTCTTATGGCAATAATGCATGATCAATCAATCTATCCATTCTTCCAGCAGAATATCCATTGAATGGTGGATGATGATTAATGAATAATGCCTGAACTTCTCAGCTCTAGTGATTACCATGGAATTTGTATCGTTTCCAGGAATCCATTCCCCCAAGCATGACACTCATTTTCCGTGATGAACGTCGAGTTTAGAAGTTTCACTTTTGTCGCGGCAGTGCGTCCGGTGGAGCGCTCGGCAGGCGCTTGCAAGCTCCACGTCCGTCAGCCGATTCCACAGCCGCTGGAGAAACGATGCCGGAAGTGATCATCGGGTTCTGAAGAATCAGGGCTTATTCGCCTCGATCCAATACTTGCTCGAAGTATCAGGACTTGAGTACGAGCTCACTCTGTACGGCTTCAGGAGTGAGCACTTGTTCGGCGCGTTGGCTCTGACGATGTCCTGCCCAGAATGCAATCAGAGGCGCTTTCCGAAGAGAACAAACGATTAATTCCTGTTGAGGGCGAGGGATCGCTGAGCCACTGGCATGAAGTGAAGGCTCCCCTAACAAGGAGTTTCAGAGTTTCCGAATCTTCCGTATCTCATCTATGGGAACATTCGTTCAAGTCAATGGGCGGCAATCATGAGATTCCTCGACTGAAAACCCGGTCTCCTGGGAATCTCTGACGATGCCTCAGCGGAAGAGCAAGCTCGACTCGACATGATCCAAGATCATGTCAACGATCTCCGGTAAGCGTTACAGCTCCCTTAGAAATCATCGTCGGCTCTTTCACGGAGACTCTCCTGGCGGATGTTTTGTGCTCGCCGAGTTCAGAGGGCACCGACCACATTGACTCAGCGTTCTCTTGCTCATGCCGCTCGAGCGTTCTCAAGCCGCTATGTTTCACAGCGTGTCCCGCAACGATTCCTGAGGTTCCCTGACGGTCAGCCCAGTTCGATCCCAAATAAATTGAAGCCGGTGGCGGCTTGGCTTAAGGAGAAGGTTTTCTGATTCGGGGATGATATCCCCTACGTCGACGTCATTCACTATGGTAAGCAGGACGTCCAGAAAACTATCAATCCGGGTGAGTCGAGAGCAGAGGTGTGGGCCGCGGGTACTTCCGACAGCGGCGGCGAAGGACTGGAAAACACACAGCGGCGACGCTCGCCACGGCGAACAGTGGCGGACCGGAAGTGTCGCGGCGCGCCATGACGCGCCGGGAAATCCGGTCCCTACATGACTGATTAATCGATTGATTGTCAAGCATTCCTCGAAATTGATTTTCAACCATTCCTCGGGCCGCTCGTCAACCATTCGTCGACCATGTACATTTGGCCATGTGTTAGAAACCCTTCTCGCAGAGACGGGTGTTCCAAACTAGGTTCTGAACCCGTCCAGTATTTTTCGACAATCACGCGAATATCGTCGAATTCTCCTGGTCGGAACGGACCACTCATAAGACCCCGTCTCCATGAACACATCGTTCAAACCTTCAGCTTAGAGACTGACACTTCGAATTAATGGATATGTCTAATATGCCGACGTTCGTGCAGCGATCACTGAGAACTGAATCTCTGTAGTTGGTTCCTGACGCCGGGGTTCACGCGTCGAAGTATCAATGAAATCAAGAGCGGGAGGGAAGAAAATATACGTAGCAGTGGATTCCGCTGCGTCGTGATTTGTCTCAGCAACCCTGGGATTCGGGCTCGAATCCATGAGGCGCCGCCATGAAAACAATGCGGCGGCGGCGCAGCGGCGCAGCGGCGCGCGGCAAGGAGTTCGCAGCGCCTGGCGGCGCGCTGTCTGGCTTGGCGCGCCGAAGCGCCGGCGAATCCGTGACGCGGCGCACAGCCCTGGTCAAGAGCCGTGCCTTCCTCGTTTGCTCTGCAATTCATTGGCTCAGTTATTCTCAGTTGGCTCAGTTATTCTCCTTCGCAGGCTGCTTGACACCTCACCCAAATCTGCAGGCCTGTGTCGACCACATGGAGAGTCTCCCGTGATGAAGAAGTTCCTCGCTTCTCCCATTCGCATCAGATGGCCAGTGCAGGACCAGATCGCTCTCACCTGGGGAAACGGAGAAGAATGAAGTCCTGTTGAGTTCCTTCAGTGGTAACTGATCGGGACACATGTGTTGGACAATGGAGCTGGAGCGATTATTGGAGTTTCATTGGCTCACCTGCGCCGCGTATTATCGGGTACTGCAAAGCCAGGAGTCGACATCATGTTCCGTCGTCCGAAATTTGAATTTCCCGGTACGGTAAATGAATTTCCTTAACGTCCGGTACGGTGAATGAATTTCCGTAACACCCGGTACGGTGAATGAATTTCCGTAACACCCTGCACGGTGGATGAATTTCCGTAACACACGGTACGGTGAATGAATTTCCGTAACACACGGTACGGTGAATGAATTTCCGTAACACCGGGTACGGTGAATGAATTTCCGTAACATCCGGTACGGTGAATGAATTTCCGTAACAGCCGGTACGGTGAATGAATTTCCGTACCAGGCTTTTAGGGAAATAGAGTGCCATGCCAGCCTGGTCCGGAAATTGAATTGCTGTACCAGCTTGCTGCAGAATTTCAATTTTTCGCCCCGCGACCTGGGGATCATCTCCATGATACGGAGGCCCGCGGAATCCCTGTCGAGGATACGGAAGCGTGGTGGAGGATTCCCTCGGCGACCGCGATGATGATGAAGAACTGCCGATGGAAAGGAGGGAAGAACAGTTGTGAGAGTCAGGGAAGCCTTTCTCCCGTTCCATCACTCAAATGCTGGTAAAATCTTCCAGAATATTGATCGGCCTGACAGTGTGTTTCATCCCTTCTTCTGGCATCTGTTCTCTACGTATCCTCGATGACGGATATTGTCACAAAGATAATGGTTCGTTCTTGTTTCTCGAGTGAGTGAGCAGGGAAAGTTGGGAACCGCTTCTTTTCCGTCCCCTAGCTCAAATAGCCTCCCAAACCGTGGATTTTTAACGGATCGGCGCCTTTCAACTTCCATTCGATTCGCCTCCAATATGAACCCACCGGCGCGCGGATGGAGCGCGAATCCGGAAGGTTGGGAAAATCATTACTATTCTTTCCGTTACACAGCGGAATCGCAGCTATTGGTACTCATTCAGCAGTGGCATCGTTCAATTTTGCATTTGTACCGACATGCACTTCATCGGAGGCTTTCTCCGCCTCGACTTCCGATGCTATTTTCAGCACTATTTCCACTCTTTGTCTGGGTGGTGGAGGCAACATTGAGACGTCTGCAACGAGGTTCCCTTCGATTAAGGAGCCTCTTCGTTATGAAGGGTCGAATATATTTTCCTTCGTCCCCGTTGTGGGCCCCGCTCTCGTTTGTTCCGGCCTGTTCAATCCTTTGTTGCTCACTCGTATCCCCCATTAACAGGTCGCATAGCGGCACTCCTGCTCGCCGAACCAGTGCGTCAACCAGAACCAATTAGGTTCAGTGATTTCCAGAGACGCCATATGACCAGGAATTCATTAACCAATGTTCAATGTCTTCCCTAAACTGCATCCAAAGTTCTTCTCATCGTGTTCTTCAGGCCCGATTTTCCCTCTCTGGGAGAGAATCCCTTTCGTTCCTCGGGGCTCGAAGCGGGGGAAAGGGGCAGAACCCGCTTTCCGGTGTCCTCCTTTCCCTCCTGCCGAAATTCTCCACCCCCCTTACTTCGTGGCGGTTTCGTACCGTCGTGTTGTGAGACCTTCCCTGTACCTCTTGGGCCGAGACTCGCGGTCGCCTCATTGATGCTCACTCATCGAGCTCCAAGGACAGCAACGATGATCATTCTCTGGCTCGTGATCAGAGATCGGGGCATATCTATCTCCCCTGATGCGTTGGTTGGGAACAATCTCTGAACTGGAGTAGGCGAAAAAATCACAGGCGTCAACTCGGCCGGCTATTCTTTTCATGAAAACCGGACATGGTCCGGACAGGAAATCAGTGCCGAAACCGGACATGAAACCGGACATTTCCAGATCCACCAATTTATATGACTGGAAGAGGCTCGAGCCTAGATGTGCTTCCCTCAAACCATGCAGCATTGATGAGTCTCAAGTAATGGGATGAGAAGTGAGAGTGATCTTCACTCTCTCTTCAATTATATCAAACATTTGCTCCTTCGAGCCCCGGGTTCTTTGATCAGGATCTCCCCCAAGTTCGAGCATCTAGAGGGCCTTCGCTCGGAGTACTTCCCGAAATGATGTCATTCGAACATGCAGGATCGTATGTTTCAGTTTTTTCCCGCTGGAAATACGTCTCTGCGTGGGGAACTCACGCACTGAGCCCACCACGGGGAACCTTGCTCTGCTCGCGCGGTGGTTGGCGCGGGCAACTTTCTCATCAGTTCAAGTCCGCTAGCCGACGAAACAGCGGTCTGCAAATACAGCGTTCCATCGTCCGCGGCCGTGATGCGCTCTCACTCTGTGAACGCTCTCTAGAGCCGCACATTCGCTCCCGAAAGGGCTTGGAATCGAACTGGGTTTCATTCGATCTCTCAACAATGGTAAATTATCTTCTTGGATCCCGAACTTCGGACCTCCAGAATCCGAACATTTTCTCCTGGACTCTCGGAGACCGGACAGACAAGGACATGTATTGTCATATGGCGTCTCTAGTCATTACGTAACTCAGTTTGTGATGACGGTTCACGTTCGGTCATCGAACCCGTTGTCTGTTCGAGAGAGAGAACTTTCTATAGAGGGGAAGAGACGAATTCCTCCGTGAAGCAGCCCATGCCGACGCAAACTCACCATGGGGGAGAAGTTCACTTTCAGGTGATGAGTCTGGTTTGGCCAACTCAAACCTGTTTAGAAACAAGCGCACTTTTTTGTGCCTACGAGAGAATGAAAATACCGGGCACTGAGTCTTCGTTGCTGTAGCGTTTACAGTGAGTAGCGGGTTCACTTTTATTGAGTTGGATCCTCTTTCATCACCACTGCAGTTAATTTATATTCTGTACTTCCTTGGCCTTGTGGCTGCCTACCACCGTTTTCGCACTGAATAGTTCTCTCCGGGCAAGGACGGTAAGCGTCTTGACGCTCTTCAGATCAAATGGGCCTGGTCATGATGGTTTCCCTTGCCCCGAAGACAATTCAAAATATATTCATCTTACTCTTTGTAGACACCAGGCTCCTTTGATATCGATCGATTCGATGTCTCGTTGAAGATCCGAGGGTACGTTTCCGGGAAGCATCAAAGATCGCGGGTTTCATCGAACTCCGTGGAAAATTCGGAAGTGGATGAAAATTTCTCATGGCGAAGTACCCTCGCCCATTTGTGACCTTTGTTCACGGGGGTCTGAGCATACGGATGCTATCTCCCTTTAACTTCGCTTCTTAAATACATAACACAATACGCAAAATGTGAACTGTACACAATGTTGGCGCGGTTCAGAGCCGCGATGCTGTCGCTATGATTCTGATTGTTGCTCACGTGAACAGCGGAGTAGAAATCGGAGAACGGGGGAGAGTCCACAAAAAATAAACTTCACATAGAAAAAAAAGTGTCCCAGACAACCGCGATTCTGTTCCCTCAGCTTCCTGTTGCAACGAAAGTCTTCTGAAAGGCCCCGTTAGTCCCCAGTTTCCGCGAAACAGACCTTGAAGAATATCGGCGGCGGAATTCGTCAAAAGTCAACGTCACGTTCGACAGCTGTTCCGCCGTGCAGTCTCGTCGGTTTCACACGCGAAGCTACGGACAAATTCTTTTTCCAAAATCAGCATTGAGAGAATATAAAAGGAATCCTTGA
Organism: Phytoseiulus persimilis; assembly: GCA_037576195.1. NCBI lineage: Eukaryota > Metazoa > Arthropoda > Arachnida > Mesostigmata > Phytoseiidae > Phytoseiulus > Phytoseiulus persimilis. The sequence continues at coordinate 6,620,206 of CM075104.1, forward strand.
GGAATCACGTCGCCGATGTTCACTCGAGTTCGGGAAGGATGGCTGGCACTCGTTCAGTGTATTGACAGAAAAACATGCGAATGATCAACCGAGTGAACAATTGGGAAATTGGCAAGACAACAGACGATTTGGTAACGTTTCGAATCCAGTCACAAAGGGATCACCGAATGAGGCTGCGCGAAAAGAAATCATTCCTCTTCTCAAGTTCCCTCACTCACAGAAAAGGATTACTTGTTGAACAGACTCGAGCGGCGTTCGAAACTCCACTGGCTCCATTCTGCAATGACCGAGACAGAAGGAAGCATTAGTCATTCGGTAACGAAAGTTCCGTGAGGGCGTGTGCATCGAGAAGATCGGCATTGAACCACTCTTCGGCGGCAGGAACTTCGAGTTGAGGGCCGGCGATTTCTCGAGTTTCTCCAGTATATTACGGGAAATTCTCCGAAGCGTGAGACTTTCATCGAACCGGATCCACGGAGGGCAGAGACCGGAGGAGAGACGCGCAGTGCTGTGCCCCGCCTCAGAATTCGTTCCGAACGCTTCCGATTTCGGAGCAAAAGCTGCAGACGGAGCTGCTAAGGGACGCCGCGGATTATCGTTTGGCGCCGAGGGCTCGGAAGAAGGCTTGTTTCGATTCGTCGCCGATAGTCGTGGTTCCCTCTGTGAGCCCAAGGTACCGATCCAAACGGACTCCTATTCTTCACTGATGCACGTTCGAAGTGAGCATGCCAATCGATCACTAGCAAGAGGTGATGTTCGAGCACTGAGCGAAAGTTTTCAATCGAGCCAGTCGGCAGAGGGTGAATTCCAAGGACACCAAATGAAGGAATAACGATGTAGTTGTGCATGGGAGGCTGATCGGGAATTTCACCACAACGAGGTGCGAATACAGCGCGCGTTCAACTTACCGTAGCGAATGGATTCACGTATCTTGAGCCGTTAGAGATTCCACTAGATCCGTTTGATGTAGCAAACGGGGAATGCATCGAAAGAGATTGCGGTAAGACTGCAAGAACGAAAATTCATCTAATAAGCTCTAACAGAACCCAAGACTCCTACTCTAACGGAACCGAATCAGCGAAAAATCCACGCAGTTGCCCGCTGAATTTTTCCGACCCTCGATTAGAGCAGCGACGCGCATATGATGCGATCTAGCGTAGCGAATGTTGTGCTGCTCCGATCGTTCCTCTTTCAACCTCAAGCTTTTCAACCGTAAGGACCCTGCCATCTAGGAATAAGCGAAAGGAGGGCGGCACGTGGCGGAATACGTATGCGGGGGAGACGCCACGAATCACGAGGGATCCGGAACAAGATGTCTTCGGGCCGAGCGAGGTTCTCCCCGTTCCCAACTGTCTGAAATCGATGCTCCGTGTCCCTTTGTCTCGGGGACTATCCCCCGATTCGAGTGGACGTCGCGCGAACGTACCTTTGTTTGGTTGCGCCTGACTTGCTGCAGGACTGGCACTGCGCGCAGCCATGGATGGCGTGGACGCGCTGTTCGGAATCTGCTGAGGCCAAGCTTCGGTGAAATCGTTACTACCGGCCCCGTTGGTCCCTGTCCAACAGTTATTCATAGTCGTTGCTGCCGTCGTCGCTGATCCGTTCGGCCACAGCGGTTGAGATTGTTGCTGCGGTTGACCGAATACCGCCCAATTGTCTGGCTGCGACTGCTGCTTGAGGCCGTTCTGAACGAGGGGCTGAGTACCCCACGAATCCGGGAAAGCGTTTTGAACTTGTCGAGGAGTATTTTGGAAGAGGCAGCCGGAGCCCAATTGTACGGTTCCGTTCGCCCAGCCGCCGTTTGCCGGGTTCATCTGGCCGTTGAGCTGCATTCCCGCAAGACCCGAAACGACCCCCATCATGTTCCCAGTAGGAGTGATGCGATCCTGCGGAACTGGTGAACTAGCTCCCCAGGCCTTGTTCGCCATGGCGAATGGATTCGGCGACGTGGTTGTCGTCGAGGATTGTGAGGCAGCCGGTGATCCCCAAGGGTTCGTCGTGGACGTCGTTACGGATGGAGCAGCCCCAGTGGGAGAGAAGGGATTCGAAGCAGGCACAACTGGAAAACGAAAACCATTACCAGAGGACTCTCTTCGAGTTCCGGAAGTGGGGAGAATCGCGTCTTACTAAATGCAACTCCGAAGCTCTGACTCGGAGTTTGGCCACGCCTGGACTCACCCGAGCTCGCTTGTTGATTGCTCCAGGGGTCGGTCGGAATCGTTTTGGCGGAGTCGGTCAGTTTCGTTGAGGTATCGCTTTTCTGGAAGATCAAAATCTCCTAGAGTGATTTGCTCGAATCTGTTTCCCTTTCAGATCCAATCCCAGTCGGAAGGCGTTCGTTCTAACCTGTCCGCTGAATATCTCGTCGAGCTCCGCGAGTGCTGCGTATCGATCAGCTTGAGGAACTTGAACTTTCGGCTCGTCCTTCCCAGTGGCCGCTTCAGTGGGTTGCAGAGGTAACAGCGTCGGTGCGGGTTGACTTTGACCTACAGTCAGAGGCGCAATTTCGGGTGCGGAACCTCCGAAAGCCGAATCGAAGTCGGCGAAATCGCTCGCAGACGATCTCACTTGCACGCTCGGCGGTGGAGATATCACTGTCGTCGGAACTTGACTCGTCGGAGTTTGAAAAGGGTCGAATATGTCTTTCGAAGATATGGACGACGTCGAACTCTTGAATGGATCGACAGGCGGGGTTATGGACTCCTTGGACAATCCGAATATATCGGCGGCGAACGAAATGCCTGTTGTGCCGTGATTCGGGTGAGGAGGCGGCGACCAGAGCTCGCCTCCTGCGGGCGTTACAGGCTGTGATCGCGTGGCAAACGTTGCGGGAGGTTTCGAGGGCATCGAAACCGAGCCACCGGTCAGACTGACTCCTTGTTCGGCGGCAGCTTTTTGCCGTCTGTCAAGTTGCATTTTGTGTTGGGCGATCTCGGGGTCGACGTACCACCTGGATGTGGGAGAGCGGGCGTGAAGTTAGGGAAAACGGTGGAGTGTTCGACCGGAGGGAAAGAGCGCGCGTTCACAGAATCACTCACCTCTTGCGTTCGTATTTCTGAACGAGAAACTCGCGGATTTTGTGATCCTCTCTCAGACTTTCTTTCTCCAGATTGGATCGCTCGTCGTAGGTTCCGAGATAGACATATCGATTGAACTGGAGAAAAAAGATGACACTCAGCTCAGGATGATTGCAGGGCGTGCTCGAGAGTTTAACGACTCTCCTGAAATGTCGTCAGTGGAATGCATGTGGCAGAGTGAGTCAAGGGAATCATTGAATCACGATTCGAAAGACGCGTCAGCAAGTTCGACGCTGACGCTCACTCGCTGCGTCTTTGATTGAGTGCTCGTAGCGGCGTGGCGATTTCCAAGGAAGAGAATCATCGAACGTTCAAACTCCGCCAATGCAGACCTGCCGTGATTGAGGATTCTCGCGGCATCTATTTATCTTTCGACTCGCGAACTGAGTTTCGATCTGATTCCGCTGAGAGCTTTTTCCTCGCAAGGGAATCAATCGCGTTAAATATCGATGAGAAATCTAGGGATGCTGAGCCGTGCGCCAGCACTAGGCCTCCTGGCAAGAGGACTTATCGAATGGCTTCCCACGTAGTATGCGCATCGAGGCCAGACTTGAGGTCTCGTCATCGGGTCTCCAGGCGACGCTGCTCGGTCCAAATATCAACAATACTCATTCCGCCGAACGTACATCTGAATGAGCTCGGAATCTCTTTCCCACATGGCGTGATGCGGATTGCCAACATTAGCCTTGCCCCCGCAGAGTGAGAGGATGAATGGGAACCGTCGGCCGGAAGGAACGGGGGCGCTAATTCTGCGTCCAAGGTCAGTGCTCTACGAAGGGATCCGAGAAGAGGGACAACGGCGGAACAACCCTCTAAACTCTGAAGTTGAGAGCTGGCTGAGCTCAGAGAGCATGCGCCGGCCCTGAGCTAACCGATGTCGAGCAGACCACCGGCGGTCGCCTAAACTGCTCGACAGCAGCGGTTTCGAGGTGTACATGCTTTGTCGTCTGGGTCATACGCTATTCGTCCAGGTTTCTGATTGAACGTCATGCTCAAACTGAGGCGTGCCAAATGTTGGATCCTCATTCAAAGACACGCCCTCGAACTCTTCGGAGAGCCATGCGGATAATTAGATCATGAATGACACGAGCGGATATTTGTGCTCGCTCAGAAATAGGGGCATGCCGCTTCATATGCCTTGGCAGCGCCTTGAGTGTTGTATGGCTTCTCAGCACACCAGGTGGTTCCCTGCACGCTATCGAGAACCCGTCCGGATCAATCAGTGCAGGCGCGTACTACATATACCAAGTGACTTCGATCCTAGTCGGCGGAGATCCAAATGTCTGGATCAAACGGTCACAGGGGCTGTCGAACATCACCTCTCCCTGGGACCGGAACGCACGGCGGGGGATGTTCTGTCCAACGCTCTCAGCGGACGTGGCTGAACAAGGGAAGCGAAGCCGAGTTCCCTTTCGGAAGGCATCGAAGTATTCCGGGAAACTCGAAGCATTCGAAGCACATGGGAGCGACTGAGTTGAAGGGCTGTCCGAGATGGGACGAGTACGAAGATTCTGAGGAACAGCTCAGTCGATCGGGGATCCGACTTCCTGTTCGAAGGTTCAATAGGGGAGAAACATCGAGGTCTCACGGGAGATCGAGTCTGTCGTACAACGGAGGAAATGAGGATAACTCGCTCAGATGGGTGGCGTCAAGTGAACTTTATTGGACGACTCTCGTTCTCAGGGTCAGAACCCACCCACCAATTTCGATTGTAGGTCAGAGCGCCCGCATCAGCTCCAGAGTTCCTCCCCCGACGCTTGAAACCATAGTTAACCTCATTCTCTTGCGATGTCAAGCTACGGCCTAATGGATAGCTCGAGTTATTTTCACGTCTCTTCCCTGTGGGAACCCATTGTCGTTGTAAAACTTCCCGGGGTCCGGAAAGCCACCGAATCCGAGTGCACTTTCTTGTCATGAGCGGGTAACTAAATTCCTCTGCGTGGCATTCTAGGTAAGCTCGCATTTCTGCCACTGCATTTCAGCAGCCTGTTCTCTGACTCGATCGAAGGGAAAACTGAGGAATTGACACTCGGAACAGGATGTTCATTCCGGAAAAAAAAGCTCCTCGAAGCTACAGGACCTGCGCTGCAGCGATAGCTGACTGTCACAGTTCAACCTTGACTTGGATCATTGCAACCTTCACCTTGGCCTCCACCGGGGATTCCAGCCGCAATGGATTTCAAATGTGCGGCCTGCATCCGCATTCGAGGCTCCTAGGGGCAGCTTGGATTCCGACAAATTTTCGTTCAACTAATTGGATTCCTACCGAGAGCTCCATGCGTCATGCCTACGAGTATTTCTCTCGGGCGACTCTCCCGCCCATATAGGTTCTCAAATTGAACATTCTCAGAGAATGGGCACGAGATGCTGTCGAAGAACGTTTCGCGTGAGAGAGATCGTTGAGGAGTTCGTGGAATATGGATCCTCCCAAGGATGAATCGGGCGACTGAGCTTGCTTCTGGACTCCTGCAAACTCCGTATTCGAAGCGTCTCCCATGACACAATCGAGCATTGAGGAGCATCATCGATTTCTGGACTCCCATTCCTCAGAGATATCAAACTATCGGACAAAATTGAAAATTCATCCAATGCAGCGTGCCCTTGGAATTAAATGAGCTTGACGAGGATGATAATCTCCCCTTGGACCGAACACGATTGTGATGTTTTGGATCGAACAGTTTTGAAAGCCCCGAGTGTTCTATGACGTACTGCTCGAACTTGAAACGCCCAGACAATAAACGTCACAACACAGGTGGAGACCGTTCGCCTCGAGTGACCCTGTCCTACACCGGAATGTCACACCCACTGGACCCCGGAGTGCAACAAGCCTTCCCGAAACCAATTCAGCCGAATGTGATACTTCCGAGCCATACCAATCAATCATTGAACGTCCGCATGAGCTCGAAGCGTCTTTCCCACGAAGGAAAAGGTGGAAAGCGTGAAACCTGATACGATCAGATGCCAAAGGAAAAGGTGGCTCCCCGCCACACGTCATTGTACCCGGATGCGTCGCGGATTCGATTGCTATCGGCTCACAAAGTTACCAAAGGGCACATCGGAGTACACATCCCACAATTCCGAGAATGGATGTGAGCGCTCATCTGCGCCACTCCAGTGGAACGGGGCTAAAGGAGATCACAGCCATGCAGACAGAGATATTCCCATGACCTAATGCCGCTCAAATTCGACGACAATATGCGTAATTGCCGAATCGGTTTTAGAACGTTGGAAGCACTTGGAACGCCGTTTCTATTCGAAAACTCGTACGCCAATGGTTTCGAACGCACTTTCTTCCACTCCACCGGACATGACAATCTTCGAAAATGTTCACAATGCTCGATCAGATCGAGTTATAAGTGTAACACCGATCGAGTAAATTCTGGAAGGGCGACTCAGGGCAAAAATCTTGGATCAAAGCTTGGAATCGACTCGATTCAACCGCTAATCAATCGCGGGTACGAAACACGCAATCGGGGAAAAAACTGATCACGAGTCGAGCCTACAGCTGGTTTGGCGGGTGGTTATCATTTCCGCCGATATTAACAGGCCTCACAAAAACATCGTCAGCGACCCTGACAAAAACGGCTGCCACCGATTTCCGACCACAGCAGCTACAGCATCGTACAACAGGGAAACAAAACACTCACCTCATTGCCACGATTCCTAATGAAATCGATCTCTTCGTCCGTGAAGCTTGTCATCGTGATCGACTTGGTACGGTGAGGGGGGTTCAAGCCTCGCCTGCAAGGAAAATAACAAGTCAGTCGATTTCGCTCGTATCCCTGGCCGTGAGTCGCTTCGAGAGAAAAAATGAGGTGGACGAAGCACGCTAGCTACGTGGAATGTTTGCGTCTGCGAAACATGAGAAGGACACGAAGTGAGGCTCAGCATATAGAAAAGATGATGAACTCCGAGCCCGCCCTGGAAACTCCCTCGGAATGAGAAAATCTGGCCGGTGTCAAGCAGGTCACTTTCTGATGTCAACTGATCAACCGAACACAGAGCAGGCTTGCACCGCAAGTCATCGGAAAAGCATTCGCGAACACGGGACTTGACGCATCTAGGCACGACACCAAGAGAACTTGAAGAGTTCGCCAGGGCATTTATGAGTTGCAAACAAATCACGCATAAGCGATGCCGGAGACACATCAAAAGCCCCACTCCAACAGTGGCACAGACAGTGTAGCCAGAGACAGTGGAGATGGCACTATATGGTGAAAACTCACAATAGTCCGCAACATTTGGTGCAGATGAACGACCCTATGGTCATGTCAACGTAGGTGGGACCTCGTTGATGGCATTCCAAACAGTTTCTGTTGGCTCCTTCATTCGCAATTTCCCGTAAAATTGCCAATCTCCGCTCGTCAGCGGACCTCTTGCTGCGAGCGGCCATCTTTGTTTGACTGATGCAGCGATGCGACTGACTCGACTTCGGCTTTGCTAGCTGGATGACTGGCGGCCTGGCTGACACTTGCCTGCCCGCTTGGCTCCCTTTCGAAAACCGGAGAGAAGCTTCTCTCGCATGGCTCCTGTCGCCATCGCCTCTACCGATGCCGCTGACTCGCTCGACGGCGGCGGAACTGTTAGCTCTGTACAGCTTCTCAGCGACAATGACGACGGCGTTGGGGACGACGGGACGACTCAGTTAGAGCAGAGCGTATCGCAGACACAGCGTTGGTCTGTCTGCTCACTCGACGGTCCGACCGGCTGGCTGGTTGGCCGTTGAGGCCGATGGGTTAGCCGATTGCCTGGTTTCCTCATCCAACGGATGAGCGAACGGAAGGTTGAGGAAACGAATAAGGGTCAAAACCTGGACCACGTATATTGACGACACTCCTGGGACGCCTGCCCAAACATTGCACTGCAGTTCTCCGACGTACAGGGGCCGCCAGCCCTTCGCCGCTATTTCTCTACGCTGAGCAGCGTAAATATCGGACTCCAGCCGGAACTGGTATTGATCAACGGTGGATTACGTAGCCATCTGGGCTTTCCCGTTGAACGGATGATTGATCAAGCATCTCAAGACCCAGGTTTCCAATGGGTATACCCATCCTAAAATCATTCTCAATGACATTCATTGGGTGCGACAGAGGTATTCGGCTTGTTAGAATATTGGCAGCCGATTGACCTCAGAGTCTCCACACTCGATTGCGCCAGATTTCCAGTATCAAGTGAGAATGAAGCGCGGAGATCGAAAGGATGCGTATTTGAACGCCGACGAATATTTCAAGAGGAAAGTGCTGTTGCCGAAGAGATTGTCATACGATGGCTCCTATGTAGAACGTTGATCTTTGAGAATGCTTTGTGAATGTCCGAAGCCATCGATGACGAAACGCAAAACTTCCCCACTCGATGGTTGCAGGAGCATCGTCGACCAGACTCATCGGCATGGAACACAAATCAGTCGAGGAAGCCGATGAGGACAGCAAGGTCTGAGAGATGCGATATCGAGGCTGCGATCGCGAAGTTGGACGCCTCGGCTCTCGCAACGCTGTAGGCAGACAGCGCAACCCGGAGGACCCAGAACGCCCCTTCTCCGGAACCTCGATACATTCCATAGGGCTTCCTGTCAATGGTCAGCATCATCTGAAGACCCTTGCCCTCTCAGGATGTCCAAGGCCCCACGGAAAACATTCCTGGTCGGGAGGCACGGAGCTTTTTCGAGGCTGGAATCATCGAGCTTTCGAATCGGAAAAGTCGTCGCTTCGCCGCCTCCACTCACTCCGTTTATGGTTTCCTCATCTGCGGTTCCTGAGCATCAGCATGCGCCGGGTGATAGGTCGAGGCCGGAGTTGCCTCCATCCGTTTGGCTCTGAGCAGAATACACTGCCGTCCGTAAGGTTTCCAACTATGGAACCCCACAGTCCGTAGATGAATGGATACACAGTCATAATCATTCCTGAATATCCCATCGTCACCCGTTCTCCTTCGGACGCCTTCGCGATAAGCAGGACCATCGGAACGGCCGAAGCCTGCACGCGATCTGCATCGCGTTCCCCCTCGAGGAGACAAGCATGCGTGTTCATGAGTTTCAACGACCCGGAATTGAGTCATAATTAGGACATGTGAATGGGGTCGCGAAGCCTCGAGCGATGAAGGCAATCCCGCTGCGGTTTCGTGGCTTCCGAAGTCGAGAAACGACGATGCTGATCGAATGACCCAGGAGAGAGGGATCTGCCCGCGAGGGTTCTTCGAGAATGGCCGCAAAGTTCTCTTGTGGAACACCGATATTCGGCGAATCTTGTTCACCAGTGAGCTAGAAGGCGAAAATCCGGATGTTTTCTGATATCGCTGTATTTAAATCCAGATGAATGACGAAGGTGCTTTGGAAAATCCCGAGCTGTTCGAAAGCTGAGAGGACCGCCGAGGGTCGGACGAGAACTGAAGTTATGTCATCTTTTGATCAGAGCTCCTTCCCCTAGTCCATCTCAAAGCCTCTGTCACAGGAAATTCGATCCCTGGGGGAGTCGTCGAAACGCCGTACAAAGTATGACATTCATTCATGGCACTTCATCGCGAATATGTCCCTCATCGGAAACCAGAGGAAACTGGCTTTCTCGGAGACGGAAGTGAGACATCTCGCTTAGAATCTCAGACCGAATGATATTCAAGGAGCCGATAAGCGACGGAAACAGCCAAACCAGAGAGAGACACAACACCTGCAATAGTCCCGAAACTCTAATGTTGTATCTCATCATTCGCCGTGTATCTGCGGAATATTCCCAAAACAGTCGGGGAGGAGGCGAACCTAGATTTATTCGATGAATGATGAACGAGCAAGCTAACAGTAAAACTTGTTCCACTGCATGGAGTTTAGATGCCGCGGATGCAAAGAGTGTCAACTGCAGCTCATACTCGGGAATGGAGGTCAACCTCGCTGGTCTGTCGCCTCAAAGTCCAGGAGGAGACAGAAGAACCTTGACATACGTCAGCAAACCTGAGAAGCCTCCGAACTAGAGTGCCGAGTGGTAGAGAGTTGCTTGTGAATGGGTCTTTAGGGAGCCGTTTCCGATTCACCTCCAGCGCTTGGGTGAACATCGAGAAAGTAATTTTCTCCCAGGGAGGGTCGCGAAAGTGAACCTCGCGTTCGCGGCAGGCCTTCGTTCTATCGCTCCGTTATATGGAATTGAGTTTCCCCTTCTAGAATTCGCCATAACGGTTTCTTCCACGCTGGGATTCCACTGCAAGTGTTTCTGAAGAAATCCAGCTGTTCAAGTGGCCGTTGTCGGCCTAAAATGAAGCTGCGAAACAATTTTCCGCCGACTTCATATTGCACTTGTAGGCCTCGATCTACTTCAGCGACGTCGTCTTTGGTAGCTCGGTCTGGGGTTCGCTGTGTATTCATTATGAAAAACGAGTCGAGTTTCGCAATTAAAAGCAGCTAATGAGACACGGCAAGAAGAATCCATTCGAAAACTTTGCAAGCTTCTCGATGATCACAATCAGAAACGATTCCTTCCTCTGATTCTCTCCTTTCATGCTTTGATCTTTCATTCTGAGATGATGGGACCCCACCTCACTGAGGAGGGGATGATTTTGTGATTTGGCTAAAATTTGTTCCTATGGCTATTAACAACGCAAGCCGTGAGTCAACCTGAGTCTCAGGACTGCAGCCGGTGGGCTTCCTTGAAATGACCGCAACCGTGATTCCGGAAAACGGCTCCGATGTGAACGTTGCACGCGCGACGGATTCGGAGTGGCAGAAAAACATCCTCTGGGTTGTCGCTTCGTGAGACAGTGAACCCGTTGACGGTCACGTTGCGGAGGTTCGGTGCCACCTTGCGAATGGAATCCAGTCCATGGTCGCTGACTTGTGTATCAGCCAAACACAGCGTTAAGAGGCATCGCAAGTTCATTTTGAGACGCTCCATGTGAGTGAAGTATCCATCGCGCACATCCGTGAATCCCAGGAAGAGAGCTTCTATTTGAGGGGCGAGCTTCGACACGAGCTCCAGAGCCTCTAGTCCCACGTCGGTTCCCTCCAGGTCGAAAACCTTCAGCAAAGGACAATTGACTAGAATGGTCTGCAGAAAGTCTACGGTTCCAAAACCTTGTGTGCCCTCAAGGTAGAGTTCTTGGATGTTTGCCATGTGCGGCCACGAGATGTCAGTCTTTCTAACGTCGAGACTTCTTCCAAGGTCAAGAACTTTGATATTGTAGAAGTCATGCGTGGCTTTCAGGAAAGTTCCAACTTCAATCACCGAGTCTCGGATCGAGAGCAGGCATAGAGTTGTGGGGAAATGAGCCAAGTTGATGCGCTTTCTGCGGGCTGTAGTGCTCAGGTTGAGGTCTTCGATTGCCTGCAAAGTGGCTTCAGTCACTTCTCGTTGAGTATCTTTCGCGTGTTCACCGGGGGATTCAAGCCGCCTCCTACGACTACTAGCTTTCGATGAAGATTCCGAGGGGACAAGAGGAAGCATCGAACCGGACCTACCAACTGCCTGAGCGATGGACAGGCTTTTGCCAAAGATTTCAGCTTGTGAGCCGATAGCGGCTTCTTGAGGAAGCTGTTGTGCTCGCCGCGGATCACCAAGCCCTGTGTGGGCTCGGCGCTGCGGGCCTTGAGGGTTGAGTAAATCACCAATCTCAAGCTGGATGGTGTTACATCATTGAGCTCCTCGTGACCTAGCGACAGGGTCCCGTTCAAATGATCCACCGGAACCTGCGAATAACAACTTGAAACTGAGTCATTCTGCGAAAGTTAAGAACAGGGTAATGAACCTTGAGTGCTCAGAGCTTCAGCCGGGCCCAATGGATGATCGCCTGTGGGTGCGGTTCCAGGAACCCAAACTAGATGCTCGCCTATGAAAACCGCTATAGTGGAGCGGAGGAAGTTTGAAAAATTATGCGTGCGCAAGATCGTCTAACAACCGTTTCCAGTGGAAACGAACGGATCCCAGAATCTGGATTGAGCATCCGTTTGAGATTCCTTAATCGTAGCCGAGCTGATGCAAGCCAGCGAGCCGCCGCAATCGGGTTCGATTCGTGGAAGGCCCCACACGCTGAAGCCACAGGCTCGCGAGCGGTCGGAAGCGGAGTAGGTTTGAACTCGAATCGTGGAACTCCCGAAGAAGACGCCCGAAGCGGAGCGCGGGAAGAGAAAAGAGTTCAGGAACTTCGACGAGGGGCTGAGGCCGGAATAAGATTGCGGATGGTCGCTCTGTTGGCATTTGACCGGGAGAATTGCGGAGGTGTCAATGAGCACGAAGAGCTCAACGAGAGAGATCGTTGATGGCGGAATATCCAATCGGATCGGGAGCAGGGATCTGTTCTTCCGGAGGCTACTCACTTTTGCAGATTTGTCGTTGCTTTCGAATTTTGTGCCTGTCTCGTCTCTCGAAGGAGCCACATCTTTGTCGGCAGATGGTTTCTGACAATCGTTGACCACCTTCACCTGATGAGTGTCTTTGAATCTTCCTGAGTGGATCAACTTCCGCACCCATTGATTCAGGTCGGTCCCGATGTCCCACTTCAGCATGCTGAAAACGAAATGATCTCTCGATGAGGATCCATTTCACCAACGCATTCCAGCAACTCGACTTGAAGAGTTTCTCGGGAGCGTGCTGTCGGATTCTAGTCTCATCCGTTCTGATTCGGTTCAGAATTGAAACCGGCTTATCAGAGTAGAGATAGTCTTGCACCTGTTCGAGCGTGAACAGTTGATGAGCGGTCGAAGCCACACAGCGGTGTATGACCTCGATAGGGCCGAATGTCTAACAGACTCTTACTAGCGAGTTTCGTAATATTCCAGGCAGGTGGAATCATCCTCACGGAGAAAACGTCAGCATGAAAAAAAAGGAGGAACTGGATCGAAAGAGTTGGCAGACGAACCTGGTCGGAACGATCTCTGCGCTCGAACTCTCGACGAGCTCCACTCTTCTTCATTCAAAGGTTTTGAGAACGCGAGACAGTTTCTGAGTACGCACCGAGAACATAAGGAACAGGCTGATCCGAACGATAGCTACGTTGGAGAATTCTCAGAAGACCTACTTTGACATCGTTGAATCGAACAATCTACGGAAGTTTCTCGACTCGGAACAGATCACAAGAAGGAGTATAGGTAGAGGTAGTCTAGGGCAATATAATCCACTTTGGGAAAACACAAAATAGATGTTGAAGGTCGAAAACTTACGCGAGACTTCAGTCGAAACACACCGGCTCAGCTAGAATGGCTGGAGGCTCGAATTTGACGAGACTGATTGGGACCCCACCGCCGCACGGCCTCCTCTCCAAAAGTTCAGCGCGGGTCTCTCGCCAGCGCTCCGCCACTTCACGAAACACCGGTTGGGTCTTGAATGAGCTCGCTCACATCGTAACGGCCCATCTACCGATTGCCTGAGCTTCTGTTGCGGGATCTGAACTCGGGATCCTCAGCCACGGTCCCGGTTTTCGCCGAGAAATTCTTGTCCGGTGCGGTTACAACGAACGCGAATCAACGGTGCAGTCGACGCTCTGTTCTGCGTTCTTCAAGTTCTCACAGTTTGCTCTCAAGTTGCGGGCACTCCCGCTGCCAGAGGTTTTATGATGACCGCGCCCTCATATAACTCGGCAGGGAATGACGCGAGAGTGCAAGCTCGTACCGTGTAGAACTGTTCCGATAAGAGTTGCGTCGATTCAGTTCGTCAGGGTCAGCAACGAAGCCGAGCCTCTGAGCGCTCGATGAACATTCAGCGCAGAACCGGCTACTTCACTGGGATCTTCGTCGGCAGCCGCGGCGGAAGAGAGGCACCGGTCGAAATTGCCGAGTCGGATGCTATAAGGTCCGGAGCAGGGTGCTGCACAATATACACTGCACTATTTGATGCGCTCTCTTGGCGGACGGATGGCGTCTCGTTCGCATAGAAAGGTGGCGCTTGGCTGAATGGCTGGATGGTTGGCTAGCCGGCTAGTCGACTTGTCCGTGGTTCATTCGATCGCAGTTCTCCCGTTCAGCCGCAGCTATCCGCGACTACCGGTCACGAGGTCCGCATGATCAACGAGCAGAAGTCCTTGGAATCCTTGTCAAATCCTTCAGGTGGAACACAGCTGTGTCGGAAAACACCGCCAGACGTTCTCCGGACGCTGACACTCCGGCTTGCTTACGCGCTTACTCGCTCGTTTGCTCATTCACTCAATCGAACATGCCGCTTATATAACATTTGTTTTGACGTCGCATAACTCCCCGCGATCGACCTTCCCGTAGTTATTGTGGCTTTATGTTTGCCCACGATAATTTGATTCATGCAGAGCGAGGAAACGTCTCTCCCGTGCCTCCGAGTATAGTCTAAGCCTGTTTCCAGACTGACGAGGCAACGACGCTATTCGCGCTCTGCCGTTTTTCAGAAGTTCTCCCATCGAAACAATCCAGATGTAGACGCAGCAGCACTCAGTCAATGCTGTACGGGCTCTACGCAACAATATTTTCGTCAACGGTTCCATCGGAGAATAACAATCTCTATTCTCGATGCGCCACCCGCAAGGTCAAGTCTGGGTCGACTCGACCTGCGTTTGTCATGCCTTGTTCGCTGGCTCGGCCTCGACTCTTCCCCGAGAGCCTCGGTGTTTCGGTTGTTGTTTTTGCGTCGATGCAACCGCTGGGATGTTCGGTTACGAGATACCAGACAACCACGTTTTAAGTGGTTTAGACATTGGAAATGCGTGAGCTCGGTCGGACTCCCCTTTCCCACAGCTTGAGCTTGAACTTGATGAAGGTAACGCCCTTCGTGTTCGACGCTACGATCCAGACTCACATCCGTTCGCATCTGCTGTGAGTTGTGGTCTTTATTATGAGAGCTCGCGTAACTCTCGTCGGACGAGCGAGAGTAGGTATCTCCAGATGGGATGGGCGGATCTCTTCCATCCCTCTGTGGAAACTCTGTAGCTCATCAGATCGTTTCCGACTGCCCGAAGGCACAACATCCACTGTCGCACGCGGAAAACCCACAACCCTCGGCGGTGGGATTGAGAGAAGATGACATTCTTGAATTCTATGATCTGGGCTTCGACCTAGGAGGAAGATCAGAATCAAAAGACATGGTGGGTGAGTTCTTGCCCACCAACGCCAGAAGCTCGGCTCCGAGCCTCGATCGAGCCCTCTCGGGAAAAATTATGATATTGTCTATCGAGCTCCTGAACGAGGTCACAGTTCCCCTTGTGGTGGATTCCTAACTCACTCCGCGGCGTGACCAAGCGATATTGCACTCTCACTTCCGCATGTCTCGGAGCCCTCCCCACCCCCCCTCTCCGAATCTCCAGACACGTGCTACAGGATAGACGCTGCGAGCCGTTAGAGATGAGCAGCAAGCTGGCCTCAGGATCATCGTTTCTATTTCGAACACAACGCACATCCATGTACTCGGATCCTTTCGTTCAAAAAGTCACAGAAAGGAATTCCGAGTTATTCTCGGCTGGTACATCGTCCAGTCAGCAGATCATCGTTCCTGCTCTCGGTTCAGTTCACGTTGGATACCATGGAATGTGAGAGAGTGCGAGGCTTGAGTGTGTCTGAAACCATGTCCTCGCACGGGCGCACGGTTTCGAGAACATTTTGCCGAGAACAAGATCGCCGTGAGTTCTTCAGAAGTCGAGAAACTCTCGACCAGCGGGCCCTTCGAATGCATCGACAGATCATTCAGCGTAGGTCGTCGCACACACGTTCTCTTTGTTCGGCGATAGCTTTCGAAGCTTTCCGGTGGAGCACCACTTCTAGGGCCATCGTCACAGGTGTCAGGAATTCTGAGCAGACGCGATGCGGAAGGTTCCACAAAACTCAAGGAAGTCGATTGAGTGTCCGAATCCTATGAATAAGAGGTCGTGAAACTTCTTCGACATTGGCCCCCGAGGGGGCCGCAGCCATAGCTCGCCGAGGAGGTCCGAGTGGGGCTGGAGTGTATGATCAGACCGGAGCGAAAATATCTTCAATTTACGATGGAAACGTGGGAAGGCGATGTTCGACACCCCTTGCTACCCATCGGAAGCCCGGCACACAGTTTGTCGACCCCTGCTCTAGATGATCGAGTTCCCCGCGAGCAATCGGAGCGATACGATCTTGTGGGCTGCCGGAAACGCCGCTGGGATAATCAAATGCTTGGCTAACCGCGAAAATTTTCGGAACCCATCGTCATCGTTGCCGGGAGTTCCTGAGAGCCTTCATCTTGCATGTCCCAGATCATCCCCGAGAATACGAGCATTTTTCGAGAACGCCGACTCGGTCATGAATTGAGCAGTCTCGTGCGGCGGACCGTAGCTTTGTCATCCACCACGCGTCACTGCCGCATCCCGGATTTCGTCGAGGGTGTGATCATATGACGCCTGGACGGGTGATTCCGTGCCTCCGAACGAGAGAGTTTCCGAGTATTCCCGACTCGAAAAAATCTTTCGCCCCTCCTAATCTCGGAAACACATTTCCAGCAGTAACTCTCCTCAAACTAAACATTCTCCAACTCTAGAGGGGTTTCTTGGTCCATGTTCACACCGAGGGGGCTGGTGGTCGTGGCGCCTATTCTGAATAACAGGGATTTGAATGAGAGAGAATATGCATATCTTCATAGATTTCAGCCTTCTCGAATAAATTCATATTCATGAACATGGAAAATGCCAACTCTGAATGACGACCAATTCCTGTTTTTGACCGTCGAGGGCGGCTTTCCCGGGTTCGGCGGTCCTGTAAAAGCTCCTCCGACTTCGTCGAGGCATCATGTTCCTGCTGTTTGATAGTTCCGCGAATACCGGGGCGAGCCTCTCGCGGTAAACTGTAGTGCGTAACTTCCGTAGCTGTAGGCTCGTGTCAACGGGATGCTTGTATGATACGGATCCGAAACGAACGGTCGTATCCCCAGAGAGTTTTTATGCGATGACGCCCGAATATGCTCAGATTCATGGGGGATATCGAACAAGAATCTGAAAGAGGCGGAATCACGAAACGCGACGGTCACCTCGACCGATGGCCATGAGGGAAGACAAACGGCGGAGACTGCAACAGCAGTAGGAAGGCATAAGGAAACGGGAACGAGGGAAAACAGCTCGTGCCGGATGCACCAAAATGACGATCAGCATCGATCGGTGAGACCTCAGGATGAAAATCCGAGGCTTTTTCTCGGCCCTTCTTGAGAGGGATTGGACCCGGTCAGCGTCATCAAAAAACGGATTTCCATGAGCGTCCGCGATATCAAGTGTTCACTGTAGGGGAGGACCTCTCGTCGGTAGATATGGCATAATTCATCTGGGAACGCCGACGTCATCGTGCTGCTCGCAGACGATCAATCGGAGGTGTCGCACGATGGACCGCTTGCGAATGAGGGAGCTTCGTCAACTTCTGAGGAGCAGCAGAACGACCTCATCCCGTTGTTCACTGAGATCCTCAACTGAATCTTGCCCACTGTGTTCATAAGATACCCGGGAAGGACATACAGAGATTTCCAGCCTTTCGTCCATCCTTTCATCGGGTCCATCATTGGAATTATAGCTCCAAGTCATCGACGAAGAGCTCACAGTTTGAAGCTGAGATCTTCGTCAACTTCGTAAACTCCCCTCCGGGCGCCGAGGACATATGCCCCGTTTCTTCGGTGAGCTCCGGGCGCTTCATCGAAAGCTATTCAATATCTACAAATGTGTCGAGCAAATCGTGGTCACACTGAAAACTCTACACCCACATCAGACCTCGATGAGAGCTCTACGCCTGAGCGGACGTTGGCCTGCAGCCAACCCGAGCCTGGTGTGAAATCCGAGCGAAAGTCTCTAGAAAGTGCAAGCTGCTAATCGGGCGGAACCGGCAAGCTCGGAACTGGCTGTTCACGAGACCCCTCACACGGAAGGAGTTCAAAGAAAACCGAGATGATCGGGATACATACGCACTGTTCTGAGATCAACTGGGAAGACAGCTCTCGCCTCCGTCCCGGAGAACTTTCCAATCGAGACCCGATATGAAAATACCCGCCTCAGATACGCCTCGCAGGTAAGGGTTTTCGCTCGATCCAAAGGGCCCACAGATTCCCTGTATCAGAATCGCAAGCTGAGTTGAATTTCATGGCCGATGTTCACCACGATGAACTCCAGCATATTGCTTCTTGGCCTCCACTCTCCCCTCATCGACAGAGTTCTTCCATGGAGCTCATCACGCTGTTTGTTTCCAATCATGACAACTTTCCGTGCATGTTCTGTTGCTGCGAGTCGAACTCAGGGATCTTTTGTGGATGTCCGAATGCGATTCTAACGATCAGAATCCCGAGCTTACGTCCGGACTCGTCCGGTTCTCGTCATCACTCTCTCTTAGATCCCACAATTATGACGAAAACAGCGATTGAAGAGATGTCAGCAACAGAGCAATGCAAGGAGCAGAACAAAGGAGCTCATTGTGGTGAACAGCCGTACTCGGAAGTCTTGTTCGTCCACCTTCAATACTTCCAATACTGAAATTCGCCGTTCCCCGTCCCAGGGGCCATGATTGGCAGGTACTCATGCCGCCCCTGTTTGCGCGCCTCAACCTCAGGAGGTTTTCCCGACCCTTGCTCACACTGTAACGTTCAAAAAGATGAGGAGGCAAAATAGAAGTGCATGGAAGGTTGACGGAGGGCTTCGCGGTCTGGATCTCATTGGAGTCATTTGCTGGTTCTTGAGCAGAATTTCTCAGCTTCATAATCATGGAACACCCGCCATCCCGAGCTCGGAATCTCGAATCCGTGCGCGCGCAGGTTAGGTTTCTGCTCTAGTAGGATCTCCGTTCGTAGGGCAAAATGAATCTCTGATAGCTCGAAAAAAAATTGGATTGGTAGAATTTTATGTTCGGGAACGTTAGGAGTTCGAATCCAGCTGACAGTAGGCGTTCGCCACCTTCGCTCGACATAATTGATGGGGTAACCTAATGTGTTTGTTCGCTCGTCAAGTCCGATTCCTGTGGTACATGGAGAAATACTGCGCATCGTGATCCTCTTTTTTCCCTGGGTCCCGCTTGATAGATCAGGCTGGACTCTCGTTTAGAACTTCGCCCGTCTTGGGAAAGATATCACGTGACAAGTCCAGGAATCCGCCACCATTCGTTCCGCTATTTATCATTCCACATCCCACAAATATGGTCTGAGCTGCGGACCAGAGATACGAATGATAATACCGACAATTTTGATGACTGAGTCGATTTGGTTCCCTGTAGTATCTTTCATGAGGGAAGAATAGTGCAACGGCATTCAAAAAAATTTGAATCTATGACAAGCCATTAGGCAAGTGCCCTGTACCAACTCTGACGTTTATTCACAAGTCTTAAATCGATCTACCAGATCGATTATTCAGTTGGTGAATTACTTGATAAATAAATACAGGCGACCTACAATTTCGGCTGACGCTGATCATTTTTCTATTTACATTGGCACTTTGGTCCTCACTCAACAAAAATCTATCAATGGATGAGTTCGAGACGAGGTTCGAAAGACGATGGCGACGCGCCTCCTTTTTTTTCGGGAAAATCCAAGTCAACGCTCCAATACGGATCGGTAAGTACCGTGAAGCAACCTATCTGCGGATCGCTCATCAAAACGAAGGAACATTTGGAATGATTGAAATCAGACTCATCGTGTCTGTGCCACGGCACTATATACAGTTTTTTTTTCAGCTGCGGACGAGATTTGTCGGGATGGAAGACTGCTACTAAACATTGTTCCTTCCTAAAACTTTGAAAACTTCGATCTGTCTCGCTTGGGTCTTCCTTGTCTAGTATGGAACCTCGAACTCAATCGCTCCGGCACCCTGAGATGCTGATGGGGAACCTGATAAGTCGCGCTGTGGGATGAATTTGGAATATTTGAATGAATTTCGAGAATCGAGGGGGAATACTATGATATCATACCTGAGGCCAGGAGACAGTGAACCAAGTGGCGGTGGTTCTAGCCATCACGAATACGACAAGCTCACTGAACTCAGTGCCCGGTTTCATAACGAACCGTTCGGAGACACAATCATATTGAAAACTATGAAAACGATAAGAACTGCTCAGCTCGGAAGAAAACTTCGACTGTTTGCAAGTCATCGGCAGCCACAATCAGTCTAGGATGGAAGTTCTGGACTGAATAAATACTTCTGATCATCTCGGGGGAATTGACCAGATGCCAAAGGCCTTGCTCCTCCCGTTGGTGACTTTGGACAGTTCATGACGGACCCGCGCATTCGGGGAGAAGTCCCAAGGAGGGCAGAATGGCTTGCTCTACGATTCAGAAGGATCTGTTTGCTGTCAGGTTTTGGACTAGTTGCACGTAGGGGTTCTGTGGGTTGACGTCGAATAAACACGATCTCCATGTTCGACCTACGCATCTATCACGATTTGAGTTGCCCGCTGTCATTAGAATCGGCCGGCGATGACGCATCTACAGGTGCGATGTAGTGATCAACGCCAAAGGGTCGTAAGTGATACAACAAATACTCCATGATGTACATCATGTTCGGCGAAACGTAGTGGAACGAGATAGCCGTGTCTGAGCAACAGTCCATGCCCTGGAACAGTGGGAAATAGTTTGAGCCGAGGCTGTGTGAAGACTTTCGGCCAGAAGAAAGTTCACTCTCTCAAGAGATTCCCTCCGAACGGAGAGGGTGCTCGAATTGTACCCCTCGGAGGAAGCGC
Source organism: Phytoseiulus persimilis (assembly GCA_037576195.1). NCBI lineage: Eukaryota > Metazoa > Arthropoda > Arachnida > Mesostigmata > Phytoseiidae > Phytoseiulus > Phytoseiulus persimilis. The sequence continues at coordinate 6,640,864 of CM075104.1, forward strand.
TTGGAATACGTACATTTTTGGCGGGGTAATAAGTGTAGTTCCAGAACCAGAAGTCCGGTGGCATGTGTCCCGGTATGATGTGAGCTTCAGGAGCCAAAGGAAAGAACCTCCCGCGACCCCCGTCGTCTCGGGAGTCACCGGCCGCGATCCCAAGCTCGTAGAAACATTTCCCCAGTTCTACGTCTTCAGCTCCTCGATGGTCGCGACGGCATTTCGCCGAGTCGCTACGCACGCCGTTCTCGACAAACCTGAAAAACTTTGAACCTGAATACCGAGATTCTCGTGTCCCTTACGAACAGTAAAAGTCATTCGAATGTGGGAATCGAACGCTGATCGTTGAATCGGTGAATGAGCGGAGTTTCCTCGTTATTAGATATCAATCTAATAAGTTTCCATTACATCAAATGATTTATTGACCATCTGCTCTCAAGCATCAGTCCTCTCGATCCCATTCCTGAAGCTTCGACGTTTTTTCGATCGTTCGACTCCTTTCTGAAGGCGGACATGAGTTGTTCCGTCTCCCCGTATGTTAGGGAATTCTCCAGAGAGGAAGTTGATAAGAGCTCGATAACCATCCTTCCAGGAGTAGGCTGTGCTATATCGGGAAGACTCGATAACGAATCCCCAACGCGTCCTAACCTCCTCCGGAGCGAAGCTCGCAATTGACAGATAGATAACGTCAGGTTCACACGAGGGAACCCCATACAGGGCATCGATTTTCGTCCGCTGAACTTCCCGATTGGGCAACTGTTTGCTATTTTCGGGGCTCTCCCACGAGACCGTTGCGTGCCTGGCGCGTGACGCACACACAACGGATCCTCTTTGATCCCAAAATAAGTTCCATTCCTGCCAAGCTCCCACTCCTGTTCTGATTCAACGGAGCATCGGCTCACAGGACCAGCTCTTTACAGCCCGCAAATTTCATTAGGCCTCCGGCCCCGATTGGAGATTCGGAGTCACGCTAACGTGCTCAACGTGTTGCGTGTCCCGGAACTCGGCCCACGTCCCCTCCGCTCCCTCTCGTTTCGCCCGATCCAGCAGGAAGGATTGAAATCCTCGAGAGAACTTCACGACGTGCCGATGATTTCCGTCGTGCACCCTCAAATAATTAGAAGTGTGTCTCACCTTCTCAGTGCTTCTTTCGACATCACGTATCCCGCGCCGCCGCTCATGTAGCCCTGCGGCACGAAAGGGCGGAATCTATGTCCGAAATAGATGGGATCCGAAGAGTTCTGACCACTGAGGAAATAACGGAGATTCTCGACGACGATGTAGGTGTCGTCATCTGCTTTCAGGAACCAGTCTGCCTTGTCACGATAGTTGTCGTATATCTGAAAACGAGCAGCAAACGCCTCAGTCGGAGCCCATACGCGTGGTAGATATTCATTGTTCAAATGCACGGATCCGTGGACCTCGCATCGTTCAAATGCGACGGCGCGACGACGGAATCGGACAGGTACGCTTCGACAGACGACTGCCAGTCCCAACCGATGAGTGCAGCATCCGAATCGAGCGGAGGATCGTTGCCGCCCGTTTGGTCCGAGGGAATCCACGCTCAGCCGTGCCGGATGGCCTTCAACTACGTTCCGAATGTTCGAGTCGCGGACGGGACTCACCTCATTCAGAGAGAGTTTCGTTTTCTCCCACAGATGATCTCGATCCTCATGGCCGATGGGGAGCGCAATAGATGGCAGCTTGTCATCCTTGACAGAGCTCATGAACAGCAAATGATCACAGCGCTTCCCCCACGTCGCTTTCACGTGGGCTGCCTTCGTCCAGTGGGTTTGCGGAGAGGTGAGAACGAAACAGAGAATGCGAACTTTTCTAGCCAAGTCTTCGGCGAGGTCGCCGTAATCTGTAAAGAAAAGGCCACGATTTAGGCGTGCGAATTCGAGTTTCCTGGTCGGATCAGGGTGATGGCTCGAGGTGGGAGTCCATCGAGGAGAGAGAAGATGCGATCAACAATTATTCAGGCGATCATCAGATGACGTTGGCTGCATGATGAACCCAAGGATATCGTATCCAGTCGAAACACCGGGAGAAACACGTCAGGTTTCGACCAGGAATCGGAACTTGTTCGAACCAGCTTTTCATCTCCGGGGAGATCGAACTAAAGCTCCAGAGTGTAGCCCCAAATCGACTCCCCTGTTGCTCCGGCTGAAGCAGCAACCTGCATGAGGTGGGCACGTCCGGGGCCGTGAAGGGAGAAGGACGTGAACACATGCATTCGATCTTCGTATCTGCATCAGAATCCTATTGTTTATTTTTTCCACGACGGATGGCCTTTGCTCGCTTTGTAAGCAAGATGAGATACAAGGTCGTACGATGGGACCTCATTGATTGATTCGCTCGTTGACTCCACAGTAGGCTCCGCATCCCATTGTTGGATATTACTTCAGCAGCTCCAAGCCCGGCTATCTAGATCGAAGCTCAACGAGGCTGCTTCGCGATTCGCTTCGGAACAGTCTGACGGATTTTCGCCGACACCGACGCTGAGCATTGGAAATCACGAGCACGCAGCCGCTCCAGATCTTCTCTCGTTATCTCTCCGTATGTTTAGTTTAAGACTCCGCCGAGTTCCTGACAGCTTGCTTTCCACTCGGTCAGGTTACCAGGTTCACAAGCTATGGGGAGAAGCGGCTACAGCACGCTCCGATCAGTGTGTGTTCCTGTCAGGAGCAGAAAGCACGAGCTTTGCAGGAGAAGAGCCAGCTGTTCCATTCGCGCCGTTGGTCGGATGATTGATCGGTACGCCAACCAGCGAGTCAGCGAATCAGCCAAGCATCTAACGCGCAACGGGCGCATCGAAAACACATACAATGTGACATTTTTAACGACAGTGTGATCAACAAGTCGAGCTGCACAACAGCACGACGGATTCTTCATCACGGATCTGGAAGCTACATGAGCAGTCAACTTGGAAATGGATTCTCGATCGATCGCAAACAGATAATCCGTTGCAAAAAGCTGAGAAGCATCGAACGCATCTCGCGATTGAATCCGGCAACCAGGGTCTCCAACAAACGCTCCAACGCTTCCCTCAGTCATGACATCGATTGCAGCAGCAGATCCGATCATCGTATGGAGCGAGGAATACGACTGGCAAGACCTGATCCGAGACCGTATTCAGCTTTCGCACTCGGTTCCTCTAAACTCAGAGTGCACATACGCAGTCGCAAAGCGCATATGTGCCAGGGGGTGATTCGTTCCGAACGTAATCACGTAAGACCCACCAGCAAATCCTAAACCAGTGAACCTCGGAAGGCATGGGTTCACTCGGGAGAGCCCGGGTCGATGGACAGCCTCCGGTCGTTCTGAGCTCCTGTCACATCAAACGGAACCAAATGAGGTTGCCTATTTCCGATGGAATATCCTGCTCCTCAATCGGATTTTACATGGATGTCCTGACATTCCAAACAACGAGTCATAACGATTTGAAGCCGAAAACCCGTCATGTGGGCGCATCGCGAAGTGACCTGGACCTCGCCTGCCAACAGCAGACAACTACGTTTTCAGCTGCCTCCCGGGCGTGACGATCGTGTCGGTACCGGCGACAGCCCTGTTGGTTACGATAGAGGGAAACGCGTCTGTTTCGAATGAAATCAATGGATCAAAAACACAAGGGCCGTGACAACCACCATCCAGAAGTGCGAGTCCGCTTCGGGGTATATAAGAAATCAAACCGGCAGGTTGCTGCTCAAAAACCATCGGAATTCGCGCACAGAACGACATCCTACAGCCGCAGGAGCGATCGAGAACACGAGTCCGTGAGAGCTACGTGTAGTAGACGATGTCCGACCACGATGACTGATGCACATGATTTGGAGTCTTATGGACAAGAACACTCACCTCCGTGCTCGTGGAGACTGACTGGCAACTCCGGGGCGTCATCCTCTTGATGGAGAGAGTTCCCCGCGTGTGGATCACTTATGTGTTGGTAGATAGAACGAGGGAAAACCAGAGATCGTCGTGCAGGCACATTTGTGTTCATGTCGCCGGACGCCGCGGGTTGAATCGCAGCCGAGATCGGTCCGATGGGTCGCAGAGAGATCACGCACAGCGCGACATAGGCGGTGCCGAAACCGAAAAGAATGCCTGAGGAACGGAACTTATTTTCAACGGAAGAACTTTTGGAACGTTTCACTCGGGTTCGAGGTGCCGCTCCGTTCGAGACGGAGACCTGAATAGATGTTGTGGAAGTCGCTTCGGTGATCGCGAGCTTCCTCCAAGAGCGGCAGGACGCATTTGACCGTTTTCCGGGATCTACACTGACTCGTTCCACTCACAAGGACGGAGGACCGCACTAACCTACACACAGAGTCGTCAGGAAGTTTTTCGGCTGGAGTAAGCGATGCCCGCCGAGAGCGCGCTCCACGTCCAAGAGTTTCACGCACTTCATCGCGTCCGGCGCCACTGCAATCAAGAGAGGAATAGAAACATGAGTACACCCTCGAGGATGTTGTTCAATGATGACACTCCTTTCAAAGTTGAACTCAGCTCCCCGGGCCCATCGTTGGGCCGCAAAAAACTCAATCCTCTGAGAGTCCATCCCCGATGGAATTCAGAGATCGACGCGGTTGAGCGATAACACAAACTCACAGATTCACACGTGAACAAATCGTCACCGTTCGATCAATGACTGAGCGAAGGGATGACGCGTCTGAAGCTTCTTCTCTTGGACTCGGTTGTAAACAAGTCGACATTCTAAAACCGACAACAATGAAGCACGTAATGCGTCTCTACTCGGATCGTTGCGGTCCACATGCTCCATTATGCACGGATTAATTTCCAATGTACTAGACCACGGCGCTTTTGCTCGGAGTTTGACCAGTTGCGTTTGCCAAAACCTTCAGAACCTCTTACCGATCGAGGCCTGACGTGCATCGCGACCCGAGAGAAGCGGAACGACTGTCTATACATTCTTTGTCAGAATCAAGGCGTTTCTGGCGAATCCCTGACGGAGGAAGAGGCGTCCGCCGCCAACCGCAGCCTGGTGGTTTTCGATCTTAGAGATCGAAACCATACCTCGTACCAGTTATGGGACAAGAAAGTTTCTCTGGACTCGTTCGGATCTCCAAGTGTTCCATATTCGGTGGGAGTCATGAACTGTACTCCTCCTCCATTCTATTTGAGAGGTTAGACCGCAGTTCGTAGCATCTCGGAGGAGCTCGCGATCTGGTCCTCGATGCTTGCAGGATCGGGAACGGGCGGAAAACCGTCTGAATTGAAACTGTCCTGTCGCGCTTCTCCGCTCAACGTGAATATTCGACATGGCTGTAACGCCTGATTGACTGTACATACAGAGATACGAGAAGACGTTCACTGCGGCCAGTAGAGACCCTCGACGGCCATCGAGCTGGGTCCTCCTGATGGAGAGGAGCCTCAGACAACTCCGGATCTCTTTGAGAACCTTGAGAAACCCTTCCCCGAATGCGGAATCGCTCAACTCGAGAAGAAATCGTTTCAGCCCGCTGGTCCTCCTTTGAGAGACGGTGATATGATACATTTCAGAACTCACCGAGTTTCCCCAACAACGAATTCGGCTAGGCTGAACGATGGAGGAACACTTCGTCTCAAGGTTTAGAGGTGTGACAAGCACGACGACTGGTTGGATCAGCTGGAGAAGGTCCATTAGTGCTGGATTTCCAGGCAGCGCAACAGTTTCCGATATCATCGAGCGCCACGGATCTCTCGATCGGCCTGTTCTAAGTGCGTTGTATGAAGCAACAACGCGCACAACTCCCGCGCCTATGGAAGTCTTGAGTTAGAGAAGTCCTGAGAGGGCGTATTCTCAGCCGAGCCCTTCCCATCATGAAGTTTCAAGATTATGGTCGGAACTGCAGAAAGTCGGAAGTGTCCGGAGTTATCGACATAGTCAATCATTTCGCTGTTCCAGGGGGTCTATATATCTACGTTTATTTCCACAAAACACTCGTTCCGATGAGGCGCGAATCGGAAGCCTTCCCATGTTCGATTTTCGACGGAACCATGAGCTCCTGCGGATCCGTCCGGAAAAAGATGGTGATTCTCCCCGGCAGAAGGTGGGAAGCCCATCGTTGGATGCGGGCCGGGCCGAAAGCGATTCCAGGAAGAGATTCATTCCGTTTATGGATTCTTTCATTCCCCCGACTCTCGCTTGCCCAGCGGAATGACCGGTTGATGCATGTTCGGCTTGGTGGCATCGGAACATGATCAATCTATTCCACAATGGAAACACAAAAGCTTTTCACTTGGACTCCCTAAATCGGTTTCGAGCATCGAGCGGTAGGAGTCGCGTCTCACATGCAAACGAGGCATCATCGAACGCGTTGAACCTAAACGTCGGTCGTCGCTTCGAAACGGCTAAGTGCCGGTTGACGAGCGCCCGTTTGCCGGAGTGAGGTCTCGACAGTTGTTCACGACATCGCTCACGTTGTTTGTCCGCTTCCAGCATTGTTATGCGATTCCGAAACGCTTCTCTGGATGGCATTCGAGCATTTCTGTGTCCTTACCAGTCTCCATCGATGGGTGAATGGAAAGACCGGGGAGCAGGCCTCAAGGTCGAGGCTGGAGTGGAACGGTTTCGGCTCTCCCGAGAGGGCCTGCCGCATCCTATTGGGCGAAATCCGAAGGCAGGCCGAGACACGGGGCAAAACAATGATGCCTGTGAGATCGCCTGAATGTGCGGCCTCGGGTAACCCTCAAAAGATTAATCCTCTTCCATCGAGATCTATCGACCGCAACTAAAGTGAATGCTTCTGGCGGAGATGAGCACAGGTTCTCGAGCCCCCAACTCGAGGTCAGTCCGGCGTAACGAAATCGATATCTCTGACGTAGACGATATCGAGTTCTCCGGTCGAAATTCCTTTCAAGTATGCCGCGGTTCGAAGCGGACACGCAGTGAGCTACTTCAATTAAGAGCGAATAATAATCGATCGATTCAGAACTAGCACATATCCGAAGTTGAGCAGAAACGCGATCTCGATTCCGAATCCTCTGGAATTCGTAGCGTACGTGAACTAGGTGACCAGCCGGTCGAATCTTCCCCTGTCCGGGTGGGGGATCGGTACGCAGAAACACTTCCTCTTCGTCGAAGGCGATGGCTGCAAAAATGTCAGCGCGTCGAGAGTGAACGCCCTCGTTTCGAGCCCGTGTCCATTGATCTAAGTCTTGCGCTCCACATCCGTTTGTTTCTGTTGCTCTGCCTACATGAACGAGCATTTACCGATCGTCTCGGACAGCGTTGGAGTCTGGCCGCGATGGGCCCCCGCCCACTCCAAGGACGTTTCACGGAACCCGGTCATCGAGAACTGCGCGATACGGCGGTCGAGAGGTCAGCGAGAACAAGGGACCGCCCAACGAGTATTGCTCCCGTCGGGAGCTTCCGATCCCTTCCCGAGGCCGAAATGGCTCATCGTGAAAAGAGTTCGATTGCAGTCAGCCACCAGCGGTCGGCTCGATCGAGTGTTCCGACCGTCGAGTCCCCACAGACGGAAGTTGGCGTTCCCGAGGACCGCGTCATCAGATCGTATCGGACCGAGCAAACGAATTTCACTCTCAGAAATTTCCGGGGTTGATCTAGAAACTTTTCCCATTGATTTTCTGAATGATAGCACTTCCAGACCCATATAAGGCGGAAGCTCGGCGCAGTCGATTCCGAATCCGGCGGCTCTGAAAAAGCGCAGTCCCACTTCCCTTATCCGGACTTCATCCAACTGTCATCGGTGGCGACCGGGTTGTCGGTGCCGAATTGGCATCGGTAATTTTTTCTGCCGGTGTTTCCCCTCAACAGAAAGCACACGTCGGGTCCATGGCGGGACGTGTCCCTCGTTCTCACGTCTACTCCGTCGAGCCGGGAGGCACGCTCCGTGATGAACGTGACTAACTATTCACGCTAGAGCTTCCAGCGGTACAAACATACATACGCACGTTGAAAGCACTGAACAATGCGCAGTTGGTAGATGCGATTATTTCACTCGTTTGCCCACGCTGCTCTGATCTGGATTAGTATCTGAGGAACGGCAGCCAAGTTCGACGGCGGCCGGATCGCTGGCTGACTTCAGCAGAGGATAAACAATCTGAGCCCGCCGAAGTATTCTGAGAATGTCAGCTGACATCGTTACGTGCACTATAAACCATGTTTCGCTTTTGACCCGGTCAACTCCCACACTCCATGCTGCGCACCCATCGTTTGGCTTTGCATGCAATAACCGTTAACTGTCTAGGCCATTGAAACTTGCCGGGCTTGGACCGCCAGCTCCATAGTTGAGAATCGATCCAAAGATGGAGAGGTTTCGAAAAACACATGGCTGCATCGATTGTTGTCAGGGACGAAATCTCTCCTCAATCACTCCGCATCAGGCCACAAGACAAGGACATCTCTGATATCACTGTTAGTGGCGGTGTCCTGCTGTGCGGTTTCAATGATAGCTTCCACAGACTCCCGACTTTCGTTCATCGTTACTCAGGCCTGTCCTACCGCCGATGTCTGATTTAATGCATTCTCAAAGTATAATTACCGGGGCCAGGAACAGAAGAATCATTCGACCGGGCGGGTTCCACAACTAGGCCCCTAAACTCAGATTCCACCGATCGAGTGGGTCCTCGTAGTTTCTTAGAGAAGTGAAAGTCCAGGTGCAAACAGAGCATATTCGAAGATGCTGGCACGGTTGAATACACGATGAGCAGCGCGGCGGTCTCTCTTCCCGCTAGGTTTGAAAGCCGAGTCGGTAAATTCTGAATCGGGCACATGTACCACTGTAGTCATCCTGATTGAATCGATTGTTGATGTGTTCGTAGATAACCGTTGACACTTTCACCTTTCCAGCTGATACCGGAGGGCAGGGGAGGGCACGACGAGAAAAAAAACGAAAACCGGTGAAAACCGGGTTATTTTAATGGGTTGACCAGAAAAGCGGAACGCAACTGTTCATCTGTCACCATGACACACACGATCGGCCGACACGAATTCGCTTCTCGCAATGTACGAGCCAAACGAGCACGGCCGCACTTTAAGGATCATCGCGGAGATAGACGTTCTGTTCACGAGACGATATCCGTGTATGATTAGACTTGTTCGCGCTCGCTCCGAAAGAAATTCAGGCAAGCAATCTCCCAGTCTCTGAGAAGGATCTCCGCCTTTGCTACCGATGAAGCGAATCTTCATCGGTTTCGTATTTCCGTTCCGGTCTTCACCAGCCTGCAGTGGGGTTGAAAAACGGCGAAAGAAACTCCGGACGGAGAACGCTATCGCAGATGCCCCTCCCAGGCATCACGAGGGTCGAAACCGGGAGGGGCGGGCGACTCTGACAGCCAGACACTGCGAACTCTACCGAAGAACTAGGTTCGAGACTGGAGCAGATTTTGGGAAAGATAGACCAGAAATCGGTGGCATCGGTCGTCCAAAAAGGGGACAATAATGTCCAAAATATCCTCGCAAAGCTAAACGTTCTCATCTCCGCTCACCGGACTCGGGCGGCTACATTCCTCTCCATGAGCTTCTCACGAACAGCGGAGCCGAGGCATTTTCCCAAATCTTGAGGAAACAGCATTTTTCTCTCATTCACGTTCAAGTTGCGGCGCGAGGGCCTCTTCGGCGCATCCTATCAGCGTCTGCGGCTTCCGTCAACGCCGACTCAATTCAAAACAAGTAAGTTTTGTTTTGAATCGTGAGATCCCTTGACTTTTATGACAAGTGGTTTGGAACAAGTTCAAGCCGATGGATATACGGGCTTCTATGAAGGTTCATCTTCTCCTCGGATTCGAAACTTTGAGAAGAAGATCGATATCGCCGTTGCGGAGACGCAATCTTTTGGAACAAGACCACAGTCCTTAACAAAGTGGTGTCAAGTGACTCTGACGTCACCTGTTATTCATTCGATCATCCAGACGAGCAGAGTTTCGGTCCCGAGTAGATGAACAGTGAGAAATTTGGGCACAATTCCACGATTTATCCATCGGGATCCGTGACCAAAGATAGAGTGCTCCGTGGTCCATCTCTCGCGCGCACATTCGTGACATGGGAGACCGTTTGAGAAGGAACGTCGCAAGAACCGAACCAGGGCAAGGAGCGATGGTAACGTCGAGGGATTCATTCCACACTCGCTTTCGACAGCCCGGACAATAAGTTATGAATTCGGAATTCGTTAGCATCGGAGTCGTTTTCCAAGTACAGCCACCCAGAGCTGTCAATGCTTCCCGTTCCATGCGAGCGAGAGCCACTTGCACGACCGTTTCGTGTGGATTATCTCCCGGATGACCGCTCATGATTCTCGATTTCGGGTTTCTATCGGCTTCTGAGATGAAGCAGCGGCCGGACCTCATCTCCGCTCTTCGTTGAAACGATTCCAATCAGGCTCATTATTTATCTCAGGAAAGTGTTGTAAGAGGAAAGGTTCTCCTCTATAGCAGTTACGCGCGTGACCGTGAATTCGCTCACTCCTCCGCTGTGCTCTTCTGAAAAACATTCCGAAAACGACAGAACGCGCTGCTCGGCACAGCCAGAGTCACGATTCGGTCGAAGCGTAGATTAGGCTGCCCCACGAGGCAGAGAGCATCAGGAGAAGTTTCTGCACGCGGGCTTCGCGAGCCGATCCTGAAGCATCAGGGTTGCTCTCAGTCTCCTGAAAGATCTCTGGAACGGCTTCGAATCGGAGGGTGTTTCAGTGGACGTTTCCTACGAGATCGTTCAAGCCGACGGGATCAAGAACCGCGGACCAGAGTCATTGCCGTGAAGAGGTCGGCAACACGCGCGACAGCATGCAGGTAAAACGCCGTAATTGATTTGTGATGACTGTCCCGCTCGAACCCGAACATCTGCAACAGATCCCGCTCGATGCGTCGATACCACCACCGGGACACACTTCGGCTTGGACGGTTCCCCGGAGTTTTGAGGGACACTGTTGCTCCCTACGTCGCACGAGCCTCTCGAAATCAAGATGCGCCCGTGCAGGATGAATCCCTCGGCCGTCCAGAGCCTCCGACAGACGGAGCAAATGTTAAGAATCAATTCCACTTCATTCCCATTCTGCTCATGCTTCTTCCGAAATAGCAACCGTCTCGCTGTCGAACAAAAGGGATTCCTCCGTCGAAAGCGACTGTGTGGTCCAAGGCGGTTATCTTTGCGGAGCCACTCGGCCGGAGTTTGGGCGATCACACCGCCGTTCGGTCGGTGGTTAAGAGTGCTCTCTCTTCGTCCTGACAATTATCATCAGCAGCGCCATCAGTCGGATGATCTCGATCGCCACTATCCGAGTCATCAAGCAGTGCGCTGTTGCCAAGATCCTCGACAGCAACTGGTGCGCCATTTCAAGCTTGCTCAACCTCACTGAGCCGGTCCAGAGTCGGTCAGATCGTTATTGGGCAGAACAACACGAAGGATAAACACAGCTTTGAGGTTTTGTATTGACAAACAAAAGCGGACATGTCAGCGTGAGGGGACATCCACTCAAAGATGGCGCCTCGGCGAAGAAACCGACCGACCGGGGTACGGAGGGGACGAGAGGCTTTTGTCATCCGTGTGATTATTCTGTCGCCCGTTGAGTAATAAATGGAAGCGAGTTACGCGACATGCGTGCGCTCGTTTGCTTTGTTCAGATGCCTGCCATGAATGACATCGGATGCTGATGATTCGCGAGGAGGCAGGCTCGGTGGACTGCGCTGATGGTGATTGAAGTGGCGAAGATATCCCCGCGCCAGCTTACCCGATCGAAAGGGAACCGATCCCATCACAGAAAAACGCATTCGTCGGCCACCGATGGGAGCTGTTTCGAAATGCAGTTCATTCGCGAACTCGCTCTCTGTTGGCGGCTCTCATTCCGCCGATTGATCCTTCTGCTGCGATCGGCTAGGCCCGACCTGAGCCCTCCCCCGCTCCTCCTCGATCCTGTAATGTGCTTTGATAGCCTTCTTGCTTTGTCCTCATGCCGGTTGAGAGCCTGACGGGGAGCCCCCGGGCCAACGGCCGGGTTGCTCCGTTTCGATCGTGACCAAGGCAGCATCGAAGCAGTATACAGAAAGCAATAAATGATCGCGAGACGCCTTCCGAAAATGAGAGCCTAGATAAGCAAAGCGGGCGACTCATTTGGTATAAGACGCCGAAGGGAAGAAATTCCTAAGACTCGAAATCGAAACTTCTGTCGAGTCTTTCAAGCAGGACGGGGAAGATGGAGGTGCGAACAGGCATGGTCAGAAAGCTTCAATTATGTGGAGCCGTGCTACGTCTCTTTCTAATCATTGGAGCCACATCCTGTCTTTCGAAAAATCAAGCGTTGATGAATGGGCTGGTAGGAGAGTAGTTTTCTGTCGACTGCAACCTCCGTGGACACCCGAGCTCAGCGCGCAAATGCATCACCGGAAAACATCGTCTTGGACGAATCAGTCCCGAATTTTAGATTCAACGTTACCTCATTCAGATTAGCGCTCTCGAAAACCGACTGTCATCATCAGAGCTAGGGAGTCCAGGCATTCACCAATTCATGCCTCCAATCTGCTAATTTGAGGAAATTAACGGATGAGTCTCTAATGGCTGAGTCCATCAGTTCTCATGACGATAATGCAGGATTCATGAATGTATCCATGCATCCACTCACAGATCCATGGATTGATAGATGATAAAAAATGGATAATGCCTCAACTCCAGAGCTCTAGTCATTATCTGCCACAACCTCCTTCCACTTAGTTTCACATGTCGGTCTCAATTTTTCGATTCCTTCAAGAAGAAGCTTCAAGAACCTACTGAGCAATTACCATCGAGGTGCCCGTCAGAATGTTGAAACACGTCCCAACGAGCCTCGATTCTATTTGAATAGCGAACTAGAAAAGCGAGTGAGCGTCCGCGTACCGCCAAAAGCTCTGAATCAGATTCCAGAATTCGGAAATTAATACTGGAGGGAGGTAGTCGGGCGAAGAGGAGATTATATGTGTTCGTCACTTTTTTGGTAGAATCATTGCTTGGTTGTGATACCATCGGGAGCTTATCGGGGAGAACCTAATCGCTCAGAAGACAGGGATTAACCTCTTGGCGTGAAGGTACACAATCACAGAATAAACATTTTGCGACGAGCGAAAGCTCTCGAAACAGATTACATACTCGGACGAAGCAGCGGCTCGTGACAATCCTCGACGTTCACCAGATACTTTTTCACTTCACATCACTTATTCACGATCAGCTAACGTGGCTATCAGGATCAAGATATAATAGTAGCTGAGTGTTCTTGGTGTCGTCAAGTTGGGGAACAGATTTCTGAAGCCAGAAGAGGAGAAACGGTGTCTGCATATTCCTCGAGCGACAGTCGGCGAGCAACATGACTACAGCTGATATCAGAATTGAATCGGCATTCGCAGTTATTCATCGGTGGGGTTCGAAATCCGATGAGCTCCTACTCGAACCCACTGCTCAAACAGAGATTTCGCTCGAGCGGCCCCGTTGGCTCCAATCTCCGACAGAAGACTCCTTGAGCTTGAACCCCCTCCGAACTGGTGCCGGCTCAATCGGATTCCGGAACACTGTTCCAGTCTCCCTGCTTCCGACTAGTCTGACAGGAGAGGCTCGGGATCCCATCCGCTGAGCCACACTATCCTCCTAGGAAATGACCTGTTTCGGAGTCGCTACGAAACTCGGAAACTCACCTGATTTAACGCATTCCGAACGGATGGACGAAACACACAGCTCGCGACCGTGGTCACAAATCCTCTGCGGATAGAGCCGCCATCAGAAGGAGGATTCCTCTCATGTGTTGTTGATGCTGCTGCTGCTGCGGCTGCGGCCACTTCTCTCCCATCCAACCGACTGAGAGCCTCGGTAGCAGGAGGGCTGGCTGGCTGGTTCGTTTATTCGCTCGCTCGTTCGGTAGCCCTCAAGAGCGCATGCGCAACCTGCTCGCTCCCACTGATCACAGAAGTTCGTAGCGCTCATACGAAACCACGTGCTGGTCGGAAACCTCGCGATGCTCCTGGTGACACAGTTGAACTCACGAAATGACGTCATACGAAAAGATCCTAATGGAAATCCCGAATTTTGCTAATCATCAAAATTGACTCAAGTTTCACAAGTTGTAGACATTGGATGCAGGATTGTAAGCGCAGATCCCTCAACCTGGTTGATACCTGATGCATGCGGGATCGAGTTTCACGGAGATGGCGGTGGAAGTGTGTTAGTTGAGGCTACGGAAAAAATTGGGCCGCGCAGACGAAACGCACCCGTCTTCCTACGAGTCGACCACGGTCACAATCGAGAGCAAGTGAAGTTTTCGGGGAGCTTGCGGCAGAGAACAACTTTGGAGGGAAGAAGCGGAAGATTCTTGTTCGGTGCGCGATCGGACTCGTTTTCGTTGGGGAGGGGGGGGGGGGGATTTGAGGGAAATAAAATTGAACGACTTGTAGCGCTGGGTTTCACAATGAAATGGCGTCCTGGAGCCGGAACAAGGCTCTACTGGGGATATCCGGATTAGACTCTACCGCGTAAGCGTGTCGGGACGTGTCTCGAGACGAAGCTTGGTCTGAGACGTCTCGAACTCGGAAGAGCTACCGGCGATAGCGATCACCGGAGTTCGAGATCGATTCGTGCTCGATGGGTCTGTGGACCATGATTACATTCTGGTTTTCCCTAACCCTTAATCAGGGAACCAGTGTTGTCTCCGCACTGAGAGGGATTTTGTTTGCGGAAGCGACTCCCGGATCTACACCAGAGAAAACGTATAAGCAGCCTTTTTAGATGAGGGACCCTATGCAGCTTGCCACTTCCGAAGCCACTTCGGAGCCAGGCAGAGCTGGAAGTGTGGAAGATCCTTTGAAGGGACGGCACGCTATCACTTCAGCGACGAACTGTTCGATATCTTCGTCTCCGTGGGTCGTGACTCCTCGAGTGATGGAGAACAGCTTCTAAGCGCTTATTGGTATCGATCTTCGCCGTGAATTCTGTTGGCCAAAAGTTTTCTGCTCGAAAGGGTGGTCTCTGTGAGATTGCCGAGTGGCCGTCCTTTTCGGTCGGAAATTGCCAACGCTGGGATCTCCCAGAATGTTTTTTTGTCGGTCTCAGGAAAGTCGATCACGTGTCTATCACAGAGGCTCATGTTCACTCAGGAAGCAACATTTATTCGTATCGCCTAGAGATCGCTCTTACACCAGCGAGAGCATCGTCCGTTACGCCCCTGTCTCGTTCTGAGATCAAGTTTCACCGCTGAGTGGATTCTCTAACGTTTCCGAGTTGATCCGAGGGTTATGTTGGACATCGAGTTTTCCGAGATATAATCTCAGAGGCTGCCATGGGTGTGTTACCACGAAACCAGGCCCGCGAATATGATACCGGTTTCTCCTAAAGGGAGCGCCACCGTCGTGGTCGTCTGCACCCTGCTCTGACGACCAGCGCGCGCTCTTGTCTCGGAATCCGAGAACCCTTTCCAATTCAGACGTACGGAAATTTGAACCTTTGATGCGTCGGAGCTTCTCCTCGCAAATGGCTGGAGTCGGGCCTTCAAGGTACTAATACAAGTAGGGGAATTCACTGTTCAGGAGTGGAACGCGCTACTCGAAGAAGACAATAGCTAGACTCGAAATCGACTTGTAGAACTATTCAGCGTTACCTCCTCGGCAATGCACCTCCTCGCGTTTAAAATTCCTAAGACGCAAACCATCCTCGAGGATTCCCGCAAAAGCAGGAACTGTCTCTACCGCGAGCTCGGAAGAGATTAAACGAGGATGGAGCGAAGGCAGTGCCAAGCAGAAAACGTACGACGTGAAGGCGAAATCGCTCCCACCGCCCACAGTCGGGGGATCCGTCCGAGTGCAACCGACCGATTCTACACACGAGTTGAAGATAGCGACTCGGCCGCTATTCCTCGCAGCGGTTCCCAGCAATCCTCCTTCCAGGTATCTACCCGCAGATGAGCACGCTCCTAGCGAAGGCGCTTGGAACGGCGGTGATTCGGATTCTTCTCCGGACTTGTTGTATTGCTCACATGACCCTGCCGGCTCCACGGAGGAACACTTGAGAACGAGGTCATCTCGCTCACGAATTTTCTGTGATTCTTCAAAACTGGCCTCCTACCCCTGTTGACCTCCTATCACGCTACGAAAACTGCCGCGGAAGCTCACCGAGAGGTCGTGAAAACATTCGGTGAACATGCTCTGAGTCGAACACAGTTCTACAAGCTAAACGGAGAGTTGAAGCAAGGGAATATCGACATTCAGAACGGATCTCGAGGGAAAGCCGTGAAGAAGTTCGACGATGACGACTTGGAGAAAGTTCCGGCAGGAAACAACTTCCAAGCCCATAGAGATTGTGCCCGACAGCTCGGCGTGAGTCAGGAGGCGATCTCGGAGCGACTTCGCGCACTCTGGAGTAGATTCCTGATTCGAAACATTACTTGTGGAGAAATGGATCTTTCTCGAGAATCCGAAACTCATATTGTCGTGGGTTCACTCCGGAGAACCAGTTGGGGCCGGTGTGGGGCCGAACAGGTTCGAGAGAAAGGAGTGTCTGACGGTCATCGTGATGAATCACACCAGCAAGGTGTGATTTACTCCGAAAATCGGTGAGACAGTTGATGGGGTACGTTATGAACGCCATCTCATCGGTTCAAAGTATGCAACGAGTTTGAACGACCAAAAACTGCGGCCAATCATGGGAAAGTAATTTCTCTACACGAAAACGCCCCCGTCCTCACTGCGGAATCCCTTCCGGGAGGAGTTTGAATCTCGGCTCTGGAAGCTTTTTCGTCCAGCGGTTGGAGAGTCTTGGAGAACTTTCATTGGTATGCACCTAGAAATGGCTCAAATTTCAACACAGAATCCGTAACTCAAAGGCAGGCGATTCTAGCGGCCAAACAGATCCGGAGGCGAATGGCCCGGACACCTGAAGTACAGATAGAGCGACGAACACGAATCGGGCAGCGCAAGAAAGCCAGCGCCGATGCCGGACAAGAGCTAGGAGATATAGCACGGTAAAGGCAGTGCCAACTCCGGCGATTTCGGCAAGAGTCTAGGTGCTATTGAGAGCTTCGATGGACAGATCACGAGAAATCCAGCTGGGAGATCCGGGAGGCAACCAATCATCATCAGCAGCGAGTTTCATCCGAACTCCGACGGAGATTCGAATATAAACGCCGAGGGATATCTCAGGCTATGCTCCTATGGATAATTCAATCATTACTATCAGTAGAAGTAGTAGTCGCTAGACAATTTGTGCCGAAGACGACATGCGGCGCACGACCGGAACTCAAATTGTGATCTCTACCGTACGAAGTAACGTTGACTCTCTGCTCAGATCAGCGGACCCCTTCATGCAGAGGCGATTAGACAGCCAAACCATCCATTCACATCCTTACAGCTTGTAGATAGCCCATATGAGAGCGATCTGCAACGCTATCTTTTGTAACAGTCTGATTCAGTTGTGCAAGATGAATGTATGGATGCAAGATGTCGCCGATCGCTTGGGGGAGAGGGGGCAGACAGAAATTACCCACAATCATCACCGTTCCGTTAGCATGTGTCATCTTCACAATTCCGCTCACTTGTCATTGCACAGAGGGAGAATCGCTCCAGAATTCGGGAGAGTGCAAACCCCCGCTAAACGATCGCATGAGCGTTACCCCTCATCTTCTCAGAGATGCTGAATTCGGAAGGGAACTCCAACTGTTAGGAGTTTTCAAATGTATCCAAACTACCCAGCGATGCAGTTGCTGCTTGGATACGTCGACGTTTTTTACCCCGGAAATCCCGCTAGTCCACTCCCAGGGGCCCTGGGAGAATGCATTGAGGGCGATATTTTGTCAAGAACCAGCGAGTTCCAGGTTGCTACAATCTCTCGCCCTTCCCAGAGCTCTGGGGCAAGTAATTGTTCAATTGCAAAGGGTCGGGATCCTTTCCTGCATCGAAGCATACCGATGCGAACTCGATTGGTTGACTTCTCACTTCTCCCAATCCCCCAGGTATCGATCGCAGAAGAGAACCAAAACCCAACCATTTTCCACGGAGTGAAAAGCAGAAGAAGGCAGAGTGAGAACTGCCTGCCTCATTGGACGGCCCTGTATACAAGTGTTCTCGTCGCTGGAATTCTTTGTTTACCCCATTGTGATCATGTGTGTTCTCCTTTTCCGACACTCCACATGGGGAAATCATCACCGTTTGATTGTACTTGAGCCTTTGCTCTGGGATTGTGACGGTACAGTCATTGAATAGCGAGCTCACACTTCCAACAGTCTGAGCGAACCAACGACCGTTGCGCTGACCGTTATCCTTTACGGCCACAGCGCACAATCCGCAATGAGCAAATCGGATTTGGTTCAACACTTAGTCGCGGCGCCAACATCTTGAAGCTCCGCGCGGAAACTGTTCCGGAATTCAGCCGAGTAGCAGCGGGAACTCATCTGGAAACACAAATCCAAGGTTCCATATCCGGCTCAGAGGAAATGGGAGAGAACGATCATAGGAAGATTTATCTCAGAATGGGGTACTCCGGGCTGCCTCGAAAGAAATCGGTCCCTGATTTCGGTGAGACTTCGTGTAACGCTCGAAATCCCCCCTGTTGATGACGTTGACGTAGTTTCATCGGAAGCGGGAACCAACTTTTTTCGTGGTTGTTCCCAACCGAGGTTAACCTCTCCTGTTCAACGATTGTCCGGATAACCAAAGAATCTAGGGAAAAACTTGAACCCATCGTTTAAGGCGGTCTTCAGAGAAATTCCAGAGTCTCGACGGTGAACTCGAGACTTCAAGATTCCACCGCTAAGATTCGAGGAAGGCAAGGGAAGCGCGGCGTAAAACGGGTTTGAAAACAGTGGAGCACGTCAACCAGGTCATGGCGTCACCTGCCGAGCGGACCGGCAGCCAGGACACTCGCAGCAGGTCGTGGAGATGTGGTGAGGTCAGCTGGGAGCTCTGACGAGCGAGCTAAGCGATACTACCAGACCGGAAGCCAGTGCAGTCGAAGTTGTGCGGGGGGAGGGGGACCAAAGACGTTAGGTTGGAGCTCCTGTTGCCTCTGCGGTCGGTTGATGGGCGGCCTGGAAACACTAATCGAAACGATGTCCCGACTGAGATTTCGAGCAGCGAGTTTCGGCATGGCGACCGGAGACTCGTTTCCTTGAATAGATTAGACTCCCAGCCTCATTGTAGGTGGTCTGCAACACTCGGGTGCGCTTCTCGAGGTTTCCTTACCGCTGTAGCATATCACTCGAGCTCGAAGCCATCCCGTATACTTCAACTTAATTTGGAGCATTGACTCTCGCCAGGTTTTCATTGCACTTCGATGATGACCCAATAGTATGCTGAACGAAAATTTTCCCGCATATACCTCCCAAAGCAGCTTCGATTCCATTAGGGGCCAGGCGGAAAACTCAGTCGTTTCTCGGGCGAAATGCCGCAGACTCTCCAGCAGTGCGACAGATGTGAGCACACACGCGTCACAAAATGTTGCTGACGGAGCAGCGACAGGCCCTAACATGGTGAGATGAGGGAGAGATAATCAAAAGACGAGGGGAAGAAGAGCACATATGTGGAGAAGAAACCTTTACTGGGATGATCAGAGGGGCGTTCCATTTATTTTGCCAAATGATCAGGCCCGCATGTCCATTAGAGAGCGTTCGTCTATTGGATGATACCCATTTCGGCTCTCAAATTTCCGAGATCTGCCTGCGAATTAGAGATCGCCTGCGGTGCGAGGATGCAGATGCGATGGAAGAATAACGGCCAGGGATGGTGAACGATGCGACAAGTCCTTTTCCAAGCCAGATCGCCAGAGAAAACGAGCAGATTCCATGCTTTCTGTACAGAATTTTCAACGATGGAGAATTTCATCGGTAGAATGTCCGCTTCCCAGAGGTTCCTGAGAGCTCAGTCCATACCTTTGTGAGACAATTCGCAACAGGAAGAACGATATCGAAGTCACCGTTGCCGATATGAGAGGCACGGAGGCCCTGTCCCCAACTTATCCACAGTCGGAGCGGGGCTTACTCCAACGCCGCGTTCCATCGGAACGAGCCCCCCGGAAATATCAAAACCTATATCGCATTGATATCGATAGAACCACAGAGGCTGGTCCTGGAAGCTGTGTAACTAACGCTGGTGGTGATTCATTGCGGCGATCTGGAGCCCTAAATCCATTAGTCACGAAGGATCTTGGTGGTATTCTCGATCAATCGGGTCACGAGGCTGACAGTTCTCCGCTCAGCGGCATGAACTTGGGCTCTATAGACGACTCGGAACCATCCACGAGATACGGATATCCACTGATGTCAGCTGGCTTTCTGTGCCCTGACAACTCCGTCCCAACGAGGACGATCGGAGGCACCTCTTCATAACTCATTGATCACGTTTTCGCCGGATTCCGAAGATTCTTAACAGTTTGAAGTTGTAAGCCATGGGATCGAAGCCTCAGATTGAGTCTCTGTCTCTCGCGAACCGAAGTACTCTCATCAAGTGGGGCGGAGCAGGCGACCCTAGCCGCGAGTTTCTTCTTATTTCCCCGAGTTCCGGAGCTGGGAAGCGGTAACATCGTCTCCGCGAGGCTCAGCGAGGAATGCGAAGCCTCCGTGTTGGGTTTCTTCATCCGGATAAGGGTCAATAATAGGAGTTCTACAGTGTTTATGAGTTTCTGATATAATAAGTCCCTGAGGCGCTCACTGGATTGAGAACAATGTACATTGCTGATCTCAGCCTCTGCATTCGAGCCCCAATCGAACTCCGTCAAGAGTTCTCCGGATGAGTCACTTGATGTTGACACTTTCCGTTGAAGCAGAGCTCGCGAAAGCCAGCTTGGAGTACACTACTTCGAAGACCTCTGAGTCAGAGTACCTTGGTCAAAGTACCAGCGAATCCTCGTAAACCTCAACTGCATTCAAAGCTGTGCGAACAACCATCGGTCCGCGGAAGCTTCTGTGATATGTGAATCACGATGGAACGCACAATGCCCGAGCATAAACCCTCAGAGCCGAGACATCGCTGCCCTGCGTTCCCCTCCCATGGATAATGATCGATACATCTATCGTTTTTGGCGATCTCTGTCGGAACGTCTCTGCACCTAGAGGAATCGTGAACATTCTCTAATAAGAAAGACGCTTCATTGACTTCTGGAAGATCCGAAGAAGGTCATAGCGATAGCCGTGCAAGTTCGGATGGCAGCACGGAGGGCTATGCGTAAAGCCAAATCGAGAGCAGAGGATGTATGATATATCGTGCGACAATGAGGCAATAATATCGTTTCTCGACTCAAGCTGACCAGGCAGTGGCTCCAACCGGAATACGCATCCGTTGCAGTCGGACGTGGAATAGTCGCCGCATTCCTAGGCCAGAAGGATTCAACTCCTGAGGAATTTCAGAGCAAAGTGAGCTCACCGGCCATCTGAGGCTCCCACATTCTCGAAAGGACAGCAAGATTCACACTCGGTTGGATGTCGTGCTCGTAGAACTCGTCCTACCCACTGATTTTTGTCGATATAACCATGGAGCCCCATAGACTCCCATGGTCAGAAATCGGAATGTCGTCTCTATGGGCCTTCAACATGGGGCCCCATAGACTCCCATGGTCAGAGATCTGTCAGCAGTCAAAGAGAAGAGAAAGATCAAGGAAAGCTTCACCAGAACGGGAGTGGAATTTTGGCAGGCTGATACCTGAAACGTCGATTCCATGGAGACTTTTCATTCCCTGTTGAAAAACATTGGAATTGGGCCAGCAGAACGGAGAAATATCTCAAGAACGTGGGGATCGGGCGACGCTTGGGGGAACTGTTTTGTTTTCCGGCTGAACCTCTCAGCCAGCCCTCAGAAGTGTCCCGGAATCACCTTTCGGTACTGCTTCAGAAACACTCCCTATCGCCTCGCAAATCCCATTGCGGGCGGTGGGCTTGGGTCTTAAGATGGTTCAGATTCAATTCTGATATAAATTGAATCCTCTTTTTACCACTCAAGAAATTTGTTGTCCCGGCCGGGGATCGAACCCGCGATTGCTAGCTTAGCGTGGCACCCAAGGCGTTGGTTTATGCCACACGGCCAACGAGCCGGAAGCTTGGGGGAACTATCGAGTTTAAACCAGGTAGAGCCGTTTGAGCGGCCCATTTCTCGCTGAGTCAATCGCACAATTTCCTGGGCGCAGAACGCCATCGAGCTCGACTCATGTCCGATGATGGTCCCGATAATTTCCATCGGTCGACCGAAACACTCGAGCTCAATCACCTATAAGAGTAAACTAGCGAACCCGGGCATCAACGCCAGCTCCATCGCTCAACCTCATCAGGGAACCCGAAGTCATGCTCTCAGGCAAACAGGGTGCCCGATTTGGGTCATGAATTCTTCAAGTCGTTCCTCTCTCGCTCTTTTCCTTGTGAAGCACGGTCGGAATAAGGATTTCTCCTTGCGTTTTTGTCCCTGATTCACGTCGATCTGTGGAGGCTTGCGTTTCCGGAAGCGTCTCAAAAATCACACTCCTCTATTCGAAGCTTTCCACGGGAAACGTCGAAAGTCAATTCATCGAGCTCAAATTCATCGATGCCTTCTTCTCTACCCGGAACTGATCCAGCTCCGGGAATCCAGGAGGAAGAAATAGACTCTCGGATTAGGAACGAATGGGCCGGATCGACGCGGCGACTTGTTACGCGGTCGAGCAGTTTGTATCAATTCAAAAACTCTCGCCGTTGAAAAAGGAAATTGATTCCCGAGCCACTCGAGGAAACGCAGTCCTCTACCGATCGTGGCGAACGGAGGACCACGCGCCATTCTTCCAGCTATCGATCGCAAAAAAATAGAACCCGAATCCAGTAATTTATCACGAAGTAATCAGAAACAGAAGGAGTGGAAAAATTCCCGTGAAAAACATGATCCGACCACCCTGTACTCCAGTTTACAAGGAACACGGAATGATTCGTATTCGCCAGCTGCTTAAAAGAGGTGCGACTTGATGAAATTTTCTTCAGAAAATTTTCGGAGGCTACTTGCGTTCCTCGACAGCGTTCTTCTGCGCGTACGGTCGGCTCGATGATCCGCGGCAATGCTCTTCTAAGACAATGTGAAGCCGTACTTCATTTGCCAGGATACGGAGGAGGAAACCTGAACGTGTGTTGACTATTTTTCTTCGCTCCCGAGGAAAACTCACCAATGCAGCTAGTCGGAAATCGGAGTATCACATCGGCCTCGAGGCTGTAAAGAACTTCTGTGCAGAAGTGTCTCTTGATAGACAGGTTCAGGTTTTCTCCTTCCCACCCGGGCAGATGAAGCACGATTTCACAATTTTCAAGAAGAGCGTCACTTTGCTTGCAAGGAGCGCTCATAGCCTCCTTTTTCTGGAGGACATTTGATCAAGTTGCACATTCCCAGGAGCATTTTTCGCTCCCTACCCAGTGTTTCCTGAAGTAGGTAGGGTATGATTATCGAGAGTTCGCGAAGAAGTCCGCTGCAGATCATGGCGCTAGTCGGGATCACGCAGCCCGCAGAAAGAGGGGGAAATCCTTGGAAACTCCCTGTGTGGAATCAGTCAACATTCGTATCGGAGTCGACGGAGTTTGTCAAACAGGATTCGAGGCATTGCCACACCCTTTCCTCCACGGGTCGCTCAGGAAGAACTCCGAAAAAAGTTCCCAGTCGTGCAACCGAGGGAACGTTCACTCGATAGGATACCGGTGGTGAACAGACGGTAATCGTGGAGCTCAGCCTTGGAGGAGCCAACGGGAGTAACTGAAGCGGTGCTAATACGTGACCCCCGCCATCGTGTGTGTTTCTCTGGAGATAGAATAGAGTTTGCTTCTCCAGGTGTTTTGCTTTCTTGAGGATGATCAATGTGAGCTTTTGTTCGAGGAGAAGGAGGAGGGAAAAATCCCAATGGACTAACCGCGGCGCTACTCCTTGCAGCGCCGAGAGTTTCGGATTTTCGCCGCACTAGAAAACCCTCCTCCGCTCCACTATGGTAGGCGGATCGTCTGCGTATCCTATCAGACAAATGTTTCGCTTTCCCAGCGAGCGCCCGTCACTCAAACAACCATATAATCGAACTCGTGGACGCAGTAGGGGTTCCCAGTCTGGCCTGAGCAACAAAAGAGCGTCGGGACAGCTACCGGGGACCTCTCTGCTCTATGACGCTCCACTGTTATCCAAAGCATACAGTTGTGACGGGACTTCTGGAACGGATCTGCACCTTGGCGAAGCGACGACGAACGTTATACCGGCTGCAAGGACGTGCAGGAGAAGAGGCCGCACTCTGATCTTCTTACGGTAGACCGAATAACTCGTTGGAATGAGTACGTGTAGATTCGAGTTCGCTCCCAGGCTGTCATCGAACAAGAAACGACAAGCTGCCAGAATGAGCGACTGTGTCGGATGGATGTTGCGCCTCAGAGCGGCATTTCCAGTTTCAACCACAATATTGATTGGGGATAGCCCACCGACTCCCACACCTTGGAATGCAGAGCCCAGGATGAAGGAAGGAATCAATGGAGAAAGAGCGCATGCATCACAAGTCTCAGAGAACGCGCTCTCGCTCCCGCACTATGACCCTTGCGGCTCTGATTTCGGTGATCAATACTAAAGAACGCTGGTTCCATCCTCTCTCGGCCGAGACTCCGATTGAAGCTTGAGTTTCCGGTGTGAACGGCAAGCTGCAGGGAAGTGAGCTCGAAGAAGCTCAAGACGGCTGCTGATCACACGGCGAGACAGGCTCATGAATCGCGCAAACTGCCGCGGGTTATGAACATTTTCAAGGCCACCGCATGCGACAAGTAGCTGTTGAACGCTCATCCTGCCGCTGGACTATTGCATCATTGGATGGACTGAGGGAAAACGGATAGACTCGAGCGAGCTCCAGACGCCACATCGAATCCAAGCTCTCCGCGGCTGAGGCGATACGCATTCGCGTGATGACATCGGGATGAAACGTTGACAACAGCTTAAGTGGCTACCTAGCAAATTCCGTCGGGAGCACGAAAGACAAACCTATTTGGGACTGATCAGAGCGCTAGCGAACGCGCGGCGGTGTCCGGTGTGTAAGCATTCGATCGATCTGCGCGTCGGCCTCGGAAAGATATCATATGAGAGGTCTTCGGGAATCGAGCTGTATGGTTTGGGTCCGGAATGCCGAAAACCCGAAATACCGAAAACCCGAAATACCAAACGCCCTGAATCCCGAAAACCCGAAATGCCGAAAGGTGTTCCCCTCCCGTCGAAGAGCAGCGGAGACTTCAATGTCGAGCGCCGAGCCCGGCCGTGGAGGCTTACTCGAAAGCATTGACATTCGCGGAGGCCTGCCGGAATCATTCGCCGAAGCCTACCCGGATCATTCGGGAGCCTGTTTATGCTGGGTTGAGCCAAGCAAGGTTGTCAGGAATCTTGGAAATCTTATGACGGTCCTCGAAAGTTCGAGATTCTTTGATGGATGCCAGTCCTGATAAGCCTGCTCTGCCCGGTCAAACTTGAAACTTGGCGAAACTTGAAGTCGAATTTTCGGAAGAGCTCGCCTTGTTCCGTACAAGAGTGGCTGATTGACCACGAAAAGCCCATACACGAGGCCATCTGAATCTGAAATCCTCATCTGTTCCCTTCAATCGTATCTGGTTGTATACGGAACCCGTGCCGGCGCTCGTTTGACGATGAACGTCAGCGCTGAATCGAGAACAGCGTTGCAGATCTGGGAGCTATGCGCGGTTTCAAATAGGTTTTGGGTTGGTGGTGAAACGGGACCTCTTCGACCTCCGGGACCTACCAGCGAAGCGGATCCCCGACTGCTCTCGTACATGTGAGCGGCTGCTGTATGTTGGATACGATTTAAGAGGAGACTTGCTCACAGATTCGGATTTGAACCGTTCTGGAATCCATGGATGTTAGTGCGCGCCGTCGAATCCACTTTCATAGCTGGAATCCGCACTCGGCATAGAAGCCTCGGTTGATGTTACACGAGACCAAAAGGATTTTCGGTATTTCGGGTTTTCGGGATTTCGAGCGTTCGTTATTTCGGGTTCTCGGTATTTCGGGTTTTCGGGATTCCGGGTGCACACCCAAAGAGCACATACTCAAGCGAATCGATGGAGGCAATGTACGATCCTGCCATCTCCGAGGTCGCGGGCAGCTTCGTTGACGGTGCTATCGAACGCGTGCTGTATTGTTCCGACTTGGAAGCTCACTGAGCCTCCCAAACAACCCTATTCAGGACCATGCTCGGACTTCTACGGAAGTGTACGGTATGAATCCATCACAGGTGGGAAAATCGTCAGAATCCCCAATATGGATGCCCAGACTTTCTCAACCGCTCATGGATGCGTTTCGGACGTCCGGTACCCTGAAAGGCAGTGGCGTGGATGAGGGGGCTGTCGGGACTTCTCTGTTCAGAGAAGCACTGTCAAAGGACGGTATTGGGCCTATTCGCTGTCGCTCCGATTAAAAGGGGTCTGAAGGGTACCATCCCTCGGGTATTCCTGAAATCCGGCGCGGGTGGCGAGCGGGCTTTTCCAGAAAATAATTTCCGGGAGATAGCACGACAACACAGGGAACGAGTTTGCTCAAATACTACGTATTTATGAAGCACCGAATTGAAGAAAATATCACAGATTCAGCTCGGGGTAGACTCGCGTCACGAATCGCACCAGAGTCTATCCCTTGATCGAAAGCTTAGCCCAGCAGTGTATTTCCCTGGTTTGCGGACGACACCTGTTGTCCCTGGCTGTGATGTCCCTGTTGAGCACTCTGCGTCTGGGAGTTTTGTCCGTTGCCTTTAGCATGTGACGAGGAGGCTTCCTGACCGAAAGATTCCTTATTTGCGAACGATTCCTTGTTGCCGGTGGATTTCACGGAGGATTGTCCCTGGTTGAAGTTCCAGGCGCCATGACCCTTGGAAACTCCCGCAGCAGAAGATCCGTGTTGGAGAGATCCGAGCGAGGACTGCGCTCCGACTGGTAGTCCAGCTCCACCGAAGCCAGCAGCCCCAAGCCCTAGGCCGGGCTGAATAATCGACCCGGTGACACCATGCTGATGACCGAGATTGGCGTGATGGGCATTGTTGTTGAATCCAGAATCATGAGAGAAACTTCCCGAGCCCTGGTTGAAGGCATTGTTGGAGGAATGAGCGAAGTTTTCCCGGCTTCCACTCGATTCCTTGTTCCCGAAAGCTTTGGCTGCTTGAGCTGCATGGTCGTAACCGAAACTACCCTGGGCTGCATTTGAACTCGCTTGCTGGGCCCCGTTGCTGAAGCTCCCGGCCTGGAGGTTGGATCCACTGGAACCGGGGAGAACGCCTCCGAAAGACTTTTTCTCGATGTCGGTAGGCGCCGCAACGGCAACGCTCACGAGAGTAGCGACGAGACACACGAAAGTTTTCTGAAATGGAAGAAGTGGAACTCCATGAAAACCTCTGACAAAGTAGGCGATACTCCCAAATCCTCACCCCTGAGGCTCTAGACCGCCGGAAGACCGAGAGAGCAATCTACCATTTTGATGGAGAGCTGAGTTGAACTCGATAATGTTGGTTGGACGGCTTGTTTCGGCTTTTATACGCTGATGCCTCCGAACCTCCCTGTGAAAAGAGAAGAGGGAGCATATTCTCTTAGTCTGGTTCGCTACCAAGTGATGTCACACTTCGTCATTACTCCTGGTGTTGCTGCTGCTGCGAAGCATGACATCACTGGCTCCAAGAATTATCAGTCGCGAACCCGTTCTTGTTCCGCGCGCTCCGCTCGCGTTTTTGGCCATTCGAGAAAAAAAAACTCCAAACATCTCGCATCACATGACATCAATGTGAGAAACGAGGCTCCTCCGGCTTAAACACGTACGAGTGAATTTCATTTCTCGTCGTCGATCGTCACTGAGTATTTTACACAGCTCGAACGTGCGCCGTGCAGAACTATTGGGAGTGGTAGATCTCTAGGAGACTGGGGACGTAAGTGAGGGGCTCCGAGATCATTATGGGCGGCCCGTTTCGGAAAACGAGAAGAGCCTCGCGGTCAAGGCTATCTAAAAACTGACCGAGAAATCCAGGAACCGTACTTCCCAGTCGGAACGGTTTTCTGTGACGGGTCGGGCTCTCGGAAGTGGTCACCCCGATCATTCTGAGAAAGCTATTTGGAGGATGATGTGTGAGGCTGTGAATTTGTCACGGTGTTTTTAGCGAAAATTCACGGGTAAGTCACGACGTTTTTCTCGGCGGATCACGGATTACGTGAACATCTCCTCAAACAAAGGAAATCGTGAATAGTTCGAGCTGCCTGCGATAAGGATCTCGAGGGGAGGAACCACCGATTTCTGCAAGCGCCAGGAAGCGTTCTCCTCGGACGTGATGGGGTGAGACGATTGAGCCAGCTCCTCCACGAATTCGTAGAGGCAAAGTTTCCCCGTGCCCGCGCAAAACGTCAAGCCATTCTATCAGTACATCCGAGTCGTCTTTGTGAAGGTTCGCTCGCGCATGACAACTCTTAGAAAAAGTTAGTTTCTTCATCAAATGCGGCGCGAACTTTGTTAACTGACCAAGCCGTGATTTGATAGCCGCGGGTCGATACGGAGCGAGAACAACATGGTTGAACGAGCTATTCCATCTTGTTGGAGCTGGAACAGGATGAAATCTCTGCGGCTTGCCCAAAGAACGAGTCAGGACTGTGCTGTCAGGAGGCATCGCTGGCTCATCGATGGCTAGCCGGCGCATTGCTCGACCACGGAAATGAGCGAACCTACTCCAACGGGAGGCTTCGAGTCAAAAAGCCTGGGCGAAGTCGATTCCTGCCTGAAATCATTCAGCATGAGGGAAAAAAAAGCGTGGGAGATCCCGGCGTCCAGCTAAATTCACGGCATCCCGAGAAAATCACGAATTTTGTCGCGGCTGTGAATCCCGTGTCGGATTCACAGCCCTAGTTATGTGCAATGACGACCGCAGAGGGTCGACACCGCAGGTCACTCGATCTCATCGCAATCCATTTGAGGCCAGATGATTCCCTCGAATGCCATTGTCTCGACTAGACACAGCGCGAAAGTCTTTAATTTGTCCCGATTCTCTGCGAGAAACCGTTTCTTTGTCGGCTGAGCGGTTGTGCCCACGAGCTCCGGAACCTTCCTTGTGATCCCGGCTTTGTAGTGCCGCACTCCCATCACGCCAGCGTCGGGTCAGTGAATCTGATTCGAAATATCTTCCTCTCAGCGCCAGATCTACTTCACCATCGAGGCTGATCCAAGCTGTTGTTAGGATGTAGTAAACATCCGAACGAGACTGACTTCGTGGAACGCATCGCTTCAATCGTGGAGGAGGCGGTCATCTTGGAAGTCACCTCTCCGTTACAAGCGAGTCAGCACTCCAGATGTATACGAGAGCTGCCTCGCAAAAAATACCGTGGGACAGAGTGGAATTTCCAAGTCGGAAAGGGTCTCGGCACTTTTGGCCTTGGGTCAGGGATTCGAATGAGATATATTGTTGTGGATACCCCATCCCAAGAGAACACTTTCTGCCCAGTCGGCGGGCTACTAGCTGCCTTGGTTTTTTTTTTTTTAGTATGAAACATCTTCCGGACCGATGAAAATCGAGCGAGATTTGGAAACTTAAAATGCTCATATCTCCGTTATCTGAAGGAGTTCAGAGCTCAAAAAGTGGGTTTTGGAAAGCTCGTGAATCCAGCTTTGTGATGCGTCCGTCAGAGTTTTCCCACGATCAATTTTAATACCTTAAAAATGACCATCTTCAAAGTGAATGTTTCTAACCCACTTCCTTGAGGTTGACCACTTTCTAGTTTGTGTCATATTATGCCCCCCTTCAGTGCGAGCACAATGCGATAGATAGATAGATCAAAAAAATATTTGGGGGACCAAGGTGAGAAAAACTAAAAAACTGTCGTTTGTCACCCTGGATCCATCGAGTTTCATGCTCAAACTCCAGAATATTTGATGGTGGGAGGCCCCGAGCCAGGGAAAATCATATTCTGAGCCGTGGAGTACACGGAATCAGCCGCTCAGACACCCAAAAGTTTGGTCAGATCGATCCCGCATCAGAAAGCTGGATTCACGAGCTTTCCAAAACCCACTTTATGAGCTCTGAACTCCTTCAGATAACGGAGATATGAGCATTTTAAGTTTCCAAATCTCGCTCGATTTTCATCGGTCCAGAAGATGTTTCATACTATAAAAAAAAACCAAGGCAGCTAGTAGCCCGCCGACTGGGCAGAAAGTGTTCTCTTGGGATGGGGTATCCACAACAATATATCTCATTCGAATCCCTGACCCAAGGCCGAAAGTGCCGAAGAACTGCCGAGACCCTTTTGAACTCGTGCGTCAAAGCGCGAGCAGGCTATCCAGAGTGCAGCACTTCTGAAACGAGCTGCTGTCACCAAAGTGACTTATTCCAGCGATACGGGGCTACAGCGCTGTTTGATTCGAAACGGTCTCGCTCAGATACCAGCCGTGCATGTGGCTCCATCCACGGTTGGGAGGTCTGGGGTCTGCATGAACAATCCCGTCCAAATTGTCTAACAACAGCTGCTGTTGACGAAAACTCCCGCCTCCTCCTCGCAATCAAGCGATTCCCTTAGATGAGCAGAAAACTGAAGTCCTATGTACGAGGTATCCGGTGCTCCCTGATTTTCGATACTCCGTTCCGATTTGGCCGAGCCATGGACTTCAGGAGGGCGACCAAATTGATCTCGTTCCAACTGGGACACCCTATGTACCTTTCATCCGATTTTGATCTTTGGGTCAATGATGATTGTCAAACACGGATACATCCCAGACAGGGAGCTCTGGACGCGATCATACCTGGTTCGAAGAGTACTCCGCTCATGTCGACTCGGAATGCGTCATCATGTGAATAGATATGGGAATGCTGAGGGATATACCAACCACAAGAACTTGAACTAAAGAGCTTTCCAGCCCCAGATATTCTGGGGGGCCACGGCAGCTCTCGAGCGTGCCCGGCTGGAATCGGCGCCTTCCCGCGGTTGCATCACACCTAAGGTGGGGTGAAGGATGACGTATGTTCGCCCGCTCGCCGGAAGTGATTTCTTCTTTCAGTTCCGAATAGTTGCGAGCGGAGCAAAAGTGGGTCGTTCGAATTGAATCTCCTCTTGACCAGAACAACGGTGCGTGGCTCTCGGCACACGACGAGAGCGATAGAACTCCTGACTCTGATCTACGGGGAGATTGTCTCTGCCTAGGACCTAGGAAGGCAGCAGGTCGGGGACTTAGGCTCCCAGTCCGAAGTTACACTTCACAGGTGATCATAATAGCAACTCACTACATCGATGATACACTTTCCATAATTTCATCATGCCGTTCGCCATCCAAGAATGTTCGATCGGTTGGACAGAACCCCACGAGTCCCCGGATGTTTTGCTCGGAAACGCGCCTTCTTTCTGCCGTGAGGATTCTTGAAATCGGCCTCCTCAGTGAGCGACGGGCGGCTTTGCGAAGATACCGAAATGAGTGGGAGTGAAGTGTGATATATTCGAGTTATTCAAGTTCGCCGCGGGTCTGCGCGCTAACGGGTGCATATTTACGGGGGATGGAAGACGAATCGAACCCATTTTGGAAATCGCCAATGCGTTGAGAGTCGACGATTCACGAGCCTGTTGAAGTGAGGGGTCGAAAGAAATGGAAAGTCGACTTCTACATGCTCTCGAATTACCGATTCTCATCAAAATTCCGGGAACAACAACTGAGAGGATGCGCACCGTGGAGAGCAATTGAACCTCAACGCCCAAAAACAGATCCGAATATCCACCAGAGGCTGAGCTACGGCTAGAAGTAGGGCGACCACTATCGTGGCTCAGCTTACAACGAATCTGGTGTACATGACGATCTATTGGAGAATCGGACCTCAATAACTTTCCCGCTGCTGAGGAGTGAGACAAGTTCCCTTGCTCTCCATGCGAACTCCGATCGTCCGAATAATACGGGAAGAAAATATGACTTTCTTTACCCTCTCGCCATCCGGCTGGATGTGCTTCGGCATCTACGTCACAGGAGAAAAGGACGTTTTTCATCATGAAATTTGCTTTGTTCATTACAAATCGTCAACGTTTCACTCAACAACCGTCTTGACCCGTGTGCGCAAGCGCGAGCAGGCTACCCGGCGAGAGTCCTTTTGAGGAGGATATCCCGAAGCGATTCGTCATGGATCGTCTCATCATCAGGAGGTAAGCGTCGGAGTCGACTGAATTGCGAGCATATTGTTAGATTCATAATCTTTCTGCGAATTTCGAGAGCGCATTCACGGGCGGTCAGAGCGCCGAACTTGCAAAAGCACCTCATGCCACATCGGGAGGCCAATTCACGAATACAGCAAATTGAATAACGAGTCGTGAACGAACCATGTATCGGCGTGGGCAGGAGTCATTCGTTTCTTCAGAAGCTCAGCACCCGAATGAGTTACGGGCCGGAGTGTGGCCAGAATTTTCCCCGGGGGAGGCTGAAAATTTGTCTCCGTCCGCTCAGCTACCACGCATCCTGTAACACCCTGTTCTTTTCTAGGATTCATAGAGCAGAGAGAAAAGTCCCACGAACGCACCGGGAGTCGTCGCGGACTCCTGGCATGTGAGGGGTTTCCTCCCACTAAAACTCTCTTCTTTGCCTTTCTGGGCGATGGGGACTCGGAGAGGAAGGCTCCTCGCTACTTACTGCATCCAGGCGTCCCAGGGGCGCTCCGTGTGTTGTTTTTCGTCTTCCCACTTCCTTGAATTTTGTCTTCTCGTTTCAGCGCGGCCAGTTTGGGGTTTATTCCAGCTTGGTTGGTGTATTTAGTGGCGCGTCCAGTCTTCGCTCTCTTTCGCCAAGGAGTACATCATTTTTGTGTAGCAGACAGCCGATCAGTCTTGTAAGCCGATCTCATGTTTCTTCGTTGTCGAGAATCTGAGCTATCAGATCAGGTATCGTTCTGATGTTTCCGAGGTGCGCTCGGGGTCTTGTAATTCTGTAACATCTTGGAGAACCTTTCCCATATCTACTTCCAAGGCATTCCGATAGTATCTATAGAATCGGTAATAAGGACGATGGGTTCGCCTTGTCAACAACAACGGGAGAGTTCACGATCTCCTTGAAAGCTCAGAAGCGAGACCTCAGGGTTTCAATTCCTGTACTGATTTAGAATCGAATGTGTCTATCGATCGTCTCCACCATATCACATTATTCAGTATTTTTTTTGCAACATTCCATTTATTATCCATTCCCATTCAATCATTATATTTATTATATTATGTGGAATCTCTTCCAAATCTCCTCTCGGTGGACCCGGAATGGTGGAAGCGTATTTTCGTTCTGATGCCAGAGGAATCACTGCAAAAGCAGCGACCTTTTCGAGCAATGCGGAGTACATGGTGATCAAATTGTGTCACGATTTTTTCGCCATTCATTTTCTTGACCCTCATCCGGAGCTCAGCGGGCGGATTTTTGAAATTCTTCGTGCAAATGATCTCTTCCATTGGACTACATGTGGGAGCCAACCAATTGCCTATATCGTTTCATTTCAATCTCTATCTTCTGGGAATCGGTGCGGTGGAAGAGTGTCTAACTGACAACCGGGCTCCGAAGCGTTCGTGGAGTGTTTCAGGTAGTTGGGCCAGAGGCCGTTGAGGGTGCGTATCGCGCATCTCCAGCACCGTACTGAGAGCTATTTGGAAAGCTCGTGCGGATGGATTCTGAGGCGCGAGGCCTCCTTTTTCGTCCGCACTGATCACGCAGTAATTGCCAAATGATTTGCGGAGAGATTCAGACGGGGTGTATACATCGCAGTACTAGGAATGGCGAAATCACTCCGCAGATCGAGCATGTATTTTTTGTTTCGAATAGCACTCGAGTAATAATTGCCGGCAGCCTATGTCGCCGGAAGAACATGAGAAATGTGCGACTCCCAGTCCGAGGGCTCGAGGGCGTCGAACCCCCACGTGAAAACCCGCCACAGCAGGTCGAGAAAGCTCCTGACGGAGAACGCATACTCGGGGTGCATCTCTCGGCGGCCTATCCTATCACGATCGTGTCAGAACTCGTTCGGCGCGCCTGGTAGCACAGCAGCTCAGAAATGAAATCGGGGTAAAGATCGAGCAAAGTTATGAGATTTAGATCAGGGATTCAATTGGCACGGGAATTCACGAGCTCAGAAGGATGATTGACTGGAAAAAAAGAGAAGCGGAAGACAGCGCACTGTGTCACGGCTACAAGGCAGGCAGAGTGACGGACGAGTCCAAGTCCTGGGTTTTATGAAGCCAAGAATAGATTTTGGATGGAATGTAAATCACCGTGAGCGCGGAAATAAGTTGTAATTCGCCCATTTTCCAGCTATCAATCTCTATTGTTTCGTATGAAGGTGTCGTAATCAAGGAATCGAATGGCATGGCAGGCGTCTGTCAGTGTCTGGAATGTCTCTAGATCATATCACTTCCTCAGAGCTCATCCGGCCGGCCTGAAGGTGAAAGAATCTGCGCATGCGAAGGCTTGAGCAGCAACACGATTGTGATGGGGTATTACCGGACGTCGGTAGTGGAGGAATTCCGAGTCGGATAAACCTCAAGGACGATGTGGACGTTGAACTTGTTCTGCACTCTGAGCGGAGAGAAGACATGGAACGCGAGCGAGTCACCTGTCAAGTGACCTCGAGGACGCAAGGTACAGACGAACAAAAAAGAACCAGAGTTTCAAGAAACAGTAGCCCCGAGAGACTAAGCAAAGCAATCGTATACGTTGCTCCATGGAGGAGTCGCTTCCGTGGGATATTGTTGCCAAAGTCCGCATAGCTGAATTCGCTCCGCGTTCTGGACTGGACTTCCCTCGATGCCAGACTACTGCACGAAGAGGCTTTCAGTGGACAGACAGGAACTTCCACGATGATTCCACTACTTTTGCCCCTACTTCTCCATCATCAACTCACCACAAAAAATTTTGAAGAAGCCTCGGTTTGTTGACCACAGCGTCGGATACCGGCCAGCCTCCATTATCTTTGAGCGTCATTGGAAAGCAGTATTCGAATGCTCCACGAGTTCGTCCGGCGAAATTCTTCTTTCCTTGGCAGCTTTCATCGAATGAATTCCAACGGTTCGGAAAAGGATGAGGTCGTTGAAGTTCTTCGTTAGCAGCTGCTGCGAGGCTTCACCCTAGTAAGATCGTAGGCATTCTGAACAACACTCAGCCAGTGGCGTATCCAGCCGGTGCCGCGCCCGAGGGAAACCGGCAAAAGTGCGTAAATGATGAGGTAGTAGAAAGTTGAAGTAATCGAGGTCCAAGCCCGACCGGTTGTGATGATCGAGGTTGGAATAAACGAGGTCGTGCTGTGACTTATCTGGAGCGAGATGTCGTTGGAGGTACGGATGTCGACGAAACTTGAACTCCGATTTTGCATTCCTTGGATTCCTTCTCTGGGGCGTTCATTTGTTTGGAGACGAATCGTGCTCAGTGGATATAATCAGGTCTCACGCCCCTCAGCTTTGCGCCCCATAACCTCTGCGCCCGGGGAGCGTGCGATCTCGAAGATGTGGTCGTCGAGAAGTCGAAAATTTGTCGGTGTTCACCAGATTGCCCGAGCATGAGTTTCAAGGAGCTTGAATGACAGAACGATCTGTTGACGAAGTCCGTTTCCGCGAGTTATTCTTAAGTTCACTGCTGTCGTGTTGTAACTGCTCGGCGGAATGGCCGCTTATGTCATCACAGCGAAACGCTCATGCACACTTAAATTAAACTCTTGATATCGCCAATGGTGATGCGGAAAAGTTTTTCCGGTTCTGTGTAGAATCATGATCGGGCGAACTTGTGGGAACCAGACACGAATTTTTGCCTCCCATGCGCCTTCCTCGGCGTCTAAGAGCACCGGAAAATGAGCAGAGAGACGGATGCGGAACTTGAGACACTGAAGCACTGCACGTATATGGCCTCTTGTTCCTCTATCTTGAGAGCGTTGAGGACCGTTTTTCTTCCAGGAGCATGAACGATCGCACTGAGTGAACCGGATGTTACGTATTACCTCAATTGATTGATCAATCACCCATTGCTTGTCCATATCATCTTTGGATTTCGCTCAGATCGTTTTTCTGTGCTGGAACCGAGCAATGATCGCCGACCATCTGCCGACCTCCTTCGCGTTGGGTCCGATAGCGCTCCCGGCGCCATGGAACTTCGATTGCGATTCGTGCCCCCCCCCCCCCCCCCCCCCCCTTCCTTGCTAGGTCTCGAAAACGGGGAGCGAACGGTCGATTGTCAGTGCTTATTCTGCGACCATAACTGGGAACAAGCAAAGGTCATGTCTGGTACGAGAAGATCGTGAGTTCCGACGGCGTGCCTGAATGAGAACGTGAATGTATGCTGGGATGAAGCCCTACAAGAGCGCACACTTGACTGCAGAATATCTACCGCTCTCTTGTTGGTAAGCTGTACCACTCAGGTAGAGGAAGTATGATAGATCATATTCGCCAGCAAAGAGCCATCCGGCTCCAGACGAATGACTTTCTCCTGAGGATTGTCAAGATTATCGTGATCAATTGCTGAAGCATGGAAGTCCTGTGCTGGGAGTTCAATCGCAGTAATCCCCCTTCCGAAAATGAACGAACGGCGGGAGTCCCTGGTGCCCCAGGCATGGTATTTAGCGTTTCAAGCTCATAATATTCAAACTGGAAATTACTCGCTCGGAATCATTCAGGAGAGGATGATGTTTCGTAGTAACTTAAATCTCATTCTCGGAAGGCTTGTGGGTCATCTTCAGATCATAGTGACCATGTGGGATCACGTTCATTGAAGATGGCAAAACGGGATTCCCGAAATATCATGGTAATATCCGATCCCGATGAGAATGCATAAAAACCAGGTAGGGAATCTAAAAACTTGACGCACGTTCAGGCGGATGCGACGAGCTCACGAACTGTTTGGCTCGAGGAGTGACTGCCGTAACGTTGTGTTTTCTGATTCAGTTTCCCTCCCCCACGAACGGTCGCTAGACTTACTCTTTCTCATAACGGTCAAACCACCGTCAGACACCGGTGCTCCGCGGCAGCGGTCGAACAGTAGTGTTGCTCACGACGAGGCAGACGTCAATTGTATAACTGGGTCGAGCCAGACGTGATATGTACTGTCGTGTGGTGTGTTTCTGTGGATAAAGCTCAATTTCCTCCGGATACCTTTCACCACCCCTCGGTCATCCGACGCCCCGAAACGCGTAGTGCAAGGTAAGCGTGCTTTCTTGGTACACAGTTACAGTCGAAACTCACATGTCCAGGTTTCCTGAAAAGTTGACTCGACAACTTGATACTTGAATTGTGTCCTCACGAGGCCCAGCACTTACTCCCCGCCGACATCCATGGACCGCCAGTTCCCCCTGAGCATGGGGCCGGTTTTTCTGTCCTCAAGTAGCTCGATGTAGCATTCGATTCTTATGGCTCACTGCTCTACCTCAAGCATGAGATAGAGCAGAAGTTCTGGACCGGCAGATCAGAGAGTTCCTCCGCAGGAGAAGTTCACGATAGATACTCGACCTCCGGCTGGACTTCATTGAGCTCCAAATTCTGAAGGCAGCACATTGGGAGCCTCGTGATCCAACGATGATCAAGGCCCAGTGACAGGTTGGAGTGGCAGCTCGTTGAGACAGTTCGGAGCCTCACAGAATATTCTTTCGATCTGGCAGAACTGTTGTGGGAAGTTGTTTTCCTTTGAGTCCGTGGCCATCTATACTTCTATGGAAAGTCTGTCGTCCCCTTTCTATCACGATGACATCTCGAAAAAAAAAACGAATCTTGTCGAAAACCGACGCAAACATTCGTCGACTCGAGCTCGCATCAACTCTGGAAAACGCCGCTTGAATGGGGCTTAATTGCATCATTCAAAGCAGCAGGGAAGAGAGAGACATTTTCAACAAGGATCCGTCAGAAGACCATTCGAGCCACGTTGTTGTTCGCCTTCCTTCCGAAGAGTATCTCTGAAAGCATCGAATAACATCAGAAAGGCCTCGGAGAGCTCTCTCCGGAAGTCTGGACGATTGGCAGGACTCACTTTTCCGGTCCTATTGAATTTTCGCTGCGATCGTCTTGATTCGATAGATATCCTTCGCCGATTTCGGCGAAGTTAACGCTTCAGCTCGAAAAGCCCTCCCGTCCAAAGATTCAGAAATTTGCGCCCTGTTTCGCTCTTCTTCCTTGGAAATAATGATTTTCGTCATTTCTGCTCGAGCGCAGTGATATGTTTGAAAAAAGATCTGGCTCGACGTTTTCTGTTACTCATCAGAGCACCTAAGAATCATCCCGGTGGGCTTCAAATCTATTCAAGGTTCGCGGTACGCCACTTCAATGATCGTTCTGTCGGATGCTGAATTTTGAATCGACAGCGCTCGTCTAGAATTTCATCGAGTTCATGCATCGGCGGCGGGTCGAAGTGGGTGCACTATGCAGCACAGCAACCGCGTCAGGTGGTCTTCAACTCGAACCATGTAATGGATCTTCCTAGTTTCCTTTTCTGTTCGTATTTTAAATCCATGTTCCTTGATGAAAGCTCCTTCCATCCAAGCAACCGATAGCTTGCCTCCCGCCGACGCGTCGGCTTGCGATGATTCCGCTTTTTCTGGCACGCTTTGATTCTACTGAGCAGGATGACCGAGTCTTCAAGGAAAACGGCATTCCCATAAGACAGTTACCGTAAAGCACTTGCCATACTTGGGAAGCAAACTCGTTTTCCTCTATCATTACACTTTCCAATTTGCAAATGTTCCAAATGAGCCAATTTCCTCGGAATTGAGCTTTTTCAGTCTGCGGAGAAAAACAATTTGTGATTGTTCCTGGGCTCGAACCTGAGTATCCGGCTCTTAAACCATCGAGGTTCGAGGGGTGAAACTCTCGGGAGACGTCCCTGAACTGCCCGGTCGCATCATCAGACATTCGCGGTGAACTAGTAACGTATGATATTTGCACATCCGAATCGATGTTTTGACATTCTCCGCTGAAAGACACCTTTCTTGCTACAAACGTCACACCTGCGGTCTTCTGGCTTGAAATCGTCAGGCGGCGGGAAGCAGTTTGAGAACGATTCTAGAGCCGCTGTCGCCCATGTTAGCCAAAAGCGTCACAAAGATAACCATCTGCGCTCTCGCGAAAATTGCTTCTTCATTTGTGGAACGAAATCGATCACCCATGTGTGACCATAGTGAGCGAAAAATGTGACATCCGCTCGATGGCTGGCTCTTGCGTTCGCTGAAACTCACGTTTTACGGACGTAGTGCATCTTGCGGCTCCCATGCGTCAAATTGCCCATCAGGCACCAGCTTCTATCAGCTCTACGGGACGACATAGGGGCGTCCTGTGAGAGTCCCGAAGTTCGGCCTGGCCATGGCCTGCGCGTGCTCCTACGAAGTCTTCCACGTCAGAACGGGAACACTCCCGAGTTAGCCGACTACGGGTACGGAACCAATGCCGTTTCGTTCGAAATAGCGTCAACGCGACTGCTCAGTCCTCAAACAAGAGAGTGATACGCGCTGAAGCCTCGACCATCTCTCAGTCAGATTAAGCTCGGAGATGCGGAGGTGATGAATCACTCATCCCACAGAGCCTCGAAGCGGTTGGATCGCCGATGCTGCATGGCGGAACCTGACGCGACCGCTTGCGAAAATTTTGTGACATCTGCTGTAAAGAAAGTGACTTGTATGACAGAAGTGCTAAGACTCAACGAGAGGAGCAGTCGACGAACAAACAAAGAGTGAATGAACCAGCTCCGGGACGTGGCGTTCTAGCACCTCAAGAGCTCAGCACCAACGCTAACGATTTTTGTGTCGCCTTCGCCATGACCCAGGAGCTCTCAGCGAAAAAAAGAGCGCGACGTAACACTAAAAACACCCGTGCCTGGCCCGAGCAGCGAGTATCACTGAGAACAGTGACATTCGTGTTTCAACGGAATGCGGGTAATCGGCGGCGAGTAGGAATCCTCTCATGGTCCATTCTGCGCGGTCGCTTTCGAGAGCCACAACAAAATGGTAGACATCGCCGGCAGCTTTACGGTATCAGTCGATAAGCAGCGAAGTTCGGCAGTCTGCCCAGAGCCAGGCACTTCTCCACATAGAAGCTGCAACACGAAATCTCATCAGCTCGAGCGGGGGTTGTTGATTGCTGATGAAAAGAACACTGTTTCCGAAAAAAAACACAAACGTTGAGAAAAACTTACAACCGGAACCATAACAGTGCGTCATCGGAAGACTCGCGAGGGATCATGAGTTTCCGAAGGCTGTCGGATTTATTACTAGCGAATGAGAACTAGTGGGCTAGGGATATGTCGAGAACTACGGGAACTATCGCTCCTAGTTATCTTGAACTGCCGAAACTCGAGCTGAGAGCAACAGCTTCGTCAGAACAAACCCCCGAACAAATCCACGAGCATAAAAACTTATCCCTAATCCAAATACACCCCGTTGCGAGCACACATCAACATTTACGATTTCGGCGTCAAAAGTCGGTGAGAACTCGCAGCAAACAGCGCAATCATTCTGAACTAGAACCGGAGCAGCGAGTGTCTTGGGCAGCTTCGCAGAGGCCGCGTCCGTCACGTTCTGGGCGGTTTTCAATCAGATCGGATCAATCGTTGTTGGCACCGGATCAACTTTCCAGCTGTCCGTCCGGCGAGCCTTCTGGGGAAGAGCTGCATTCGCCGAAACAAAGAGCGACTGGTAACGGGAAGGGAGGAGTGTTTCGGAAACTAGAATCGGAAGGAAGAATAACTTCGAAAATATCGCTCTGGGAGTGCCTCAAAAACAAGCCGCAGACTTTCTCTGAGCTTCCCCGTCCGCTTGAAAACAGGCCAGCCGGTGTGGGAAGCCGTTTTTTGAAGTTTCTTTCTTGAAGTCCAGACCACCCTAGTCCGGGAATTTCCATCCATTTCGCTCTGTGTCTCGGTCCTTACAGAACCATCGGGCTGGGCTGTGAAGAGCAGACAGAGCAGAATAACATAGTGCGTTCCGGGAGGGTAGTTCGTGAAAAACGGAAAAAGAGAGGTAGGTCAATCAACCGCTCACAAAAATCCGAGCTCGTTCGTGGAAAACACTTCACCGTTCGTGAGGACATCTCAGGTCCCAACCGAATTTTATGAAGCGTCCGGAATTCAGATGCGACGAAGCTCCTGCGAATAACGGGACAGAATACCACAATTTATCAGTTAAACTTTTGGAACGGCATTATATTGGGTCGGACGCTATATCACTGGAGCTCCTGAAGAGTGGGAATCAGTCTTGGAACTTCAGAGCTGCTCGTGGAGCAGTTAAGAGTCCCATCGTTGAGAAGCGTGTTGAGAACTGGGAGCCCTCAACAGCGGGAAAAAAGTCGGAAAACGGAATTAGGGAACACGAGAAAATGTCCCGGGAAATCCGAAAAAAAAAACGTTAAAAAATCGTCGACTATTTTAGGCTCCGGGCGAAAAGGTTGAGCAGAATGAAGTTCTTCAGCTCTCCATGCCCACCAAGATAACGCGGAGCTCTCTCCCTTCTGAGTGCTCTCGAAAGCGGAAATCTGTTGGGATAGTGCTCAAGGGCTTCTAAGCAACACATCACTTGGTCGATTTGCGTCGATTTATGAGGAAGGGAGGTCCCAAGGCACGGGCGAGCAGATCACGTACAAAAGTGGACATCAGTCGCCGCGAAAGGGTATCAGAGGCCCGGAAGTTAACTCCTGTTACCAACAAGCGACGGAATACAACGCGAAGTCGATCCGAGCAAGTTGACGACCCACCAGTGCTGACCAACAAGGGATCGCTCTTCGAGATAAATTTATCGATTTTTTGCGTTTGCGTCGTTTAAAACTCTCGGTCGAATGTTTCCGACGCACGCGCGTAACGCAAGCCCGAACAACATCAAAGATAAATGCACGCAGTGGACGTCGTAGATAAGCACACGGAAAACACACAGATCGTTGAACAGCTCACAAGGCATTTCATTTTCGCTGTGGGGTTTTTGTGACGGCTCCGATATTTGACCAACGTAAAGAACACACTGCTCAGGTTCGAAGACAACTTCGGAGAAATGTTCAATCATTCTTATCGTCGCATTCATCGACTCCTCACTCGAAGAGTTCGAGCTGAGCCTTAAGCGACAGTTCGAGCGACGAAGTGATCCCTGATCAGCCAGAGGAGATCGTCCCCTGGATAGAGCATGTTGAGAATGAATTCTTTGCTGAGAAAACTGCAGGGTAAGGAATTTGCGTGTGTTGCAATCAAGCCACGGCCATTGATTCGCGATGCTTGTAGGGAGCGTGAAGTTCGGCGTCGATGAACGTCTCCCGAAGAGCACGAACTGCAAATAACGGAAGCTCACGATGGAGCCCGAGACTTCTTTATATGAATATAATGTGAGGCTACCGACGAATGTCGAGTCGCTAGCTGTCGCTCAAAGTGACCCAAAAAGAAAAACGAAGAGAAAATTCAGAAATCTGGAACGTTCAGAAGCGTTTCAGCGCAGCTCCAGCAGCGGAAAACACGGAAAGACAGAAAGAGAGACAGAAGCACTGACGGCACGACAGAAAGTCGCCGCAATTTTCCATTGTCGAATGCTCGCGACATCTGATTGCCGGTCGGATCGCTCAGCTGGGGACGTTGATTTCTCGGAGGATTTTCCTTCCATAGGAATGCAGTTTGAATACCTCTCCGAGTGCGTCTGTTTGTGGTTTCGTCTTTCCGTCCTTCCCTGTGCCCATGTGGAGTCCGTCAAAGCGTCCAACGACCTCCAATAAAATGGAGGGTGGCGAATATCGGCGATATCAGCACCATCGTGTGCGCAGAAAGAACCGTCCGACGGGATGGGAACCGATCGACTCCTGCATGAGATAGCTCCAGGATGCGCTCCAGAAAATTTCCCATATTCATCCGCAGACGAACGTCCAGGCCCTCGATGGCATGGACCCTCATGAGGGAACTCAAAGAACACTCTGAATCGCTTCATGCAAGGATGGAAAAAGTCTGATTGAATCCGATTCGCTCCAACCTCGCGAAGCAGCGTGTGCCACTCCGCATCGATCGTCAGTCCCAAGGCATTGGATAGCGACGAAGACACGGGATCGGTTGATCATTGACGATAAGCAGTGTCAACGCCAACAAGTCGTGCTGCAAAAACGTTACCCCGTCTGTCCGACGTAACGAATTTTACACACAACGTTTAGCAAACGGAGTTTACATTATGATTGTCGAGGCAAGAAAGAAGGAAGTTGTCTTCGCATTGTGTAGACCACCTCCGTCGGGTATTCCGCTGGTAGAAAGTCCCCTGTCAGCGCAGTTTTTTTTTGTCCGTAGTTTAATGCCGACAGCGTAAGTCAAGGAAGCTACTCGACGCCGTCGTCATCAGTCAGTCGACGAGCCGACCAGTTTGTCGGTCGAGCGGTTAGCTTTGCATTGTTTCCAAATATGTGGAAATCAAGCTCATGTGGGTCGGAATTCTGTTGACTCTCTTTCTACAAGTCACGAGGAGCGGTTACTGGACCAAATTCAATCCGAAGGGGCACCCACACAACGACTGGGTCCCTCCAGCGTACGCCACCTTCCGACGTCGAGGAGAGTCGTGGTCGCAGAAACAAACCGTGATATTCATCTTGATGCGCCCCGTGCCATTCAACGTGTACCCGTCCAGCCCACGTCGGTCAGAAGCAAGCTTCGCGACTCAGAAAACTTCGGTCAGAGATAACAACAAGAAACAAAATTCTTCCTTTTTTTCGACAAGGTTTCGACGCTTCGTCCGATCTCGAGGTCAACTGCAATGTTTTTGGTTCGGAACGAAGATCTTACTTTCCAACCCGGAGTGACACCGAAGACTTTTTCCGTTTTGAAGGCCTGGATCGAGTGATAAAGTTCCGTGAAAATGGAGAGGTTGGAGAGATGAACTCACCAC
The DNA here is from genome assembly GCA_037576195.1 of Phytoseiulus persimilis. NCBI lineage: Eukaryota > Metazoa > Arthropoda > Arachnida > Mesostigmata > Phytoseiidae > Phytoseiulus > Phytoseiulus persimilis. The sequence goes on from CM075104.1 coordinate 6,684,590, forward strand.
CCTGAGAATTTCATCTGCGAACTCAGGAGAAATGGAATGGATTGGATGGCTTTCTGAGCATCAGTTTTCTCTCTGACCAAAGGAAACCAGCGACAACTAAGCAGGTCCGAGGTGCGCACAGACAGTGCATTCTGGAGCACTATCTCTGTCGTGGTCGGTGTTTGTCGGCTCGCCGCTCGGCCCTCGAACCGGCGGCCCATCTATGCCCCGATTCTAGCTCCGAAGATGACGAGACAATGTTTCGCGCATCGTTTTTGACTTCTCTTCATCTCGCGATCGACAGGGCCAACGCAGCGATGGGTGACGAAGAAACGGAATCGGGGGCGACGACAGCAACGGAAACGGCGACACACCCTTTCACTCCGAAATTTTCTTTCAATCGGTGCTCGAAATTGTCTCCGCGATCCGATTTCTTGTTCTTCTGGATGCTTCCGCTCGTCTGCCTACGGTGTCTCTCTGAATTCGAGTCTTCCTGCCATATTGAATTTTCCTCCACACCGGGTTTGACAATGACACATAGTGCGCTGTCTCGTTGCTCCGACGCGAACTCTCCATCCGTCAGCAGTGGGCTTCTTTGAGAGAGACGACGCCACCTGGGGACATTGGCACTGTGTGCTTCATAGCTATGAGCTTGAAGAACCCGATGCGAGACTGCGTCGCGATTCAACGTAACAAACAAACGAACGGACGGAAACCTCTGAGCTGAAAGGGCGTTTGGGCCGTTTTCGAACAGGAACGAGCCTAAAATTGAATCCATCCGTAACGAGGAAGGACCTCATTCACCAGGCGGGGAAGAGCCGCAGCAGTATTCGAGCCACCGCGATTCGGGACGGATGGTAAAGGAGGGAATTCCAGGTCTTTCGATTTCGGCCTGAAACAAGGATATCCGCCGTTCAGGTCCGACCATTGTGATGCGATGGACGGGATCGTTCATGGCAGCCCGTGACTCCTAATGAGTGTCATGCAGGGCTTCCGAGTTGGAACTTGGCGCAAGTTTTTGGACCATCCCAAAGCGCGGGGCTCCCCATTGATAACTGGATCCCACGTCGGGGGCGGACCCATCCAGACGGAGACTCAGAGTTCATTCCGACCTGTCGAATGGTTCAGATCATTATAAAGCAGGCAGCGCGAACTGGGCCATCGGGTTCACCGTAGAACAAGATCAGGAGATTGATACTTTGATATGCGATCTTTCCAATCAAAGCGTGGATGATCTGATGAAAAAGTGACATTTTGAAAGGAATCGATCGGTTGGGAAAACCTAGTCTGTCTGTGAGCCACTTCTCGTACGGCGTGAATCTCGAACTCTGACTGTTCGCGACTGATAGTGGAAACGTGGAGTTTTCCACCGCAGCGTAACGACATGTAGGAACCCATAAGATGATAAAATGACGTCAGTCGGAATCTTGAATGGCCATTGCGGAATCATCGACAGAAGCCCACGCAAGGTTTCTGTTCCCCAGCATGTGGGGAAGCGAAGTTAAACAATTTCCCAATGAATCTGAAACTTCTCGGGTTTGCCTACGCCGCCAGCATTAGCGAGTAAGAGGGTGAGCAATCACTTAACCCCGCTGTCAACACAAGCACGAGGAATTTACGATTCGATCATCAGAAGCTGTGTCGCTGCCTCGAAGGTTATCGGTGTCGTACGGTGACTGCGAGCCCTGGCCCAGAAGCTGTTACGTCAAGCGGCCTTCTTACGGTCCGGGTGCGATAACGTGACCGGGACAAATCGAACCCCTCGTCGGATTGTCGCCTGACACTCTGGAAACTATTCAACGATAACGAGTCAATGATAAATTCCTCGCGTTTTCACCATCGCTGCACTAGCTACTACAGCTAGTTCGATTCGCCTGTGAGGTTGGCTCGCGCCTCGCGTTGACGAGAGCCGCAATAGTTCATCAAGGCTGATTAGCAATTGAAACTGGCTCGGCCGGGTGCGCTTCAAACACTTTGACAAAAGGCGGTTGGTTTTGCAACGATGGAAGCACCGCACACAAATATCCACAACGTGCGAGAGAGCATCCGGCTGTGTTAACACATGCTGGAGGCATAACGGGTTCACTGTCATAGCTGCCAGGGCCGTTATCACTCAAGGCCAGCGCAGTTAAAACGGCGATTCGCCCTGAATGTTTGGATCCATGAGCTGATCCATCTTCCCGCGCATCGCAGGAAGACAGTTTAAGTTGAATGGATAACAAATCTCGCTATCGAGTCCCTCCGCTGTTCCGAAGCGCTCTGATGGGTTTTCCAAATACCGCGGTACCTCAGGGGTCACAGCTGATGCCAAATCAAAAAGATGGACGCTCTTCGGACAGACCGCTCCAAACAACCACACGAGATTATCAGACAGGGGAAACGGCGATCGGATCCAGTCCGAAAGAACTCAGTGAACCAGTGGGGAAGATCTCGGGATGAGACGCCCGAGAATCCGGGTGCCGCGATTGGAAAACCTCGTCCGAAAAGATTCCGCTCCGGTGAGGGGATTCAGCTGTTTTCCGACCGAATAACCCTCCGACTTTCAGAACCCCTCTTAACTATTCATGAGAGCAAAAGGGAACCACTTTTGAACCGTGATGAATATTCGTGAATGACTCAGATGGTACGCTGCTCAGTAGTCAGACAGCTTCTCATGGAGCCGCCGGCCCAGTAAGGAAACGCTGCTCAAGTATAAAAAAGCCGACGCGCCAACGTCCGTTGAACAGTCGTCGAGTAGGAGAAGAAAATATTTTCGGGGTCGTCACCCAAATACCAGAAGCGGCGCAACCGCTTCTATGTTTTCTGTGAGCGTTAGGGCTGGGTCGCGTCGCGGGATGCTCGTAGCGTATCGAATTTTCTACACCGCGTTCAGGCTGCGGTCTATGTATCCCATCAGTGTTGAACAATAGCTCTTCCAGCATCTAAAAACGGCCGTTTGCTTCGTTTTCTCTCCAGTTTCCACTGAGATCAGTAAAACAAATTGCTGCTATAAAGTGAAAGTAAAGCAAGTAAGCAAAGTAAAGTCTACTCTAAGAAGATCGAGCGGCCAACCGAACTCGACGGCCAAACATTGAAGCAGCCGTTCAAGTCCGCCACGACGAGAATGTACCGTTGGATGGAAAAGCGTTGCATAATATGCGACCCCGCTCCGGGAGGGAAAACGAAAACGGAGAAGAAGAGGTCAACCCTGTGTGTCTGAACGACGAAGATGAAGAAGAAGCCGAAGTTGAAAATGAAGTCGGCGTCGGCTTCGATGGATGCGAAGAACGTATCCGTCGATACAACCGACGGACAATCTGCCTGACTGACTGCCTCACGAGCCGACTCGCTGGTCGGCTCGCTGGTTACATAAAGCGCCGGAGATGACCCTTGAACGTTCAAATTAAACAGAGGTGGTTGGCCTCCGTAGGCGAAGGGTCGGGACCAGTGTTCTGCGGGGACGCAACAGGGCCCAATCGATCCCTGACTGGCGGAAACTCTGCCGCGCCACTGGACTTCCGACGCATTTTCGTTGGACTCGATGGAGTTACATTTGAGCTTTTTAATCTGAGCAGGGTCGGGAATAATTCTGACGAACTCAACGCGGCTTGCTCATTCGCGGGTTTAGAATGGGAGACTGGCGCGGAGCTCGTTTTGGCAAAACTTCGTGGACCATTCTCGAAGTTCAACGAAGTTCCGTTAACCACAAGGGGATCCCCTTCCCCCCGGGCTGCTTCAACTCCTCGCTGACTCGTCGACGCCTTCATCGTTGTCAGGCTCCGCATCTGGTTCATTCCCTGCGAGTGGCTCGGAGCGGAGTTCAGACTTTCCTTGGAAGCAGGAGAGCGAGAGACTTTCTGGAGCCGTCCTCGAGGGGAGGCGGGGGGAATCGTAACTCAATGTCCCGCGGGACGAACAGTTCATGGCACGTGCGCCAGTGGTTGAGCAACGGACGATTAGGCCGTGTCCACCAATGACCAGTGAGTCGAACGATGAACAAAACTGAAGGAGCAGACTATGCTCAGTCGATCCAGCCCTGAATGCGGGGCAGAACTCTGGGGCTGCAAAATTCTCACACTGATTTCTCGACAATCCATCTGAAGGTCCCAACCGCCCAAGGATCTGTCTAGCATCATAACAGTTATCTGACCGAAGCGGCCGTCCCCCTGCGCGAATTGTCGCGAGACATGATCTGAGTAATCGTCGCAGTTTTCTGAGTCGGGTCGCAACTATCGCCTCCTTTCAGGAAGTGGGATCATTTTTGCTCGATGGCTTTTAGTAACTCGGAGATAAACTCTGACCGAATCGCGGATCGCATCCACGATGCTTGGCCACGTGGAAGAAGTCGACTTTCCATTGAACACTGCGTGAGGCTTCGGTTTATCGTCGTATATTCAGGTCATGTTGACTGTTCTGGTGGGAATGCTCATCGGACCGTATGGTGCGAAGCGAAAGCATCGGAATGAAAGTGTGAATCACCAACCCTATTCTACCTCAATCAAGGGATGGACGCAGGGAACCAGCACAGCGGAAGGAGACCATCCACGACCGTGGCGTTGATCGTGTGGTAGCAAATACGGCGAGCATAGCGGGACCCTTGAAGATTCAAACCATCGCGCTATCAGAAACTCGGAGCAGCTTGGTTTGACCATGCTTCAGACGAGCTCGTAGCCATGGGTGGAAACCTGTCTGCCGCAGCGGACTTTCCCTCTTTTGTTCACGTGATTTCGAGACATTCCACTTTTGGAGAGAATCGAGCCAAGCCCACTATTTGCTCGAGCAGATGATCCCGTTTAACACGGAGATAGGAGAGATTTACGCGGAACGTTAATATTTCTGGAATCTGAGGGACTTTTGCTGGTGTAACCCCTAGCTAATTGCGAGCGGAGATGCTGAACGCCGCGCTGGTCTTCGCTTGAAAATGAAATCACCCGATCATTAACCTGCTTTCTGCCAAGACAGCCGAGCTCCGAACGAATGAACCGGCGAAATGAAAGAACCTCGCCTTCGCTTGGAGCTGACATCAGATTGACCAGCGGCTGGTTCGCCGACCGACGCACCGGTCAGCCAGCCTGCGGGCGGACACAGGCCTGCAGCCAGTTACCCAGTCATGGCGGATAGCTACAAGGTGCTGGTCCAAGTTACCGGCGCGGCGATAGATATTTCATCATCTTCTCCCGCAGCGCAAATTACTGAGTGACCTGTTTAGAGGTCTTTCTGTGACACCCGCGTTCTCGCACACACACGCCCATACATACACGCCACAATCCGACCCTGATATCGAGCCTGCAGTTATATAAGAACGTGGTCGAAGGTTTCCGTGGTGCGAAAAACAATGTAACCGCCAAAAACACGCGAAATGAGCTCAGCAACAAATATCACAATAACGAGCCGCGAGAACGAGTCTCGCTTCGGAATTACCGGGAGAAATTAAGCAGCAACTCAGCCTGGGAGTTCTTCGTTCCGTCTCCGCCGGAGTCGGCTACGTTCCCTCCGAAGTGAAGCATCCCGCTACCGGGGGCGAAAATGAACTGAAAAATTGTTGAGAAGAGAAAGTTTTCGTGTTTCCAGTCCCTCTCGGTTCTCAGCGTCTCAGCGTACTTTAGGACGAACGTTGTGGCGTTCCAAAGATGATGGCGCCAACGATGACATCCCGCCGGGCAACCGGCGGCGGTGGGAACGAGATACGAAAATGAGCTAAAAACCTCTGAGCTGACAGCTCGGCGACGATCTAGGGTCAGACGTCCAGCTGACTCCTCAAAAGCCTTCGAGCGTCCTGCTTTCTAAAGAGGTCATCATGACGTTGTTACTCTGCGCGAGGCACGAACTCGACCTTCTTTGGGGATCGGAGTACCCAAGATGGATGTCAGCTCGACTACCTCCAAGCATGGTGGAAATCACGTGCTATGGGGATCTCCCGGCAAAACCAAGAAGCGACGTGATCGGACTCGCTTGTTCGTCGCTGTGTCCACTCAAGAACATCGAACGCCCGCCGGGAGTCCCGCGAATCCTCGGCTGGAAGAGGGTCGAGCTTTCTCATCCGTTCTCGCACACGACCAAGCTTACGCACACACGGAGTAGCGTAAGATAGACTGCTGGACTGCCGCGCGTCGACGGCCGATCCAACGGTGCAGGGATCCGTTATGGAACGCGTTCGACATTCGGGGATATGGTGGGGATTTTTTCTCCAAGAATCAGGTCGGATCCGGCAGAAGTCTTCAGACTGATTGACCGCGTTGTCGTACCTCTGCGCGTCGATCATAGGCCGGCGTGGCGTCGGTTGGCTGAGGTCGCAGTCTTTGTCGCTCGTCACCTCTCCACCCACGGGTGTCTCTACGGCTTCGGGCGCATTTGATATTGTTTTTCCGGCCCCACAATTATTATCGCATTCCCAGACAAAGGAGACGAACAAGGAACATTTGTCTGGGCGACTCGCATCATTCGACACCTGACGTGAACAGATCACAGAAAACAATGAGGGTGACAGGTGTGGCGCGAGTCCCCTTTGAACGGGTTCGTTTCGCGGTGCGGCGCTTGGGCTCTCTTCGTCACAGCTCTCTTGTTGGGATTGTTCGACTCTTCGAGGCCCGACTGAAACAAAGAGACAGAAGAGCCGATTGGGGGAGGGAATCTGACGAATATGTCGGAAAGTACTCGGAAGATCGAAACCTAGTCGTGTAGCGGTAGGAAGTCCCGAATTTGTTTCCGAAGTCTTCGCGGAATATGGAGTAAAAACGGCGATTCCATCCGAGAGGAAGAGCCCACTAGATTTGTTCGGGAACGTGAAACCCACAGGATTCCAGGGAGTCGAGGTTCAGAATAGGCGTGTGTCGATTGAGAAGAAGCGCTGGGTGTCCGATCGGCGTCCAGGGGGAGCGGATGGAAATGTGAATGCGAACGAAATAAACACATCATCGCACGTTCCGTCAGAGTGTGAAGCGATTGGACTGGTTCAGATGCGATCTCCGAGACGGCAAAGGGCTGCATGAACACTAAGTTGAATGCTTCCGAATGCTGAAATGCATAAGAAGGGATAACGTCTGGAAATGCCGGTTCCAGTTGTGAAAGAAAAGCGCCATTCCCGGACGAAGTGATGGGCTTTTGACTGTTCCCATGGTGTCTATAAACTATTTCGGAGAATGTTATTTGGCGAAGCCGGTTCCAGTCCATATTCGAACTCGGCAATATCCATTCTCAGACTGCCAGGAGGAGCGAGACCATTTCACATTTTGGACGGTAGGATCGAGACGAACGCCAAAATGGGATGGAAGCGACTTTGTCGGAAGTTCATGATTAAGACTGAGGAACAATGGAACCATCTGCGACTTCGCCGGACACGGTGTTGCTTGTCTCCCGCAGTGATATTCATCACAGGACTTTCCGAACACAACGCTCTGATAACCCAAAATTAGTGTTTGGAAGGAGAAGTAACGCTCCATCGAGATAACAACCCCGCGTGCCCCCGCTCAGCAATCGGTGTTATGTGACTATGGTGCGGCAGGAGGAAGAAAGTTCAACGCACTGAAATTGGTATATGACTTAATTCATCGTTCACCTCGTTACCGACCCTGCCGGCGCCGTACCGCACCGTGGCATACCAAACGACCACTATAGCAAGGAAACGAGTCTCTGACAGGCCGTCGGCTGCCGGGCCATCCTACGGTCTTCACCACGGACTTTGTGCCGTCCACCGTGGTTCGGATGGAAAGCTCTGGAAAAAGTCCAGATTCAAACCCCTGCGAAGCAGTCAACGATGCGCCCGGCCGATGCTACTGCTCTGTCCGTCCACCTCATCTATCCATCTTGCATGCCAGCCAACAGCCAGCCACTCAGCCAGCGGTTCTTAGCCATCCATTCGGTTATTCATTCTCTCATTCATTGTCCTGGAATGATTTCGACGGCGTGTGTCGAGAAGTCGAGCCATGTTTCAACAACGTTGCTACGTGCCATTCTCACAATTCAGTGAATGGTCGTGGTGGACGTCGTAGCATCTGTAGTAACAGCCACTGCGAGGCTCTTTCCGCTGCGCTGTAAATGGTTGCTGTCCGAGTGAAGATTCAACGCGGAATCAGGAGGGAAACACGATGCGCGGTTATGAAACAGCTCATCCTTTAGTGCACATTGAATTCTTGAAACAGGAAGCGAATCACTTCGAAAGGTTCTAGAAATCAATCTGAAAATCAAAATCAATCGTTAGTGACTCCACTTGCCTTTCACGACGCGCATTTCCTTCGGTGGAGGAACGCGATCATCGAACAGCTACCAAACGTACCGGAGGTACGAGAAACCCTACAGCGGACCCGTTCCCACGCAGAATCGGTGCCAACGGACACCAAAAACGATCGAGATTGTAACTTGACTCATTGTTGAAAACGAAGAATGCGAAAGCTCCGGAATTCGCGGTTACTCCCAAGCGCGTCCGCGAAGAATTCGACGAGCCTCCACCCTGAAAATGATTCTGTCTGCAATTTTACCCTGTTTTCTGCCTTCGAGCAGCGGTGACAGCGACGGCGTCAACAAAAACTGAGCCAGCAACAACTAATGCGAAGAAATTCTGTGGGACGAGATGCGCACGATGACGCGTCTGTTCAGGATCCTCGGATTAGCGCTGGGCTACGCCTCGTCAAGCCTGGGGCTCGGATGTGTTTGTTGAATAACTTGAAACGCCAGCGTGATTTCTCCAGTAGAGGATGAAATAGTCAATTGAAGCTCCCTTCGCGTCGCGATGACAATGAGCTCAACTGAGCATGGCGGGAGATTCCTCTCCACGCGTCCTCGGGAACCGAAAGTAGCAGAGAAGAACTCAAGGAGAGCCGGGGTCTCCCGTGAGTTCAGCATACGAGTTCTGCAATCCATCCGAACAATGCTTCATATTGGAAACCCTCGGAGATGAAAAGTGTCCATCCCCTTCTGTTTCGCGTGTCCCGGCTCCGGCAAACACTGTCGAATAGCTGACGAGAAGAAACGACGCTTCGTTCGCCTAGCCTCATGTCGACCTTTGGCGTAGTTCGTTTATGAGTTTCGTTTCTTCGATGGTTTTTGCATCGGACATCATCGCTCTATGTCTTGTCCCGCTTCGTTTTTGTTAATTGCTCCGAGCGGGCTCTATTTGTGGACAATGGGAACTCATACGCTTGCATTGCTTTCGACATCTATGCTGTTTGTTAGAGAGCTGCGGTGATGGAGGTAATCGAGGGAAATCGCGAGAGAAGGCTCGAGATGACCCTGCGACTGTTGCAAACCGTTCATCATTGATCTCGTTCTGGCAAGAACTCGCCGGTTTAACGAAATCCAAGTCCGTGGCGCTTTCATTCAGTTGTGGCATCCGAAGAAACTCGATCGGATCTCCGGTCGGGCTGTCAGACCCAAAGGGTGAGCAGAAGACTCGATTTCGAGCGAAACTTGCGAGTGGTAGAATTTGAACGCAGCAGGCGGATAGCTGCACAAGTTTCTCTCTGGAAATTTCGGTCGGAACGCCCCGCTTTTTCTCCCCGGTTCGTCTCGGCCGGAGCGGAATTTGACGTCGATTCGACTCTTCAGTTCATCGGCCCCACGTGTGGCCGAGAAAGTGGTTCACGTTTATAGTGATCCTCGTCATCTGCTTTTCGGTCGTCTTTGACTCCGTGCTCTTCGACGTTGGCGGCGACGGCATTGCTTTCTGGTCAGCGATGTCCAAAGCCAGAGCGAACGACGACACGTCGACTTTCACCGAAACTCACTCCTCTGTCAGCTGATTGAGGCTGTTCTGTTTTACGAGCTGAATGTTCATCGAGCTTCTCGGGGTCTCTTCAAGTGCTTGATGTTCCAGTGGTCAGAAACGAAATTCTCCTCTTCAAGGCGGTTTTCACTTATCCGATGCTCGCGGCAGACCTTCACCTAGACGATATCGTTGAGTTTTTTCTCATGTGTTTCTGCTCCAGGGTCAATCTTTTTAGGTCTGTTTCCCTCAGTCGCAAAGCGATAACATCGCCGATAACGGCCAGAAAGAGGAAACATATGAACAGATATAACTGCCATCGATTCGTGTTCGTTGAACATAACGCTAGAGTGGTCGTTCCTCCAACAGTTGAGAAGTCGGGTTCTATCCGGTGGGCCTCGTGAGCTTCAGCGAGTCACCGATTTGTGCGCTCGCCTGTCAACGCTGCTGGCACTGAACCCTTCTGTAAAAGGGACAAAACCGTTGCCCCATGGACTCAAACGGATTCTATTGTTTAGCTCTCCCAGTGAGAAGATACGTTGCGAAAGTTTCGTGGGTGGACCCGGCTCGAGAAGCGTTGTCTCCAACGTCTGGTAATCAAACTCCTCGCCGGTTCCCTGAACAGCTTCGCTCCGCGTTGCCCAAAGAATCCACCAACCTAGTCACCGGCTGAACCGATGCGTCGACCGTCAACCCGGCTCACGCGGTCGGAATCACGACTCCAAGCGCATGAATTAGCGAATCCAGGAAGGGATCACCCAAAGCATGTCTGCTCTGAAGCTGTGAATGAGGCGCGAAGAAGTTTGACTCGAATCCAATGGGAATCTTTCGCAGAATGAGGGCTACCTTCGTGAGCATACGGTTCCAGAACATCGTCGTGGGATCCGTGTCGGATTCACGCGTTTCATTGGGGCTGGGCGATTTTGGTAGAAAGCAGTGGGGTCGGCGTGGGAAAACAACACTCCCACGTTTGGTAGTCTCAAAACACATTTTCCAGTCCGCAGCGACGAGCTTCAGATCTCGCTACCGTGAGCGCCAGGAAAGACGGAATCGCCTCGATCATCAATGCTTCTATCATCACGATGCGCGTGATAATCATCATCACAATCCAGATCAACTGACCAGAAGAAGTTCGCGGGGTATGCTGGAGCCTACGCAGGCTTCGCCGCAACTGATCTGATATTTCTGGCTATCATTCAGAGACATTTGTGGGGAACACACCGAAATTCCGATTCGGCCGACATTGGCGTTAAGAATTCTCTTCAGCGGTTTGGTTCGATAAAGAAAAAAAACAGCAGAAATAACTGCTTACGGAAGTCATCAGCGACAACATGGTCGAAAGAAAGAACTATAACGGTCAGTTTTTTTCGGTAAAAAAGGAATATCGCCCTTCTCTGCGATTGGGAGCATTCCAAGTTCTCGAACTCCCCCGTTTGAAATGTAAATAGAGAGGGTCGACGTCATCGTGGTCTATCTTATTTTTTATTCCGAGACATTGAAGGTTATGAACACTCTGAGGTACAGGGACCAACCAGAAAACTTCAGATGTCAACTGGAAGAATGGCGAATGATTCTGTGCACTTTACAACCCGGTCATCCGTTGTTCGACAACGACAGTTCTACATAACTATGGCGTCCAGGGGGTCGATTTGAGGCAGTCAAGCAGAGACACGGTTCGAGTAACGGTCAGACAGCCACTTTATTCGGAAGAGCTTCTATCTTACAAAGTGATCGAGTGACTGGGTAGCAACCGACTGAAAGGCAACTGCAATCGGCGACGAAGGTGATCTGGTATCATCGCCATTGTTGGTGTCGTCGTCAGAGACAAGGTCAGCTTCCAGCAGTCGCAGTGTAGGAGGATCGTGATTGTCCTCCTGCTCGTCGGAAAGCACACCTTGGCGTCATCCGAGCTTGAGTCCCTCAAGTCCTTTCCCGAAATCGGAGCTCGGTGAATCACGAGGAGGATCTCCATACTTTGAGTCTCCACTGCAGAATCTTCAGTTGCCCTCAAGGACGCTGAGCAACTTGAAACATCGGAAAACGGCAATGGGAACGAGAACTGACAGTTGCCATTGTCCAATGCGCTTTCGCAATTCTCCGGGATCGCCGACATTATCGCCATTTTGGAAAACTCTTCTGTATCAATCGAATGAAGATTTCAGAAGATTGCTCCTCTTTCTCGACTGTGTCTACGTAAACGTGTCGCCTGTCAAGGCCGCGTTAGCGTCATTGTCTTCCGTGTGAATAACGTTAGGTTTTTCAGCCTGTTGACAGAGGATTACGGATGACATCGTTGGCAGCGAGACAAAGTCGCACACAGAGAGCATCTCCAGATTGAAAATCAGGCGAATTTCCTTGGCTAATTGCGGTTGGATATATTGCGAACAGAGTCTCTTGACTGGCGCGGAGCTACTCATCGGGAATCGTTGGGATGCCGATATTTAGAAGAACAGATGAGATTGTACATGATTTAGTCAGAGCTCCTCTTTTTTTTCTGGCCGAGTCCTTGACTCACATCGGTTCTTTCGCTAGTTGACCTCCGTTTGTAATCAAATCATGGGCTTATCATCCACGTTATGTCTTGACTTCTCAGCTCCCGATGTTTTCTAAAACTGAACGAACGTTAGGAATTCTCTGTATTCTCGTATCATCCATTCGGAGTCTTGAGCTACTTCCTTACGGGGGATCTTCGTGACCTGCGCGTTCGAGACCTTCACTGATCTTCAGGTTTCTATTCGGCCATGTCATCACCTGCTCGATTTCAATATCGATGGATTCTTCCAACGATGAGACGTCGCTGGGCCATAGATCTCTCCCACTACATCACGATCAAGATCTTGCTTGGCAAACAAAAAGTTCCGAAGCGTAGTTTGTATGCAATGTATACAATACTTTTCTTTCTGGATTTATGTACTCCCAACTCCTGATCTTGACTCCGCACGAACCTCTTTATTTCCGAAGGCTCTCGATTCAGAGGTGAGTCTTCCAAGACTCACTCGCACCAAAAGTTCTCCGGCCTCAGATGTGCTTCTTCTTTCCAGATCTCGGAGCCAAGCCCTGATCGATCAGCATGGGGGGAAGACAGCGGACCCCGTTCGTAGCCGTTTCAGCCTGTTGGCTTCTACTCCTGAGTCTAACGAGGAGCACCGTTTTGGCAGCACGTGAGTATCAGGCATTGATCAGATTCTTTACGTCTGCCACAATAACGGGAATGGATTGCTGCCAACGCTTCGTTCTGTTGTGCCGATCGGGTGTGGTGTTTGTGCAAGCGCTCAACGATCGCGCAGAAGGCTGCGGTGGAAACATAGGTCTCGAACAAAGCCATTTGTTCTGAGCGTCTTGCTGAAGTTGGCTCTGATACAAAAAGTTGTCGACTTGAGAACGTCTTTTCAATCGAGATGACTGTCTCTGCTTTCGGGGTAAAACTCCAGACCGATTTTGGTGCCTGAAACCCTCCTTGTCTCGCTTCCTCATCTGCGTCCATTCTTCTTCTTCGACTCTCCCCCTCTTCATCTGAGTTTTCTCGACCAGGAGTCTCAGAGACCGTGTTGTTCGCAGTTTCTGCGCGTTTTCAACGTCCTGTTGACTCCACACGACTTGGAATTCGCACGAACGCTTCATTTTCTCTCCACAAGGCCGGCCAGGCAGCTAACGGAACCCGCAGGTTTCCGAGCAGTTGTTTTTCAGAGAAGAATGGAAGAAGCTGTTCCCGATAATTGGCCTCGCTGTCACAAAAACGCCATTCGATTCTGTTATCATACAGGATACTGACAGCGCAAATTTCACTTTGATCCTACGACTCATTTTTTAGAGAGTCAACTTCCGGAAAGTTGGATATCCCCATTCGATGTTCTCAGTCGAAAGAAGTCGACGCTTTCTCCGTCGCCAGACCTTTCACTCAAGGTGAAATCGGGAGAACGGTTCGGAATTCCAAGTGCAAGTCGTGAGGCGGTGCCGATCGGATTTCGTCCGATGTCTGAATGAGCGAGAATAATTCTCGAGGCTCGAAAGCCTTCGGATAATTCTGGGTTTTGATACGTTCACGTAATTCTCAATTCATATTTCGTCCGAATGCGTTTGCAGTGTGCGATATAGAAGACAATGAGAAAGTTGTCATCATGGACATCTTGGAGAGTGCTGGACAGCGTGAGTATGACCGAGCTTCATGAGAACTTGCAAGTGGATAAGGACCTCGCTGTGTCTGAGAACTTTGTCGGAGCCAATCAAGTCCCCTCTCCAACGAGTTGATTTCCTCCCTGACAGAGTTCGATCAACGGACGACACCTACTTACCTTCCGATTGAGGGCAAGCCCGATGAAATCGAGCTTAGCATCAGCTCATCCTCGAAAGACGTCTTCGCGATTCTGGGCAAGCAGCTGGTCCTGCAGAAACCGCTCGACAGAGACGTGAGTTCATTCAGATTTGATCGGAAAATTATTTTATGAGTTCCTTGGAGAACCTTCTCATTCGAAGAGAACCACTACGTTCCTTCAGGCTGAGGATCTCGCATCGGTTCGAGTTCAGATCCGTTGTGAAGCTAAGGACCGATCTCGCAAGAAAGTGGTCCAGGTCTTGGTTCGAGTCAATGACGTCAACGACAATGCTCCGGAATTCACGGCGGAGAATTACACGACGTCGATCTCCGAGGAAGCCCCGGTGGGCACAATGGTTTTCGCAAACTTCACTGCGACGGATTTGGACTCCGGCGTCAATGGTCTAGTGGAATACTTCATCGAGGACACAGGCAGTGCCGACGACGCTGCTTCACATTTCAGCATCGATTCCCCGCATCAGGGCATCGTCACAATTAAGAAGCCCCTGGATTATGAACAGAGCAAGGTATGTCCTTGGCTCATCCGCATCCATGAGGCCTGACATGCAACTTTTTGATCGTCACCGATCGTCCTCGTCAGTCATACAACGATACTTCTGAACGCAGATTGCAATTCTCTTAGACAGTGAGTATGATATACCGCCAATTAGACCGGGCACTGAACCGCTGCCGAACGTTTCCAGTCATACTTGTTACGAGTGATCGCCGCGGATAGAGCAACGAAGCCGTCGGACCGCTTGACCTCCACCACCACCCTGACAATCAACGTTGAAGATGCTGATGATCTTCCCCCAATGTTCTTCTACAAAGGATGCGGTCCGGTCTGCGACGCCGTCCAATACCGAAGTGAAGTCGCCAGCGGGGCCGTCGAAGGCGTTCTCCCGATTCGGCCCGACACGATTTATGCCCGTGATCAAGACTCCATGGATCATCCGATACAATATTCATTCGTCGATGGAAGCCCTTCGGACTTCCGCAGTATTTTCGCCATAAACAACGTCACGGGACAAGTCAGTCAAATCGCTCCGGCGTCCAGAGCTGTGACGACCCATTACAGCATAACGGTCAAAGCCGAAGAGCAGTCGGAGTACCGTCGGTTTGCCTTGGCGTCTCTCACTATCGAGGTCCTCGTGGCAGATCTTCATCCACCGGTGCTTTCGGCGAACTTTTTCGAGGGCTACGTCGATGAAAACTCACCGATCGGAACCCGTGTCATGTCCTCCCCGAGAGGAGGAGATCCCATCATGTTCCAGGTCACAGACGAAGATTATGTGAGTAATTACACGCATGCCGGCAGAGGCTCTCGGACGATGTCGAAGGATGACAACGGATAGAAGTAGTTTCGATTATTATAGTGATTGAAATGTCCCTCATGCTCAGAGCCCGTGTTGTCGAGTATTATCTGTCGAATATTACGTCAATGCTGCAAGAAATGATGCCATGAAATGCGTCTCCGACGCTTTCATGATATCCTTGTAGTTCAGGAAATATGGATTGCAGTTTGAATTCGAAATGCATCCGAGACCAATAATATTTCTCACGATCAATCAATCATTGTTAGAGTTAATACTCTTATGATGAAGAGTGTTTAACAACCCGATCTTTCCAGTCGGAGAAGGAGCAGTATTACTCATTCGCGGTCTCAACGACTGTGTTCAAAGTGGATCTGGAAGGGTTCCTCGTCGTCGGCGAGCCGCAACTCGACCGCGACTCACCAAATCCGAACGTTTATGAGTTTGAGGTAATTCAGGCGTTTCCGATGTGATCATCAAGAACCAGATTATTCTGTCTGGATAAGTGAGCGAGGATCTTTAGGAGAGCTTGATGAACTCAATTTCCGCCACCGTCCAGGTCCAAGCTAAAGAAGTCGGGACACCCGAAGGACGAGGTCTCTCGCGTCCGATTCAGCTGCGAGTTCACCTGAACGATATCAATGACAACTCTCCGGTTCTACCTCTCATCAATCCCGTCACTCTTGAGAGTGGAGACGGCGTTCGAACCGTGATGAAAGTCGAAGCCGCCGACAATGACGAAGGAGAGAACGCTAAAATCACGTACAGCATTTACCACATCAGTAATAACGGCGCGGAACGATTCAGTATCGATCCGGACTCTGGAGATCTTAAGGTCAGAACACCGGTCGACGCCGGAGAGCAGTTTTCGATAACCGTGCAAGCCACCGACGCTGGTGGGTTGTATGCGCAAGGGATCATCGAAGTTATGGTTATCCCAGGACCGAACTTGGGAGGACCCATTTTCACTCAAGAAGAATATCGAGCAAGCGTGAGTAGCATGTTTGTCTCCTTCTCTGTTTTATCCCCCGGTCTTTCGGATTTTCTGGACCCCCGATTTTTTCCGGAAGGTTGCCGAAGGCTCTCCTGTTGGAGTACCAGTGACCACGGTGAGAGCCAATGACCCCGAACGAGGAGTCGTTTACTATTCCATCGTGGACGGGAACACCAACGAAGCTTTCTCCATCGATCAAGAAACTGGAACTGTTTTTGTCATCGGACGCTTGGACCGGGAATCCAAAGAGATATACAACCTCACCCTAAAAGCTGCTGACAGCGGCGAATTGGTACGTCATGTTGAATTGCGGAGGAAAGTTTCAGGAGTGTATCGAGTACATATAAACATTCCCACGAGTCTGCCGTTCAGCCCTGAAACGAGGTTCACGTTTTCGCAGTACAACTTGGCGCCCCTGATTGTGACCGTTACGGACATCAACGATGAAACTCCGGTATTCACCGAGAATCGCTACATGTTTGAAGTTGCCGAAGGCCTGGCAAACGCGTTCGTCGGCCAAGTCAAAGCCTCGGACCGGTAGGGACCATCGCTCAGACTTTAAAATCCTCGGCAGACGCAGTGAACCCCGAAAGGTTTCGTCATAATTCTGGCTTTATTCAAGGGATTTGAGCGACAACGCAGAGATCACCTACTCGATCGAAGACCCCGCGTCGACTTTCAGCATCAACGAGAACAACGGCTCCATTCACACACGCAGGTACACAATTCTGAGCTTTCCGAGTAGCTTGGTGGAAATTCCCGAGTCACAAATCCGAAGAATCCAGTATTTCGAGCGGTCAATCAGACGGACTTGAGTGGCTCATCTGATGGTTCCTGTGATTTCCCGGGGGGAATTCTCCTGAAAACTCTATTATTACGGGTTCTGACATTGGTGTTTTCCGTCCGCCAGGGCTCTTGACTACGAGTCGGAAAAGGAGTTCGTCGTTATCGTGACCGCTACCGATCACGGAGAGAACGCCCTCAGTGCCAAAGTTGAGGTCAATATCCGAGTTTCGGATGTGCAAGACGAGGTTCCAATCTTCGAGCAAAGCCACTATGAGGTTAAAGTCAACGAAAACCAGCCGGATACCTTCTTGATTCAGGTATGTCGCCCCATCGATGAGCGTTATGTTAAAGGGAGAATGGTTCGAATGGTTCTCTCGGAAAGCGGTGCCGGGAAAGGACGGGCAAAGCAAAATCAGAACAAAATGCATCGCCGACCAATTTTGCCCCGCCCGCTGGGCCGGCGCCACATATAGATTACTCAGAATCCCTCATCCCCGAACTGATGCGTGAATACATGAACAGGTCAAAGCAACCGATCCTGACACAGTCGATAAGGTGACGTACATCATCAAAGAAGGCGACAGACGGTTATTCTACATTGACCCCACGTCCGGTATAATATCTACTGTGAAGGGACTGGACTTCGAGCTGTCGCAGAGCCACACGATCATAGTTGGAACTCAAGAGAACTCTAACGAGAACGATCCTCAAGCAACCACGAGAGTGAGGGTTTCCGTCGTCGACGTCAACGACAACGCTCCGAAGTTCGTGACTCCGCCTCTGCCTACGAGACTGCAAGATTCGGCTCCAGTCGGCACCGTTGTAGCGACCACGATCGCCAAGGACGAGGATGGCACTTCTCCACTCAACTCTGTCAAGTGAGGAACGCTTCCGGTCTCCGAGCTGTTTTTTTTTTGGTTCTCTCACAGACTGAAATCGATCCTAACTTCCATCGTTTAGCATGATCGAGACCTTAATGTTTCGTGATCCCTTCTCTGACCCCTCCAGGTATGAGCTGGTTGGACAGAGCAAAGTAAAGAATTTCTTCAGCATCGACGCCAACACGGGCATGGTCACAGTGAAGGATGATCTTAAGAAAGATCCCACATCTGAGTACACGATCGAAGTTCGTGCATTCGACCGAGGAGAACCTTCGCTGAGTAACACGCTCTCGTTCATCGTTTACGTAGAGCACTTGGCGATGGTGCATCCAGATTCCGGTATCGGCTTCGCTGACGGATTCTTCGAAGTGTCCATCGATGAAAACGCCGCCGAAGATACGCTTGTGAAGGCACTGCCTGTGGTCAACCGACCCGTGCGAGCTCAGGTAGAATGTCACATAAACGGCGGAAATGACAGAGGTCATTTCTACGCAAAGATGAATCCACGGGGCGACTGCGAGGTTCGCATCAGCCAACAGACCCGGCTAGACTTCGAGAATCTTCAGCAGTACACATTGTCAGTGCGTCTTGCGGCCACTTCTGGGGTGTTCAGTGCTTCTCGGCTGACAGCTCAGCTGACTGTAAACCTCCGTGACGTCAATGACAATCGGCCGAACTTCATCATACCTCCCATGATGGCGGACCCTAGCGGAAACAGCTATTTGGGAGCGATGGACATCGATGGCGCGGTCGGAACAGAGATCCTCAAGGTGACGGCTGAAGACATGGACTCGGAGGGTAACGGTCGAGTTAGTTTCGAAATACTCCCGGAAACGAACAAGGGAGAGTTCTTCAAGATCGATCCGAGCACTGGCGTCATCTCCTCGGCCAGGGCTTTTGATGTCGGACAGAACCACTCGATGCCGATCAAGCTCAAGGTCGTCGCGAGGGATAACCCAGTAGACCCAGGAGCCACACTCAGTCAGCGAGTCAACGTATATGTGAGTTTTCGCAACTCTTGAACGGTTGGAATCCGGAACAATTCCGCCAAATATACCAGTCTCTACTCCCATGTTATCTATTCAGTAAAATTTATTCCACATCAAGGTCAACCTCTTGTCTCGAGATAATCAGCTGTGTCTCGTCATGCCGGAGATGTCTCAAGAGAAGGTACGCAAGATCAAGGACAGACTCGCATCGATCATCAAGAAGCAGTCGCACATGCTCGTAGGCATCCACCGCATAGGACCGATGGAGTTTGTTCGGAACAATTCTGTGCAGAACGATGGAAGCGGCACGGACATGTGGTTCCATCTCGTCGATCCCCAAACGCTGAAGGCAGTCAGTATCAAGGACCGTCGCATTCGGTCTCTGGTCGCGAAGGGCGATCTACAAGCCACGGCTATGTGGGGACAGTTCTACCATGACGCCGGAATCAATGTGAAGGCGGTCCGTCAACAGATCGTTCTCCTCCCTCCAACCACAACTGAAATACCCGAGATCATCGAATTCCGAGGAGCTAAACGCAGCATGATCTTCTTGAGGGAGATGTCCGATCTCGGAACAGTGTTGATAGGCGTTGGCGTCTTGATTTTCTTCTTCGGCATCTTCGGAATAGTCTACCATTGCTGTGCTTGGAAAAAGTGAGTCTCCCATGAGTTTCTTCCGCATCCGCTCGTCGGCCCATATCGTCGAGTCTCTCCGAAGGGATTCGATAAGTTATCAAGCCGACACTTGAGAGATATTTAATCGGAGCTTGAATTATTTGTATGAATTGCAGGTTCTTGAAGCAGCAGGAACTCGCGGCTCAAGCTGCATCCATTCCTCCGAAGCCGAAGTTGTTCCCTCCCCCCATTCCCCAAACGCCGAGGTACGAACCCGTATATGCGGAATCATCAATGAAGGAATACGAGACCCAAGTTCTGCAAATGAGCGTGAATATCGATGACGTGGAGGGCACGGTTCGGGGTTTCCCTTTCACGAACCCAAACGAAGTAGCCTACATGTCTCGAAGCCAGCTCGACTTGAGCCCTTGCACAGCGCAAAGCAAAGCTTCCACTCAGAGACTGTCGAGTGAAGAAGGCAGTCCGCAGGTGGTCACGAAAAACCCGCTATACGAGGCTATGTAAGTCAGCAGCTTATCCCACTTTGAAACGAACATGAGTCATCACCACAAGCGATCGAATATTCGAGGCTTATCTCCGGTTCTGACCCCGCACGCTCGACGAAATCAGATTTCGGGCCGTTCAGTCTTCTGAGTTGTCGTCCCACTTCTTGCAGCTCGGATGACGATTTCGATGACTCGAGGTCGAAGCGGCGGATGCTCAACAAATAGAATATTTAAAATCAGCATGCAAGCAAACGAAGATGCTAGACTTCGTAGAAATCGCAATTATCGAAGGCTGCGGAACTCAACGGGGATGGAACACGCCATGTGACAGTGTAAATAGAGTGACAAATGAGTTCCTGTGGACGGTTTCGGAGCCATTCCGGGGATGACGTCACGTCAGTCAAACAAGAACAGATGCCACTATTTATTCCAACTCTCAAGTACATTGAGTTCCGACGAACCATTCAAGAAACACTGAAGCCCGACAGCGGCGAGAATAGAGAGTGAAAAATTCTTTAAAGTGCTACTGAAGACTTCCGCGTTTGTGAACTGTACATAAAATGCCATAGACAACTAAGCCAGATTTCGCTAATAAAAACGCAAGCAGAGATAGTCGTGTAAATACAGGAATAAAAACGTGATTAACAAACTATGGTCCACTTCCTCCGACATTTCCAGATCAAAAGTAGGAATTCACCCACCCGGCCGTTGCCGGAGGGGGTTAATCCTCGCCCATTTCGGAGGGGCTTGCGGTCGATGCTGATGATTGTTCATGATGGGCGTGGGACCTATCGGTTGTTCGAGACTCTTTGGTAACACCCTCCACTTCCATCAGGGTCGCAACTAATCACGAGCGTAATCATAGGTAGCCCCATGAGGGTAGTGCCGAGATGCCCGCTCGAAGTATTACGATGGGGAGACTTTGGATTTCATGTTATCGACAGCTCCTCCAGTATTCTGGCGAAACTTGGGATTCACAATCACGCATCAGGAGGCCCTCATGGAGCGCATGAGTACCTTCAGGAAGAACGCGGAGCTCATCCCTATCATCCCTCGGACTATACGAGCCGCGGTCGCCTAGGAACTCACGGAGGTTCTCAGCATAGTATGCCAACAATGCGTGATGCAGACTGCGCCGCAGCCCCAGCACAGTACTGTGGGAGTCGCAAACCCACTAAAAACCTGATTCCCCACCAACTTCCGATTTCGGGTGGGGGCCGCCTTATCGACGGAATTCGTTTTGCATAACTTTGAACCAATGGAAACGGGAGTCATCATCCTTATCTCTGTATCCTACGTCTTATCCTCGCGAGCCATTCGCTTGGTGACGTCCTGTTGTGTATGATGAGAAAAGTGCCAATGTGCGTGCCGTGGTCAGTGTCGAACGTGTATCGTTGTATGTGTTGTGCTGGGTTTTCGCTGCTCGGTTTTCGCCTGAATACCCCCGCTTCCAGTCCATGAGAGTTTGCGACGAGTTGCGCCCTCCGACCTTCCTCCCTCGCTGTTTCGCCCATCATGATTCTCTCGAAATGTTCCGAAACATAATTCCATTCTTCCCTCTCCCTGAGCCCGTGCTCCCCCACCTCTCTCAACCGCCCCCTCCCCCACTGAGACCCACGGCCCACTCCCCTCCAATGTCAGGGCCTCGCAATGAAGCACGCTGCGTTCCAACTCGTCGGCCTCACCCGACTTGCACAGGGTGCGCCCATCAGAGTCTGACTTCCCAGTTTTGACCCATCGACCTCCTCGCCACAAACCCAATGCGCTCCCTACGAGACCAATCTGACCATTACTTCCCAACTCTGGAGGGGTGACTCCGAGACCAATCTGACCATTACTTCCCAACTCTTTTTTTTTTTTTTATAGAGGTTTGGGGCCGATGTTGACGGCCGGGGAATGCATTTACGCACACCTGGGAAGGAACCCAGGTAGTGTGGGACTCGCTCCGCTGGAGGCGGAGAATACCCACTAACCCTCCGAGGTGCTCCTCGGACCTACTCCTCTTGGACCCTATACGGGTGGCTGACCCTGGAACGACCAAATTATGGCATTACTTCAGGAGAAAGCACTTACATTCAGACGGGGCCCCTTGCCGCGACAGTGGCTCAGCTTGTTGTTCTATGAGGAAGCTGGAGATGATCGGTCTGAGAGAATTATCTTTATAGCGGATGACTGCTGATGCGAAGCGGCTGACATCAGACCAGGACTTCTGGTCCTTGAGCATATGTTCGACCAATCTGCGGCATGTGATGACGCCTGAGAAGGATGAGATGAGAGGGAGTTCGCGTCTTAGAAATCCCGTTTCCGGGCATTCCTCGGACGTGTGTCTGGCGTCGTCTATGCTGCTTCCTCTGCACAGAAGGCATGTTGGGACCGGTAGTTTCTTTATCCAATTTAGGTATCTGCCGAAAGATCCATGGCCTGTAAGCATTTGGGCCACCGCGTATGAGAGGGATCCGTGCTCCCGGGAGTGCCACGGCTCGATGACTGGGATGCACTGAGACGTCCAGAATCCCGGCTCTCCCTCCCGGATGGATTCCCAGCGGGTCTGCCACTCTCTCAGCGCGTCATCTAGCGCGAAAGCGGGCTCGTCTGGGTCTTCGGAGTTACGGGATGTGATTGCTTTTGCACGGAGGTCGTATGGGATTTGGCTTGCGAGGACCTGTGCCGCCACTGTTGAAACTGTTCTGTTGCCTCTGGAGATACCCAGTGCTAGTGGGCGCTGTGCAGAGTCCAGGAGCCTCCTTATAGTTAACTTGGGGGTGCAAGATGACCAGATTGGCGCTGCGTACATGATGATGCCATCCACTGCAGACGCCAAGGCTTTCCTGCGGTGATCAGAGGCTCCTATGGAGCGAGGGAAAAGTCTGGCAATGCAACGGGCGACCTCGGCTGTTTTTGCCGCCGCATACCTGATATGAGGAGTGCCCGTGAGGCTCCTGTCGAGAATGACGCCCAGGTACTTGGAGTCTCGGGACATCACAATGGGTTGGCCGTCTAGGGTGAGGGAAATCTCTGGGGAGTGTTTTCTTCCATTAAGGAAGACAGCTGTGGATTTGTGGGGAGCCAACGCGAGGCCCTTCGGGCGCATCCAGGCAGAGACATTGGCTAGTGCCTCGTTTGCATGGGCCTGTAGAACCTGGGGATCTCTACAGGTGACGATCAACGCCAGGTCGTCAGCGAAGGCGACCGAGGTGACCGAGGGTGGTTGAGGGAGGTTCAGGATGTCGTTGTAGACGACATTCCAGAGAAGAGGCCCCACAATGGAGCCTTGAGGAACGCCAGCGGAGACTTGAGTTATTTTGCCTCCGTACTTGTTACTTCTTGATGAGAGGTAGGATGAGGCTGTTTTGCGGAGATAAGCGGATATATCTGCCGACTCTAGCGCGCTGTTGATGGCATTCCAAGACACTGAGTTAAACGCATTTTTCACGTCCAGGAGGACCAGGAGGCAGTGTTTTCTGGATCTGAGGTTGGAGTCCCTCTGTCGGTTCGCCACCTCCAGGACCTTGTTGATGGCCATCTGCGTGGAGAAGGGCACTTCCCAACTCTGGAGGGGTGATTCCGGGACCAATCTGACCATTACTTCCCAACTCTGGAGGGGTGATTCCGAGACCAATCTGACCATTACTTCCCAACTCTGGAGGGGTGATTCCGAGACCAATCTGACCATTACTTCCCAACTCTGGAGGGGTGATTCCGAGACCAATCTGACCATTACTTCCCAACTCTGGGGGGGTGATTCCGAGACCAATCTGACCATTACTTCCCTACTCTGGAGGGGTGATTCCGAGACCAATCTGACCATTACTTCCCAACTCTGGAGGGGTCATTCCGAGACTAATCCGACCATTACTTCCCAACTCTGGAGGGGTGATTCCGAGACCAATCTGACCATTACTTCCCAACTCTGGAGGGGTGATTCCGAGACCAATCTGACCATTACTTCCCAACTCTGGAGGGGTGATTCCGACACCAATCTGACCATTACTTCCTAAGTCTGGAGGGGTGATTCCGGGACAAATCTGACCATTACTTCTCAACTCTTCTTTTCTCCTGAGTATGATGTGAAAAATCCCTGACCCCCAACTCTGGAGGGGTGATTCCAAGACCAATCTGTCCATTACTTCACGTGTCTGGAGGGATGATTCCGGGACCAATCTGACAATTTTCTTAACTCTGGAGGGGTGATTTCGAGACCAATCTGGCCATTACTTTCCAAGTCCTGGGGGGCGCAAGTCCATCGAATCTGTCGAAAAACTCTTTCATCGGCGACTGAGATGTTGGCTTGTCCGCTAACGATCCGATCGCTTGAAATGTCCTGGGAATCCACGGTTACGGGTCCGCAGCCATCAAGATCAAAAATTTCTGACGATACTCGAATCCCTCAGGAATGGTTCCAAGTAGGAAGGTATCGTCCGATCCGGTGAAGTAACTGCCCGACACTGGGAAACACTCCGAAAACCCATGGAAGCTCATTGACGGACCCGCGAAGTAGAAGAGGGCAGCTGAATGACGCTGGGTATATTCCATAATGAGGGACTGAATAATGAGGGTGCAGTCGAATCCCCACATGGTTGATTGTCAAAATCTGCTCTCTGTGAAGACCTGTTCAGAAACCGTAAAAGAGGGACTCGATAATCCGGCGACGCAGACCGAGCTCCGGAAACTATAGTTGCATATCATCGACGATGACTGCCGTTGTTGAAAGCTCAGTCGGCAACAGGAGATACGGTCGGGCGTTTCTCGCAGGAGTACGACAACATTGATGCCTTTTGCATGATCTGCTGTTTGCTCACGTGGCGGTGTGCAGCAGGCTTAGCGAACTTAGTCACGTCAACAAGTCGTTCTTCATCTGAGAATTTGTCAGAAGGCTGGGAGATCAATTTGTGTCGCCATGAGATTCAGCCCTCATGTTCGTTAACCAACTTCCGAGAGTGACCGAGAGCTCATGTGTCTCCGCCAATCCTCGTGCAGTAGCATGCAGTCGTTAGACGTTTTCCAAAGTATGAGGGGTGGTTCCTCGACCAATCTGACCATACATTTCCAAGTCTAGAGGGGTGATTCCGGGACCAATCTGACCATACTTTTCCAAAACGGGAGGGGTGATTCGTTGACCAATCTGACCATACATTTCCAAAACGGGAGGGGTGATTCCGGGTCCAATCTGACCATTCTTTCCAAAACGGGAGGGGTGATTCCGGGACCAATCTGACCATACATTTCCATGTCTAGAGGGGTGATTCCGGGTCCAATCTGACCATTCTTCCCAAAACGGGAGGGGTGATTCCGGGACCAATCTGACCATACTTTTCCAAAACGGGAGGGCTGATTCCTTGACCAATCTGACCATACATTTCCGTGTCTAGAGGGGTGATTCCGGGTCCAATCTGACCATTCTTTCCAAAACGGGGGGGGTGATTCCTTGACCAATCTGACCATACATTTCCAAGTCTAGAGGGGTGATTCCGGGACCAATCTGACCATTCTTTTCCAAAACGGGAGGGGTGATTCCTTGACCAATCTGACCATACATTTCCATGTCTAGAGGGGTGATTCCGGGACCAATCTGACCATACTTTTCCAAAACGGGAGGGGTGATTCCGGGACCAATCTGACCATACTTTTCCAAAACGGGAGGGGTGATTCCGGGACCAATCTGACCACACTTTCCCAAAACGGAAGGGGTGATTCCGGGACCAATCTGACCGTTCTTCCCAAAACGGGAGGGGTGATTCCGGGCCAATCTGACCATACTTTTCCAAAACGGAAGGGGTGATTCCGGGACCAATCTGACCATACTTTTCCAAAACGGGAGGGGTGATTCCTTGACCAATCTGACCATACATTTCCATGTCTAGAGGGGTGATTCCGGGTCCAATCTGACCACACTTTCCCAAAACGGAAGGGGTGATTCCGGGACCAATCTGACCGTTCTTCCCAAAACGGGAGGGGTGATTCCGGGCCAATCTGACCATACTTTTCCAAAACGGAAGGGGTGATTCCGGGACCAATCTGACCATACTTTTCCAAAACGGGAGGGGTGATTCCTTGACCAATCTGACCATACATTTCCATGTCTAGAGGGGTGATTCCGGGTCCAATCTGACCATTCTTTCCAAAACGGGAGGGGTGATTCCTTGACCAATCTGGCCATACATTTCCATGTCTAGAGGGGTGATTCCGGGTCCAATCTGACCACACTTTCCCAAAACGGAAGGGGTGATTCCGGGACCAATCTGACCGTTCTTCCCAAAACGGGAGGGGTGATTCCGGGCCAATCTGACCACACTTTCCCAAAACGGAAGGGGTGATTCCGGGACCAATCTGACCGTTCTTCCCAAAACGGGAGGGGTGATTCCGGGCCAATCTGACCATACTTTTCCAAAACGGAAGGGGTGATTCCGGGACCAATCTGACCATACTTTTCCAAAACGGGAGGGGTGATTCCTTGACCAATCTGACCATACATTTCCATGTCTAGAGGGGTGATTCCGGGTCCAATCTGACCATTCTTTCCAAAACGGGAGGGGTGATTCCTTGACCAATCTGGCCATACATTTCCATGTCTAGAGGGGTGATTCCGGGTCCAATCTGACCATTCTTTCCAAAAACGGGAGGGGTGATTCCTTGACCAATCTGACCATACATTTCCAAGTCTAGATGGCTGATTCCGGGACCAATCTGACCATGCTTTCCCAAAACTGTAGGGGTGATTCCGGGACCAATTACACCATACTTTTCAAGCATGGTTCCGGTGTCTATCTGACCAAACTTTCCGAAGTCCATTGAGGTTATTCTGGAGCCAATCTGACTATCGTTCTCTAAGCTAAGGAGTTGACTCGGGGTTCAGTCTGACAATTGTTTCCGGGCTCTATGGGAGTGATTCCAGGATCAACCTGACCATGTTATTTGGATTCTATAGGGGTGATTCCGGAGTCCATCTGACAATAACAACATCAACCAACCGATCGAATGGAAAGATAATTTCAGGATCGATGCTAACATAATGAAGATAGTGAAAAGTGCCCCGTTGCCAGGGACCGTCTCCATGCCCGACTCCAGTCGGCCAAGGGCCGGCTGATATGCATATAAAATGTACCCCCCTCCCGGTCAAGAACCAGACCGTCACGCGTTCGTAGTATGCAAACTAGAAAGCGGGAAAGCGAATTCCGTTGACGAAAACTCGAAAGTGAAGTTGGTGAAGGATCGGATTAGGCGAAATCATTCCTCGGACAGAACCAATTCCACTCATGAGGAGAATGCCAAACTTGACTCAATCGTGGTTTGGAGCTCGATTGCATCTGAGGACCGCTTGAGGTTGGGACTAGGGCTCGAACAAGGGCGCTTTTCCTCTCTTCGGACAGGGAACCCGACACAATAGATTGATCGTGCCTCAATGGCATCCGGACGGTCGCGTGAACGAGGAAGGAATGGCCCCCTCCGAACCTCTTCGATAATAGTAAGAAAGTCATCAATACCTCGCGACGATGGCCATCATCATCATCATTAGGGCTGGGAGTTCGGCGCGGCGTTCACGTACGTGCCACGGCCGGGAATTCCGCGAGTTCCTCAACTTCTCCACAGAATGCCCAGATTCTTGAATATCTCCCGCACTCAGAACGATCACGAGGTACACTTCGTACTCGGGACGCTTCCTGAGCTCTTCGCTGCCAGCAATCACAGTTCCTCAGTATCTCACGGTATCAGTCTTTCGATGTGAGTGCAGAAAAGGACTACCGGCACAGAATTTCCGAGAAACTCGTTTTCTATTCAATTTCCAATATCATCGTGCCGGTTCCACCACCCCCGCTAGCCGAATACTTCAGAATCCCGGCTCCTCTCCCCGTTCCTGTACGTTGAAGACGGTGGCCCAGACGCCGTGCAGGACTCACGGAGGCCGTGAATCTCGGCCGCGAATTTGCCGTGAATCTCGGCCGCGAATTTGCCGTGAATCTCGGCCGCGAATTTGCCGTGAATCTCGGCCGCGAATTTAAACGCGCCAAACTCGCAGCCCTAATCATCATCACATCCTCGTTCTGCCAATCCTTGCCACCACGAGCTGGGTACGCTCCTGACGCTGGTGAGGGTGTCCGGGTGCACTCAATCCCTGATAACGAGAAGCTAAAGTTCATTAAAAAGCTGTTGAAGCGGAAAGCTCAAGTGCTGTTTACGGGGTGGCATTTTTTGGTCGGGAATTTCCGAGCCCAATTTTCTTGTGGCCATAACTTTGCCAATTCTTGGATTTTTTCCGATTATCGAAAAATAATCGGGCGGTGATTCATTTTATCATCGAAGTAGATGCGATGGATTTTTCACTACCTTTTCCAAAACTTGGTCAACTTTAAAGGCTCGTATCTCGGCTCCCAAGAGGGTTACAGCACCCATCGAGTTATTCTTGGAAAGCTGAAGGAGAGAGCAATGGCATACACGTCCTTTGGATCGAAGGTGGACGCACAAAATAGATAACGTCGAGTGCGCACTCTGGAGTTAGGCTGAATCGAGAGGTCACTAAGAGTCAAAGCCTATGCAGAAAAAAAAATCCAAAAAAGAGGCGTTTTTTCTTCGCCGAGAAGAATTTTTTCTCTGGACTCCCACCCTCCTCTCCTGGAAAAAAGCGCGAAGTACGTGATCTTTATTCGCCAGCATCACTCTCTCCTGAGCATGTCTTCCCCTCTTAGGGTATGAAGAGATCGTTCAAGGCTTCCGCTGGGCGCAGAACTGAGGGGAGGTAGAAGACTGATGCCGCAACGTGCGAACAGCAGCTGACTGTTCGGGCGGGCTCCGTTAGTGCACTCACATCAGTAGCCTCGGATCCCTTCTACGCTGTCTCTCCCGGACTCGCAGTCGATGTAGACGCGATGAGTTGTGCGTTCCTTGTGACGCGACCTGATTCCGAGACGCACGATTGTCGGTGCTTCTTTGATGAACGTCATGTTGACGATGTTGTCGGCGTCCATCGCTTCCGCCAAGCAGGATGAAGCCAAATGGATTCGGTATGGTACAGAAGTCAGAAGCAGTGAGTGGTCTCTCGTCAGCTTCGGGATGTCAGTGAGCTGTTTGGAGGGAATTCTCTCAAGAGCCGACGGTCTGCGATTCCGCCCTGCGCGAAGGACTTCCTCTCCGAGATCGTTTTGGAGCGCCTGGGGTCGCTCCATGTGATCGATGATCTCGGAAGACATGTTACTATCCCCCCATGATCGCTGTCCAAACCGGTTTTACAGGTGACCCACAAGTCGGCAAAGCGAATGAACTTTCGGTAGGAATCTGTTGTCGACGGTGAGATGCTGCATTTTATATCGCTGATCAACGCGACCATGCCATGCCCCGGTAATCCAACGGAGCTCCCTGACTCGGCGCGAAAAATTGTCTCCATCGCACTGAATCTGTTCCCTCTAGCCTTACAGCTCGAGCATCAATACGTTGAAGCCCAGCTCGCGCATGTAAGTCACAGCATCCCGAAAGCCATTATCGACGACGAGAACATCCTTCCGCCTCAGTTGACCCAGGAGATTCTGATCCTGTGAGACTTGGGGCGGGGGGTCGGAAGAGTCGTAGTGTCGGTCGAAAGGAAATCGCATTCTCGGCGATATAAAAAAAAACCGCCTCTTTTGTTTTTGATTATTTTTCGCATAAGCTTTGACTCTCAGTGACCTCCCGATCCAGTGCAACTCTAGAGTGCGCACTCGATGCTATCTATTTTGGCATCTGTCTCGAATTCATCGATTTTAAAGGTATGCATTCATCTTCGATCCAAACGACATGTAGGCCATTCTATAGCTCTGTTCTCGAGCTTTCCAAAGATAACTCGATTGGCGCTCGAACCCCTCTAGGAGCCGAGATACGAGCCTGCGAAGTTGACCGATTTTCGTCAAAAGTAGTGAAAAATCCAAGGGGCCACCAATGGCCGATACCCTCCCTTGTGAATTCAATCACTAATGCTATCCCACTTATTGTTAGTTAGGGGAGAGGTACTAGGCATCGGTCACCTGGGGAACATTTCCATGATCTGGAGGCTCCTGATATCCATCTCAAGGAAACGGGAGCTCAGTGAAAGACTTCCTCGGCGACCTCGGTCATCAAATGAACTCCCGGAGACTTGGTTCCGCGTCGATTTCGTGCTTGAATTCGATTCCCGGTCATTCGTAGCCCACAATATGAATGAAGCATGACATGGGAGACCCACCCAAGCCGAACGGTGCTTGTTTTGGGTAGGATGGTTCCAGGAGCTCGTTGGGGTTGTGGAATCATATTCTCGAACCGATTCCGCTGAACTTCGAGCCAGTGTATGTCTCCCAGCATGGAAAACACACGTTTCCGATTCAGATGGCGTACTCGAACAGGCCCCGGACAGAAATCATGAGCCTGATAACCGATAGGTTTGAATTCAAGATTCGGGGATGAGAATGAGAGGAGACACGGGGAGCCCCACGCTACATGTGTAGATGCTGAGACGCGCCGAAATGCGAGGAAGTTGTCAGCTAGGAGTTTGAAGAGTGAGTAGTGACTCTTGAGTGGTAGAGCTTCAGTGTGCCCCGGAATCGGTTGGGATGTTTTCTTTGTATGAAATATTTTCGAGGAGTTGAACAGATTCACATGTGAGCGGTACACTCCTAAGACGAGCACAGCTGGGAAGTTTGTCGGATTGTAATCCGTAACCAGAGGTCACTAAAAGGAGCTCACATGGACAGCATATTCAGGCGGACGTGCCGTGGCTACCTTCGGTTCTCATCAGGGAACGGAAGCTCCCACAATCAGCAGCGAGCTCCCAAAGCTTCTGATCACGATTCTGGCGACATGCCCGTCGATATTGCCAGGAAGCACCTGCCCCTCTGATCCCTCGGGGCTGGGTTTGTAACCTATCCCTGCTCGGATACCCTGCCGAGCGACTTCTGCGATTTTTCTCTGCCGGAAAGCTTCCACGAATTTCCCGACAAAGAAAATCGTGGCGATACTTGGCACGATGAAAAAGTCTGGGGGAGGAGAGGGATATATGGAGACGAAAGACCTATCAGCAAGGAATTTGAAACTTGATCCTTCTGGCATTCATTCACCTGATTTTATCACGTTTTCCACCAATACTTGATCACGTATTGATGATGAATAATGTATACAGTCCGAGTCAAGTTCAGAACTGGTCGAGGCACTGGTCAATCTGATCGGAGCAGGATTCTTGAGGGAACACCCATGGGCCGGGCTCCTCATTCGTACGCCCTGTCTTGTGGAAGGAGTATTTGATCATATCTCTCAAGCGAGGTGTGCTGAACCGGTCCAAGACGGAAAACTGTGGAGCAAAAATATTGTCTCCATGCTATAACTGAATCGATTCTCGTCGATGAATAATGGAGCTTCGTCCTCATCTTGGACGTCCGGGAAACGCCGGATTCAGATGAAACAGGTCGGACAAGATTCCTCTCTTTCAGCTTTCAGGCAAAAAAAGGGCCGAAAGCGCTCGAGAGGGTGCCGAGTTGGAGCGTCCTTGAGGGAACGCAGCTCGAGTCCCATCAGATCAGTGCTCCTACGGAAATCGCTCCTTTGACTCCGTTATCCAGTCACACCCTGAACTGCTGTTTCGTTCCATGTTTCTTTCTCAGCAGATGAGCCGGATAGAACAATTCCGCTTCTCGACTGACCATGAGTAAAGGTTTAATCGAAAGGACTTCTCGCCATCGGGAAAAACTTCGATTTCGGATTCCCTGGGGAGAAGCGAGAGATCGCATCGAGGACAGGATCTTATCAACGGATCAACGATAATTGTGAGGCTGATGAGATCGGTCGCCGAATCTGAGCTCTGGACCGATCCTCGCCATTTCTTCAGCGATTTGATGGTACTTTATACCACATCCGATGGAACCAGTAGAAACTCGCCTGACCGCTCTCACGGAACACGATCATCTAAGCTCTGAGCTCCGCAACTCTTGGTGGTTCGATGTACTCGGAAGAGGGTGAAAAGGAAGACGACAAAAGGAGTTACGGTAATCGTGTAACTTTTGCCATGGTCTGTGGTGCTGACTGTTGATTTTAACCACGGTATGAGGTTGATGCATATTTTTAGGCGATAATACACGCATCACGACCTGTCAGCATGTCTGGAATGCAGTCCGGTTAGACCCCCTGCGGCAAGGGGGATGTTTTTGTCGACACCGTGAGCTCGAGCGGCTTGTCCATACTCTTAGAGCGACCGTGCTCCCAGAGTTTCGTTCGTGTCGAACTCGACATGGTCCCGCAGACCAACTCACGTCTAACGACTGCATGATGCCGCACGAGGATCGGTGGAAACACAAGCGTACGGTCACACCTCCGGAAGTTGATCAATGGACATAAGGGCTGAATCTCACGTCGAGACAAATTGATCTCCCAGCCTTCTGACAAATTCTCAGATGAAGAAGGACTTGTTGACGTGACTAAATTCGCCAAGCTGGCTGCACACCGCGATGTGAGCAAACAGCAGATCATGCAAAAGGTATCAATGTTCTCGTACTCCTGCGGGAAACGCCCGACTGTATCTCCTGTTGACGACTGAGCTTTCAACAACGGCAGTCATCGTCGACGATATCACGGTATGCGACTCTAATTTCCGGAGCTCTGTCTGCGTCAACGGATTAACGAGTCCCTTTTTTACGGTTCCCGAACAGGTCTTTACATAGAGCAGGATTCGACAATCAACCATGTGGGGATTCGACTGCACCCTCATCATTCGGTCCCTCATAATGGAATATACCCAGCGTCATTCAGCTGCCCTCTTCTACTTCGCGAGTCCGTCAATGAGCTCCCATGGGTTTTCGGAGTGTTTCTCAGTGTCGGGCAGTTACTTCACCGGATCGGACGATACCTTCCTACTTGGAACCATTTCTGAGGGATTCGAGTATCGTCAGAAATTTTTGATCTTGATGGCTGCGGACCCGCTACCGTGGATTTCCAGGACATCTCAAGCAATCGAATCCTTAGCGGACAAGCTGGGCTTGAGTCGATGGATTTTCGCATCTCAGTACCCTCACCATGGGATGAATTCGCAGACCTCATATCCGGATATCCTCGACTGCATAGGGATATTCGTGCAAGAAACGCAAGCCAATGTGCCGGCGGAGTTCGTGAACTGCAGTGAGCGACGCCTGATTTCATCCGACACGATCTCGACCGTGGAAAAATTCCAGAATGAAGAACCCGTGGTCGTTTGTCCGGAGCCTTGTCACCATGAGAACTTCGGGGACGATCTTGATAAGGCGCTCAGAGCTTTGAATGCCTCTTCGTATAAAACACTTCAATTTCTACCCGCAGAAGATGAAGAATTTGAAAATCGAATATTCGATCTCCTCAACGAAAGGAAGGGCCATTTCACAATATATGCTCTCTTAAGAGACCACAAATCCTATGCGAGGTCCGTTGCAACCTATCCCACGTTGTATGGAGAGACCAACCTCTTATCCCGGCGGCGACAATCGACCAAACTAGGGAGTGCTGGACTAGTTGCCGTGTATGACTGGCGCACGTGGACGCTGCTTGGCATCTATAGTTTGTCACAGGCGTTCGTGGTGGGCGTGATGCTGAACAGCTTCCAGGACGGTGCAATTTACGTCCTGGGTCATCTTCTGGGACAATCTCCGAACGTGAGGAAACTCTCAAAACACAAAATGAACACTTGCTCCCTGATGTGTGCTTGCTTCATTTTTGGGAACGCATTCAAGAATACTCTGCTCTCAACTCTGATGATCCAACTGGAGAACGTTTTAGAAACTCCTGAGGAATTCGCTGACGCAGTCGGAAGAGGGACGGTGATCGCTGTGTGCGTACACCGATTCGACGCCTCGGAGTTCTGGTTCGATCAAGAAAGCTCCAATAAGTTTTTCCGCGTTTTGGGGTATCTGGAAGCGAAACAGCGTGTGGATCGTCAGCTTACGAGTGAATCGTGCATCGATCTCATGCTGTCGGATGAGCGATACACGGCCGCATTGCGTGGCGCAGGCCCGGGCGGTGCCTGTGCACAGTTGAAATCAGCGAAGGCGCGTCATAAGATTCACATTGCATCGCACAGAATCGACACAGTAATGGGAAGCTACCATCTTGCACCGTGGTCGCCCTTCGATGAACGCTTGCAAAAGTTCTTCGTGAAGCTATTCGAATCCGACACTTGCTTCGCTCGCACAACCACTATCAACATGAAGACCTTCGTGAATAGAAACTCGAGGCAGCTCCCAGAACCTCTTCTGATCGACGATTTGCTGATGATCATCATCATTTATTTCGTGGTCTCAATCTCGGGGCTCGCTATAGTCGGATTGGAGATAGCCTATCGGAGAATCAGGCTCTCCTGAGGGCCCGAGAACGGATGAGTTCCGCGCGTTGCTACTCCTCGGGGGCTAACACCATCCGCTGACACAGTCTCATCAAAATCGGGGAATATCGTCTCGAATTTTCCGCGGACTCAGTAAAACCTCCCGATTCGGTCCTGTACAGCCCATTCACGTTTCTTGTTCAGTATTTGATGTCCTACCCATAGCAGTCAGTACTATCAGGCTCATAGAGATCGCTTTGCGAACTCGAGGCAAAGCATCCGCAAACACGCCGGAGCAATCTCATTGCTGGTGGTTACTCCATCCTTGTAATGGCAAATTAGGGCCATTACGAGGATGGATGGAGCTTTTCGCGGCCTTCCCGGGGCGATTGATGAGAAGCATGAGGTACATAGAAACTTCCATTTCCACTGATACTGATACGGCACGATCAAGCGACGGCGAGAGCGAGACACCACAGAAAGTCACCCCCGGTAAATCAACGTCCAACGCTTCGTATTCGGGGGAGGGAAATTTTCGGGAAATGGTTCTCGCGAAACTGGGTTTCGGAAATCTGGTTTTCGGAGAACTGTGCCCCGACCAGAGCTGTGCGCCGTAGGATTTCGACGGCGGCGGCGACAATCGCCGCGGCGCCCCAGGGCGGGGAAACCTTGCCCGGCGTCCAGTATATCAATCCCAGTAACAATACCAGAAACATCTTGATAGGGCGGTCAAAATTTTCATGTTGTACTCAATCATTTGGTGTGATTCATGTTGTCGCAGACTAGGAATGAGCCGACGGGAGCTTCACAACTTTTCAATTTCCCGCAACGGGAAAGATGAACTGTCATTCGAAGCGAAACTTGGATCGTCAATTATCTGGGTGGATTCTATTCTCAATATTTCGAGACAGTCGAAGGCATCTATTGAAAGCCGCTTGAATCCAAATTAAGGCATAACCGATCTTTCGAACCAATCGTCCCCCAGTGTTCTCGTCACCGAAGATAGAAATCGGGAACTCTGACGGAGGCATCATGATTCGGAGTACGGAATCCGAGCACAGTGCGGATATCGGCTATAGCGCACGTTTCTTCCAGGAGTTACAGCGAAAACAGGCGTGCCCGCATAATTTTGCAATAAATCAAGGTTGTGAACTTCGCGTTCTCTAAGGTGTTTTCCCTCGGAAACTAAGGAGATAAGCAGCTCCGTCGATAATGTCCTGGTCCCTATAGTCAACCCCGATCACGGTGCAAATTACAGATCGCCGCCCCTTGATTTTTGTAAAGCGACATACAGAGTGGCCCCTTTGACTAGAGACTCTCCTCTATCTGATCTCAATACTGACACAGTTAAAGTTGAAGTTGACGCTCCGTGTCATTTGAGGAGTTTCGGGTCGACACTTCCAGTACTGACTATCGGTCCCACACTGACCGCAGGAGACTGGACCGTCGATTCCAACGGAGCCGGATCGATAACTTGACGGTGTTCATGGGCGTTGAAGTTCATGCTCTCGATATCAAGTCATTGATCTCACTTCGTTGGAATCGACTGTACAGTCCTCTGCGGTCAGTATGTTACCTATGGTCACGACGGGAAGCATTGAGTTGAAACTCTGGGCGAATTATCGCCACGGCATACTTCGAAATTCGATTGTGTCACGGTTTGGAAGCCACCCAAAGTTCGATAACACGGAAAGCATCGGATAACTCTGTCAACTCTGAGCCGATGGAGAAGCTAGATATAGAAATGAGGGAGCGTACGCTCTCATCTCTTGAGTCGGAAACTAATTGTCCCTGTCATGACCTCCGAAAGCAAGTGGAAAAGTCATAAGCTCCATAAAAAAAATCCACGACCGCTCCAATCTAGTGGCTGTTGGCGAAGGAACTTCAGCGCTTTGCGTAAAATCGAATGTAGTTCTGGTCCAGCCTAGGGGCAGCGATCGATTTTAGGCGAATTTGAGGATCCGGGAGTAGCTCCGATTTTCGGCGAAGGAGCAGAATCGGATCGGGTTCAGATCGGTCCGAGCAGGGGCGCCGTCCGCGAAGGTTCAACATTGATCGTGTGATGTCAAATATACTCTGGTTTTCTCTAAAAACTCTCAATATGTCGGTAGGTTTCGTAGATTAACTCGCATCGCTCCTGCCTCGGTAAGTACCATCGCCTATATGAGCGCTGCCGAACATGAACCCGCCGACGGATCTACCTCTCGCTCAGTGAGAATTTCGAATCCTCATTCAACCATCCACGAGCTATCACGTCGCCGGAATCTCTGCGGAGTTGCAGGGTTCCAGCGGGAAATTCAAGCTCGCATCGTTCCAAGTCAAAGGCAGGGTCGGCAGATGGAATGAATGGGAGATCGGTCGATACCGTCGTTCTGAGACGACATGGTACTCTGCGATTCCGGGCACTGAGAACAAGATCGGGTGCGCGACGCTGATCACCAATTATTGACAGGTCGCTCATCCCTGCGCTCATACGGGCAGCTCGTGTCTCGCAGGAGCCTCGAGTTCGATGTTGTTGATATTGTCCGTCAACGACGCAGGCGGTATTCGCCAACGCCAAGTGGTAAGTGCCGACCGAATCAGAAAGCATTCCACAGTCACACAAAAAGGGAGAGCGACTCGGGATAGAGTAAGAGAGGAAAGTAAGGTCTGCGGCTGCTAGTGTTGTTAGTGCTGCTGTCTTGTGAGGGTGTTGTAGAAGAAGAGTGTTGTTGTATGTTTTGTGGTACAGGTGAGCCTTGAGCATCCGATCTAGGCTCAACCGAAGCTTCGAACTCGGAAGAAACGGTGTTCTCTAGGATACGTCGAGCCAATCAAATCAAACATGCGGTGGCATTGAAGGTGCGTATCGTAGAACGTCCCATCGGTGTTTTCTGAGTTCAGCAGATCTATGCCTCAGGTCCCCATGCACTTGTCTTTCGCATTCCGGGTTGACTGGGTTTCAGTTATGGGTCGTACTGGATTCAGTTCAGTCTCTTGGAACTGGGATCTGTCGAGCGAGCCCCGGAGGTTCCTCTGAAAACTGTTCGTTTTTCGTGCGGACTCTCGAAGAAGGGAATGTCTCAGCTGTGCACTGATTTCGCAATTCAGAGTGTCAGGCGAACGTTATTGCATGCTACGCATATTGAACACTCTTCTGCTGAAATGTTGCGGTGCCCCAATTGAGTCGGTGCCACAGGAACTTGGACTCCTTGCCGAAATCAAAACAACAGGCAATCCTCAAAGGGCTCCGTTGGAATGCCCATATCCTGTTGGAGTAATGCGCAGGGGTTCGAGCTCACTTGCATGGAACGAGGAGCGCTCTCGTCCAGGAAGTATAAGTTGCACCTGCCGACGCATGAACCAGGGATTGGGACCATCCGCTGACAGAACGATGCTACGTCCGACAACCACCGAATTTATTGGATCTCGCAAGGTATTGGATCTAGCCCTCAAAATTTGGATTGAGCGCGGGACATTGACCAGCGATAACGATCCAGAGACTTAGGAGCGTAACGAAAGCAATAATATGGCCTTCGACTTGGTTGAAACTGCGCTGTTCGCAGAGCGCTTCACCACACCACAGATTAGCCCTGAAGTTGAACTGGTAAACGGCAGCAATCACAAGAATACAACGATATTCGTGTGTACCATACGTATCGGTTTTGCATCAGAAAAACGGTTGTCAGCCCGAACGGATTGTCGCTGGATGGAACGTTATGTACCCCAGCAGGATGCTAACGGGAGAGCTCCATCGTAATCATGGGCTCCTTCTTGGAATGAGCCGCAGAGCGTTCCTAGATCAGTGACGCGTTGAGAGTACGACTGAGACGGCTCGGGTGGATGATACACGTGAAACTTATTCGACACTGTTCATTCCGTCTGAGATCACGCACTCGGGAGCAAGTTGCATGGAGTTTCGGATCGAGATCATATCCCAACGAGCGGCCTCCTCTGTCCCCACCCTACAGTCGTTCCTGATCTAGGAAATGATGGGCTTCGCGAATGGAACGAAATATCGACAACGTGAAGGGAACCTCAGAATGCTTCAGGTCACACATTTGATATGCATCATCGTCGTCCTCCGGCGGTCCCTGTGTCTGTTTCTTCTGCCTCACCCATGATTGACGGTCGGAGTGTCTTGCCTCGCGCGGATGTTGATAACTCACCATTGGAAGTAACGGAAAGTTCTCCTGGCAAGCGCGAGTTTCAGTGATAAGACGGGGCAACGTCATGTTGGAAAACGCGACCGATGCCAGCAATGATTGAAGTTCTCTCGAAAATGAAGTCCCGGGTGGAATGCTACCGAACGAAGGGGCGGATACGCCAAGGAATATGGATAATGGCTGATCTCCAATTCCTGGTTTAAAGAACTGAACCACTCCCTTGGTTTGCAGGCTCATCGTTGAGATTCTTAAAGCGACACACGATGAAGGAGCTGAAAGAGACCTCTCTCGAGAGGTCAGATACTCGCTCAGTATTGATGAAGTTTGTAGACAGGTAAGTGTTCGCAGACTACCATTTTGGAACACAAATATCATCGCTTGCTCAACAGACCCGTTGTTGGCTCACCCTGCGCTGCTGGGAGGATCAGAGAGTCTCAAAAACGTCGATTCCTACAGACTTGTGGCCCGGAAAAAGCCCATGGCTTCGTCGACGGGCGTTAGTGTGCCTGTTTACCACGAGCGTCAACTCAAAGAGCTCTGCGCTCTCCACGCTTTGAACAACCTCTTCCAAGATGCCAAAGCGTTCAACAAAACAGCTCTGGATCAAATTTGTCACAGGTAAGACTCTCGCTCCGACTTCAGTTGATACGATGGGTTGCCGTTTAGAACTCAGATCGACCACGGAGAGAGCATGCCTTCACGGGGGTGTTTCTCGACGTGCGGAAGGAGAAATCTCCCTGCGAACTCTGTCTCACAGCTAAAAACTCGATCTTCCCGCGACCCACAGCTTGTCGCCAGACCATCTCGTTAATCCTCACAAGAGCGTCCTCGGTTTGGGCAATTACGATGTCAATGTGATTATGGCTGCCCTTCAGAGCAAAGGCTTTGAGGCAATTTGGTTCGACAAGAGAAAGTGAGTTTGCATCCAGATCAGGTCGCATCCGATGTTTTCAGTTTGGTATAGTTCTCTCTAGGTAGAAGAGTTTCCAGTGATATTTCGCAGCTCCAGTCTCAATCGATTCGTTCCTTTCAGAGATCCGACGATGATTGATCTTTCAAAAATTTTGGGCTTCATTTTGAATGTCCCGAACGAGCTTAAGCTGGCTTTCCTTCAATTTCCGCTGTCCAGAAAGCACTGGGTGGCAGTGCGAGAAATTCGTCAACTCGTCACAGAACTTCGCCCATGTGAATTTTACCCTGGATCTCGACCGCGTGGGGAACCGGCCGGACTTTTTTTCAATCTGGATTCAAAACTCGACGCCCCTCAATGTATAGGAGGCGAGGAAGAAGTCATCAAGTACCTTAGAGAACAGGCGAAATCGAAAGATCGCGAAATTTTCATCGTGGTGCGACAGGACGTTGGCAAGGAGTGTTATAAGCCCGTCCTTAGATGAGAACGAGCGACAACATTCGAAGTCAATGTTAGATAGCAGCATCAATTTCCGTATCTACTCCTGCCAAAACGTCGGAAACAAATTGTCTGTTTGCATTCAGGTGTCGAAAGTGCTTGGAAATGCTCATAATCCTCCTTGATGGTTGTGTCGAGAATGAACGAACTGGGAACGATTTCTTCGGAGCAATCTTACCATAATTGTACGGAACTGCACTACTGTGCACGTGACCTTCCGGTGTTTGGATTCGAGTCACTTCACCACTGACCGATCCGACGCCGTCTCGTCGAATGCGCGTGCGTTTTACGCGTGTGAACCGCTTCGACCCCCGTCGAAGATTGCTCGTTGTCTTTCTCTGTGAGCGCAGTACATCTCGGATTGCTTTGTGTTTATCAGAACTTTTTCGCAATATCCCAAAGCCCGACTGAACTTCCATCGGCAGCGGATTTGTTCCAAACGTAGTTTACGAATTCGAACAACGGGTGCGTGTGTGTCCATTAGTTTGTCAATCAGTTCTTCGGTCTTTCTGTCTGCCTATCCGCTCGAGCGCTCGACTGCCCATGTATAAGATGTTTGGCTTGCTTCCTGAATGCGGAGAGAGAGATGCGGTGGATCGCTGAGATGAGATATTGGGAATCGCATGTTTGCATCGTTATCAGCAGACAGCAAGCCATGTCCTGACAGATCACATTGCCAGGAACGGCTGTGTCCGGCCTGGCCGGATGTGACTCTCAGCGGTCAGGAGAAATAGCGATCAGATCATTTGGTGTTGCTTGCGGTCGATAAAACTTCTTTAACGGCATCTAAACCAACGACAACGGCCGAGGAATTCGAACCACTGATCCATGCTTCTCGAGGGTCACTAGTCAGCCTGAATGCAGCGAAATAGTTTGCGGATTATTCAAAGTCACACCTGCGGGAGAAACCTCGGTATTAGCTCAAGGTAATCACACAGACTAACTTGAGTGTTCTAAGAATGAATTCAACGCGCTCGCGCACGGACGTTCTTCAGAAGCATTGGTTTCAGCGAGGGAAGGCACAGCCAACTGTTGTTTCACTTAATGTTGGCAAGATCCAGGTGAACGATGCGTAGGGAGCTCGATTTCCCCTGTGTGTGTATACTCGGTCATATTTCAGCGAACTTGAGGCTGCCAGCCGATCATGCTCGATCGGTCCAAGACGCTGTCTCTGTATATTTGTAGTAAAAACGTTTCTACAGACTAAGCATTATTATGAAACTCAATAAACCGTGTGAGAAGGGTGCAGAGAATTAATGAGTATGATTATATCACCAACTCCATCGACTTTTATTTTATCTTCAACTTTCTCGCTCCCATCTCCTGAGTCGCAATAAAATTCCTCCGAAATCGAGCGGATTTCCTCATTCTGATTTCGCCTTCGACCCAGGAAACAAACTTGAACAATTGCCTAACAAATCGTACAATCCGCTGAATAGAATGCCTTTGGAAAGATATACACATGGAAGTTACACGCTCCTTGCCGATTATGTATAGATGCACTTGGTATAAGAAGAACTCTTAAAATGAAATCTGTGATGGAACTAATGAGGAATTTCTCTGATTTGCGTCGCTATGTATCCCCTATTATAAGAGCAATGAATGTACATTGAAGACATACATATACACGGCCCGGTTTCACCATCGGACCTTCGAAACGTGTCCTGATCTAAAATCGACGCCGCTGTCCCTCTGAGCAGGAATGGTTATCTGTTTCTAGCACTTTGTTGGCGCCGTTCACTCCATGGGTGCCGCAGGCGTACCGGAATTGCTCTGACTGTTGTCTTCGGGGACTTTCCAGTTGTACTTCTTTCCGACCTCGTATAGTTCAGTCAGGGCAGCGTTGATTTCGCCTCGTTTCTCGAGTTCTTCGTGCTTTCTGTACAGCCGGAGCGCCGTTTTGGCATCTTCGATAGAGTCGTGCGTTTCCGATTGGATGGTCTCTCCGAAGAAGTGCCACGCCAAAAATCGCAGCGACAGCATTCGCTTGTTCCGCAGTTGAAACAACAGAACAGTATCGCGTACTTGTTCCTGGGGTACAACGATATTGATTACCCGAAAATCGTTTTTCAGGCCATGCCCGACGAAAACCACGCCTTTGTCAACAAGGAATCGGAGTTTCTGATAGGTGTTCTTCAGGGTATTCAGATGTTTCGAGGATACGCTCACATCGAGGTCGCCGGGCTGGATTCCCGAGAACTGTGTCAAGTAATCAACGACCTGCTCCTGGGTCGCGATATAGTCATCGATGAAAGCGACCCCCTCCATTTTGCCCTGTCCTCGGAGACAGGAGATTCGGGCGACGGACCGCTGGCTTGGACGAATTGTGGCTCGAGTACCGTCAGAACGAATTTCGGCCTCTTCTTGATTCAGCGTCACGAACTCAGCATCCATTGCGACGATGTCTCCAGCCTTGAAGTGCTCTGTTGCTTTCAGCGGCGTAAACGTCTTCATTCGCACAGCTGGCCCAATCGAGTAATCGTTCCGTATAACTGCCTCCTTGATCGGCGATTGGACCTGAGAAAAAAAAAATGAATTATTCCCCCAAGCAGAGCGGAGGCTTCCTCGAAAGCTCAAACTGTGTGCTAGAGAGCAGAATCGAGCTATGGGCGGGGACCACTGAGGATAATCGGCTCACCTTGACGTTCTTGTATTTGACAGCGAGGTCCTTCTTTGTGTAGTAGAGCATACAGGGCTGCTTCCACTCGATCGGCACATAACTCACCTCACTTTCCTTGATAGAGTGAACGGTGAAGTCGTTGAAAACATACCAATGAGCCATACTCGAGGAGTGTTGCTTCTCGTGATATTCCGGGCCAACTTTGATGAGCGATACAATGTTTTCACGACCTGCTCGAGCAAAATATCGTTCCATCATCTTGAACTGCGATTTTCCAAACTCCGCAACGCCTTCGAGTCATTCGAGGGAGAACGCTCAGATTTCGAAGCAAGCTAGACCTGCATCCGGACATTACCATCGACTTGTATGACGCAAACGATCGCCGTCAGCTCATAATTGGTTCCTTCGTTGTTCAGCTCTGATTCGACTACGGCTACGCTACCATCCGCGTTGAGTGTAATATTCATCCTGAAGGGGAGCCATGAATCGCCGTCACCGAAATCTCTTGAAGCGTCGGAGCTATCGCCGTGAATGTAGCGACAGCCGCGTCGTGAGCACTTTTCGCCGAACCTGCAGGTTCAAACGCACTGTGAGGACAACCCGCCGGCCCTGGAAAATATATTCTCCACGGCGATATATAAGCCTCGGAGCATTGAAGAAGGATCAGGAGGGAGAATCACGATGTCACTCACTTGCATTTCTTGTAAATTACTGCGTTGTCGGGTTTCGTTACGTCCGCCTTGCTGCTCTTTTTGTTCCAGAGCTCGTTTGCAGAGTTCGAGTTTGTGGCACAGTTGATAACAAGAATGTCCGGCAACGTCATGACGCTGCAAGGATCGCGTCGCAGCGATGAGAAACTGCCTTCAAAGACATCCCTACTAAAAGGGCACAGAATCGATCGAGAGTAGAGATACTCACATCCTGGTTTCCACGGTATTTGTGTACTTCCCACAAGTGTCGCACCAGACGCTGATTTGATTATGGACGTACATGGACTTCTGCAAAACCTCGGCGAAGGAAACTCTAGGGGTCTCGTCGCCGTTTGCGGGCAGCGGTTGGTAGCTCAAGACCACAGTGTTGGCGGTTGTTTCTTTCTCAGCGTAGGAAAGACACTTGCATTTCTGGATGATGATCTGAGTGAATGTAAATAGTTTTGTGATGATGGAGTCGCCAGAATCATCCGCAGTTTCTTGATGGAGTTGAGACAGCATGAAACGAGTCCAGCCCTGAATCAACTGCTTACACCCTGGAACGTTGAAAACCCCTCGAATCAAGGTTAGCATTCGCAGCGTTTCAAGCTCTCGAAGCAGAGGCGATTTATCGGCTAGCTTCAGTTGTGGAAGATTCAGAAGAAGATTCGAGAACGCACTCTTCATGTCCACTCTGGAGAACTAATCGTCTCACCTGTGATGCGATCTTCGTTGATGAGAAGACCCAAGGCCGTGACCTCGGGTATGGTCCGGAAAGCTCGCAGGAAGTTGCTGGCTTGACATGGTAAGCCTTGCGCCGTCTCCAACATGTGGAATAGGAAAGCAAGCTCACAGGAGAGACAGAATTCACGTTCGCACAGGTGGTTGATTATCATTGCTCTGAACGGCTCCAGGAAATAAAACACCTGCGAACAGAATCTAATGTCTAGGATACTCGTTCCATCCATGAGAAAATTAACCAAATCTCTCTCAATCTCCGAACTGATCCTGAGCATTCTGAGTTGTCACCAGGACATTTCCAGATCATTCCCTCGATGAGATTTACTTGCCTGGAGCATATCGTTGCTGTAACAGTTTGGCAGTGAGCTCTCCAAGCCGGCGAAACATGTGTTGTTGTACTGATTGTAGTCGAAATCTTCGATGCCAAGTTTATTGTACTTAATATCCACCTGGAAACGACTCGGT
Source organism: Phytoseiulus persimilis (assembly GCA_037576195.1). Taxonomy (NCBI): domain Eukaryota; kingdom Metazoa; phylum Arthropoda; class Arachnida; order Mesostigmata; family Phytoseiidae; genus Phytoseiulus; species Phytoseiulus persimilis. The sequence goes on from CM075104.1 coordinate 6,728,981, forward strand.
CATGATTTTCTTTCGATTTGTGACCCGAATGATTGCAGCGAAGCTTGACCAATCTGAGTTAGCACCTTAGCGTAGTAGTGAGGAATATGGCTGTCCTGAACCGGAGACATATCCTGCTTCTTGAGTTGCTGCTTATTAAGAATGTATGGGCATTCGTTCTTGCGCATCCGCCCATTGTTCGGTGCGTAACCGAGGCTGCCGACCACTTTCATACTATGCAAGATTCCAGGGTCGATTGGTTGGGAAACGTGGTACCTGTGGATCACAAGTAGAACACTTCTTAAGCGCGCAGGACGGCGGAAAGATTGGCTATGCTCTAGGCAAGGATGGAATCGAACGATGAGCCCCTTCCACGAACCTAAATTTCGTCATCGAGGGCGACAAATCGCTGAGCAAAGGTTCATCCGTAATCGGCATGGGCACTGAGGAGTATACAGTGAGTGGGTCTTGAATGTCCATGGGCGAAGGCGGATCCACAGGGTCGGCGAATTCCGTTGGTCGTACATAGTTATGGAATCGCATGTCGGGCGCCGTTCCTTCAAGTTGAGTTAGAGATCTCTTGAAATCGGGGATCGCAAAGTTTCCAGAAGTTTGAGAGCGGATTTTCTCAATTTTTTTGCACTCGACATAGAAACAAAGTCAGGTCAGACACCAAACAATCCTACCATAAAGGTAAAGCATGCCGTTTTCGTCTCCGAAAACTATGCCTTGAGATGTTGGACACATGTCGAAACACGTTATCGGGCCGGTGAGAATCGTCGGGTCGATGGAGCTCATCGTTGAAGCGCATTCGAATGACCCCACATCAACAACTTGAAATTGGCCACTCGCAGATACGCACATCGCCTTCGATGTGTACGTTTCGATGAACCTGAAGGCAAGCAGACCGGGGCATCAGATTGACGGTTCCCGATCGATCTGTAAATCTTCAACCGATGAAATCGAGATCCGCAATTTTCTGCTTCAACCTACTTGAGAAACGAGGGCGGAAACAGCATTTGCAGCAGCTGTGGCACCAATTTTTGCATTCGGAGATCGTACACTCGAAGATATAGATGGGCGGTTGGGCGTCCATAGTGTTCCGAGTATCCACATGTAACCAATTGATTTCCCAAAACCGCCATGTCGTTGATCATGTTCGGTGCTCCACCCTCGAATGTGTGAATGACTTGAAGACTATCTTTACTGCGCAGATCAATGTTCCCGTGGAAGTCTGCACAGCAAAGATATTGCGGGTTGCTCTTGAGAATCTTGTAACCTCCAAGCTGCCGGTTCTCCGGAGTGAAACGACGCACTATCGTACCATCTGGAATTCGTAGTGGTACATCAGGAGGGAGGAAGGTGGGAACTTTCTCACGGGGTCAGAGGAAATTTCACGGCGACCGACTCGAAAGAAGACCTCGAACGGAATGAGGCGTTCATGCGATACAAACGTTATCCAGGAGCAGAGTATACTTGCTTCGCTCTATATCCATCTCAAAGAGGGATTGTTGATTCCCCGAAATGGCCAAGCGGTGGTCGTTCTTTCCCAGGAGTGTCATACAGCTGAGGTTAAAGAACTCGTCCTGAGACGTCAACAGCCATCTGTGGGAGTATTTCTCAGTCGTTACTCGCCGTTCGAAAAACGCTAGTGTATACGAGTAGAGTTCGGAACAGTTATCAGAAACTAGATACGTACTTGGACGGTCCTCGCCGGTTGTTCATGCGAACTCCGATATCGGACAGTGTTAGCACACCGTCTGGGTGCACCGTCATTGCCCGGACGGGGTACCCTGGCGGAAATGATGGGAACGAGGTATACTTCTCGCACGCGGCACCATAGTATGACGTGACGTGACCCTGAGATTACGAAGCATGTTATATTCAGTCTCCATTCCACGTTACTCACGATCTAGTGGCACTATGATCGGAGTACTTCTCCCAATGTGATGTTTTTCTCCCGTATTCCGTCGATGGTCGCGTGGATTGTCATGATTTGTAGTCAGCTCCCAGAATAAAGTGGGAACCGTATCAGAGCAGGGCAGAATTCTCACAACGACATTCGATTCATTCTGAATACCCGCTCCGTACTTTGAGTACTATTTTTCAGAAGACCCTCGAGTGCTCGATGTTGCTTGTATTGTGACGCAAAGTGCAGAGTAAGGATGATTGTAGCTAGCCTTGGGATCCCCCGAGTGAGATTATCTATGAGCTGAGCGATGAACAGCAAGAAGCCCGTCATATTCTCGTTGATTGGGCGACTAGGCCGGCTTTGAAAATTGATGAGCCAGGAAAACTCACCCCCATTCCTCCCATCCATAAGAGTTCCTCCAGAGGATCGACTGTGACGCAGTTCACTCCCGAACCCCCGTCGACGAGGAATTGCGATATGCAGCTGTATTGGGTCGTATCCATGCTGTAAGTTCTCACAGGTTACTCCAACGATGCATGGGAAATCCGTTCTCGGAGCCTGATGGAAACTTCAAAGGAGTAGCATCCAACAGGTGACTGAAGAATTTCCTGTTCCCACCAATGATGCACACGAGCCTTGGGAACTGAGCCTTCACATGTCGCAAGCTGTCCGACTTTCGGAACAGCTTTGGACGACTTTCTCGAGTCCGAAAATTTTGCAGTGCAAAAAAAAATGCGCAGCCACTGAGACAGGCTGCATGACAGCTTCAATCATGTGATAACTCACATTTGTTCAGGCCGTCCTTCGCAACTAGATCATGATTGTCGCCGAGAATGTTCTCAATCGGCCCTCAATTTCATGAATTTTTCGCCCTTCGAGTTGCCATACAACAGATGTTGTTGACGGCGGCGGCAAATGATACGCTGATCTGTCTCACAGGTTTTCGAATTTTCCGCCGAAACTTCGTCGGCTCCTCCCAGTCATCGACGATTCCTTCTCCTTCAATTTGATCATGACCGCCGTGATGTCGATGACGTCCACTCCTACCGTCCGATAAGCATGGAATTTCTTCTCCGATTTTGCTATAGTTCTAATATTTGACAGGGGATAAAGGAGGCGGATGGCTCCTCACGACCGTAGAGCCCTCCTCGGTGTCAATCTTGGATTCTTTTACAGCATCATTTTTCTCTCATTTCGGTTGGATTGACTCGATCTCAATGAAGATTGCAAACGCATCAGTGAGTTGATGCTGTTCCTCGTCGCTCCATCCCTGTCCGGCCACAGTCCCTGGGCGGGAATGGAGCGTACTGGTCGACGAAGTCGCAAATCGTGATTAAGTTGCTCAGGTCATCAAGAGTTCCGTGGGGAAATCAGAGAAATGTTCCACATGTAGGGCCAGGAAACATCGAAACAATGATCCCCCGGGAGCTCGGAAGGAAACCAGGAGAGAAATAATGTGCGCGCTCGATCAATATGTCAATCCTATCGTCTGCTCAAGATGAGTAAACAGGGTTGTTCGTAGACACACCACGCGCAGTTCGTCTGCGCGGCGCAGACGAGGAAGGAAGGCAGGGAGAGAACGCCGGGCATTTCGTATTAGTGTGGCTGGTGTCATAAATTCTGAGTTTCTCACAATGTCTGACAGCGATGACGAGATCCAGTACGTCAAGAAGGCAAAGATAGTTCACTATGGGGGCCTCGATGAGCAGGAAAGACTCCGTCATGAATCGAGAGAAGACTCCATGGAGTCCAACTCCGACTCTGAAGGTTTGTGATTTGAGCTTTGAAAAACATCGCGTTGAAAGAGTTTAGCTCATAGGGACCGGGAAGGGGTTCCTTGGCCCAATCTCTCGGAGAGAAACTCTCGGTTCGAATCCAATCGGGTGGGATTCCATTCCGGACAGCCTGCCTCTAGTTCTCTATCGTCGAGCATCTCCTGAAACATTTGTCCAAGTGCAGCGATTGAGAGGCGCAAATTACCAGTTTTTCAACTCCTTCAGGTGATTCACCCGGCCCATCGGGAAAGAATGCCGCGGAGTATCTGGCTCTGGAAGAAGAAAAATTGAGCCGCGAAAAGAAACTGCTACTGGATGAACTGGAGCGGAAGAAACGAGCGCGCAAACTCAATGTTCCAACAGACGACGGTCAAGTTCGAACCATTCTACGGGACATCGGTCATCCGATCTGCCTCTTTGGTGAAGGTCCGGCGGACCGTCGAGAACGGCTCCGCACAGTTCTCGCAAAAGATGAAACAGTGACAGCCTTAAGGTGAGCTCTTACGGCACTCGTGCGCTCATAGTTAGTGTCCCTTGCTTTATCATCTTGATCGTCTGGGAAAAACCTCTGAACGGTCTGACTCGCAACTCGCAGATTGCGTCCCACAGAAGAGGAAGAACAGGAAGCCAAGGGTGATGAAACCACATGGTACCACGAAGGTCCTGATGAGCTCAAAGCTGCGCGGGAATGGCTCCTGAAGTATTCGATTCCCAAAGCCAAAGAAAGGTGAGCGCAAGACTTCGCTTGAGACGGCTCTCGCCTTCGTTCTGTCGGCAGCAGGGATTTATCCTCTAAACAGAATGTCAGGCCATGTTCGGCACATTTTACCGGAAATTCGCCACGCTGCAGGTTAGCAAGAGAGCGCAATATAGACAAGCTCACGGATTCCCAGCGTACGGCGAAGAAACAGAAGCTGTTCCAGAGATTACGTGGAGTCACGATCGCCGCATCGCAGATAGGAGATGACAGACCAATTGCTTTCTGCGAGTTCTCCCCGAACGAGCAAATGATTGCTACGGCTTCATGGAGCGGACTTTGCAAGCTATGGAAAACCGCTACTCTTGAAGAAGTAGGTGACGTTTCGAACCGCATCGGAGACCGATGTAGTTCGGTGTCACGAGGACTCGAGATCTGTTCGCGTCGTTCCCTATCATACCAGCTCCAGCGAAATTTGTGTTCATTTCAGCTGAAAGTTCTCAGAGGCCACGGAGGCCAAGCGAGCTGCATCACTTTCCATCCAAACTCGACGCTGACGCAGGGTCCGACCGAGTTGAATCTCGCCTCCTGCTCAACCGACGGGGCTATTTGCTTGTGGAATCTGGAGAGGTCGGTTTGGATGAGCTCCAAGTCATGCTCCCTGTCAAACTCTACTGACCTGGGGGAATTCTTAAACATTATTTGACGATCATCTGATCGAAATTCATTCGATTTTCAGCGATACTCCGATCGAAATCATACGCGATATGCAACCTCACAGGGTATCCAGAGTTGCATTCCACCCGTCGGGACGTTTCCTCGCGTGTTGCGTTTACGACAACACCTGGCGACTCATCGATATGGAAAAGAACCTCGAAATTCTTTACCAAGATGGTGAGATTGACACCTCCTATTCTACCTCCATTGCGCCTAGCAGAGAAAACCGTTCGCAGAAAATAAGCAAGGTGGTCAGGATCACAGCTACAAGCTTTATTCCAACTGGATTCATATGTATAAGTCATTTCGTATGTCCGTCGGGTTCCGTTGTTTGTAGATATCACAGGGCAATTGTGCACTTCGGAGACTTCCGCAAAACGGATGCGGTAGCATCCGACGACCCTCGTCCTCCGGGATCTTGGAAGTCACAGCGCGGGGCGCAAGTAACCTCCGGTTCTCAACCAGCGCTTCTGACGCAGCTTATGATAACCGCTGGGCTGACGAACGACTACGCTGACGGATGAAGCGAACTCTGCTCTTCCACTTCCTGACCGTAGAGTTTCCTTCGAGCTCATCAATTCCAGTTTGGTTGAGTTTTTCTATGTACATTGCAGGACACTCGAAACCTGTCCATGACATCGCGTTCAACGGCGACGGGTCCCTCGCAGCAACATCGGGTAGAGATGCGTTCGGTCGTTTATGGGATCTCCGAACCGGTCGCTGTGTTATGTTCCTCGAAGGCCACCTGAAGGACATCCTCTGCGCCGACTTCGCTCCAAACGGGTACATGTTGTGCACCGGAGGACAGGACAACGCGGTGAAAATTTGGGATTTAAGACAGAGACGGTGTGAATACACGATCCCCGCGCACACAAACATCGTGACAAAAGTGAAGTTTGACAGTGAGTTAACGACTCCAGTTTCGAGAAAATAGGACCTTCTTGTTAGACCATTTGTCGGGAGCTTGACTCACTGTGATTCAGAGTTCCATGAGTCCAACTCCCACGTCTCGACCCATTCCTTTCAGAGGTCAACGGGGAATTCCTACTGACCGCATCCTACGACAACACCTTGAAGGTAAGTGTTCTGAAATCTCTCTGTAGTCTCACTGGAGCCGAGGATTTGTCTAACGGACTTCACTGACGACCGCCCCCCGATTCCAGCTGTGGGCCGCTCCTGATTGGACTCCTGTGCACACTCTGAAAGGCCACGATGGAAAGATCATGGGCTGCGACCTGAATTCAGGAGGCGACACGATTCTGTCGAGCTCATTCGACCGCACCTTCAAGTTATGGCAACAGGACGACTTACTGTAAAGTTCGGATGACCATCCTTTCAAGTTATTCCTCCACCAACAATAAAAAGAGAGGAAACAAGGTTTCTTGAAAGAGGAATCGTCAGTGCCTGCGTAGCTGCTCCCCGAGAAAACGGTCTGGTATATTCTGCTCCTTGAATTCCGACAGAAGGCGAGCCAGAACTGAATTCCGAGCGTGCTCAGTTGGAATCAGCTCAAAGAGAGAGGGAAGGCTACCTCTGTCCCAGTCGTCCCGCGCACAGAACACCCAGAAGGTCTGTTCTAGAATATCAAAGTTGGGCGTGCTGAGACGAGAGTGAATGAATACACAGTTTCTTCGTGTGGAAGGCGAAGCTTCAGACTCTGTCCCGTCGGGCGCTGCAGTCAATCGGAGCAAAACAAGTTTTCGTAGTAGATGTTTAGTCATAACTTTTAAGATGAGTTCTTCACACAATATTGGAGTAGTGGTTTTACACGAATTCATGATTCTGTTACTGTTCGACAACAGCACGTGACAAAAGTCATTCTGTGCCGGGAGAACGGTGTTCCATTACCAAGAAGGTGCCTCTGTTGCTACATGACAGCGATTCGCGCGGTCAGATATTATAAATGAGGGCGAGGTTTGATGGATGCCACCTTCGATGTCGTTGAAACGAAATCCACAGTAGTATAACCGACAAGGTAGCGGATCTAGCTTAAAATATATCCGTCAAACTTTCTGGATCTATTGCATTTGACGCAGGTCGGAGATGATCGGATAAAATAGTCGGGTAAGTTCAGCGAAACAACCCCGGGCTTACAGAGACCAAACGGTGCTCAAGAATAAATGTATGAGACGGTGAGTGTCCTTCAAGGCGTCGTCTTCATCTTCTGTTTTAGCACAAGTTATGTCAGCACTGCCGATATATATGACGAGGTGAACAGTTATGGATGTATGCCGAAGGAGTATCGAGCATTTTGGCGGATCTATTAACGATTCTGGACCAAACTAACTAAATGAGTGTCATACCATTCGCCTGGGAGTGTGACAATCGACAGGAAATGATTCTTGCTAACAGCGGAGCGGAAGCTTCCTGTTCCGTCACGGTTTACATACTGGTGCTTCAGATGGCCACGGCAGGGGGCCTCTATCTATTGGTAGAAAGTAATCTATCCGAAAAAGGAAAGCCGCATGTCTGAAAGGGTGATCCTCGACAAGGGGTTGCATAGCCGATGGACGTGGCCCCTAGCGAGACTGATCTCAGGATTCGCCTGAGCTGACGATTCGGAAAGGTCTCTGGAATCCACTGAAACTTCCGGTCTCGGTTGCCGGCGCGACCGCAAGTTGAGGTGGTGACGCGTCTCTGGGGACCGCCACGTTGTCAGTTGACTGGAAGTGGCAAGAGCGTGCAGCTTCCAGCATTTCCGAAGCCATCAGTGGTTGCATCAGATAGATCTCTTGACGATCCCGTTCGATCAGGCAATCCACCCTGCAAGAATGATATTTCAATATCGAATGTTTCGACCTCCTGTACTGTAAGTTCAGAAAGCTAGGACACAACCGAAGGTAGCGAGTTCCACGATGCTCTGGCCCCCAGTCGAGTTAGTACGAATCCCGTTTGGATAACTGCTCTCATCATTTCAAAAATGCAATGGTGGAGTGGTGGTAGGTGTTGGATCGTTAGAGTGAGGTTCACAGGGGTGTCTCGGGGGATTTTTTCGACCACGAGCTGGTGTCAGCGAGGCATTACCTCTCGTAAACGTCGTTGCGAAAGAATCACATCGATACTGAAAGGACCGCAATGGTTCTGAGTGTCGGCTCAGAACTTTCTACCGAGAAGAACCCCTCTGTGATCGCGCGAATAATAATCTGGCCAATTAGCTCGTGCCAATTTTCCACCAACCTTCTTACCATACACCTGATCTTCTGCCCCTCATCGGAGCATCCATCAAAACAGACACTCTCCCAATCTCTCACGTGAGCATTCAAATCCGTCCAACCATCGATTTGGCCTAACATCCATCGATCCTCTCCTCTATTTTCTCATTAGGCTTCGTATTTACCAATATGGCAATACTCACTTGTCGTAGATCACCCCATCGACCCCCACTCTTTTGAGATTGTCGATCGCCGCGGTAGTGTTGATGTCTTCACCCCAACAGAATAAGATGAGCTTCTTGGCTTTGACGACGGAGATAACATCGAGGTTTTTCAGGAGCTCCTCGGTATGAGCGTTGATGCCGAGGATGTTGATGGATTTAGCGAAGTACGAAGCCATGAGGACATTCTCTGTGCGGGGATCCTGGTACGGTGGGTATCTTTCGGTTATACCCTGCGTCAGGAACAGCAGCGGGTACTTGTTTTGCTTGTGACGGATCATCGTGCACACGTCGGGATGGAAGCACGACAACAGTATGAAACGATTGCCGGAATTCAGCAAGATCTCGCTGAGAATGATGTCTATGTATTCGTTCATGTCGAACGGATAGTTGAGCTCCCAGCTGCCGTCCTTGTATTGGAGGGGTGCTTTGATCTCCACATTGCAGCCGACTCGCTTATCAACCGCGGTCAGAACATGACGCAAGGTTGGGAACGGTTGGTTGTCGTCGACGTCTTCGTCTGTGAACTCGAGCCGCGCCTCTGGATGGCTCTCAGCGGGCTGCAGTTTCAAGTTTTCTAGTTGAGCTGTTGTGAGATCTTTGACGGCAACTGTGAGCGGCTCTTCCTCGTTGACGGTACGGCGTCGTTTCTTCATCGCGATGTTGATATGGAAATCGTGGTAAATAACCGGAACCTTGTCCTTCGAGAGTTGAACATCGAGTTCCACCATATCGGCTCCGTGTCGAGCTGCGTAATTGAAGGACGCGACCGTATTCTCAAGAACGTTCTCCACCTGGAATTCAATCAGAGATCAGCGTCGATTCACGGATGTCGGCCCCGTGAACCCCCGTTCTCTGCGGGAGTCAGCCTCCGTCCGATTACGGTGCCGAAAACTCGACGCATCACTCACCTTGGCAGAGCAGTCTGTGTCTTTCTTTATGTCCGTCCTTCGGGCGTTTCCCGCCCCGCGGTGACCCACGTCGAGGCTCCTCTTATGGCGCTTCCAGAACTTCACGAAAGTAGATTCGGCGGTACACGAGTAACCTTTGAGAGGGCGCACAACCAGAAAGTTGAGAGTCAACTCTCCAATGGGATGGTGCCTGGAAGAAGCGGCGAATTGCTTCACTGGATGGGCCCGACAAATTTCGCGAGCTTTAATCATGAGGTGGAGAGATGTCCGGCGAAATACCGTTTCTATTATCACTGCTCACCTGCTTCCGGTGATGGGGACGGACACCTCGCCCACGGAACCTTGTCGGTTGGAAGGGATGAGGTAGGCAAAGCCGATGTGTTCGGGCAGGGCCGATGTGTCAGTTTCATCCTCCGAAGGCCAACAATAGAAATCAATCATGAATGCCTGCGGAAAAGACTCGTTAAGCTCTATCGGAAACCGCGATAGCTGGCGTAGAGCCAGCATGAAGAATGGTCTTTGTAACGGAATCAGAAGCAATCATGGAGTAGTAGGACATCCATCATACTACACAACTCTTTTACAACACACTGCGTTGTTCTTCGAGACGACTCAAGTATCATTGGAGTCGAAAATGCGAGTCTCACCAGTGTGTCGGGATTTAGAGTTAGAGTTTGCGCGACAAAGAAATCGCTCGGATTGTATACGTGTCCAAATTGCTCTTGCGAATGGAATTCATCTCGGCCCTCGCTCATAACGGCGACTTCTACATGTGGGAAACGACCATCCTGCTGGTCGCTGAAATTGGACTGCTGTTCGCTGTCTTCAGCCATGGAAGCGAGAGACGCCTGCGGACAAAGAACCAGAACTTAGGTGGGAACCAGCGATGTGACAATTCAAACATTCGATGGCCCCTGCTTGAACCGCCGATGCAACCAAGCCGCGACACGCAGCACAGTCACACTGCGGTGAGACATCTCTTTCTGGAAAGTTCCCTGCTTCCTCAAGCTGAATGGCATCAAGTTGAGCATGTTATAGGACGTGGGAGAATTCAGTGCCAAGGACCGAATCATGCGATGTCTGTCATCGAAGTCGAGAGCCTGGCTTAGAATATATGTTTCCCCTAGTGTTACCACACACTTCCGTTAATCATATCTCCCCTGATCGATATCAATCGTAGGGCATCGAACAAGGTCGCCGCTAGTTGATGCTTGCTGACTCTAGTTGGAATTTGCCCCGCGTTAGTTATGCGATCGGTGCGCTTGCGGTCCGGAAGGGAGAAAGTGACGACACGATTCGGCAATCGAGACCTCTACCCCGTTAAGTAACTCCATCGTGGCGGCTGTCTGACAATCCTTGCTGGGGTCCAGGACGATCAATAGGCAATGAGAGCCCATATTCGGCCTTAACTGCACTTCCTATCGCTTCTTGTTGGCTTCGTGGCAGCGTTTGAGGTCTGGCACGAGAGCCGCCAAGGCTGTCGTCAAGGCGCATGACACTATCACCCGCCGAAGCAAAGTAGCGCGTCTAAGTAAGCGCGTCATACTCACATTTGCATGAAAAGCACTCATCTTCCTGACCAGATCGACCGGCGACACCTTGAACGAGATTTTCGCTTTTCGGAACTTCTTTTTCCAGATAGCGACTGGAGAATTGAAAAACTTGAGCTGCACCAAGCTTTCGTGGGTAAGCCAGCCTTCCTGGACTTGCTCCACGCCATCTGTGAATTCGGACCAAGGTTGAGTAAGTACGAAGGGAGCTAAGTTGTTCCACCATTCAGAATATTATTGAGGAGCAGAGTGGGACATCCTCGAGTTGTTATCAACAGCGAGAACGCTTCCAACTGTGGGAATGTCGTGTTGGAGTGAATCGACTTACCGTAGCTCCCAAAAATGTCAATGGCCGCGTTTCGATCAACAGTGAGCTCATTCGTGGAGATGCTCCGAGGGTGAACGATCGTTTCCCACCGTGAGACGATTTTTTCCCCGGTTTCCAGGACGCGACAAATCAGGTAGCGGAACTCGACTGTTTGTTGTTGGGGTATGTGAACCTTAACCGACCACAAATGGCTGAAATATGTGACAGCCCTTGAATTATGAATCGAGTTTGAAACGGTAATGCGGACTCGGCGATTGGACGTCTCTTTACGATTCGAATTCAGATCCGCCGAGAAACTCGTTGGTGTGATGCCACGTCATCAGTTCAGCCAGGAGTTCTCAACTCCTTGCCTGCTCTCCGAATGATTCGAGCGACAAATATAACTCTTCCCCAAGATTATCGTGACTTCCGATCGAGCGGAGAAATCGCAGGGTTCAGGATGAAAGTTCAAGAAGCCTCGCTCCTTGGGGAATGAAGGCGTGGTGCTAAAAAAATCTCTTCTCACCTCATGGGATCATCGCACTGCATTGCCAACGCGTTGTCCACGTGCCAGTTGCCTAGCGCGGGAATGCTCCCACACACCCACAAGGACTCCCCGGCACCGGCTTGGGCCTGAACCCTTAACGATATTTCCCGTTGATTTAACATCTGGAACAAAGTATCTTAATCGTATGATATGCTCGTGTTCGCTCAACGAGCTCTATCGCGAACCGGCCGCAAACTGGCTCCAAGGCTCGTTGCATCTCTGTCGCCGTGCCGTCTCGTTTGGCTCTTGTTTCCCGAACCTCACAGGAAGTCAATGGCATCTGCTCTGCTAGTATGTGAAGTTTGTGGCGGAGAAGAGACATGACGTCACCAACGTCAGAGAGAACAGCGAACTCGAGCCGGTTTGAACCGACGAGGGTACATGAACTCGCTCATCTCAACCGGACGGTCTGACCTGCACGGCTCTGATATTGTATGACCAGAAGACGCAGTTCTAGTCGCGGCGGAACTACGTTTTCGTGTTTTTCGCAGTTGATTGTCGAGCGAGACAGTCGTGATATCCCGGTCGCGGCAACAAGCTCAAGGCAGTCGAGTGATTTTCGCATCAGATTCCCTACTTGGAAACGTTGGATTCGTACTAGAGCAAGCTTTCAGCTTCTCGAGCTCGATATTCCGAACAAACGGACGACATCGCCATTGAAATATTCAGAAAGCGATCGAAAGGTCCGCCGTGCGCAGGAACGATGGCTTCCGCTGGATTCGAGAGCATTGTGATCATCGAATGAGAAAACGAGGAAGTCAGCTGATGGGAGCGAGGGACACACGGGTGCGCGCAGCTCGCGGTTTGTCAGGCCACAGGCATGATATTACCTGTTCGGCGAGAATCTGCCGAAACGCTGAGCGAGTCTTAATCTCAGGCCATGCACGAAGCGGCTTCAAACGTTTAGTTGCGAGAGCTTTGACGAGGCGGCTGCATTTGGCGCGTGCGAGACTTGGTTGAGCAGCGAGCGATCGCTTCAGGGAACCACTTGATTGCCGCTAGACCAGATTGAGCTGGTCTCGACCGAATCACTACGTTGTAACACTCGAAACGCACTAACGGAATCCAGAATTGCATTGACTAGAGGAACCCGCAGGATTCCTCTAAAAATACGTTATCTAAAGGGCCAGAATGAGGTTTCGCAGAATTTTTGGGTGTCACGAGGAACTTCTCTGGAACAACGAGCCAATAGGCATGAATCTGTACTAGGCAGAGTCCGATGCACACATCGGGCTCCCTGGTACGAATCCAAGCCCGTCCCCACAAGCTAGCAGAAGCTTCACGTCCAAGGAGTCCGCGAGAGAGAAACAAAACTTCGATCACACAACGCTTCACACACCTGTCTCGCGTATTGTCCTCGAAACGGAATCACGGTGCACCGAGAGATAGAAACTCCGAGACAGCCGGCCAATCAATGTACCTTGGAGGACCAGCACTGGAGTTCACTCAGTAAGCTCTAACTCAACGTCTGGAAGTCGCTGTCGGGAACCGCGAGTGAGAGAACTCGTTACTCTCCCATCTCGGTACAATGTGGAACCCTCACCGCGCGAGAGACGACTCGTCAGTGTTTCAATGCCCGGCAACTTGGAGGATGGCTGTTTATGATTGGGTCTACGGTGCCGATTAGAGGCGATCGATCCGCAACAGTTGGGCTAAAGAAATGCACCTCACTCCCAGAAGAAGCCGAAGCGACTCGATGAATAAAATCGAACCCGCATACCGTGCAGCTTCCCCTGAGTATCTCGAGCGAGCTTGTTAGGAGATTACAGGTAGAATTCAGCCATTAGGAGAACCATACTGTTAGGGCCGTGGCGATCCGAAAGTTAGCACGGTACATTCGACTTCGCAACAGTCTAATTGAGAAGACTGATTTGGCGGTTGAAGACGCGAGAAGGGTGATGGACTAACAGACCACTCTCTTTAGGGTGATGATCGTCGCTGTGCCCGATCTGAGTCATCTCAGTCGTCTCTCTTCATCTCCTCTCATGGGATCGTTGTAAGACATTGAATACCTATAGGTTTAATGATATACAGCCAGCCGATCACTCGGAGAGCTGTTCGCCGACGCGTCACTCAAAATATGAGCCGATACCCCGAAGATTGGACGCCGGAACATATTCGATTTTGAAATCCATGAAATAAACCGGAGCGGGTGCACAACCGTGCGGAATCCGGAAGTGAGGTGATCAGTTGACGAAATTATTTACCGATACCGAAATAGAATTTCTCCGATTCTTCGTCGCAGCGGTATGTCTTCCGGTCAACGAAGGATACTTGATTACGAATAGTGACGAAAGCCCTAAACACCAGGACGGCGGACTGACCACGAAAAAGAAACCAAGAACGCGGGTCGGTAATGGAACGATTTGGTTCCATGAATGAATCTACTGCAGGAGAAAATATCGGGAGACTGACGGAGACTCGAATCGACGGATCTCATGTTCACAGCACTTCCTTCCGTTCTCATTCTCGCAGTAATACATGTGGCCGAGCAAGCTGTGAAATCCGAGTACGATACGTACACATTCATACGGCGCGACAGTCTCGAACAATTAGCTGCCAGGCGTCGTTCGCCGCAACTCAGGTTCGGCTCGTTTCCAATGGTAGAACAAAAAGGGATCGAGACGAATATCTCGAATCAATCAGTCGATCGCGGATGGTCCGGTTCCGCTTCCTCTGACAAGGCGAGCAGTCTGGGATTCTCGGTCAACACAAGGATTAGCCTGGCTTCCTGACGACGGATCCACCGGGAACAACAAATTCGGTTGACCAAATGGAAAAACACAACATTTTGAGAAGTGAATGCTCCGACCTAAATAATTGCAGATAAGTTGTCTATAATCTGGAAATGACCGCCCGAATGTCCCCTCCTTTAACTCGAATTCGACGAGTAGCCTCGAAGTGAAAGAGATCGCCATTTCGATAAGTTATCGCCGCGCAGTCTCGTAAGCCTTGTGAGATTGGGGAATGTTGTATTTCGATGCACGTGGAATCGCCTGGAGAGTCAACAAGCAGACTAGTACAGGATCCACGTGCGATCGGTAAATAGCCTTCCTCAAGAGCATCACGATCTTCGTACCCGGACGACGGGAAGCAACTGCCCTACAGTATCCAATATGTCTGATGGTGGTGCGGCGATGTTGTTTTGGCGACCGCGCGGGTCAATGTGTCCGGTGAGAAGCGAGCGTCATCGGGGAATCCCGTCCTTGACAACAAGAGACCGAGCACACTGGAGCAGCGACGAGAGACGAACGAGAGCGTTGCGAAACCTCTTCACGCGCTGATGGGAGTTCGCTTGATCAACTCCGATCGGAAAACTTCTCAGTTCATGTCCAAGGCCCGAGCAGACGCTTCGATTTGAACGTCGGCCTCAAGTAATAACCGAGCTTGGACGAGATTCGTAAGACAACTCAGAGATGCAAGACGAAGCATCTTTGGCCTCACTACGCGTGTTAGGAGGGCCAATAAACTTTCTCATTGGACGAAATCATAGATGGATGCAACGAACGGATCAAGAGAGGAGCTCGCCGGATTCGCCGGCAAACGAAACAGGTCAGTGAAAGGACGAGGTCATCTGGCGAAGATGGAGCAAAACATTTCCTCCACTTCATGAGAAGATCATCAGAACCATAGTGGTGAACATCCCCTCCAACATCAGAAAACAGGAATCGTTCGCTGAAGATAGCATTGCCGTCGGGCAATAAACCGAATCGGTGAGAGAGTGCATCGTTGCCCGATCCGATCGCTGAAGATGTTGACCCTGTTTGCGACTGCCCATGATGAGTTGCTTCCGAGGGCCGCCCAGGCCACACAAACTTCCCGAAAGTCCCGTAAATCTTCAGATTCCTACTTTTTTACGGCTCAGTTCCGAGAAATCTCGATGCCGATTCGAATCCTTAGAGAGATGATTGACGGGTCGATCAGCCGGTTTTCTCTCTAATGAACAGGAGGATGATCAGTAAGCCACCCCTAGAGAGTCCGAGAGACTGACTCGGATGAGCAGAGCTCCGACAGATTCGGATGCCAGAGACTAGACTCGCTCTCACTAAGAATCCCGATCCACACATGGGCGACGAAACACTCCGATCGGTGGCTTCGTAAGACACGCCTACGGTCATGTGCGAGGTCCGGCGGTTCCGAGGCCGCTCGGGGCTTTGATGAATCAGCCTCAAACAATCGCGCGACGTTGTAGCCAATAGTGGCCTGAGAGTCTGGCTGCTTCCTGACGGACTCCATGGCAAGCGAAAGGTCTAGTATTACAGCTACCTCGCGCGTCGTATGCATTCCCCCGTGTTCCACTCACTCAAAGAATGCCGTAGGACTGGACCTTGACTGCGTATCTTGACTCGTATGGAGTGATTTCGCGTGTTTTTCATTCGAAAGAGGAGACTTTGTCAAAAACAAACGGTCTTCCTGATACGCGATGATAGCCAGCTCGATAGACGGTGGAAAAATCCGCGTGCCGGAACTTCAATCGACTCTCCCCGCCAATAAATTTCACGGAGCTACCTCCACCAACGTTCTCTCCGGGGAAAGATCGAAAATACAAGTTACAGCAGAGCACGTTCCAGTTTGTTGCTTCATGATGCAATCATAGCACCAGGGAAGCCTGCGTAACACGCCGCACCCTTATTTCCAAAATCGCTCTGATCAATCGAGGAGCTCCTTTCGATCGCCTCTGGCGCTGAGGAGAACGCGCTGATCGAGGAACTTCCCAGAATTCGTCTCGAAGACATGAGAAAGAGCTCTGCGTCATTTGGTCAAGTGTATCATTGGAACGCTGGCCCATGAGATCGAAACAAACGATGGAGTAGAAATCCCATGACCTTTTGGCAGACGTGTGCGGAGTGCGTGCATATGTGGGCGTGAGTAACCAATTTGGAGACTCAGAACCTAACGGACGCGTTCCTTCCTCGAGAACAGCTGACTCCCGCTAGTTTTCGTGGAAACAATGGGGAAGACGAAAACTGGTCTTGAGATCCACGATACCCGATCTGGTCTAGCGAACTTACCTTGGTGGAACGGAACAGTCGTCAGCGATCCAATGAGTTGGACGTCACCGGTGAAGGCTCTCTCACTGCTGGAAAGGGTTTTGCGTGTGGCGTTCGCCTCGCGAAAGCTTCCGAAACGCCTCGAACCTCGCTACGAGACGAGCGAACCAAACGCTACGACGCGAACATCACCCAAACGCGACGGATCAGCTGGCCAAGCGCATGCGTCGAGGCTCCGAGCTCGAGTCCCAGCCCAGGACAGTGTTTACATCAGGGTGGAGCAGCTTAGAGCGAGAGACGATGACGCGGATCGGGATAGAAAAAACTGGATTCCGGTGAAGGTGCACGAGCAGCTCTGCAGAATGTTCTGCATTCATTTGATGTCATGAGCATGAGACTTTATCAAGGCCATCATGATTCTGATCGATTTCGATCATCTGTACATACACATCAAAATTCCACATTTGAATTTCGCGCCATGATTCCATCAGCCTAGAGCACGTGGTTCTTAAAGGCTGTCTGTTACTTGAGGGTGAGGGTTGTCCGAATGATCGAATCTGGCACCGCAGATGGGATAGTGGTGCATAAGGAGAATAGAGGAAAATTGTCGCTATATTGAAGTTTGACAGGGTGTTATTTCCGTCAGAAAACAGAGCTGTCCGCCAGGCACGGCAATGGCCAGTCCAGAAGTACATCCTGGGCAATTCGGTGAGCGCTCGCCTACATGGCTCCCTTCTATCCGCAAGAACTTATCACTTTGAATTCATTCTATGGAGCCTTCACGGACTCCGGAAGTTTTCCTTGGATGCGCTCTGCTCGGTTCGAGAGTACTCCTCAATGGACATCTGAGTGTCAACAAACTTGAGAGTCAGGCTAATTCTTCGAGCTCAAGAATGTATTCCAATGTTTTCCTTGTTGGTTTCTGCCTGGGCAGACAACTGCCAAGTCCGTCCGTTTTACCTCGAAACTTGCAGATACTCTCGTGTTCTCATTGGTTCTCTCCGAGTATGTCACGAGTTTGGATATTGTCTCTCGAGCCTTGGAGAAATTTTCATGTACTGGGAACGAATACTCAGTTTTTCCATCCTCTGGGCTTCTTTCCTCTTCGATAATCGCTCCTTAGAAGTGCCGCGGTTCCCGGAGCTGATGAGAGCGTTTTTCGTTGCAGATGATGCTCCTGAAGGAGATGTCGCTCGAGAAAACTTGAGCGCGGAAGAGTACACAGACGACGATGATGATTATTCTGATTACGAAGAGCGCGAAGACGTTCGCAAACAGTGTCTCGTTCAGTCGAATCGACAAGTACATTTCCAGGATCAGCAAAAGGTTTGGAAACGAGCGAGTTCGCTCCAGTGACTTCCTGCTTCAATATCGATTGCTGAAACATGACTTCTATTGCCCCCTTGTAGACCCTCGGATGAGCTCTTTCCCGACATTCTTTATTCGATACCCCAAATTTTTCCTCCAGGTGATGGCCGGAAAATATCTCTCGAAAGTGAATTTGGACTCTATGTGGGTGCCCAAAAAGGCGATGAATCAAGTGCACGAGCAACAGCGGAGATCAGAGAACGAACGCATACGGGTCAAGGATAAGGTACAGATTTTACCCCTCAAAGGCTGGTTAACCCAGCAACGCCGGTCTCTCATTGATTGACCGAATCTATGTGGTCACCAGGATTTCAATTCCGAATTTTAAGCAGAAGCTGTAATTCAGCTTGATGTTTGGCTGGTTCCGAACGTCAAGCACCGATATAAAACTAACTCGGTATCCCCGCAGATGGAAAGGGCTACCGTGGAGCAGGTGTTAGACGCAAGAACCCGTATGATCTTGTTCAAATTACTCAGCAGAGGAATGCTGAATGAAATCAATGGATGCATATCGACGGGAAAAGAAGCCAACGTTTATCACGCTACGAAGGATGAGGACCAGCTTGCAATCAAAGTTTACAAAACTTCAATTCTCGTGTTCAAGGACAGAGATCGTTACGTGAGCGGAGAGTTCAGGTTCCGCGGGGGGTGAGTGCTCCGTTCCAGGATGCAAGCCCTTCGAACGAGTTTCCCGCTGAGTGTTTGACGGGGATCCGATCGTCTTCAGTGAATGCTTGGTTCTCCAGTTACTGCTCGGGCAACCCAAGGAAGATGGTTCGATTGTGGGCGGAGAAGGAAATGAGGAATTTGACACGATTGGATCGAGCTGGCATCCCTTGCCCCAAGCCGAGACTCCTTCGATCGCATGTCCTTCTGATGGACTTCATCGGGAAGGACGGTTGGCCGGCGCCGAAGCTCAAAGACGTCCCATTGACTGAGTCGAAGGCCAGAGAATTGTACAGAGATCTCATCATCAACGTGAGGAAGATGTTCCACGAGTGTCACTTGGTACACGCCGACCTATCGGAGTATAATCTGCTATATCACGAAGGGCGGATCGTATTCATCGATGTCTCTCAGAGCGTGGAGCATGAACACCCCAACGCGCTCGTGTTCCTGCGCATGGTATGTATTCTAAATCCTGACATCATTCTGCAGGGCGCACAAAATCTTCCCGTGCCTTGCTCATCTTGAGCATTACATTCTTCCATCGAGAAAAACTGACCAGGATTTTATTTCCTCAGGACCTGGCCAACGTGACGGACTATTTCACTCGATGTGGAGTCGCGACAATGACAGTGCGCGAGCTCTTTGATTTTGTCGTAGATCCGTTGATCAATGCCGAAGTGGAGGAATACCTCGATCGCATGGCTGAAATCGCTTCCTCTCGGGGGGTGCTCGATCCGAAATCTATCCAAGTTGAAGAAGAAGTTTTCAAAAACTCGTACATACCTCAGAGGCTGGACCAAGTCATAGATTACGAGCGCGAAGTCGAGAAGTTCCAGCAGGGGGAGGACCTATTGTACAAGACGTTGACTGGTATGCGAAGGGTTGAAGAGAATGAGAAAGCAAAGAATGATTCAGAGGAGAGCGGGAGCACGTCGGGAGATGGCGAAGAGGATGGCGAGTTTGTTGGGGACGAAAAAGACGAGTACGATATCCAGCAGAAAAGTGTTCGGAAACCTCTCGGAAGGCCGAAGGATGAAACTATCGAGGAGAAGCGTGATCGCAAAAAGGCCGTCAAGGACGCTGCTCGGGAGAAGCGGAAAGACAAAGTCCCCAAGCATGTCAAGAAGCGCAAAGAGAAACAAGGCAAATCCAAGAATAAGTGAACAAATAATTTAATAAACATGATCGATCGTTCATTCGTTTGAGCCTTACCAGGAACCAGGACTGTTACTCGATATTCCAGCAGTCGACCCGCTGCTCGCATGAGCCAAGAGCGCTCCGCAATGTACGATCATAAGGCGGGTCGCCGAGTCAGAGTATCAGAAAAGAACTCCGAAGTAGGTTGACGAGCAGCACCGAAGTCCGTTAATGCCTCATATCCCACGCTTTCCCAAAGAGTGCTCGTGTACAAAGTCACGGTAGTGATGATCGATCCTCCTGAGCTCATGAAATATCATTAAAAAGACATACTAAGTCAGTGTTTCTCAACGGGGTGGAGCTTACTCACGGGGATTGGCCACTTTCTGTCAAGGAGCTATGGGCAGCAGATAGAGTTCTCAGCATCTTCCTCTCTCCAACAAAGATAATAATCTGTACAGGGTGTACGGGAGCCGCAATGATGACATCACCGGCTGGATTGAGACACGCGAGCCTGAGAAACGGGTTTATTCCAGCACAGTGATTCCCAACCGGGGGTCCGAGGATCCTGGGGGCTCGTCGAGCTCTTTCGGGAGTTCTCGAGGGTCCTCGATGCGATCAAATGCTCCCTGATGAATCGAGTTGAGAACACCGTCGGAGCAACTGATCGCTGAACTCTTTCACCTCCTGACGTTTTACTCGTGAATCAGCATTCCACTGGTTTCAAGTATCGCCTTGTTCTATTTTCCCCCCACGCGATTGTGCGACGAGCGGGGAACGCGCCAGGAGCAGTCGTCCGAGATCGAAGATACACGGTCTCTCCGTATTGAGATTGAATTGGATTGAAATGTGTTGCGACTAACGAATGCTCCCGTCCTGATGGGGGAATTGCCCACAGGGGGGCTCCGCCTGCGTAATTGTTGCGCGTGACCCGTAACCAACGACGTAATGGTGGCTCACCTTCTCTTCGCGCCATGCGTCGGAGTGCGTGTTCTACGTCATTCAAAGTAGATCGAGAGCAGGGAAGGGCTATCGGAATACGCAAATCCCGTTCATTGAGCACCTTGACGTACTCTCCATCGTCATCTCCAGCAGCAATCGTCGTCCTCAGAGATTGTGAGTTCGTCTACTCTGAGTTTGTGCTCGCGAGTTGTCAATAGGAATTCAATTATCGACATTGCAATGTTTTTAGACTAGACACTCTCAATGGCAATAGGCATCTGATATTCAGATGAGACGATTACTGTATAAGCATGGAAGAAGGGTCCTCCAGGACCCCCCGAGCGGTACTGAGAGGGGTCCGCCGGCTCAAAAAGGTTACGAACCCCCTCCAGCAAGCGATTACACACCAGAAAGAGTGTCTCGCGCTGTATGGGATCGGGAAGCATCAACATGGGAATGGAGATGAGCCACCTAGCTCGATCGAGGTCAAGGATCCTGTTTGGGGTGCGATGTTCAAGTGCTCACCTGTGGCCTGTGTGGTGACCTCGCAGTTCCGAAGTCAGGGAGTTCACTTTGGGTGTCCTTATGTGGCCTGTGGCCATTGCCATGCACTCTGGGTTTTCGGATACCCCCAACTAGGTGCAAGACTCCGAAAGAAAGCGGCTCGCGCCAGGGACCTCAAGTTCACTCGAACCTTTGTTCGGATGAATGAAAGGTTTTCACTCTGTTCCCCAACTCGTTAGTCCGTAAGGGGGCAATGGAGATATCTGAGCCCAACTCCTTCATAGCTGGTACGAGTTGACGGGCCTGTATCACCAGCCTTTTGGGGAACGCTTTGTCACGGCTGGCGGACACTTCGGCTTTCCCGTAAGTTTCCGTTATCGAGCTTCGTAGGATTACTATCGTTGACACGAAATTTAGTGAGCATTCTCCATTCCTCAGATGGTATGTAGGGAACGAGCAGAACTCCTAAGGATAGACCAACGCAAGCTCCGACAACCGAAATCAGTGTAATAAAGGAGCTGAGCTCGTCCGACGGAAGACGTACGAGCTGGCGATAATGCAGAGAGTGGCAACCATCCCACATGTGAAATGGTATTCCTTGAAAGATCAACGCAACGAGGACGACCTGGCCGTCGATCAGGAAGACCCACACGTATTTTGATGAATAGTAAGAAAAGGGACGACCAGCACTTATGAGCTTTTATCGAACATACCAAGTCCTTGCTCCTTACCACGCATTACTTAGCGTTGCATCCTCGTCTTGAGAAACAATTCCCACGGAGCCTTTGCCTGGCTCAGTTGCGCTCTGGCCTCAAACTTCGACAGATCAATTCAACCTGGGTCGACAAACAGCGCCGGGAACTAGGATCGGAGGAATGACAACAGCTCAGAGAATAACTTCCGCTATCCAGTTTTCCTCGAGAAGCCGATATCAATGTATGCGTTGCGCTTAGCCTGCGTTGGTTGAAAAATCAAATAAGAACCTCGATTGATCGATTTAGTAACCATTCCCCGTTCATACACATATCCATCCATACCCGGGAGCGAGTCTACGAGTGGCGGATCTAGGAGTGACACAAGGCGAGAGGCGGTCGTGATTTTCGGATTGAGTTTGTGACTTTTCTCCCCTCACTTCCGGGGATCAATACTCGAACGATCAGGTTCCGATTGCAGGGAAATTAGGGAGCATTCGAGCGCTCCAGCGAAAAGCTACATTTTCTAGTTCCCCAATCTGCCTAAAGTTGACATTGTTACATCGAGTTGTAGTGGACGCTCAATTTTTCCTCTGTTATTGAACTTTCAGGGGCTTCCGAACCGTGCCGGAATCGAGATTCGAAGTTCTGTCCCCGCCTTAAATCCCACCATATCAGGGAGATGATTCGCCCGGAGTTTCGACTTGATGCTCCCCGTCGTGACCATCGGTAACATCCTGATCGCAGAGGAATGTACAGTCGATTTCAACGAAATGGGATCGATAACTCGACGCTGAGAACGGACTCCAACGCTCATGTTGGCTTTCTTCTGTCCCGCTTCTTTCCGGAGACCGTGAATACACTTGATAGAACGTTCGGCGCCGAACTCTGCTTCCGGTGTTGAGTTATAGATCTGGCTCCGTCTGAAATCGACTGTACATTCCTCTGCGGTCAGTATGTTAACGATAGTCAGTACTGGAGGTATCGACTCGGAAGACCCTCTGAAAAGGACGAGGGTGCCGCTCGTTGCATCGGCATAGAAAACACGGTGCATCCACTCAAGCTTGACATCGCCGTGTTAGTTTTTTGCCGAGTTGGAAGTCGAATGGGAGGAACATGACGCCCTTTCTTCCAGCTTCCTAGAATTTGATCCAGTTTGGCCCAGTTATGGTTTCCGAAAGCAAATTAGGAAGAGTCTCTGGTTGACTGGGCCCTTCTGTGTGTCGCCTGAAAATAATCGAGGGGGGTGCGATCCTATCGATCGAGCTCTGCCAATGAGCCCTAGAGTCATCGTGGCTGGATTTACTTTGCAGAGGCCGATCTGATTTGTTCTTCCACCTCTTTGCAGAAGCTTTCCCAGGTACGGTAACTTCTTGCCGAATTCAGAGCCTCTTGTTGTTCGCATTCAAGGAGCTTTTCGAGGTGAAGAGTTCTCTCGTATGAACTGTATAGGTTGCATGTCTCCATGGCTCCCGGGATAGATCTTGGCCATCTCTGTCTGGGTATTTGTCCTTTTCTCGTACGATATTTTATTTTAGTCTTGGCTTCTCTGCTCTCGTAGGCAGCTCACCCCAGTTGTCCTTCTGAGAACTCATTTCCTATGGTTGACCTCGTGTCCATTCACCTGCCTCGCGTGTAAGTCAGCGGGAGCTTGCATGTCGCTTTCCATAATATCATGGTTGTCTCAAACCCACCGAACTTCCACAGCGACTTCGCATACATTTGTCCGAGGGCTTTTGTGGCTTTCTCTTCACACGTCTTCTCTAGTTCAGTTGGGTGGCTCCCATCCTTGCCAGTGAAGATCTCAATATATTGTTATGACATCGCCCAAGGGATCAGCTGTGCCTGAATCTCAGGTCCGGGGTTTAAGCTGCCTTAGCTCATTTCCAACCCCTGTGATGACCCGCAACAGTTGCTCTAGTATTGTTCATGTGTGATACATCAGAATAAGATCATCGGAGAAAGGTTTTCCTGGGATTACTCTCACTTTATCTTCCATCTTGTAAAATATGCTCCCAGAGGTCCTGATAAAGATGCTTTTACCCGATTCCACTAGGACACAGTCTTGTCTCAATCCCTGACCCAGCCTCACTCTTCTCGATTCCTTCCCCCTCCTCTCTCTAGGTCAGGCAGGTTGTTACCATTGAGCGATTTCAGCAGGTCTTTGAGGTTTCTTGACATTCCGCATTCGTCAAGGATGTGACAGAGCTCTGCCATATCCACTTTGTCATGTGCTTCAGAGCAGTTGAAGAATGTGGCTTTTAGTCCCCCGCGCTCTTTTCTCGTCATCTTTCCCCGCGCTCTTTCCATGATTGAAGTGAGCATGAATACACCGATTTCGCATTATGCCCGGGATATTTTGTTCTTCTGACCAGTGGTGGTCTTCCTGTTGATAACTCGGACAAATGCATGATAGATGAGATCCTTTATTTCATTGCTCGGTATGTGGTTGGGTTCTCTCTTACTGAGTTCATTTTCCCCAGGGCCCCACCACTCTGCATTCGTACCGGGGCTTCTAGGGATTTCTTCCTTCCCTACGTGCATTCTCGTTAACATTGCCGCGCGGCACACCTGCCCTCCTTCCCCCAGACTTTTGATAGTTTTACCTGCTATCATGTCAGCGCCAGCCAGAAACTGCTCTCGCCTTTGTGAGTATTGCACACCTCAGAAATGGCCATCTTCACGAACAATTATGGTCGTGGCGGACGGTTAGCTGTTTCTATCGGAGCGTTAAATCAAGCACAGCTCCGAACCACGGCTCCCCGTTCCACACTCCTTTGAGTTCCTGCGTTGTCACGGCAACTGAGTGTCTCTCGAAGGGGCCATACTCCAGTATTTACAACTCTCATACTTGTCGAGGAACATTTTCCATCGCACAGGTACCTGGAAGCCGCAGCGATTGCCCGAGTCCGCTGGTCCGAACCGAAGTTGCTCTCACGGGCGTCCGTCCTGGCAAGACTCCCGCCGCCGTTTGTCGCGCTGTCGTTCGTAGTTTCCATAGGAACTCCAGCCTCTCGTACTCTGCTCGACCCTTGAACCGTCCCTCGTCTCTTCTAATCATGTCGAACGTTCTCAGAACGAACTGTGCGATCATCGGTGAGTAGAATTCACAGAATCTCGGGACTGTAGCTCGAAGGATGTACCGTCCAGCATTCGATCTGTTTTGCAGGCGATTCGTGCGTCGGTAAAACCTCCGTGATCAACCCCGAAAACCTCAGCAAAAATTATGAAATGGTTCGAATTTCTCTCCAAGTCGTATCCTCCTTACATTAAAATTTATGCTTCGAACCGCCCCTCCTCAACGCAACAGGTTTCGTCCACAGACTCTCGGCTGCAAGATTTCAGTCAAGTCGGTTCGCATTCCTGACACCAAATACCAAGTCGTGAGTGCCTTCGACAACATCCCTCCTCTCGAAGGTTCCATTGAACGCCCTAGATCAAGAGTAGAGTCCTTGCGACGCAGCATGTAATCCTTGTGTCTGATCCCTAGGATATTTTCGTTCACGACTGTTCCGGGAAACACCTTTACTCCGACATCCTCGAACGTTTGGTGAGTGACGTCGAATGATATGCGAAAGTTTACTCCGATAAGTAGCCGACGGAGCTGTTGCAGTGATCACTCCTCGCCTGCATGATTAGAGGAAGACCGCTTGAGGATCCAGAGAGCTACCTGGAATCGCCAGCGGTTAGCTATCGGCTGGACAGCCGATAGCAGATTGCTGATTTCAGCGCTTCGTTCGGCAACGTCAGCGTTGTTTTAAGTACGCAACACAGCCTATCGATTCGATTCCAGTGGAGCGACGTAACGCTGATCATTGTCGCTTACGATGTGACTTCGGAGACGAGTTTCCGCTCCGTGAAAGACTGGTTCACCCGATGCACGAAAGCGACACACGAGCATCCCACTTTCGGTAAGCGGGCCCTCGAATTCGCAGCAGGCCCCCCTATTGTAGATTGGTAGGGCTTAGGAACCACTGAAAGCATTCACGTGCTCCGTACATTGCACTCTCTTCTTCCAGGCGTCTTGCTCGCATGTAAAACGGATCTGTCGAATCGGCGTACGGTTTCTCCGGCTCAGGGCGAGACTGTCGCCAAAGAACTCGGGCTTCAGTACTTCGAGTGTTCGGCCCGAGACGGCAGCAACCTGGACGCGAGTTTTTTCTACTTGGCCCACGAATGGTACAAGTTTTACGTGGAGAAGGTGGAGTCATTCAGTAACGCCCAGCTTTAAGATTCTAATAAACTCGGTTTTTGTTATTCGGATTCGGACGTACCTCGACTGCTCAGCGCACTTCGCGACCTCCGTCTTGAAGTCCGACAAGGAGCTCCGAAATGAGACAAGAACGGTCCTCGACGAAGAAAATCGGGGGGATCCATGATCGGAATTTCCAAAGCTCTTTCAAGGGAATCTCGACTTCTGGGAAGCGCGACACTATCGGTACATCGACATGGGAATTGACTCCCCAGTTGTGAGGTCGAGCTCATCACATTCATCCGAGAGTTCCCCAGGTCGAACGAAGAATCCTCGGCTTGAACGTCGGAATAGCCCTGGAGAATCGTTCGGGAAGATTCGAAGACGATGCGGAAACTATCTGGATTGAACCTCTCTGGTGACCTGGAATCGCGGAGCGTTGGCCTCTAATCCCATCGGAACAGTACAAGATATCGCCGCCAACATCCAGGTTCGGGGTCTTGCATTGTCAAAAAGTTTCATCTTCTGTCTCTCGCGACTTGAGTGCGCATTCCAGCAAAGTTCCCTTTCTAACTCCATGAGCGACTTTGAGCTGTGCGGTTCCTCCAACGCATGCAATTATTTCGGGCATGCCCGTCAATTGATGAGAGAGCTCCAACTCTCCTCATCTGTGAGGCGCTCAGGGTCTTGGAAAACTATCGAGCTTTGATCTTGGTTGCGACCCTCAACTAGACATCGTCGCACGGGCGCTTTCGCACGTGCGTTGGTAAGAGAACTCGGAGCAAAGACTTGACGTGTCGGCGATGAATATAGGCTTCGAGGAAAATCTCAAATCGACGTCTGATAGTTGGTCGAGGGATCCCAGGGACTGGTCGATGCAGCTGAAAGCTCGCCTTCGGGAAGCAGCGAGTTATTTCCAAACAGCCTCTTCAGTTTCGCAATCAGTCCGCCGAGTTTATCGTAGTAGTGACTGTTTGACGATGCGTGGGAAGTTTCACGGAAGATTCGAGATTCGAGCCAATTTGAAGACTGTCCCATCCTGGTGCGCCAGTGAAGCTCGCTGGCTGAGCCTTAGTTCCTTTCCCTGAGTACATTCGAATACCGTGATCGAGAACCGACGAGAGAAGGCCTTTCAGATCCTTCATCCCACCCCAACCGATGAGGATTTCTTCCGGAACAGCACAGATATCATCAGGAAGCCGACAGTTCAGCCCAGGGCAGAAGAATCTAAACTGGTGACGGGCGTCACGAGACTTGCTGTGGGACCTTGGGATGATGGGCAGCGAGTCTTCGCGTTGGGGTGGGTGTTGAAGATTCAGACAAAGTGCCCCAAGTATGAAGAGAATGACGAAGTGCTCACTCCGTACGGTAGACGAACCTTGAAGCGAGCGCGTGAACGGGGTCACTCCCTGACGGTTAGGGGGTGGCCGTCTTCGCGACATGGCGAAGCTTTGTAGTTCACCCAGGTACCATCCCATCAACGCGGGCAGATCGATGAAGCATCGAGCATGCTCGCGAGCCCGTGAGCTGCTCCTTACCTTCACGTGGGCGTTAAGAGCTGGAAGAACCCCAGGACTCGACTCCGTCAGGGTACGGTCGAATACACGTGATTCTCGGTCGGAGCGCTCCTTCCTTGAGTAGTTTGTAGCTCGATTGAATCGAGTTTCTGGGATGCTCAACCGAAGGTGACAAACCATGATTGCACCTCAAGCTATGAGTGTCGCCGAAGTGACCGACGGGAGAGCGATAAGGATCAGGCGTCGCAACGAATCCCACAACATGTGAAAACTCGATCGGACAGAGTATAACAGCTCAACCTGCGGAAAACCTTTTTTTCGAATGGCGCTTGAGTGTTGAGAGGTCGGTCCAACGGAGTGGCTCTCAACCGTAGGCCGAAACATCTCCGAAGGGTCGCGACGCTTCCGATGTTCTCATAGCTCCCTAGTCCGTAGCTCGCACGAGCGATTCTCATATCGATAGTTAAGTACAGTCAAACCGATGCCGGGGGATTTCCGCACGTTGGAAAAGCAGCCTTTCTCTGTACTTCATTCATTGGAGGGAGCGCGATCTGATTCCAACTCCTGATTGATTCATGGGAGGCAGAAAATCGCGGTCCACTGGAGCGGAGCACTCTGTGATTGAATTTTACAATACACAAGAGTTCTGCCACATCAATCTGTGGACGATACTTCGACGATTCCCTCCCAATATCTTGAGTAGGAGTAGAACGATCTCACTACAACCACTGCTTACAAGTCTGACCCTCGTCATAGAGATGAGGAATACCGTTCGCGTCGGATGTTCGAGCATGGTAATTCTTCAGTTTTGCCATCAGTGGACGGTCAACAGACGGACGGATATTATTCAAAAAACGCCCGGGTCGAATTCTTGAGATTTTTCGTTCCAAACTTCTCATCGGACCGCCTCTATTTTCGTTCATCGATTGGATCCCTGTCGGCTGGAACGAAGGCTTTGGCCTGTCCAGGTGCTCTTAGCAGATCATTCCGGATTCTTGGAGAGCTCAGAGCAACACAATCTTGAGGACTCGTCTCACTTGACGCTCAGCACGCAAAGCTTTGCTCAACCAGTTTATCCCCTCGGGGAACTTGAGAAAAATCACACGATTCTCGCGACAGGCCTAGGCCTCGGTTCCGACGGATCTTTGCCGCCGACTCCGGCGGAGCGTTACAATGGAGCTCCATTCTGGAGGGAATTATAACAGAGCTATCATCACGAGGGACTGATCGGGTAGATCTTCGAGGAGCACGAGCACGAGAGACACCATGCACCTGCTATCGAGGACTGCAGGTTACCATTCATTGTTCACTCAAGTCCCACAGAGATAATTTATCATTCGAATTGATGGAGTGCTTCAAAAACACGAACGCGGGCCTTTCCAGAGGTAGAGCCGGGTGCCTGACACAGATTGTCAACTGATTTTCAAGTCGAGACGGAGATGTTCTCTCGCCACGACTCACGGTAGAGGCACATTTTCATGATGGGATCGAGATGACGCGTGTTGTGCCGGCCCAACGTGCACGTGCAGAGTGCGAGGATGTGTGCCACGTACATGGACGTTTTTAGTTCAATGTACGACACGTCTTCCGTGCCCGGGTCTGTCGCTCCCACTGCCCCTCAGGGACCTCACTGGATTTTGACGACTGTTTCCTCTTGTAAGTTGTGTCTCCCGCATTGACAAGATTGCTTCGGAATCTGGACTCGGGGATGATTGCTTTATTTCACAGATTCGCTCGCGCCTAACATTTTCAGGTTGAAACTTCAGTCTTTTCGAGACTGTTGGCACACTGAATTCTCCTCCGTTTGAACTGCATGCCAGACTCGTTGCAGCGAGTCCCGCGACCAACCAGTGGGTTATCTCTGTAGAGTATTCCTCGTTCGAGGAAGCTCCATGCTCACTCCTCGTCATACCTTGAGATCGCAAGGTGAGCCGGCTGTTGATCAGAGGAACAGTTGAGGAACCCTCAATGAGGATCCGCTTTTTGGCTGGAGAAAGCTGCCGATATTTATTGTCGGTCCATGTGCTTCGAAGAAGTGTTCTCGGAAATCTTTTCGCCTCCGATAGGCGGTCCCGAGCAAGCTTCGTCACCCGCTTTCACAAAAACAAGCGGCACGCATGTGTAACAAGATGCCCTCACGTTACTCGGACGAGTTAGAGTGGGACATGCTCGGGTTTAACTGTGGGATGCATCCTGAGAGGGGTCGGAAACGCTCTTGATGATCCAGATCGGGAACCATTGATTTCTCATCCTCCGTTCCTCCCGACGCGGGGGCTCGGTTCCTTCCTCCGACTCTCCGGAGTTCTTCATTCGTTGTTTTTCCTCCAAACGTTGCATCTCGCCAATAGACCATTCTGACCGGAGCGCCACAGTCTCATCGAAGACCAGGTTCAAACAAGCATTCTCTCAGGGGCCGGCAGCGCGAGTTGTCCTTTGACGAGGAACAAATCCGAATCGAGGGACAAGTCTGATTCTAATTTGTTAGATTTCATGAAAGTGACGGCTTTGTACAGTTCCAACATGTCAATCTTCTTTGGCTTATTCGCTTCTATGAGTGCAGAGGAATTTCGGGGCTGCATCGTTTGTTGCGTTTGAGTTGCGACGTCTTGTTTCACAGCGATGTCAGGAACGCTTGGCTCGCTGGGAGTCTCGATCATGTTCTGACTCGAGCTTCCGGGAATGGTCGATATCGGGGACGGTATCGAATTTTTCCTCGTGTCCGCGTGGCCGGGTTCGATCACGTTAGGTGGTTTCTGGGCAATGGATGCCGTCTCGCTGACCTTTTCTCGTAAGGTTTCCGGAGGTTCCGCTATGATGAGGTCGAAGAACTCGACATCTTGTGACTCGTCCGCAGCCACCACGTTTGGTGGCTGGAGCTTTTGGAAGGGATTATGCTCCGAAGTGGAAATCACAGAATCTTGACAAGAACTTTCACTAACTGTTGCTTTCAGCCTCGTTGGCTCTTTTCGATCGACACCTCCAGCTCGGAGCGGAGTGGAACCATCGAACGAATCTCGTCGATCAGCCGAAATACCGCTGCTGGGGGACCCCGCAGATGAGGCGTACTCTGACCTGAAATCCTGGATGGAACCTTCAGAGTATTTGTCGATGCAATTATTGTTGTTGTTGTTGTTTTCGCAGAGCGAAGTTTTCGACGGGTCGAGCTCAGCGGCCGTGAGTGGAGGGATCGCGAAAGAGGCAAGAAGACCTTGTTTTGGCTCGAGCAGCCCTGTGAAAGGATTCTTCTCGAGATCGGTACGGCGTCTCGTGAACTTCATTCGCGCTTTGCGACAAGGTGTTGAGGTCGGCTGTAGGATCACAGACGCTTCTTGAAGGTGACGGGTGGATGTCTTCCTCCGGTGTGCGACACTGACGGATGAACTGTGCAGCGGAAGTGTGCCCTGCGGCCTCGGCGGACTGTTTCCTCTGGGCGGAGCGTATGGCTTGCAAGGGGAGGGCCTCTTTGGTGGTTCAAGAACTCTCATCGCATTCAGTACCTCGCTGCTCGTGAGATCCGAGCATCCCTCCATATCCAGGGGAGGACTTGCCGCTCTTTCTGCGAGACCAGGGATTTCGTACGGAAGTCGCACCATGCGTTCGTTGTTGAAGTCGAAGTAGAGGCTTGACCGTAAGCGCCAATCGACACCTCGATCGCAGGATTGCGACTTCTTCGTAGGAACCTTCTTCGAGCTCATGGCGGTTTTGAGATCTGCTACGGTTCGAACCCCGACTGCGCTCCAGGTCTCCGCAGGCTTGATGATACTGAACGGCAAAGGTCTGCCGGGAATTTCACACGGGCCTTCGAGATTCGTCGTTGACGTAGGCAAAGGACGCTGAACCGAATTCACTTCGGAAACTGGTCTCATGAATGAGCAAACCAGCTTGGACAAGTCTTGCTCGTAAGTCGAGGACCGCTCGGTGTAGGATAAGTTCTGAAGAGCGGCCAGTTTCTCACTGGCTGCGCCGCTCATCTTGAACACGCTTTGATCTGCCATGGCGCGACGAAGACAGCCGCTGTTCGTAAACCACACAGCACAACAGAACAACGATGTCAGTCCGACCGCGCCGGGACAATCGAACCAACACGTTTCAGTCTCAGTCGACGCACGAGTATTTCATGGAACATGGGGCTGTAGCACTTGGTGCAGCAACTGTCTCAAGAATGGAGTCAGTGGCTCACTAATCATGAGGGCTTCGTCGCCATGATTCGTCCGCTGCTCAGGGAATGGGTATAGAGCAACATGGCGCGCTTTTTCAAAATCATTGGCGCCAACTGCGCAGGGCTCACGCTCCCCCACGGGCGCTCTGAACGCTCACCTTGCCGTCACACTCTGTGTTCTCGCAGGACGAGAACTATTGTATTGTCTCGACGGTTTGGAGAAACGAACTCACATGCGATCCATGGAGGGGCCTGCTAGAGACTTCCGTCGTTGCCAGAGCCGCACCGAGCTCGTTCCCTTGGCCGAAATAGACAGTTTTTCGCCGGAATTCGGGCGATCATTGCCTCGATGCAGGGCGTGACTCGCGAATGACTTGAGGACCGGTCCGCTGGGAAACGAAAAACTCCGAGCTCGAGAGTCCTGAGGAGTGCGTGGAGCAACCGCAACCGCCGCGATTCTAGATCGATCAGATGGAACTCTCTCTTGTTCCCAGGAGACACGAAATCGAATCGCTGTGCACCGCGTCTTTCACTTAATAAAGATCAATACAACGATCGGGTCAGAGAAGACCTTTCAAGATCGCCTACCTGCCGTCGAGGCTTTTCTAG
Organism: Phytoseiulus persimilis; assembly: GCA_037576195.1. NCBI lineage: Eukaryota > Metazoa > Arthropoda > Arachnida > Mesostigmata > Phytoseiidae > Phytoseiulus > Phytoseiulus persimilis. The sequence continues at coordinate 6,761,529 of CM075104.1, forward strand.
AGGACGAAAAAGCACAACACAATACGAAGCCGAGCCCTAGAACTTTTAGGTCGACGTGCGGCGTCAGCAAAACAAATATGGGACGCTGATCGCTCGTAACACGAGAAGCACACGTTCGAACACCAAGTCGACACCTTCAGGTCTGCAGAGAAGAGAGAGCCGATGAGTGTTCCGATCATTGTTCACTGGCCAGATCACATTCTTTGCATTCCGATTGCTCGACGTCGTTCTCGACAGCTTCCAACGGTGAAACGGTTGTTTCGAGTTTCCTTGCGACGTTTGAAACTGAGCGCGGTAGAGTTCACAGAGCATTTCCGGTGGTGATCTCCGCTCCTTTCAAGATTCGTTAATCGCATCGAGATTCGTTGTGCCCGGAACAGTGGGTCGACATGCGCTTCCCGTCTTGGAGCTAATAAGAGTTTGAGCTCCAATTTCCGACGCGTAAGATTCTGAGGTGAGGAACATATACCGCGATTTCGTGGACGAGCCTCGGCATGCTGGCTCAGAGGGTCTGCCTCTCCGGAGAGCAGATTTCACGTGTACTAATGTGCAGAGTGAGGAACGGCAACTTGAGGAGTGGAGGAGTGATTCATTCTGCCGGAGAGGCTGGTGCATCTTAGGAGTGAGGCATGCATCAGCTCTTTACCTCCACACGTCGCGCACCGCAGTGTGTTCAGATCGACCCCGAGACCGCTCATCATTGATAGCGTCCGGAGCCGCATCTATTTGTAAGGCAAACACCGGTTTATGGCGGAATCAACGGTGGGTTTTGGCGACCCTCCGATTCTGACAAGGGAGAGCTGGAACTCAGGGAAATTGAACATGGATGCTCCACGCCTCCGGAATCCGTTGATTGGGAACTCGATTTGAACTGAGCATTGATTTTGCGCGGGATCGGTTTGAGTGCAGGGGCGGTCTGCACACTGTTGATTTGGGCGTGATCGATCAGCGCGCTTAATTTCAGCGTGGTCGATTCGAGCGGGATCGATGTGAGCGCAACGAATTCGCTCGGGCCGCTGTGAGTGTGAAGTTTGTGATACAGGAAGAGGAGAAACCGTCACCTACCGTACTATCTCTGCTTGTCGGGCTGGAATGTATCCGCCAATCTCAGACTGTTCGACGGACGAAGGGAGCAAGTCTGCTCGGGAGAATATGAAGAGGACAAATCGGACGACCGCGTGAGATACCTCGGTGACAACCTTCCCTCGACGAATCAGCCGCAGGGACATAACTCAGCTCGAGAAGGAAAGATGTTTTTTAAGAGGTTTGGATGCTGAAGTCTCTAATGCCTCTAATCGCGCACACAAATCGTTTACGAATTCCGTTTGCACAAAAGTCCCTCTTTCGTCATTCTGAACTGATCATCTGCAACTTTGAGAGCTATTTTTGAATTCGCGCTCAGACGACTCATGTCGTTGCCTCAGACGCTCATATTATGAGCAATCAATTTTGGGGGAAGCTCGGGGCTGACGCGCGCCTCGTATGTCGAGAAAATATCGTAAAGGCTCAGTTGGCGGTCGCGATAATTGCGTCGCGGTGCTTCCCTCGTTGCTCTATTTTCTCCTGCAGGAGCTCCAGAATTCCGAATCCGAGTCAGCCCGCCAGCTACTCGTCCATCTGAAGGAAGAAATCCGGAAGAGAAGAACTATCCTATCCAGCTCCCTCGCGTTTCTCGATGCTCTTGGTTAGATTTTCGGGACTCAGTATGTGCTTCAGGGGTGGCACAATCGTTTAAGCTTGCGGCTTCCAACTTCATGTGGTTGCGAGTTCTTAAACTCTGGCTTTCAGTTAGTAGTAGTAGTAGTTCATGGTCTAGTATGCACCATGAGCTTGCAAAAGACGCGTTCAAATCGACCACGCTCGAGTCAACCGCATTCGAATCAATCCTGCGTTCAAATAAATCCAGCGCTCAAATCAATCCGGCGCACAAATAAATCCAGCGCTCAAATCAATCCTGAGCTCAAATCAATCCAGCGTTCGAATCAATCCTGCGCTCAAATGAATCCAGCGCTCAAATCAATCCTGAGCTCAAATAAATCCTGAGCTCAAATCAATCCTGAGCTCAAATCAATCCGGCGCTCAAATGAATCCAGCGCTCAAATGAATCCAGCGCTCTAATGAATCCAGCGCTCGAATAAATACATTGCTGAAATCGATGAAGCGCTCCAATCCAGCAACACTGTGACGTGATCATTTTCTGTGCGCTGCGTTTTGACAGAAACATTCGATGATGATCTCGACGATGAGCCGTTGGAGAAAGGGGGTTGCCGCAGTGACGGCGCCAACCTTTGTTTTTCATGAGGCTGAACATCGTTGTTGCTGCTGTCGCCGTCAACGCCACGATTTTCGACGCGTTGTGTCCCGAGAATATATATATATTCGTTTCACTCATGTCAATGTTCACGGAGGCGCTTTGAAATACCGAGACAACGAATGCCCGGCACTCATTCTGAATCAAACATGTCATCTTCCTCTTGAATATCTCCGAAAGTCGTCGACTTGGAGAAAGCCTGGAACAACAGCGTGCCTCAAACCCTTCCCACAAACTCCTCAGCCTGCAGGCGTCATCTCCAATTGGCGCTCATTAAATCAGACGAATTCGAGATCTTGAACGCATTCCCACATTTCTCGCGCGCGGGGCACGTTGAGATCACTTCCAGCTGCGCTAGATATTCGGAGTAGGGCTTAAATAGCCGAGATGTTAGAGAACCGAGGTGTGGTTCATCTCCAGGGGATGGCTTGCTCTCTGGAAAGAATGTAGAAGACCCGTGAGGCGTAGGCTGAGTTTCGGCTGTGTCCTGAGTTTTATTAGGGGTATGAGGAAATCAAACTCGGGAAACCGCTGATCAAGTTCCGTATGGGAGCTGGAAAGCTCGTGTAAGGTGGTCGAGAGCGCGCAGCGGATCCCACAGCCCGCAGCACAACGCGATTCGACGCAACTACTGAAATATTCTGAAACCATCGGGAAAAGATCAGGCAGGAACTCTATGAGGCTTTAGCCGTCATGGCCTCATACTGGAGCCGCCACTCGGTCAAAGTATTCGTTCAGCGTCTAAAAAGACCAACAATCAGTTCGATGTGTACTTTAATATTCCGGTTGTGGATTTTGTACTTGTACATAACCGTAGTCAGTCCATGTCTCGGATGCCTCCCTCGGACTCCAAATCACGAGCAATCCGAGGGGTGCAGTCCGGAGAGAATCGATGAGTACGGTCTCTCGAACTGTTTCCGGAGATATTGAGCTCCGGAGGTCCCTGCCTTTTCAGCGCCACCGACGCATGAGGGGTTCCGCGCCCCTCGAAGTTGTGACATGACCATCATCGAGGTAGCTCGAGCCTTCCGGTGGACGATGTGCATTTACCGTAAGGTTGCCGGATGGTTACTTCGAAATCCTAATCATTGGAGCAGGTTGACTGCGTTCACCGCGTCATGCTCGAAGACCACTGCAGCTTGCGAATCAGCTCGGTTGATTGGCCGTAGGGACTGAATCGGGAACACGGGAATTTCATCGTCACTCCCGATTTCCATCACCAGACTAGGCTCGTCCGACGGCTAGTTTCTCCCGCGAATCAGGAGAGACTCGTAATCTGCAGCTTCACTGAGGAGACAGGAAGGTTACACCAGCTTGGGGCGGGAAGAGTGACCCGTGTCCACACATGTTAGCCTCGACACCAATCAAACGAGGAGGATGAGCCTTCGTAGAGATTTTGAGTCCCCTGCCCGAGTGAGGCTTGAGATTCCTGAACGTTCAAAATCTTCGCCGATTTCCAAGGCTCCACCTGTCCCGCAACGTACGGTAGGGCGGTCGGCTCCGGGGACCAAGCCAACCCGAGGGGCATCAAGATGCCCCTGCCGCTTCGAATTGCCTGTCAGAGGAACGCGCTCACAAACTATTTGAGATAGTCCTTCTGTTCGCGACTGCGTTCCGTGGGAGTTAGGAGGAAAACGAGCATTCGAAATGACGTCTGCTCTGTCGAATAACTTCAATCGCTTCTGAGAAGCCTGGGTGGGGGACACCGAGAGCTATTCTTACTCCCTCGCCAACCCGTGGTCACTAGCGTACCGTGCGGGGGCATCAAGGCTGCAGGGGCATCAGGATGCCACTGACAGTGGGAGAAACGCGCTCAAACACTCAGTGAGATAATCCGTCAGATCACTCACGAAATGAGCGTTCAGAATGACGTGCGCTGTCAAATAACTTCAATCGTCTTCTGATAAGTCTGGAAGGGGAAGCTCGAGAGCCATTCTCTCTTCTTCGCAAACCGGTGGTCACAGAACAGCGAGCGCATGCGCGCACCGAATCACTATCTTCCGTACGCAAAATCAAAGAACTCATCTTGAATCTCCTGCGGATTTAATCGCATCAATCGACGGTTTTTCCACGGTCTCGCAACATTTTAGTCGTCGCATGAGTACAAGAATGATCAGATTCCGAGGTCTCCCTTGCGTATTGTGGCTTCATCACATTCATACACATGAATATGGAATACATTGGTATCATGCTGGTACATCATCTGAGATCGGAATTCCGCGCGAGCCCGCACGGGGCATCAGACCGGGGTCCGCCCCGGGCATCGTCGAAGGTCGGTACGCTACTGCCCGCGGTCCCAGGGTGTCAGGGCGCCTGCGCGCACCGAATCACGTCCTCCCCAACGCAGCACTGGAGGACCTATCTTGAAAACCCTCCACATCTTTCAATAGCCTGGAAAATTATGGAAAATTATTACAATGAGAAAACGCGATTGGGTTGAGCAGCAGAGTTGAGCATGATCATATTCATGATCATGATCGATAATCATATTCGAGTCATGATTATTAATCATATTCGAGTCATGATTATTAATCATATTCGAGTCATGATTATTAATCATATTCGAGTCATGATTCTTAATCACAATCGAGTCATGATAGTTAGTCATATTCGAGTCATGATAATTATTCATAATCGAGTCATGATCATCAATCATAATCGAGTCATGATTATTATTCATATTTAAGTCATGATTATCTTATCAATCATAATCAACTTATGACCATTAATCATAATCAACTCATCATCATTAATCATAATCAACTCGTCATCATTAATCATAATTAACTTATCATCAATAATCATAATTAACTTATCATCATTACTCATAATTAACTTATCATCATTACTCATAATTAAGTCATGATTATTAATCATGGTCGAGTCATGATTATTCATCATGATCAAGTCATGATTATTGATCATAAACAGCTCATGATCATCAATCGTTCCTGGGATACTCAAGCATCCGGTGAAAGGATAACACGCACAGGAAGATTGGGGGGGGGGGGACCGGATTCTATGGGCTTGATTCTAAGGCCGATCTGACGATTCTTTTCGGAGTCCGATTTTTTGACCAGTTCAAGATTATCCGAATTGTCATATCTGGATGATGATTATCAACCATAATCATGATCATGTTCATCGTAATGCCCAACCCTGTTGAACAGTTGACCTGGCCGTTAGGAGAAGCTACAGAAATTCAAAGCAACAGATGTCATACGAAGCTCTCGGGGTTCCACAGCTGGGACTTCATTGAGATGATCATGTATTTCACCACCCACTTATCGGGCAAAAAATCGTTCAGGGATGCAACCTTTTCACCGAGAACACTGAGTGGATTGATACAAGCCACGCAGCTGCCACAATTTATTCCTGGACTGGATTCCGGGATCGATCTGACCATACTTTCGGGGGTCTAGGGGGTGGTTACGGGATGGATCTGACCGTACATTTCCGGATCTGAAGGGGGCGGCTGATTCGGGATTGATCTGACCATAGCTCTCTGGGTCTGGGGGGTGATCCCGGAATCGATCTGAACAGTCTTTTGGGGATCTGGGGAGGTGCTGAAGAGATGGTCGATCTGACCATACTTTCCCGGGTCTGGGGGCTGATTCCGGGTTCGACCTGACCATTTTTTTCTGAGTCTAAGGAGGTTGCTCCGGGATCAATCTGACCATACTTCTCTGGATCTGAGGAGGTGGTTCCGGGATCGATCAGACCATACTTTTCCGGGTCCAGGCCGTGGTTCCGGGATCGATCTGACCATACTTTTGTCAGTCTGGAGAGGGAAATTCCGGTATAGATCTGACCATACTTTTCTTGTCCTAAGGAGGTGATTGCGGAGTCGATCTGACTATGACAACATGTATCAATCAACCGTATGAGAGGACAGATGTGGGAATGATGCTGACCCAATGAAGAGAGAGAAAAGCAATTTTCATATACTTTGTTGCCATACCTCATCCTGGAATGGGACGTGCCGCGGCAGTCCGCATGGGGCATCAGGTTGAGTAGGAGCACGCTCCTGCTTCTGTTCCAAAGTCAATCACGCATGCGAGAATAGTGGCGGTTTCCGTTTGAGAGCTGTGAAGGGACTCCAACTGATTCTGACCCAGAATTTTCGATATTTCAAGCTTGATGAACGCGGAAACCGCTTGCACAATGGATGATTCAGAATCGATCACCTTCGCCATGTCAAGTTGCTCATATTTGGGTCGGAAGAACTTCCAGTAATCGACGGAGAGTGTACCAGGGGACAACGAAACAAACTCTTGAGGGTTTTTTACCGACGCTTCAGCCACCTCCTCCGCGGCTCGAGCGTCACACGATTCCTGCGGGCATTGCCATAGATGTTTCTCGCGAGCTGGATGAGGATAAGTTTGTTCGCGCCAGGAAGAATGGTGAATCCAAGGCCGCTCCGGGACGCGACATCCCGCACCCTGAAGAGTGTTGTTGAGGGTGAGCTCTACCGTGGGCGCTGCAGGTCGGTTCAGTTACGGTACCCTGGCGGAATAACTCAGGAATGGTGAACAAATTCAGTCCAGAACCGGACCAGTCCAAAACTAATGGACAGCGGTGATCACTATTTCCAGCTTGCAAGGACCCACGGGCAACCGGGACTTATCAAGAACCACGATAGCACCAATGATCAGTGCGTCTAAGGCAGTTCCATTTCAGTCCGTTTGGAGACCTCAAATTCCGTAGCGCCGGAATGGAATTCGTGCGAAATGAATAAGGTTCTCTCTCTCTGCGGGACGAAAAATGCTTTTTTCGAGGTTGAATACAGTGAGTTTGCAAATCCGGCCTCGATCAGCGCCTCGATCATGATCGGAGTGAAATGTAACTGTCAGGGTTCCGTACGGAAATACACGAATCGGGAGGTCAAGTTGACTCCATCGGGATGGGACGCACCACTTCATGCGGTCATTGTGGCGGAAAAAATGGAAACTGAAGACGAAGTTTCTTCGGATGGTGCGTCCGGGCGACGGTTTCACTTGAGGCGGAGCTAGTCGTGTCCCAGATCCGGTGCGCCTTTTCCTAAGCCTTTTTCCTCCCGGTCTTCGTGTACGCCTTAGCAGTTCCTTCTTTCAGGGCCTGGTTTCCAACGCCACCACCGATTCCGTTGGGAAAGCGGACTTCCGGTCGTTCCATCAAGACACGACCTCCTACAATAGCGGACAGAGTGATGGCACGAACGATTTTCGCCAACAATTTTCAAAATCCCTCTGATGTTTCCGGTACACTTTCGAACAGTGATTGATATCCAAATTCTGTGTTCAGAGCACCGATCTCATGCCTCCAAATGCGGACAAAATTTATTCACTCGAAGAACATGGATTCCGGAGGCGGCGAAATGGTTGCACACTATCCACAGAAGATGAAGACAAATCGAACGGATCGGTATACAATGGTCTCCAATAGCGCGTACTATTCCCCTCACCTTCCGTTCCCGCTAACATACTGTTGAGAAGAGATTGGCACGATTCCAGTTCATATTTTAGAGGAATCGCCGCCCATTCTCGTCGAATAACATGATTCAGCTCTTCGACCGTCAGAAAATGCCGGTTGTCTCCGTAAACCGCTTTTGCGAGTTGGCCTTGTGCGTTATCGATGATTTTCAGGTCGGGGAACCTCCCTGGTCTTTTCAAGAGGAGGATATCTCCTCGCTGAATACACCCTCTATGCACCTGGCCGTATGAACAGTTGCGTCATCTTGCTGATTAAGGGGATGCTCCTTCGTCCGCGGCCTCTTGCTCTTCGAAATTCTGAATGCTCCCCCTGATCAGCTCCAAGTGGCTCGCACCCTTTCTCCCTCAGGCAATGAGCACGACGTCAGTCTTCTTGTGACAGCTAATCGCGCCCAATACCATAAAGCTACCGCCACCCATCCGCCGTCTGTGAAAGCATTTTTCTCCTTATCGTAACTCATGGAAATACCTTGAGTGGCCGTCAAGGCCGTCGAAAGTGATTTTTCTCAGGATTTAAATCAGGCGCAACGGTTTCCGTGCGAATATAGATTGGGATATTGTTCAATCAGTTATCAGAATCCACGAATAAGTTCCGCTCCGTCTGACTGCTGCCATAGTCATCTTCGTCGTGAACGATTATTGGGAGTTAGGTTGTTTGCCCTCACACGATGCTGACAGTTAGAGTCAGGAGGACTGTCATACTTGTAATGTCAAAGAGTGCGAAGAGAACGAGGGCGTTGAACAGTTCCATCGTTGGGCTCTCGCTAGAATTCCGAATCTCGAATTCATCTCAGATGCGACATAAGTTCATCGTGAGCTGTGCCATCGATTCTCCTTGAACATGATGTCCGGTCTCCCCGAATCAGAATCATTCGAATTGAATGGTCTCCCTGAATCAGAATCATTCAAATTGAATGGTTCGGAGCCATCTCAACGAGCTGAGCGTGCGCTCCGACGCTGTTGACGCGGAGAACGTGGCAAATATCTGGCGGAAGTAACCGGTTTTTAAATCCGTAGTCTTGTGTGTCTGCTAAGCGCTTCAGTTACGGTTTTAGCGTGAACAACGCACAGAGTCTCTCGATCCGACGGTCAACCTCTTGGCTGGTTTCTTTCTGGGTTCTCAATCCGCGAATTCGAGACGTTCAGACGGTGACATCCAATCGGACACAAATCTCCTGGATCTCGAGGAGGGCTCTTTTTCATCAGCTTATCCGATACGATGAAAAGTTCTTCCATCTGGGAATCGAGAGATAGCTGCGGGAAGAGGTGAAAGGAGTTTCCGTTGCTGCACGGAGGAAACAGGGAACCACACCCAGTGGCGTAACAGAGGTCTCTGGTGGGTGTATACCCTGGATGCCGAAAAATCGAGCCAGAAATGCATGAAGCCGAAAAATCGAGCCCGAAAAGCATGAAGTTGAAGAGCGTGAAGCCGGAAACCTCCTCTGCCAACAGCGGAGCGGTCGGGACTGGCTTAGCGGGTAGGAATTGCAGCTTCCTTATGCTCAGCCTACCTACTTCTTCTGCCTCGCTTACGTCCTCGCTGTTTCGCATCTACGGTCCCTAGTTCGAACTGAGCAAAGGTGTAACTGCTACACGAAGCAATCTGCTGAGCGCGAATATTGAAGTTTCCGAGGTCAACTCGCTTGAACTGAAGAGGAATCTTCACCTCCAGCTCCGGTACTATTCGCAGAATACGTTGTTACAACACCTTGTTCTTTCCCACCGAAGAGGGAAAACCGGCATCGAAACACTGATTCTTGGCAGCAGGTGCGTGTCATCCAAATGAGTCTCACAAAGGTACAGATCGACGAAACGATACAGAAATCCCATCCCGCCAAACCAGTCCCGAACGCTCCGCCGTTGGGAGAGGAGGCTTCCGGCTTCATGCTTTTCGGCGTCATGCTTTTCGGGCTCGATTTTTCGGCTTCATGCGTTTCGGGTTCGAATTTTCGGCTTGTCGGACCCTAACCCTCTGGTGCCCGGTGAACGACCCCCCTCCCTCCCACAGAGTCAGGAATGGAATTCGGAGGATGAATGGAATTATCAGATGTACCGCTTCGCTCCAGGAAATTCATCATCAAGACGGTTCCAAGCAAAAAAAAACTGAGCCTCGCGGGACCTCATAATTGCGAATATAGTGATCGCATCGCCGATATCCACATTATTTGATCGCAATCGGCTGAGACTGGATCGAAGAAATTACCTGATCCATTTCACATATTGCCGAACTGCTAGCCAAGGTCACGAAGAGGCGGAGGGAAATGACGATGTTTGGGACGCCGATGTCGAGATTGATGAGCTTCAGGAGCTCCAATGGGAAGCTAGGAACGATGCCCCCGGTGCCGCTCAGCTAGGTGGTGCCCGAAATCCATCGCAGAATTCGTGCGTTGTACGGACACAATGTACTTCAAGATGTGACGGTCAGGAATCGATTTGACTTGAAATTTGAAAATGATCAGAAACTGCGAAACCAAATATGAGCCTCGAGCGGGAGGCCTCAACTGAAGCGGATGAAGTTATCGCACTGGTGCAGGCAAACCCGTTCCCGACTATAGAAGAAATCCAAGCAGTTACCTGAGTTTCCGATGGAACCGCCCGCATGGCGCTGTTTCATTAGAATCAGAGGAAAACTTGGCTGCTCCATGAACTCGCCCGTTCCAGAAACGCGTGGATTTCTGTGAGGCTCACCTCCGAAAGAACTCGACCGATCCGTTCCTGAGGAGACTGATTGCTGGCCATAAGAAGTGGATACTCTACAAGAATGTCGCGCGGAAGAAAAGTTGGGTAACGATAGGTGGGCGGCCGGGAGCCATCGCGAAACCCGGATTTCATCAGAAAAAGGTCATGTTGTGCTTTTGGTGGAATTTCCGTTACGGGAGATGTCTACTGCGACAGACTCGAAGCGTTGAGTGCAACGGTGGCAACAAGGCGTCCAGAACTGGCGAACAGGTCGGGCGTTGATTTAACCAGGACAATGTCAAACCTCATATCAGTTCGAAGTCCCGCAAAATATTGTCGCGGTTTTCTTGGGATGTCCTACGACATCAACGTTATAATCCAAACCTTGCGCCGTCCGACTACCGCCTTCTCCCTCCAAAACTCCCTTGGGGACAGTGCGTTCGATTCTTCAGGAGGTATAGAAAATCTCGTGGATCAGTTCTTCGCATAGGAAACCAAGACCTTCTGAGAGGGAGGCATCGACAGTCTACCGGAGCGATGGACAAATGTCAAGGCAAACGACGGTCAATATATCATAGAATAAAGCCAAAGATAACCATTGAGATTTATTGGCTGAGAAATGGGTCGAAATCGGGACAAACTTTCTGACTTACCTGATAGCTTGTGGAACTGCCGTTTTAATTAGGTTCAAGAGCTCTTCGAGCTCCGCACATCGAATCACAGTCGCCCAGTTCGGGCGCATCCGAAACCATCCATGCTAACGTGGAGCTGATTCTCCACTTCTCTTTTTCCTCGGTAGCATCTCAAAGTTTGTGAAATAGAGAGTGCTCGCCCAAGTTCTGAGAGCTGAGCTTCGGCAGCTCATAACTCGGCTTCCACGAGACGCAGAAAAACTATGAGAAACTAAGAATGTGCACAACTCAGTCAGTTTTCAGATGCAGATTTCGTGTTTATCCAACGAACGGCCTGACAACACTGACCGTTATTGCGATTTCGGCGAAACTGAGATTATGGCCCCCTGGTTTCTCTTCCGAATCATAAAATTTGTTGAGAATGAGGCTGTTCTGAGAAAAATTGAGCGGCTCGGCCTCTGCGAAGCGCAGATACCAGCCCCGGGAGATGTGATTCTTCAGCGGGCAATTCTTTTCTCCCCGATTGAACTGTCTCATGGATGGGATGAGCTGAAATCCTCCGGAAACGCTGATAAAACTTCCGGAAATTTCACTTGAACAGTTTTTATCGTTGGCAGGCCGTTTGTTGAATCAACACGAAGCTAGTCGCATCTGAGAGCTGACAAAATTCTGTGCATTTTGAGTACCTCACTATCTTTCTGCACCTCTCTGAAGCGGAGTTATGCGCTGTCGAAATTTAGCGCTCAAAGCTTTTGCAAGCACCCAATACTACTCTGATGGTGCGCTCGTCGGCTCGACTGCGTGACCGTATCCACAACTGATCGGTCTTGTCAGCATCTCCCGTCTTTCTACTGTCCCTATTTTCTCCTGAGTGTTTCCCGGATGGTTTTGAAGGTCTTATCCTGGCTGTTGTCGCGGCTTCGCATCGCACCTCGTTCAGCTGTGATTGGATGCTCTTTTAGGAGTGTACGCGGCATCAAGGCGAGTGGAACTTCTTTCTTGTCTCGTTCGCCAGGGCCCGGGTTCACCTTCTGGGGTCTCTTCAGGTCTTCAGTCCTGTGTCTGAGGAGTGGTATACTTGGTCCCGAAATCAAAAGGATAGACCTTATACCCGTTCAGCAGTCAACAGGGAGCCTTGCCTCTTCACGCGCCTTGCGATGATGAGACACTCGCTAAGATTGTGATTGTTCAAAGCTTCGACTTCCTCTTCTAGCTCATTCGAGGGTTGTGCACTCGGTGGATGCAGAAATTCTGGGCTCGCGATTTCTCTCGGTCATAGCTCCGCTCCCGGGAGGTGTAGGTAAATAACAGAATGCGCGGAATGCAGTCAGCTCTCGAACGCAATCGCGACATGCTCCGAAAAGTGGCGTTCTCGCACGAGCGCTGCCCCGTTTCTCTTCAGGACTGAGGAGTTCATCGCGAAATAAGCCGTCAGAAAAATGGAGCGCCCGGCTGCGACTGGGGTTTGCAAAGGCCCGCATTTTCAGGCCCGCAAGCCCGCGGCGGATATCGGCCCGGAAGACTATCGTGATTTCCATCGCAAATCGAACAGTCCTGGGATGGGACTGGCCGGAGATCGTGGGAATGTCCAGAAGCCTCGTGGGAATGCAAATTCGACACGCTTCATCATTGTTCGCTGCGCAAAAGCGACCCCAAGATTCGAAGTCGAATCGTCGGAATCATTTTCGTCTGCTCCACGGGCAGAGACGCGACTGGAGAGTCATTTCTTTCCCGTTCCCAGTGTCGCCTCGTATAGTCTGAACATTTGAGTCTGAACGTGACGTATTGTGAGAAGAACCCTGAAGACACGCCGCTTACTCTGTGTTGAAGTGACATTTCCAAGCGGCTTCTGAGCGTTTCCAGAGGAACTCTAGCCCATCCCAGGGATGAGAGGGAGGCCAATTCTTTCGGTGCTGATATCTCAGCTTTGTAGCGGCCAAACTGCTCCGATTTTTCATTGTATCCTCATTTTTTCGATCAAGTTCACGGTTCTGAGGAGGAAGCTGGGTGCTGTAACCTCAGTTTTGTCGGAATCCTGAAATGACGATTTCTGGATACCCGACCATTAAAGCAAGACTTGAATTTGTGGCCCAGAACTTCTGCCTCCACTACTGTCGTTGCACTCCAAATTCGGTAGCCACTCTGGTTCCAAATTCCTATTTGCGGAGGGTATGGGCAGAGTTGAGCTTCTCGATGTGAATACGTGCCAGAGCCAGAACAGACAAATGAACACTGTACATTGCAGGGGAAAGCATTCTCACTTGAGACGCTCACGATAATCGACAGTCATTTTCCACCCCGTTCCAAGCTCAGGAAGCTCGAAGTATATCTCATTCGAGTATACCTATGAGTACCCATGGTAATTTTCTCGGGCTCGCTGCGATAGCAGCAGGGTTATTGGGTTGTCGGCTGAACCTGGTCTACGAGAGGTTCGCGAAGAAAAAGTTGTGCGTTCATGCCTCTCTGTTTTCGGCTGAACCTCTCAGCCAGCCCTCAGGAGTGTCCCGGAATCACCTTTCGGTATTGCTTCAGTAACACTCCCTATCGCCTCGCAAATCCCATTGCGGGCGGTGGGCTTGGGTCTTAAGATGGCTCAGATTTAATTCTGATGTAAATTAAATCTTTTTTTTCATCGGTGCGTTCATGCCGGTCACTGCTCCGAGAAACTGGAAAAACCTGGAACTATCACTGCCGTTTTCGCGCCGACAGAGTCAGGTCGCGCTCATCGATGCAGGTGCATCCAGAGTAGATGCTCGAAGATATGCCGCGGTGTTCGCCTTCAGGGATGAAATTAAAGTTTGATTTTCGATCCGTTGCCTCTTTCCTGGGCACGGTAGTGCTCGGAGAGAGGAACAGACAGGATCGAGACTACTTTGAGAGTCCAAATCAGCGTTCGCGCCACGTCGAAGTTTCTTAACAGATAGCAGTCGGCCATCCGATGGTTTTCAGAGAGAGATATCCAGTCTTATGATTCAGGTGAGAGCCCTTTTCATCCACGGAAAACGACGGGAGATAGGCGCCGTGTGCTCAACTGAGCCCTGAGCTCCGCGGAGTCTGCCGACAAGAACCGAATCAGTAGAGGCTTGATGAGAGCCTACCTTCCGTGGAGCGCATCCTCGGCTGGGCCATCGTATCATGGGCGTCAAAGGTAACGAAGTTGCGAAACTCAAAATCAAACACTGAGCTGTGGGGTTAGAATTTTCGTTTAACATGACCCTCGGCAAGTATCAACAACCTACTTTTCCTGACGAGGAGTGCCGACGCGGTGGCGATTTTCGATGAGGCTCAGTGATGAGAATGACTCCAGCCTGGGGGTGACCAGACGCTCACTGGTTTGCAGCGCAGGCTCATTCAAATATGAATGAAGACGCTCGGTCAGTACCTCGCGCAAGTATACTGAAGCTAGAGGGCGAATTGAATTGTGTCGTCGAGAGAGGAGTGTTCTCATGCGTGTCGCATTTCGAATTCACAGCCTCTGAGCATATTGTCAAGAAGAGAACAGGTGAGATCAGATTGTGTGCACGCTTCAGTCTGGACGAAGAACTTGATGGTCATCATCATCCGGTGCTGAAAGGTGCTTTTGTGTTCCGAGGTGAGGCTATTGTGGTTTTCAGTGACGTTGACCTCGCCAAATCACATCTCCAGATCAGACTTGGACCTGGCATAGAGACACCGAAAGTCCGGTCTGCATAGACATACCTGGTTCAGACACACCGAAAATTCTGTTTCGTTTCAACAGATTACCCTTAAGTGTGGAGACTGCGTCGGTGAGTTTCTCCCAAATGATGGGCATCTTGATCGCCGGTGTCTTGATTACTTCGGCAAACTTCTACGACATTGTTATCACCGAGGGACACTGGAAGGGCATAACGACGCCGTGCACTGTCAAATTTATTAATTCAGTTTCGAAGCCCCCTAGGCAACTGCTCCTATCTGAGGACCGGGACCAAGTTTCCACGTAGCGAGGCACGGCAGGCCAGACGAGGGAAAGATCGAGACCTTCGCCGAGATTCCTGTCTTTCAGAATAAGGCAGGGCTCAGGGCTATACGGGTATGACAGCTCTCAACTCCTCTTCAATGCCGAAAACGCGCAACAACCGCGCATCCGGGGATCGACCCTTCGGTGAGAACCGGAAGTTCGTATAATCTCACGGGTGTCGCTTGACCCATGAGAGGCTCAATGTTCCTTATAATCGTCGACGCTCACTCGAAATTGTCGGAGATTTTTAAGATGGAGAAGAAAATCGGAGTTCGAAGAGGTCTGGCGACCTTCTAATTAACATGACCGACAAAGGTGGCTCGCAATTCACATTCGAAAACTTTGGCGCCAGAAACGAAAGCATTTATCTTAATTCCACGCGGCGTGAGCACAACGGAAAGCAAGGGGAGCCTCCCACCGAGCTTCGTAGCGTAACCGGTGCTACTTAGATTGAGCACGGATCGATTTGAGCGCAGTTGAGTTGAGGTCGATTCGAGCGCAACGGATTCACTCGCTCTGCTGCAAGTGTGGAGTATGGAATAAATGAAGAAGAAAATCTCTCAGCTATCCACCGATTGCAGACCACTAGACGAACAAAGGAAGTCAGGTTGCTCGGCGGAATATGGAGAGGAGAACCAATCCCAAACCTAACTTCAGTTCATCAAAAACATTTCTCCTCCTCGAGCTAAGCCATATGCCTTCGTCTGATTCACCGGGGTGCCTCATGCCGTTGTTTGCTTTCTACGCTTCATATTACCCCAAGCAACCGTTGTTTTAGGTGAGGGATTTTCCTGTATCTCACACTCCATACTCGCAACAGCGCGAGAGAATCGGTTGCGCTCAAATCGACTTCGCTCAAGTCGACCTCAACTTACACGAGTCCACAGCCATCACCTTGAGAGAAAACTTGTCGGATCCATGGGATGACAGCTTCATGCGCGCTCAAGGGAACGGTTTTGTTTTCACTCGGAATCTGGTCAACGGGGGATGCGTCGTAGACGGATGATCTCAGACGTACGCCACTGCTTACAGAGGGAAGGTGTGATTGATTTCCCCGACCAGGATGAAAAGAGGAACGAACGTCGCATTACCCTGAGGTGTTCCATTCCGAGAATCAGTGGAACCGAAAAACTGCTGCGTCGACGATGGAAGATGTTCCTTGCTTGGAAAAGCCGCAAGCGAAGCTCGATCGGAGAATCACGGGTCGCCTCGGTATTCTCTCAGTGCGGATGAAACACGAGACTTCAGTAGAACAAAGCAATCAAGCGTCTGTCTGAGATATGTTCGCAGGGCAGAAGTTGGGAAACGATTCATCGAATTCCGTTTCAAACTGATTCCAGACTGAAAAACTGTTTCAGACAATGTTATAATGGGGCTTCGTTGATGTCCAGGCCCACGGGCGGAGTGCGATATCGGATCTGAAATCCTATGCTCGGGGAATGCCCGTATATTCACGTCTGTCCGCTGATGATATCGAATATCACATTTACTGAATTTCACTGATTCTCCTTCAAGAGGAGACCTCTCGCTCGAAGGCCTGATGAACAACGAGTTTCACGGGCCAGATGCTCTATACTATAATGAGTGGCAGAATCAAGAGATGAAGGCTAGGGACTTCAAATTGGCTAGTCCTGCAGCGACCATTGCTGCAACAGATGTGCCGAACTCGAGAACGAACTTCGTATTTGACGCACTTCAGAAACCCCCCTTCGATTCAAGGCGATGTATCTGAAGCAGTACGAGGGAATCGTGCAGATCTGGAAGCGAGAAACGTGCCGCACGCAAACTCGGAATTCTCAACCCTTACGACCTTGTGTCTTGGAAAAAACTTGGAAAACAACAACAGTTTCGGCTGTGGCTTAATTTTTGATAGTTGGGACCGATTTCTAGGAGAGTACTAACCTGATTGGACTCATGTTGCGTCCCCTCCCGGACGCCATCATTCAGCACCCTGACGAGCGATTCCGACTGATTCTTCTTCGCCTGAAAGCTGGAAAAAATACGCATCTTTTCCGAAGTCGTGCTTCAGAGGCGGGAACGGGGTTCCATCTTCCTTCGACACGGCTAGAAGTTCATTGCGTCATTCGAAGCATATCATCCGACCTGGAACCCACGTCATATCCCGGAAGCACAACCTGTTTACACAACGGTCTGACGTGAGAGAATCCAAACGAAATCGCCGAAATCATCCAGCAGCTGGATGTCTCCTCCTTCCGACCGTACAGGTCCTCAGTTCGTTTCATAACGAATACTCTTATGAACGAGACTCAATTCAACTCGTACCATATAGTCGTATGGCGACTCGTCTCATTTAGCGCGCCATTTTTTATTTTATCTCATCAAAAACGCCTCCTTCCAGACAGGGTCTGCGAATGAGGAGCCCAGCCAATCGATGTCCTCTCGAGAATTTCGCTCCGATCTCATTCCGACGATGTGTTCTTCATCAGATGCGGGATCAATACGAGAAGAGTCTGTGCCTCAACGCTGCGTTTTGTTCCGAACTTCATTTGGATCATGTAATACATTAATCATGCGTGATCAAGTGATGATATTCGTTCAGGATGGAAAAAACTAGTGTTCTGTCTCCAAATATCCATCTCCTCCCTTGAAACTATTCATTGTGCCAAGGTTCTCCACGATTGCTCCCCTTGCTGAAAGTTTTGGAGAACGATGGAAGTTCGTCCCCGCTTCGGGCGTCTGGAAAAGCTCGATTGCACGAACGAAGTCGGAGGAAATGCGTTTTTCTTACCAGCTTCCGGGTGAAGGAAGATTCGCCAAAATCGTTCGGGATGGTGTCGAGTAATGGCTTTCGGAGGGGAACCCAACATGAGTCTGATCAGATCACTGCTCTCTCGAAAATCGCTCCCGAAATTCCAAAATCCAGCCACAGCCGGAACTGCTGTTGTTTTCCATTTTCTATCCAGGAGTCAAACCGGGATAAACCCATTTCGAACCAGCTTCTCGACTGACCATAAGAGAGGGTTTACCTGTCAGAAGGACTCCATGCTGCGTCATTCGACGGAAAATAGACATTGTCGATGACGTCTCGGTTGAAGGACTTGTCTGGACTCGTCATGTGAATCAGATGAGAAGCCGTGACCTTGCAGGTATTCCAGTTGCCGTGTGGCAGCAACCGGACCGGGCTGAGAGCGATGCTCTTGAGAGCCCTCGAGGGAGGACGTCGATGATCGCTCGGGGCGAGAGCCTCAGCAACGAGAAAGAACTAGCTCTGTGAACCTAGCAGCATCCACTAACTGCAGGTTGGTCCGGAGTCCAGAGATCCTTCACCCACCTGGAGGTGAGGTTCCTCAACTGAATACAGCCTACTCGACAGTTTTTGCGTTTTTTTTTTCACTCCGAAGCCCTTGGCCTGGAATCCTCCAGCGATTTTCTTGCACGCATTATCATGGTTCATGGTTCATTGAATCTGATTCTTGTATTCATAAATTAACCTTTCAATCCAGGCGCGAGCATGCTTAGCGGATCCTTTCTTGTTGCGTTCCCATTCTTCGAGAAGTCGCTTAGTCTTGTTCACCAATGAATGATTCAGCTCGCTTCTTAGGCCGAGGGGAGCGGCGAGGTCTTCATTGGTGTAGTCGAATTCATTGTATCCGAAGATCTCGTGTGCGATTGTTTTGAGGTGAACTCCACATCGGTCGCGGAATGTGTCTGGGGCAACTAGGAAGATAGCATTATGACATTTTGTTGGGAGGGTCCCAGCTCTCGCTAGGGCTAGTAGGGAGGATCCTCTACTATTGTCATTTACAGGGTGTGTCCTCTAAGCTGCAACATGTTCGTGGCCTTCTTGTTTTGAGCTGTATTCAAGCCAAATTTCATCCGATCTGGGAACTTGGCGCGTTTTCAGTCAGGGACATGAGATGAGCGCCCAGTGACTTGAGAGGTGAGAAAAAAGTTATCGGATCGACCCGGTTACTTCGTTTTCGGGTAGTTTGGCTCGGAATTAGAAACTTTTGCGATCAGTGAAATTTCCGAAATCGGCTCCCCTGAGAAGTCACGGGCGGTTATACACGGGAGAGGTCAGCAGGGGGTCTGGAGGGCTCCATTTAGGGGGCATCTCGTATTGAATACCGTTTCTCCGGTTCGCCACCGATCTTCGCGTTCTCGCGAGCGTTTTGTAGCTGGGATCGAGAGGAATCTTCCCATTTTTTATTTCCCGAAATTGGTCGAGATGCGGCGATTCCCTGCTAGGTTCTTGTAGGGGCCATGGATTGAGTTGAGGAAAACTTCGACAAGCTCTGGAAAACGTGACACTGACCTGGTCCCCAAAAATGAATTGCGAAAACATGCGTCTCTTCAAGAGCTTCCGGTCGAAAAAAGAAATTCCCAGATCGGATAAAATTTGGCCGAAATACAGCTCAAAACAAGAAGGCCACGAAAATGTTGCAGCTTAGAGGACACACCCTCTGTTTTCGGCTGAACCTCTCAGCCAGCCCTCAGGAGTGTCCCGGAATTACCTTTCGGTATTGCTTCAGTAACACTCCCTATCGCCTCGCAAATCCCATTGCGGGCGGTGGGCTTGGGTCTTAAGATGGTTCAGATTTAATTCTGATGTAAATTAAATCTTTTTTTTTACCACTTAAGAAATTTTGTTGTCCCGGCCGGGGATCGAACCCGCGATTGCTAGCTTAGCGTGGCATTCAAGGCGTTGGTTTATGCCACACGGCCAACGGACCGGTTAAAGGACACACCCTGTATGTGGGTGATTGCGGTCCTTGACTCTTTGTGAGCTCGGTACAGCTCGAGAGTGGATCTCTTTTCCATCCCGTCTTCCCAGGCCTTATCCTGTATGGTCTCGACTTTTTCGGATAGCTTTCGTTAGTAGACTCCAAGGAGTGCTCGGTTTTCGTGGTCGTGTTCGATCGTCAGTGCGTCGCAATCGAATTTAGTTCCGAGAACTCCCATTCTTAGGTAGGCTTTCGTTTTGTTTTTTTGTAGCTCAACTGCATCAAGTAGAATTTTGGGCCATCTCGAGTCCGGCATTGAGCGGATCCTCGCGAAATACCTGAGCTTACTTCTGGCTTCCCTCGCTTCGAAGGAGCTCCAGCTCAGCTCCGATGAAAGGTATTCCTTTGCTACCTTGCATCATTGTATAGCCACTGCCTCGCGCTGGGCTTTCTCAAGCTCGTTCGCTGTGTTAGTTGCCATCACGGTAACAGCATTTGCGTATGTAATTGTCGGGACGGCGACGCCTTTCCAGAATGTTCTGGACAGTTGAAACTTGTTGAATCCCCATAGTGTCTGGGCGTGCATCTGGTGAAGGACTTCCTTCGCATCCGTCTCCCATACCTCTTCTTGCTTGGAGAGGTAGTTGGAGTCGTCACTCAGGGTGATCCCTTGATATGTGTACTCTCGACTGACAGGCAGGGCTTTGCCTTGTGTCTGGAGGCCGTCGCAGTCGCCAACCGACTGGTTTGAGAACACAATCTCATTGAAATAACCTGTGCCCTCCTTCCATGCGGCAAGCTAGGCTTCTTAGCTCATGTATTTCGGAAGTGTGGAACATTGCCCTCATTATCGCGACCACTCTCAGTTCCCTGGAAGCGAGCGAATCTCTCTTCTCGGGAACCACTTCAGTAGAGGGTCGCAATAAATATCGTTTTCATGCTTTTGCGCCAGAACAGCCCGTCCCAGAGAACTGGGTTCCACCTTCCCATCCCAGGTGTTGTGAGAAACATCTTCTCGCTTACGCGACTCCAGCAATTCAAGATGGGGTCTGAACGCCCAAGAAGCTGGAGTTCGGTGGAGTCTCGGTGAGCTGCCGAAAGGCCCGAACAAGATCCCGGCGGATAGCTCTCACTTCGGTGGAAACGACATCATTAACAGTTACCACTACCGATGAACAACTCGCCTCACCAGGGACAACATAGCCGCAAATGGTCGACGTTTTTACGCGGATTTGTCGTTTTTGCGGTCACGCTTGCAAACACCGGGTGGCAGTGCAAGTTTCTATTGCGATTTCACCCATGGAAACAGCCGATTTGCACGACTCCATGACGTGGGAATTTCCCCGTTCCATGCATTTCGGCAATGAAGTTCCGAGATATGCACTTTCAACCACTTCATGCATTTAAGCACTTTGCGCATTTTCAAGAACTTGATGCATTTCGTGAAGTGACGACCTCTAATAATGATACTCATCACACCTATCGTAAAATGCTTCCCACAGGTGGGGATGGTCTGATGGTAAGATTGAAAGCTAAGTTACCGAGTCTTCGAGTTAAGCGAGCTTCCTGTTGCGCGACCTCGCATTTATGGTATGTCTGCTCAAATGTCGAATCGTGCATCCTGGTACGGCCATGAGCAAGGACAATCATGTGAGCGAACGCAGGTGAGCAGCCGAATCTGTCACTGTATCAGCAGGTGGACGCGGCGGCAGACGAACGAAACTGGGTCCGCGTCAGATCATCATGCTAGTCGAGGCGGGAAAGCGACCAAGACTGGTGTCCTCCCAATCAATACGAGGTATACGAGTAGAAACGTACTGGTGGCTCCCCGGCAACCGCCGTCTCAATCTGGAGTTCCACCGCGCGGTTTACCCGGAGTGGACAAACTTCGATCAGCTCGAGCATCATGGCAGGTCCCTGCTCTTTTCCTCCTCGAGGAGAAGTTTCCGCCTGAAATTATTTACCAGTTCTGAAGGGCTCGCAGCTGGTATCGACCGTGAGCCCGGCCGAAGAGACTGGTTAGGTACTCACTTTTCGATCGGATGAGGGCGCCCACAACGGGGCCTCCGGGATATTTTCCGAATCTGAAGCTTGCTTTTGCTCACACCCGTTTGGTGTCATCAGCCGAGAGTTCAGCCGACCCATGCGATTGAGGAGCCGTATGGGACGAGGCAGTTGTCAGGTCGCGTTGAGTGTTTCAGCTTTGAGGATCTGTCCCCTCGGCTCTGGAGCTCCAGGCCACGACGTTGTTAGTCAAGCTCCCTGTGGGCGGCAACGCGAACTCCGGTTCCGATAGCCCTCCTCGACTCTCACAGAAGCCGGAGAATCAGGATGGCTCGACCTTCGAGAGCTCCCGCAAAAGTTTCCTTCAATAATGAGCTGGGGTTCCGGCGTCGAAGCGATTTGCGGGGAGTTTCTTCGATGCACGGGAAAAAATCCGTGGCGAACATCACAGAGTAGCACCTGTCCACTATCGATCCACTCCGAGTCTCTAAGTTGATGTTTGTCGGGGCTCCGAGAACCTCGGGCACTTCGGAAGGTTCTCTGTCGAGCGAAAGTCTTCCGTTCCGTTCATCGAAAACGGCTGGCTGATTTTCGGACGATGTGCATGATAGCTCGAAAGCATGAAAAAGACTCGACGACGCACGTCGCGTTTTGGGGAAAATGCTTCAGAATCTCCAGCCACCCGGTCGAATGAGTGGGCTCCGGTTGCGATTTTCAGCGAATGACTCAGCGATGGGAGCCATCCTCGAACGCTTAAAGCCACGCACTGCGATTGAATAGACGCCGATCGGGGAAGGGCGCTCCAGTTGTCGAGTCCATGGCGATACATTCACCTGAGCAATCGGACTACAAATCCATGGAAATGAACTCGCCCTCTACAATCGTTCGGCCTGAGCTTCGGCGGGTTGCTCACGTCCCGTTTCGTATGATCGTTCACGTCGAACATGATGCGCAATCGGTTGCGGCAGAGCGCCCTCCGGACTTCCAGATCCGTATGGAACAAAAAACGGAAACACCAACATCAAACTGATTGCCGGCTCATTGGGGATTGGAAACATTGTGGGAGAAACACAAACATGCGGCAGGGAACACGAGCCGAGTGCCTCCGGGAACGTCAAACAGGCCCAATAAGTGCAGCAGCTACGACGTTGCCCCGCGGTTCAATACACCAAGATACAGGTACGCAACTACCGTTCGATTGAATTACGTTGGATTAATTATTATTCTATTGGAAAACAAGAACTAGAGGATGGTGCTAGGGAGAGGGAAAAGAAATTACGCGCCTGGTCGTCGCAGACACCCACGTTATGACCTCAGCGGCTCGATCCTGCCGATCCCATAAATTTCCGAAGATTCCTTGCGAGCGGTGAACGCTAATTTGCTCCGGGCAGCCCATCGGGAGCAGCGAGATGCACGCCTTCGGGAGGAAGTCGCAGATGTTCATTGGTCCGTTGATAAGGGAAGCTTTTTCCCTGATATTGTTCATTAGTTCTCCACACACTAGAGGATATTATTGCTGCTTTTCGACTGCGACCAGCTCACCGCTCCAGAGTCTCTTCGACTTGCTTCTCTCTTGTGGCATCGGTCCCATCCGTAGCAGCTCTCGAGTTAGTTTGAATACCAGCCTGCAAAAGCATTGTTCCGGAAGTCTTTTCCGTGCGAGCGAGCACGCTCATGTCTCACCATTGTTCGTCATCATCTGCGAGCCGAGTGCGGCTGCGTGGTGGGAGCGGGGTGGGATTTCCACGTGAGAAACGCTTGAATAGAATCTGGTTCGCAGATTGCGAGAAACCCATCTTGTCAGTCTGTTTTGCTCCGCACAATTGTTCGCATGAGCAACAAGTCGTTTTCGGCAGAAATTTCAGGATTCCTTCTGTACAATGGAGTCCGAATCTGACGGCTTGTTCCGACTCGGAGTCCGCGTCGAGTTTTCGAAAGTTCGTTGGACGCTGCCCTGCTCATAGACACATCCTCGTTCTCGTCATCGGCATCTGGTTTCGAGATAGCTCTGCAAGACCCGGAGCGTTTTCTAACTGCCTCGGATGATCATTGCCGGAAGCAGGCTTCTTCCTTCCAGAGAGCCATTCACCCCCTCGAAGCAACCGTCAATTGCACTTGCCCGAGCCATCCGTGGCATGAGCCGACTTATGGTGTTGCAACGGAAGAGAAGTTCTTGTTGCACTCGTTGCAGTAGCCTCTGGCTGCCTCTGTTTGTTTGAGGGTAGTATGTGGTTCTTCGGAGCAGGACACAAAATTCGGCTCCTAAGATACATAAACGAGGGGTCTGTCTCCCGAAAAAAGCGATCGAGCATCTCCTCCGAGACCGCCGTTGGCAAAAATTCAATATTTTCGGGGTGTTTCTGACACGACGCTCGTTGGCAAAGGCCAACTACTTTATCTCTTTCCAACTGAGCTCTCTGATAGGCTCTTGACGCTCGAATCCCGTTGCGATGTCCGGAATCCCACCTCGCTTCGTCCAAGGATGAAACTGGAAGAAGGAACAAGTTTCGATTACGACGACGGAATCTTTCAACTCAGGACCTGTGGCGGGAATTCATCCACGAGTTTTGCGAACCCAGGCACGGACTTGAGAGACGTTCTCATCGATTAAATCGAATCACTCGCCCTCATTGTGAGAATAACCCGTTGACTCGAGTTTTTTCATCGGACTAGCATCGAATAGAATGCCTCTTGATGAAGCTTCCGTGGCGGACGATGCTTGTGTTTCCGAGGACATTTAGAATTGGCGTATTATGGCCTCATCTTCTGCGATGGCTTCTCTGCAATGACATGAGGGTCGTGCTGAGAAGCATTCCTGCTTTGGCGTGTATCGTGCTGGTTGAATTGTTACGACGGAAGGATTGCAGAGATGTTGCGTGACACTGACTTGCTCAACTGGGAGAGTTCTCAAGGAGAGGCCCAAGAACGCCGCCGATAGGAGCACAGCTCGTGCCCTAAAGCATATAAAGCGGCCGGCAGTTCTCGGAAGAGTGACGAAGAGAACTTCCAAATCAACATGAGATCCGTTTGCAACCAGTTCCTCTTCTCTCTGCTGGTGATTGTTTTCCTCATCGCAGTCTTGGCGCCAATGGGAGCTTCTGCGGATGATGACAAGAAGTCACCTATAGCCAAGATCATGGAGATGGTGAAGAAAACCGCTGGCAAGAAGGAATAATCAACAGGGAGTCTCCTCTCAATAAAAAATCATCGACCGCTCCTCCTGGTTTCTTCATTTGATATCCGATGGAAAAAAATTCTCCTCCTGTCTCTTCCATACTCATGGAGAGCCACTGGACCGCAGCTCAGGCTTAGTCGGAACTCCGCCTGGACGAAACTGAGTCCAGAGCGTTTTTCAGTTTCAAGACATGTGATTCCAATTGGCTAGTCGATCGACTCGTGCTCATCCTCCTGCCAGCAACCCGGGCAAAAAACGACCTCAGCCTGCCCCAAGCCATTTCTGACTAGTACGATCCGATTTTATTTTATTCCGACCTTTCTCATGCACGAATGATCTGCCTCGCCTCGGAGATGAATAATTTTGCAATCAAAGAACGTTTTCTAGGATCTACTTGCGTCTCGAGAATTCACCCCGACCGCCTAGTGTTTGGGTGCGAATTTGTCTACGAAATTAGGAAGGCGACGAGTCACACGAAACTCGCCCCAGCTACTGGTGCTCGTCGATTTGGGACCCACGGCTAGCTCGCTATTTTCGACTCTTAGCTCACAGCCAACTGCGACATGAAGTCATCTTAAGCTTCCAAGAGGTCCTCGGATTGGGCTCGGGTCAAGCTCATTGTTCCTTCGGGAGTGAACAAACACAATGTTCGTAGACCTTGAAGGATATAGCAGTCGAAGCTCTCGACGGACGCTAGAACCCGTCCATCGGATTTGTCAATGGAACAGCCTGATGGTTTACGAACCGACTGTGTTACAAATCGTCAAACGAAACATCGGATGTGTTTCAGATGAGCTTCTCTCCCTCACACGGAACTGGGGGTTCCGTTGTACGCAGACAAACAGATCCCCGATGTCAAAAACACATTCTCGAGACCAGCCATACACACGATCCGTTACAAAGAGCAACGATGTTCGTTTTCCCCTGTTCGCACCGTGAAAAATATACCCACCGTCCTATCACAGTTACCCGAATCCGAATTACTCGGCCTCACGCTCTCGAGTCTAGAGTCACGACGGATCCCTGGGACAAGCATAGAAACTGACTGAAAGTGATATCCAGTCCATCGACGCAACAAGGGAGGAACCCATTTTAATACACGAAGTCGTTTTCGTGTGCAGTGTATTTCCACGAATCTCCAGGCGCAGATGTGACGTGCGAAATACAAATGCTTGAGAACCATGGAAACCGACGAGCTAAAACTCGCGGGGATCAACTATGTCCTCCGGCATAAGGCCGGGTTTCCCGAAAAGCGCGCGCAGCAGAGCAGGTGATGGTACGGTTGACGATTCTTAACCAGTTAATTAAAGAAGGAGTATCAAGATGATAATGTTGAAAACGATACTTTACTGTGAAGGACGAATTTCGGAGTCCCAGTAGAATTATTGAAAACTTCGAGCGAGATAGGAGACTGGAACTCTTGGGTGTAGTCATTCTCGAGGAAAAGGTAGTATTAGCTGAGTTGAACTTCCAAAGTTCCATCGGGGCGCGAATCGCCATGCACAAGGAGCTTCAACTTCAACGCATGAGAGTTCAGCGGTGAGAGGCAGTGTTTCGGATTCGGGTAACTGGTACCCGACCATACCTACGCTCCCCAGCCAAACTTCCCCTCAGAGCCTCGATACAATGCATCAGTGGGATCCGTCGGTCAGATTCCTCTCGAAGGACAGTCCGCCTCCGTTCAGCGCATTGGATCGCGCATCATCGATGTCACCCGGGAATTCACCTCGCAACAGGGGCGCATGTTATTCGACCGTTGGGAATTTCCCGCACTCTGGCGATGATTAATTCCGAATAGCCTTTCTGACCGCAATGGTCCCCGAGAGCGTTTGGCTCCGCCGCAAGGAAACGCCAAGTCTCGAGAGTTGCGTGAGTCCCCACATGCAAGGTTGCAGAAACTCCCGTCGATCAGAGAGCGACATTGGATCACACGAAACGTTCACGTTCTCGCGTGAGCTCGGAGATGGACTGTTATCGGCTCGGGGCAGGTGACATTAGGCTTCCCTTGCAGCTTGATAGTGGCCGAATGCTTCAGGGTCATTGGCACAACTTCTTAGTTCTGTCCCGGCCCATCTCAGGAGGCACGAACTCAAAACAACGATCGGCCGGCAGTCTGACAGCACCGCTTCCTCCGCTCCGAGAAGAGAACGCGCCTCATTGGTCACGTGATGTACATTAGACGGGAATCCACGTCAGAAATGTGTATCATGATTCATGATCGAACATCTCCTCCAAAAAGAAATCCCTCCATGGAGTGACACATTCATTCCATCTCCTCCACACGGTCTAGGCAATGCAACGCGATTCTTGCTTACCGTATCCTAAAACTTCTCGTATATAAAATGCTTCTCCGTACTTTTGAGAATTCTCGAGCGGGCTCCATCAACTCCATCACGACAATCCACCTTGCTGAATTTGTCTTAGCGCTCAACCACCTCATTATTTCGATTTTCCGCGACCTAGAATACACAGACCTCACATTCTGATGGAAAATCTTGCGGGGCTCTAAATACCGCTAGAGTAGGGAACGCTCTGTGAACTCAGATTCTATTACTTCCTAGGTTACGATGTTAGGATCAGCATTGAATCTCCGAAATTCCACAGGCTCGCTGGGGATTGGCGATACCATTCTCATCGTGCGGCGGACGGGAAACGGAACCGAAACCGGCGGTCTGCCTGAGAGTAGGTAACAAAACATAGCGCTGAGATGTTCACCGACGGAATCGATCGTTTTGTTCTAGGTTATCGCGGGTCGGAAGCCTATGAACGATTCACTCGAGCTAATGCAGATGAAATGACATCTTTAATGTTTAAAAGCGAGATTTAAGATTCTACACGAGCTCAGTATTCACATGGAACCACGATTTCGACAAGCAGTTGTTCTTGTACTCATGTAGGTGAATCTCCCGCAAAATCTTAACCCCGCCCGGATCGCGTGGCTAGATGGTGAGAATTCGGGCAGGTCTCACTGCAAGCCACCGATCACAGCAGTGGTATGCACTCAGTTCCGAGAAGAGAAAAATATGTTCCTCCAGGCTTGTTTGTTGGCAGCAGAATTCAAAAGTCTTGCTTGTTCGCAACTCTGTGCTTTTAAACTAGAGTGGACTTCGCATTTTGGACGCAAGAACGCAGTTGTTCATTCGCTTCCTTTCACCGGTCCTGGGACGTAGTTTGCCTTCTACGTGCCGAACATGCTCCACACTTCTTCTCATGGCTCAGCAGCCCACCGGAAGAGATTCATTCGTCTCCCGCTCGAGCGTCGACCTTGTCGAGACGGAATACCGTAGAGAGACCAGACTTACGCAAAATCACAATCATGATCGCGCTCACGGTTAAGGCCCCCGGGCCCTATGACTAGGTTTACGATTGTGATCATAATCACAATCATGCCGTAATCATAGGATTTTTCTTAGAACAGGATTTTCGGGATGGTTGCAACGAAGTCGGGGGTTTTCGGGGACGCTGAGCACGATGCAGGTGTCAGTTTAGCTCGATCTTCCCGACCTGACGCGGAATGCATTGATGAGGTCAGATTCATGATTGAGATCTCGCCGTCGACAGGTGCTTTTCTGGAGATCCAAGATCTCTCGGGCGGTTGACAAGAAGTTGGGGTGTTCGGGGTCGGTGAGCACGCTGAAGGTGTTAGTCTTACTCGATCAATCCATCCTGACGCGAGATCCGCTGGGGAGCCCAGATTCGTAATTGTGATCTTTGGGTTTTCATCGGACTCTCTGGGAAACGAGGATGCTGAGGGGTGTCAACAGTGGGGTAGCCAGGATGGGGGGGGGGCATGCCCCCCACAACTCTTCGGTGATATTGGGAAGGATGGATTATATTCTACTTTGATGGACGAAAAAGTTCCACAAAGGTTCAATCTTATCAGGAAAATTCTCACAGGTTTGAAAACCATCTTGATTGCGTAATGAGAATCTCGCGACGATGATCATCATCGGCATCATCATCACCTCCTTGCCCCCCCCCCCCCCCCAAAAAGAAAGCTGGGTACGCCCCTGGGTGTCAGCAGCATCATAATCGTCAGCCACAGGGCCCTCCTGTATGACGCCATCCGACCCCGCATGGAGCCTCATGTGGCAGTATTTTCACCACCTGAACACGGAGCTCACCATGCTGCTCCTTCACAAGCGTGCCTCTGTCCTCTCCAGGGAATTCAACACGGCACTGCCGGCCAGCCTTCAGGTACGTAACCATGATGAGCGCGCGAAAGTCGAATCGGCTGTGCGATGCGGATTTCCATCCACGAGTACTTATCCGCAATGCTCAATCGGTGCTTCAATTAATCTCAATATCAATGCTTGAGGATGGCGATTGAACCGTGCATGCAATCTTCCCCGCGTGTCCCATACGAGGAGGACGACCAGGAAACGCCCTCACCTCATGCGAGCGCTCATGAGAGCTGTCAGTGTTTGTTGTCTCTTCGGGTGAATCCGCAGGAACCTTGATTCATAGTGAAAATCAAGTATCACGACTCCACGTGTTCAACATCACGAGGTTGTTCATGAAGTGATGCAGGGTTTTAGCGCGCTGGCCGGGAACAGACAGCGCTGTTCTCAGTTTCCAACTATAGCTGCGTCACTAGCAGAGCTTATCAACAGCCGAACCGATTGGGTATAACGAGTTTCTCATAAGGATGGATAGATCGAATGGAACTAACACCTGTATCGCGCTCAGCGACGCTAACATTCCCCTATTACGTTTCAGCCATCGCCGAAACCCTGTTTTCGGAAAAAATCCCATGATGACGGATATTATTACGGCAAGATCACAGGGGGGTTGTGATTATAATTTTAATCATAATCATATGATAAGTCACTATGATACATGATCATATGATAAATTATTATGATATATGATCGTATGATAAATGATCATGATACATGATCGTATGATACATTATAAAATGATAGATGATCATGATACATGATCGTATGATCTATCTATATATATAAAAATCCAGGGTCTGTTTGTTTGTTTGATTGTTTGTTTGTTTGTTTGTTTGTATGTCCTCAATAGGCTCCTCTGGTATTGATCGGATCGACTTGGAACAAACTGCATAATGTAGGGCGGCTCTCCGGGAAGGACATAGGCCACCCACCCCTCCCCCCCTCCCCCTCCCCTCCTTCCCCTCTCGCGATTTACCCCAACTTTGACCCCCTCCATACTGTCATCCGCATCCAAATTCTGACGATAAGGTGCACCGCCCCGTTATGACGCCAGCCAGACTCATCCCATCGTCATCGGATATCCTTCCCCACCTCCTCTCCCATACATCTATCATAAAAATCTATCATAAAAATTCCTGGAGGGGTGATTTCGAGACCAATAAGGCCATTACTTCCCAACTCTGGAGGGGTGATTCCGAGACCAATCTGGCCATTACTTTCCAACTCTGGAGGGGTGATTCCGAGACCAATCTGGCCATTAGTTTCCAACTCTGGAGGGGTGATTACGAGACCAATCTGGCCTTTAGTTTCTAACTCTGGAGGGCTGATTGCGAGACCAATCTGGACATTACTTTCCAACTTTGGAGGGGTGATTCCGAGACCAATCCGACCATTAGTTTCCAACTCTGGAGGGGTGATTCCGGTGCCAATTTGACCATTAGTTTCCAACTCTGGAGGGGTGATTCCGGTATCAATCTGGCCATGACTTTCCAACTCTGGAGGGGTGATTCTGAGACCAATCTGGCCATCACTTTCCAACTCTGGAGGGGTGATTCCGAGACCAATCTGGCCATTAGTTTCCAACTCTGGAGGGGTGATTCCGGTGCCAATCTGGCCATTAGTTTCCAACTCTGGAGGGGTGATTCCGGTGCCAATCTGGCCATTAGTTTCCAACTCTGGAGGGGTGATTCCGGTACCTATCTGGCCATTACTTTCCAACTCTGGAGGGGGGATTCCGAGACCAATCTGGCCATTAGTTTCCAGCTCTGAAGGGGTGATTCCGAGACCAATCTGGCCATTAGTTTCCAACTCTGGAGGTGTGATTCCGGTGCCAATCTGGCCATTAGTTTTCAACTCTGGAGGGGTGATTCCGGTGCCAATCTGGCCATTAGTTTTCAACTCTGGAGGGGTGATTCCGGCGCCAATCTGGCCATTAGTTTCCAACTCTGGAGGGGTGATTCCGGTGCCAATCTGGCCATTAGTTTCCAACTCTGGAGGGGTGATTCCGGTATCAATCTCGCCATTAGTTTCCAACTCTGGAGGGGTGATTACGGGACCAATCTGACTATCACTTTCCAAGTCTGGAGGGGTGATTCTGAGACCAATCTGGCCATTACTTTCCAACTCTGGAGGGGTGACTCCGAGACCAATCTGGCCATTACTTTCCAACTCTGGAGGAGTGATTCCGGAACGTATCTGGCAATTACTTTCCAACTCTGGAGGGGTGACTCCGGTACCAATCTGGCCATTACTTCCCAACTCTGGAGGGGTGATTCCGAGACCAATCTGGCCATTACTTTCCAACTCTGGAGGGGTGATTCCGAGACCAATCTGGCCATTAGTTTCCAGCTCTGGAGGGGTGATTCCGAGACCAATCTGGCCATTAGTTTCCAACTCTGGAGGGCTGATTCCGAGACCAATCTGGCCATTAGTTTCCAACTCTGGAGGGGTGATTCCGAGACCAATCTGGCCATTACTTTCCAACTCTGGAGGGCTGATTCCGAGACCAATCTGGCCATTAGCTTCCAACTCTGGAGGGGTGATTCCGAGACCAATCTGGCCATTAGCTTCCAACTCTGGAGGGGTGATTCCGAGACCAATCTGGCCATTACTTTCCAACTCTGGAGGGGTGATTCCGAGACCAATCTGGCCATTAGTTTCCAGCTCTGGAGGGGTGATTCCGAGACCAATCTGGCCATTAGTTTCCAACTCTGGAGGGCTGATTCCGAGACCAATCTGGCCATTAGTTTCCAACTCTGGAGGGGTGATTCCGAGACCAATCTGGCCATTACTTTCCAACTCTGGAGGGGTGATTCCGAGACCAATCTGGCCATTAGTTTCCAACTCTGGAGGGCTGATTCCGAGACCAATCTGGCCATTAGTTTCCAACTCTGGAGGGGTGATTCCGAGACCAATCTGGCCATTACTTTCCAACTCTGGAGGGCTGATTCCGAGACCAATCTGGCCATTAGCTTCCAACTCTGGAGGGGTGATTCTGAGACCAATCTGGCCTTTAGTTTCTAACTCTGGAGGGCTGATTGCGAGACCAATCTGGACATTACTTTCCAACTTTGGAGGGGTGATTCCGAGACCAATCCGACCATTAGTTTCCAACTCTGGAGGGGTGATTCCGGTGCCAATTTGACCATTAGTTTCCAACTCTGGAGGGGTGATTCCGGTATCAATCTGGCCATGACTTTCCAACTCTGGAGGGGTGATTCTGAGACCAATCTGGCCATCACTTTCCAACTCTGGAGGGGTGATTCCGAGACCAATCTGGCCATTAGTTTCCAACTCTGGAGGGGTGATTCCGGTGCCAATCTGGCCATTAGTTTCCAACTCTGGAGGGGTGATTCCGGTGCCAATCTGGCCATTAGTTTCCAACTCTGGAGGGGTGATTCCGGTACCTATCTGGCCATTACTTTCCAACTCTGGAGGGGGGATTCCGAGACCAATCTGGCCATTGGTTTCCAGCTCTGAAGGGGTGATTCCGAGACCAATCTGGCCATTAGTTTCCAACTCTGGAGGTGTGATTCCGGTGCCAATCTGGCCATTAGTTTTCAACTCTGGAGGGGTGATTCCGGTGCCAATCTGGCCATTAGTTTTCAACTCTGGAGGGGTGATTCCGGCGCCAATCTGGCCATTAGTTTCCAACTCTGGAGGGGTGATTCCGGTGCCAATCTGGCCATTAGTTTCCAACTCTGGAGGGGTGATTCCGGTATCAATCTCGCCATTAGTTTCCAACTCTGGAGGGGTGATTACGGGACCAATCTGACTATCACTTTCCAAGTCTGGAGGGGTGATTCTGAGACCAATCTGGCCATTACTTTCCAACTCTGGAGGGGTGACTCCGAGACCAATCTGGCCATTACTTTCCAACTCTGGAGGAGTGATTCCGGAACGTATCTGGCAATTACTTTCCAACTCTGGAGGGGTGACTCCGGTACCAATCTGGCCATTACTTCCCAACTCTGGAGGGGTGATTCCGAGACCAATCTGGCCATTACTTTCCAACTCTGGAGGGGTGATTCCGAGACCAATCTGGCCATTAGTTTCCAGCTCTGGAGGGGTGATTCCGAGACCAATCTGGCCATTAGTTTCCAACTCTGGAGGGCTGATTCCGAGACCAATCTGGCCATTAGTTTCCAACTCTGGAGGGGTGATTCCGAGACCAATCTGGCCATTACTTTCCAACTCTGGAGGGCTGATTCCGAGACCAATCTGGCCATTAGCTTCCAACTCTGGAGGGGTGATTCCGAGACCAATCTGGCCATTAGCTTCCAACTCTGGAGGGGTGATTCCGAGACCAATCTGGCCATTACTTTCCAACTCTGGAGGGGTGATTCCGAGACCAATCTGGCCATTAGTTTCCAGCTCTGGAGGGGTGATTCCGAGACCAATCTGGCCATTAGTTTCCAACTCTGGAGGGCTGATTCCGAGACCAATCTGGCCATTAGTTTCCAACTCTGGAGGGGTGATTCCGAGACCAATCTGGCCATTACTTTCCAACTCTGGAGGGGTGATTCCGAGACCAATCTGGCCATTAGTTTCCAACTCTGGAGGGCTGATTCCGAGACCAATCTGGCCATTAGTTTCCAACTCTGGAGGGGTGATTCCGAGACCAATCTGGCCATTACTTTCCAACTCTGGAGGGCTGATTCCGAGACCAATCTGGCCATTAGCTTCCAACTCTGGAGGGGTGATTCTGAGACCAATCTGGCCATTAGCTTCCAACTCTGGAGGGGTGATTCCGAGACCAATCTGGCCATTACTTTCCAACTCTGGAGGGGTGATTCCGAGACCAATCTGGCCATTAGTTTCCAGCTCTGGAGGGGTGATTCCGAGACCAATCTGGCCATTAGTTTCCAACTCTGGAGGGCTGATTCCGAGACCAATCTGGCCATTAGTTTCCAACTCTGGAGGGGTGATTCCGAGACCAATCTGGCCATTACTTTCCAACTCTGGAGGGCTGATTCCGAGACCAATCTGGCCATTAGCTTCCAACTCTGGAGGGGTGATTCCGAGACCAATCTGGCCATTAGCTTCCAACTCTGGAGGGGTGACTCCGAGACCAATCTGGCCATTAGTTTCCAACTCTGGAGGGGTGATTCCGAGACCAATCTGGCCATTACTTTCCAACTCTGGAGGGCTGATTCCGAGACCAATCTGGCCATTAGTTTCCAACTCTGGAGGGGTGATTCCGAGACCAATCTGGCCATTAGCTTCCAACTCTGGAGGGGTGATTACGAGACCGATCTGGCCATTACTCTCCTACTCTGGGGGGGTGATTCCAGGACCAATCTGACAATACTTTTCTGAGTCCGGAGGGGTGCTTCCTAGACGAATCTGACCGTACTTTCCAAAACCTGGAGGGGTGATTCCGTCTCCAATCTGACCATTACTTTCCGAGTTTGGAGGAGTGAAACCGGGACCAGTCTGAACATACTTCTCCAAGTCTGTCAGCAGTAGACTCCCGAAGCAAGGGACGGGTCGGCCAGCGTAGTCGGCCGAAGGCCGGCTAGTACATTATAAAATGATAGATGATTATGATACATGATCTTGAATATAATCATAATCATATCAATGATTTTTTTTGCGATTCTGTGATTCTGATTATGATTTTATTCAGATTCGTAATCTTGACTGAGATTTTGCCCAACTCCTAGATGGGCATTGAGCTGTCATGGGTCACGGCGTTTCAGAGCTCCGGTTTGATCCATTCTATTCTATTCTAGAATTCCATTCTATCAGGGAGGTTGTAATGTTGCCCACTCTAGTCGTTCGATGACGCCGCTAGTATTCTTGGTCAACGCTTTCGCGGGAAAAAAGAGACCATTCTTCGTGCCTTCCTTGTGCTGAACATGCTCCACGCTTCTTCTTGTGGCTCAGCGGCTCATCGGGGAAGATTCATCCGTCTCTCGCTCGGGCGCCCAACATGTCGAGACGGAATACCGTAGACAGAGAATAAGCTAATCCAATTCGATGGCTCCCCAATTGGATGAAGGTGCTTGTGTGAACCATAACGTCATCACAACACTGTAGTCATCGCTGTGTCATAGAAACAGAGGAGGATCACAATGAATTCGCCGCTTCGGCATCTTTGAACAGATTCTCTACTAGAATGAGTTGTTAACTGCATCGGACTTCGCGCTGAACTTCGTCCGTAATGTACAGCCGGTCATCAAATACCGGTTCCGGACATTCCATTGCTTCGTAATTGTATCAGGGCATCACTCAGTTTCGATATTCTAAGTAGAGACTCGTATCGCTCCCGTGTGCGAGATCTACCAGCTGTTGAGTCTCGAATAGCCATTGTCAAAATGCTACTTGATGCAGTTGAGCTACAGTTGAGAAACATCCGGGATGTTTCTCACGGAAATAATAAGTCGCTCGAAAGTGAGCGATTTACCTCATAGAGACCGCCATCCTGTATAATAAAATACTGGCTGCTTAGCGTTCGCTATCGGTTTAATCCATGGAGGGGGGGAGGGTCTTAATTCGCTTGCTGAAGCATACGGCAACCCGGTTCTGAGCGAGTCGTTTTGAATTCTCATCAAGCGGAAGACGCGGCACAGCAAAGGGTTGAAACCTCGGTCGTGTTCGGGCCCACTCATGGCGGGGAAACGGCTGTTGCCGTTGGTTTCAAAATAATGTTCCATCTCTCCCAGGAGTTTGACTCGCTTCAGAGTCTTGGTCTCCGATAACTTCTATAATGTGTTTTAGAGGGATGACTTATTTTGGGAGGTAACATCGGATGTATGACCGCGGGGAAGTCAAGCCGCTCTTCGCCACGACAGCACATTCCGTTGACGGAAGCGTCATTCCATCGCGTAACGCCATCAATGGCTGCGTGAAGGGATAAACAGTCAACAGGATGACGCGCAGGTCCGAATAGCTTCAGATCAACCGCGAAAGGAAGGTAGCTGGTGAAGGGAGGGAGATAGGCAGCAATGTCAAGAGCATACACGACATATAGAATGTGCCGATAGGGGGATGGGTCATAACTAGGGGTCGCAGAGCCGAGTCTGATACCCGTCTCGGACCCGGGTATCCGAGCCTGGGCCTCCGACGCCCGACAGCCGATTCGGAGAAATGATTCCGGGGTCGATCTGACCACAATTTTCGGAGTCCGTGGACCCGGGTACTCGATGCTAGACCCGGGTACCCGGCTTCCGGAACCCGGTTGCGTACCCGGTTCCTGATACCCGGGTGTTTGCGACCCCTAGACATAACGTTTCAGAGCTTCGGCTTTATCGATTCAATTCTATCCTCAGTTCCATTATATTCCGAAGGTTGTGTCGTTGCCCACTCTAGTCGGTCGATGACAGCACTAGTGTCCCACGTCAACGTTTTCGCGGGAAAAAATATGCCCGCTATTCAAGTCTGGACGGCGGGTAGAAACATCAATCGACGAGCCGAAGTTGGGACCCCCATTTCATTGGGAGGCTTCCACCGGACCTGAACCAAACCGATGGCAATCATTCCGGTATACCAACGGTCCCACATCCCACACCGCTTGTCTTCACACATGCGAAACAACGGCGTCCGCCAACGTGTCCTGTGGAACACAAAGCGAAATCTGTTGAATGACTGTGATGGCAGGATCGCGACATTCAAGCTGGATCTTCATGGAACATGGGTTGCTGATGAGTACCTGTCTTCCGTGACGGATGTTCTGGAATTCGACGAGTCATCTGTAGACCGCGACCTCCTGGGCTGTTGGAAGCTCAATTGCTACCTCTCTGATCGAATGATATGCACGGTTGAGGAGGAAGCACAAAAACGATAGCCTTTGGGAAGCATCAAGAAATATTTTCCAAACGATACTCCTCTTCCTCATCGGGTGATGAGACCGGAAATATTATCGCCCCCTTGACAGATTTTTCGGTCTAGAACATCTATTTCCGACCATTCCGTTGGTTTCTCCGAGGGTACGCTCGGATGAATTTATTTCGTGCCATTGTTGCTATAAAATTGGACTCTCTCCTCATATCACCAGAGATTCCTCTCGTTTGTAAGAATACAATATCACAGTCTGCTTCATTCCCCCCTCTCGTTTGATTGTGAGCCCCGCAGCATCAGCTTTCAACTGAAGAGGTCTCTCTGAATTTGTTGGTGGAAGTCGAGCCATCAATGCGGGTTGATTCGCTCCCTCGCTGAGTTTGCGTCGCGTGTTTATTGGCTCCTCCGTTGACAAAAGCTTGTTTGTCACCAAGCGATTCACTGTGTGCGAAGCTCCTAGAGTCGCTTGAGCCAACGTTGTAAGCTGTCGAATTGCTGCTATTCGTCTGGCTCGACTCTCTGCTGCCATTGGAAAACTTCTCTCCGTTAATACTAGCTGCAGGCTTCGGATTGGAAGCGCCTTGAGAGGATGACGCAAGAAGGGTTTGTGAGTTGTTCACTGCAAATTTTGATTCGTTCGTAGGGAACGAACTATTGCCGACCATTGGAGGCTGCTCAATGGGAGACGATGGCACATTCGTTCCATGTGAGAGAGCTTGGATTCGATGACCGTTTTCGTGGCGAGAACCCTCCGAGTTCTGAGCCGCCGAACTCTGGTTGGCTCCAATGGCATGTGAAGCCGAAGTTTCATGACCGAAAGATTCTTTTGTGGAATATACTTCCTTCCCCGCCATCGAGTTCCCATTCGACTCTCCCTGGTCGTGCATCGTCTCTCGGTGGCCTTGGCTCGCCCCTGAGGAGGCAGAGCTTTGTTGAAGGGCTTCGAATGAAGCGACGATGCTCGGGTACGATTCGTTGGTCGCTGAGTTCGAAAATTCCGGGAAAGGGCTAATCTGCTGGAATAGGCTATTGAAATCGAAGCCGGGCCCTTGATGCGAGAAGGATCTCAGGCCGCGTTCGTAGACACTGCTGGACTTCACCGACGGAAGGTCTGCGGCGTGAATCTCTGACGTGATTCCCCCCGCGCTCGCGGGAGCTGAGGGCTTGCCGACTCCGCCATACCATCCCCGTCCGCGGTCGGAAGTTGAACCAGCGGGAGTCTCAGCTCCGAACCTGAGGTGCAGGAAGCCGGGGTAAGGTGGTGCCGAGCCGACTCCGACGAGCAGGCACAACAGCAAACTCACGTCCTGTGGGAAATTGATGATCTTGGGAATCAAGATTCCTTTCTTCCTTCCGAGAGAAATCAGGACGGAGGAAGTCTCACAGCTAACGAGCCCGATTCGCGCATGCTTCCATCTTACTCACCGAAGTTTTCATTTCGAGCTGACGCCGCGCCCGAACAGGGAATGAATCCTTCCCGCTCGTTCTGTGTGTTTTATAAGGATTGTGAGTGTTCCAAATGACACGCTTTCTCAGTCCATCTTTCTTTGTCATGCCGCCTTACGTCATGATGACGTGGTGCAGCAAGACACGGAATGGACTCGCGTGGGATTCCCGTGCGGTCCAGTTACAGAAAGCGCTTTCGAACCAGAAGATTTCACGATCACGTCCGGCAAGACCAGAAGCTAATTTTTCTCAGCTGTCCAAGAGACCGTCAGTAGTTTCCCGTACCCGCGTAGCATTGCCTGATTTTCTCCTGGCCACAAAAGCTCGAAGACTCCAGCAGAGTTCCTTCGATCCCTGACCACTCCCCGATCATTCTCGGTTTCCCGTAATCACCCGATTGTATTCTTTCGTAGTTCCCCGTGGACGTTCGATATATTCCTTCGCCCGACTGAAGACGCACAGAGAAGCACCTTGTGTTCGGTCCCGAGTATTCGTGCGAGAATCCAACGTTCTCGAGTCGATATATGTCTTCGTTCGATATTCATCGACTCATCGATGCTCGATTCGAACACACCATCGTTGTCGGGCATACAGAACGTGCTACAAGCTACTTGGTCCCAGATCTGAGACACGTTCATTGACTGCGGGCTCGCTAACCGCTTCCTAGTTGGGTTTTCAGTCAGTATCCAGCGTTGCTGACCTTGCGCACTACTTTCGTCGCTTGGTAGCAGCCCATGGTTTTCTTTCAAATTGGTTACAGAATCTTGGTTCAGAACGATTTCGGGGGGCGGAAATTCCAATTCCTATGGCAGAAGTTTCACAGAAATTCTCTGTCCTTTTTTCTCCGCCTCGCTCATT
Source organism: Phytoseiulus persimilis (assembly GCA_037576195.1). Taxonomy (NCBI): domain Eukaryota; kingdom Metazoa; phylum Arthropoda; class Arachnida; order Mesostigmata; family Phytoseiidae; genus Phytoseiulus; species Phytoseiulus persimilis. The sequence continues at coordinate 6,800,732 of CM075104.1, forward strand.
CTCGTTAGTCGTGGAAGACACCGAGCATATCTCACCGGTTCGGACAGCACTGAAGGAATATTCATCGCTACGAGAAAATACACGCAGCTCATGTTCTATCGAAAGCGCATTGGGTCAATATTGAGAAGAGCGTCCAGTTGATTGACACGGAGCCCTGCTCTCCCTTCCAGAGTTCTTCACCGTTTTCCCGACGTTGAGCGGGACGCCGTTACGCTCTATGAGATCACCAGAGAGAATGGCCATAAGCGAGCACGTGACTGGCTCGGCTCCATTCCTCTTTACTTCGACTACGAACGCCATGCTCCTACGGGATGAGCTGAACTGGGAGAAATAGATGGATAGCAGTATCTTCCTATACCGCATATGAAAATCTAGACACAGACAACCGTAATTTCGACAGCAGCATGAGTGCGATTAATGGCGAATGCGAGTCTGACGATCGCATGTTTGAAAGGGGACCGCACACATCGAGGGATTCGACGGCGAGAATATTCGACGGTCGACTTTTCAAGGGAGACCATTGCTTCTTCCATGCGAGCTTGATTTCAAAGGGGATGCGAACGAGAGATGCCCTCGCTCCACTTGAAGTGTCCAGCTGTTAAGAGGGGTGGATGGAAGGGCAGACCCACGAATAATACCTTGTTGCAGCGGAGAAATGCAGGCATCAACCTGTTACTCATCAACTCACAAATATTATGCGGGGCTGAGATGGGCAAATCGGATTCCTATACGGATTCGAGTACGGATTCGCCGGCAGAATTATGAATCCGGATTCGGATTCGGATCGTCGAATCCGAATCATGCCCATCTCTGGTGCGGGGATCGGAAATGGGAATGGAACGATTTCAACCCAGAAAATGGAGCTCCTTGAGAGCCTCGCAATGGAGTTCGGGTTATCGTTCGTGAGCGGATCCGATCGATGCGGAGGGCGATTCACAAGAGGAACATCGGCGCTTGATTGCACCTCTGTGGACGCCCGCGCCCCCGAGAAGGTCTGCTGGATGCATATAGTCAACACGAGGGGGGTCACGGCAATGAGTGATCATGACCTCATATTTCTGAAATGCAGCAGGCCCTCCAAAGAACAGCTGGCACGGAGGAATCGGTAATTCAATATGAGGCCGGGCGATCTGGCCAACTGATAGCAGCAGAACTCGGAAGAAAAATGGCACAGGACGCGTGACCGACGACAACCTAGAAGCAGTCACTCAGCGAGGATCGCGTCTGAACAGTCAGCCTGAGCAGATAACCGATCACCGCAGGCGTGCTAAAAATGGATATTGAAACCTGAGGAGTTCTGCAACGGAAAGAACAAACGATGGTGTTGAGCTCGAAGATCAGTGTCAGAGGGAAGCGTTGGAACCGTGCAAGCTGAGTACAGAATTGTTCACCAAATCGGAAGAGAAGGAGTGGAGAGGGAAGCCTCAACTCGAGATAGTCGAGAACTCGGAGGCATCCTTTGTTCGCCATGCAGGGAGCGCAGCGAACGGTTTCGGAAACTGGTGAACGAGGTGAAACCAAGACCGAAATTCGACAGCCCCGAGGAAGAGGAGCGGGCAGCGGCCCGAGGCATTCATAGCATCAGGAACGCAAATGATTCCGTTGCCAGAGAACTCAGCTGGTCCTCGTTTTAGGCGAGAGATACACATGACGAAATCTTCTCCATGATGGTAATCGGACCAAGAGCTGTACTGAGCATGACGTCGATTATAACAAACTACGATAGAGCATGGAACAGAACCGAATTCCTTGTCGAGAATAACGTACTCAAGAACAGAGCTCCCCATTGTTTCTCAAATTCCTGAACTCGGACTCCCAGGTCGAGAGCCACGGATGTTTCTGCGTGGGTCGGTCATCGGTAGGGCTGGACGTTCATCGCGACCTCGATGAAGTTACTGTTCTGGCGGGTGGCCTGACGTTATACATTATGCTTTTTCCTTCCCCACACCAATCGCTGTGGATTTCGCAGCGCCCTCGTGTTTTCGACAAAAATTCCGCGATCAACCCGCGAATTCTCGGCCAGATGCCGCGATGAATGTCCAGCGCTAGTCATCGGTCAGAATAGTAGAGCCACCTTCATGCGAGGAAGGCTCCAAGGGAGTAGGCCCGATCTGCCTTCAACATCCGAGCTTAGAACTGATTATTATCCTGAGAAATGGGTCGAAGGCTACGAATGTTCTCAATTGGGTTGGTCATTGGTCAAAAATGGAGCCATTCCAACGTCATGCATTCAGAGTTCGAGCTCGAAGTTGATATATGGTAGATCATAGGATTTACGGACTCTGGACTACGTGTTGAGACTTTCAGCCACCTCGTTCACCGCAATGATGGCACTTTTCTTCGAAAATCTCCGAAGAAGCCTTTATTCGATTCACGAAATGCTCCTTCTACAATCAACATTCGAAACATTTTCAGATATGCTTTGGATGGTTGAAAAATAACTCCGATCTCCGAAAGTGCTTCATTCGAATGACCGCCTTCGTATATTCAGAAAGGGGTGGATCGTTCACGAAGGTCATCAATTCATTGATGAGGAGGGGGATCAGAGAAACAGGGGATATCGACTGGAAGCGAAGTGTGTTGCTGAAGAGGTGACGCTCGCCTGGCCCTGGCAAGAGTCGGTAAACTGCCGAGACATCGCCGTGCGAAACAGAACCCTCGAAACCCAGAAGGACATATCTGCTATTGCTGCAGCCTATGAAGAAACCGTGAAACACGTTATTTATGAGTGCAATGATTGCAACTGTACGGATTAGGATTTCCTCCTTGGACTAAGGATTTCCTCCCTCCGGAGGGAAACGAGGGGCCCCTGAATCGTGCGGCGTACGGAAGAAGGTCTAGGAAACTTGAAGAAGCCGAGCCATCATCTGATGCGAAGCTCCTGTCATGAGAGGGTGATAGGCGGAAGATGTGATCTAGATACCATGAACCATATCTGGATGAATAAATACCATGCTGACACAAGTCGCAGCGAATTCGCATTGAATCCATCAATATCCGGTGTCAGGCATCCTGTTCAGAAATCTCAAGCTCCAGAAAAATGACAAGGGAACATCCCGATTCGATTGAGAGTGGCGAAAGGCGACAGGGCGAATACATGACTCGCTGATGTCACTCTTTGTTCCTAAGAATCGGATGTATGGTGTGAGGCGGATAAAAGTCTCATCAGCGTTCAGAAATGTTTTCAGCGTTACGTTCCGCAGGCCTTGGCCGGATACATTCCACTATTTCGAGAATAAATTCCCACATGAAGTCAGCTAGGCATCCGAATGGTTCTGAAGAGACTGTATATGTGGGTTGACAATCAAGGGCTCAACAGATTCCGAAAAAGTGATCATCGGTATCAATGTCATCGGAGTTCAACTGCATTTTCTCGAGCCAGAAACGACGCAACGATCTCTCCAAACCTAGAAGCGACCCGGGTCCCGGAATCCAAGAGAGAGTACAGGGATGTGAATTCTTAATCGAGATCAGCCCTGCACTTCGACTTCCTCAACTCCGTCCTAGGCCTTCCCTCGCCGAAGAGCCCCAAGGTTGCGCATCACTGAGACCAACTCACAGGGGACGCACTTTCTATCAACGGGATGTTCGCTCCAATTAAATAGAGACACCAGGCTTACACCCGCCTCTCTGAAACTCTTCTCTCCGAATACTCCCAACTTAAGCTCTGTTAGCCCGTCAATCGACTACCTCTACTGCAGCAGCATTCGCGGAGAATCATGTCCGGCAAACCAGCTCGTTGAAAGTAGCTGCCGATGTGGGAATAGAGCCACAGATCCTCTAACTCATATTTTTTTTGCTCCCGAAAAGTGCTTTCAGCATCAATCCTTCATTCATTCAATATCGAAATTGTGAGCTACTCCCGAAAAAGCGTGAACGGTGGGAGGGAATCTCCAGCATCGCAGGGTGGTTCATTTAGTTGGACGCCACCTCAGAGGGGCCAGTGGCTTACTCGTTCTCCAAATGAGGAGCTCCAAGACTTGCGGGATCGAACAAGCCTAGGAGGGACACGAACCATATTCGCCCAGGTTGGATTTTCCGAATTTTAGGAAAGTTATTCCACGGCAAAGCAGTCCTCCATTCCGACGATTCACTCGTCATCGGAATGGGTAAAGATCACGCTCTATGGAAGGTTTCTGCTGTTCTTCGAACGGCCTGAATGGCAAAGAGACGGGCTCGCGTACTGGGTGGAAAATGGTAGAGATCTTGGAGGTTTGTCCGATTCGGAAGTTCAGGATGGCCTTGCTGCGTCTTGCTCATGATGGCCAGGCAGAGGGACGTCGGGAGGAGCTTCAAACTTACTTGAGGAGACCGCATCTCTCGTTTTTCAGAGTCTCTTCGGTGGAGCCCGATATGAGGTGGGGATGCGAGCTTCGTACACACGAGTATGTTTTCTGTGTTGGCAACGGGTTTTCGAACCTCAACCGGAATCATCGATTCCGCCTAATAGCAACTCAGGTTGCGGTGCGATTTCGTGATAAACAGTGTGGAGAACAGCGTCGTTAGGATCCTGCAGGATGGTAAATCCGCCCCAATAAGCTCCAAGAGAACGGTGTGTGGGGACGATTGGCCCCATGGAAGGGAAGGGTTCTCCAGCACCAATTGAAAGTTGAGACCAACTAGAAAATGATGCTGAAACAAATCTACGAGATGTAGGGTTTCCCTAAATACAGCGTTGAAGAGGTGAAGACTGGGGCCACCTTGTGTTACATACGACCGGAGAAAACAACGCTTCTCTCTGGTGACGAACCTTAAAAATAAGCTTTGCCCATGCTCCCCTCATGATGTCGAGTGTTTGCAGGGACCTCGCAGAGAAGTTCATGCCTCAGATGCCAGTTTTCGGTCTCTGGTCACGAGGGAAGATAAACCTATGTCCTATGTCTTATCGAAGTTCCCTTTGAGTACTTGAAGGCTCTGTTTAGTGGTTCACGGCTCCGAGAAAGTGTTTAGCGGATACAAAGTCTCTCATTTCCTGGAATCGCTGTTGGCTTCAGTCCAATAATGCACTTATGAGAGCTTCATCGAATATTCGCCGAATTCAACGGAGCTCTCGGGCATACGACAAAGGTGCTGCTCCCATGAGTCATCAGTGGTCCTATACTCGTCCTACGCGCGGTACCGGTGAGAAATTGTTCCTCCCGGACTACTGCTGAGCCATCTTCTCGATGATGGATCCGTAGTGCGGGTCATTAACTGAAAAGTTGGATATTTCACGCCCACGTACAGCCAGTCTCTTGCCGTTCATCTCGCCGTGTATCGGAAAAAATACAGCTTCTTTTGCTTCAATAGAAGTTTGGAAGTGATTCATTTTTTCCAGCTGGGCTCTCGCTACAGTCAATCTGTTCAATTTGTTCACGACTTTCCAATATTAACGTAGAGCTCGAGATGGCTGGAACCGACCCTGTTTCCAGGAAACGAGAGACTTTCGGGAAAGCGATGGAAATCATATTCGTTCGCCGGAGAATCCTCCAAATTTGTGTTATCTGTGCCAAGAACCACAGAAAGGAGCCCTCACTCACCGATAAGGGATTTTGATACCGGATAAGTGAATCTTTCCTCGTGACCAAAGACCGAAAATTGGCATCTAGGACAGGGAGCACTCCTCTGATCGGGCTCCTATTTTTCCTGCGAACAGTCGGCGTTGAGGCTCATTCACCCTGCGTTTCCGGATGAGGCAAAGTTCCCCCGGTCGTTTGTCAGACAAGCGATCGTATGACGATTCTCCAGCCGAAATACGTCGCCGCCGCGGCCCAATCGACGCAGTGAAATCTTATCCTCCCATGGGGTAATTCACCCCAGCACACCGATTTCTAAAAGCTCTCAGGGGCCAGAGCCACCCTTTATTCGCCTGGACCCTCTCCCAAACTTTCCTCGATGTATTCGAACGAGTCTTACACGGTCTGGCCAGAGGTCTTCTGAACAGGAAGTGAAGAAAGAGCCGACAACAATACCGTTGACGAATCCGTGCTCTCAATATAGACTCGAACTCCGCCATTGATGGGCGAACGGTAGAGCGAGTGGTTCAATTGAGCGGATCCTATGTCGTACTTTCCGAGCTTCCGCAATGATCGGTGTTCGAACCTCCAGTCAAAAACACAATACTGTCAACACAGAGACCTCTGATTGAATTCGACGCTCGTGTTCATCGACTCGCAAAAAGTCATCATGATGACGATTGTCCGATTCCTCTCCTCACCGTTCTTAATTTTCTCCTCGTGCAAATCTTCTTGGAGTAGTTTTTCACGGATAGTGAAAAATTAATTCCCTCGTCTGGAACGACCCGTCACGATCAATCGATCGCGCTGAAAGGGTCTCTTCTGACTTCATGCGACCAGTTTCGAGCCCGAGGCGACGAAGTAAAGCAAGCGTAACGAGTCAGTTTCTGGGGTTACACTTAAAGTTGATGTCTTCTCCGAGAAAGCTCATCAGCGTGCCGAATAACTACTTGCGCTCCATTTTGACCTGTATGCTCCGTTTCCCTGAGTCCTGTTCGCCGCGCACAGCTCCAGAGTTCCTCCCGCATTCACTGATGCCCTCAAGAAAACAATTCCATTGTCAGAACGATCCCCCAACATGCTCCGGGCACGTTTTTCGGGCAATCGCTGAGAATTAAAAAGGCGACCCGTACAGTTGGATGAGTTCGAGACTGCGGTCACAATAGGATCCCCACCCGAACGACCTTGATCACAGTCGTTGTAAGAAGTGTTTAGTTGCTCAACAGAAGAACAGGAATTCCAGAATCATCGGTGTCATGCTAAAATTGTTTTTTTTTTCTCCAGAGTATGCGGAAGCTCGCAGCCCGTCGCGCATCCGTGCATCAGCCGACTTCTTCTTCTCCGGAATATTCAGGAGCCGTCTTCACCGGAATTTCGCCCTTCTCCTAAAGCTGCTATAAAGACCACACAGACTCGCTGGAGGAGACAGTTCGCTTCCAACATGGAAAAGGTATTCGTCAATCCAAAGTTCCACGATAAAATCAAGTCTCGCAATAATCAAGTCATATGAAACGGAAAACGTTTACTCCTTAATCGAGCCCGATTGGGGATATTTCCAGATCGTTTGCGTCGCACTCGTCATTCTCAGCCTGACGCTGCAGACATACTGTGGGCCAGTTCTTACAAGAGACCTACACCTCCATGCCTCTGAAACGGTGAGTTTATTCACCTCGACTGGGAGCCTTCTCTATCACTTTTGGGGCGGAGGGGCACGAATGTTGGAATCTGGAGACTTGCGAATCGATCAAGTGAGACGCGGTTCCCCGTTTTCCAGGAAGAGGTCCCTTGTTTCGAGGAACACTCAGAGGATGCCACAGTGTCAGCAGAAAGCCTCAATAGCACCATCAACGCCACAGGTGAGTGTTATGGTCTAGAGAATCGCTTGTGCCAGGAACATGGCGACGCCCTAACGAGATGCGATCCAAGCCCCGGACCCAACATATCGTCCGTTCCAGCAGTTCCAACGAGCGATTCTATGAAAGTTCAGGCTGGCTACCACGCGTCAGAAGCGTCTCCAGCGATGTTCGAGATGTACGACGGCCGAACGAGGCTTTTATGTGTCATCGCGCCGCCCGAGAACGAGGTCGAGGACGCCCTAAACGACATCGAAAGCCTAGACGACTTGCCACTTGCTCCGAAATCTGAGTCGCTTACACAGGAACAATCACAGGGCGTTGTCAAACTCGTCGTCGAGTCTGACGAGACGGAAGAGGGTAGATCCGATTCTGAGTCCGAACCGGGTCCCGAGCCGGAGCCCGAACCTTCCGCGGAACCCGAACCTTCCGCAGAACCCGAACCTTCCGCAGAACCCGAACCTTCCGCGGAACCCGAGCCTTCCGCAGAACCGGAACCTTCCGCAGAGCCCGCACCTTGCGCAGAGCCTGAACCTTGCACAGAACCTGAACCCTGCGCGGAAGCCGAAGGCCACACAGAGTCAGCGGCCGAGGTCATCACTGGAACAGATCTCGAGTCGGCTTCTGACGGTGACGATTCCAACCCCGAGCCGGAGTCCCAAGCTCTTCCCCAGGGAGCTGACAGCGATTCGTCGACGAGATCCGACAAGGAAGCCCTGTTATTACCACCGACAAGCTTGAGAGAGCCCATATCGAGGATATTGAGTCCTGAGGTATCCCAGTCTGATGACGGAGCCGAAGCTGAGGTCGCAGGAGGTAACGCAGACTCCGCGAGCGAGAGGCCTGCCCACCGCAGTTCTGGCATCCCTTCAGATATAGATAAGCAGAATGACACTGAACGCAGCGCGACCGATTTTGTGACACAAACCAGGGAGCTGACAGCGAACGCGAGAGAACTCCCCTTTGAGATAAGAGAGCAAGTATCCGGAAACGCTTCTGAAGTTGTGTTCGTTGCCGATACAAGAATTACCACCGCTGCTGTAGCGGAGAACCTTCAAAGACTCGAAAATCCCCAGGGAAACCTAGAATCGATCGAGCTTCAAGATAAGTCCCAGAACATCAGAACGAATCAGACAGCGCGTCAGCTGGAGCGTCCGCGACATTCCACTGGGGGTTTGACGGAAGCAGCGCCTCGGGATGAGACCAAGGAGCCGCTAGAGTCGGGATCCACTGTCGAAACGGCGGAAAGTGTCCCGATACTGAAGAAAAACTGCAGTCGAAGCACCGGTTTGCGTCGAACGTTTTCCAAAGTTTGAGATAAGGCATTCGAGTAAAAGTTGTACACTGACATTTCCGCTCCTGAGGGTCTGAAGAATACCGCGAGGATTTCGCAAGATATGGGAATCGGCTCTTCCTTCTATCACAGTAGCTCGGATAAAAAGTCAATTGTTCCAAAAATACGGCGGACGAGAGTGAGCAAGGTACAGAAGCTTTCCGGCTCCCGACACTCCTGGACTACCGTTTTTTGACAGACGCGGGAGGCTTCAGGTACACCTCTGATAATAGTATAACCCATACTCATTATTCCACTATTCCCATCAAGAACGCACTCCGACTTTTCCGAGCTCGTGGTGGAATTCCGACCAGCTCTGTGCATGAATTTCAAGCGATTGATCAGGCAATTAGCGCTACTTCCAGGCAGCAATTTCCAGGTGCGTCAAAAGTATAACACAGTTGGTTGCTTCGTCGTTGATGATCAGCAGAGATGTATGCAAGTGGCTGGAACTGTTTTTTTTCCTTCTTCTTCGTTGACTTGAATCATTGTGAGGTGGTAACAGCCATGCTGCGTGGTCGTAAGCTTAGAGAAGAGGAGAACCGAATAATTTCAAACCCCGACCGTGATGGCAAGTCGAAGTGGGAAATTTCGCGTTCAGTCGACCGGAGCAGGCGAGTGATTGCCAATCACTTGAGAAATCCAACAGAATGTGACACCAAGAAGGCGCGTGTTAGACCACCGGCGATGTCTTTGCGCGAAGAGAGGGCAATTTAGAGGATTGCCACGAACAGTCTCCTCACCTGGCGTGAAAGTCTTGTGAAATCGAAGGTCCAAACTGAACTTCGTAACGTTCAAAATACCCGGCCTCATGCGAGACCGTCAAAAGAAAGCAATTCGAGCTCAAACCCCGCTCTCTTCACGGCATGAAGAAGCAATGTCGTCCTTCGGTCGCAAACACGCCAGATGGACCGATCAATGGCGCCGAGTCCTATTCTCTGATGAAGAACAATTCAATCTGGACGGTCCGGATGGCAATTCGTACTATTTACATGATCTCAGGAAAGAAGAAATGATTCTCAGTTGACGTCAGAAGGGTGGTGGTGGCGTAATGATGTGGGCGAGCATCGGATATCACGGAAAGACTGACTTGGTCTTCATAGGCAATCGATTGGGCAGCCGAGGTAACATTGAACTCTTGAAGGGTCAACTGAGGAAGCACGACGCACGTATCTGCGAGTCGCAGACTGCGACCCAATTCTCATCTTCCAACCAGCTGATGCGGCAGTTCATACAGCCAAGGTTGACGGAGAACACTTTGAAGACTATTTATTCGAAGTTTTGGGATGACCTGCGTGCTCGCCCGATCTGGGTATCATTCGAAACTTGTGGAGCAGCCTTCCACGTGCTGTCTTCCGTGGCGGCAGACGGTTCCAGGCGGTCGCGGATCTCAAGGAAGCGCTGATAGCCGAATGAGATGCTCCACCCCAGAAATCACTTCAGGATTTGTATAAATCGTTGCCAAATCGAATGATCTCGGTTTCAGAAATGGGAGGAGGTTCGACGACGTACTGAGAGCTCAGTTCGACACCGTTGTTGCTGGATGGCTGAGTTGACGAGCGCGATGACGCGGCCGCAGCGGCCGAGCGTTCGTTTCACAACCGACCTACCTCAAAATCGCATGTTTGGATTCAAAATCGGCAGCCTTCGCGCTGGCCGCCGGATTTATCGCCTGAGGTTCATGCGTGGAGCTGCTCGGGATCCCACCATAAGCTCACAGGAATCAGAGCACACTTTGAATGGAAATTGGGATACATACTCTTTTCGAGAAGTGTACATGCCCTGCTTGTGGATCCGGTTCCCGGCAGCGTAGATTGCGCGTCCGAATTCGTCCATGACCCTTCATTGGAAACGACGAGTAGGCTCCGCAGACATCTAAATTGAACAGTGTGAACCCAGTTCGATTTATCTTCCCATGAAAGGACGGGGTCGATTTCGGCCGCAAGAGCGGGGCGCATCAGGGGCCTCCCGACCACATAAACTGGTTGGCGGGGCTGCCGGCGCTTTAGATCTGCCGGTCGTCTTGGTATGGCACATCGTATGCTATCGGTCCAGAATGTCCTATCCGATGTCCCTGGGATTCGAGTCGAGCTCGTCGAACTCGCGCCACCGCATTTGCGTCGTCTGCATTTCCACGGTAGCTTGACGCATAGGTGTCTCCTCGAGCCACGCCCCGGGGGACACCAACGTCAGGCTCCAGCGTAAGGCCGTCGGCGCAACAAGCCATCGTTTGATGAGAGATGTTGCGGCTCTTTGGAGCACGGCCCGGTTGGCTCAACGCCCGAAGCCCCAAATCTTTGATGGCAGCTCAGAGCGAATCTGTCGAACTGTGCTCCGCATACGCGGGAGCGCTTTCCGACCGAAGGCAAGCTTGAAGCCAACACCAATGAATGGAAGCCCACCGATCTTGTTTATTTTGCGGATCGCGAACCACCGTCCGCGAGCTCTGTGCTCCACGAATCATTCTCAAAATTCAAACTATTTCGCCGTTACTCCTCCGACGACCGATTCTCGCTCGGCACCTGATTTTAGAACTTCATGTCTCGGTCAGTGTCACGTTCAATCTTCGGCTCGAGAACGGACACTGAATCTACCGGGTTTGCCAGCATAGGATATCGGTCTCTGTCGGCGGTGAGGACTGAGGGTTTCTTCGGAAATATGACAACCGCCTCATGCGGGAGCTTTGTTGAAGCCTTGAGTGCTCGGTGGAGTGGCCGGCTGTCAGGTTCTCGGTGGATAGAGTGCAGGATGGCAATCAATTATCAAATAGCTGACTGGACTCATTCGCAGCTCTAGAGTAAGACACAGGACCCCTCCAAAGAATGAGGGGGCACTCCACGCCGTGTCAGATTCGTCATCGCAAAGAGGTCCTCCGGCTCACACTCATGCTGAGAATATCAGGCTGGACGGACGATCATCAATCTTCTTCCCCAATAACATTTCCACGCCAGCGGCAAGCTTACATAAGCATATCTTGCTCGCTTGACAACGGTTGAACGTGTCCATATTATGAGCATCGATGAATTGAGCCTTTGGCAACACGGTCCCAGCCGCTGCCTCCGCTTCTTCGTTCCTGGTCGCCACGCTGTTCGGAACCGTATCGAGATCACGTTTTCAGGATTTTCGAGGCTCTGACCGGGCGCAAACCGATTCGTTTTCCCCGACTTCCGTCCCCTATTGCCGAGGAGGCCCGTTGCCATGATATCGCCGGCGACCTCAAGCCGGAGAGACGCAGACCGCTCGGCTATCTCGCCAGTCGATATTTGAGGAGCTGCAAAGTTCAAATGGAGTGGCGTTGAATGTCTTAGTCATCGGCCGTGTTGGAATTTCACTTGAGGAATTTTTCAGACAACTACGCAGTGACTTCGAGGCATCCCGTTGACATGATAATTGAGACCGGGGTACTTTCTTCAGTCATTGTGATTCCCTGAGGGTGCCTGGTGGGAATCCAGCTTTTTTTCAGTCACCCTCCGAGGTGATCTGTTGTGTTGATGGTGAATTATCGATGCAGACTCAGCGCTGTCGAGCCGGTAGCGGGTCTCTAGGTCTGTCGATTGAGCGAATGAGGAAGAAACTCGAGATAACTCGGAGTAGAATGTGTCTGGGTAGAACGTTGAGAGTCGAATCGACCCCCCCCCCCCCCCCCTTCTGCATACTGGAGATTGCCACTGTCTCCTGCGTGTCTCAACCATTTCTACTTCATGCGAAGAGAAACGACACCACGCGCGAGCCGCGCCGAGGAAGCGACGCAATGGTGCGGGCAAAGCGCCATCCTTAGTTGATAACCCATTCTCACGGATTTGATTCGCAGAGCAGATATAGATCCCAGCTGATTGTCTCCTAAGGAATCGGATCATGATGCCCGACCTCATCCATCGGACAGCCAGGACCGGCTCTGCAGGAAACTCGAAATAATTCGCCCATGTTCTATGATCGTCATCTTCCCCAGGATATTTGGTCTGGCACGAACCATGAATTCCATTAAAGAAGGAATTCCGAGCCATGATGTTTCGTCAAATAATTCTCAATGCAATCCAATCATTCACAAAAGTCGAATGAGGTCGGAACTTCACTTACTCTTTCTATTTGATCATTCATTTTTTCTGATCATTTATTTCGGGGAAAAGGAACGGAAAAGGAGCATCGTGCGTGTTACAGGTTCTCAATCGCGTTCATCGGTAGAGGTTTGCGTTCCTTAGGCAGCTCGAAAGTACTTCTCCTCTTCGGATCGCTCCGATTGACTAGGGGTGAACGTCGAATTTCAACCAACCGACTTCGTGCCAGTCCGATTCAGTGCGGTGAGGTATATCATTAACTTGCTGTTGGCTATCTTGAGAATCGCTTCAGAGCTCGGAAAAGGGTAATCAGTCGCGTCAGTCTAGAACCCCTGTTTTCTTGACGATTGAATTGCTTGATGCGTGCTGAATTCGAAAAAAATCGGAAATGAATCCTTCCCAAATTGCTCGAAACCAACCGGGATCAAACTACATAGCCAACTGAGTTAGATCGATTCAAGATCTTGTCATCCTAGGAACTTGCGTTCAACTCGGCGTCCCTGAGAAGATATGGGGTGGGGAAACGCATCGTGGACGAGATTTTGTCGATATTCAGCGTGGAGCGGGCTGATACGATCGTGTGGCATATTTCGGGCTCTAAGGCTATCCTCGCTATGCTCAAGGGCCCGATCGATTGACTTTTGACGTTTTCCGGCCAGTTGAGTGGGACGGTCAAAAATATGGTATTCTCGGATCGCTCTAGAAAACGCAATCCTCCACCAGTCAGCGCGAATAACGAATCCAGTGACCTCGAGGAGACGCAAAGCAGTCTAGCTGGCTTCATATCGGGGCGGTGCACTTTTTCGTCAGGATTCGAATACCGGGGAAGGTATGGAGGGGGTACGTGGCGAGGGGCAGGGTAGGGGCTAGGGAATGGGTAGCTTCCGTCCCCCCTTGTGAGGTGCCCTACAACATGCCGCTGGTTCCACGTCGATCCGAGCGATCCCGGACGAGTTCATTGAGGACAAGCAAACAAATAAACATACAAACAGACCCTGGATTTTCATATGCATATAGATGTTCTAATCATCTCATATGTCACATATTCTGTATTATCATTTTATCTTATCATCAGAAAATAATACTTCAATGTGAATCAACTCAGAACGAGGAAGTGAGACTCTTGGAAGTTGGATCATATAACATGTTGTGCAAAATGCAGAACCCAGCCATCAGATATAAAGTGTGGCATTTGGAACCGAGTCGTCTGATAGGAGAGATGAAGCATTTAGAAAAAACCCTCAAACTCCTCGCTCTCGACGGATCTCACCGTAATCCCATGAGGATGTAGTCCAGTTCGGGGCCAAAATCTGGGCGCTGTTGCGGCCGGTCGGTTCTCCTGCAACAGCGAAATAAAGATCATCTAATATCGGGCCGAGGCATATCGCTGCGGAGCAGCCGGAATGCTTCGATCTCTTTCTGGAATTGCTTGATCTTCGATGGCTTTCGCGGTCCTGGATGAGGAACAAGGGGCCATAATCTTAGTTCCACCGGGACCGCGAAATTGCGACGTTCCGAGTTTCGAGAATTTCAATGATATCGATTGGATCTGAAAGTTGCTTGGATTCAGCGCACTTCTTGAACGTTTCGATTTCCTGCGCCTCCTGGGACTGAGATTACGAAGATTGGAAATTGCGGCTCAGAACAACCCATCCACCCAGTAGCCTGTGTAGTTCGGAGCGAAAGTCATGCCTGAAGCAATGCTCCCTTTGCGACGTGCGCACCTGATGAAGGACATTCCGTCGCACCTGGAGCCTGTGTCGTCGGGACTCGGATCGAAACGCAAATGATGAGGCGATACCCAGGGTTCGGGTTCGTATACCCTGCCTTGGAAGAACCATATCTGATTATGCACCTAAACCGCGACGCTTCGGATTCGGGCACAACAAGAGACGGCAGGGCAAATATTTTGTCCTGACGCCATCCTGTGGATCGGGTTTCCGTTATAACAGTACTGGTGCCCTGACTTTACTCATCAGTGAAGATGTTACCCACTCCATCAATTCAAATGGGCCTTGAAGCAAGGAGTGTGGAGTAGGGATTGCAGAAGTCCGCATTTTAAGGGCCGCCAGCCCGCATCCTCGGGACCGCAAGCCCGCATATCCGATACAGCAAGCCCTCATATTCAATACCGCAAGCCCTCATATTCAATACCGCAAGCCCGCATATTGGATAACGCAAGCCCGAATTTTCAAGACCACGAGCCCGCGGTCTATGTATAATATCATGGTAGTGCGGCCTCCGTGCGGCCCGCCTCCGGAATCTCGACTATGACTGGAAGCCAGCGGGGTTCGATACTAGTCATCTGTATAGATATAGTAATAATAGTGGAAACGCGATCTTCAGCCGCGAATGCTTCGCGCGTTCTAGCCCGCGGTCCCAACGCAGCAGCTGCGGTCGCCTTGCGGTCCTGAAAATGGGGGCTTCTGCAAATCCGAGTGCGGAGTCCATGATACCCAGCCCGAGGTCTCTCCAAAACCTTCGCCGAAACCCCGCGTTCGACGTCAGTGGCCTGATAGGTGCTCGAAATTGGCGGGCCTTGATCAGACCAAGACGGAGGTCCGGAGAGGGTCGGGTGCACTCGGTGACACCCCGGGCGGAACCTCAATGTGATGCTCCTCATGGCGAAAATTTTCTCAATCCAATGCCCCTCATGAGGAAAATATTTCCCAACCGATGCCCCTCATGGCGGAGGATCCGATACCAAGTTCGCTAGAGGGAGATCTCGCCACCTCTAGGGCCGATGCAAGTTTCGGGACTTGAGGCAGGATCTGGCGAATGCCGTCGCCGGATTCCAAAAGACGTCGCGATGCCCATGCTGGGCAAAAGGCTGCCCTGGACCCCAGGCCCAAGACCCTGATGCCGGGGGCGGATGCCTCGCTGCCCTAGTGTTCCCGAATCCCAGTTACCCGTCTTCGAGTCACCCTCTCTCACCGCTGAACCCTGATGCGCTGAAGCTCCACGCGCATGACGATTCACGCAAACTTAAAGCTTCGAAAATTCACGTCAATACTGCCTCTCCCTCGGGAATGACGTGTTGAACTGCTAGAAGGAGCGGCTGAAGAGTGATGGGGGAATCTCGGGTTTTCCGTTTCGATTCAATCGTTACCCAAGCGTGCCAGTCTCCGATCGCGCTCGAAGTTTCCAGTATTTCTGCTTGGAGCATGCTCAACGCAAGCTTCTACGAGTTTTTGGTGCGCCTCTGTCGCATTCTCCCCCGAGTCGACCGAGAAGTGCGAAACATCAGCAGAATGGGCGTTTTGAACACAAATGTCGACATGTTCGGCAGTTCTCAAAATTCCGTGAAAGTTTTGGAGTTCTCGCTCGTTGATGGAAATGGCGCGCACGTGAGCCAGACAGCACAATCGCGTAAACTCGGCTGATGGACTGCTGCGCGTGCTTCTCGGGAAATCCGGCCGCATACTTAGGGACCGTGTAGATCCCCGCGAGCTCTCGCCCGAGGGTTTTCATGATTCTCGAGCAATATTTGCGTGAACCGCGCCGTGCTTCACTGCACGAATATGACTCCGTATATGCGTATGGGTTCCACCCTTCATTCGACAGGGGAGTGAAAATCTCTTTCAGCAAGTTCGTCGTAGGGATCCGTAGTGACTCTAGACTCTGGAGCGTGAGGGTTTAGCGGTAATAGAGGGTCATTCGGAGTCGGGTTACTGGGATAGGACGTCAGGGAGCGCCCCGGGGGACCCTACCCCGAAAGATTGCCTCGAATACAGAGTCTACAGTTCGGTAAATTTCCAGATCCCAGACTAGCCCTCATCAGACGAGACAGCCGAAGATGGACCCAAACAATAGCTCATTGACCCCACCTGCGTGTGTCGATCGACGCACAGGCAAGACGGAATGATTTCAACGTGCACTTGATTTTTATCGCCGCCGGAACCTGTCTGCGTAGTGCAAATCGGAGCTCGTTTCCGTTCTCATGTTTGGAAATGATTCTGAAGTCATCATGCTCATGTTGCGCAATGCTATAATTATTCTCCCCATGATGGACAGCTCCAGTATTTTCCATTGCTCTGTAGGAAATGGCGAGGTCCGTCAGCACAGGTTCTGGTCAAGTTTGCGGTTTTCCCCGCGTATAACACATGTAGCAGACAATTCCAACAGCCGACCTTATAGATTGAGCTATCTGAATACAGAAGCATCGGTGCTGGCAGTGATATCGAGCACACAATATTCCGCGGAACTGCTTGGTTGAACACAAGAGCACTCCTACAAACCTCATTGTGAATTACTGCTGTAATTCAATTCTGTCACCACAGAGTCACTTCATGGAGCGATTGGAAAAGCCACGCGGAACGGCATTTACCAGAAATAGATGCGTTAGAGAATCCCTGGCTTGATTCATCCCCTGCGTTGTCAGTGATGAGATCATTACGTTCATTGAGGAAAATCTGTTCGATATTGGATTTCGCATCACCGCAGACGCCGCGCCTGGTTTCGTCTACGTGCTCACCTGCTCGCGGGACACGGAAGGAACGATCGCTCAGAATATTCCAGAATTTCTCTGCTTTGTGGAATCCCCACAGTACCAGGGCCACCTTCACCTCCTCCCATCTGCTGAAAGTGAGGCCGTCGCTCGTTCTTTATAAAAATATAGCCGCCGGAGCTACCGCACAGGTCTCTGTGTTGTAACTGCCGCGGTTTCATCGAGACGAACGATGGTTCGCGCTTGAATCTCTTGTGAAAGATCGACCATCGACTGCTTGTTGACACCTGATCGGCTTTCAAGGAGCGGTCGCGTGAAGCAGACTAATCAAGGCCGCTCGGAATGAAAACGCTTCCCGCTGTGGTAGTGATGGCTGCATTGCTGAAAGTAGCCGCGAGCAACTCAACAGCAGACTCCGCGGACGGCAGCGAAAGTGACCTCAAGTTTCGTTTGGGCAACGGTTTAAGTTCATTCCACAGTCTTGGAGGGGTGAACTTTGACTTGGTGAAGTACGTGCTTTCCGGAATCCAGAACGGGGCAAAAGACGTGCTCATGGTTGCTCCGACGCAGATCGGGCGTGCTGAGCGGTTCGGTTTCAACGGCTTGAACAACAATCCCGTAGTCCCCGGGTACCGATTCGGTCGACCTCCTTCTCCCTCTTACCCGGTTCCTTTCCCACCGGGCGGGCCGTACAAAGGTGGCGGATATCGTGGCGTCAAGAGTTTGCCTGTTACACCTGTTGGAGGAGGTGAGAGGCATGCAGTAATGAGAAATGCGTGCATGAATTTGAAAGCCGTCCCAAATAGCTTCGAAGATCGACTGATCTTCATCTCTACAACTTCGTGGAATCGGAGGCGGCTATGCGGAGGAAGTGCGATGTCGAGGCTCAGATAGGCCCAGTCTGGTCGACATCAAAATCCTCGTGTGGTCCTTGTCTGGAAACAGAACGCTCCCTTCTGCTCCGGAAATTCATTTTCGAGTTGAATTTGTGACGATTCACTTCAACGGATCATTCCCAAAGACCGGGAGACGCGTTCATCTAGGAAATGTGTCCCTTGCGATCAGGGACGTGCCCAGATTTTTTTTGGGCGGGGTCGAGGATGTGACGACGATGATGATCATCGTCGCGAGTTTTTGATGACGAAATCAACATGGTTCTGAAACCTGTGAGGATTTTCCTGATGAGACAGAGTCTTTGCGGAACAATTTCGTCCATTGACCCTCCCAATCCACCCTTCCCAATGTTATCGAAGAGTTTCTAGGGGAGGGGCGGCATGGCCCCCTAGCCATCTCCCCCCACTGGGTTCGCCACCGTTTGCGATTGTCTGACTCGTCAGCTCTCGACTCGGGTCAGTGAGAGTCGGAATCGTTTCCCGATGCTGATATTTCGGGAATCTCGAGATCGTCCGAACTTCGATTCATCTGAGCGCACGGCGGTTGTGTAATCAATATTCGTGGAGAACAAGGGCACATGAGGCTGTGAAGATCGCCAGTCGAGGAGTGCAGTGAATTAAAAACCTTTTGAATGTTCCAAACAGGTTATCGTGGAGTGCCTCCTACAGCTGTCGCACCTCCGCCCTCGCTTCCTCCATCCGGTGTCCAGGTCCCCGAGAGTCCGAGTGCTGTTGAGAGACCGCTCCGTCCTGTGCTGCCGCAGGATGTTTCGCCGAGCGTCGAACATCCTGATCGCGACGGTCGGCTCGATGAAGGCTCTGCCTGGAGACCAGAAATCGTTGTCGAGAAATCCGATGTCTTCCGGGAAGACAAGGTTGGTCGTTAGAATCGAAGCTGATCGTAGAACGTTGAAAAGGTTACACGTTCCTCACGGATCCAATCCGTGGACCAGTTTTTTTGAAGGTAGTAGCTCGGAGCTAGAGGATAATTCCAGGCCAACCTTACAGGCTGTGAGGCCGAGCGCTGTATCTGAGCCCGATCCCGGAGTCAGGCCGCCTCGAGAAAAACCAAGACCTGCAGTTGTCCCAGTCACGAACGATGGACCCCCTTCAAAAGACTTCATTTCCAAACTGGAGGCGGATCTTGTCGCGGGGCGTGAGTTATTGCACTTTCTGTTTGACTGATTCCAGGTATGGTTGCCGCAGCTGTTTCAGAGTAGAATTCAGCGCGAAACCTGGCACACAGGTCGAAACGGATCGCGTTTCGAACCCAACTCACGTTCAGCTGTGTTTGCAGTAACTCCTCAACAACTCGAGGAACTATCGTTTCAAGCAATCGATCCACGAACGGTCGATTCGAGACCATCAGAGAAGTATAGTGGCAAGATTATCTTCCCCGGACGAGCCGTTTGAAAAAGCCGAGGAGTTTCCCAGACTGTATAGTTATGCCTAGGCAAGGATAGACAGTGCGTTAGATCATATTAGAGGACCGGCACTTCCGCTTTGAGAACTCATGTAATAAAAACTTATCCCTAAATCCGAGGGACAGAATCCTGATCACAGAAGCTCGAATTCACTTGAGTTCTTTGAGGCAATGGATCAGGCTCGTTCCGATATGGAGGAGAAACAGGTCCCTAGCGGTGACAGCTTGATGAAAGAATCAGGCAGCGAGGACCCAGGGGGGAAGCACTCATGCCGCCCTCCTGAGAGTCGAACAACATAAAACAGGACAACCCATCAGGCTCAGACTCGACTCTACCCAAGCATTCCTACTTGGTCCGAATAAGGTCCTGAGTGGTCAGTGGATCTCAGTGGGGCTGGGCTACGTTTTCCGGTGCAACGCAGTCAGGGCAAAATATCGCGTTGGTCATCATATTCTCCTCCATCCCCTGCACAATGATGAGGCAGCGTTGGCAGAGCGCGCCGACGTGCGAACTCCTCTCACCTCCATCGGTGAAGAGGAACACCTCTTTTCCGACGTTTCCGGTTCGGGGGAGCATTCCTGCAGCGCTCGAGGTTGTGGCAAACGAGACTCGGAATACGGAAATATGCTCTCTGTGCTACAATAGAGGTATCGATTGCCCTATCTTACGTTCAGACACATGCTCCACACGGCTCCCGCGTTCCTGGTCGAACTGGGAACATTCATCCAACCCTGCCAACTGGGTTGAACTTCCGGCAGCAATGCGCGGGGATCAGAGGAACCATGGAGACGGTCTTCAATATTTGGGTCGAGGCTTGCTTCGTCGATATACGCTCTGATGCGTCAGGCTTCGAGGGAGAACCGATCCTGGGGTTCTACTGAAGTTGCCACATCGTCTATCATCAGCGTGTCCGCTTGAAAGAGCGAATTCGAGTGGAAAGGATCTAGGGACTCGAGGCTCGGCTGGACAATGGACAACAAACGGGTATGATGTATCATGGGAAATACGGGGCCGTGGTTTTCCTCGTCATTTTCGAGATGTCAAGGGATTCGGCCTTCATACGGAACCATGGCTTTCGCGTCGAATCCTGCTCTCCACCCCACAATCTTAATGATCGTATCTCTCGGAGTTGACGGCCCTGGTTTCCTGTTGAAGGACAGAGCTTTGCAGAGTTCTGCTTCACGCTCTGTATAGACTTTGAGGACCGCCTGTGGAAAATACAGCTGCTGACCCGATTGAGTATCTTACCAGCCTCCTCGCACTGCAATTTTGCTTGTGAATCTCGCAGGTGTTCAAGCTCGATGCATCTGATCGTCAGATGAGCCCGTTGAATACCCTCCGATGTAGGATCTCAGCTAGCTCGACCCAATCAACTCGGTGTGCACTCGGGGTCTCCAAAACCCGGATTGCCGAACGCTCGGAATCCCGAAAACCTGGGATCCCGAAAATCCCCTCCGTCTCATGGTACAGCAACCGAGGCTTCTATGCGGAACGCGGATTCAGACATGGAAGTCGATTCGACAGCGCTCACTTGCACCGATTGATCCAAAAACGATTCAGATTCCGGAGCTGTGAGTTTTCCGGGTCCAGTTCCCTCGAGGTCATTTCGGGAGAACAGGAATGAGTACCGTGATTTCAGTTTCCCGCTCAACAATTATGCTACAGAGAGTGCCCGACTCGGCCGAAGCCGGGAGTGGACCATTCTGATCTGAACCACAGATGTCATGAGTATTGAAAATATTAGTCCAAATATATTGAGCGGAAGAAAGTTTACTCGCCGGTCGAGGAGCCATTGGACCCGTCGAAAGCTCAGAATGTTCCAGACTTCCGACCGCGAGGCTCACGTCCAACGTGACGGAGCGTCGAGGCTTCAAACACAGGCGACCCTCTAACAGACGTTTGCTCGTCCTGAAGTATAGACACTAGGGATCTAGGCTAAGTCACCAGCTAGCATTAGCAAAGTCATCCGTCGAATTCTCAGAATACGCTCATATTACCCGTTGACTGAAAGAAAGCAATGGTACCGCTCGTAGCCGCCTGCGAGAAATGAGACAGGCTCATCCTTCCGGGGCAACATGGGAGAACCAAGAGAAAACGATAGCATTGCCGGGCTCGGCGCTCGACATAGAAGTCTGAGCTGCTCCCCAGCGGTTGGAAACATTTTCTGACATTTGTGGTCTTCGGTATCCCGGACGTTCGGTATCTTTTTCGGGAAAGTTTTCGGGCTCTCGGGTTCGCGCTGACAGAAGCATGATGGGAACGGAATCAGGGCGCACTTCGAGCCGATTGCGATCGATTGGAAGAATCCATGGCTCCATAAGCTCTCGAAGATGATCTCGCCAATACGAAAGCCGCCTTCCAGAGCTCTACAGGAAACCTGTGTCATTTCTTCACAATAGGTATCTCAGCCAGGTCCCGACAACCAGCGACTGATTCTCTCCAGGCCTGCCTAGCTCCCACCCCTTCTAGAGGGAAAACAATGAGTGTCATCACGGAATTGCGCTGGTTCAGTCAACATATGAGACAATACGAGTTACTCTGGTTTTCGCGAAGGAGGCGCGACCATATGCTGTTCCGACAAAAAGGTCGCGATAATATCACGAATTTTCGGCTCGGATTCCGCGATGCAAGCAAAGCCCTCATCCTGAAGCTTACGAAGGGCGAGCCGAGCTCAAGTGAGGCCAGGAGACACGTCTGGCCATTTGATCCATCCGTGTGTCAGCCCTGAACGAGCTCGGAACCCGGAACGAGCATTTTCGGAGGACCAATGACCTCCGTCGGATGCGAGTACGAGGTTTCGTCCTCGCAGAGGCTGCGCCGAAAGGATGCACTGTTGAGCAGCACGACCGCTGAGCGACAAGCGGGCTCTCGTGAGCTATAACGCCGCAAAACAGTTGAACGTTTGATCTCACCCGTGTGCAGAAGGGAGTTGGCCCAGAGGCGTATATACACATCGGCAATCGCAAACTCGAGGCCCGGCCAATCAGGAACATCCCGTGTCTGGACCCGGGCGAAGCCAGGTTCCACAGGTTCCCTGATCGGAGCCCCGTGATCTGAACACGTTCAGGACTATCTTCCAGCCATATCAGGTCACCTCCGGACGAAGGTTGATCAGTTCTTCCAGTTTATAGCTTCGCATTCCTATCGAAGAGATTCCTTGGAATGATAGCGGAGACGGTCTCGGGGGAGAGTCTCCGAGGCCGGGAGGCACGACAATGGAGAAGAGAAGGCGCCGAGACAGAGTACATCCATAAATCTCGCGACACAAGTTGAAAAGAGATATCAAGAATGTTTGGCTTCGCGATCACGTCGCAATATCACTGCAGACTGTCTGTCGCAGTAGGTAAGACCGCGGGTCGGAATCGTGTTTCGCATACTACGGATCTCAGAAGAGAGCTTTCCGGAGGTTTGGCCGAGAGGTTTTTTTTGTTTTCCGGCTGAACCTCTCAGCCAGCCCTCAGAAGTGTCCCGGAATCACCTTTCGGTATTGCTTCAGTAACACTCCCTATCGCCTCGCAAATCCCATCGCGGGCGGTGGGCTTGGGTCTTAAGATGGTTCAGATTTAATTCTGATATGAATTAAATCCTCTTTTTACCACATAAGAAATTTGTTGTCCCGGCCGGGGATCGAACCCGCGATTGCTAGCTTAGCGTGGCACCCAAGGCGTTGGTTTATGCCACACGGCCAACGAGCCGGTTTTGGCCGAGAGGTTGGGCTACGCCACTGTTCTAGACCGCTCAACGATGCCGATCCGAGGAGGGGTCCATAGATTGAGTACATTCGACGAACGGGATTCCGCCGCTTCTGATCTCAGAATTTCCGACCCAGCATTGCAGGGAGGAATGTGTCCGACTATCGAGAGCAAGTTTTCCTGCTGGAAGTATTACTCCAAGAAGACTGTCGGAGCTTTCTTGGGTTTCAGAATCAACGGCAGAGAGTCATTTCAGTCAACCAGAAGAACCCACACCTCTCAGAAACCGCTTGGCCCTGTTACAGGAGTTCTTTTTTAATCGGAAACCGTTATTGTTCGATGCAACACTCCCCCAAACCATCACTCCTGCTGGTCGACTTGCAGTTCGGGGCTAAACGCTTCGAGCGCTCAGAGAGGTGAGGAAGTTCCACACCGGGAACACCGTTGCGACGTCAAATGGATTCTTTGGGACGGCTGGAGTGCGAATATCGCTCCGAGTGTTCCTCTTTCACAATTTGGATCTGATTTATCTCGACAGCCACTTACTTCATTTCTGTCAGGTTTGGATGCTTCTGGGTAGGAGCGTACCCCCGGAATCGAGCGAACAAAACTGCGTGCACCCATCAACGAATTTCCTAAACTATTAGCGTTCGGAGGAAAAGTGGCTACGTCACGTTGATTTATTGACTGTTTATTGACCTTCTTCATGCGGTATTTTCATTCCAAATAGAGCTGAAGACCCTTAATACGGGGCGATGACTCAGCTGGTCGACGGTGCGGTTTTTCTTATTTCAGGGCATACGGTTTGGGTCGTTTTTCGTTCCAACCTCTCGAGTCTTCTCTTGGTGTCGGATATCATTCTTGGCGTGCTCTTTTGGTGTAGTCCTAGTCTTTTCTGTATTGTACACTCAGCGTCTGGGATTTATTCGCATTCGAGAAGCACATGTTCCATAGTTTCGTCGTCCTCTCCGCACCGTTGGCAGATCGCTTCGATGTCTATAATCCCGTGAGTTCTTTTGAAATTGCGATATCCTTCCCTCCTTGTGCAGTGGAGGGCGAATGGCTCCAAACCAGCGGCCTCGTTCATAAAAAGATGTCGAACGAGGGGAACCTCGGAGAGGGACCAGTTCCACCCGACGCGGAAGCTTCGGAAATGTGTTCGGGCTCGACGCTCGTGGTTTCTTGGCATGGATAGTATCGGGTCGTCAAAAGAGTTTGCGAGGGTTTGAGTGTTCAATTTAGGGCAAACAGCCGTATGGAGTTTCTACCCCTGCCATAGCTCAAGATAGCATCGGTCGTCGTCGCTGGATTCCTTGAATCTGGCTTCTCACGAAGAATTTCGGAGGAGGCAATACTGCCGCTTGTTCACGATTCAAGGTCTGGATACATCGGAGTCCGCTCGAGTTACGCCATTTGATTCCGGAGGGGCCGTTGCGACCCCACCCATCAGACGAGCACAGTAGTTGAAAATTCGCCAACTGAAAATAAGTGTCGGGTGGACAACGCCTAATAGGCGATGGCATTGTCCGCGTATGTCGGGCCGCCACTCGACTTGATTGGGAGCGGAGCTTGGACGCATGCCAGAGGATCCAAATTACGTAACAAGACGCAGAAAACTCCTATGAATTAGCAGTCTAGAGAAAGAGGGAGTTCATCGTCCCTAGCCATTGCTCTCGCGCCGAGCGGGCCGAGAAGCGATTTCCCCGATTTCCGTCGGGCGGATCCGGGCCATAAGTCGCGAAAGGGAGCGAATTATCAAACAAACATTTTCGTGTGCTTTTATTCATTCGTGACGCGCCCCTCGTGTCTCCCATACAGCGAATCATATGACGGCTGCTATACTCGTGCACAACATTAGTAGCGCAGAGTCGGTCCTCTCTTCTCTATCACTTGTCGTCGGGAGTGCTCGCATTTCATCTCTGCCGGATAAATGAGGGGCTTCCACCGAGCTGCGAGAGCTCCTTGATTTCACAATCGGATGATTGATGATTCCTTCCGATGACGTCGCAAACTGGGGTTGCCACACCCAAGACAGCCGGGCTTGCTTGCTTGCTCGTCCCTGATGGTTTCCCGGACAGTCTCCACGTGGTACCTGCTTCATGCCCGGTGCGTGCGGATCTCAGGATGGACTCTACTCGAACCGAAGCGAATTCTCGTTCGGCGTCACACAGCATCGCAGCGTCCGCCCCCGATATCCAGTGACAAGCGGTTTTCAGCAACCATATCCATCAAATCGACCGCCTCCGAACGTCTATGGTTCCGACGGCCCGACGCATGGTGGCTTGTGATTGTAGCCGTAATGGTGTTCTTGTTCCTGTTGGATTTGTTTGAACGGTTGCTCATACTCGAGTGCCCAGTAGGGTGCCGGAGAGCCAGCGTGCGGCTATAGGCGTGTCTCACCGCGTTCTGTACCTGGAAATTGATTGATGAACGGCGATGAGTCCTTCGAGAGAGATCAAGATCTCCCGTTATGTGCGGTTTTCTCCTCATCCCACTCCAACCTTTACGATCCTTACCTCAGCGTTCATGAAGCAGTAGACGATCGATACAAATGTGCCCTGAATCGGGGACGAGATGTTACTACACACACTGGATCGGTCTCAGAAGCATCCAGATAGCAGGCAGGGTCTGTTCGCTTACTTGCATTGGATGGAGGAACGCGTTTACAATGTCATAGATTCTTTGGTTGTCGAAACGCATGCAGTTTATGAGATGAGTGAGACCGAAGAGTGGGAACAGGATGGCGGTGGCTTTTATCGCCCGTCTGGAAAGCGTCCGTTGATCCGTTTTGCGATTCTCATACAGTCCTTTCCGCCTAATGGGATCACCGTTTATTCGGATCACCCGCTCAATCGAATCGAACGTGCCCAGTCTCGCTGCTATACCATCGAGCGGAGCTGCCTGTACATCAAGGAGCCAATTCTCTCTGAACAGCGGCTGATTCTCAATTTAAGCTTCCCATCGACCAGAGCCTAAATGCCAAGCTCGAACTAAAGCAGGCTCGGCGAGTGAGCAGAGAATGTCGACTTACGTGAGTTGATTCGTTTCAGGTCTCTTCCTGCCGGAAACGAGCACGATTCGTACGATGTTCACCAGAAACAAGCAATTCACCTGGAATGCAAAGCCTCAGGCAGTGGGCGCGGAATACCGACGGCCACCTGACGTATCGCTCTTCCGAGAACAGAGGCTTCCAGCAGCTTCAAGCCCACCATTAGCGCAACGATCCGAGGAACAGTCAGCAGACGGATGTACGGGGAGCTGCCGTAAGTCACCCAGCAGGATTTCTCCTGAGTCTCCTCCATGATGTAGGCCCAAGGGAGCACGAAGAACAAAGGGAGCACTGGAAATACAGGCAAGCTGTCTTTTGAACACATGGTTAGAGTATGATCCACGGCAGCGCCCCGGAAAACTGAAAATAAATGTCTTCCGAGCAAAGTCGGGCGCTCTACCAAACCAATTCATCGACAGCTGATGACGCAGCTCGTTCCCGGAACGGAAGAGGGAGAAGGCGTCGCGTGGTGAAAATGATGGGAGGACCGCTTGCGCAACACATACCGTATCCTATGAAATAGTAGAGTCTGAAGGGAGCGTCCTGGCGGAATATCGACGTCGTCAGCCGCGAATGCAGGAGCAGTCCCTCAACGAACATCCAGTTAACGGATGAGGTCGACGAGTACATGGTGACCATCAGAGTAGTCTTGCAGAACTTCGGCTGAAAGAAGTGGTTCCGATAGATCAGTTCCGTCGACGGCAGATGTCAGTACGACCCAATTGACAGCACTTGCGTCGGAAGCCAGATTTGCAACTCTCGCTCACGGTTCTTCGTTTTCGGATATCATAAATCAATTCCTGATGATGACTTGCCCCCTCCGTGGGGAGCGATGGAAGAACCGGAATCTTCAGTCCACGCGCAAGTCGTTTTTCTCCGAAAACAATGCGCGAGAAATAATGAAAGAGGCTGATAGCGCCTAGAAAAATCGGTCGACCATTGTTTGCGCGTCGCAGTGTAGCGCTAGCAGGACGTCCGCCCAAGAACGACCGTTACAACAGATGAACGTGTTCGTGGCTTGAGCCGTCGTGTAGGGGAATTCCATCGAAACTCACGTTTGTCGTGCGAGGGGGGGGGGGGTACTTTGCCGGCATCAGGAAAGTGGCATCGCGCTATGTCTCGACATTTCACTATGGCGGATCGAGGTCTCTGGATAAACTCCTGAGCCTCGTTTCCAGATACACAATGACCAGTCCCCTTTTTGAGAAACGCCCAGTTACTCGGCATCCCCATTTGATGGTTCCGTCGGCTTCGTCGATAACACTTGGTGCTGTTCATACCCCATCGCTGAAGACGGAGGGACTGCGGATATTTCCGCAGTTCGATCGGATCTCGACAATTTCGCCTCCCAGCGAGAAGCTTGCGATCGCCTGCTATCGATGCCGTTGGTTGAAAACTCTCCGGCGGGAACGAGTTTCTGACGGCCCACTTCAGTCTCAGTCGGCTCTTTAGTACATTGATGCTATTCCCGCGAGGAGTTCTCGCGCTCCGGATCCACCCCAGCTCAACCCGGTCCCGACGTTGATTAGCATCTCAGCCAGCTGCTCGAGGGGTCTCTCAACTGGGCAACCGAAACGCCCTGGAGACACAGGCGCTCTTGGTGGGCTCGGAACGCGACAAAGTCTCCTCTGCGGGTTGTCCAGCTCGCAAGTGAAACGAAGCGAGCGCTCAGGTTTGGTATCGACGGGTCCGACGCAGATCCAGCCAGGAAGGTCAACGATCTGGCAAAACAGTCGCTCATGTAGCTGTTCACGGAGGCCCTCATCATACTTACGTAGTATCGGATATGCGGCATAACCAAGTAACGGTGATTGGCGTTCACGACGTTCGGTAAACTCGTGGCGAAGGCTGCGACCGAGTACATGAAGAGTGAGACTGCTAGACACATGTGCACTTTTGTTCGCGGGCAGTGAAGTTTGCTGCAAGGGGGGATTTTAATTCCACGCTCGGAACATATAGTTCGATGATGTCATTCAGACTTCTTCATATTGAAAGTTTCCCGTTCAACCTACCGGAAACGGCTGAAAATATAAAACGTTATCAACAAGAAGAATATTGATGAGCAGGAGCCGGCGAGCATTATTCTACCTAGAAGCAGCTGGTGAGGCGTCATTGGTTCTGGAGCCACCTGGAACGAAGAACAGATCTCTGGACGCACTCCTCATTTGTTTTTTCCGGTCTCGAACTCTTTGAGCCCCGATGAGTTGGAGAAAATGATAATCGAACGTCTGCACAGCTTCACCCAATGAATTTACGAACTCGATCTCTTGATGTTCAGTGAGAGTACGGGAGTGGAGATCTTCCCTCGAGTTGGTGGTTCGCAGCGGATGAGTTGCCGACAGACCCCGTGCGGCGAATTCATCACGGCCGGCAGGAACCGGTTCCCTGCCGCCGACGAGAGACGCTCATCAATTGAACACGATTGGGGATGAGCGGCGGGCCGAGGTTGGCTCAGCTGTTTGTGTACCGGAGCTTCCGACGGAGTCCTTCGCAAATATGCCATCATTTCGATGGGGCCTCGTGAGCAGGGACATCCGATTATAGCAACGATTGCTTCCGCTAGGAGACGCTCCTCCATAAGAGCTGGTGGTAATCCTCGGAGGCAGCCCATTACGACATCTCATGGCGCAGGGCACTCACGTTCTCCGAGCAAGGACCAAGAAATGGGACATCGGATCCTGAGTCCACGTAGCGTTCCGTAATTTGCATAGCCCGGAGAGCTCGTGAGTGTTAGAGAGTCGCGCATCGCTAGCTTCCTCAAAGTGGGGAGCGAAGTGCCCTAAACGAAAGGTTGCGCAAAAGGCATGGAATGCTTGAGCCAGCTCCTTCGGATGGCATGCGCGGAAGAACATCAGTGATTGCGTAAGAGCCGGGCACCGGTCCTAGAGCGGCGGCACGTTCAACGACGCAGAGCGTGAGAGATTCGAAATCGAAACTGCGTTTGCGGTCGCAGGTTGCTTATACCGATACCTCCGCTCTCGTTCAGCGGGTTCGCTTCCTCGAAGGAATGAAGTTCTCGCGCCAACGTCGCTGACAATGGATGACTTCCTCGATCAACACGAAATTCAATCAACGCAAACTTCCGAGATCAGCGATCCTTCCTCACAAATCCAGGGCGGCAACTCGGGATGGACTCCAGGGATGGACCGAATAGCGGGGAAGATCGCTTGGAGGAGGACTTGCTCGCCGTCCCTGCATGGAGGAGCTGGAGCTTGAGTCTCTGACCCTAACGTTGTCCTGCTCGTTTGAGAATTCGCAAGATATTCCATCCCATGGAATACGATTCTATCCGACCAGTAACCGACGCGGACCACGGAAGAAAACTTCGAGTACACATACCCCACCCGATGCTTCTCGGTTTCTCGGATGGGAGTATTCTGGGGCCGGTGATCCCTTGCTGGAGATTCTGGGAGAGAAGCAAACGTCACTCTGAATGGACTTACTCTGTCGATGTATGAGCCCATAGACTCACATCCTCTGTAGTCAGTGCTATTGATCCAATTGCCATGGGGGCCACATCTCCGGAAAGCATACAAATCTGGAAAAGTTCAAACGGTTCAAACAGGGTTTGTCATCCTTGCCAGAACCATGTTGGCCCCATGGGGTCTAGATTGCCTCGATAATCACCGAGGAGTTTCTCCGGAACAGAGCATTCCAGCTGACTGCACTCGGCTCCAAGATCACGCATTTCGGGTTCCGAAGAACTCGACCGAGATCAAATTCCTACGTCGACTGAGCTCTTAATAGAAAATGGAGCTCAGTCGACGCGGAAGCTCTCGGAAATTATGCAGATGTTGACGCCGAGTTCCCAGCTCACAAAATGCACGACCGGGGGCTGCGTAAATCTAGAGGAGAACTAACGTTCATCGGTTCGAAAGATTTTCAAACGATCGGCATTCGTTTTTCGCAGGAGGATCATGGGACTCGCCGTTTCCGCGGCACAAAATGCAAAAACCTCCCCCACTTTCCAACACTCGAGGAAATCGGCCGAAGCCTCCGGGTTAATTCAGCAGAAAGTAACTCCAAAACTATATAGAATTCACCAGAAGCGATTCCCATTGGTCCCGAGTCATCAGCATTGATAGTTTCCAGGATAACAGCTCAAAATAGGAGCTTTTCAATGATTGTTGAAATCCTTCAAAGTGCAGGTTATCATCACCCATACCGATCTCAAGAAGGTGAGCGGGAATCCCACAGAGCAAGGTTTCTTCGAAACGTGCTCCTAAACGAGAGCCACCGCACTGAGGAGCTGTATATTCTTGGAGTAGAGATTCGTGAAATTATCGCTTGCCTTGTCTGGAACTTCCCCGTCTCGGTGAGCGACCAACCCAGGGGTGCCAAATAGCTGGCGCACAAGCCGAGCTTACCCCGCCACAGTTATCTCCGACCCGCCGAGGTTCACCTGTTCAGCGCGAGTCGGGCCGCCTACGAGGCTCCTCTACCGATACAACGAAGAATGATACCAAAAGCTGGCAAGAGTGGCAAGCTGCGTCGAAGGCGATCGAACAACTCGATCCTCCAACCGAGCGGCCGATCGCTATTCCCCGAGCCAGAAACTTAACTGACACCGCTTTGCACGACTTGAAGCTCGTGTCGCCTCGCGCGAAGTCAGGAACTATTTAAAGCAAGATGGCTCACGATACAAGGCGGTCCCCGTTGCCGAAATCTCATTCCGTGCAATGCTGTCGAATTTCAAGTTCATGACTGGCAAAGAGAGGACGGCGAAATTTCAGATCACCGTCACCGGTCAGAACTTGAAACCAAGAACTATGCCGAGCACTCAAGGATACGCGAGTGCCATAACGTCCGTCGCTCAGGAAGCGCCGCACAAGGTCTCACGGCCAACTTCGCTTCCTGGAATCCGCCCGCCGACTTGTCCAATTCTACAACTCTGTTATCAACGAAACGAATCTACACATCGAGTTCCAATGGCGCCCGACAGGGGCGGAACAAACAGTAACGTACTTTTGAAGAAATGTCTCGCAGGCTCCAGGTCAGCTGGTATCGTGTGATTGTAGTGAGCCCTGAAAATGTGCTCACAGTGCTTGACCAGCGTGTAGTTTGCTGGGATGGGGGGACTGCAAGATATGTGGTCCAGATCTGGTGGACAGAACGGTTCGAAGAGGAACCTTCCCGTGGGAGTTAAAGAATCTGCAAAGAGAACAATGCGTCAGCGAAGCTCCAGATCCCGGAAGCTCAGCCATTTCACCAGGATTGCGGTTCTCAATCAAGGCAGTTCGGATGATATCGCATGGAGCTCATTGAAACTTGTCCAAGAGCACTACTCCCGAAAGTCGCCGATAACAGTGGTTCACAGAAAAGGGCTCACGGCTCGAAAAGAGACCGCGCATAATTTCCCCGGGGTCGCGAGAGCTTCTCCGTCCACCTTCGTGAGATCAAGCGTTGAAATCTCAGAGTGGGTGGGCGCTCGAAGGATGCCGTTTTTGTTCCGACGGCTCCATGCATCCGTTCGACAAAGCTCCGGAGCGAACAACGCTTCGAGGTTTGGTAGCCTCCGGATCCCCAATACGTGAAGAACCGAGCTGAAATAGGTCATCGTGATGCCTCCTCGCTTTCCGATCACAACTTAGGCGATCAGAAACAGCGCGGGCAGTGTCAGAGATCGCGGGAATTTGAAATCCAGGAGTCCATGCTTTGTTTTCCGGCTGAACCTCTCAGCCAGCCCTTAGAAGTGTCCTGGGATCACCTTTCGGTATTGCTTCAGTAACACTCCCTATCGCCTCGCGAATCCCATTGCGGGCGGTGGGCTTGGGTCTTGAGATGGTTCAGATTCAATTCTGATACAAATTAAATCCTCTTTTTACCACACAAGAAATTTTTGTTGTCGGCCGGGGATCGAACCCGCGATTGCTAGCTTAGCGTGGCACCCAAGGCGTTGGTTTATGCTAGGGAGAACTTCTCTGCGGAAAAAGCTCAGTAGTGCTACAAAGAGTATTTATAACGCCAAATCAATGGACTTCAGTCCGTGAGTCCGCCGCGCCACTTGATCAGCCGGAAGAGAGCCGCGGTCTCAGAAAGTTTGGGAAGCACCGCTCCACGACACGAGCACCTCTCGAGTTCGAACATCAGGGTGTAGCGAGTTTCATCGCGGAAACTTCTCAGTCAGAGCTTCCCGACGGTTGGGCCACGGCGATGTTCCGACAGCCTGACATATAGAGGCTCCTGAATGGAATCGATTCGCGAGCCCCATCCATATCGCCGCTTCTCTGCGATGTAATCCTAGGAATCGAATGTATCAACATAATCGATGTGAGGACTGATGACGAGCGATTTTGCTCCGAGCCCGGCTTTCGCCCTGTATAGGCGCGACGTCGCTGTCCACACTCGGAATGGTGCGCCTTCTCGTCAGTTAGGAGAGGCGACTTCTTCCCTGGCGGTGCTGGTCTGTTCAACAACCATCACCGTCACATGAAGAGAATCGGAGAGATCAAGGAGTATGATTGGACGCGAGAAACGGTGCTCAAACCCAGTATGAATTCCCAACAGCATGGCAAACGCAGCCTCGGCCCACAAACTTCCTCTCACGGAGGGGCGATGTGCTCTTGGGCCAGCCACATGCCGGAATATCACCGACAAAATACCTGGAAGCCGACGGCCACTAGAGGTCAAGACGTTGCCTAGATGCGAAGCTACGACGGAAACATGAACACGTGATATTCGAATGAAATGTCGTATACTACGAGTAGACAGTGCGCGGTGACTCGTTTCGGATCAAAGCCGACCCGGTTCCATGGCCCGAGGCTGTCCGGGGTCCCTCCGCGACCGTCGATCGTTCCGGCGACCGCTTTCATCCCACCTCAATGTTTATGGGCTCAACATCTGTGCTCGTTCTCCTCCTCCGTTGGAGGAACTGAGGTAAGTGGGAAGTGAGAAGCCCGATGAATAGGCCGTGGGAAGAAGATCCAGTTCCGAGGGTGGGATTCGCGAGCCTGTGATTCGCAAAACGCGTGGATCCTAACTCTCTATACCGGCCGACTTCACCGAGGAGCGCTATTCCCCATGATGTTTGAGGAGCGGAATGTTATATCCCATCAGAGATCTATCTTTCGGAAAGCGACGAAGTATCGAGCTCCTTGATTGCGAGAAGGGTCGTCTTGCCTCACGTCGATCCTTCCTGGGAAAAGCTTCCTGCCCTCAGATCTCCGCTTCTTATGTATCGTGCGGAATAAAAACTAGTTGAGCCGCTCTCGCAGAGGGCGAAGATCCGGCTAAGATTGAGCTCGCTGAACGCTCAGCGTGTGTTGATCTAAATCTTCATGGTAGATGTATCTCTTCCCGTTCCTTTCGAGCTCCCTGTTGATCTCGCCTGCCTTGTTCTCGGTTTCGTAAAGTTTATCGCTGGGAATTGTTCCCTATCTTAGCTTGTAGAGCGAGTCCAAATATCATTGGATCGGCGCGACGAGATGGCGCAGTCGTAAGGTTATTCAGTGCGCTGCCATGATTACTATCTGGAGCAGGAGAAGCTGGTTCGAGGGATCTGTCCAGTCATCCAAGGATTCGCCTGCCCGAGCTGAAATCGCGTCGAGGTGAAGGACAAGAGACGGGAATTCCGAGGGAAGGCCCGTCCTCCTTTGCTGCTCCTCAACATGAGACCGACCGCGAGGGAATCCTAATTCCGGGGAAAGAAGGCCGATGTGGAGAAGAGGACCGAGAACAATTTCCCGATGAACTATTCTCCCGAGGTACAGAGCCGGCGCATTATTGGATGAGGACACGGGAATTCCGAGGGAGAACATGTGCCAATACTCGTTCAGAAATGACGAGTAGAATAACGCGGAGTCAATTTTCGATCCAGAGCGAGAACGACGACCGGTTCCTGCAGGGAACAGTCGCTCACAGATTGGAGCCTTTGAAGCAGGCACTCATTAGCGGCGAACGGTGCGGGGCAATCCTGTTGTTCACAACGCTTGCCTCGAATCTGTGACGGAATATGTTCGTCGAGTCACTTGCAGCCATGCGGACCTCCAATGACTGTTTTCGTGATCTCAGGAGAAGCTTCCCCAACTCGGAGGAAAGGTCCGAGCTGCGACCTCGAGAAACGGGACCGAAATCGCTCAAAATTTCTTTGACTGAGTGTTTCATTTCCGCCGATTGGAGTTGTGCAATCGGTCATGCGTCGGTATCTCCGTGAGGCTGACTGACAGCTGATCTATGAAACTCCTCCAAACGTTCACCACAGCGACTTCCCTCCACAGAACCTCCGCTGTAGCTCATTCAGTCCCCGAAACCCCATCGGAGTCCTTCATCCCTCGCCGTCGGTGGGATACCCTTGCTCCGGGATCAGATCGGAGAGCAAGGTTGAGGAACAGGCAGCAGGCAGGGACCAAAGGGGATGAGCGCTTCAGCCAGTGCTGGATAAGACGTCTCCGGGAGAAATCTTACGCTAACGTTGCGTCTGGAATCGGTCAGCGGCTCAATCAAAGCAAGTTTCAGTGAGTCCAGTACCGAATGGGCCGCTATGCCCGGCTGGACATGACAAAGGAGGTTCTGCCCACCCGAAAGATGGCCCAGCACTCCCAAGGTCTCGATGTCGACGGGTTGGACGATGAAGCGGGTTCTCCCAGATCTATGGGCGAGGGTCATCTCAGAGAGCGTCGCATTTCAAACATTTACTCAAGGCTCGAGCGACCTCAGCGAATCCGATATTCTCGTGCTGCCTCTTCTCGGCAGTTATTATGGTGCTTCCGTAGGCGAGCCACGCATCTCCTCATTTGGCTCCAAGCTGACCAGCAGGTGTCCAGTTGTGTGACAACGGTCGTTGCGAAGGAGAATCACGTGTCTCGGACGCCTGTCACAAGCTGTTCCTGGGTAGGAGGAGAAATGCGGCTTTTACACCTTGGTTGGCAAAGGCTCCAGCTCTGGCAAGTGCCGTTTTTGCCAAGATTTGTCAGCCATCCCATCTGTCCAGTCCTTTGTGGCCTCCATTCAGCCGGCGATAATAAACGCCGAGGAAACCTCATCTGTTGTCGCCACGGCCTATGAGCAGTGTGTTAGGCCCGCACAAGCTTCCGTCAAGGTTTTCCGTTCTCTCATCATGTCCAGTACCTGGGCATACGCTGGCGAGGTACTTGGATTCCCTTTCGGCCTCCCCTGCCTCGTAAAGTTACCAGTTGAGCTCAGCATCAAGGCATTCGTCGCCAATTCGAGACCCTGTCGTATCAAGCTTTTTCCTGACTGGAGCCTCTTCTTCGCTATAATCATTGTGACCGGGTCGCCCTGAATTTCCTTTGGAAACGCAGTTGCCTTCCGGGAAGTGTGACGATACGTGAATCTGCCCCTAGAGCGGATCCGCAAGCAACGTGCCCTTCGAGACTGCGAACAGAGCTCAGCCCGATCACGAGGAAGTGCGAGTAGCCGATAGATCCAGGCGCCAAGTATATGATTGTGCCAACAAGCCGGCGTCCTGAATCTGGATCCGGTTGTACAGAGAATCCGTGACCGCTGTTTCAACCGTTATCCGCGTTGCAGCAGCCACGTGTACTTCGATGGATGACATGTTGGAAGTGACAAATACAGACAGCAGTCGCTTAAACATCGAGCAAAGGCCACGGGCAGGAGCTCGCAGTGACGCGGAACACAAGAATTGTTCCGGGAGAACCCCGTGTTGACGAGGCTTCTTTTGGAATGAAAGCCGATGGCAGGCTCTGCTCAATCGGGGCGTCGGATGATCGGATGATCAAATTATTCAGATACCAATTCGGTAATCCCTCTCTTCTCCAATTGAATGACTCCGGTCAACTGGATCTGTTGCTCCGGTTTGCCGGATCATTCAATGCTTGGACCTCGGAATGTTCTGTTGCCGTTCCTCGCAAGAATGGTGGAAACACGCATCACATCGAGCACAACTCGGGACGAATCGAGCCTGTGATTCCGATGAGAGCAGCTCTACGAGGAATCCGCTATCGTTCATCCCGCTCGAGTTTTTTTTTTTTTTCCGGCTGAACCTCTCAGCCAGCCCGCAGGAGTGTCCCGGGATCACCTTTCGGTATTGCTTCAGTAACACTCCCCATCGCCCCGCAAATCCCATTGCGGGCGGTGGGCTTGGGTCTTAAGATGGTTCAGATTTAATTCTGATATAAATTAAATCCTCTCTTTTAACCACATAAGGAATTTTAGTTGTCGGCTGGGGATCGAACCCGCGATTGCTAGCTTGGCGTGGCACCCAAGGCGTTGGTTTATGTATGCCACACGGCCAACGAGCCGAACACCCCGCTCGAGTTGCACAAGGAAAAATTTCCCGATTTCAGAACACGACATGATTGAATCTCGCCATGAGAGCCATAAGATGAGAACAACGGAGCGGGCGGAACTCGCGATCGAAAACTCAGAATCTGAGCTTCAGTTTGAGACGAGAACGGGTTGAGCGGGAAGGGTTTTAATTTTCAAGCGAGAATTTTCACGATTAGCGTGTATCTAGTCATATCCTGGGGAACGGAACATGGCCTCGATGGCCATGAACGCGTCTGGACTTTGCGTGGGATGCGTGAGAACAAATCTCTGCAAGGTCCTCTCCTGGAATGGATTCTTTTCCACAGCAGTTCAGAGACGAGCCTCGAGGGAGAGAGCCTCGGCCAGGTCCCGTGAGTCGTGTCACCCGGGAGCCCTCCGTGAGTGCGAATTCCTCTGCTGGGAAGTGAGTGCATACATAACTCGTTTGTTCATCCGGTGGTTCTCTTTGCCCAGAGGGTTTTGTTGGAAGTAAGCACGATCCAGCGTATGGCGGCAGGCATGAAAAGCCGAAGTGTTGAAGAATTCTGACGGCTTGATCTTCTCGCTTGACAGACAGCGAAGATGGATGTGCAAGATGTGAGTCGAACGGCTGCTGGTGTGTTTCAGCCCGTCAATCATGCGGGCGACGACTTCTCCATTCGAGAATCTGCTCTCCTGTTTCGCGATTTCCTACTATCCGCAATGCTCGATGCTACTCTTCGAAAAGCTTATCTCATGCAGGATGCGCCTCGCCACGAGGCCCCATCCATGGAGTTCCAAAATGCGAGGCTCGAGCGAGCTGCTGGGACGGTAAGTTCGGAGAATTACGCGGTGCTGAGAGCGTGAGCAGACACTCTTATTCCACTGAGCACGGGAAATTCGACCGGAAGAACTTTCCGAGCGACACCGTAATCTTCCGAGACTGTTCATCGAGTGTATGATTTCGCTATTCAACCTCTCGCCCGCAGCGTTCGTTCTGAATCGACTCCGATTTTCTCCACGGTGGGGGAGCGCTTCGCCTCGCGACCGTTCAGGTAGGCCTCGGAAGGAGCTGTACGGCCGACATGGCGTCAGAGAGTGGTGAGAAAGGAGTGGGTTACTGACTGAACTCTATGCTCACCGAAGCTCCCGCTTTGACTGACCGAGAAACAGATCTCGGAATGCTCTGAAAGTTCTGACACAACGCCGTCTCGCTCGCGGCAGTCTCGGTGTTAGGGCACTGGGCATTGACAACGTCCCAACTGCACCAACTTGTCTATTCAAGGAACAGGACTAGAGGTCCTTCAGTCGGCTGACTTCGTTTGCATCTGGGCAGATTGAGATTCCTCAAAGTGTTCCCTGTCGCAACGCTGGCGAGAGGTGCGGAGTTCTCGGGCGAAAAATTGATTCCTCGACAGGGGGCTGGGAGCCTGGGCAGCGGACCGATTTCTTCCCACAGGGACCGACCAACACCACTCTCGGTTCTGATCGAGTGGCGAAACTTGGGCGACCCGTCGGAGGAAGCACCTGGAGGCTGTGCTCAATAGAATCGCACGAGCCTCTCTTCTCCGACACAGGCACGTGGAGCGGTCGAGGCGCGAGCACGGATTCCGCCAAGAGGGAATCAGGGCTCTAGGTCGAAATTTGGAGGACCGCCGCCTGCTCCGTAGCTGCCATCCCACAAAACATACGAAGCTTCTGTTCGTCCATCGGTTTTCCCGCAGATTCGGGCTGCTCCGGGTTCATTGGAACTGAAGTTGCTGGGCTCCGTCAGGGGGTATCACACCACAGTGCTTCAGATCACTTCGAGTAGAACTTCGGAAACGCTGGCCGGAACGATGCATTTCGGAAACGGATGAATATTCCGTATTCATCGGTGCTGCGTAAGTGAAGCTTGTGCCAACTGAACTCCGAAATTTGAGACGATAGAACGATACACGTTCACTCTATCAAGTCGAAAACGCACGGCGGTTGACATTCAATACCGCGGCAAGTTGTGGGGTTCTGATGGATAAGTTACTCAGCGATTGTCGCACAAAGCTCGACCAAGTCGTCGCTGCTCCATCAAAGAGCATCGCAGAGTCTAGCTCAGAACTTTGTTATCTGCGTCGAACACTCGAGGCTCTAACTGACTCGTCATTGCAAGCAACGAAGAAAAGTTTCTGGCGAGCTCAAATGAGATTCGATAGCTGAAGCAGCTGCCCTAGGAGGAGAAGCCAGAGCCGCGTTTCTTTGCTGTATTCTGTCTGGGTTGTCGTGAGTTTTCGTCCCTCATCAGTGCTGACGCCCCAGCTCTCCGGCTCGACTCACAGCTGAGTTGCTTTGCCCTTCAGCAAGCGCAACGACGGGGAATTTGATCCCTCCTCGACTCCTGAAACATTCGCTGTTACGCTGACACCTCATCAGGGGCATGAACTGGCGTAATGAATGATCTGGGAGACTCGGAACCTCCTCCATGGAGCTCGTCGAAAGACGAGTCCAAACAAATTACCCTAAAGTCTGGGAGATAAGGAACTACTTTTTTGACTGAAAACATTACGGGAACTCCTGCTTGTGTGAACGCACGTGAGTCCCGATGTTTTTGCACGATGTAGCAACGTTCCGTCAATTACGGAAGAATGCCAGATCTTGAAAATTCCATCGATGACTGTGAATTCTGGGTGAATTTATGGTTCGAAAAAGTAGTCCCTTATCTCCCAGACTTTGGGGTATTCGCCGGTTGGCCCGAACCTTCCTCCTCTACTGCTGGCACACTGTATTGGTAATAATCAGGCCTAACCACAACTTCGACTGGGGCGAGGCAAAAATCTTTCCATGAAGGAGGTGCCGTGTGAGAGATTCCGGAACAATGATTGAGAGTCTTCGGCCTGGGCCTCTGAAAGTACGAATCTAAGAGCTTAGATCTTCGCTAGCCTCGAACTGCGTTTAGGGAATTGAAATTGGCAAAGCAGAGCGATCATGTGTGCCAGAACTCGATCAAGCATCCTCCTTCGATGTCCATGTTTTTCAGAGTACCCCGGAACGCTCCAACACATATTCAAGCATCGCGACCTGCGGCAGGGCGCATGTGTGGGGCTGACTTCGAGAGAAGGGTTCGTTCGCGGGAAAAAATGGAATCCTTCAAAACATCATATCCGGGTGGCTAGCTCGGACAAGACCTTCATCTTCATTAGACTCCTGAACGGCTGTACCCATGCGAGCTCCCGATCACGCATTCCTTCCCACATCCACGCGGATAGTCCTTCCGCTCACGGAGCCAGCGGCCGAAGATCGAACTTTCCGGGCATCCGATTACAGAGGTTTCTCGCCGAACCGCCGAAAAAAAATCTCAACAACGTCGAATGACTCTTCAGTGAAGGGGCGTGCCGACTTTCGTCTTCTTTTTCCCGTTATTCGAACTTTTCACGACGGATCGGATCCCGCGAAGCGGGGGGTTTCCGCTCTCAGGAATATTTGTACCATGCGCTGATATTGCTGCGCATGCGCCCGCGCTGATAGCCCGCTCCGATATTCAACGGTAAGCTCAACTTCCATAAATTACACAGCTTCAAGAATAGAAAAAATCCAAGAAAATTCAGAAAGAACCGAACTATCGTGAATAAACTCCATGGGAGGAACATCGTAATCGAAACGAGAATTCGGGATAGCTCTTCTCCTGAAAATTCCAGGGGAAATCCCAGTGGATGAAACGCGGTTGAGAAAGGGCGAAGTCCCACCGAGCATAGCCGGATATGATCGGATTGGAAGTAACAGGATTGGCAAAACCGGGAGGAATGCAACGGCGGGAATGGGTTCTCTCCGAACGAGATCGGTGAAAAGCTGTTCTCCGGGATAGGAAGAGATCTCAGTGCTAGTGCAATCAAGATAGGTCAACGACCGAATGGCTATTCACATCAGTATTAGTTGCCTACAAAAAGAGGGGGACAAAACACTCGAACGTTCGGAGAGCTGACTCATACGAAGAATCAAGACGGAAGGGGACAAATCCAAGTCATAGAGACCGGAGATATGAATGCAGTGCATTCAATGCACCCATAGCCCCGTTAGTCAGAATGGGGAGCGATTGACCAAATACTGTGTGAAGTCGACGCGTTTGGGATACTCAAACATGTGCAGGTTGAGGATGGAAATGTACGCACGCACATATCAGACCATAATCTATTCTCCGCTGTGTTCAGAACTGAAAGAGAGCGGACAGGTAGTATCGAACGGGAGAAGAAGAGGCAGAGTGTCACAATGGTTGACAAAAGTGGAGTCACTGCGGCGACAACAGAGTCGATCACGACACAGCTGGTTGGGAATTCACCGGAGACGCATGAAATTTTGAGATGGAACATCCAAGATTTTACTCTAGAAGGATACGAAGAAACTCAAGTTAACCGAAACATGTCCTGCTCAAAGCAGAGGAATCACCTGGATGATCGAAGAAGAGAAACGGTTGAACGAAGAGTGGGAGAGACAAGGGAGACGAAAACAGACTGCGAAAAATAGCCCTGGAGTTCGATAAGATTCAGAACCGAATGTACGAATGGTTGGAGATAGGAATATCTCGATGGAACACGAAAATATACGACCATAATACCAGAGCCTAGGGAGAAATGCAAAGGCAGGAGTGGGTATTCTCATGCCGATCGAGATCGATAAACAGCTGTCCTCCAGGATGGGGAGGGACTTCGCAGCCAGAAGCAAGAGAACAGAGAGCGGAACGCTTCTGGAAAAAAGGTGGAAGGAAATCGAGGAAACTCAAAAATGGGTGTGCCCGGCGCATTGATTCGGCCATCGGGGCCGTGGTCGATGGAATTAAATCACGCTCAACGGATTACCATCAAACAGTTCTTGCGCGCGAAAATCCGACGAGACGAAGTGCATCCGTGTGACATATCGATGCCTCAGTGGTCAAATCTACCGATCGATGCACAGATGGTGGAGCAAGCGATTGCAAGAGCATCCACAGACTCCGCAAAAGGGTCAGACAATATATCCGCGTATGGGATCGGATCTATCGGAATGGCAGGCTAAGCATGCATAGCCCGAATGTTCGCTACCATAACGGAAGGATCACAGATCTAAAATCACAGCGGATCCCGGGGAAATGGCCCGAGGGAAGAGGGACATCACTTCCGATGGCCGATTCCAAAAAAGAAGGACGTTAAAACATATTTGTAGCAAATCCAGATTTGGATGGGAGATGAGGGGGTCCTAGGAGAGACAGAGACGGAAAAAATCCAGACCAGTGTCCTGCTTCCTGTATTGCATACGACAGAATAGACAGAACTCGCTGGGAGGTGCTGGAGAGGAAATATATGTCCGAATTCATACTAGAGATCATTCAGTTCCTGTACAGATACAATGAGGTGACCCTTCCATCTGGCACGTATATGTCTGAAACATTTCCAAGCGAACGAGGACTCCGACAATGATGTCGAATTAGTCTAGTAAAAGGTCAGAACGGAGAGGAATATATTCAATCCACGACAGTTGAACACTCCAATGTGATAGGACTAATATTTGCTGATGACGTGGTTGCTGATGGCAGAATTCATGAAAAGCGTGGAAGAACCAACGAGCATAGTATTAGGATTGGAAAAAAAGGAGCTCATATTCAACCCCGATAAGAGCGCTTTTCGGAACTTCCCGGAAGTACATTGTGTTTTGTCAAATATTCTGGATCCTGATTCTGTTTTGGTCGCAACTTTGTAATTTCTCGGGTTCGTTTAGAGGATTACAGGTAGTGTGTGGTCCGATAATGACCCTTTTTCTGGAGTCTCCGTAAAAGTGATAGGAAAAACGTCCTATTTCATCGGATCGGGCTCGCTGGGTTCGCGTTTGACTCGCAGGAAGGAGCCGGTCACCATCCAGGAAACCAGTTAGAGCTACCTTGACGCCTCGAGATATGGCAGGTGATTTTCGGGAAAATTTCAAGAAGTGACGATGTAACGGAATCGGGCTCGAAATTTCAAAGCCTGAAAACAGCCACCCTGTAGAAGACAGCCTCCAGGAAAATACCCAGAGTACAGGATCAGCCGATACCGGTACTTGGTCAGTACAAGTACCTGGCAGTCAAACTGTGCAACCAAAAGAGATCATCTCCTAGGGGAGGAAAATATCTGGTACTCAAGAGCACGAAAAGTGAACAGGCAAATGCACGCGGGATCCAACGTATTTGCGGCAACTAGGATCTGATTGAGCAGCACAGCAGTCCCGGCAATAACATATCCCGTTTCGACCACAGCGATACCCGCTTAGCTGCGGAATCGGCTCAAGAATGTGCAATGCTAAGCAGGACGATGGGCTTTGGGACAGCCGAACTTCAAAACCGCTATCAAACTTATGGACGGAGAATTAGGATGGTTATCCTTCGAGGCGCGCGGAACTCATGTATTCAGCCAGAATAAGCGAAACGAGTGCAGCCATGTGGACCGGAGCGATCCGGACCACGCTGGAGACCACCAAAACAGAACAAAATAACAATGCAGATTGAGAGATGCCTCAGATGAGAAGGGTTGAGCGGATTATCGACCAACAATGCGAAGATCGGTATCGAAAGCAACAGGGAATACGTAGAAGAGCTTCTGTAGAATCGACTGGATGAGGAATAGTGGAAGGAGTCATAGGAAAAGAAAACTGTCGATCGATATAGAAAACTGAATAAACATCAAGGAGCGGTCGAACACCGCTACGATACTGGTAGAGTCAGTCCACTGCTCGCCAACGCCAGAGGAGAAGGTCTGCGGTATACGAAGCAGAAACGATTGGGATTGCACGGAGGAAGCACGCCAGGAGTGATATCCGACACGAAGAGAATACTTGAGCGCTGAGGAAGGAGGAGGGATCTGGACCATACGTCGTAAAATAAGAATATCCGCAACACAGACCAGCTGTATTATCGCCCCGTGATAAGGGTCCTCTGCTTCATATGGAATTCAAATACAGCAAGGAGATTGTGAATGAATAATCAATCAAGTTTGTTGAGATAGTTTGTTCGTCCTTCGGAATCCTATCAAGCTCTCATGGCGCTAGTAATCCGCACCGATCATCTCACGCGAACATCCTCTTTCGCGAAGTTCATCCTCACCATGTTCTTGCTTGCATTCGAATAGCTTTCGGTGAGTGTCGTCGGAAACTCACCGTTGACGTCGACAGGCTTGAGTGCCATGCAATCATCAGCGTCGGTGATCTTCAGATAATGCCGATCGTAAATGTTGTACTCTGAAGCGAGGTTGAGATCTCGAGTGTAGTTGGTGGG
The DNA here is from genome assembly GCA_037576195.1 of Phytoseiulus persimilis. Taxonomy (NCBI): domain Eukaryota; kingdom Metazoa; phylum Arthropoda; class Arachnida; order Mesostigmata; family Phytoseiidae; genus Phytoseiulus; species Phytoseiulus persimilis. Next base: position 6,844,428 of record CM075104.1, read on the forward strand.
AGGCGGCGGGCTCCGGCGCCGGCTATAGTTTTCCTCCCGTATCCTCTTTCTGGCATCGTACACTGTCTCGTTCGCTAGGCGAGTCATGATGAGTGACTCTCGTGGTTATCCGATCGCGGAGGAGCACGGTCACGAAGAATCGACACTCGTGGCACCAGGGACTACGGACATGCGGGAGACGCTACGGCTCTGTTACATTGAGATCGACAGCCGGTTCTTTCGATACCATCATGTTATCAGGCTGACCATCACGAACAAAACATGAGCTGGAAGTTTTCTCCGGAAAACAAAGAGACGCTCGCAGCTGTGCCCGCGCTCAGAGCCGAAGTCCCGCTCAGTGAAGGCCTCATTCTTCACGTTGTTCTCAGACCCTCACCCGTTCCGAGTGGCGCCCTCTACGGGCCCCGCCACAACCGAGGCAGCCCCATTTGCGGTACATTCGTTAAAGGCTCAAAAACGGAAAGACGCTTCTCACGGTCTCACTGCTACCTACAAGGCATGATCTCTCAGGAAAACCCAAGGCCGGCGTACGAAAAATTCCGTCGCTCATCCTGTCCCTGTTAGACGAAGGGAAAAACAGGGGTTGGAATCCTGTTCCCGAGAGAGCTTGCGCTTCCCGATATGCATTGTCTGAACGAGAGTTTTTTTGGAACTCGATGCTGTTGTGAGTCGGCTCGAAATTCACGAATTCGCCTGTCGATAGAGTCTTTCTCAAAAGGACTCGAATCGTCACTCCATACTATAGCCGAGCAGTGAAGACTTGACGTCGCCCTGCTGAGATGTTCCGCAATATGACCTTGGATGATGGACGACTCGTTCAGAGACAGGAAGAAGAAAATTTCAGCTGGGAAAATGTTCGCCTGTTGGCTGCACCGGTCGCGATGATAGGAGCTCGAAGTGTATTCTCGGATGGAATCCATATGAATGAAAATCCCAAGTAGAACAAGATCCTCACAGGTGCCGGTGATTGAAGAATAGAGCCCGGCGGACCGAAAGCCGGTTCAACTCGAGGAACTTCGGAGGATTTGCGCTCTGCCGGCTGTTGTCGCCCATGACAGCTCTGGCAGCTGCTGGTTAGATCAGAGAAAAGACCAGGTCCATAGGACCGAGGAAGTGTGGAAAAGTTTCCGTTCAGAGAATATTTCGTGGGAGAACTGAACAATTCCATTGGGGAATCGCCGTACAGGAACGATCCGGAAGGAGACGGATCTGGAGGAGTTTCCAGACTTCTCTCTGACGGTTTCGAATTTCGTCATGATGAGAAAGAACCTACGCTGACCTCCGCCCTAACGGTGATGGAGGATCTGTATCTACTCAGGGATGCCGCTGCTAATTCGTAGGATTTTGCGTGAATCTATCCCTGTGGAGGTGGTCGACCAGTCCAGCCCAATCATGGGCGGAGTTCCCCCTTCGGCAATCGAGAATGACAAACCTTGACCAGAAGGCCCGTTCATAGCTCTCTGAATCCTCAGGAAAAAAACCTCAACCATCAAACCGGATACAGTGCGGTCGACGGAGCGCTCTAACCTTTCACTGGAATCAAGTCATTCTGATGGAGATCCCACGAAAGGTGAACAAGATCTAATGGGCTAGTCTTGTAATTGGTGCGCCTCGGCTGAATCGACGACCTTCTTCCGCCCGAACTTCCGACTAGCAGAGTGGGTAATTCCCAGACCTAATGTGAACAAAACGAAGGCCAACAGAGCCTGACCTGCATCGCACAGTTCGGACAATCTCTGGTTAGAGACACCGGTGTACAAATACGAATAATCAAGGTCCCTGATTACCGAGGGAGATCAAACAGTGCGAACGTAACAGATTCGTTGAGAGTACGAGGAAAATAGGAGTGTGTCAACACATTCCGAGGTTTGTCCGGCGGCTGATCGGGGGCAGACTAGACGAGGCAGTAGTGGAAAGCGCGATGGCTTTCGGACGCCTCCGGCGTCGGAGGGTCAGCGGTTTCGATGCAAGAAATTGCTCGCGGTCGTGATCCTGCTCCGCCGAATCCTGGCCTTGTGTGCCTTGTTGCCGCAGTTGATCGGACGATCTATGTTATAGCTACGGAGTTCTCGGTGAACAAACAAACAAACACTCAAACTCCCGATAAATACGCATAATCTCCGTCCCTGTGATATACGATGCTTATGAAATCGATCGTGCTACGCTGATCATAGCTCACACCCAGAGCTAATCCAGTGCCGGAGGCAGACCGACGAGAGCCGCACATCGTTGAATAATATTTATTATCATCAAATCTGATTTACGAATGGCTTGTCGTGATTGAGTACACACCCTCGTCGAGCAGGGCAGTCCCATTCGGCCACAAATCTGCTCCCACACCAGAAGCGGACCACACGAGATGCTTCCATTAGTCACAAAAAGGTGAGCTCTTGAACGAGGCGAGAGCATTTCGATGTTCTCCTTGTGTCGCGCGATCAGCAAGTTCTCAACAAGTTCCTATTGAACTCCGCCGAAACGACTAAGGAGCGCCGGTGGAGCTCTAGCGGAGCTCACCCAAATCCCGACCTAGGGTCAAAGCTCGATCCAAAATGAGACTTTTTCATCCTAGATTGACTCTGTTATGCAGTTGGCTAGTCGGTGTTTCCGGATTGGCATCGGATTTGCTCAACGACAAAAGTATGTTGTTTTTCACAGTTACGACATGTCATATCATGGATTGGTAGAGTTCAGAAGTCACAAATTGATTTTTGAGCCGTCTCTATCTCCTCTGGACCTGCTCGAAGGAAGAATCAATATAAGAGGTTTCCGAAACATTGTCGCGCTGTTGGGTCTGAGAATTGATGGTTAATTTCTCGGTCTCAAGCTTCTCGAAGAGTGAAACTTAGGGTCGCGATCGCAAGGGAATCGCGTTCGATTGCGCAGATGTCACTTGAGATCTGGAGTTTTAGGGCCATCCGATTAGCCTCATCGCAATGGCGAAGATGATCGAGACGCACGTTTTTCAGTCTGTGGATCAACGATGGCGGCTCGAATCGTGAATGGACAGGAGGCGCAAGATGGCGAATTCCCGTGGATAGTGAACCTTCACTCGACGACGCCCGATGGCGTCGTTCGATGCGCAGGATCTCTGATCACAACACGCCACGTCTTGACGGCGGGACATTGCCTCGAAAAGTGAGGGTTCAGTTAATCGCCCGAGTCCCAAGCGATTATTTGGAGGTGTCTCTTCATAATGTGGCCATGAGAAGCAGCTAGTTTGGCCAACAAGACACTGACTCAGAATCCCCTCATTCATAGGGATGTAGCCAAAATTATGGTTTCGTACGGATCGACGAAGCTCGGACAGGCTCAAGAGATTCCTGTGAAGTCGTTGATCAGGTAGAGCTCTAAGCGATCATACGCCATCGATATTCCCTCGAACTAATGCTGGTGTCACTTGATGATAGCGTGGAGAACGATTCGATACGATGCCAAACCTTGATTTACTGGCTCCATGATTTCGATTTCCATTCTCGGCACTGTTTCGCTCCAGACACAAGCTATTTGACACAGAAACCCTTGAGAACGACATTATGGTTCTGTTATTGGCGGAAGATATTCAGTTCAGCCAGTTCGTGAGACCGATCTGCCTGCCCACGCCTCGCCTGAATCCGGCCAAGATGACAGGCATGAGAGCCACGGTCGCTGGTTGGGGCACTCTCCACGACCCCGTTGAGAAAGAGAAGAACCCAGGAATGAGTAAGTGGAAATGATTCGCTCCGAAACAGCAGGACGTTCAAGTCAGGAGCGCTGTCGCCCTGGAACGAGTCGATCGCTGCGTGAGAAGGTCATGAAAGAACAGACGGTGCTCTCTCCTCTCCTGTGGCTGTCGGCTGAATCAAACTGTCGGTATTGGAATCTTCCAGATATTCACACGGAACAGATGATGCGGACAAGCCTCACAATTTTGAATGACACAAGTTGCGCACAACTGTCCGAAGCGAGTGCGGGGAAGAATCTCTACATCAGCCATTCTCAAATTTGCACTTACGAAGATGGAACAGACACCTGCGTGGCGAGTAGCACGAGTCCTAACATCAGCTCCGTAGTTTTTCTAGAATGAGATTCTATTCTCAGTCGAGGGACGAGGGAGAAGGTTGATAACTCCCTGGCTAACATCAGGGTCCATTAATCTACAGGGAGACTCAGGAGGACCGCTCTTCGTTCGTATTAGGTCTCGGTACTACCAAATAGGAATCGTCTCTGGGGGCCAAGAATGCGCCGGTGCGCACCCGGGAGTATACGCGAACGTTTACTATTATATCCAATGGATCATGAGGGTTGTCAATTCATTGGGATGATGGACTCCTCCCCGATCGATTCATCACAAACTTCAAGAATAAATTCTGAAACACGGTCTCGTACAATGGAGTAAAAACTCATCGCGAGTTCGTCTGCGGGAAGTCGCCAATCCCTTCCTCTCCCGAGTCCCTCGTTGCTTGCGGAGCACGAATGCCCGGCGATATGCTCTGTCCCAAACGAGCCGTTCTTGGAGCTCGGGACCAGGTCACTAAGAGACAGTCGTTACCAGCGGCGGCGCCAGCATTCGGCTTCGGCGGCTAAAGCCTCATCTTTTTCAGGATCTCCGAGGACAGCATCGCAGAATTACTTTCTGATTTTATCGCAATAGTTTCAGGAATTTAAGGCGGTTGGTTCCTATCTCGCTTTGCCGTGGGCTTGGAGATCCGCCGCGCGCTTCTAACCAGCGCACATGGGCTCTCTGGTGCCGCTACATTTGAGCGAAGGTCCAATTCGAGCGAAGGTCCGATTTCGGCGAGAGCCCGTTTTCAGCGGGCAGCAGCGGCGCGGGAGACGCTGGTGTGGTTCGAACTTACTCTCATTTCGTTCCTCTCGAATGTATCGGTTCTATGTAGAGCCAGACAGGAATGCGTGCGCGCGTTGTTCCGGGGTGCGGAACAAGTATGCCGCCGAGCTTCGTGGACTCGACCAGAGGGCTCCCCGTTGACAACTATTTACTTTGCGTCTCCGCCATTTAGGGCCCACCGACCAGCGAGAATCGGAATGCCCCGCGACCGCAGCGAGCGGCGTCGATGGCCAGCTCTTTGGCGAGGCGTGAGCCCATGAAGAAGCGATCGGTGTCTTGAACTCCCTCAAACAATTGTACTCACAGAACATAGGTTTTCGTCGATGCCGGGAGCAGAGTTTTATCCTTCCGCGACAGCCTCAAGGAACGACTGTTGCAGCTCTTCTTCAGTCATGATCGCCACCAAGAAGTGCCGAGAGCTGACTCTGGCGCGAGCCATAGTACCACAGCCGCTGTTGGCTTCCGCTCGAATCGGGCCTCCGCTCAAATTGGGCCTTCGCTCAAATTGGGCCTTCGCTCAAATCGGGACTTCGCTCAAACCGGGCCTTCGCTCAAATCGGGCCGAATCTTTCTAGCTCTCACTCGATATCCGGTCAACGGTTCTCCGAATTTGAATTTCTCATTCCTCTCTTAGAAGTCGAACGAAGCGCGTCCTTCGGGCGCCGGCGTCGATTTGGGCCCGCCGATGGTTGAGCCACAGCGTCGATTGGGCGCGGATGTCAATTGGGCTCCGGCGTCAATCGCTGGCTCCCACAACTTGTGGAACATCGCTGAATTCTCTGTCGGCCATGGTGGTGCCGTACACGGCGCGCCGTCAGTTGGAGCCCAATCGTCGTGTACCGGAACTTGGAACACAGTTGAAACTCAACTGACGCCCACCTGGTGACTGGCCGATTCCCGCGATAAAGTCGACTTGACGCGTCGAAAATCGTGGCGGTGACAACGACACGTTCAGCCTCATGGAAAAAAGGCTGGCGCCGTCACTGGTTGTTAGATATCGTGATTCGATTGTGGGATCTTTGAGGTTCATTCGCTGAGCAGCGCTACTTGCCGAGATCAGTTACCGAATCTGGGTTCATCGAACTCCTCTGAAAACTGAAAATTGAGAAGTCTCGAGGCCTTGAGTTCCAGCCACGCTGCCGGCCCACGACTGATAACAAGTGCCGAGGCTGGGAGCAGAATTTACCGTTGTTTTTCTCGAGGATGACTTCGGGGAGATTCCAGAGAGCCGAGTCTGTACTCGAAAACGTCATAGCGATCGTATGCAGCCAAAAGTCTGGGACAAAATGCCGAGGCCCGATAAGGCGATAAGGCCGAGGCGCACGATTCCGCAAGACTGGCTGGAATCGAACTGGTTTCACTTCCGGAAAGGGTAATCCGTAGTTATGCGCAAAGTGCGATGTCGGTTACATATTTGTAGCAAGATCTCCTCGACACTTTTACTACTCAGTGGACTCTTGTACCGTTCACATTGGTGGATTTCCATCTGTACACCTAATCGAACAGCCAGCTTTCAACGGTTATATCATTTTTGATGCTCTTTGACTGCGGATCCGCCGTTTTCAAATGCGGCAATCAAAAGTTGTATTTCCGGCAAACTGCAGGCCCTCGCGAGCAGAGCAGGTTGTGCACTGAGAGACAGTTCTCCCGAAGCGTCGGAGATGAGGGAAATGAAATCACTCGGGGAAACCCTTGCCAGATGTTTCGTTCAAGTCCATTCGCAGTGTCCTCCGGCACAGTGGTTGTCATGTATGCACCAGTGACAAAGGAAGCTTTACCCTCCCAGCATCACTCGGATTCCCGCTCGCTCCGAAATTCATGAAATCAGTTCCCTCAAGCGACCGAGGTCCCCGAATTCCTACCGGAAATCCAGAGCAGATGCGAACCTATTGAATCACAGAATAGAAGAATAGACCATCGGGGCAGAGAAAGCCGGAATATGATTACGAGTTAGACTACCGGTACCAGTTATTTACTTACATCAGATAGGGTACTGGAAAGTGTTCACCAAAAGCTCAGAGTGAGTAGGGAGCTCTCCCAGCTTTCAGACCAACGGCACAAAATGTCTTATTGAGGCGAGTTTCCTTGTCATGATCACGAGATCAATGCGAAAATCACTTCATTCGCCACAACCTTCACAGCACTTTCGTGACACGACTCCCGGAAAAATCGAGTCAGGTGGCTCAGAAGAATTCAAAGCGGCGGCATTCTAAGAATATTGCGCATGCAAGACAACCAACGTCTGCACGCCTCTTCTCTCCTACTTTTCAAGTTTCTCACAGTATGGGCTTCGGCGGCGATAGCACTGAAAAGGAGGAAAAACTCTTCCCAATTGCGCCACTTCCACTGAGGAGCTTTGATGAAAGTCGAACGTGCGTCGAATCTAGAATGGTACAACGACTCCGATTTTCGACACAAGATGTTCGAAGATCCACCAGCGTCTGTTTCCGCCGAGAGGATCCTTTGTGCGCATTTTTGGACCATTTGAACGTTGTATTCATTTACACCTGGAGCAGCGGCGGGTCCTCCCCCTGGTGCATTGGTGCACGAGGAACCGTCTTCTGCGTTGACCTTGGAGACGAGCTTAGAAATAGAGATACGGAACTCTGAGGATTTGCTCTTGACCAGCTTCCTCCGGGCCTCTTCCCTGCTGTTCTTCGTTTCGGTGATTGTCTGCGTCGGAGTTCCAAACATTGATCGAGCCGAGACCCGTCGTCGCGTCTCCGCGTAGTTGATACGAGCCGATCTTTTTCGAAAATTGTAGCGTTGGCCTCCCACGTCTGAGTCGTTCGAGGGACCGTCGGATGAAGATTCCCGAATGGATTCCGCCCTCCTTGACCGTCTTCCGAGCTTCTCACTCCCGGCTACGCTTGGCGCGGCTGCATGAGACATGAGGGATCCTCCTCCGACTCCCAGTTCGGATGTTTCTCTGGGCTCAAAGTGCGAAGTGGCGACACAGAGCTCGCTTCCAGTGCTCTCGGGAGCGATCGGGGTTCGCTGGGACAGCCAGTTTCCTTTCTGCATCGGGACGTGTGGCTCAGGTCTCGCGACGATTGATTTCTGAGGTGTCGGGTTCGCGGAATCACCTGTTGGTAACGACTTGTTGAGTTGGTAGGGCTGTTGACGCGAGGTTCTAGATTCCCTGATGCAGGTGCAGCTGCGGAGAATACCCAGAAGGAGTAAGGCAAGCTTTCAGCTGTCAGAGACGGTTAACCGACGGAACTGGATCGATCCGAGATGGGATACTACCATTTTCGACCAGATTGGAAGATCGCTAATCGCGCCCTACATCGAACGCAGAAGATGATCACGACTCCAAGCGCAGGGTGGAGAGACGAAAGCATACGTATTCATGTGCGAGAGAGCCATTTCAAAACGCAAACGCTCTAGTTAAAGACTGGCGCGTAAAATATTTAGACTGCTAAAAACTGATCGATCCGTCGGGAGCGTGAAAAACGCGGTTTTGTCGGCAACGTTGCACTCAGCTCCGCCCGAGAGAAAGCGAAACCCGATGGCTGTTTTCCGACGAATATAATGTGCTCTGATGCTGCGACACAGTCATAGAATGTCTTGGACGGGCAGGGAGCTGCTCGTGATCGAAGAGGTCGAGATTTCACGTGAACTGACGAACGAATCTCGCGTCAGTCGCCTATGCGTGTGTGAACCGCCGAGCTCAGCAAAATCTGAGGTGGAGGACCACACAGCTGCGATTTAGGTTTGAATCGATCGGTGCATCGCGGAGCTACGCATCTGACTTTGAGAAATAGGGGTGTGGCGAATGGGGAACAGCCGACAGTCCATACGAGCCCACATGAATCCCTTGCTCAGCGGGATGACCTCGAGAGACTTTGTCTCGGCCTCCACGGTAGATGGTCTATCTACACGAGGCAAGTCCTCATCCCTCGGGGAATCGCAGGAGAAGCCGACGGTGTCTCGACTGAAGGCAAAAATCGGACGAAATCATGATCGCATTCTGAGGGATCGAAGGAACAGTTCCCGTTTGTTGGCAGCTTGAGCCACTCTTAACTGTTGTAGACGGCGGTTCGGACTGCGTTTAGAGCCTTATGAATACCCGTTCATTCACTCACCGGAAAGGTGGACGAAGCTCTGATCTGACAATTGAATCCTGAGCTCATCGGGCTCGGTGAGTTCTTCCATGTGGCGCGTCAAATCACTAATAGTACGGAAAAGACCGATATCATCTGAAATGTTCGTCCGGAAAAAGTTACCCCGGCATACTCGGGGATCGATCGTTATGGAATGTACACTTTTCGAGAATGAGGGAGTACCGAAGGGAACGGGTTCGATCAAATCGTCGAAGTCCATCGATCTGGTGATTAGAAGCGAAGAGGCACAAATCCACACAATGTCCTGAGGAAGCGTCGGGCCAATCGACGAGTCGACTGCATGCACGAGGGAGGAACATATGAGCAAGCGCTTCGATTTCAAGGATCGATTCGCCGCTAAATTTTCACTGGCGCGCCGGCATTTCCGAGCGCGTGAAAGTTTGTTTTCGATGAAAAGCAGAAATCTCTCCGCCTGCAACCGCCCCTCGAGGTCTGCGTCGTATTGTTGGGAGAGGGTGTCGGTGAAGCAGAGAGAACGTTTCGCGAGTTCTGGTGGAGTGTCGCCCCGATTCCGCGGATGCCAGCGCAAGGGACCGCATGATCTCGCGGTTCTCATCCGCGTCCATCGACCTGCGAGAAACGTTGACGCAATGTCTCCTTTTCGCTGAAGACCTCTCTCCCGCTCCGGCATCTGCTTGGCCGGATTGTTGTTTGCGAAGAAGCGCTCTTTGACATCTCGTTTGCCGTTTCTACCGCCGCAGCAGCTTTCCTCTTTCCGAGAGGTTCGGATCCCAGAGAGTAATACGGTTAATAAGTTATACATCATCGACCAGCCACCGGACCATGTTGGCCGCACCGTACGCTGGAGGACTGTTCGACGTCAGTATACGAGTTGTCTGAGAACAGCTGCTCCATCCTGGAGAGAGTGTCGCAATTGGGATCGAGCTTCCCCAGCTCGTTTCCGACGCCGACGAACTCCCCAAAGAATATACACGAATTCATAAATATCTCACAGTGTGGAATCACTCCAATCCCATCCTCGATTCCGTCCCCAATGCTCAACCAGAGGGCAAGTGAGAAATGTGCGCCTCCCATCCGATGGGAACCTTCCGTTTTCAGTTCCATCTTGGATCCGTTCGGAACCGATGATTACACGAGTATCGCGGTCATGTCCAACAGGAGCCGGAACGACCGCATTTTCGGCGTACATTGCACGAAAAGCGAACCCATGTACCGCCAACAATCCGCCTGAACGTTCGTTCTTCTCTGATCATGTATTATTCACCGCCCATTGACCCTCCGGATTGGTGGGTCTTTCCATCGCGAAAGTTGGAGGAGAGATATCGACGAGAGCAGATTCTTTCTGAGGAGAACGACGTGGGGCAAGAGTTCAAAAGCACAGGGGAGCCCGGTCGATTCCCGATTGTCCGCTGTCCGATTCCCGGTGTTCCGAGCACATCGCCGGCGAAGCACAGTGGTCGACTCGAGCATTCACGGAGGATATGGTTCAACAGAGAAATTTTGATTTCATGTAAGTATCGTCCTTTATTGGTCATATACCGCCTTCGATCGGAGCAGGCGCTCGATTCCCTCTAAACAATCCACGCCATCGTCGTCTTTCAAAGCCGGGTCGGCTCCGTGATCGAGTAAGAGCTGGGCGACATCCGCGTAATCACAGCAGCACGCTGCAAGGAGAGGGGCATTCGTCTTCATAGAATCCGCAGAGGAAAATCGATAGGTACAAATATTGACGCGGAGTATGATTCGTATCATTCCATCCGGTGCGAGCGAAAATGGATGGGGCCCACCGTTGCGCCTCTCTTTTCCTTACTCACCGTAGTGCAGAGCAGTCAAACCATTGTTGTCTCTCAAGTTCACTTCAGTGGAATGTTTCCGCAAAATCAGTTTCACCAAATCCAGGTGTCCTTGATCACAAGCCCAGTGGAGCGGTGTGAGTCCTCCGTCGTCTTGGGGGAGCGCCTCAGTTGATGACAACCGTTTCTCAACTTCGGAGCAATGGCCCTCCTTCGCCTGCAGAAGACACTCGCTGAGCGGAGGAACTATCTTCCGCGTAAATCGCATGTCCGACCCAAAATACAGAAGCTTACCCAATCGAACACTGTCTTTTCGTCGTCATTCGTGATCTGCACCGAGTGCCGCAAGGTACTCACGCTCATACCGAACTGTACGCTCTTGTCGAGCTCCACACTATTTTTCAGCTCCTTCGTTCGAAGACAAATTTGTCAGTGATTGAGAATCAAACGTGTATCATGAATCTACGCGAACGAGTCTCGATCCCGATGCTTATGAAAGACCCACCTTGAATTCAGGATCTTTCTCTTCAACAATAGCGATGTATTCCTCCATGGCCGTTGTTCTCGACATTTGCCCAAGTCCATTCCAAGCGTCCCTGAAGGAGAGGCACGTGAAATCGAAATTTTCTATTCGATATTCGTTCGATTCCAGTGGCTCCGATGTCAATGGGTCACTTCATAAGTCACATGATTCGGGCTCAGACAAACCATTTCTGTTTCCCTTTGGCATCGAACCAGCCGCTAGGCCGCTCGGTTGTGCAGGCTCCCTCAGTGGCCTGTTTGTATCTGAAACGAGATGGTCCTGAATGAGCGTGATATGATGAAGTTGAGATCTGATCCATTCCGGAGACGGGTGTTACACTCAGACCCAGAAACCTTGGGTCCATTCCGGAGCTCACAGCTTTTAATGGTCTGACAGCCAATCTTCCCGCAGCGATCAATTCAATCAAGAACGAGAATCTTGCAGGGAACCTACCTCGCGTATAGAGAGAGCAATGATGCATTGTCGAGGCTTCCAGCTGACTTCGTCGCCACAAGTTTCGTGGCTCTATTGAAAAACACCTCCAACTCCGATTCCCCTCCAGACTCCGTCATCTCTGCATACTGAATGAACATTGAGAATCAGGCCATGACTCCGTTCCCCAGAGTGTCGGCAAGCTCCGCAAGTGTTCCGCCACATGCATTGGGAAGCTCACGGAGTTGAGAACTTCTCTTCATAGCATCAGAGGAAAATACATCGTCCATCATTCAAGCCGAACGTATCCGTGCTCCGTGGTAAGATCGGGTTCTGGGATCGACAACGCGGGGGTTTCGCGCGATCTATTCCGAGAGTGTTTGAAATTTTCAGGGGAAGCGATGAAATCACTTACAAGTCTTTCGAAAGTTCGGTTCGATAGTTTCCACTTTGATCACGGGGCTTCCACTGAGGATAACGGGGTGAGATAATCCGACCACTCAATTTTCTGCTCGAGTGTCGGCATGCAAGAACGTGACATCGATCGAACGCCAGATGTTTTGACGCCCAGCTGATCGATGTGTTCGTTCCGTCCGTTAAGAGTCCTTGTGTGACTGCGGTGATACACATAGTCACAGCAGGAGGCCTCTCCGCACTGAGAAAGTTCGCCTCAATGTATTCATTCTTTCAGCACGCTCAGGAAGAGCAATTGAAAAACGAGAAGGCCAGGGAGCAGCGCAGCGCCGTGACTTAAAGAATCATTTTTCCGGATTCCTGCGAACGATTCCGTTTGACAAGCGGTTCCGACGGTTAAGGCTGATTCGAAACAAACACAAACGTCAGCGGTGACACTCACCCAGAGCAAGTCGGAGTTTTCTCCGGTTTCTGTGGACGAGTAGTTCAGCACAGTGTCTCGTGTGAAAGGGCTTCTGATGCTGCATAAGCGGAGCGTCAGATGAACGGTCGTCCGTGACTCGGATTGCAGTAGTGACCCACGTGTTGCGTGTCGAGGGGTGCTGACTCCATCATCTGAACGCAGGAACACAATAGGATCAGCATGGCAGCCTCGGGTCCGACCAGGCCGCCGAGGTCCTCAAAGCTTACCAGAGAATCATCGGCGAGCGGACTTATTTCCGTGATCAGGAATCTGTCTTCCTCCCAAGACAATGAAGACAGGCAAGTCTTGAGTTCAGAATTGGCCGCCCCTTTCCCTCCGGATAGTTTGGAGCTTGTTCTCGATAATTCTTCTGGAGTGGATGGGAACCACTCAACGACTGGGAACCTTCCATGACATTCGGAAGTCTGAGGAAGTACGCCGCGTCCTTTCGCGCGTTAGATGCTTAATGTTCATTACAACCCGAGCAGAGATCGCGAGAAGACGAGACTCGAGAAGGAGTTCAAACGGTCTGATCAACGACTGGATGTCCTAATCGACAACCACAGGGACACCCTCATCCGAGCGATGCAAGACTTCAACAAAATCTCAACCCGAATAACATCCGCCAGAGATCGCGTCAAGCAAGTGAGCGAGAAATGGACAGCGAATCTGACTCAAGTTCATGCGATCAACGGGGCAAGCTCTCCGTAGATCTGCTGGACACTGGTACTCAGAGCTCGATTCTTCTGCCACAGGTGAAGCAGAAGTTGCAAACTGGAAAGATATTGCTACAATGCAAACGAGACGAGCTTCGACGCCTGTGGCTGGAGTCCGTGGAGCATTCCCATGTCCTCCAACTGCTGGAACAGATCGAAGGACTCAACTCTGTTCCTCACAAACTCGACAAATTCATCAAAGTTCGACGGTGAGCTCGGAGCACCTTTCAAGTCACCAATGTATCAATCCTCCTGAATGAGGACGTCGAGGGCGGCGATTCTCTTAAGAGCAGGAAGCCTGAATCATGGCTTCGTTGGTGAGCGAAATGGAGCGAGGGTTCGCTTCCTGGATGGATGACGTGACGCTCGGATTTTTTTCCAGCTATCTCAGGGCAACCATGGACCTTGTGAGGAGCGTGTCGCTCCTTCGAGGAGACCTTGCTGATGTAGACGCTCTGAGAGAGGTTTGTTGGAAAATTCTCCACCGCTGAGAATTGATTCAGCTTTTCGAAGTCGACGAGGCTCGAATCGATTGAGCTTGAATTATTCTGGCGTCCATATCTCGTGGTCGGAAACGGAGCAGTTTCCGGAAATCTATCGAACTCTCCTCAGGTGAAAGACAGCCTCCAGCAACAGAAAGAGCAATTACACGAAACACTGATGGATGAACTGCACAAACACATTTATGACGAAGTCACGCAAGAAAGTCTCAGCAAGTTTCTGAAGCTGGGCCGGACACCGAAAGCCGAGAAGTACGCTCAGCGCATTCCGGCTTCCGTCGATGTTGAAGAGCTCCTCAAGATGGAAGACAGTGTTGACAAATTGGAATCGGAGAAGCAGATCATAATACTAGTGAGATGTCTCGTTCTGCTAGAGAAGATTCCGGAGAGTGTCGAAATGATCAGGTCTGTTTTCAAAACCGATTTCTGAATGCTTGAGTTCAGTATAAGTCAGATCGTTCGCGGGAAGCGGTATCGATTCCCCTGTCGTCACCACAGTACTCCCGTTTTCTATCAAAGCTGGTTCTCATTTTCGACCCCAACTCAAGCAGCGTCTCTTCCAATGCAGGGAGCGATGTCAGGGGCATCTCTACACTCTGGTTTCCCGAACAACCGCTGCCGTTCTGAGAGGGGGTGAGGGCCCCGAACGGCTCCTCCAGCTTCTGGAGCTGATCTTCGCGCAGTTCAGAACTATAGCCGAGAGGTAGCGAGGATTTCGCTCATTGGGTCGTCTAGCTCACTCCAACTCTAGGACGGAGACTCATTATTTTTCTGATTCCCAGGCACGAGTTGGTGCTGACACATCTCAAGCCCCACGTGAGGGCCGAGAACGACGAAGAGGGCAACTCAATAACGCTTCTGTACACGATGGAAGAAATACATTCGAAAATGCAACATGTTCTGACAACACTTTTGAACTGCTATTTGGGGGCTTCAAGTGTGCGCCCGGAAAATCATAGCGGTTTCGGTGCTCCTGGGAGTGAGAACGTGGACATCAATCTGTTCTTCGTTAGGCGACGGCCCTTCGGAAACTCCGCGAACCCCACGAAACAGAGAAAGTTCGCGCTGTTCAAGTTCGACAATTCTCAACTAGCCATCTCTAAGAGTAGCTATCTCCAAGAGCAGCAGGTCGTCAACAGAGATAGACGTGAGTGAGCGAATCGCTGTGCCACGTGGGTGATTTCATTTCCGCAAGCTCTGGGACGAATCGAGCTCCCCGGAAGGCCTCGTCGAGATTGGAAGAGGGGAAACGACGGACTCTCCTGATGCTGTTCTAGCGCGAGGAGTGTAGGTTCATGCGAAACTCTTCTTTTCAGCGGACGGAATCGGCGCGGGTGCGTGGGACCACGTTGTTTGTGCG
The DNA here is from genome assembly GCA_037576195.1 of Phytoseiulus persimilis. Lineage (NCBI taxonomy): Eukaryota > Metazoa > Arthropoda > Arachnida > Mesostigmata > Phytoseiidae > Phytoseiulus > Phytoseiulus persimilis. Next base: position 6,859,542 of record CM075104.1, read on the forward strand.
CCGTCGTACAAAAATATCACCCACATGTTCAAACCGATGCTCCATTTCGTCGAAGAAATGGAGGATGCCCAGAACAGTCCTCTGCACAGCGTTCTGACAGGCGCTGTCGGAGGCTTTCTCTCCATAGTCAACGAGGAGCTTCAGGTTTCTACATCCGTTTTGGAACGTATTCTTGATTCCTCCACTTTCTGTATGAACTCAAATATCTTTCCATCCTACCCTCCGCAGACGGTGATCGAGCAATCCGCGAAACTCTTGGAGGATTTCCGTGTCATCACCGATTCCGACACCCTGAAGTCAATGCGCGTCTCTCGCCCACTCCTGCAGAGCTGCGTTGCGATCGACGGAATCATCCAAGTTAGTAAATCTTATGCGATCGAAGCCATGGTCAAGAATTTCGTCTGTTGGTGTGCTTTCCAAGTCTAACACGCGGGTTCTTCTACGAGGTTCTCCGTGAGCACGCACACGCTCTGCCGCAATTTGCTTACGAGTTTGTCGAGAAGGCGTGTTATGTAGTCGCACAGTACAAAGAAATAGCGGAAACCGCCTATCGGACCATAGTGCCACCTCAAGAAGTGAGTAAATCGAATCAGATAGTTACCAAGAGTTCTCCTATGATATGAAACGCTTCGATCACCCGCTCTACAGCCAAGCTTCCCACATTTCAAGAGGGGTTCCGCGTCGGAGACCGGGAAAATTGTTCAGCGAGTTATCCCTCCCTGCTAGCTCTATGCCTACCGACGTGAACATTCGCCAGTTCCTATGTTTCTAGGTACGGCAGACCAACAGCAATCTCTGGATATCGGATCCGGACATCTGTCGCTGCCTCATGGGCCTTCCGAATTGGATAAATCTTATCATGGACATCGACCACGAAGAGGTGAGACGATTGCGCAGGGGCGAGCTCCACAGCGAGAGCTCTTCCAACAAACTTCAAGACAATCGCTCCCTACGTCTCCCGGCCCTTTCTCTTGCTACAGATGGAAGAAAGTCCTGACGATATCAGGCAGCGTAACCAGCAAGAAGTACAAATCCTGCTTTCGAATCATGGTCAGAAAAAAGTCATACCATCTTCAGAGATATTCAGCAATGTTCACGATCTGAAGATGGTGGCTTACCTTCATGAGGGTTTGGAGTGGCTGAGTTCGAGAATCGGAGGTGAGAATTCTGAAATAAGACGCCTACGGTGTTTGAGAAAACAGCCCGATTCCCGAAATTCCTGATGTCTATGGAGGCTAGCATATGCTCCCCTCATTCTAGAAGTGTGTGAAGCTCTCAGGGCTGGCAAAGGGAACCAATTCGAAGATGCTAAGCTACAAGAAGCCTTGAAAAAACTAAAAGATCTAGCGACAGACCTCCAGGACAAAGCCAACATTTGTCTCTTACTGCTGCACCTCGAAGTGAGTAGTGTGAGACCAAGTTTTCCTTAAAACGCCTCTTGGTTTCGCGTCAGATGAGCGTTGACTCGTTATCTCTGCCTGAGTCTAAACTCCATGACCATACGAGCTCGAACATTTGATCAAACGATGTCGGTGACCCGCAGGTTCGCGTCCACTGCTTCTATTACCTGTTGCCCCTCGTCGCTGAGGGACACTTCACGACATCCGGAAACTCCGTTGACGGGCAAGATACTGACAGACAGGTGCTGGAATTCACGGAAGACTTGACCAAGATCGAGGAAGCTCTCAGCACGGCTGTGCAAATAAGGAAACATAAGTGAGTGCCGGGGGAGGAGGGAGGAAACACAGATGAACTGGTGATTCGCCTATTTTTCGAGTCTGAAACGTTTCGCAACATTGGAACGTGGTTCTCAGCTATTCTATCCTGTTATATAGATACGTGTTCGAAGGACTGGGTCAGGTTGTTGCCGTGATTTTGATGAACGCCGTACCCCAAATTCATCGAATCAACGATCTCGGAGTTAAAAGGATCTGCAGGTGAGTTTCCTCTATCATGATCATGATGAGCGGCGCATCGTTTCGCATTCATCGGAACGCCCTCTCACTTTCTCGTGATGGAGATTCGAGCCCCTCGGAGGTATTCGATAGAGACCGATTCCCATCTTTCAGGGATATTCACGCGATCCAACAGAAACTGACGGCAATAGCAGCCGGACGAGAGGTTTCATTGGATCACGCTCGACAGTACTTCGAGTTGATGCTGCTTCCAGCGCAAGAAGTTCTCAATGGCATCGTCGAGAACGGACCGCAGTTCCAACACCTAGAGTACAGGTGAGCTCTGCGCGACACGTCTCCAGCTCCCCCAGCGATGAGAGCCACCTCGGTGTTTTGCGGACTCAGCCCCGGCCTGTGTCGTGGGCAACCTCTCGAGCCTGGGGTCAAACTTCTAACGAAATCTGTTGATCGGAGTGCAGGCGTACTGACCGGCGATTCTGTTCTTGCAGGAATCTTTTGGAGCTGCTGTGTAGATCTCGGCCAGACGAGAAGGACAAGGCCGATTGGTACAGCAACCGTTTGAAGGACATTCTCTCCGATGTTCCCGTCAAAATCTGATCCCGACTGAGCCAAATCTCGAATCTTTGCTCAACGATCCCGGGAGCAAAAGAGAGTCTAGGTGTCATAATGGCTTGCTTGTGATCAGAGATCAGATTGTTTCCGTTGCTACATCGTCTAAGTGTAATATCTCGAATGATAAGGAATTATTATCAATAGAATGCGCTCGTCTTCAAATTCATTGAAGTTGAACGCGTGGCCATGACCATGTTGAACGAACTGATTTCGAATCCTGGCTGATTTATTTGAAATCTGTTGTGGGGTTCGGAGGGAATCGAACGCGATTTCTACACAATCGATCGAGTCTGCCGTCACGACTGGATAACAGGGAATTTGGTTCAAGATTCGGTAATGAAATCAAGCATGTTAACGTAAATCCGTCTCAGCGACTCGTTCGATTCGGCACGGTTTCCTTCCAACTCGCTCCCTGTGAAGATTCCCTACGAGGTTCATCGCGGCAGTTCATTCGTATAGTGCTTTGTCCCGGAAAATTGGCACTTCGGCAGAAAGGCCACAATAATTCATCCCCTGACAGGCCGGAGTTTTCGGAGCAGAACTCCGGGAGCATTCGCAGCTCATAGAAATTCGTTGACTACACATGCCGAGGACGAATCAATCTTGGAAGCTCGTCAGCCCCATATGTAATCCGAGTTCTTGTTCACCCTCACAACTATATTCATCAATTCATCGCTTTCCCTCAACTTGGATGTATTCCCGCTATCGATCGATTATCAGCGGGAAAATACTATATGAACAATACTTCATGAACAGTCCAATCAAATTCTGTGTTTCCAGCTCATGCTGAGCAGTGGTCGCCAGCACTGATCAGCGCAGGACTCGTGTGCCAACCAAAGAGGAAGTAACCAGTAGATGCACCCAAAACAAGAGCGAGGCAAATCCAAACGTTAAAACACATGAAGAGCAGCATGAGCAGATACCCTAGAGTCAATTGAACGACGTATAGCGCTGTTTGTTGCAAGTGATGGGAGCTTGTCATTCTGAAAAACAATGAATCCGAGTCGAAACGAAAACTCGCCAATCAGCATCGAGGTGTGATCGATGGATATTTCGAGTTGGGGATCGCTCTCGAGGATGTCCCGGCCAAGAAAAGAGGACAAAGTGTCCCCAGGTTCTGCGAATACTCACGTCACGACAGACTCCGTTTCTGGTGTGGAAGCTGATTCCCCTGTGACGCCGTCCATCCTTCCCACCGAGGAGTACCTGCAAAACGAGCTCATGAATTCCTTGTGACGTATGACATGGCTCTGGTCGAGCACCGGTTTCATCGAGCAACGAAAGACTCTCAATTCGTTCCCGATTCTGGACACCACCCACCTCGTCTGACGACTCCTCAGCAGGAGACGAGCCCGGAGGAACTTGAGAGCTTCGTACGAGAACGCCATGAGGAATACAACAACACACGAGGCTAGCATGCCCCAAACACCGTCAGTCTGGAAGCGAGTGAGACAAAGGAATTTCCCGAGATATTATCACAAGCAGGAAATTGTGGGTAGACAAGGACATCGGTGTATACTCACCGTCCACCAATCGAACAGAAGTTCTTCATGAGTTCCGAAATGGAAACTAGTGTGCATCATCTGGAAAAAGGAAAAAATAATCAGTTATTCTTCGCAACGAGAGCTCCTGGAACGAATGTAACCCGAGAGTCCCCCAGAACACGATCCTGCGAGCGATTCCTCGGGCCGAAGGGTAACAGCCTACATTTCCCACAGGCCGGAAACCTCAAGCTGATGGAGCTGATATTCCGAGCTCAGAGAAACTCGAGAACTCTCACTTATACTCTCTCGACTCAGTCATGGAGCCGCGCTACATCGCCGACGGTGAGATACCTTGGAGCCCAGGCCTCGTTCTGAGACTGATGGTCTCGATTCCGGGATCGAGAACGCTCGAATATTCGGTCAAAAAGCAATCAAGCCGGCCCATCACAATGAGGCGTCCGATTACCTCGGCGACCAATTCTTGAATCGTGGAGGAGTTGACGATCGAGCCTGGGATTCGACCGCTTCCACTCCCCATTCAATGAACAATAATATCTTTATTGAGTTCGAGGATGAAATTCTTGGTCATCATCATACGTACCGAAGTAGGATGCTTTGCCGTAGCTGGTATCTCCGGAACGTGATGGTCATGTCCTTGAGATGAATGGCCAGAATGAGCCGTGTGGTCAGAATGTGACGAGTGGTCAGACATTGTCGAACCTGGGACCGATAAGAATCCGCGTGAGGTCAATGTTGACACGGTCGCCTGGTCCGTCTCCTGTTGCCCCTCCAACCCTAAGCTTCGATGACCAACAACTTCTTGAACCGACCCTGGTAAACAGCCAACTATGATAGCATGTCGCTTTTTCTCAAGAGAAACGCTTTGGAAACTTTCCAAGCTCAAAGAGGTTTCTAAGCGCGACGTAATTGTTTTAAGAACATCGATGGGCAATCCGCCGTAAACAACTCATTAGGCGATTCAATGCAAATACCCTGTTGTGCCAATTGTTCAGAAACTCCCTCCTTGGAGCATAAGTCGCGCGTAAGTGAGAGTTACCAATAAATCATCGAACGCGACCAAGTCGTGGCGGCAGGAATAGATATCAGCGAATGCTCTCAAACGGGACCCACATGGAAATATTCATAGTAAGTCGGGCTGGGCCTAGAGAGTGCACTTGTCTTCGGAAGGGTACACGTATTCCCTCCAGACCCGCACCCTCCATCGACGAAGTCAACCCGGCTTGAGTAGAAGAAACGCTATAAATAAGTGTTTCAAGATCGGTGGTTGCCATCGGTCGATTCCCGAGACGTACCACGCTATCGACGAATCAACAGTGGGCTTGATTCGCAGCTGTTAAGGGAAAAATCCATAATGCCCATTTCGTGCGCGACACGGGATCGAAGAGCGACCGTAATGATCCATGGATCGAAAACCATCCCGGTTGAAAAGGAAGATTGTTTGAGGTAGATCTTACATGCTAACCAACTGTGCCGGGAGAGATTCTCCGAGTCGCGTTGAGGCGATGATCATGTTTTTGAAAAGAGGTGTGAATCCTGGATCTTCTACCCAACTTCATTTGGAAACTTCTTCCTTTCTCTCCAAGATCATTCTATCGGAAGAGTTGAGATTTCAGCCTAGGAGCTCAGCTTAGCTCACGAACTTTGACTTAGGTCCCCACTCCCGGCTGTTACTTCGTCCAGCGTAGGACACGAAGATCTGAGTTCGATTAAACGAGATGGGTCGTCCCTGAATACCAACTCTTAGACCCTGACAACAAATCTTCCACAAAAAGAGTCGCGGAGTCAGCATCATGACGACGAGCAATCGTACCTCGACTGCACTCAATTTATTCGTGGGAGAGAGGGAGCCGACTCGAAAGATGACCCTCATGGAGGCCGGTTGCCTGTTTGAACCATATGGCTATTGCGAGTGAGGAAGTCCACGGAAACAGCAGAACCACGGAGCTTGGAAGCTCGAACCCAGCGAATGAATCTGAGACACTTCCAGGTGAATCATCGAGCCAGCCAAGCACGAAATTGTCAACGCGTGGAATGAACAGCAATGCGCGAAGGTCATTGACTCTTCTGTTCCAACAAGTTGTCTTCGAGTGTATGTCCGTGGACCTCAGGAGAACATCCCAATCACTGCACTTACTTTCGGAATCACTATATCCTCTACGAAGTTTCAATCTGAAGCTACGTTAAACGCGTTTCGCAGAGGAGCCTGGAGTGTCTGTGAGAGGAACACCGATAGAGAGGGTCTCCCAGATGGCGAGAGCGCAACCGACGGAAAGTATAGTCGCGCTCGCTATTCAGCGGAACTCGGAGAGTTCTGAGTTCGCTGTTAGGGTCTTCCCTCCTCGATTTCGAAGACAGGTTTAACAATTCGGCAGATCGAACGAGGAAAACGCTAGATCTCGACGGACGACGGAGTAAACTGCCACGCGTTATCTACCTCGGTGAACGCGGGGATGAGAGGCGTCAGAAAATTCGGTAGTCCGATTGGCGCCCCGATGCTTTCGCCTTGACTTAAGTTTCTTCGGCTTTCTCGACCTCGCGTTGACTTCAGCTCAAATTTGCTACTGCTCACTGCCGCGGGCTCTGACGACACTCTCTGGACGCATCAGTCAGCATCATCAGTTGGTGTCCGCATAGAATTGAGGCTTTCGTCAAGATGAGGCGTTGCTGCAGTGAGGAGAAAGGAGCTGTTGGAGGCGCTAAATTCCAGCTTCTCAGATTCATTCGATTACAATTAGGCTTGATTCAGGCCTTGATGTTATTGGCAGAGCCTTGAAGCTCGAGAATTAATAATTTCACATTCTGTTCCCATGGGTGGTTGTATGAATGAGTGTTCCGTATCTCGAACACAATGCTCTGGCTTCCATGGCATAATTCATCAATCTATGCATGCACTCGCATATCCATCGAATTATGGAGCAGCACTAACGTTTGAAGGAACATTGATTCCCGCCCTCTGCCCTCTACAACAACTTCGAATTCTAATCCTATCAACCGATATCATCAATTGAGGAGCTACCTGCGTCGAAGCGATGTTATATGCAAACAGCCTCTCTCATGATTTCGGACAGCGATCGAACTTCGTGTTACTGGCTTTCGGGGCCTCCCATTCTGGAGTTCGTTCGAGCCATGCAACAGGAGCTCTGGGCTTGGAGGAAGTCTCCCGATAAGGAGTGTGAGTTTTCTGTCAAGCCGTAACTACGGTTCACCAGCACAAGCTGCAGATCGAAGCGGTCAATCTTGACATAATCATCACGAATCAGACCATTGATCGCAATAATGAAAGCGGTGCTTGCCTCCGCATGCGGGGGGTCATTTGGGACATTCCCTGCAAACATGCAGTCAAGGATCAGTCACTCTCCAGGATCTGAATAGGCACACAATGCCGCGACACTCGACACCGGCTCCGTTTTGGGACAATCCAGAGAAACGGCAAACCCACCGGTGCGATTCTGGCGAACCCTGGAATAACTGCGCCGGATCGTCGAATTCGAGTTCTGGATGCTGTTTATTCGCCGATATCTCCGATTTCATTTCCTCAGTCCCTCCGGTGTACTTCCGGAGTCTGAACTTCCTCAGAATTCACTGACGCATCGTGGTCGTCCCAGATTTATTCCCGGATCGCGATCGGGAACGCTTGCACTTCATCGCCATCTCGAACACGAATGCCGTTATCGAGCTGAGAATTCCTACCGACCAAATGTAAACGACGGCTTGGAAATCGCCGACATCCATGGAGTCCATTTGGCTAGAATCGCCCCTGGAGCAACCACTCCAGGCGCCGGCGATTTCGTTCCACCATTTGTTTAAGACTCCGCAATCGGCGAGCCAATGGATTCTGGAACGAGAACTCGAGTGACTCTATTATTATCGACAAAACTTCGTGTTGTGTGGAGAACATACTCAATTGGCTGGTCTCACCGATTGTTGATTCCACTGCGGATATCTTCGTTCAGATTGAAGTTCAGATGAAACACGGCATTGAATGAGAAGATCGGGTTCTCGCTGACGTAGAACTCTCCTCTCGACATTCTCTTACACTTTGCCTCGGCGGCTATTGCTTCGGGCGGTCTCGATGTGATGATGGACGCTTTCTCACGGAGAATCAAGTCGAGTACATCGTCTTCGAGAATTCTCTTCGCATCACCGTTCGTTTTCTCTCGGAGCACGCGACGGTATATGCTCCGAACATGGGGAGCCGAATGAATCTGCAACGGTTTGACTGCTGACATGGGCCGGCGCAACGAAGCAGTTTTCGGATTCGGAGCCCCTCCTCCGACCCGGCATCACGACGCAAAGTCGCTCTCGTCTCACCCTTAGTGTGTTCTCTCCTGCACCGTCTTTCGCCACGTAGACTGAGTGTCCACTGCGATGAAGGTCGAGCAGATTTTCAATTCTGGGCTTGCTCGGCTTGAACATGATGGATGCTTTGAGCTGGCCGGCGAATGCGCTCATCAAGATCATCGTGACGCCAAGAAACCAACTCATCCAGAGTATCCTGATCGAATCCTTGTCAGGAGGCGGATGAGCGGAACCTTTGAAGTGCGTATGGATTACTCTCGAAAACATGAATCTTCCAGGATGGCGTCATGATTCTCGAAGCGGGCGGCTATCTGGCCAGAGAAGGTATTCACACTTCGCTGCCCACCTTCGTTCAGGGTGTTCTCGGTCAGCATGAAGAAATAGGTTCGGTAAGCCTTCATGACAGGTAGCCTCGCAATTTCGGGGAATATTTCGCCTAAGCCAAAGTGGAACAAAGTCATCAGGAGAGCGATCGTGAACAGGCCCGTTATCAGAGTCAGCCACACGGCTCCTTGGAAGGCCAATATGATGGCGAAGGGGTTTTCTTCAAATCGGGATAGACGTCCGTTCATGAGCATCAATTCCACGGGATGCACGGGGTAAGTTTGCTCGGCGATGAGCATCTTGTCTGCCGTTGGATTTGTGGAACACAGAGTCATGTCGGCTTCCTGGTGAAGGGCACGATAATTACCACAATGACCTGGAGATCGACTGGACTTCGCGCTACCGTGATGGGAACGAGTTGGCCGCGAAGGCACGAATTATTCGGACTGATTTCTGACATTGAATAGGACAGTCATCAGGTGGAGTACTATTCACATTTCGTTGAATCTTTCCCAACGCTCCACTCCATGAACCGTTCTCCATTTGCAGGCCCCAAGCTCCGGACTCCAAGATCTCGTAACTGTAGTTTTTGGACGAACGGGGATGAGAGGATGTAACACTCGAAGGAATGAATTGCCTCTTGCTACTCACCTCAAAGACATCGACTTCGTCAGAGCCTCGATCAAATGACCGTTGAATCCCCCGATTGGGACATTCATCCCAGGCTTTTTGAAAGTTTGGTACGGGTAATACTGGAAATCGGATGATCGGGATGTGAACTACTCTTGGCGCTGCTGCTTGGCTCTCACAGGGAAAATGCACAACATCGACGTCGGTTTCCCACTAGGAACCATGAGTGCCGAAAACTGAAACTGGTACTGCTTCCGAAATAAGCTGAGTGGTTTCGGAATATATTCAGATCAATTGCACGAAGGTCCAGAATCACGAGAGCCCACCAGTTTCAGGCGTGGTTAATCATGATCATGACCATGTTTGCAGTCATGGTCTACGAAATGATTAGAGACGAAGTGATGAAGACTTCCACGCCTCCTTTCTCAATGGTTTCTAGACGAGCGGCAGGGGCAGGAGAGCATGGATTAACGGCTGGACTTACAGAATTATCCCTCCTAGAGATAGCCTACTTTATTACCCCAGAGTTGCCGTCCTCCAAGTCAGGTGTGCAAGGCTCAGAGCGGCCCGTCGACCGCGGGCACAGCACCAGGGCTCGCAGCGGGAGCCCTGCTCGTGGGTCGCTGCTCTAGGGAGCAACGATAACAAGAGCTGCAACTCAAGAAGGTAGTTCGGCGAGACATACCTCGAAGGTAGCGATTCTCAGTGTTTCCGAGTTGTTCATGTTGGACTAGCATGTGGTGATTCTGCGACTTTAACCGTGTTTCAACTGTTCCTGCTTTTCTGAACTCTGAGCGGATATTTATGAGCTGTCGTATCGGGGATCATTACTCCCGTAAGTATTCAGACCAGATGCGTGTTCGTGATACTCGCGGTTCGAGAAGATCGGCTATCGTGAACAGGTGTCCGGCTGTTTTGTGTACATTCAAATGAACCGTCCTCTGACTTTTTTGGGGAGCCACGAATTATTAATCCCGGTCATCATCTGTTCGGGGCCTATTTGGACCTCCCTTCTGATTCGACCATTCAAACCATTGATCATCCAAACTTGTCGGTTTTCCCTGACTCGATGTTGACTTTTTCACGATTGGACTCCACACCGGACTGATTCGCCTCTGCGAAAACTGTTTCATCATTTTTATTTACAGGCATTGAGCAATTCATCACGATTCGTTCAAATGGCGTTCTCGTGTACCCATCTGCGAAACTGCGAGACTCTGGTGTAGACGGCCGGGATCCCTTTCTGGCCACATCCGTATCCCCAAGAGACGATTCCGATCAATGTCCATTGCCCGTTATCGTTCTCGACCATCAGCGGACCTCCGGAATCCCCCTGAAATAGAGAAGGGCAAAGTTCCGGTGGGTTTTTCTGCAGTCGGAGATCTCTATCGCATCCGTCGACGTCACGATCATAGGAACGGAATGACGAATCGTCCCCAGAACGTCAGCCAACCCACACAGACCTGACAAGAGTCGTTGCCTCCTTCGTCTTTGAGCCCAGCGCAGAGGAACTCTCTTAGGACAGTCACAGTGGAAAGTTTTTCTTGGCACTCTTTATTGCTCCACACGGGGAGCCTCAGTTGCTTCAAAACATTTGAAGAACGCCCCGCGAAGGAAGTGACCCCCCAGCCTATGACGGTGGCGATTTTTTCTGCGAACGTTTCATTTCCGGGCAAGCAGACGGGGAGGAGGAACTGGTTGAAGACAATCTGCGACGGACAAGCCAGACATCATATGAATGTATGTTCGGCGATACACGAGATGAGATCACGAATGCGGACGTGGCCACAACCAGCATCATTGTACCCAACTTACGTCTTTAGCAACTTTGATTAGTGCGATATCCGCGTAATTGTTGTTGGACTCATTGAAGGCGGGATGGCGTACAATCCTCGCCACTTCGAAATCCTGCCGTCGGCTGTTTTCTTTCTCGTTGAAATCGTATTCGCCAACTCTTATCGTCAAGTCTCGGGGGTGGATTCTGATCGGGGAAAGCAGATAGTGAGTGGAGGCCTGATTTGGATGTCAACGGGGGCTCGCCGCATCCTGTTCACTCGCGCCCAACGAGCTCTGGATTGTTTCCCAGATCAGTTCAGGTCTCATTGCGGAGCTCAAAGTCCCGACCTCGACTCGCTAAGACCGCGACTCGTGCTTACCCTGGGAGGCAATGGGCAGCCGTGACGATGTACCGGTTACTCACAATCACGCCGCCGCAGAATTGTTCTGTCTTATTCGACCGCTTGTCGACTTTCATGAGCGCAGCCTGGAACGAATGTTTCATCCTGATATGGACAGTGAGTTTCGAATATAAACACCACGCCGGCTGAGTCTCGCTACTTTGCGCTATTTATTGCTCATCAAGAGATCTAACCAGGAATTAAAGCCCAACATCTGATCAATAGGAAGGGTGAATAAGCTCGACGATAGCGAGCACTCGGCGACGGAGTGCTCCCGAAGCTGAATCAAATGTTGTCATCAGCAGCCCAACTTCGAAGCTTCTCCCCGTGAACTTACGACCCATGACCAGAGCTCCGCGTTGGCGACCTCGCCTCCGACAATCCGCTTGTTGACACTGAGACCACAGGCTGAGAAAAATATATAATGAGTATAGAGGACCGATGCCAGCAACCGATAACGGGAGTGAAATACCACTCTCCGAGAGTAGGGTACACTGTTGATGCACCATAGCTCGGTTCTGAACTCACTGACTGAATATTTCTGGATTTGCGAGGCAGGTGTCGTCGAGTTGTCTGATGCCTTGTCCGTCGTGGGTTGCGCTGTCGTCGTGGAAGTCGCGGGTCTTTGGCGCGGTTTCTCGGTAGTGGGCTCGCGAACGACCTGAGGCCTATCGTCGACCAAAGTTGACGGTTCTGAAGGCAAGCTCTCTTTATTCATGACTGCTTAGTTCCCTCGGAGGAATAAATTACATCGAAAGAGAGTTCGGAATCCAAAGCAAGGTAACCCTGGATAGGAATGTCGGCGATGTTTCGGGAGCAGGATGATGGCCGCGACGAGCTACCCCGTATTTAACTCATTGAGATTTCCGTTCCGGTGAGTCGGGTGCAGAGAGCTCGTCGACCGCTGACCTCAGTGGATTGAGTCTCCGGGAAACATGCAGCTTGACCGGAGGGTTTCGCAAGATCGACGGTGAACTCAGACAGCAAGGCAGGCGTTAAATAACATGCGGGCTGATGCTTAGAGCGGGAATTGGGGAGAGGCTGTTAGACGTGCGCTTGCGATGGCGGCTGCGATCGGTTACTGAGCCCTCCACCTTACCGGGTGAGAAAAACGCCGAGGATTCTGTCGAAGTCAGTATAATGTCTCCTGAATGCTTATCATGGTTAGAATTCGGAGTCGAGCTAGAATCCGTCGAAGCTGGATACGCGGTGTCCGTGAACGGAACTGTTGGCACGGTCGTGCTCAAATAGATCACCTCACCTGCGAAACTTCATATTTAATTTGGTTCCCCACTCAACCATTCCGACCGGATTCACCGATGGGGAGCTGATTCAGAGTTGGTCGGTGATCTCAGGTTGGAGCCCGAGCATAGGCCCGAATTTACGCAGCAAGACTCAGGTATTGTCTTGGCTGAGAGCCGCAAGGATTGCCCCCACCCCCTCTCCCACCCTCTCACAGCCCCCCTTCCTTTCCCTGACGCGTCTCCCGCCGGAGAATGCGGCGGCTGTGAGGGCCGCTCGTGCTCGATGTCCGCGCGGAAGTGATATTGAACGTGGACGCTTTGCTTTCCTCGAGTGCCCAGCGGTCACCGGCGTGGAGAAGGGAGGAGTGGTGACACCACACTCCCGGGTTGACGGAACAATGAGTTCAATCCCCGGGGTCCGAAGGGATTCCCTCCAACTCCTGACAATGATGAGAGAAAAGAAGAGAGAAGCTTGGGGTTGCGCTAGACCCCACTCCGGGGAAGGAGTCGGGGACCTTCTTCCCGAAATTTTCCCGAATTCTCCCCAAGATTATGCTCCAGAACGCGGGAGGAATGGGGTGAAGATTTTGGCAGCGATGCTCAATGGCAGGCACACCGATTCCGTCACGGGATCCGAAATCTCGTCCGGGGCATCAAAAGCAGTGCCGATCATCATCCGACACGCGATATCCCATAAAAAAATCGAGACTTCAATGAGGGATTCAGAAGGAGAGTGAGGTATCAGTTGGTGATACAAACAGCTCAATCATTGTGGTGGAAATCGCAGAATCCCAACCAGCATCCCGCTTGCAGAAGCGCTTGCGGTGTCCTGTCGGCGTCGTCTCACACAACTTTGGTAACATCATTCGCCGATTAACGTCTCACCGTTGTTCGGATTGAGAACCGGATAATCTGGCTCGTTTAATGGTGGATGAGGTCTACCATGGTGATGACCACCGTGGTGAGGACCAGGGTGGGGATGGAACGGTGGATTCGGATGGGGTCGGAACGGTCCAGAGTGTTCAGCCGCATGGGGTGGTCTGAAGCCGTCTGGCCCTGGAATCGGACCGTAGGGATCAGAGAAATGCGAAGTTCCCAGTGGAGGTCGTCCGTGCGGCCCGAACCGATGTGGTGAGTAAGGTGGATAGAAGTGAGACGGCCTCGCAGGATAAGCTTGTGAGGGCCCAAATAAATCATCAGGCACAGGCGTGTTAGTCGTTCCGTTCAACCCTGTCGATGAGGTGGACATGAACTTTTAGACGAACCGAGCTGACGATCGCTGCAGCACGCGCTATGGTTAGCCGAAGCGTCCTCTCACTTGTTCCACTCACCAGGAGAGCTCGGTGTGTCCGGTCGATGCGGAGGTTCTGGTCTTTTCGGATTGTTGGGTTTGTGCGGTTTCAAGAAGTCCCCTACGGGATTCAAGATCGCGTCGATCAACGATGGGCGTTTTGTTGTTGTTGGAGGAGGCGGCGGCTCTTCGAAGTCCTCCTTCTCCTCACTGTTCGCATTGAAATGCCGATCGGGACAACAAACACCGAGGTGAGCTCCGCTGATGAAGCATGAGTAGGCCACGAGAATGTTGATGTTCTTGAGGAAAGCAGGGAGTACACAATGTTGCACGTGTCTGTGGATGGAGATACGGTCTGATTGCTGAACTTTCTGACGGATTGTTTCCGAGAGAACTTCAGAAGCTCGACGGAATGGGTACTAGGGTTTCGAACAGCCTCATAACTAACCTGCAGTGACCACGGTCATATTTCGGAGTGATACAGGATTGATAGCGACGAACTTTCTTCACAATACCGCCAAGAATGGGGATCCCTTCGAATGAGCTACTTCGCCGATGGGATTCCAATTGTTGGAGGAAACGTTGAACGACATCAACATCTTTTATTGGTTCTCCATGATCCTCATTCTCGGTTCCCGGGGGTAGTTTGACGTTCCGCCTTTCTGGCGGGCTGGTCGTTCTCGATCCCGCGGATATGTCGAGACTGAAGCCTATGTTAAATCCTGGAATTTCGACCGCTTGAGCTCTATCAACTAATTTCGAATGCTCTCGCCGGGCATGCTCATCGTGAACGAAGATCCCCGTCGTGGCGTATCTCGCCTGAGAGATCCCTCCGAGTTCTTCTATCACAGACTGAGTTCGACAGGAATCCACGGTATCCGCAGACGATCAGGACGCTACTTACCAGCCCTCTTCCCACGAACCGCGAAATCCCCTTGGCCATGGATAGGCTGTGCTGTGCAGATCAGGACGGATGAAAGACAGAGGAGTTTCTGCGGAAGGAAAGTCATGAGATGGAACCTGAGCAGATAATGTGCTCCATGCAGCTGCCATCTTCGCAGGCTTCGTATTGCTTAACCAAGATGCGTAGATCGTTGAAGAGACTTGACCAGTGGTGGGCCATGTGCGGCCCACGAGTGGACCACTGGGTTTGGACAGGGTTTTCCGCAAATCAGGCGCACAGAATCGCCGAATCGCTTCCATGGGAGCGGAGATTTGAAATCTCCTACTATCTTCCCTACTTCGGAAGGGTCTCCTCACCTTGGTGGACGACTGAGTCGAGTGTTCACTCTTCGTGAGTCACATTGTGGAGCTGTGATATTTCTTGAGCTCAGATTTCTCATTCACCCAGAGGAAAAAATTTCTGAGTTTTGAAACCTAATCTTTGCTGGATGTCGCTCTTTGGAGACATGCCATAAGGCCCACGAATACTTTGAGCTCGCTGAGATGCGTTTTCTGTGGAGACCCGTGAGTTTGCACGGCGGCGAAGGTGATCTACACTGCGGGCCGCGGGCCGCACCAAGTTTCCCACCCCTGGACTTGACTCTCGCTGCCCGCAAGAGATGTCGCAGAAAATGGATCTTGGAAACGAGTCGGTTCGACTGGGAAGCCTTGCACATCGTTCAAGCTGACGCGTCCAAGAAAAGAACTGTCAATGAAAAAGTGATGCGAGAGGCCGTCACGGCCGTTGATGGAACTCAACAATCCCTCCAGGCAGCAAGCTGGTGATGAGACGTTCCGAACGCTGGACGCAACCGGACACCTCGCAACATTGCGAAAAGATATACTCGACAATCAAGGATTCGAGGGGCTTGGACGAAGCCACAAAAGGAACGCCAAAAACAGCATTCAACCAGTCTTCGACACCGGCGGACATCGCAGAAGCAGAGGAGCAAGAGGGCACCTAAAGCGCAGAAGAGTGGCTGGCCGGGCAGAAATACTTCTGTTCTGCATACTACAAATGTATCTCCGAAGAGAGGGTTCAGTTTTTCCTTCCCAGAAAGAACGGAGAGATTCTGTTGAAATTCCGAGAGCCCGTGCTCGTATTTGTCTCCTCACCACCGGCGCCATCGATCAACAATTACAATCTGGCTATGATGGAACCGTTCGCTCAATGACCCTAAGACCAGGCTCTGGGATTCCCGACCGATTTACGCATCGCATCAAGTTTTCTCTCACTTTTCCAGTATTTTCCTTCCGGTACGCATGAGCGGTCTCAAGACGTGTTTGCGAGTTTGTTATTCAAGAACTTCTCCTTCCTCTCCGGAACTTGTCGCCGCCACAGCGTTTTTTCGTCGGGATGGAACTCCAGCGGAAAGCATTTGGGAAATATTTTGAAGGTTTGAGCTGTTGTTCCGGATTGAAACCATTGAGAGACCCGCTCATTCATGCTGTGACCGAACGAAACAATCGCTTTCCACGCAGCTCAGTTGTGCTCTTCTCGAACGAACTAGCATATTTGGGAGCTCGAACACCGGAAAAGTTCTCACAGGCTCACAGCAACTCACCCAGTGCATGTTTGAACTTCTACCAACTACAATTCCATAGCCACGCAGATGAAGCAAATACAGAAAGTCGCTGACCAGAAGAATCTTCATCGGTTTTGGTGCTGGAGAGAAGGATTCGCTCGTATTCTTTCCACAGTTATGTCATCGCAAGATCGTCGCGGAGCACGATTGTCTGGAGAATCCTGCTCGATGTTACATTTTTCTCTTTTGCCCAATTAGGTTTCTCTTGTACCTGAGCTTTTTCGAATAGTTTCGTTCGATGATCGAGAGTTCGACATCGACGATCGACACTGGAGAGAAACTACGAGGGAAACGATGATCGTTTGGTAGCATATAGAGGGTCGGGAATCTTGGAAGGGGCTCCGACGCACATGAGAGTTTCAAGAGTGTTTTTCAATTGAGAAAATCATGAGGGTGACGATGCATCCTGGGGCTCCTTGGAGTGCTGTCGAGTGTGTTTTTTTTTCGGTGGAGAATCCTTCTGTATATGACCGCATTTGAGAACGATTGAGCCAGCTATCAGGCTCCCCTTTCCACTTGGTTGAATAATCCCAAATAATCTCCAAAGTCACGAGCGGAGTCACGCTGCAATGATCAATCCGACGTTTGATTCGAAGCGAGTGCTGGCCTAGAGGAATCGTTGGTGTTAGGAGTGGGTAACGCCAGAAGAAAGCCAAGAAGTTACGATGGATCTGACACCGCTTTGGATAGTGACCGCATTCTGGTTCTTCGTGGGCTGCATCCTTCCGTGGGCGATCCCGATCAGTGACAACCGGAGTATCATTCAGACCATGTTGATACTGACGTCTATCTGCTGCTATGTATTCTGGCTTGGACCCTACCTGATGCAGATAAACCCTGTGATCGCGCCTCAAATGAACGAGAAGAACTACTTCATCGCTTTCAACGGATGGTACAACAAGGAGGGGAAGTAGTATTCGCAGCGGCCACTTCTCAACGCGAGAAGGCTCCCACTCGGTTCGCGAAAGATCAGCCCCGCACAATTCACGGAATGATGTGCTTTGATTCATCGCGTGGGAAAAAGTTGGAAGCCATCGAGGCTCTGAGGTCACGAGTGAAGTCTCATGAGTTGAATGCAAGGATTCTACAGGATTCATTCCGAGCGGATGCGTTAATGTACAGTTCCGAGGGAAGACTCTAATAAAATATTTCCCAGTACAAGAATCTTCAGTAACCTTTCTGCTCAGCTCCAATATGCAGTGGAGTAGAGAGCACTGATAATCAACACGATCCAGATAGGTAAAGCTACTCCCGGTCGCCGGATCCCCCCGGAAGCGGAACGAATTAGGCCGATTAAGTTGGTGCCGACTCTGCTCAGAATGAGAATTCCGTTCTTCTCTTACATGCTTTGAGATTTGAAACCCTCCAAGAAGGAATGTCGAGATCCGGGCTAAAGCTATGCAGGGCAGCCGATTTCACAAGGAAACGAACGCAGCCGTCGGAGGAACTTCTCAGACTTCATCGGAATTTTTCAGCTTGAAGCGAGCAAGAACGCAGGCGATAAGTCCAAAGAACACAATACACTGCTGTCTTTCGGCGTGCCTCACTGCGTGACAACGTTACACTGTCTTGGGGCAAGAAAACTTGGTTCGCCAGCGGCTATAAGAGCGAAGCGTTCGTCCGTGTGGACACAGTTCATCTGTCACTTTCGCCAGTTAGAAGACGATCGGCAGCGGAAGAGGCCCGATACTCTTCCGATGGCTTGCGTGAAACCTCAACGAACTCTGCACGCTTTGGTAGGTGTTTTCAACTCGCTCATTATCCTCTGGCTTATGCGCTCCTACGTTTAAGTTGTGTGGAACACTTGAGAACTTGCAGGTGACCATCCCGCTCGTGCTAACAACTCGCTCACAGCTAACGACACTGCTTGCGCTGCTTTTGCTTTGGAACTTCGCTCTAGCTGGTAAATTCCACGGTTACAAGAAGGTCTTTCATCGTGAGGAGCACGGCGATCATAAAACGTACTATGACGACTTGCATCACGGAAAGTACAAGAAATCGGCTACCGACTCACGTGAGATGTTCCGGAAAGAGAACAAGGATGAGCGTGAAAAAGCTTACGGAAGAGTCAGCCAATCTGGAAAGGAAGAAACCGTTTTGAACCCTGTCGTAGTAGACAGTGAAGGTCGACCCGTGGGAAGCTCCAACCCCAGAGACCTTCTTTGGAAGGAGCCGAAAACATTCGACGTCCATTTCAGTTCTTCATTTCATAACTTCATGAAGTCCTTGAACTTTTCGTTCTGAGACTGAGCTGTGCATGCCTCACCGATTGAACATCCCTCCCATCCATTCGGAAGTCGCGTGTGATTCGTGAAAAGGGCGGAAGAGAATCTGTCCGACTGTCTTGGACGTGCTCGGCACGATTTTCAGTCTTGTGCGCGATGTTGTCAGGCATTTGGATCCGTCTCTAACACACATGCACCGTTGCTCTTCAGATAATTGTAGTTGGCATTTGCACACAGAACGCCCAAGGGTTGAGTGTGAAATCCTCAGTCTCTGAACCTGATGCGAACGCTCCGGAACCCAAAAAGTTTCCCCGGCCTGATAGCTTCGCTGACGAGCTGCTAGCCAGCGCGTCGCAAACGAGTGGGTACAACCATCGATTCGGACGCCATGGTGGCGGCGACAGCGATTATCGTGAGTACGGCAGTCATCACAGAGGAGGACAAGCCGAGAGATCTGACGGACGCGGACGCCAGCGGGGTTATCGCGCGCAGGGCGGGGGTCGGCGTCACGGCGGGCACGACGAAGGGGGCCAGAAAGGAGGACAGCACCAGAGCCAACACCATAACGCCGCTGGCCGCAAACAGGGCGGGGGTGGAAGAAACGGACGCTACGACGAAGAAGGTGAACGGAAGTTTGGGCATCATAATTCCTACAATCGAGCTGGATCTCACGACCACGATCTCTTCTTCGATGATGAGTTCGACAACGAGAAACGCCATCGATCACACGGCGGTCGCAGAGATTTCGGTCGCAAGGGCGAGGGCAGGAGGCACGGAACGTACCACAAACAGAGCCGTGGGGAATCTGGTGGTGGAGACGATAAGCGATCACACGGTGGTGGGCGATTCAAGAAGGCCCACGGTCAACATGGGAGAAGCGGTCAAGAGCACAGAACAGCCAACGGAGGGCAACGACGAGCTCACGGGAACTATGAGAGGGGTCAGCGCCACGGAACCGGGGGCAGCACTTCTGGAGGAAGACGACAAGGACACTCGAATCACAGGAGATATCGACACAAGTGAATTCGTGTCAGGTTGAAGTTCTGAGCTGATTCAGCTCCGAAGTAGGGGAGTACGATAACGCTCAGTGTACAATAAACTCGGTTATTCTCCGAGGGAGCCGTTTGTCAGTCAGCCTAGAGAATTTATTCTGTTTGGGAACATGATCTAGGGGTGAAAGTCTCCTGGGCTCATCAATAGTCAATAGCAATGTTTTATTCAACTACCTCCCTGCTATCGATGACTGATCCAGGAACGGCTGAGTCTCGAAATATCTAATCTGAGGTGACAGAAGTTTTGCTTGGTCTCACGCTCCCAATCGGTCCGGAATTCTCTGGTGCAGGATCTTTGGTCGTACTCGGCACAGCTAGAGGTCCGTCGATGGCGGTCAGCGTGTCCGGGTGGATGGGCTCATCGCCGCTCTCCGGGTAAACAACCCGTTGTAGAGCAAGGAACCAGCAAGATTTGAAACGGCGTCCTCCGTGAGTAGATGTGGAACATAGCAGCGGTATCGGAGCTATTGATGGAACCTGGCCCGCAGCTGTGGTGGTGTCGGGGATCGCTCCCGATGAGGGCGTCGTGAGCAGAGGGGGACCAGGTGGGGGCGGTGGTGGGGCTTGACGCTCACAGCAGAGCAGAGGGACGTCACCCGCCTGTCAAACGTTGAAAGTAGTTGAGAACAAAAACGTCCAGAAGGAAGGTGAGGAGGGAGAGACGGACCAGATGGTCATGAGCACAGTTCTCCTCGTCAACAGTCGACAAGCGGCTTTGCCGAACGCATATAGGGATCGGCCTGATTCTGTCTCGAACTTACGTCGAAGCCGCAGAGGAATTTGCTCAACCTCCGCAAGCTAACTCTTCTCAGATCAGGGCAGGCTTCGATCGGAACGCAAACCCCAGGTTGTCGGTAGGGTGTGCTACATACGTACGGATCGTCATGGGGGAAAGTTATAGAAGTTTCTATAAGAAGAGCGATCATAGTTGAGGAACATTCCACTATAATTTAGCGTCCGGTTTCGCCCCAGATTTTCGTCTCTCGATCAATAGTGATGGATCGGCGGCCATCATGCTTGGCTCTTGCTTCGGGTTTCACGGATCAGAATCCCGTGACGTCACTTGGAAACTTCGCGCTAACGATTCTCCGTCTGGGAAGGTTGGACTCACTTGAAAAATGTGACCTACGCAATCGTTGCGCATTTGTCAAGCATGCAAGCAGGCACACAGTCGAAAGTAGTTGGTACATGATTGTTGAAGTTCTGTTGTCCGAAGTCGGCTGAGGAAGTCATTCTACGCGGTTCCAAGAGAGGGTAGCGCATCTAACAACCAGAAAATACACCCTCTCCTGTGATTCTTCTTTTCTAACACATCGACATCGCCTCGACAGATAAACTCTTTCGAAGGGAAGGCAGGCGCCATTTTCTAAGTGGTGGGGAGAATCCCTGCTTCGTTAGGCGCCGAGTCATGGCGACTCCGACTGTGGCGCTTCTTGAGTTTGTTTCGAGTCAAGAGCGCGTTTATCTCATCGGGAGATATAAACTGGAATTCCCACTTCTCGAACAGGTTCGAGGCGTCGAGACGTCTGGGAAGATGCTCCAGAGACGTGAGCGAGGCATTCAGCGAGGGGCATCAACTTCTCCACTGCCCCATCTAGGATCTCAAACTCTTCAGAGTATTTCCGGATGAGAGACACCCATTCGGGGAGAACAGTTGGCTTCACGGCCCTGCTCGGAGATCACGCATTGATTTGGAAATACCCCCTCGCTGTTCTCTCAGGGCGGAAATAATCTGTTTCAGTTCCATAGAGCGATCCGTGCCGCTGCAAAGTAATGCCTTGATGTGATCCGATCCTCCATCCTTCTCGGCTTGCTGACTGCTGTCCCTCCAGACGGAAATCACTCCGTTATGATATCATGTTTTCTAGGGAAACACACGCCTTCCAAAAGAGTGCAGATGACGTCGTGTTCATGACCGCTTTAATCTCGCTGCTTAGTTGGCGCCGAGCCCTTTTGTTTTGAGGGAAACTAGCGATCAGCGCTTCCAAAAAGTCGGCACACAACGGTCCGCTCAAATGAGCATTTCAACGACAATTGGATCCTGGAGCGTGGATCAGTTCGAACTCTCATGATCTCAATCTACGGAAAAATTGATTCTACCGATTCAAGGAGCGACCCAATTGAGTTCAAAAATCGAGACGACCTGGAATCGAGAAAAATATTTCTGGGAGACGACGACGACGGCCTCAGAGGACTTGTATAGCATGAGAGCGCATCATTGGATCGATCCCGTTTGAGGTATGTTTTTAGGAACTTCTCGATATTCTTTCCTCGCTTAGGTCAGGAGCTAGGATCAAGTTCTAGTGGATCGGAGATTTTAGTGAATATGGATCGGCATATTCGACTTCAAAGCTTGCACCGCGATTCTGTTCAGGTTGCACTCCTCCACTGCCGTGCTGATGATCTGATCGCTGCGCAGGTGTGCATGATTCGGACTCGACGATTTTCTAGGCCTGGACGGATTTCCGAATCCGGATCGGTGCTGTTTTCTTCTCAGAACTCGATGCCTGGATATCGCATCAACTGTCTAATGGGCACAAAACTGCTCGAATCAGTGCTCCTTCAGCTCTCCTAGCCAGGGGGGGGGGGGGGGGGGGCAGAAGCATTCCTGGCGAAAAGAAGGAGACTTCCGGGGCCGACATCTTCGGTTTGTGGCGGTCGACCCTCTTCGATTTTTTTTCAAACCGGAAGGTCCAGATCTGAGTCTGGATTCGATTCTGGATTCGGATTCGACTCCGGATCCGAATCCAGATTCCAAACTGAATCCGTTAGTCTGATCATACTTTTCGGGGCCCCATCCGATCTGGGACTATGAATCCGGATTCGGATCGTCGAATCCGAATCATGCCCGGTTCTAGACCGTTGTTTTCTTCAAGCTTGGTATCTATGTGAAATGCTTTGTGGGCAGCGGTGTGAGCAAAACAGTTGAGCGAAGCTTACGGGAGCTGCTCATCGGAAGGCTCCCTGAGCAAGCTTCCAAGTTTTTTGATGATGACTCTTACGGAGGAATGAACATTATCTGACGCGCAGACCCCTACACCGGAACGTCGTATCGGTGATTGCACTCGGACAGTGAATAGCATTTTCGAACTTAATAGATCGACCTCGTTTCAGGCCG
Organism: Phytoseiulus persimilis; assembly: GCA_037576195.1. NCBI lineage: Eukaryota > Metazoa > Arthropoda > Arachnida > Mesostigmata > Phytoseiidae > Phytoseiulus > Phytoseiulus persimilis. Next base: position 6,882,463 of record CM075104.1, read on the forward strand.
CATTAGGAATACGTAACCGGTTCCCACCCAGAATGTGGCTGAAAGTGAGGCCTCAGAATCTGTAGTCCTCTCGAGCGATTCCAGCGCCCGCTGATAGGATTTCGAGCGTTTGCCGTTGATGAATGGGAGAACGAAGACAATCTTGGAAGACTCGGATCCCTCAGAGGTTCTCAATGTCTCTTTTCTGCGTGGTTTCAGTCGGCTGGGTTGCCGCGAAGGTTGATCTTCTCCGTCGAGCGAGTTCTTCGCTGGAGAGATCCCATTGGAAGACTGAGGAGGAAGAGAAAATCAATACGGCTCGAAGGAGACACGGAGGGGACACACGTTATCCTACTTGACCTCCAGTGAATCGACGCGAAGAACTCACTGCTGTCTTTGAGTCCTTTCCCGAAATTCTTGTATAGGAAGTACGTGAGCACCAGGATCAAGATTCTCATCACAACCGCGCTGACACCGGATAGAAGTGTCAATCTGAACATTTGGGAGCCCACGCTATTTTCCGAGAGCTGGAAAGGATGAGGGTTTTTGATGCATTGTCTATAATGTAGGCAGTGCGATTCCATCGTCGGTAACGGAGTGTGTACTCTCGCATGCCCTTCAAGTTTTCTCTGGATGCTCTCTCCCTCAAGGTCTCCACTCAATCTCACGAAAGGCGCTCCTCACAATCCGAGCGAGCTGTTACTCACCGTGGCGAAAGCATATCCGGCGTAAACGAAGTTCGGAAGCGAGAACGCCAGGAAAATTATCAAGATTGGCTCTTGCTCTTTTCGGGCAGCCATTCGGCCCAATACTGTCCAAATTAGTGTGATGACAACTCCAAATATGAGAATGAGGATTTGAGTCAAGCTCGCTGATCCAATACCTTGGCGCAGAACGAGAATCAAGAAGTTCAACTGGAAGGAAAGGAACGTGACTAGAGCCATTGCCAATGAGATCGTAACTTGATTATAAAAGCGACGGAATCGATCTGCGTTTCGCACTTACTTGGAGTTGGAGATCGAATGTGATGGCAGAGAGAAACATGAACAGAACCTGTGCCATGGCCTGTTTCTCAGGATTCACCGAGCCCACAGCGAACGTTATGAGAGTCTTACATGTCCAATATTTACGAGCTAAGTACAACGACAGAGGCAGGAACACGACAGAGAAAACGCTCGTGAACACAAGCCGGATCTGGAGGAGAGAGCATTCTCAGGCAACAGCCGCTAGATCCTCGAAGCTCGACCCATCAGCTCCACATTTTCCTGCGCCGATTGTTATCCACAAATCGTCACGGACTGACTCCGTGGTTCTTCGGGTGGACCTGATCACGATGGTGCTCGGTCAAAAGTAGGTTTGGAATCGGGAAACCTTTCCAGGAACTTACGAGCTTCATAAGATCCACGGCACCTTGGTGACGTTTTGAACTGTTGAGAAAGTTAATCACGACATAGCCCAAGACAATCAGGTTCGTGATGCAGAGCGCGATCATTTCGTGCGGCTGTTCTTGATGAACACCCGTTATGACGTAGAAGAAGCTGAAAACTGTAATGAAGGAGACGAATGATGAAATTCAAGGTGCTTGCGTTTCCTCGACTCCACAACTCTTGAAAACCCATGAACAAGAAAAGCGGCCGTCGACGTTCCCTCAGATGTCCCTGTGCGATTTTCTCGTCATCGCGGAAATGTCGCTTTGTCCAGGAAGACTGCTCGAATGGAGGCTTTCGCGTTTGCGAAAATGGAATAGAACGGAGCGACCAATCATCGTTTCAGCCAATTGGTCCGATGGAACTATGTTTCTCGCTTTGTGACAAACTGTGAGTGTTTGGTACCGATGAATTCAATCGGCTTCAGCCGTCCGTCGCCGCTTTTCATCAACGTAGCAAGTGGTCGTTCTCCCGTTTCGCGAGATACACTTACGAGCGGCGATGATGAGTATCGAGCCATATGTTGTGGTGTCGCTGTTTATCGAGCTTGCGTTGACAAGTTTCACAGTTGTCAGTACCAGACTCACGAGCAGAGCAATGAACCAAGCGCCCAAGAAAAGCTTCTCCAGCGTCGTCAGTCGACTCCAATTCTTCCACTGGAAAATAGGTTGTCAAATAAATGGAGCTGCCGGTGATAAAAATCATGCCTGAGAACCAGGATCCGACATCTATCACTCATCCCGAATGTCTCTCCGTTGTGGGATTATCTGGCCCCATCAGCATGGATGAGGTCCGCGATTGAAATCGAAACAAATCCTGAGACGCACTCACTGGCCCGAAGCGCGTGTACTCCAAAATTCGGTCTGGTTTGACGAAGCCCTCGATCTGACTGAAGGAACTAATGGACGCGGAATCGGGTGACGGCGGGGCGCGTGGGCTCATAAAGTTAGCGGAGTTGTCCATCCTGGAAGTAGTTTCGTCATCCAATCAAAATGGCTTGTTATTACTGCGAAGCAAGCGTTCTACCGCTGAAAGCACACTGACCCTTTTCGCTCTAGCCTCAAGTCCGGAGGATACTTTGTTTCTACTCGGATATATCCGAGCTCATGCGAAATAGTTTCTGAGTAGCCCACAGACCTCAGCCCGCCGACCGTGGGTGCAGCCGATTACGTGAACAGGTTCTCCGTTCCTCGCCAATGAGATGTTCAGAAGTTCGAATTTCCGAGAAATATAGCAGATGGCTTCCTTCCAAAGGAGAACTATGGTACAGAGTCGGCTCTCTCGCTCAGTAGCTCGCTTAGGTTTGAAGCCGTGCGATCCTTGAGTAAATTTTCTCCGATTCCTTCGGTTTGACTCTCTCCTCTCTATTCTATACTGGCAATGTGTCCCGGATCTTCGACCACTCTCATTCTGGAATCGTTGTGTTCGATTGCCTTTGCCCCGATAGAATCACTCCTTCTCTCGCGGAGCTGCGTCGCAGGCTCAAGAATTTGAGAATTGTTTCCAGAAATTGGGATTCTCTCGGGGTTCAGCAAGGAGACTTCCGCGCTTAGATATGCGCGTTATGCTATGAGTTCTCTACCCAGGCCTTCTAGTAGTTAGGCTCCGAATCCTGAAACCAATTCTGAGAATGGACCTTGGAGAGAATGAATGGTTGACGAGACCTATTTCCGGAGACGTGAACTCAGAACCCTACATGATCTTTCGAACTGGGATGGGTTCCGTCTGATTTCCGCTTCAACTCATACCACGGCCTCGACGCGAATTCCCTGCCACGGAATCACTGATTCCTGACTTTTGGACTCCATGCTCTCCCTTGTTCCTGCTTCGTCACCAACCGGACTCTGACCTTGGAGCGGCGTCAATGTGGCCCCGAAAATCTCCACGAGACGTACAGAAGTCTAATGCCTTCAGGGCTCCCTCGACCGCAGTGCCAGATGAGCCGCGAACGTCTCGCTCATTCGACTCTAGACGAGCTGCAACACTCTTCATCAGTTGTTCCCAGTTGGCCGTGTCCGCCCTGTGGAATGAGCGAGATATTGGGTCGCTCTGAAGACGCTCTCCATATACGGGGTGGCCTCAAAGCTCGCCGTTGGTACCTCATTTTGTCGCATTCTGTCCGTCAGCTGTGTTTAGGTGAGATTCGGCGCAGAACAACCGTAGTGATATCGGAGAAGGATCGCAACTTGGCTAGATATCGAAAGCTCCCCTCGGAACGTCCATACCCTTTCGACATGCAGAACTTCATCTTGAGCGAGAACGTTATTCAAGAAGAGCCCCAGACCCGGTGGAATAAGAAAGGTGTTACGTTGATAGAGAAGAAAGGGAGCCTCCGCTCCCCCGCGAGTCAGAGGAAGTATACCGTATTCACTCGCTCGTCGGAGTCGGCTTTTCCAGTGCGACTCGCGGATTCACTGTGGTGAAGTACCAATTTGGTATCGGGAAATCCCCAAGTACCCGAAAACAGCCCCCGAGCGGAAACCTCAAGTGCTGTGCGGTGTTCTCTGCGGATTCGACCGCAATCAGAGCGAGTCTGGAGTTCCACCTCAGAAGAACCGAAGGCATCAGCATTCGGAGTGTCCCTGCGGTCCTCCGTGACCTTTACGAGTGCGGTGAGCTCTCTGGCTGCGCGAGCCCCGATATGGCTTTGTTCCGAATACTGTCTCAAACCTAAAGAATCCTTCCGCCATCCATGCCACTGAAGCTCATCAGGATATTCGGCAGCCGAGAACGACGTTCCTTGGTGCGGGACGGACAACCAGGCACTGGTGAACCTTTGTCTTCTAGTCACGTCACTGCTCAGAACAATATTCGACGGCCAGGACCCATTTCGTCACATGGCATGCTGTGCTTCACACGGACTCCGAATCAGGGCTTGCAGGTCACAGCTGTTTGCCTTGTCTGCCGTGACGACGCATGCTCCGAAAACACACCAGTCGCTCACTGCGATGCTGCTCTGAACGCAAACGAGACGAAACGTGTTGTCCGTCCACTCACCTGATCGCTGGAGTCAATTCACTGGAGACCATCATTGGCGAACGTCGAAACTCCTACGAGCGAGACAGATAAGGTCTTAAGCTGGTGACAAAGCCGAACCTCCAGTGCTCCAAGTGATACACAAAAGCTCTCGCTGTGTAGTCCATTCCGTCTGCAACAAGGCACCAGATTCGTAAGTACTCACAACGGTGTTGGCCGCTCACACGCGCAGGCGTGCTGACTCATATGGAGCAAGAATCAGTACCCTGCGGTGCATCGCGTTGAATCTGAGCTATTTGTTTTGACTTTAGGACGATTTGCGTTGATATTAGGCTTTGCAAATAACCGCATTTCTAAAAAACCGCGGTTACGGTTAACCGATAACCGCAAATCAATAACCGCAATAGCGGTTAACCGCAAAATGAGGACCGAAAACCGCGGTTATAACCGCAAATAACTGCGATTATATGGAAGAATTCTGCCTGGAAGATTGCCAGGAAGTTTCTCCTCTTTTATCAGAAAGAAGGTTCCATTATGAACGGATACAACGAGATCTCAAAACACATCTCATAAAGACTCGTTTGTTACAACTCGACCTCGATCAGATGGGGCCGGGGACATTGGTCGAATGTTTCAAGTCGCGAAATCTTTGGGAAATCATCCCGATGCCGGAGAGATCATCTTGTATTGTGAAGCCCCCCGTCCGATGAATGTAGTCAGCAGTTTCGGGTTCAGCTCCTCACGATCCGCTGAGGAAGCTTTGCAAACTCTGAAATGTGGAAGCGGCGCCGAATTCTGAAAGGTTTCACGAGCAAAGAGTGCCCAAAGGCATGGTTCCTTGTTGGGTAGAAATGACTCACGTAAATTCCACGTCCTGATTCTCGATTTCTTTTTTCATTGGGAATTCTCGAGGTCGTCTTTTGAGGTGCTTCCGATTTTTGTCTGGCTCCAAATTACTGCTCCCGGCTTCGATATCACCGTTATCGAATTTGAAAAGGGCGTATGTCCTCCGTTCCGACCAGTGCACGAGAGATAGCCGTTTTCTGGTCGGACTTCATCACAATTCTTTTAACGATGCCTTCCAACGGGGGTGCAACCCCCAAAATAGCTACTTCCGCTGTGCTCTGTTCCCTGATCCTACCAAATGCGCGAAGCTCTGGAAGATCGAGCCTTCCGCCTCCGATGCTGGCTTTTCGAATCCTTGAACGGCTTGCTCATGGGGTCATGGGGAGGCTATTCCTGATGTGTGATATGTCCACGTATAATTACTAGCCAGGTGCGGCTTTCGGGAGCGTGTACGAACTTGGTTTAACAGGAATCATCACACAAGATGTCACAGTTCTAGAAGCAATTCATTCCTCTTCAATCGCTCAGCACCTAATTCCAGATCCCCAGCCAGAGTACGCTCATCAGACGCGACGCTTCCTCGAAAAATCATGCGTTCCGCAAAATTGCGATTGAATGCGGTTATAACCGCGATTCGCTCGCGGTTATTGCGGTCAAAAAACCGCAAAATAACCGTTGCGAAGCCTAGTAGCAATACAAGAGTTACAACGAACTTGGACCCTTATTTTCAAAAAAAACGGTTTCCTTCGAGGTTTCGGAGATGGTCAAATGCCGTCGTACGAATTTCCCGACCTGTCTAGCCTGTTCAAGAACGACCCACAAGTCCCGAGGCGGCACCTTCGACGAGATCGTATTTGAATACCAGAAAAATCCATAACAGCAGATGGTTGACGAGAGTGAAACCGGTTGAAGGCTTATTCTCAACAAAGCCCGATGATTGTCCCGATGAATCCCGATTCCATCACTCCACATAAGCGACCGCAGCTCAAATGGTACAACTTCGAACAGAACTACAACGTTCGAGTTATCACCGATTCAAAACTCAAGATCATCAATTGTTAGAGAGAATGAATTCTGCGAACACGATCCTGATGCCTCTCAACGTCTTAAGTTTGCCAACACAAGCATTGGATGTCACAAGCGACAAAGTCTACAACCAAACCACAATCTCCTTTCTCAGTGAGACTCGCAATTATAACTTCACAGTCATCATGCTGGATAACTTCAACTTCGCGACCCAAAACGAGAGAAAACACGGCACAGGTGGAGTTGCTATTTACGAACGGAGAGGACCACCTACACAAGGAACTCCCACAATTACACAGTATCTCATTGATGAAGATCAGCTTGACATTCATGCCTGTAAAATTCTTCTAAGTGACCGATTAACAGTCCTCACGACAGTATATATAAATCCGGGAACATCGTTCGGAATCATTAAAGAGTTCCTACTGAAATATGACCATGTTCTAACCCCTGGTATACAGAACCAGAGAACCCCACCGATTATATGCGGTGATTTCAATTGGAACCTAAAGGACCCCCTCAACGAGAAGAGAATGATCGAGTTCATGCGGAGTCAATTTGATCTTGAACTGTTAACCGATCCTGAGATGTCGACCACAAGTGGCCAAACATGCATCGATATTATATTCTCAAGAGGCATCCAAGATTGCTCCTGTGTTACACGCATTAGCTACTTCAGTCATCATGAGCCGGTATTCACTTTCCTGGAGTAGTTCTAACCTTTGCGTGACAGTTTGATGAACGCCCGTCAACGTTCCGGAGCACTGAAGATAGGACCGTCGAGAACAGATTGAGGGGAGTTTTAGGCGGAAGCACTCGAGAAATTTCGATCACATGTCACCGCCATTGATGAAAAATGTCGATGTGCTGAAGCATTTCCCCCTCTCGAGGGGGTGGAACACACCCCACCAAAAATCGTTGACCCGTTTCTCTGAAGGGGTTTGAGACACGATTCACCGTACTTTCCAATTCATTAACCGACGAATTTTATCTGTGTCCCGACTTGAGGCTCGGTTCTTCGCATTTCTGCGCCCCGATTCAGCCCAAGGTTGAACCGTTCCTGATTTTTCTTAATACCTCCGCTGCTCTTCTCGGGAAATATGATCATTGTCTCATCAAAGCAATCCGTCCCATCTCTGCTCCGCAAAGAAAAAAACTATACCAGCAAAACCGTATGGCACTACAAGTCTGCAGACTGGGACGAGCTGCGTACATCCTTCCCCTCCTTTCCCTTGGTTTCCCATTGTTCATTCCCCGCTCTACCAGCAAAACTCCTCCCAATTCCAAACCCTGGTTTAATCAGTTATGCTATTCAGCTGTTCGAAACGAGAACCCGGCTTATAAAGCATGCAAATCCTAGCCGAATCCTTCCACCTACTCTGTTTCCAGACAGGCTCGTAATGCTTGCAAAACTAAAATTACAAATCCGAAGAATTCCCATATACAATCCATTGCCCAGAGACTCTCATAGGGTCCCAGTGGACAGTCCGTCCAGTGTATAGTGGCTCCGGTAAATGGGAAACACCCCTTGAGTCCATGATGGTTATGGTGCTCAGGCGATTAGGCATGGAAGAGCATCATCGCTGGCGGTCAGGTTTATTCTCGCTTTACATTCGAAGTTCATGGAGCTGTGCTGCTGAGGGATGGTACCGGATTCGACACAAGATAACCGTGGTGAGAGTCCCTCCCCCAGTCTCTACAATGTTCGAGCAACCATTGAACCTTTGCCGCTTCCAACGATGGGAAGTTTCTGCAAAGAAGAACACTACAGGGTGGTCAACGTAAGTCGGGAATTTTCGCACTCTCCTTTCTTTTGATCATAACTCGGATCAAAAATAGTCCGATTCCGAAAATTCTTTGTTCGATCGATAGCTGGAAGGATGGCGGCTAATATCCAGCTTGATTCTTGTCAATCGGTAGAATCGGCAAAAAATGCCGATTCTTTTTCTCAAACTTTTCCAGAAAACTCCGCTTGAAATGTCCGAATTCAGTTCGTCACAATTTGTTTGAATGCAGCAAATGGATGACCCTCATTCGCTGAAGAAATGGCGAGAATCGGTTGCAGCACGAGAACTGGCGACTAGGCTCTGCAACGGTTATTGAACCGCGGTTAATAACCGCAACAACCGCAAATATTTTGCGGTTATCAATCGCAATAACCGCGAGCGAATTGCGGTTACAACCTAATTTAACCGCAATTTCCCGAAACGTATGGTTTTCCGAGAAAGCGTCGCGTCTGATGAGCGTACTCTGGCTGGTAATCTGGAATTAGGTGCTGAGCGATTGAAGAGAAATGAATTGCTTCTGGAACTGTGACATCTCGTGTGATGACTCCCGTTCAACGAAGTTCGTGCACGCTTCCGAAAGCCGGACCTGGCTAGCAATTATAGCTGAACATGTCACACATCAGGAACAGCCGCCCCGTGTCCCTATGAGCAAGGCGTTCATGGAATCGATGAGCCAGCATCGGAGGCGGAAGGCTCAATCTTCCAGAGCTTTGCGCATTCGGTAGAATCAGGGAACAGAGAACAGCGGAAGTAGCTATTGTGTGGGTTGCACCTCCGTTGGAAGGCATCGATAAAAGAATTGTGATGAAGTCTCACCAGAAAACGGCTATCTCTCGTGCGCTGGTCGGAACGGAGGACATACGACATACGCCCTTTTCAAATACGATAACGGTGATATCGAAGCCGGGAGCAGTAATTTGGAGCCAGACAAAAATTGGAAGCACCTCAAAAGACGACCTCGAGGATTCCCAATGAAAAAAACTCGAGAATTAGGACGTGAAACTTCTTGAGTCATCTCAACCCAACAAGGAAGCATGCCTTAGGGCACTCTTTGCTCGTGAAACCGTGCACATATCGGCGCCACTTCCACATTTCAGAGTTTGCAAAACTTCCTCAGCGGATCGTGAGGAGTTGAACCCGAAATTGCTGACTACATTCATGAGACAGGGGGCTTCACAATACAAGATGATCTCTCTGGCATCAGGATAATTTGCCAAAGATTTCGTGACTTGAAGCGTTCAACCAATGTCCCCGGCCCCATCTGATCGAGGTCGAGTTGAAACAAGGCTCATGCAAAGTGGAGCAGGCTTCGAAGTCCGAACAAAAAAATGGAGATGGGATCTGAGGGAAAAGGTTCCTTCAACATCCCAGGTCTCCTATTTGCCGACGACATAGTCCTGATGGCAAAATCTGCGGGCGAACTGAGGAAGCTACTGTCGATAACGGGCGAATTCGGTACCGAAAGGAAGCTTACCTTCAACCCCGAAAAAGCGCCATAGTTACATTCTCGAAATCGAACGATAGCGAACACAGCAACCTAGAAATACAAGGACAGCCCCTCCCAGTCGTACACCAGTGTAAGTACCTTGGGATCACGCTATCTGATAGCAGAAGATACCTCGACAAACAAGAAGGCATCTGGCAACAAGCTACAACTGCCCTTCACAGAATGCACGCCACATCCATGTGGAGCTTCAACAGATTCGAAATCTCAAAAGCCCAATGGAAAACGACCGCAGTCGCCAAACTCACATACAGTAACTCGGTGACAGTCACGTCGAAGAAACTACAGGACCTACTAGAAAAAACTCAACGTGATGCAGGCCGCTGGGCCCTTGGCATATCAGGCTACAAGGTGGCCAAGGAATTCATACTGGGAGAGCTTGGATGGTCCCTATTCGAAGCCAGGAAAGCACAAAGCAAACTCAGATACATGAAACGCATCCAACACATGCCAGATGAGAGATGGCCAAAATCTCTCCTGAACACGATGGAGATACTCGGAATACAGACTGAACTCTGCACCCGAACGCAGACATCAAGTCACCAATACGGCTGTGACCAGATCGAGCCACCAACATCGAGTCAAGGAACACCAGCCCTAAACGCATATAACTCACTGATAAAAAAGAGAGTTAAAGAAATGCAGGAGCACGGCTGGAGGCGAGACATGCTCCTAAAAAACAGCCTGAGCCTATACCGCAGGGGTAAAACCTCCCCCGGTACAAGGTCTTACCTCTACGGCAATCGAAGAGGGGATGCTCTACTAGCCCTAGCAAGAGCAGGAATGCTGCCAACTAGAGGACTTTCCGAACAACAGGGCAACAACACCTGCAACAACAGCCTAGGAGTCAAACGGATGCGAACCACAAGGAGACTGGTTCCATATTTTGGAGACGAATATCCGACCGGAGAGTGCATCACAGTTGCACTAGCACACCGCTGAATAGAGGTCATGGGAAAGCTCGACATAGTTGAGAGCGGTTTGACGCCAACAATAAGTGGTGATGCTGTAGAGGCGAGCGGACTGATAAAGAGAATCCGAGGCGTGAGTGAAAACACAGAGAAAACGGAATGGACGCAGAAATACCCTCGGGTGCTCCAAGGAATAGGAGAAATAGAAGGAGTTGAGGTCAAACTACGTCTCAAAGAGAACTATCAGGAGCACATAAGTCCATGTCGGAGGATCCCTGTGGCCTATGAAGATGCAGTTCAGCAAGAAATACAACGTATGTTAAGCGAAGGTGTTATAGCCCAGGTGAACACACCTACCCAATTCGTCAGTAACTTTGTAGTAGTTCCCAAGCAAAACGGGGAAATCAGAATATGCCTTGATCGACAACATTTGAACAAGGCTTTGAGAAGAGGTCCCCATCCAACAAAACGGCTAGAACAAATCCAATGCAAGCTGAACAAGGCAGCCTACTTCACTACGCTGGATGCGGATGAATCATTCTGGCAGCTCAAACTAGACACAGCCTCCTCATACTTGTGCACGTTCACAACACCCTGGCCGCCACAGGTTCAAAAAACCCCCGTTTGGAGTTCTCACGGCTACCGATGAATTTCAGAAGAGAACTGATGAACTTTTCGGGCATATGAAAGGGGCAATGCGGTACGTGGACGACCTTATAGTCTGGGGTAACACGGGGGAGGAGCATGATCGGCGAGTGCAAAGAGTATTGGAACGATGTGAAGAGGTTGGACTGGTCCTCAACCCGGCTAAGTGTCACTTCACGCAAACATCTGTAAAATATCTAGGACATATACTAACCAAAGAAGGGTTTCACATTGACCAGGAAAGAATCAGAGTGATCAAAGAAGTAGTGGCGCCAAGAAACAAGGAAGAGATGCAGGGATCCCTCGGAATGGTCAACTTTGCAGGACAGTTCATGGAAAATCTATCTGAGAGAGCAAAACCGTTGCGGCAACTGACACGAGATGATGTAGTTTTCGAATGGTCTCAACAACATAAGGAATGCTTCGAGGGCTTGAAGGACTGTCTTGTATCGGCACCAGTGCTGCGCTATTTAGATCCGAGTCTACCAGGGATATTGTCGGTGGAGTCGACTGAGTACGCAGTTGGTGCGGTGTTGATGCAGGAGGCGAGACCCGTGGCATACTCTAGCAAAGCATTGACACCAGCTCAGCAGAAGTTGCCGCAAATAGAGAAAGAAATACCCTAAAATCCCGCGTGTAACGGACCCCTCAGATAACGGACCCCTCAGATAACGGACCCCTCAGATAACGGACCCCTCAGATAACGGACCCCTCAGATAACGGACCCCTCAGATAACAGACCCCTCAGATAACAGACCCCTCAGATAACGGACCCTTCAGATAACGGACTTCAAGTAGCAGGTCTGTATGATGTGAACGAAAACTCAAAATGAGCATCGTTGGAGGTAACACGAAGCCGCGAGCACCACAAAGGTCGATCTGACCATACTTTTGGGGGTCCGTGAAGGTGATTTTGGTATCGTTCCGACCATACTTTTCGGAGTACATGGAGGTGATTCCGGTAGCGATCTCACTATACTTTTCGGAGTACATGGAGGTGATTCCGGGATCGATCTGACCAAACTTTTGGGGGTCCGTGAAGGTGATTTTGAGATTGATCTGACCATATTTCTGGGGGTCCGTGAAGGTTATTCCGGGATCGATCTGACCATATTTCTGGGGGTCCGTGAAGGTTATTCCGGGATCGATCTGACCATATTTTCCAGGGTCCTTGGAGTTGACGCCGAGGTCGATCTGACCATACTTTTCGAAGTCCATGGAGGTGATTCCGAGGTCGACTTGACCGTATTCCTGATGGTCAGTGGGGGTGATTTTTGGAGCTCACTGAAGTTGTTCCAGAGTATCATTGTCTCAAATACCTTGAAATCCTCCAAACGACGAACCCCTCAGATGACGAAATTGCAGTAGCAGGCCTGCATGCTATGGCCCGGGGTCAACAAAAAGGGGAAACCATCCACCATTGCAATGATTCATTGTGCCTTCAACTCAGAGTAGTTTCGATGAGTTTGTCTGATTGGTCCACGAGCCGTGAGCGCAGAGTCTACCGTGAGATAGGGACGGAGGGCTCCGCAGCTCAAGTGTGTTTAGTTGGAGGAACCAAGGAGCCGTGAAAATTTGATCGACAGTAGGCTCACAAAGTATGGAGCTTTTGGAAGTAGCACATACCGCCTAAACTAACTAAACAATGAGGCTCCCCCACAACGGTATCAGTACTTTTGTAGAAGATGCCACACAAATATATCTCGGCTTTATTCGACGATTGCTTGATCAATAATTAAATTTACTCATAGAAGTGCGACACAAAATTAAAAACAACGGGTATGCACTTCAATCAACGCTCCGTTTGGAACAATGCGGGTATGACCGGCTCTTCATGGCGACTCTGTCTGAATCGCCTACTTGGCTGCCTGTCCTGTCAGATTCCTCAGACAAATCGGAATCATCCAGGTCCTTGGTCTCCTCTCGGCTTCCGGAGCATTCGTCGTCTGCGCTCGCATTCTCCCCGTCTCCAACACTACTATGATAATCTGACGGGGAGTCGGAATCCAGCCTGAGGGCCTTCCGGAAACTATTGACTACAGTTTCGACTGATATCGCCTCGAAAGCGTCTTTGACGAGCCTCGCGATTTCGGCATAGCTCATGCGTTTACGACGACCCGTTTCCGTGTATGAAGCCGACTCCTCGCTCGACATCCAAGTCTCCCACAGCATTCGCAAGTTGTCTTTGAAAACTTTGTTGACGCCCACATCGAGCGGCTGGCAGTACTTCGTGAGTCCCCCTGGAACCATTCCTACCTTGGAATGCAATCGTAGCTCTTGTTTCACTCGATCTGTGCGGTGACACGGGGCCGAGTCCATTATGAGTAGGGACTTGGTTGGGTCTACCTCGTGGAAGAGCCTTTCCTGCCAAATTTCGCGCAGCCACTCAACCATGAGCGTTTCGTTCATCCACCCATTTTCATTGACTTTAATTACAACACCCGGAGGGAACTTCTCTTCCGGCATACGTTTCTTCTTGAAGATCAACATCGGCAATAACTTTTCTCCAGCTGCGGTGACGCCCAAAACAACTGTCAGGTTGCTCTTCTCATGACCGGTCGAGTCTATTTACACTTCGTCGCTGCACTTAACCGCCACGGTTCTGCCGAAGACGATATCGAACGGTACTGGAATTTCATCCATGTTTCCTATGTTGGATGGAACGATGTCTTCTGTCTCTTCCTCGACGAATTCCCGGAAATCGTCCATCTTCTGTCTGAAGTCTCTCGGGAGAGGCTGCCCGACGCTTGTCCGTTTCCGAACGCAAAACCCATTTCGGCTCATGAACTTGTCGGCCCATTGGGAGGATGCCTTGAAATCGTGGTTCCCATGGCTTCGGGCATCATCTGCTGCTGTTTTCCTTATATCTATAACCCGAACGGCTCTATTTCGAGATCTTTTCTCCAGAACCCAGTCTTTTACCCTAGACTCCATCTCAGGATTCTTTACCAAGCCCTTCCTAAATGATCGGCGATTTTTCTGGGTTCCTGCGAGAGCTTCCTCCTTTTCCATCCAGTCGTAGATCATACTTTTTGAGACTTTAAATTTGAGAGTTGTAGCCGACAAACCATGCAATCTATGGTAGGCGATTGCTTCGAGTTTTTTCTGTGCTGTGTATGATATTCTCATCGTGTCTGCAAGAGTCAACGAGAATACATCGGAATGATTCTTCAGGGAGGATAGAGATGTTCACCGCGACTGTTTTTCAAAAAAAGGATAAATCCATGACAGGATGCAGGAGAAGTCATCCATTTGATGCCATTAACTTCCCTGTGGGAAAGTACGGGGGAAATTCGCGCCGGTCCATTGTTGGGATTCCTTGGAGCAGACACGTCGCTAAGCGTGTCCGCGAACGTTGCATTGATTCATTTTTTTGACAGCGCTTCGAGAAGATGTTTCTAAGCTTGGACAGGCCATGTACGAGGAAGGAATGGATGTTCTTGAAAAAATTGGAGCAAATGGTGCAAAATTTGTGGCTCTCTGTCTGCGGCGATTTGTTGTGCGGAACGAGATTCGTACGCACGCCGTGATCGCAAGTTTCATGAAGGGAATACGAGAGAAGTGGGCGTCGGCGCACGTAGGGCAAGCGACGTTAGCGAAGAGAGACGCTACCACTGACTCGAGCGGAACGCTCGGTCGTTCGCAAGCGAGACCTGGCGACAGCTCGGGAGCTTACGGACGACGTCAAATTGAGTGTCATGCTCTCCTGTTGGACCATTTGGAGGCAGAAACTAATCGCTGTCTTTTCCTCTTACCGATCCAGGTCGGGCCTTGCAGAATTTTGCGTTTGAGCTCTCACAGCTGGTACTCTGGCTCAGGAACCACGTCTGTCGGCTGCCAGGGCTGATGGCATCTGCGCACAGATGTTTGCTTTTGCAAATCTGATGATTTCATGTGTGATGTGGCTCTACATCGATCGGCTCGCAGCTCAGTCACGGCTTCGCCGGTCCAATTGGAGGTGATCTTGCGCGGAGTTGGGTGATCATAGATGTTCATCGGCGGAGGAGCAGCGGATTTGAAAAACCTGGTCCTGCGAGTCGCCGACATACGCTTCCGATACCTTGCGGGGGAATAACCGCTGCAAAGCCTAATCGCAAGTCACGATATCTTCGACACAATTGCATAATCTAGAACTAACTAGATCATCTTGTTTTGAAGAGCCACCTATCTGATAAATATAGGCAGAAACTTTGGGTCCAACCTCCCGCGATGCTCTTAGATTCCTCGACGTCCTGATCCCCTGGCCCTCCTTTGGGGACCAGTCTCAAACTGTCAATGCTGTTTTCGATGTCCTCGCTCGAGCAGCTCCCAGCTTTCTCTGACTCCGACTCGCTGCTTTCGGTTCTGAGAACATCGTAGCTGTGCAAGTGCATTCGAGATCCCCGTTTTCTTGAAGGACTTCATCACGATTCTTCAATGGATGCGTTGAAATGCGGGTGCGACGCACATAATAGCTACTTTACTGTGCTCGGTTCCTTGATCTCACCGGATGCGTAGACCTTCCGTCTGGAAGATTGAGTCCACCGCGTACAGTGCTCTCTCATGGAGTCCCTGGGCGGCTTGTCGATTGAAAAATCAAGAGGCTGCAGGTGATGAGTGAGATCTCCAGGAATGATTGCTGTTCGAGTCCTCCTTTCGGAACCGTGTAAGAACTTCGTTTAACGGGAGCCATCACACAAGATGTCACTAGCTCGGCGAGCAAACCAAAGATACAGAGCAGTGTCGATCGCCTCATGATTCCCGACGGTTCAGCTCAAATATCATTAGATCACATTTCCCGGAATATTGACTCTGCACATTCGCTGTGCCAAACCGAATGCTGAGAGCAACTTCCACGTCTATCAGTTCATTTCTGTTCAGTTCTCAGCGCCAAGTTCCAGATCTCAGTCCTCCTGAGTATGGTCATCAGATGATACGCTTTCCCGACAAATCATATGCGTGTCAGATGAGATGCACCCTCGAATTTCGAGTTCGGCTGAAACTTGCGGTTGAATAACCTTTGCAAAGCCTAGTCTGGACCACGGAAAGAGCATCGACATGGTAGAAAGCCTTGTCTCTCATGGATGACCGAGCTGAGCGCAAGCTTTCGTACGAGCGGACCGCCGGGGAGGGGCGAGGAGAGCTTGCGACAACAAGGGTCTCGAAGTTCTTGTTCCGAATTTTCAAGAGCCTAAAGGATATGGTGCGATTGATCTCGGAATCACCTCGATAGAGCCTCAAAAGTATTGTCAGATGGATCGCGGAACCACCTCCTTAGACGCAGAGAAGTATAGTCAGCTGGATCGCGGAATTACCCCTCCAGACTCAGGAAAGTATGGTCAGATCGATGCCGGAATCACCTGCTAAGACCCAGAAAAGTATGGCCAGATCGATCACGGAATCGTCTTTATAGACCCCCGAAATTGTGATCAGATTGATCCCGGAATCGCCTCATAGACCCCCAAAATTATGGTGAGATCGAACTCAGAATAACCCCCGCAGACCCTCGGGAGAAAGTTATCTGAGGCGTCCGTTATCTGAGGGGTCCGTTATCTGAGGTTTCCGTTATCTGAGGGATAATTCGGCGAAATGAAGGGTCCGTTATCTGGGGGATTTTAGGGTAATAATAATTGTAAATGGATGCTCAAGGTTCTACTATTACATTGGAGGACATGCAGACGTGAACGTAGAATCATCCCAAGCCCCTGGTTAACATCTTTAAGAAAACATACGATAAAGTGCCCCGTGATCTCCAAGCACACTGGCTGAACCTTCAAAAGTATGGATTGAAAGTTCTATACACACCAGGCAAACAAATACCTATTACGGACTCCTCATCGAGGCTCCATCTGAAGGAACTTGTAGATGGCAACATCCACAACAGCCACATAGAAATGGTACTACCATGACAGGACGGCAAGATCTCGGCCCGACTTCAGGAAAGATGAAGATATAAGAATACTAAGCCAGAAAGACAAAAAGTGGCACCCGGGATGGATTGTCGAAGTGTTGACAAAACCAAGGTCATACATGGTTCGAGACGAGGCGTCGGGAGTCGTCAGCCGCAAGACGAAGTTGCACATTCGGTCCAATGTGAAGTCCGAGCGTCCTCGGCAACCTACCACAACCTTACCGGCAGAAAAAAAGCCTGACACACCAACACAAATTCGACGATCTGAGAGGATCAGACAACGCACGAAAGGACGCTCATCGTTGCCAACGATCATATCAAAAGAATGACACATTATTAATATGTGTAAGAAGAAAGGGTGTCACACGCTCATAATCACCGCCAGCAATACGCAGCGCCCTCTCTTGGAACATGTAAATGAGCCAACGAAACCTCAGTCTGCTGGTGACCAGGGTCGTGATCATTCCTCAGTCCTTAGCTTGTTACAGAAATAATCTCTAATTCGGCTTCCCTGAGAAGATACGAGAGGAATTGCATCGAGGACGAGATTTTGACAAGAGATTAGTGATTTCTGTGATGCTGATGCGATACGTAGCCCTTTCTTGTGCTTCGACCAATTCTCGCCATTTCTTCAGCGAATCAGGGGCATCCTCTGCTGCACTTAAAAAATAGGACGAGCTGGGTCGGCTCACTTGAGACGTTTCACGGGCAGTTTTCGGAAGGAGCTCGGAAGGAAAAATGTTTTTTTTTTGCGGTCTTCCAGAAAAGACAATCCTCCACCGATTGACGAATCAAGACGAGAGGCGGCATCCTTTCAGCTTTCGATCAAGAAAAAGATTCCCGAAATCGGACCAGTTTCGACCGAGTTATGATCAGAAAAAGGGAAGGTAGGAAAACTCCCGATCAACCTTGACCACCCTGTATGTGCCCTTCTGACTTCAGGTCGAAACGTGCTGCGAAAGCATCAAAAAAACTAACGTGAAACTGCGCAGTGATCGCATCAGAGCTCGCGAACCCTTTTCTTCATCGCCTCCTGTCGCCCATGACGCGAGATCTCCGTTCGAGCCACATGAAGAATACAAATCGTTTTCTTGAATCGAACAAATCGTGCCCGCAGGACACCGAAAGATAGATCTGCGGCTAGTTCATATCAGACTTTCCGAGTCTAATGGAGCGCTAAACAATTCGCATCCTAGCGGCCGAATATCCATTGTACAGTTCTGGTTCATTCCGTGTCAGCACAATCTTCATGTGATAGAACGATCATTCATGGAGCGGAACCGTAGACCATACGGGAGGCCTTTGGAGTGCTGGGCCATCTTTCGGAGTCATTCCTCCAGGATTTGGGGAGACGAATTGAGGTCGTTTCGGGGGACAAGAGGGCGGGGGAGTACTTGTTGCAGAGGATCTCAATCGAGGTTCAGAGGGGCAACGGGGCGGCAGACAGGGGATCGCTACCTGCCGGGGAGCTCCTTGCCGGAATAGGCTGAGACGATGGCCTTCGTCAACGCGCTCGTTCTCATCGTTGCATTGAATAAAAGTCGCGTTTCGATACGGGAGGAATATTCCCTATCTCGCAACTGATGCTGATGGGCAGTGATCGATACATCTTCAGACCCACTGAGCTCAAGCTTAAGATGGTCCAAGGAAGGGGGTCGCTGCTAGGCCTTCCAAAGATCCGCAAATTTTGAGATCCGCGGATCTCTGCAGAACGGATACGCGAAGTTTCACGGTCGACTCAAACTGTTTCCAGCTCATTGCTACCAAATAGACTCGGAACACGCTGTCCTCGAGGCGTGGTTCAGTGCATCTTCTTTTCATAACTTGATATGGGGGAGCAGTGAGAGAAAAGAAGCCAAGTTCATACTATATGAGCTCTTGCATTCATGTGGCAACTCGCAAAATGAACGCATTGTTTAACTTACTGTAAAAGAACAAGCAAACACTGAACTATGTACATCACAAGGAGAGTTGGGGAACTCTTGAGAGAGCTGTATCCCATCATTACGAATTTCTCATCTACAAATTCTTGCTCGGATCATGGTTGGATTTTGATGGCTTCCTTCTTGCCGATTCAAACGCTCTCCGGAGCATGAAAGTATCGTTCAAACTTTCTGGTTCGAGGCTCACGCGGATCCGGATTCGCGAATATCTCGTGGATCCTGTGGATCTAGATCCGCGAATATCTTGCGGATCCTGCGGATCCGGATCCGCTGGTAGGCTTAGTCGCTGCCCGCGATTCCGTTCGTTTGCACCTGTATAAGTGAAGTGCATTTCGGCAATTTCCCGAGTCCTCGAACCTTGTCCTGGCCCGATTTCGATTGCCGAGCACTCGATGGCGCTTCGGTGGGTGCCGAGATTCCCTTTATCATGGGATTGTCTTGGACCGCCCCCTGTGAAATCGAACGTAGTGTTTCGAGATACGAATTGGTTTCAACATCACTACCCGAGATGATCCCCCTACGAAACTGTCGAAGCCCGTCGCTATCCTCTGGGTAAAATTTCGGACGGTGATATGTGGAAGCACGGCGATTCCGCTGTCTTGAAGACAAAGCTGCTCATGGAGGGAAGGATGAATATTCTCTATCAGATCAACTTGCCGGCAGGGGGATCCGCAAAGCACGGTTCAACGCATACGTGTGCTCGTTTCCCGCGCATACTACAGGGTGAGAAAACTAAATTGGTACTCATTTCGTCGGACCGCCCTAAGCAGACAGCATGCATTCATCCGGAAGCCGCCTCGGGAGTTTGTGTCGGCATGTGTAGGCCATCTGTAGGCATCTGTAGGCTCCGCGCCGGGCTCAAGCCCGCAGAGATCTGTCGTCAACTAAAGTTGCCGAAGATGACTGTCTATCGTGTGGCAAAGGCTTTTTCGCATGCGGAGAGACTAGCAGAGGGTTCCTACATCGGCTTGCGCAAAACTCATCTGCGGGAGCGTTCCAAGAGAACGACAAAGACAAGGAAAGCAATCGGACGCAAACTTTCACGGAATCATCACGTTTCCTTCCGAAAATTGGCTGCTCAATCCTATATCTCGTATGGTACGGTCAGGAATGTGGTACACGAGGATCTCCACATCAAAACTTATCGACCCAAAGTTCGACAAATGCTTTCAGAGGCTAACAGAAAGTCAAGAATCGAACGGTGTGGGAAGCTCTTGGAATCCCTGAAACATGAAGCCTCCGTGCGCATTCGCTTTTTCTCCGATGAGAAAATCTTCACGGTAGAGGCTGAATTCAATCGTCAAAATCATCGTTGCCACGTTGCGTGCCGAGACGACGCTTGCATTCTACCGAAAGCGAAATCTCCGGCAAGCGTGCACGTGCTAGGGGTGGTTTCAAGTCTCGGAGACGTACTGCCCCCGTACTTTTTCAAGAAAGGCGAGACTATCAACAGGATCGTGTATTTGAGAGTCCTGCGAACTGTGGTAAAACCATGGATGGACAAAGTAAGTCGGGGCACTCCATACGTCTTTCAACAAGACGGGGCCCCGGCCCATATCTGCTCCGCGGTCCAAGATTGGCTGGAGTCGAATGTGAGCATGTTCCGGCCCAAATACTTTTGGCCACCAAACAGCCCCGACTTAAATCCGATGGACTATTATGTTTGGGGCGAAGTTGAGTTGAGGTCCAACAAGCAGAGCCACCCCAACACAGCTGCCCTCTCTCGCGCCGTTCAGCGGGCGTTCCAAAATCTACCGAGAGATACCCTCAAAACCGCCTGTGATCGATTTCGGGCTCGTCTGGAAGCTGTAATAGTTAATGATGGAGGCTATATTGAATGAGTACGTTCGAATTGGTTGGGAGATTCCACCCATAATATATCATTGACGTATCTTTTGTTTTATTAAAGTTCCGATTCCAAGAACTCAGGGAAAGCGAGAGTACCAATTTATTTTGCTCTCCCTGTATACGCATTTTTTTCGGAAACACCCCGGTACGGACTGATCACGAATTGATGATCCACGAGAATTGCGGAGTCTAAACTCGATGAGAGCGGTGTACATCAGAAGAAAGGGGTTCGAATCGAAGGCGGGCTTCTCTCGGAAAACACGAGGGGAACAAGACGGAGAGAGGATCTGCGACGGCCAGTCGGGAACGAAGGGGCTCCTCGTTTACGCGTTCGTCCGCATGTCGGCCTACCCTCCTGCCTGAAGACTCTCTTGCAGTGAAGTGAAGCTGCCGCCGCCCCGTCCGCGGTCAGCATGTGGGTTATGGGCGGGCTTCATACGAATCGATCATGCCATCGGATCTTTCTTCGAAGTCAGCACCGTCTGTTCCGACAACAGAAGAGAGATTTCGCGAAGGACGCGTGGGTCCTTTGCCGAGAGATGAATTTCTAGAAATCTTTGAGCCCGATCGGAAAGTCGAGATAATTGATTTCGAAAGCTCAGCGTCAGATACGAGATGTTACAACGAATATACACCGCAGGAGCTGACCTGAAGTCAACCCTCGAAACGCGAGGTTGGGATGCGGAGAGAATCAGGATAATCGATAGTACAAATCAGCCCTGAGATTTCGCTTCAGGCTGAATCTCCTTCCCATGGCGATAACGAAACGGTTTCAGGAATCTAGATTGGATCTCAAGAGAAAATTAACAGATGCATGAATGAATATACTCCTGCTGTTTCTAACTATAATTGAGCTGGTCGATGAGGGGAACTCGAAATGGCTACGCGGCCTGAGCCGATTTTCAGAAAGAGGGAACGATACTCATTCTGAAAAGGGATCCGGTGAGGACGGAGCAGGGAATGAGCAGTAAAAAGCACCGGAAGCCAGAACGAAAAAATCCCAAAAGGTGGGTTGGAATTCTGCAAATTCGCCAATACGATTAAGGCAGATGCTGAAGACGAGGGAGCGTTGTGAATCTGCGGCTGACAAACTCTCCCAACTCAGTCGATCCAAGAAGAAAAGTAAGCTCCACCGAAAATCAAACAAGGACGCTTCTTGTGATTCGTCGTCCACTCAACACCCTCAAATATTGACGAGTCAAACGGAGATACTCATATCCTCAATCCAGGCTCATGTCTTACCTCTTCTGAGATTGCATTCTCAGAACGATGATTACGGTAATGATAATATGATCGGCAAAAATCGAATGATGTTCGCATTGAACCGGGCTGCTGAACAAGCTCTGGGGCGGAGAGATGTATTCGGAACTTTGAAACAACTGCGTGCTGAAGCGCGGGAGGCCGATGACATCGTGTCGGAAATTCTGAGTAAAGAAGGAAATCCAGGAATGAGCAGAGCGAGATTGTCATTGGTCGCGCCGAAATGTGCGTTGTGTGGTAACCCTTGCAAGAAATGTGTGAGTGTCCTGGCCGAACATCCTTCGACTTCGTGCTCTGCTCAGAAGTTTCACAGCTCTCAATTTCGTTAAGATTTACTCCATCTATCAGACACGATGTAATAAAGAGGATGGCAAGCGTAGTTACGACAAGAGGTCCAAAGAACGGAGCCCGAAATCTATCTCCTGGGGCATGGATTTAGTGAGCAGCTTTGAACGCTCTGAAGGCGAAGTCCCTGGTGCTGGTTTCTATCCCGATCCTGACTCAGAGACTGATGAAGAGGACGAGGGGCTCAGTTCAACTCGTGGGTATTCGTTTTCTGGAATTTGTGACAGAAGCTGCGTTGAGATATCTGTGTCATTCGAGATTCGTGCGATACCAGACATGATTCCTGCGATCTAATCCGATCTTCTAGAGGAAGAAGTAGCCTTCGATCCGAAGGATTTCTTGAAATCTAAGGAGGGTCGGAAGAGACGGAAGTCGGAGTCCACGAGGAGATGAGCGATGATACGGTGCGATCCGGGGTCCGAATAATGGACGCGTGCAGGATTTCTCCGCATTCGTCAATAAATAATCATCAGATTTCGAGCAGTTTTCGGAAGTCAACCTTCTTCAGAATTCACTCCTTCCCATTTACATCTATGAGAATGACTCTGTGCCCCTCCGACGCTCATCCTAACCGTCGGGATGTTGCTAGCATCATACTCTTGGGGAAATGTGGGAGGGCACGGAGTCGATTGAGAGTCAGGAGAGGAACCAACAGGCTTTCTCTGGTGCGACAACCTTTTGTTGCACTGAAGAGATGCTAACAGATAAAATTACGGAACCACTGAGTTCTCAACCGCAGAGCCACGAATATTCAGATGATGGAACCGGCAGGGAGTCGGACTCCCCTGCCGTCGCTTCGTTCAGCTGTGACGTTTTCCGATCATGACTCCTAATTTGCGCCGGCTCCGCCTACATCTTGGGTCGAATATTCGGAGCCCCCGGGCCTCATCCCCGACGATGGAGAGCGCCCTGACGGTCTCCCGCCGATTCATCCCTCGTTCGTTCGGACGTCATCAACGTTCGGACGTTTCTCGTTCAGCTGTGTGGAACAGGTGAAAGCAAGCGTATTCTTTGAGCTTCCTGGAGAATTCAATCTTCGACCGATTGGCGCGAAGAAGAGAAATATGTGAAATCATCGAAGCTAGAAATACAGGATCTGATCATAGTCAGTCGAGTAATGAGCAGGAGAAGCAAGGGCAAAGAAATTCCCGACTTACGATGACCACCCGGTATACCTACCGTTCATGGCTATGACAGGATACGCGCCGGTGGGGATCATCCTGTGCTTGCCTCGCGATGATCTTCCTGCCCAAAAAGAGCAGGGAGACCTTGAGAGCAAGAAAGACACGAGACTTGACCCACCTGCAGAGCCTCGTAGTGAGCGCCACCCCGAGGATCTGCTTGGGCTTCCTATTGACGATCCAGGCACGGAACTGAACAACTTCCTGCGGAATGGGTAGAGGCAGCAAGCGCCGGGTATCAACCTTTCCCGAATCGAGAGGAGTCCTATCACTTTAACAACATGGGTTCAGGAGAAACCTGTCCATGATGACGGCCTGCGAAGAGCTGCTGTCACAGATTCGTTAATAATTAAAAGAGAAGAAGAGACCGTTCTTCCGTGGTTTGTTTGTCCATTACAAATCGGCATTCGATACCGCGCTCCGCGATCCCGTGGTCAAGAAACTTGCCAGAGGGAGATTCGGTCAGGGTCTCTTGCGGTTGTTCTCATCCGTTGGAACGGAACATCCTCAGGGGATCGAGTTGGGTAACACAAACCGTTCCTCCGAACAGCCGGATATGCTCAAGTATACCATGTAACTCAAGCCTCTTGTTGGTTTCAGTTCTGACGAGGGATTCCCCCGACTACTGACAAGAATGTCGACTGTTCAAGGATGATCCATCATGCAGGTTACATTGTCTTTTGCTCAAGCGTCAGATTTCTGATGAAGTATAGCCACGAAAACGGATGGGTGGTCAACGCAGCAAAGACGAAGGCGATGGAGTTCAGAAGAGGCGGACCTATGAACCATTCGGAGTCGGAGAGCCTGAGGACGGGAGGCTTGATCATCGGATTCCTCCCAAACTTCGCGTGCCTCGAAGGCCAAAGAACGACGAGTGGCACGTCGATCGCTGCCCAGATCCAGAGAGAGGATACGCCGCAGCACAGCAGCGATGAAAGCAAACCCGTGTCCGCGCAAGCTCTCGATGGACACGACTTCAGATGATGCTGTCTATTAAGACGTCCGTATATTAGCACATGGAATACTCAAACGCTGATACCCAGCAGCACTCCTAGATTTCAATCGCTGAATAAGTTCCACCAGCATAGCGAGAGGGGGCGGTCCGCCGCGGGCATCAAGGTCTTGGGCCCGGGGTCTGGGACAGCGTATCGCCCAGACCGGGCAGTCCTTCTGGATTCCGGCGACGGCATTCGCCAAATCCTACCTCGCTCCCTGAAACTTCCATAGCCCTTAGAATTGGCGGGATATCTCTCTAGCGGACTTGGTATCGGATCCTTCGCCCTGAGGGGCCTCAGATTGACGCTCAGCCCCGGCCATCACCGACGGCCGCCACGCTACTGATAAGTTCTATTGAACTGACGAGCACCATATCCATCATGTGCTCATTCTCTCAGGTGACGCGATTCGGCCCGGATCGCACCCGATGATCGTACCCTATAAGGTGACCATGGTAGTCGGTGAACGGATCTTGATTCATATTGACGAGCACGGCTAGGAGATAATCTTTAGGTCAGAGAGTTCGTTCATAGCAGAAGATTTAAGGGCAGACGAGCTTATCATCCTCCTGGAAAACACTCTCTCCTTCGAACGTTGCTGTTCGCGACTACCTGGGGATCCCAATCCGAATACAGCCGCTTATCTCCTCCCTGGCTGGTGTTCCCCGCCGCAACTCATATTGTCACGAAGTTAGAGGGATCCGCATGCGGTCTGTGTACTCCGAAGTTGACCACATCTCGAAGGTTAGTTGAATTGTATTTGGTGGCCAGGAGGCAGTCAGAAGAGACAACCTGTGTGTCATGCCCGAGCGAATCTGTGTGCAAGACGTGCTGAGAACGAGAGTGAGCAGCTCTCTGAGCAGTTTGAACAGTCGATCGTACGTTAGCTACCCGACATCCCAGATTTTTCGCGGCGGATCACGAGATTTCAAACAGAGAAGAAACCGCTCAGTCATCCGTAGTGCAGGAGGACCGAATGACGCACGCGACCACTATAGTTATCGGGAACACATTGTTCTCCAACGCGATTCCGGTGTTCAAGATGGAGAATGACGATCGTTTTTAAAGATGGGGGGGACGGGGAAAGAGGAATCAATTCAATAATCCGGGGGCACAGGGGGGCTCGTGCCCCGGGCGCGAAGCTGATGGGGCGCTCAGTCACGGGTGCTAAAACCGTAATCGATTTTTCCCCGTAGCCGTAACCGCAGGATGAACTTCATTCGTCTTCCAAACTGATAAACGCCCCAGGAATTTGAGGGGCGCAAAATCGGAGTTGACATTATTCATACCGTGAGCATGCGTACGGCGATTTCAGTGGGACTCCTCAGCTTCATCAACCAATACGATGATGAGAGCGAGTTTCTGGACCTGCGCCTTGCCACGTGAGTTCCCACCATCGCCGTTGCAATGGCCAGCTGTGAGAGACCTTCCTGCGAATAGGAGATCGGCATTTTTGAGCATTGAGAGGTGAAAAAGGAGAAAACTGACTTCGGAGCTGTTAAATGATAGGAAATTTCGCCGCAGTCAATGCTCATCGTGAACGATTGAGATCATCACTGTATCGTGGTAACATTGAGTGAGCGTGACCTTGTTTCCAACCAGAAGAATTTCCTGCGATGGCTCACCAAATTTTCGTGCGGGCTCAGAGGAGGGGGGGAGGACGCCTGTTTGCCCCGGGCGCTGCTTGAGCTAGATACGCCACTGACTCAGCGGCAGCCACGTGAGCACAGAAAACTATGATGCAGCTATCTGCAGCTATTTATCCGACATGTGCCTCGCCAGAACAGTCTCTGAGGGATTCCAGCTCACTGGTCGGAAAACCCTAACGGGGACCGCTCCGAATGGTGCTGTGCTCACGTGGGTGCCGCCGTGTGCCACCCAGCGCTGGCCAGGTGCCAGCTCCCGATCCTGCTACCGGAGACCGAGCTCTCGAATCTCTTTTCTCCTCCGGAGAATGAGACAGAAACCGAACAAAGCTGTCTCGATGGTTGAATATTCGGCGATTTTAATTACCATCGCCTGAAATCATTCATGTGTAGAGTCATGCATCCGCTATACAGGTCCACAAAACACGAATACGAGCTAAATCTGAATAGGT
The DNA here is from genome assembly GCA_037576195.1 of Phytoseiulus persimilis. Lineage (NCBI taxonomy): Eukaryota > Metazoa > Arthropoda > Arachnida > Mesostigmata > Phytoseiidae > Phytoseiulus > Phytoseiulus persimilis. Next base: position 6,909,124 of record CM075104.1, read on the forward strand.
TGGGGATCAAATCATTCGAAGAATGTTATCGACCCCAATAACTCCAGGTAGAGAATGCCGTCACCCTCTCAAATCTTGACTTGAGGCGAGCACTGGTCGGAGCATCGACGGAACAAACTTTCGGAACTCAACAGCGAACTCCTTCTCATGACAGAGCTCGTAACCCTACCGTCAAACGAAGCTGTGGACATGGTCGTCATGGTTTACAACGTAGGGCCAGCCATTCAAATCTCTTGTAACAATGATACATCTACTAAACAGAATGAATGGTCGTAGAAGATTCGCAGAAATAGTAACCATCGGATTGTAATGAGGCGAGAACACTATTTCGATCGGGAAGATCCTCATTGACCGAAAACTCTCCGAGAGACGCATCATTTCGTTTTTAGTTCTAAAAATCAGATGAAAACCGTGAGTTACAGATCTCGCTAAAGCCAACTCCAGTTTTGTCCCTGGTCCCTGGAAGGACTGGCCGGAGATCCGTCGATTCTCAACCGACTTCGAATAATGTTTTTTTTTGGATTTGGATTCATTGGATCTCACATATGAGCATATGTTCCCTTTCATTTCAGGGGTGAATTGTCTTGCATTCACAGATCGAATTTCGTTTTTCTCCCAACGCATCAGGATTCCCTCCGTCCTCCTAGGGTTGCTCGCTGCTGAATCAGGGTGAAGTCATAGTCGGTACGGGAATACCGTCTTGGAGCACTTCCCTTTCCGAATTCCGGAATGACATGTTTGTCGGTTTCCGGGGCAACACAACGACCGCTATCGCATCTATGGAAGGACCCCGTGAGTTCTGTGAGCTCTTGGTGCTCAGAATTCCTGCTCGGCCGACTGGAAATCCGTTCCTTACTTAACTGACATATGACTATATCTCGAGACAAACTCTCGCCAGTCATTGTACAGTTCCGTCTCGAGACCTCGAGTTTCTTCGATTTGTCGATAGACAGCCAAAGTGGATTCGGACTCCACATGAAGTCCAACCTATGCCGTACCATCGTTCAGTTCTTTGCGAGATATATCCCACATCGGTAAGCCTGATGGGTTTCTGGTCAGTCCGAGATGTTTGAGGTCATGTGGGGTTCACCAACTTTTGGGTCTCTTCGTTGCCTTCTTTCCGTGTTTGTGATGTTGGTGGCCGTGCGTACCATTTTGGGCCATCTGGATGGATCCATCTGTTTGTCGCTTGAAAGATATGATTTTGCTGGTGGTCTCCATGGGTTCGAAGCAGCTTCAACCTAGTTCTCCCTCGATCAACTCTGTTCTCGGTGGAGCTTGTTAGGCCCATGGCCTTTCTTACCGCATGTCTTTGTCTGACTTCGATGAGGTTTCTCAGCTTCTTGGGCATGGTGATTGCTCCATTGCGGTAAGTCAGCTGTGGTATTGCGGTGGCTTCCCAAAGGATTTTGGATACTTCAAACCTGTTGAAGCTCCGAAGTGTTCTCGCATTGAGTCATCATATCACCGCGTTGGCCTCATGAAGTACGAGAACATCCCTCCTAATCCCACCTGCAAAACGCCTGCTGCGGCGCGCGAATCGGTCACGGATTGGAGAGAGGGCAGCCTCGACGATAAACTCCCTGATTGCACCTTGAAAAACTCGCCGATGGCGAAAATTTCTTATTCTGACCCAAGCTACCCGAAAACGGGGTAACCGGGTCCGACGGTATTTTCTCCACCTATAAATCATCCAGCCTCGACCCCATGGTCCCAACTGGAAACGCACCGACAATTCAGCAAGGATCATTCCGAGCACGACAAATTACAGCTGTATAAGCAAGCTTATGGTACACGATCATTCAGGGATGAGAGGCCTCAACACCACCAGCAGTTCGGCTTTCGACGCAACTCCAAACGGTGGAGCTGCTAGCAACCTGCGGGCGTGGAGGTCCAAAGCGGGAAAGGGCAAGACTGAGGTCGCATTCTGATTTACGCTCCGATGACGAAAGTTCAGGAGGGCTCAAAACGAAGCTGATTCGATCGTTTCCAGAGAACGCTGAATCGATCCACAAGGGGAGTGGTACTTCGTCAATGTGTGGAACGGCGAACGCCGGTCCAAGGATGCTAGTCAGCGACAACATGAAATTCTGCGGAGGACGAAGGCGAAACTGACAAACCGGGAGAGACAAGCACTGTGAACGCAATACGACTCACCCCTGAAATTAGAGGAACCCTATGTGCATATAGGAGATCGAAATTAATACAATCCGATCCATGGGACGCTCGGTAATGACGCGGACAGCACCAAGCTCGGTAGGAGTCGACAGAGTCGACGGAGTGGACGGGCTCAATTTCCAGTCGGACCGGTCGCTTTCTTTGCTCCACAATGATGTGAAGCGAACCGAAGTCCTCGGAAGATCCTTCGGTCCAACCCACGACGAGTTGGTGCATGAGCTGTGAGGGATTTTCCAACTCTCACATTTTCCGGACCACTGAGGTGAGGTTAACGGCGTTTCCACTCTCAACAGTATCGATGTGACTCGAGATTCTGGGCGATGCTTCGTGGCGCATCATTCGTGTCTTTTGCTGCACGGAGCAGCTCGAGACTTCAGAGACTCACGGCGGGAGTGATTCGTCCTCTTGATGTCTTCGAGGCCTTGAAATGAAGCCAAGATGAGTCGCCCTGAAATCTCGCAGCAGGCGAGCCCTCAATAACTTGAGGTAAGGTAATTCCAACGACCCCGGCGATTGGGGTCATAGGAGTTGTTATTCGTCACGGCAACAAGAATACGAATCGAGAGCGATTCGAGTGAGCGAGGTCACAATATGGTCGAATTACTAAACTGGAATGCGGAGTGTCACAGCTTTGTGAGCCAGGATAAGTCAGGACAGACTGAGCCCGGGAAAGTCTATTCCAAAGCGTGACAGAACCACCTGCTTCTGAAAGAGCATGGGAATTGATCGACCCACGATCGAATTACGGACAGCCCCAGATTCGGGTCATCACTAGCTCGATATCATAAATTCTGGAATTCGAACCCGCATGCGAGATTTTGCGTGCCCACCTAGTGGACTCGGAGTCCCACGAGTTCAGGTGCATGGCTTACGACGGCCGCGAAAACTTCAAATACTCCGTGGAATATCAGCACAGCTACGGGCTACACGCGGATACCGAGACATGGATCTGGCTTCAAATATCGGATTTTGCGCCCTGATCTAGACTCGTGGACTTGGACTTGTGGATTTCTGCGAACCCCAATCTCGAATCCCGACCATCTGCCACTGAACACCCATTGCGATGAAAATCTGATTTCATAATTGAATCTGGCACCCGATGTTCTCGCCTCATGGCAACAGGTCTGGAGTTCGACGCTTCCCGAAACGCAAACGATCCATTCCCTCAGTGAACAGGCGTTCTCAACATGAGAAACTATTTTAAGATACATAAGAGGTGTCACCGGCCGCGCGGAGCACTCTCGCCCTGGACCTGTTCCTCAAAGTTATCACCCTCCACTACTTTTGGGCGTTTTCGAGATTTTATCGAGAGCACATGGAGGATTTCAGCAACGGCACTCTTCCAATGTATTGATGAACTGCGTTTCTGGAGGAATCTGAGCACCATGCTTACGTGATGTGTCGTACCGAGACAATGTTGTCGTCATCCTGCATTTGGGCTGCCCCGTTGTAGAAGCGGGAAATTCCCGCACAGCATTTCTGGCTTGAACGAAATTTGCACCTTCCTGTAGATGCAACCTCAGTAGCCCCTAACAGGCCTAGCTATGGGCCCGGGAATTCAACGAACGCTCGATTCGACGATCGTGGGAGCCTCCGTTTATTTTAAAGCTGCTCGCTATCCCGCTTTAGGCACGCAATGGTAATTAGCTCCACAGGTTCCGACGGCGCAACAAATTGTACCCTCGGGGCATGGATCCTCACATTTGTGTACAAGACAAGTGCTGAAGGTATCATTCTCAGGAGGTGGACAGTTAGAGTCAGCCGGCTGGTAGGCCACCAGGCTATGCGTGAGACACATCAAGGCAAGTAAACACAGAACAGCTTTCATCGTCCAACCGTATCGAGCTCTTTGCAAATGGAGCGAGTGCAGGCATCATTGAAACTTCTCTTTATATCATTCGGAGAGCGAGGGCTGCTCCTAATCGTTATGAAACTGGTGAGTATGGGGGAAGGGACTCATTCTGCCGCGAAACTTTCCCAGGCTGCGTCTGTATTGACAGATAGTGCTCGGTCACCCAAAAATATATCCATCCCGATACGTCGAACGCTCTGTGAAATTGTCGCAGCCCTGTCCACTGAGCAATCTTCGAAAAGGATCTCATCTCTGAGTTGGAATCAGAAACGCAGCTGGAATTATCGCAATAGGAAACCAGCCTTCGATATCATGTTTGACGAAGGTGTGTCACAATGGCGCCATGCAGCCGCATCTGTCTCTTGTTCGTCTCATCGGGAAAGCAGGCTCACAGTTCCGAGAGAATACTCTTGTCGCGAAAGCGATGACGAGTCAGGATCAATGAGTTCTGCAGGAAGCTAGACGCGACGTCGACATCGGCTCTCGCTTTTGTTCCCACCCGGAGGCCTCCGTGTTGTGCTCGGATTGCCGTCCATCAACACAACTCTCTCATTGATATTCTTGTCTCCTCCAAGAATCAGCGACGGAGAACGGTCCCGATTCGCGGTTGGGCCCTCGCATGCCTCGTTCTCGGGCTTTCGTTCACGTCATGGTGTCCCTCTGAAGCTCGAGTCGGGTTGATCGACGTCGACAGTTCCGAGGGTAGGATAAACCGAAGCTTGCGAGAGGGAACTGACTCGGTTAGCCTCAAGAGGTTTGTTGCTCTCAAAAGTTCCAAAACGCCTTCCGCTGTCAGCTGCTCGGGTCGGGATGCTTGGGAATACGTTATCGAATGTTGAATGGACGAAACACTGAAACCCGTTGGGTTTCGGTCGGCAGGATACGGGGGCCACTCAGAGAACGTGATGAAGTCTGCGTAATTTGCTCGACACCACTGCTGAGTTCCCTCCGCTCGGTGAGCGGGCGCGAAATTCCGCCGGAAAGACCAGCGACCTTCACCGAAATGTCCCGCGCACACGGTATCATAACTGCTCCCGAAAAACAGCGTTCGATTATTCTGGCGATTGAGAGACTGTTCGATAGTGAATAACTTCTCGAAAGTGAACAGGATAGTTTCACAAGCCGACCCTGCGACCCTCTCGGCAAGATCACGGCATCGTTCGGTCGGCCGCTGGCCTCTTCTGAACTTGAAGGCTTCGAAGGCGAGACCATTCTTCGATACTCAGCGGACTGATTCGCGTTTGAGGCCAAGTCCACGAGCGATTTCCCAGAATTCCGTTGAAGACTCTTCGAAAGGAGATTCCGATTCCTGGGAGTGGTCACGGTTGGTTTTCTGCCTCGTTCCGCGAGATTTGGTAATACGAACTCAGCGAAACATGTCGCTGAAAATGTCATTTTAAGCATGATCCTCCTTGAACGATTCCAAAAGCATGGAACGCTCGCATGTCATCCTGGATGAAAATAAGTGCTAGCAGCATGGAGCCCGTACGCAGTGGGCGATGCATCGACGGATGGCTGCTGAACGGTTCGTCATTAGCTTCCTTGTCTTCCTTGCCAAAGCGAGACCTACAGATCGGTTGAAAAAAAGCTCATGTCATATCTGGTCATCCTGTTTTTATAACTTCTCGGCGGCCGCTGTGTGCAGCCAGTTTATGGCTTGCTTCCTTGACAGCGTTTTGAGCGCCATTGGGGTAGGTGGAAGGCGAGACGGGGTAAGGCACCCAGGGGTAGGTTTAGTCTAGAAATCAGCGACTTTTGTGAGCCCAATGGGAAAGGCCGCCAGTTTCTCTGGACCCATCCTCGCCATTTGCAATCGTTCCTGCCGAGCCGCTGAGGGACAGCGGCAGAGCGAGTGATGTGTGCGACTTGAAAGAATCATCTCGGAGGGGCAACTGGCGCTCATTATTGCTCCATCAAATATGACCCGAGCATCAGCGATCCTTTCATGACACCATTTCAGAAACGAAACTCAGTTTCTTTGAAATCAGGATCAGCACATCGATGACTTCTTTCGAATCGACAGCGATTTCAAGATGCATGCTCATGGTGCTCGGCCCATTGGGCTCGTTCCAAGCCATGACTGTTCTCAGGCATGTCTTCAACAGCTGCATGAGCTGTTGCCAATCAGTGTGTGCAGGAACTCTAGTACTCTCGAGGTTTTCTCATCGGAACTCTCTTCGACTCAGCGATTTCCACCGCGCAATGCGGTTTCGCAGCTCCGCGTAGTCGTCTCCATTCGCATCCGTCCCCAATACTCCCACAGAAAGACTGCGGAACGCAGAGATTTGTAGGTGAGAGGAACGTGGCGAATATCTGCGAACAAATCGCAATTCTCGGCAGACTTCTCGGGCAACAGCGGCTCAGGGGATCCATCGCGTTCGTAATCTCGTACTACTTCGTTCCCGTCTTGATGAGAATTAGCAGGCGCGCAGTATTTCAATAAAAAGACCGCACAGAGAATGTCTCTGTGGTTCGTTGTTTTCCAGTCGACCCATAGTGTCGTTCATTCGAGCTCCATTTTGCATGGTCTATGTGTCAACGTAGCACTAGTCTAGGGTCCTTCATTCCATAGCTCTCTTCAGGTTATGGGCCTAGAAGCGTGAAGTGACTTTACTGGGAGTAACGTAATCGTGAGGTAGGAATCGGTCTCCAACTGGCGAAGCAGGGACAGAGGTCGAAGTGTCTAAGAAGAAAGCTGGTAAGAGCCATGGACAAGCTCCAAGTGACTAATTTTGATGGTCACAAAGATTTCCAGTCTGGAAGATTCAAGTTCAGGCCTTCCTTGAGGCGAACAATCGGTTCGGGTCAATTGGTGGAGCGATCCCGAGAACGATGGGTCAGTCTTCAATCGTGAATCCGTATTGGACCAAGGTGGATGCAAAGGCGAAAGCGGTGATTCTGAACACCATGGAAACGACGGTGGTCAGGATGGTGATGAATCAGCCATCAGCGCAGGACATGTGGTCAAGGTTGAAGACGCGTTTCGAGCAAAAGTGCAGGGTCTCCGTGAATATGCTACTAAAAGAGTTTCACGCGGACATAATGCATGAGGGAGACGATATGGCGAGTCATATTTCCAAAGTTGAGGGTGTGGTACAGCGACTCTCAGATGTGGGCCAGATGATTCCTGATGCTCAGATCATTGCGAAACTTCTCGAATTGCCGAGCAAGTATATGCATCTAGTGTCATCATGGGATGCTGTAGAAGACTAGAAGCAGGTAACCTTCTTCCTCGCTTGTTGAAAGCGGAAAAACTACTGACAGAGAGTGCAACATCGTTTTCTTCCGAAAATGGAAAAGACAAAGACTCAGTGGCATTCTCGACAAGACCGAAGTTACACAGCAGTCAGCGTGAGCGGTTCAATTTTAATGGTACCTGCTACTACTGCGGTGAAGTTGGTCAGGAGCAAGAAAAATGTCACAAGCGTGAGCAAGACAGAAGAGCCGGAAAAAACATCGCATCCGAGTGGCTCGTCTCATGGCGTTGGAAGTAACAGCTCGATGATGACTTCGGAGCTGCCGAGTGACAGTAGTGAGTTTCTCTTCAATGTTCAGTCACTAGGCTCTCACGACGCTGGTTGGCTTGCTGATACAGGCACCGGCAGACACATGTGTCGACCAAGAGACTGGTTTTGCGAATATCAAGAGTTGACTGAGGAGCGTTCAGTCCAGTCGGCCAGCGGACATATCATCTATGGGGTCGGAGTTGGTTCCATTCGAATCGAAAATTTCGTGGAAGGCAAAAGTATCTTGGCGAAGTTGACCAACGTGTTACATCTGCCGCAGGTTCATCAAAAATTGATCTCGATTGGTCGGCTCACCGATCGTGGTTTCGTGGATCGATTCGCGAGTGATGGTCTACATATTGTTCGTGGAAATGATGTGGTTGCCGTGGGTGTCCGTGAAAATGGGGGAAACCTCTGTCGCATCAAGTGCAGAGTGATTACTGACGAATGCGAAAAGGCGAACGTAGCTTCCAGCGATCCTCCGCCGTTGGATGTGTGGCACTAGCGACTTGGGCACGCAAATTATCGAACAATTGAGACCACGACTCGTCGAGAAAATGTTTCGGGACTAGACTTCCTCGTTGATGAGAGGATATCCGAAGCACAGAGGTTTTGTGAAGCTTGTTGTCTCGGCAAGCGGGCACGTCTGTCTATCCCGCCCTCGACCGAGCGAGCGAAATTCTGTGTACAGCTTGTGCATTTCGACATCTGCGGACCAATGTCAGTGGAGTCTCTGAATGGCTGAATCTGCTGATCGGAGCATCGGAAAAAGGGAGATTGCAGCGCAGAGTGAGTTCAATTCACTTAAATTGAACAACACATGGAGGCTGGTTGAACCTCCGGCTGGAGCGAGTGTCATTCCTTGCAAGTGGGTTTTTCGAGTGAAATATCTTCCGGATGGTACTGTCGATAAGTACAAGTGTAGGCTGGTGGTTTTGGGTTGCTCCCAGCGGGCCGGTGTTAACTTCTTCGAAACGTATGCGCCGGTGACAAACATGCTGTCCATTCGTAGCTTGCTCTCCATAGCTGCGGCGAATGATCTGGAGATTATGCAGTGTGACGTGACGACGGCATTTCTGTACGGGCATCTGGAAGAGGATGTGGAAATCTCCATGCGACAACCAGAGGGCTATGACGATGGCAGTGGGAGGGTCTGCAAACTGGAGAAAGCGTTATACGGGCTGAAGCAAGCGCCGCTGCGGTGGAATCTGAGGATTACTCAGACTCTGGGTGACTTGGGGCTGCGTCCAACTCCTTAAGATCCGTGCGTTTTCATCAGAGAGTCGGATAATCTGCTCTCCGGACTGTATGTCGATGACGGACTCTGTATAGCTCGTACTGTAGCGATAATGACAGATTTCATGGATTTACTCAAGAAAGTGTTCAAGTTGACTCGTAGTGATGCCACTGTTTCATTGGACTTGAGATTGAGCGAGATCGCGTCCGAAATACTCTGAAGATTCATCAACGAGGGTACCTGACGAAAGTTCTGGGGAGATTCTCGATGAGCACTTGTAATCCAGTTAGTACCCCTGCTTTTGTGGACCGGAAACGGACAGGAAACCAGGACGAAGGGGGAAACTTTTGAAGGCTTACGACGCATCATATCGGGAGGTCATAGGCTGCCTTTTGTACGCTTCAATTGGGACGAGGACAGAGATTGCGTACATCGTGAACCAGTTGTCTCAATTTCTCCAGTCGCCCTCTCGATATCACTGGTTGTGTGCTAAAAGAGTGCTTCGATACCTCAGAGGAACTCTGGAGGGCGGTATCACCTACTTCGCGGAAGAAACCAGGAGTACGTTGACTGGTTACGGTAACGCGAGTTGGGCGTCGTGTCCTGAGACGAGGAAGTCAATCACCGGTGTCTGTCTCATGATGAACGGAGGAGCGATTGGCTGGAGGTCGAGAAAACAGTCGATCGTCGCAGATTCTACGACTTATGCAGAATATGTTGCTGTTCATAGTTGTTGTAGCGATATCGTCTGGCTTAGAGGTTTGTTGGAAAGCCTGATATATAAACAAGAAACTCCCACAGTGCTGCTCATTGATGATGGAGCGGCTGAAGTTCTCATTACCAATCCGATAAATCACGGGAGGAGCAAGCATATCGACACGAAGTTCCACTACGTGCGAGAACGATTCCAAGCGGGTGATGTTATTATTCGTCACGTAGCCAGTGGTGAGTAGCTTGCGGATGGTTTTACAAAGGCGTTACCAGTGGATCAGTTCCAGGAGCTCAATAAGAATATCGGGATGTAAAATCCAAGGTGCAAAGCGTTCCCCGAGTGGCAGTGTTGAGAATCAGCTTTGTGTTTGAGCATGCGTGGAACACCTCGCACGGGCAGTGCGCAGGCGCGTAGTATGTATTTCAATGAGAAGACCGCACAGAGAATGTCTCTGTGACTCGTTGTTTTCTAGTCGACCAATAGTGTCGTTCATTTCGAGCTCCATTTTGCATGGTCTATATGTCTACGTAGCTCTAGTCTAGGGTCCTTCATTCCGTGGCTCTCTTCACTTCTCTAATCCCTCGACGAGTAGAGGCTTGAAGAGATTGGCGAGAACGATGCTCGAGGGCCACGTGAGCTTTCACAGAGGACCGAATCCCACGGCTCACTGGCTAAGAGAAACTTGGTGTCTAGGGCTGTGGCTAAGCCGCAGGCCTATCCTCATAGTTCACTCAGCGAGCGCGCCACATCGCGAGCATCTCCGAGCAAGTGATGTAAAACTTCCGAGATCACAAGAGACGCCGATTCGGGGCAACTGGAGTAAAAAGCCCTACGAAAGTTCCGGTACTCCCCTGGGATAATCTTTCTCGCCCATTCCCTGAAACCTATAATGCCGAGAACCCTCCAAATTTGAAAAGCCGGAGGCTCCAGGGAGGCGGCCACAAGCGCTCAAAAAGTACCCAATAAAAGCATTATTTAATGTGACCGTACAAGCGGCTCTGCCGGACGGCGCCGCAAAGCTCGGCCGGCCACCATCTTGGCGAAGAAATCTCGGCGAAGAAGCTCGGCGATGCGGCGTGTTGAGAATCCTCTCTGAAAGTGCTAGTTCTGGATCAGCGATCAGGAATCAGGACCAACGTCGTTCTGTTAGTGTGAAAACTACTGAACTTCTTTATTGATACAGACTGCGTCTTTATATGGTTAGGGTCCGACAAGCCGAAAATTCGAACCCGAAAGGCATGAAGCCGAAAAATCGAGCCCGAAAAGCATGAAGCCGGAAACCTCCTCTCCCAACGGCGGAGTGTTCGGGACTGGTTTGGCGGGATGGGATTTCTGTATCGTTTCGTCGATCTGTACCTTTGTGAGACTCATTCGGAACGACTGGGAGACGTTCTCGGATGAAATGATGACAACGGCTCAGTATTACTCCAGAGCACGGCGAAACGATGAAAGAACCTTTCTCCCGATTCGCTCTCTGATATAGAACATTTCGCACGAGCGCTTTCCATCAGCGTGTCCATTTACGGGAACGGGTCATTCTTCTAGGCACGCAAAGCGCCCCTGCGCGCACATCCTGGGTTTGAGTGTTGTCCTTGGTCAGGGGCGCCTCCATCTCATCATCGTCAAATCATTGACGCCATAGGAACTGATCGTCCGTTTAATAGGAACGTATGACTAGGCCTTCCAGCGGATACGGATCCGCAGGATCCGCAAGATATTCGGGGATCCAGATCCGGATCCGCAAGACCAGCGCACATTTAATCGTGAAATTCCATGAATGAATGGTCGTAGGGCAAACACGGATTACCTGTCTTTTGTTGTGGTTATCGCCCGTGGATCCGTAGCCCGATGGTGTCAACCCTACAGGGTATTTTTGAGTCGGGAATTTCAAGCCCGATTCTGTTTTGTTTGTTTGTTTGTGTGTCTGTATCGCGCCACAGTAGCTCAGAGGCAGCTGTCAGATTTTGGAGTCCATACCGCCCACCCCTGTTCAGCCCGAACGGGACTTCAGCATCTTGCGAATGATCCTCGGCGAAAACCGCGTGAGCCTCGACCAAGAAAGTTTGAACGATACTTCCATGCGATTAAGAGCGTTTGAATCGGCAAGAAGGAAGCCATCAAAATCCACCGGTGATCCGAGCAAGAATTTGTAGATGAGAAATTCGTAATGATAGAATACAGCCCTCTCAAGAGTTCCCTAACTCGCTTTGTGATGTACATAGTTCATTGTATGCTTGTTCTTTTACAGTAAATTAAACAATGCGTTCATTTGGCGAGTTGCTACATGAATGCAAGCGCTCATAAAATATGTACTTGGCTTTTCTTCTCTCACTGCTCCCCCATATCAAGTTATGAAAAGAAGATGCACTGAACCACGCCTCGAGGACAGCGTGTTGCGAGTCTATTTGGTAGCTATGAGCTGGAAACAGTTTGAGTCACTTTGCGGATCCGTTCTGCAGAGATCCGCGGATCCTACTTCACGGGATCCCGGATCCGCGGATCTCAAATTTTGCGGATCTTTGGAAGGCCTACGTATGACTCGTCTGCCGGAGTGCGGGCGATCTTTGTAGATGCTCTAGGGACTGATCGTACTACTGCGAGTGGAGCTGACAAACGTGGATTCCGGTTCAGTCGAGTTCATCTGAGCCGGTGGGAAAGAACAAGGTGTTGTAACAGCGTATTCTGCGAATAGTACTCGAGCTGGAGGTGAAGATTCCTCTTCAGCTCTAGCGAGTTGACCTCGGAAACTTCAAGATTCGCGTTTAGCAGATTGCTTCCCGTAGCAGCTACACCTTTGGTCAGTTCGAACTAGGGACCGTAGATGCGGAACAGCGAGGACGTAAGCGAGGCAGAAGAAGTAGGTAGGCTGAGCATAACGAAGGTGCAATTCCTCCCCGCTAAGCCAGTATCGACCGCTCCGCTGTTGGGAGAGGAGGTTTTCGGCTTCACGCTCTTCAACTTCATGCCTTTCGGCTTCATGCTTTTCGAGCTCGATTTTTCGGCTTCATGCATTTCTGGCTCGATTTTCCGGCATCCAGGGTATACACCCTTTATATAGACGTCTCTGCGCAGGAGCACTGCAAAAGGGCTGGTTCCTAGAGATGATATTCCAACACCCCCCACACGGTCGCAGTGTTCAATAAATTCCAAGAACCTTTCTCATGAATCTGAACTTCTCTGTTGGCAAGGCCTCGGTGAAAATTTCCGCCAATTGTTGCTCTGTGGCAACATGAATGACTCGAATGACTCCCTTCTCCTGGAGCTCTCGAGCATAATGGTACTTGCTTTCGGAGTGTTTGGTGCGCTCATGATACTTCGAATCTTTGATCAATGTCTCAGCTGCAGAGTTGTCTATGAACAGCCTGGTCGGAGACGTTTGCTCAAACCACAGCTCTGCCAGCAGTCCGCGGATCCATACAGTTTCCCTCGAGCAAGTGTGAGCGGAAACTCATTCATACCCGACTCCAATGGAGCAATGCAAAGTCCATCGTCAACATAGGGTGAAAAATACAACTTATCCCGATTTCTAACGAAGATGCAATGATCACTCTTGCATGCTGTGAGACCCATTTGAGTGAGCACACTCTTGATTTTCTTATGCCACTGTAACGGGGCTTGACGTAATCCGTACAACGCGTTCCTCAACTTGCAGACCTTTCCACTACCGTCATAGTAACCCTCAGCTTGAGTCATGAAGATGTCTTCTTCGAGATCCCCATATAAGAAGGCTGTAGAGGACATCGGATAGAAGTCAAACGCGACACTGGGGATCTTACTTCGAAGAAATCCACTCCTTATTTTTGCGCACACCCCTGTGCACATAACCGCGCTTTGTACCTCTCAGCACTCCTCTCTGGCCAATAATCCATCCGAAAAACCCATTTCGACCGAATCACGCTGGCTCCTTTTGGTAAATCTACTAGGACCTAGGTCCCATTCTCAATGAGCGAGTTGTAATCATTGCCAGTTGCTCGCTTTCGATCTGCGGCATCTGGAGCCCGCATAGACTCTCTGAAAGTTGCCGGGCACTCTTCCACTGAGAATCTGACTTCACAGGGAAGATCAGCACATGTCGCTTCCGAGACTTCATCCTCCAGAGTCTTGCTCTTTGTCCACGACTCGATTCGCTCTTCCGCCTTTTCCGCCGCCTGCCGAGACTACCGTTTTCTCGTTTCCTCCACCGGATCAGCAATCTCTGCCTCTGAATCTGCTGCAGAGTCCAGAGAAATACCTGATACGGACTCGACGTGCTCGGCAGCCTTTTCATCCACCTCTTCATCAGAAGTTTCGCTATTCTCCAACGGCGAAATCGTGGAGCTTCCAGCGCTTCCCAGGTCTTGCTGTTTTGTCCCGGGAACTTACCTACTCACGCCCCGGCTCTGCTCCGCGTCTGCTTCCTGTCGGACTGCTTGCATCGCTTCGCTCGCTCGCCAGGTACCTAACCTAACTTCACCCAATCCCCCGCTTTTCTCCGGGTCCGCGCGCTCGCCAGGGACCCAGCCTAACCCGATTCCCCGCACTTCTCCGGGTCCCCAGGCATCGTTCCATTTCCTCGCCTACCGCAATGCTTGCGGAGTGTCTCGCCTCACGGCAGTGGACCGCTTTCGTCTGCTGCGGCCAGTATCAAGTCGCCAGCCGCCTAAAATAAAAGAACCGAGTTTCCAGTTCTGGACCCCAGGAGCGGGGAAAAGAAACGTGCGATGACGGTTGCTAAACGTAAGCTCTATTTTTCGGAATCTATTCGATTATTCATGCACTTCGGGTACTGCATGTGCATTATACAATATGCAGCATGCATATTGCGCCATGCTTTAAGAATACTGTCTGCGCATCAAGCAAACTGTATGAAGTCCCTGGCCCTAATGACTACATTGGTTGTCGGGAACACGACCAACTAATGAGTGCACGGACAAAAGTTGATCAGATGAAATTGACAAGAAGCGGAAATGTACCCAACGCTTTACCCCCATGTCTTGGTCAGCCGTACATGATAACATGTAATAAAGAAATCGACGACGGTAACGTCAATGGAGCCATCGGGTTTTTGCGTTACGTTGATTTCAAAGAAAAGGACACGATAACGAATCGCAATTGTTCTGCGGCCGAAGCTTCCTGTCCATGGATAGAGTTCAACGACAATGATCAAATCGGAAGCGCCCCGAGAACGAAACTTGGACCCTTATCAGACAAGAGTTACAACGGAATTGGACCCCCATTTTCGAAAAAAAAAACAGTTTCCTCCGAGTCTTCAAAAATAATCAAATACCGTCGTACAAATTTGCCGGCCTGCCTTGTCCGTGCATTAACGACCCCCGAGTCCCTAGGCGGGCCCTTTGATTAGATTGTATTTGAATATCATCAAAATATACGACAGCAGTTGGTTCACGTTGTCGAGAGTGAAAAGGGTCCAAGGCTTATTCTTGACTACACCTGACCATTGTCCCGATAAATTCTAATGACCCTAAAGTCTGGGAGAGAAGGGACCGCTTTTACGGCGGTTCAAAACTGTCTGGCGTATAAGGGACTTGTCGGATGAGGGACTTTCTAGCTATCATGGTCAGTCGTGGATATCTTGGTGTGGGCGACGTAGGAACGTTCCGGAATTTTCTTCCAAGATGGACCGACGACATTGAAAATCTGTGGAGCCGAGAATCCGGACACATGATCCTCTCCGATACTTCAAGACTCACTCAGCTTTTTTGAGCAGAAAGCGCTCTCAATGAGCTCACTGTCAATTTACAGACGTGTTCCTAGCAATCGTACACTCCCTCCGAATCCAAGGCGCGCAAGCGCCTTCTGAGGATTCCCGGTTCCCAGAACTCTAGCTGGCCTAGTCCATTGTCGGAGCATGCAAAAAAATTCGCGCAGATGTCCGGTGTGATCGAAACTACTCTATGAGTCCGCAGCTCGTACGCGGTCGGTGGTACTCATTCTTGCGGTTCTGTAGCATCGAGCTGCAGACATTATGTCCTCCCTGTGAGGGAGCTCCGAATCGAACATTTCGTCGGAATCTTAAAGGGCTGATGGCATTCCGCGCGAAAGCAGTAGTTCGGAAGTCGGAACGCCAGCTTAAAAATATGACCGCTCCCATTGTCCCTCCTAGAGCGCAATGAGGGTTTCTCACACTGGGCGGAAGAAGCTGGAGGCTCTGGCTCATCTCCGGGAGCATGGGATGACGGCCACTCTCCTGAAATACAATATTCCAAAGAGCATGCTCTATCGCTGGAAGTAAAAGCAGAGTGAACTGTTCGGAACACATAAGACCCGACGTGAATTCAGACGCGGGAAAGTGGCTAACCCTGAGATTGAGGCCAACTCGAAGAGATTCGTCCTCAAGAAGCGATCGAACAACAGGGCGTTAAGAATCCGTGAAATACAGCGGAGAGCCCTTCATGAAGCCCGTGAGGCCGGGGATGAGAAATTCCGCCCATCGAATGAGTGGGCTCGTGGATCACTGATGCGTGATAGCTGAGCGTCAGACGATGTACCACCATGGGACAGCCCCTCCCAGAAGACTCCGCGAAAAAATCACGGACTTCCGGAAATTCGTACAGGAGGCAGCGTTCATCATTCGTCCTTCCAATGTCGGGAACGTCGACGAAATTCCAGTCCCTTTCGATATCGTCCACAGAAGGACCTTGACGGTGAAAGGCAGCCAGTCCGAGAAGATCGATACGACGGGACACGTGAAGAGTAACCTCACAGTTGTACTTGGAGTTACAGCAGCGGACGAGAAACTGATGTCCATGCTGATTTTTGAGAAGAAACTCGTAACGTATCAGTCGTCTGCTCGCGCTCGATAACAGCAGCCGTGCTTTGGGCTCGTTCCGTGATTTTCCATCGAAATTCACCGTGTCCGTTGTGTTTCCCGGCCCTACATCGTGCGCACGGGTTCCAAACCATCATGAGTACGTGCGGAAAACGTTTGATCCCCGACTTCTTCGAGAATTCGGCTAGTCAACGTAAACCGATGACCCGTGTGTCTTGCGGCGACTCTGTCCGGGGGTCCTCCTGAATCGCGTGCTCCAAGTGCTCCCTCTGGACTCATGCAAAGCTAGCATGTTCCTCTATGAGCCTTGAGCAGGTTAAGACGGAGGAGGTCGTCAAGAAATTCATCTGTCAAGACTGTGCCCTCCCTTCTGAAGACATACCTCCAGCCGCCATGGATACCTCCACGACCGACCCTTCACTAAAGCCCGTCCTTGACCTCATCCTGCGTGAACTGTGTTCATGCAAGAACCAACTGGCCAAACTAAGCATGGACAACAGCGAGCTACGCAAGGACAATTCGGATCTTAAGCATGGCATTCTGAAACTACAGCGACAGATCTCCTCGCTGAACGCACCATCCTCAACTGCGCCCGTTCCACACTCTGCCCAATCGAGGAGGCAATCTTCTAGAAGTCGACGCGTTGAGAGATCACTAGAGACGCCATATGAGCGGACATGTCCTTGTCCGTCCGCTTTCTAGCTTTTCAGGGCAAGTGTCCGTTTTCTTCGCGATCGACAGTAATCGTTGAGTTCGCAGGCACTTCCTGGGAAAGAAAGCCAGGATTCGGTTAAGAAACTATGGGTTCTGGAAAGGGAGGCTTCATACATCTTCGACTTTGTGCTTCCTGTTGGGGAGCGAAATCATATGCCGTCGGGACCTCTCGATCTCGGGAAGATCTGGTAATGAAATGATGATTCCGCAGAAACGAGGAGAACAACGCTCACTCAAAAATCGGTGCGGAATCAAATCTCTATGTTTGGAAACTCATTGCTTGGTTCGCCAGGTTCTCACCTCTGATCATTGCTCTCCCCTTAGCCGGAAAGGATCGACTCTAACTGTAATTCACCTGAATTCACATGCTCTACACATGTGTTCCGCCTGCTCTGCGAGACGGTTCGTGACCATTAGTAGATCTTACCGAGCATTTATCGGGCACGGGCTGCTGCCCCACGCGCCACCAACTGCGCGTCTGGGAATCCCTCAATGCTGCCTACCTTCATTTCAAGAATCTCGAGAGAGTCAAGATCTTCGTGTCTCGTTTCGAAGGCATAGCGGCCGAAATATTGGCCTTATGGACTCTTGCTCAAGATGCAGAGCTCCAAAATCGATTCAAAGCAGTTTCGGTAATTTCTGAGTTCCTGGAATCCATCTTACTTCCGATCAAGAGCCAAATGAGAGCAGACCTCCCCGCCTGATTGGAGCAAATTTTCTCGAATGGCCCCGATTCCACTTGACTCTCGACTCTTCCGTCATGCACTCTCCCGCAATGCCGGAATCGAGAGATCTTTTTCTCCGTTGAAAAACATCCCCACGGATAATCTGACCTCCTCGTCAGATCAGCATGATGCGAGGTGACATTTACTAATCAAAATCAGGGAAAGAACATCGTCCGTGAAGAGATTCTCGCTTCACGGTGTCTCTGTCGCCTGAACGGAAGTCAAATATGCTGTTTCCCTGTCGACAACTTGAAACAATGGAGAATATTCATCGATCGCTCCATCAGCAGCTCTGTCTGTATGACAACGGAATCGCCCTGCTTCCATACATATATGACTGCCCGAAATCCCAGCTAATAAAACTCATCGAGTACTGAAAGGGCATGCTCAAATCGCGAAAATAACGGAAGTCCGCTCCCAATGTCCGTTTCTGCCTCGGATGTCCGCCGGACACGTGTCCGCTTTTTGCGGAGAGAATATCCGCTCATATGGCGTCCCTAGAGATCACAGAACAGAGGGCTATGTTCTAGTCGCCCGACGTCCATTCTGAGAAAGGGCAGTCGGCGGCCGCTACCCGTCAATCAAACTCCAAATCAAAACAAGAGCTTCGAAACAAACTCGAAGACACAGATTCGAACGTCAAACGCTCGCGTTGTGAGCGACGCTGCTTACGCCTCCACCGAGTCCAAGGCGAAGAACTATTCTCGCCATTTCTTCAGCTAATGAGGGGCATCCTTTGCTGCATTCAAAAAAAATGATAACGAACTGGATCGGTTCACTTGGGACATTTCACGAGCAGTTTTTTGAGAGAGTTTGAAAAAAAAAGATTGGCATTTTTCGCGGCTCTACAGAAAAGTTTATTCTCCATCGATTGATGCGAATCAAACTGGAAAAGATGCGCCATCCTTACAGCTATACACCGAAAATATAAATCCTGGAATCGAACCATTTTTCACCGAGATATGAGCAAAAGAACAAAGGGTAAGAAAATTCTCGACTCAAGTTGACCACCCTGTATGCCATTCGATAGCTCTTTTCTTGAGCTCTTCAGAAATAACTCGACCGCGCCGAGATATTGTAGCGAGGTTTCCGCTATCTGCTAAAGCTCGCTCGCAGGACGTACTAGTGACCTGGGGAAAAGATACGCCGTCGCTCCCGGACTAAATAGGCGAACTTACTCAGACACAACTCGGAAGCGTGGAAGGGCGAGGTCTGACGGATCTCGGGGTGCTGGCGTAGGGAAGGACGGGGCGCTGGGTCAAGCACAATCACTCCGGAGAGTAAAGCTTCTTGCTTCAACTCTAAAGCTAGGGCTGTTGGGGTGGAAGAACTCCCTAGTGTTCGTCTCGTCGTCTCTTTTTTATTCAATCTCTCCTCTCTCGCCTTACTCTCGCTCCCTACAAGTCTTGCGCACAGAATCGCTTGCACGTGACGTACAAGTGGTCTCCGCTGACTGCTGTCTGGCTACCTGTCCAGATACGGTCGTCTTTGGAGTACCTCGACTGAATGGGGCTTCCTTGAACTTCATGACAATATGAGCATTTGAAGTTGACCAGTTTTTGTCAAAAGTAGCAATTTTGCCCAGTGCAATTTTATATGCACGGGGACAAGCAGCATGTCATTGGAAAATATATCTTCCTGCTATGTGTTACGGTCGACTGCCATGGGACATTCCTTCGGCGAGGTTCACAAGTTTATTTTACGAAGTTCTCGGACCAGCGCAGTCATGCCGGCTCGTGTTTTCCACGCACGCACACCCGTGCCCACCGCTCTTCTTTCTTTCCGCCTCTACTTTCCTTTTCTCATTCTCTCTTCCTAACATGTGTCCACCGGCGGACAGCACTGTAGTTCTCTCCTTGGAAGATCTTCAGGAGGGACGTATTGAAGGGGAAAACTTTTGGCAGGAGGCCACTCTCTTTGCTTCGTGTAGTGCCTGCTGGGACGGTCGAGAGATCACGAGGGATGGTTCAATACAGCTCGAGTAACTTGGCGAACTGGTTTATTTCGTGATATCAGAACCCCGGGCGTTGTTCCATGCAGTGCGTCTGCACGTCGGGAATATGATATGGACGCGCAAACGATAAGCTACATGCCCCTCACAAGTTCCTGGCCTCGGACCCTGGACATGAGCTATTGGCGTTTACGAACTCCTAAACTTGAAATTATTGATGTGTTGCATAATTTGTGATTTCTATCAGCAATTGTTGTTCCTGAGAATTTTGCTTTTGCCCTTTTTTTCTTGTCCCGCTGATCTCCGCAGTGGTTCAGGCGTTGCCGGAATCGGGCGTAGGTTTTCCTGCTCCCGCGTTGAGACTGTGGTAGATATACCTTCTGAGTAGTTTTCGAAGCTTTGCTGTCGTCCAATTAACCATCAACTCCTCGCTGATGACTCATGAGTGCTAGGACGAATTCTAGAGCTCTTATCTAGGTCGTCTCTGTGTGAGGCAACGAAGAGACTGTAACATTGGACTCTCCATCCCATATTGTCGAAGGGAGATCGCTCTCAGTACCTGGCGGTTCCTGCGGATCGTCGTGCCGGACACGCTATCTATCACAAGGTATGATGGCGGCTCCGGCAGAACCTGGACGACCATACCGCGTTTCCAAATGATCTCCGTTGGGTGTAGGATCCGGACTGGTTGGCCCTGACCTGGCCGGGTGTAGGTAATAGGGCCCCAATGGGTATTTTTCTTTCTGGCGGCTCAAAATGTGAACAAGCTTCTTCCCAACACGACGATTCGGCGAGTTGACGGTAGCGAGAGGAGGTCGGGAGAGGAGGACAGGAAACGAAACTTACCCGCGTTAGAACTTGAGGAGAGCGTGAGTGTGATCCTCATGACCGTCCGAAGGATTTGCGTCAGAAGATGGAGGATGGCACCTGGTGATCGCCGGAAGTAACGCCTCGAGGGGTGGTTAAGGTGGTGCCTCCACCCTCCACATGAATATGTGTCGTCTGCTACGAAGGAAGCAACACGTGGTAGTCTGTGAGAGCGTCTTTTTCTGCAAAGAAAAGTGCTGTGAGTGAAGGGTGGTGAAAGAAATCCACGCAGAGCAGACTGGGTGAGACATAGGTAAAAAAGACCCGTAAAAGAACTCGGGATACCAAAAAAAATGGGCATTTAGCACAGGTGAAGGCCTGTGCTAAATGCATAGGGATGGTGCGGGCTTTGGAGTCTGATCCAAAGATCCACTGCATCCCAAGCGCGCTTACGACAAACTGTAAGCGATGTGGCAGCTTTGGGAACGTTGTAAAAGACCTCAACGACCAAAAGCAAGCCAACGAGAAGCTTTCAGCAGAATTGCGAGAAGCAAAGGAAAAGATCATTGCCATGCAAGATCAACTAATCGAGCTGAACAGCTCGCTTAACGAAACGAACAAAACATACAGAGAGTATCTAGAACGAGACAGAACAACAGGGACACGAATGTGCCCTGAACGGATGGAGACTGAAGGCTCCGTCGATGAACCAGAAGAAGTAAATCTGGTATTGATAGCAGGCGATGGGCCGCGATCAGACGTCATGGATACGCCCCATGGCTTGAAAGCAATCTCTAAAAAGGGCGAAACGATTAAACAGGGCAATTCGCCCAAGACAATAGATGAACGCCTTGTTTGTAGGCCTAGGTGACCTGCTGAGCGCCAAATTCAGGCCAACTGAAATCGATGAAGTAGTCAACACACTTCAGAGCGCGCTGATCGAAGTGGCAGCGCAGCCCGGGGTTGACTCTGTCACCTGGGCAACTCTGGTCACCCCACCGGTCGACTCAATCAGGCAAGTTGCCGAGGAGATTAACGACAAGATTTATGAGTGGGTGAAAGAGACCATCGAAGAGTGTGGCGGATGCAAGATCCGCAATTTGAACCTTTGGCACATTGTGGCCAATCAATGGACTTAGTGCGGCGCGGCACAGGCTAGTCTCAAGAGGCAGCCAATCCTTACACCTGTGGGTAAGGAGAAAGTAGCAGAGACCATCGTGGAATGGTTCAGCGAAACGGCGAAAGCCTCAGACGAGGAGGTAGCCAAGATAAGGGCGGAGTTCAAAAGACTGAGTCTAGCCCAGAGAAAAGAGACGGGGGCCGAGAGACTGAACCGTGATAGGAACCTCGGGCCGAGTGTTCCCCAGCAACAAGGGGGAGCTCAGGCAACCCACATGGGTGGAACAGAGGGGCAGCTACCCCACAACAGAACAGCAGTAGAAGTGCCCAAAGAAGTGCACACAGGGGCGAGGAGCAAGGTGGAGCGGAAACGTTCCATACTCAATGATCTCTGCCCCGTATCCGACCAGGGGTAGGGGAAACCCATACCAAAAACCTGGCCGGGAAAAAAACCGTGGGAGAAATAGGATGAGGTGTCCTGCCCAAAGAAGCGAAAGACTGCTTCAGAGGTTGAAAAAAAATGAAGTGAGAGGCAGAGGCATGAAAAATAAGAATGCGTTTGTTTATCTAGACACCCTAAACATATGTGTTTTCAATCTAGCTGGGGGCAGGACAAAAGAGAAATGGAAGAAACCAATGATGAATGCTTTCGGAGACACGAGAGAAGGCATAATCGTGTTAAGCGGAACAAAGCTCGTGAATGACGAGGTACCACCAAAAATCGAAGGCTACAGATTTGTGGGCTCAAACAGGGATGGACGGTCTGGGAAACACGCCAGCGGTGGAACCGGCATCCTGATCCCGTACAGCCTCA
Organism: Phytoseiulus persimilis; assembly: GCA_037576195.1. Classification (NCBI taxonomy): domain Eukaryota; kingdom Metazoa; phylum Arthropoda; class Arachnida; order Mesostigmata; family Phytoseiidae; genus Phytoseiulus; species Phytoseiulus persimilis. The sequence goes on from CM075104.1 coordinate 6,931,508, forward strand.
AAGAGGAGGAATGGGTGGGAAGAGAAAAGGACTTTGTGGCAGTGGGCATGACACTGCAAAAACAAGACTTGATAATCATCAGTGTGTACGTAGCACACGAAAGCGTCCGCAATAGTGTTGAGACATACAAGAAACTAGAAGGAGTTCCCGAGAGAAGGAGAAAGAATAACTCCTCGATCCTGGTAGGAGGCGACATGAACGCACACCTAGCACAATTTGCAGAAGTGCAGAATGTTCGTGGGGATCTACTCGTGGATTTTTCGCAGAAGAATCGGCTTGAGATCCTCAACCTCGACGATATATGCAGGGGAAGGCTGACCAGAGGGAGAGCAGTACTGGACTATGTGCTGTGCAACGACAAGCTCAGAAAACAGGTAAAGAGCATGGAAATAGATCAGGAGGGCGACTGAAGCAGAGAACTGTCTGACCACAACATGATCAACCTTGAGATTTCAGTTCCGGGAGGCAAGACCCCGGAGAGTAAAGGAAAAAGTGTGGTGGCCCCCAGAAGCTGGTGTGAAGGCCGGGTGGTGACCCTTGATAAAAAAGACTCAGTAAGGGGGGCCTAACCACATACACGCCAATAACAACCACAGATCTTCTATACCGTATTTTCGCCCGAGTCATCAACAAGAAAATACCGGTACGGTACAACTCGTCGCTGGGATAACTCTTCGCCGAGCAACTCGTCGCCAGGAACTGAGTCTCTTCGGAATCCAAGGGAATCGAATACTGCAACGTGCAGAATAGAAAGAAGTCAACCTGCCTGGCACTTCATTCGCAATTTTATCTAATGGACGAAATAAACTTCCATCAAAATGCCGACTTTCGGTCTACTCTTCCGAAATCAGAAACCTGTGTCGAACTACCTGTTGCGGAATCTCTCAAGGGGTTAGGTATCACTTGCCCGACTCTTAGATGCCTGACTCTCAGATGCCCGACTCTCGCTCACCCACTCCGATCGCGTCGGAGAACGAGCCTTCTATGATTCGGACCTCTCTTATTCGGTACAGGTCAAATTTGATGAACGTAATTCTTGCATGCGCTCGGAGGTGGACTCCAGCTTCATCTGGCCTGAGAGTCGGTATCCTGAGGAACTCATGAAGTTCGAGCGAATGCTGCGGTGTCGAGATTCCTGATCCGAGTCCGGTCACCTCGGTCAGAGAGCTGTCGCTGAAGACGATGACGTAAAACGCATGCTCCGATCCGTGAAGAGCTTGACTCTCACGTCATTGAACTTAATCGACGACGGCTGGCTGATCATCAACGCGGAATGCTCTGGCCAAACTCATGCTGCATATGGACCTCCAGAAACGTTCAAGGAGTATGTCATACGAACCTGGCTGGAAAACCCCCGAAACGTATCCTCGAACTTTATGGAATCATTATCGAAACTTCGGACCTCGCACCACGAACCATCTGGAGGGATGGCACCACGCTCTAAATGTCCTCATCCGACAGAAGCACGTCGATATTTATGAAATGATAAAGAGACTTCAGCAACAGGAGGAGAAATATAATGTCGTCATGCTCCAGCTCCGTATGGGACAGGCTCCACCTCGCAAATGTCCGAAGTACGAGCGTATCAATCGAAATATGATGAGGCTAGTAGATCAGTTCGAAATAAATATTATCACTCTCGCCGAATACATCTTCACTGTGGGGCACAATATTTGAGGCTTAAAAGTTTCTCCGATCAAGCCCAATGATATCTACATGGATAAAAGGAAGAGCTGTTTGTCCGTATAATCGATACGTCTCGGAGCGTTTTCCATTCTTCCGGAAGCCAAGAATTACGGATGTTAACAAGACTGCCCGAACCCATGCAGTATCTGGGTTTATCCGATTTGATCAACGCCATCACCGAACGATAGAAGCTTGTCTCACCCTCGCTCTGTCACGGGTGAAGAGTAGGGGAGCGCACCTTTCAGACATCCAAGAGGCGGGCATCTAAGAGGCGGGCATCTAAGAGTCGGGCATCTAAGAGGCGGGCATCTAAGAGTCGGGCATCTAAAAGTCGGGCATCTGAGAAGGTACCATCAGTGCGCTCAGAACCGTCCAGCATCATCGAGACTTGCTGCTCGCTCGTTTCCAAGGTGGGCATACATATATCTGTGCCCAAGCGCGAAAAGTACACAGATTTGAACCGGGAACTCCGGCTTTTGGTGAACAATTCCGACAACTTGACCGCTATCGAGTATCTCGAAGGGTGTGCATCGAAGTTCGTCATGGACTCCTGAGGTTATCGAGAGAGTTCGCTGCTGCCACGGTCGCTGGCACCACAGCCGCTGAAACGAACCAGTGATCAACTAGTCAACTCTGCCACCAGTGCATTCCAGGATGGGGTAGAATAAAGATCCATGGATAATGATCACTGAATCGCTGTGTTCTGTTTTTCGCCAGAATCTATCGCCTGTGAGGAACTTGGGGAGCAAAAATTGCCTGGGTCTCGCCGAATTGGCTCATTTGACAGGCTGGTGTTTGCCAAGTTGGTTCATCAGCCCAGTTGCTCGTCTCAATTCCAGTGGTAGAGAGGCGACTGACAGATGTTCGCGAACACTCATTGAATGATCTAGACCGGATGAGTTGTCGGACCAATAGGGACGAGTTGTCCGGCGACGAGTTACCCCAGCGACGAGTTGTCCCGCGATGAGTCGCTCTGGCGCCGTCAGCGAAGAGGTGTCCGGCGACGAGATGTCGGCGACGAGCTGTCCTGCTCCGAGAAATTCACGACTGGATAGTAGAGCATGGAATCCTGCGCGAGATGCACAATGGATATAGACGAGAAAGACGAGGGGATGACTGTGTATTCATGGTTACCTTCATCATAGAAATGACGAGAAAGGAGGGCAGAGGGCTGAAAGCCACATTTCTCGACTGGTCGAAAGCATATGACAGAGTAGACACAACAAAGCTCTGGCACATCCTAAGCGAATGCGGGATGCCCAGAAGCCTCATAGCCTTACTCAAGCTACTCAACAGTAACAACCAGGCTGTCCTCAAGGTAGGTGAACAAGTATCGCACAAAGTGAGACTGAAGCAGGGCCTAAGACAAGGATGCGCCCTGTCTCCCACGCTCTTCATGTTATACATTTCGACGCTAGAAAAGAAACTAGTAAAGTCAGGCAAGGGCGTCATTATCAGGACCTCGAAAAACATATTTGAGGGGTTAAAAACAGAGCAAAAGTAATCCCGGGGATACTTTATGCCGACGATCTAATTCTAATGTTTCACACATGGACCCGGATGGAACAGTTGCTGCAGATCACCACAGAAGTGGGTAATGAGCTGAACCTGGTATTCGACCTAAAAAAATCAGCAATCATTGACTTCAATGAGCCGGGGAGCGGCGTGAACCCCGGGCTTGAGATTCAGGGACAAGCGATCCCTAGAGCGAAGTCATACGAGTATCTTGGGTTTCTGCTAAGCAATGACAGGAACTGCCTATCTGAACAAGAGAAGCTATGGAAAGAGAAAGCCACAAGAACGCTTAGACAAACGTACGCCAAATCGCTGTGGAAGTTCAATAGGTTTGAGACGACCAAGATACAATGGAAGGCAACGTGCGTGCCCGCGTTGGCATACTGCAACTCTGTCCTGGTGGCGTCAGCCGACACACGCAAGAGGATGCAAACATCCCAGCGAGAGGCAGGCAAATGGGCGCTAAGACAGCCATCCTTCAACATAGCGAATGAGTTTGTTGAGGGAGAACTGGGGTGGGCTTCATACGAAAGCAGAGAAGCCAAAAATGAAATATTGAAATTTGCCAGAGTCGGACAAATGTCCAGACATAGATGGCCAAAACTAATCCTTGAGGCAATGGAAACATGCAACATATTTAGCTTAGCATACAAGAGAATGCTACACCTCAAGAGACTGTACGAATGTGAGAGCATAGAGGCTTCGAAATCGACAGGGGGTGGTAGAAGCTGGAGATCCTTTCGCAAAGGGGTGGAAGAACAAATCAAAGCATATACGGACAAGGAATGGAAAGTAAATCCAGCCTAGGAAGATATAGGAAATACAAGAGGCAGAGAGGCACGATAGATCATATATATGACAACTCCAGACAACAGTAACTCTTTCAGAGCAAGATTCGAAGGAGGCGATGGTAAATGTGTGCTATGCGGACATCACACAGAGTCCCTAGAACACGTGATAATGGAGTGCAAGGAAGAACAGCAGAATGAAGCGGAGATCTGCAGAAGACTAGGCCTACATGTATACTCAACGAGAGGAAATGTGGAGCGGATCGAACGGAGTCTTGAAAGATGGGAGAGAGCGACGAAAGAACACATCCCACGCTCCGGCTAGATAAACGACTAACAACCCTAACCAGCAGAGGGTACTAGCCCCCGCGCACGGGGTTTCTGACATATAACAAAGTGTATATGGGCAAGAAATGGTTAATAAACCAATCAATCAATTCCACCAAATAAGAGTTCAGTTCGGAGCGGCTGGTCCCTCGTTGTTTCTTGTTTAGCCACATGGCCGATCCCCACAAACATCCGATTCCCTGCGTGTGAACTTATGTCACTGGATCGAAGGAATTTAGCTTGTGGTTCACTGCAAAGTGTTTGTATCCAGCTGCTTCGAGCTGTGGAGTGGCATAGCCTCGCCAACAATCACTGTAGATGGTGGAACCTTGCTCAACGTGCTCTTGAATACACGTGCATACGTGGAGCAGTACGGGGGCAGATGGATTGGGCACTGCCAGAATTAAGCATTTTTTCGTGGCACGGCCGAGGCCGCCGAACACCCACTAATAAGGAGGGATGCATCCAACATGGTTCTTCCTCTTCGTGAACATGCTTTCGTCTATTACAACGATCTGACCCGGGCCGCCGATTCGCTGTCTTGGGCGACGCTGAATGGATCTTACACAGATCTCACGGAGCGATGCACTCCATGCATCACAAGCCACTGGACTCATGTCCAGTTCAGTGGAGCACCAGGCGATGGGGGTGATGTCATTCGCCCAGGCATACATATAGGAATCTAACGAATGTGACGAAGGGCAACACTTCCTTCCAACCAAGTGCCTGCTCGAATCCCGATCCTTGCTGCACAATACGGGCACCACAATCGATCACTGCCGAACTTGACAAGAAGTTTGTGTCCTTCATCACAGAATCGCTCTCGAGCAAGAATGCCTTTTCCTTGTTAGGAAGCAGCAGCACGTGCTTCCGTAGTGGGTAAGTTGAAGATTTTTTTGACATGATGCACACGGTTCGCAGAAGGAAAACGAAACCAATTGACTACGCAGTTTATCCCCTGAATCCATGTTTAAATGTCCAATCGAGATTGATCAATATGAACAACGGACGGTGTGGATAGCTTCCAGCCTGCGCTGGTTATCGGTGTGTCCGGGTCTACGTCTGATAGGTCTACGTCGGATGATTGTAGGACAAGATGGCGGCTCTAGACGAATCGAGGGAGAGGAGGGAAAGCAATGAGAGCTTCCTCGGGTGTGTGAAACCTAACCTAACCTGACCCAATGCCATGCGCTCGGGTCATGCAATCTGCCTGAGAAACGGTCTTTTGCCCCCCATACATTGAAGAAATGACCGTGCGCGGGTTGCGTTTTCCTCCTCTCCCTCGAATTCGTCTGTAGCCGCCATGTTGTCCTACGGTCATCCGGGGTGGACGGCCATAGGTTCGCAAGCAATGAGTCTTGGCGCAGACGCTTTTGAGGGAGAGGAGGAAGATTCGTCTGCATCTCCCGGTCTGTGAGCCCGCCCAATTGAAAGCATTGAAGGTTCTTGGAGAGTGCAGGGGCTCGAATGGGCAGTTTTTCCGGCGGTATTGAGCGAGACAATAAGAATTCGAGACTGAGAGAAGGATATGAAACAAGGAGAATGCCTAAGGATGTGGTCGAAAGAGTGATCAGATATCTCACTCAGAATCGCCGAATCGAGTCTGAGTTTCATCCGCGGTCCCACTACGACGAACGAATTCAGCGCCCATCGATCAAAGGTCCGAGGATTTGAGGGCCGATAGCAACAATGCTGCCGGGATGCAACACGAGAACGCGGCTGCATCCGAATTTAGATTCAGTAGCCCAGGTTCGTAATGGAACCCTTGCCGCTTGTACGGCGCCAGGACAACACTTGTTCCATCAGAAACTTGGGTTCAAGCTGTAGAGAGCCCGTTCATGCATAGATTCCCAGCTCGGTGCCGTAATGACGAGCACGCTGGCAGTATGCCCCGGAGATTCGATTCCGTAGGTAGCGATGAGGCTTAGAAACACTATCGCTCGCCTACTCACACCCCATGTGACCATCCTCCACGCTGCTCATCTGTACGCCGTGCGATCAGACTGCCGGTGCACGGAGCTATCTAGCTAGTGTGCCACTGAAGACGACTCACATCAAACACCAATCCATTTATCCATAGGAATCTCGAGGGATTTTATTCTGAGAGATGCTGCAAGAAATGGAGATCGTGTCGAAAACCAGGGATTGGTTCATAGGCGATGGAGGATGTCAGAAAAGGCATCGTTTCCGCTGGAAACTACTTCCCCACGGCGTAAAAGAAGTCACTTCTTCTTAGGAACGAATCGATTATTCCACTACATTGTACTTTGAGCTGACGTTTTGCTTTCCGCACTCCATCGGACCCCCATACTTCAATACTCAAAATATTGAGGTCTCAGCTTGTTATATCGCATTCTACGAATATTCCATTCTTTATTGAATTTCGATGATCTCGTTCAACGATACCACTCTCGACAACTCAGTACAGACCCAATGCTCCCCAAGAACCCTCAACAATTCGTATCACGCGCGCTTAATCTCTGGGTTGTGCCGACGATGCCTCCTCCTCTCCCTCGAAAGCGTCTGCAGTCAATCTCATTGCTTGCGAACCTATGTCCTACAGCCTCATCCGGCGCATTCCCTTTCTGTCCTACATAAATGGACGCATTTTGCTCTGCTCCCCGAGGGCGGGCGGTTGAAGAGCCCAGCGGAAACCTACAGGTTCTTGAGGGATGAGGCCACATACTCAGTGGAGAAAAGGGGGTTGGCCATTGTCTCGAAAAAACATGGCCGTTCTGCCGTCAGCTTGGTAGGGGAGAGGAAGAGCGGGAAAACAGTGGAGAGCGAGCGGTTGGTATCGTTGAGGGCCCTTCAGAAAAAACTTGAGAACTTTTCACCGTCGCCATGTTACTCGCACAATGGTGGACGTCCACCGCAGTGACTCTGGCAGCTCACAGTCAGCTCATCAAAGTCATTACCCCGCAGTTGAGTGGCCCGGGAGTTGCGTTGCCTCTACGATCCGCCTCAAGATGGGCCTTGAGTAGATGTTTGTTATATTGTAGTTAACCAGTCTAGGCCCACCAGCGCTCATATATCACCAGAAATTCTTTCAGAACGTGCCCCCAAAGGAATCGTCGGAGTGTTCCCCAAACTCCGTGATTCCAGTCAGGAGACGCATTTCTGAGGGCGATAACTTTCTATGCAATCTTATTGAGAGCGTCAAACTTGACTCATTTGCTTTTCTTCCTAAACTGGAGGTGAAGGAAGTATCCTACGGCTTTGACACGATAAAGAAAGGGCGCTGATACCTCTCTCCTTCTCTGTTTGGTGAAGGCCCTCACGGTCACTTCATATTTATCTACCGAACTGTTACCCGTCACAAGCAAAGAATGAATGGAGTTTCGTCGTTTTGTACTCGGCTTCGACGTTCGCGATCGGTCGGAAATTTTCGCTGCCGATCAGCGCTGAGAGCCCAAATCTCCCGGCGCTCAAAGTTGGAGTCGCATGAATCTTCCTCGATCTTCGGTCTGACTAAGTCGGTTCCCTCAGCGTACCCGATCGGGTGCCCGCTCCCGCCCTGAGCTTTCGATCAAACATTCAGTTCCCCACATACTGCAAGACTAACAGTCTTCCTGGCCATCAGCGAGCGCCGGCCTGTGATGCTGCCTCTGAATGAATGTTGCTCGTGTGCTGGATCCGAGTCTAACGATAATTTCTGCCAAACACCGAAACTTATATTCTCAGGAGAATATCCCGAGAGAACTCTCCGCATTGGTCTCATATCCAGGGGGAGCAGGTCGGAGCTCGACGACAGCATTGTGAACGATCTTCCGCAATCAGATGCCTAGGACGATTATGGAAAGTCTCCAGGAACCAGAGCGAAATTAGGAATCAGATATTGGAGACCTTGCCTTAATCTTGGAGTTCGAGAACCTCGTTCTCAACCATGATCTCGAAGACCTTGATCTGGGAGCAGGGGAAAGAACTCCCCTGGCTGAAACTCCCATATATTCTATTTTCCGGGAACGCTTCCGTATGGTTTCCATGGTCTACAGAAAGGATTTTCGTTCCGCTCTTGTAATCTACCGGCCTGTATGCCCCAGTCTGGGCTCACGAGAATACATCACTGCCCGAAGGAACCTGGCTACTCTCAAGAGCCCACAACATATCAAACCGCCCGCCGATCGGCTGTCAGCTTTCCCCCCTCTCCTTGGCTAATTTGACTGCTGGGCGGCCATGTTTTTTCGAGACAATGGCCTACACTCGGGGAAAAGCCGACGGCTTGAGCAGCTCTGCCCGGAAGCCGTGGCCAACGAGCAGGGAATGAGTTTTGGAGTGCTCTAGAACCGAGAGAGGACGAGTGTTGAATCAGAGCTGAAAATTTAGCTCGCGACCTGCTGAAGGCGAGAAGTCGAGAGAGCGGCCCATTAATTCTTGATCTGGGACAGCTCCGCTCTTCGTCGAACTGTGCTTGATTTCTAGACGCAATTCGGTGCCATTATTGCGGGACACGTCAGAGGGCAGAAGCGGAGGAAGGAGCCCGCTCGCAAGAGAGCACTGGCGGCTAGACACCAGCACAAAACGAACAATGGCAGAGATGTTCACTGCAAACCACGGCACATGACTACGGTACAAGTTCACCACACACAGCAACCATCAAGCACGCACATAGCTTGCCAGCAGTATAGGGATGGAAGGAGTGAAGGGGAGAGAACCACTGCCGCCCTCATGACTTCGAAGTAATGCTAACCCAGTCCCGTTCGTGAGAGCGGCAGCCCCGCCCGAAAGCGGGGGTTGAGGAATCCCCAGGTTTTCAGTGGGTTAGCGACTCCCACAGTATTGTGCTGGAGCTGTGGCGTGGTCTACATTTTTCTCCGTGGCCCCTGAAAAAAAAACAGGAACGGTCCAACCCTTGGTTGAACTGGGGCGCAGAAATGCTAAGAACCGAACGTGCAGTCGGGATACAGATGTTATTCGTCGATGAATGAATTGGAAAGTACGGTGAATCGTTCTTGACACACAGAGAAAAACGAGACAACGATTCTTGGGGGGGAATGGTGGATTGTATGTAGACTTTATCGCTTGTGATATCCAATGCGAGTGTTTGCAAACTTCGGACGTTGAAATACATTGGAATCGTATTAGCAGAATCCATTCTCTCTAATAATTGATGACCTCGAGTTTTGAATTCAAACCTCGTAGGTCTGTTTGAAGTCGAACCTTCTGGACGCCGTTGTTTGTTTTGAATGATGTACCCTAAACTCTGGGAGATAAGGGACTCATCGTAAAAGAGACCTGTCAGATAAGTGACTTCTCAGATAAGGGACTTATCAGGAAAAGGACGTATCGTATGAGGGACTCATCAGATAAGGGACTTATCAGATGAGAGACTTATCGTATAAGGGACTTATCGTATAAGGAAAAAATCAGATAAGGGACCTATAGTATAAGGAACTTATCAGATAAGGGACTTTTCGTAAAAGAGACTTATCAGATGAAGGACTCATCAGATAAGGGACTTTTCGTATAAGAGACTTATCAGATAAAGGACTCATCAGATAAGGGACTTTTCGTATAAGGGACTTACCAGATGAAGAAGAAAATCGCATGAAGAACTCCTGGGTGACGATCTATCATACGGGCAATTTCATCAGATCCGAACTTTTCGCATGAGGGGCTCATCAGATGAAAGAGGAGGCGCGGCCTTGGCTCCACCTGCTCCACTGATCTTGGCTGGTCGCGTTTGGAAGTCGGATTCCAAGGTCGACCGTTTCCCGTTGCGAACGCTTCATACGCGGATTCTTTGTGAGAGTTCAAGGAATCCCGCGACGAAAGGATGATCATGCGAACAATAAAAACTCAGGCTTCGCTCTGAGACTCTCTCCTCGGAGTCACAGAGATGGTTTACTCACAATTAAAGCAATCGATCCACGGAGATGCTGAACAAGTGAAATGAAAACTTTGACGGAGACAAACCTGCCTCGGAGCGGAGGATGTGGACAAATGACACAACCCGCTCGTCGGCGATAGAAACTATTTGGAAGGATACGAACTGCCAAATCGCTGAATTTAAGAACAAAAACTCCACAATGCGTTCGCGATCGAATAGAAAGTTTCAGAGGAGCTCTCTGGAGATCTGCGGGAGTCTTCAACTCCGGACTCATTCGCCGAGAGAGTTCTTAGTTCGCTGCTCTCCTCTGTTTCGTCATCGGATTCTGCCGGTGCCGCGTCGCCATCCACTTCATCTCTTTCGGCGGAGCTCTCATCGCTGGGGACAGGCACGGAGTCATCGTCCGGCTCGGGGGACAGCGCTTTAACGAAGCCGTTGACCACAGTTTCAGATGAAACTGCGTCGAATGCTTTCTTCACCATATCCTCCACCTCATCGTATCCTGGTCTCTTCCGACGACCCCCTTCGTGCGTTTCACTGCGTTTTCGTCCGACATCCACTCCTCCCAGAGTGTCCTCAAATTGTCTTTGAAGACCTTATTGACGCTGACGTCCAGCGGTTGGCAGAACTTCGAGAAGCCGCCGGGTGCGACCGCAACTTTCGAGTGGGTCTTCAGCTCGCTCCGGACCCTCGCAGTCAGGTGGCATTCCGCTGAGTCCATCACCAACAATGATTGTGATGGGTCTGACTCGAAGAATAGACGTTCCTTTCAGACTTCATCGAGCCACTCAACCATGAGGCTCTCATTCATCCAGCCCTTCTCATTCACCTTGGTGAGGACTCCCGGTGGGAAATTCATGTTCAATTCAATTCAGAAGCTCCTTTATTCAAAGGGGAGGGGGTCATAAAGGTGGGAGAGTTCTCTTGGTATACGGTTTTCGGCGACCGCTGTGCTTACTCGCCAAGACCAGGTGTAATTTGCGGTGTCTCTGCGGGGGAGAGCCTTGGGCCGGACCATGAGGCCGCTGCGGCGGTTATTTGCCGCTACGACGAAGAAGTTATCACAAAGCCCGAGCGCAAGTATACGGCAGAGCATTCCCCTGTCTTGTTTCTCGAGGAGGGGGATGATGGGTGGTAGCATTGCGATTGCAGAGTCCTTTTGAAGAGAGCATCGCCATCTCAATCGCCGAAAGAAGAGTTTTCCGACAGATTCAATGGACTTGCGCAAGTGGGAATGGTGGGGAAACCACACTGGAGCACCATACAACAACTTGGGTACAATGAGAGATCTATGGAGCCGTAGGTAAGGTTCCGGTGACTTGATCATGAAACATCTGAATATACAGTTGACTAGGGTTTTTGCTGAGCTCACAACATTCAAAACGTGCTCGCTGAAGTCGAGACCAACGGAAACAATGACTCCCAGGTCTCTGACCGATTGAACAACAGGTAGTGGGTCGTCCGCGATTTTGAAGATTCCAGTCGCAGCGTCGGAGGCGGCCTTTGAGAGTACAACACATTTCGAGGTAGAGAGTTGCATTTGGTTATCGGCGCACCATCGAACGACGCCATTGATGCCGGATTGGAGACATTGACGACTTTCCGGGCTGTCAGCAGGCCCGATAAGTTTCAAATCATCGGTATATAAAAGATATCGGACGTCATTTGGTATGTAGGAACCGATGTCCAGTACAAATATCACGTAGAGGAGGGGTGAGAGAGTTCCCCCTTGGGGTAGCTTGCTTCGGAGTTGAAACGATGTCTCCAACCTTGACACGAAATGTGCGCTCATTGAGATAACTGCGACACCAGTCCACCGTTTTTGAGTTCAGTCCGATTCCCAACATCTTCCCGATAAGCAATGCATGAGGCTTTTTGTCGAGAGCAGACTTAAGGTCGAAGTAAACTGAGCTGTAGAGCACACCGTCAACGATGAATTCAGCATAGTCCTGAGTCATGCAGAGGAGCTGAGTGCATGTGGACTCCCGGGGGACGAAGCCATGCTGGTGAGTGTCCATCAGGTCATTCAGTCTCAGGTGTCCGTGAATGTGAGCCGCGAGGATTTTTTCGAAGACAAGACACGGGATGACACATTGAGAGACAGGGCGGTAGTTCGACGCAATATCCCGGGGGCCCTTATTGTGTACAGGCGTTTGTTGCCAAACCCGCTCGGGATCCTTGAGGAAAGACACTGGTTGTTGGTCTACTGGCCGCAGCCGCCTGTCCAGACTCTGCAAAGCGAACTTGGTTAGAGATTTGCAAGCGTATCGCTCGCACCGTGTGCGTGTCGCTCACGGTCGGGTTGCAACTTGTATGTTGTCGGCTGTTCGCGGACAGTCGACCACACCGCAGTGATGTTCGCTTCACGAAGCCGACGTGCAACGTTGGCTCTCGTATTTCGGATGGACAGAGATGCACCCTTGGCTCTCTATCCTCTGGCCGTAATAGTACTCTAGTAGCGTTTCTGGAACGCTAGGGGCTCAGAGCTCCAGAGCGGTGCTCTGGAGCTTGCCGAAACTCCACGGTCTCCGGAGAGACCTTGGAAGATTCCGCAACAGCGTTACGATGCTCTGGCGGAAGAGTTCGGGCACTTCCCCATCTTGATAGGACATTTCGAATATGAAAGACAGTGGCTCACATAAGAAAAGGCTGAAGGTCTTGAAGAATACGGGCGGCAGGTTGTCCGGTGTGCGAGAGGTCTTCGAAGACAGAGATGCTAGGTGAGAGTACACGATCACCTCCGATAGATCGACCATCCGGTCTGGGTGACGTAGGCGGGTGGCCAATCCAGCACGTCCTGGCTGAGTTTCCACGGAGCTGTCGTTGTTGTAGCGAAATGGGATTTTCTCCAGGTTCGGGCTGAGTGGTGGGGCCGCAGTGTAGCGTGGGAATTTGCTCATGCCCCTTGAGACGGGAGTTTGAGTATCGGAAGAACGCTCTGGAGTCACGGAAATCGAGCCTATGTTCATCCCGGGAGCGCTGGCGCAGTACGGCTTTCCTAAAGCGTTTCGACAGGAGGTTCGCCGTGTTGACATCGAGACCCGACTGAGACATAGAGCGTTCGAGATTCTCGCCATTTCTTCAGCTAATGAGGTGCATCCTTTGCTGCATTCAGAAAAATGATAACGAACTGGATCGGTTCACTTGGGACATTTCACGAACAGCTTTTTGAGAAAGTTTGAAAAAAAATTGGAATTTTTCGCGGCTCTAGAGAAAAGTTCATTCTTCATCGATTGATGCGCCATCCTTTCAGCTATACACCGAAAAAAATCCTGGAATCGGATCATTTTTCACCGAGATGGAGCAAAAGAACGAAGGGTAAGAAAATTCCCGACTTACGTTGACCACCATATACATGTCGTTCGGATCGAAGATTAGCGCATACCTTCAAAATCGATGAATTCTAGACAGATGCGGGAATAGATAGCGTCGAGTGCGCACTCTGGAGTTGCGCTGGATCGGAAGGTCACTGGGAGTCGGAGCTTATGCGAAAAAAAAAAAAAATAGGCGTTTTTTTATCGCCGGAAATACGATTTTCTTCTCCGACCTACGCCCCGATTTTTTCCGACTCCCCCGCCCCAAGTTTCACAGGATCAGAATGTCCTAGGTCTACTGAGGCGGAAGGATGTTCTCATCGTCAATAGAGGCTTTCGGGATGCTGTGACACACATGCGCGAGCTGGGCTTCAACGTATTCATGCCCGCGATGAAAGGCTAGAGGGAACAGATTCCGTGCGATGGAGCCAATTTCTCGCGCCGAGTCACGAAGCTCTGTTGGATTGTCGAGGCAGTGCATGGTCACGTCGCTTAGCGATATAAAATGCTGCATCACACCGTCGACAACAGATTCCTACCGAAAGTCCGTTCGCTCTGCCGAGTTGTGGGTTACCTAGAAAACCGATTTGGTCAGCGATAATGGGGGATAGTAACATGTCTTCCGAGATCATCGATCACATGGAGCGACGCCAGGCGCTCCAAAATGATCTCGGAGAGGAAGTCCTCCGGGCAGGGTGGAATCACAGACCGTCGGCTCCATAGAGAATTTCCTCCAGCTTTGACTCTCAGTGACCTTTCGATTCAGCTCAACTCCAGAGTGCGAGTCACGAATTCGTCGATTCTAAAGGTGTGCGTCTATCTTCGATCCAAACGATCTCTTCTTCAGCTTTCCAAAAATAACTCGATCGGTGCTTCAACCCTTCTGGGAGCCGAGGGATGAGCCTCTAAAGTTGACCAAGTTCCGGCAAAAGTAGTGCAAAATTCAAGGGGTCACTAATGGTCGAGACCCTTTCAGTCAGAAAGATATGCAATACTTCCGGCATCGCATCATTTCCGGAATACTGCAATCAGCACTTTTTCTGACCGGGTACGAGTCGGAAGTAACATGAAAAGTCTCCATGAGAGATTGATGCTTCGCTCAATCCAGACTTTGGTGTTCATTCGCTTCCGTTACAACTTCGGATCTCCCGAAAGGGATTTGAATAGTGCTCCTTTCACTCTGTGGGGTTAACAAGATAAATCCACCGAGAACGAATCCACTCGTTCCCTCAATATTTCTCTGTAGCGAAGGTTTTTTCTTTCAGAAGCTCCATAGCGCGGAGAATCGACGGGTGTGGAATCCTGAATGAGAGATCCGAGTGCTCGACTCTAAGAGATCAAGTAAGCTGGCCAAGATCTCCCGTCTCTGGCGTTTTCCCTGGGCTTATCTAACAGAGGACTTCGTATCTGTGCCTTACCACCAACGATCTCGAGTTTGATTATAGCAGGGGAGCCACGCTCCCCACCACTCAAGTCTCGATTTCGTGCTAGTCTCGAGACTAAACCTATTTTCCGTTACAACGCATAACGGAAAATAGTATTTCCGTTATACGGAAAATGCATTCCCGTTGAAACGGAACATCGATTGCCGTTATAACGGGAAATCAATTGCCATTATAACGGAAAATCGATTCGAGAAAATGAATGGAAGACTCGCTATTTGTCCATACTCTACAGTACTTCTCGAGAACCAGCACCAGGAGTACCGAGAGACAAGGAACCATGGTCATCTCGCGCGGCTGCGGGGTGTTTGGATCCGGGAAGCGAATAGACGTTCCCGGTCGTTGGGAAACAGAGAATAGTTGGGAATTTCCGGCAAGAATCTCCGTGTGCTCCTTTCGTGCTCCGAGTGAGAGGCTTCGCTCGACCTCTCTGCCGCTCGAGCCCGACGCGTTTCTGAGTTTCTCAGCTTTCCAAGCAAGACGCGAACCGATCCATTCAATCCCTTCGAGGCTGCAAGCTACATCATCATAAGGAGCCTCGACCGATTTTTCTGACGCTTCAAGCTTGACGCATCTCAGAATCTCTGTGATGCTTCGAGTAAGACTTCCCTCTCGATCTCTACGACGCTCCGACAAAGATGATTCGCTCGATCTCTTCATGGTGGACGATTCGTGATCCGTGCACTCCCTTCGACAATATGGGGTGGATCCAATTGAAACTTACATGAATATGTTTATTCAAACATCTCTGTGATGTCAACATACATATGTGTTCCTGTATAGACTGCCTCTTCCTATTCTCGTACTTCTGCTCTCACACTCTCGTTCTCGATCGTGAGGTTATTGTGGGATTCTAGAGTTCTGGTCCCATAGCGTCAGCAAATGCAGCACAAATACGAGCATGATCATGAGCGCGTACCGCAAGGCCTCATCGAATAGCAAGTTATTCGAATATTTTCTCAAAGGAGAGGTCGCCGAGTGGTGTACCTTGTTGTGTAAGCTCAACTCGAGACCCGGTTCGCACTCCCGAAGTTTCATGGAAATACATGATTTGTGATAGAAATCTCAAAGAGATCCACTTCGAGGAAATATTTGAGCGACAGCATCAGAGAGATGGGAGTTCACACACACACACACACAGTAGAGCCGCGTGAGATCACCGTGGTCTCATGTCTCCCGGCCCTTCTGGGGCTGGTCCTTGAGAAGTACTGCAAAGTCTGGACAGATAGGAAGTCTTCCACGTATTTTCCCGAATCGATTTTCCGTTAGAACGGAAATTAATTTTTCGTGATAGCGGAAATACTGTTTTTGGTTATGCCTTACAACGGAAAATCGGTCTACTCGAGATCCGTAGGGAAGCGCGATCCAGGCCACTCGTGAGAGCTCGTCCTCGAAAAGATCAGTCCAAAAACTCGCTGCGTGTAATCACGACGAGTCTCCCTCATTCGCGATCATCCGGTCCTGGAGGTTATTGCTGATGTATCCAATCCTTCGAGACCACATACTGAACTAGCCGGCCTGGTGTTTCGGAATTTCGATTCAGCGAGCACTCATCCATACTAACGACAATATGAAATACTCTACTTCGACGGAACAAGCAAGTACAGAAAGACTCATTTCAGTCGGACGAATCTGGGAATAACTCAGTCAAGGGAGATCCGGATATCAACTAGAACTTCTAAAGTCCGTGTGGAACGTAGCGAACAGAGAAGGAGAGAGCTGCTGAGGCCGAACAATCGAGGATATTGTTGAGGAACCCGGATCAGAGTATCTTTTCTGAGACCGATAAGTACAATCGCGAAGAAGGTGTTCAGTCATTGAACGAATTAACCATGTCGGTTTTGTTTCCCCAAGGTGAACTGTTCCGATCGGAAGATTTCCGCTCATGCCCCATATTTCGGCTTTTCAGCGATAGCATCGAGTTGGGAAATCCACCAAGATGAGAATGGAATGATTTTCGGATCATCCATTTCCCACTCCTGTGTGTATTGCCTCCAGCAACATCGTCTGAAGACCTCGCATTCTGCAATGAATTCTGGTTCTCAGAGCCTGTCCCAGCGCCAACGCCCTCGAGGAACCCTCTTTGAACTGAATAGGTAGCGTTTCCACCAAGGAGTGCATGAGATGAAATATAACCTTTTGCCTCGAATCCGTCTGCTTCACTCCAGATTGTTTGCTACCCTTCGACCTACGGGTGTACGTCTTTTGGCCAGGAATGAAGCTTCTCCGTTTCTTGGTTCAGCACACACGTAGTTTTTTCATAACGTGCGCGTTCGAGGAGCCCTTCGAATTTCAAAGTTCGCGGGCTCCTCCTCTTCCCTCCGCCGCTAAGCTGACGGCGCCCTGACTGCTCGCTCGCGGTCTTGTGGGCTGTAAACGGTTGTTAACATACACTAGGACCCCGTTTAACGCGATGGATACATTCCCGAGCGCAGAGCGCTAAGCGGAACCGCGTTGAACGGGGTCGCTCTAACACGGCCGGTATAGGGATAGGGGTTAGAAGGCGTGCAAATGGTCTCTATAGAGCTTCTACCAGCTTTGAAATCAGATGAAGATATCGATCGATTTATATAGAGCTATGAGGTTGGTTCCGAACGAGCATTTATTAAATTTGAGGTTGGATGAGATTACCGGGTGATGTGGGTGTACTTTATACATCACATCGTTATTCGTGGGGTAGATCCCGGTTCTTCGTGAGGAAACGATCCAAAGTTGATTGCTTCTTCTGTCTTTGACGCTCCTCGAGGAGGATACGATAGCAGGAGATGGCATCCAAGACACCCTGTTTTGCTTTCAGACTCCTTTCACCATCTGGATCGTCTTCAACGAGTTTATTCAAGCCCTCTTTGATCTTCGTCAAACTGTGCTCCAGAATTCCGGTCTACAAATCCGGCTTTTCCTCTTCCTCGGGAATGTTCGGCCTCTCGGTCTGATTTGGAAGTTCTACGATCTCGACAAGAGATAGACCCTCGCTGGCCGTCGTAAGAAGCTCCTCGATGTCTTCTGCGTTCACGTTATCAAGCCCCGTGTTCATTCCCAGCTGGACGAGCTCGTCTACATCAACCGATGCTTCTCCGGTTCGACTTTCCTCGTTGAGATCGGGCCAAATCTTCTTCCAGACGCCCGTCATACAGATCTGCGAAACTTCTTTCCACGCGTCGTCGACGGCTCTCACCGCGTCCGTGATAGAGTAGGATTTCCAGAACTCTCGGATCGACTGTTTGTCTTTGCCGTCGGTTTCCTTGATGAGTGTACGGAAAGTTGACCTCAGATAGTAGGCCGTGAAGTTCGATATCACTCCTTGGTCCATTGGCTGAATCAAAGACGTCGTGTTCGGTGGAAGAAAAATTATTTTCACGGGAATGCAGGTTTCGAGATCCATCGACTCGTTGGCCGTGTGGCATAAACCAACGCCTTGGGTGCCACGCTAAGCTAGCAATCGCGGGTTCGATCCCCGGCCGGGACAACAAATTTCTTATGTGGTAAAAAGAGGATTTAATTTATATCAGAATTAAATCTGAACCATCTTATGTGGTAAAAAGAGGATTTAATTTATATCAGAATTAAATCTGAACCATCTTAAGACCCAAGCCCACCGCCCGCAATGGGATTTGCGAGGCGATAGGGAGTGTTACTGAAGCAATACCGAAAAGGTGAATCCGGGACACTCCTGAGGGCTGGCTGAGAGGTTCAGCCGAAAACAGAGAGAGGTTTCGAGATCCGACAAGTGAGCCGGATGACTCGGAGCGTTATCAATAAGGAGGAGGGCTCTGGGTTCCAAATCTTTCGATTTGCAGTAGCGTTTCGCGGTCGGACAAAACTGATTTAAGAACCAATCTTGGAAGATGGTTCCCGTCATCCATGACTTCTTATTAGTGGTCCAGATCACGGGCAAACTGGATTTGGGGATTCCTTCCATAGCTCTCGGGTTCTCGGAATGATAAATGAGCAAAGGTTTCAACTTCAAGTCCCCCGTAGTATTGCCTCCGAGGAGCAGTGTGAATCGGTCCTTGGCAGCTTTGTGACCAGGAGCGCGTTTCTGCTCGCGTGAGAGGAATGTCCGCCTAGGCATCCGTTTCCAATAAAGGCCAGTCTCGTCCACATTAAAAACGAGCTCTGGAGGATAATCTCCCACTTGCACTATGGACTTCAGTGTGGCTGGAAAGGCTGAGGCTGCTTCGACGTCCGCGCTGGCACCCTCACCCGAGAGCTGCAGATTGTGAAGGTTTCTCCTCACCTTGAACCGGCTGAACCAACCGTTACTCCCCTTGAAGGTTTCTTCAGTGTCCCCTGTCTCTTCTTGAAGATGTTCGAATATCGATTTCGCCTTTTGAACTATGATTGCTTGGCTCAGAGGTATGTTACGCTCAGCCTCATCGTCGATCCAGATAGAAAGTAATTTTTCCATCCGTTCTATCGTCGCACTCCTTGACCGAGTTATCTTCATGGACGAAACTGAACTGGTTGTTTGAACTGAGCGCATGATTCCTGAGGATCGCAACTTTGGTGGTAATGGCTTCCCTTGTCATTCTCGGCCGTTTTGCACCGCTCCCTTCCATCGTGAGATGATTCTAGTGCCCAATCTTCGGAGGTTCCCGGGCTCGATGTTTAAACGGAAGACCCCCGCCTTGGAACTCCACCGCGCTACCGCCAGCAGCCGAATTCTTTTCGGATTCGAGACTGGAGTGCCGCTTATTTCGGGAGATAAAAGAATGGTAGGAAGCTGTCAGGGACCAGGGAAATATGTACGGTGGACAACATCATCTGATTTCCCGCCATACCTCGAGCTCCTGGAGATAAGGAGTTATTACCGGCGCTGCCCTCCGCCGTTTCAGCGATGCAGCAGCGCCTTTCCACAGAAGCGGCAACCTTCCTCCCTGCACCGCTTCGAGAGGTAAACGGCCAATGGGTCGCAAACAATGAAGCAGAACGTCTATATTCTCGAGGGAGAGGAGGAGCTGACACCCACGGCAGTCGGAGAGGGAGCGAGCCCGATCCAAATAACCGAGGGCTCGTAGAGGATATCGGCCGGTCCGAGAAGACCACTGGAGTAGGATCATCGCATACGTTATATTCCAGGTGCTGGTTTCATATGCCACATTTAAGCCCGAATCAGAGTCTCTTTTCTGAGACCGATCGCTGAATGTACAAACAAGAATTCGGTGCTCAGTCATTCAACGGATGAACCATGTCGGTTTTGTTTCCCCAAGGTGAGAGGTCTTCGATTGGAATGTCTACGCGCATGCCCCATCTTCCGGCTTGTTAGCGATAGCATCGACTTGGGAAATCCACGAAGATGAGAATGTGATGATTTTTGGATCATCCATGCCCATTCCTTCGGGCATTGCCTCCAGCAGCATCGTCTGAAGACCTCGCATTCCGCGTAAATCGCGGTTTCCAGAGCCTGTCCGAGCGCCAACGCCCTCAAAGAACCCCCCTTGATTTGAATAGTGCGCGACTCCTCTACCAGTGCATCGGATGTCGCCTTATCCTTTCCCTCGAATCCGTCTGCTACACTAAAGATTGCTTGCTACATGCTTGATCGTATTCTGATCGTGTATTGGTTGTTTCCAACTCACGGATTCGAGAGAGAGGCGGTGCCGGGGCAGCGCGCGGTTTTTCGAAACGAAGGGAGCAGGTAGTACATATTATCGCCCTCGAGCGGTATGTTTGCGGGATATCACAGGATGATAGCGCGATATGAGTCGGGCCGTGGACCGACAGTCTGGTTGAAAATCGGAGACTGGAAGAATAGACTGTGACGAACAGTTCACAACTTCCAGGTACACACTGGAGCGAGGCCTAGCTCCCTGAGAGAGCGAAGAGCCATACGCTTGCTCCCAACAGGAGATGGGAATCGGGCGACGAGGGGTGGAGGTCCATATCGGAAAGGTGACTCATGGACGTCCGGCGGTCAGCGACAGTTTCCGCGTTCCCTCACAAGTACGGGGCTCCAAGAGGGAACTGGACTTTTGAGGAGAGGATACCAATGAGAAGCAAAACGTTCCCATCACATATCGACTCTGTCTGATGATATCTCGCGAGTGTCCAAAGTCTGCGTCGACAAACTATTCTGACTCCAAGTGAGGCTCACCCGAGTGACGTGTCAGCTAAAACGGGCGAGGATCACATGGGATTGACAGCAGTTTTCGCTCTCGTAGATACACTCGACGGACACCCGGATATTAGATTCGGGAGTCATGTGCGGGAAACCTTCCTTCCCGTTGCGCTCGACGCCTTAACGCTCCTTGTCTACCCTCCGTTGTCCGTTCCTCCTCAGATGCATATTCTCGATGATGGTCGATTGGATAGCAGTGAAGGAAACAGGGTGGACGAGTCAGGTTCAGGTAGCTTCTTCATGTAGCTACATGTAGCTTAGCTTCCGGCGCTCCATCCGATGCGTGACTGCAGTATAACGAGTGTATGGATCGAGAAACTGATGATCGGGGTCTCCGGACGCATTTGAGCTGGATGATCGTTCGTCATTTCCAACGACCTCTTATGAGTATTCGACGCCACAGCGGGAATAAATGCTTCCATTCCGCGACTCCGGTATGAGGTTTAGAAAATTCCCTCGCTCCTCTTCCGTTCCTCCCGGAAATGCGAACGAACCGCGACCCCTGCCGGGACCGAGCCTGAGGCCGTGCGTTATCGCAGAGCGCTGTCAAAGGCAGGATCGAGGCTCCTTGGTGGCATGTCTATATCCCATTGGATCGCAACATCGGCTGTACCTGGAGCCTTCGCTGAGGTTTGCATCTCAATCCGTTTTTGTCAGCACACGAAAGTCAGGTAGTGTTCCGCTAGGCTCCCAACAAGCTCCCGCCAGGCGAGGGAAGCCGCCGGCTCACAGAGCGGAGTGTCTATCGCGACGGGCCGGCAGCGGCTGCAGCGGCTGCAGCGGCAGCGGCTGCAGCGGCAGCGGTTGGCAGCGCGAGCTTTCAAATATTTCCTCATTTACTAGTTTATCGGAGAGTTAACCTGCGCTAAAACCTCTTTGCTTTTCATAGAGATAACTTTCGGTAATTAAACATGGCATTGGGTCAGGTTGGGTTAGGTTCCTGGCGAGCGAGCGAAGCGATGCGAGCTGACCGATAGCATGCGGCCCCGAAGCAGTGCGGGGGATTGGATAGGGTTAGGTTTGGTTCCTGGCGAGCGAGCGAAGCGATGCGAGCAGACTGACAACAAGCGGGCCCCAAGCAGTGCGGGGAGACGCGTTTATGACCAACCCATACCGACAATGAGCGTATTGATAGCCTCGGAGGCTGAAAAAGGTGCCCGATTCAAACGACATGGCCCTCTCCTTAAACGCTCTCCAATGCGCCGCCATGCTGGCCAGAGCTTGAAACGCCATTTTGGCGACTTGATCGTGTTGGGAGCCAACCGGAAAAATACCGAAAGTCAATCACTCGGCTTTGTTCCGATTCGCTCAGATGCGCGCTCAAAACTTGCTCGAAGCTCCGCCCCCTTACATCCTTCCCCTCGAATACGTCTGGAAGGCGCCATCTTGAATACGATCACTTGGCTGCCCTCCCTTCGAGAACGGAGAGACTTCGTCTTCTTCTCTCTGTGACATGGAGGACAACCAAGTTTATGACGGTGCGTTCGGAAGCCATCCGTCGATCCCTCACTCCGTGCGTACGGGACCCAAGTTGTTGACATTTTTTCTCCAGGATGACAAGCAAGCGTTCCCTGATTTTGGGATTATTCCAGCGGGATTATGCTCAGTGTGACATCGTTCGCTTGGTTGGTGCTCCCGAATCGACCGTGTCGAAAGCAATCCGCAGGTTTCGCGAGCTTGACCATCGTGGAGGTCGTCCGGGAAGAGGCAGAAAACCAACCGTGAACAATCCCAGGAATCGGAACATCCTCAAGAAGAGACCTCAACGGACCCCGGAAAACCCTGCGGAAAATCGCTCGTGAGCTTGGCCACAAACGCGAATCAGTGCGATAGATAGCGAAAAATGTTCTCGGCGTCGAGGCCTACAAGCTGAGAAAAAGTCAGCGACTGACCGAAGATAACAAGCGTATAAGACCGCATCGATGCCGTAATCTTGCCAAGCGGGCCGCCTGTTCAGCATGGGAAACTATCCCGTCACTGACGAGAAGTTGTTCATGATCAAACAGTCTCTCAATCGCCGGAACGATCGCATTTGGGTCGGGTACCAGTTACCCGAATCCCAGTTACCCGGGTCCCAGTTACCTGAATCCCAGTTACCCGAATCCAAATTACCCTCTCTCACCGCTAAATCCTCATGCGCAGAACTCCATGTCTGATTCGCGCGCCGACAGAACTTCGGAAGTTCAAGTCAGCCAATACTGCCTCTCCCTCAAGGATGACGTTACCCAAGAGTTCCAGTCTCCTATCCCGATTGAAGTTCACGATATTTCTAGTAGGTCTCCGTGGAGACGTCCTTCACAAAGAGCCTGACCTAACCTAACCTAACCCAGCACTGTACTTCACTGCACGAACACGACTTTGAATAATCTCTTTGGATATCTCTTTCAGTCAGTTCCTATGCTTCTCCTAGGGATCCGTCGTGACGTCGTGACTCTAGACCTAGACTCTAGAGCGTGAGGATTTGGCGGTGAGAGAGGGTAATTTGGAGTCGGGTAATTGGGATTCGGGTGACTGGGAAAGGACGCGCATTTGGTGTTCGGAGCCGCCTTCAACCTCTCAAATTATTGAGCACCGCCAAAATCCACAATCAGTCATGGTTCGAGCCGGAATCTGTAGCACAGGCAAGACACCCTTGGTTTTCGTGCAGTCAGGAGTGAAAATCGACGCTGAAGTGTACCGCCGTTGTAAGGTGTTCTTTATAACCACACTTTTATCCTCGTGCGTGAGATGCACAACTGCCGGTTTATTTACCTTTCTGCTACCCTCTCACTCGCGCGTCGGCGTGAGGGCAAACCGCCGCACTCTTTTGAATATGATTCGTATCTACTGACATCTCCGACCTTTGTCGATTATTGTTGTTTCACAATTCTTATTAGGACAACCTGCTGAATGCTGTGACTACTGTATACTGTTATATGACTGATTTGAATCTCTTCGGTCTCTCCATACACTATGGTCATCGGACTTTTTGTCTCTGTCCGCAATCTTTGACCACCAACCCTGAGTGTGACGCTGAGGACGAACACCAACTATAACTTACAAATACTGTCATGTCCAACAGCCTCACCTCCACATCAGGCTAGTACCCAAATCTTGAGGGTCGCGTGACCGTTCTCCCACTTCTGGTTGCGAAGCCATCCGGAAGTTTCGCTCCGTCTTTGTATTTCTTCGTTGTCCGATTCGCCGGCGGAGAGCTCCATGCTCTTTTCCGAAGCTCGTTTGATGTATCCTGCACCGGTTCCTCCGTCACCCTCGACTTTCTGATGTGGGGGAACGGCACCGAGGGGAACAACGGCTTCCCGCTCGAGGGCGATAGCCTGGTGCCCTCCGCCCTCGATTCTACTCGCTCTTCTGGAGCCATCTTCAGCAGTCTACGATTACGCACAACACAGATACCGTTTCTCTGTCGCACCTCGTAAGTCCTGCCATTCAACGCTCTGACCACTGTGCCGACGTCCCATGTTTTCGCGTATCCGACTGGTTGAATACGTACTCGGTCTCCGACCTGCAACGGTGGTAGGTCGACCGCCCCGTTGTCATGATTTCTTTTCTGTTCTTCGCGTCGTTTGGCGATCTGTTGCTCCACTTGATGAATAATTCGAGGTCGTAGAGACTCATCGGTAGTGGGTAGAATGGATCGAGTAGCTCTGCACAGAAACTTCTGCGCTGGTGATGCCCCGTCTTTCTGTGGTGTGTTCCGCCATTCGAGCAGAGCTAGCTCGAGGTCCGATTTTCCCCACGAAGTTTTTCTTGATGATTCTTTTCGCAATTTTGACAGCTGATTCTGCCTTTCCATTGCTTGAGTGGAAACGCGGTGAGCTCACGTGATGTCGTGTTTTCCACTGGTTCAGAAACTCCTGGAATATGTCCGATAGATATCTCGGATCACTGTCCGTCCTGAATTGTCTGGGACGACCGAATGCGGCGAAGAGTCTTTTCGTGACTTCTATGAGCTGTCTCGCAGTGGCCGTTCTTCCCAACGCGTCGAGATGGAAATAGTCGCTGTATCCGTCAACCGTGACCCCGAACTGTTTGTCTTCCCACTCGAACACATCCTGATGTACTATATCCCAAGGATGCCTCGGGATTTCTCCACTTATCAGTTTTTCGCTCGGCTGCTTATCGCTGTACGTCTGGCATATCTGACACGCTTCCACCATCGTTTTGATATCATTCTTCATCCCCGGCCAAAATATCGCTCCTCGGGCTCTGCGAAACGTCGCCTCGAAGCCCAGGTGCGGCCGATGGCTCCGTTGCAACATGTCTCTACGGAGATTCTTCGGTATGAAACATGCTGTGCCTACGAAGACTATGCTGTCGTCAGCTCTGATGTCGTCCTTCACCGCCCAGAAACTCGCCAACATTCTGTCCTCTGAAATCGGCTTTTTCCTCTGCACTGCCCGTATGAGTCTTACACATTCGCTGTCTCGCATTGTGTGTTGTCGAATTTCTTCAAGAACTGGATCCGATACGATGCTTCCGTCATGTATTCTGATGTTCTCTAGTTCCATTCGATAGAGAGTTTCCGTCACTGGTACCCCATTTGGATCTCTGACAGGTGCACGACTCAAAGTGTCCGCTATGACATTCGTGGACCCCGGCATGTACTTGACCTTAAAGTCATACCTCTGTAGAGTGAGTCTCATCCTCTGGAGCCGTCCAGGACAGGCCTCCAAGGATTTCTTGAAGATGCGCACCAGAGGCTTGTGGTCCGTTTCAATCGTCACGTCCTTCTTGCCATAAAGTAGGTGATCCCAGCGTAGACAGCTGGCGACAATGGCCAATGTCTCCTTTTCCAAGGCAACGTACCCTTTTTCCGCCTCTGATAAAGCATGCGAATGATAGCAGATTGGTCTGCCGTCCTGGAGCATCGCGGCTCCCACACCTTCATCTGAACTATCTGTCTGGATGGTCACCGACTTGTTAACATCGTAGTACGCTAAAGTTGGCGAGCTGATCAGTCGCTCCTTTATCTCCTTGAATGCTTTTTCTTGAGATTCCATCCATACGAATCTGTTACCCTTCTTGATGGTCTCCCGCAGTGGTGTCGTGAGTTCCGATAACCTCGGGATGGATTGAATGTGATAGTTCACCATACCCAAAAACCGTTCCACTGCCTTCGCATCCTTTGGTCTTGGTAGGTCTGCTATGGCCTTGATCTTGTTCGGATCTGGTTCGACTCCTTGGTGTGAGATAATGTGACCCATGTATCGGACTTCTCTGAGACCCACCTGAAGTTTCTGTTTGTTGAACCACAGTCCGATCTCTCGGGCTCTTTGGAATGGGCCCTCAGATTCTGATCATGGTCCCTTTTAGCTTCCTCGTCGCTGTCTCCGACTCCCTACACCAGAGTGTCGTCAGCTATGACCAGTATTCCTCTCAAGTTTTCGTATGCTTGGACTTGCCGTCGTTGATATTCTTCGGGCGCTGACGCGATACCCTGGGGCATTCGTAAATATCGATATCTCCCAATCGGACTCCAGAATGTCACTAGGTCTTTGCTGTCTTCGTGTGGCTCCAGTTGGAAGAACCCATCCTTGGCATTCGCAAGCAATGGTAAATGATCCTCCAACGTGGGCATAGCATACCGCGGACGCTTGATAGCCTTATTCAGCTCTGCCGGGTCTAGTGTAACGCGTTCACTACCGTCCGGCTTGGGTACGACCACCGAGTTGGATATCCATTCCGTTGGGTGGCTGACTTTTTCTATGATTCCATATTTTTCCATCTTTTTGATTCGCTCAATGAATGCTTCTCTGGCTGCTATAGCCGGCCTCCTTGGAGCGGCTTGCTTCGGTGTAACCGTGTCGTCTATTTCAATTCTGACAGGAGGTTGTATGCGCCCCAGTCCTTCGAATATGTCTTGATATTCCTTGAGAATTTCGACCGTTGTTTCATCTTCTTCTGCTTTATAGACCCTTTCCACGTTCTTGTGCAGTTGGATGATTCCCATCCTCAAGCTCACTTGACCGGAAAGCAGAGTGTCTACGTCTTCCCGGAAAACTTGGAATGGAATGCCATGATGCTGCTGATCGTATTGTCATCTGAGGTTGAACTCTCCTAATGACTTCATCCTAGCATTGTTGTACGCTTTGAGAATTGTTGCTCGTGCTTCATCGAGTTCTTGTGCTACTCCGTTCGCTTTTAGGACGGTTCGATACGTTCTCAAACTCATTGCTGATATGGTGGCTCCTGAGTCAATTTGTGCTCGCAGTCTCTGTCCTCCTGAAAGGCTCAGCCAGGCGAAAAATTTCTTTCCATTCTGTTTCTCTTCTGCCGGTCCGACACAGCATATCCTATGTCTTCTTCCTCCTCCATGAGGTAACGGTCATCCCCGTGTTCTTCCAGCGGTTCCGCAATTTCCTCCTTTTCGACTCTATATACTCGTTGCGTGTCTCCTGATTTGCATGAGAGCTCAAAATGATTAGCTCTCCTGCAACGTTGACATCTATAGCCGAAAGCTGGGCATTGTCTGGGTAGGTGATGGCTACCGCAAAACGTGCATATCGTATTTTCCTGTCGCCTTTGACTATAAGCTCCCGAATCAATTGTTCCATTCCCTCGGTGCCACTGGTTTCGACTTGGCCTCGTTGGTTTCATAAGCTGCCTTCGAGATAATAGCTGCAAAGCTCTGTCTTCTGTTTCCTTCTTCCTGAACTCCGGGAGGTGCTCATTGTTGGCTTCTGCTCTTCTCATCACCATCAGAACATCCTCTAGAATCCATTTTTTGCCTTGTTCTGCCTCGAAAATCGTCCGTCTCGCTTGCTCCAGGTTTGTGCCGCATATCAACTGGTTGATCGTCAACTCCGTCTCGTCTGAGAATTTGCATGGCTTTACTGCTTTCATGATACGATCGAAGAAGTCTGAGACCGATTCGCTCTCCCTTTGACGCATTTTTGTGGATACGTGTCTATGGAAGTGTATGTTTCCGTGTGGAGCGAATTTTGTGTCAAGTTGCCTGATAATTTCCTTCAGGGTTCTGCAAGGGCTGTCGGCGATTGCTATGTCGCCTGGTATGATGGATCCCAAGTTCATACTTCTCAACAGCTGTCGATTGTGGTCACCGAAACAAGCACGGAAGTTTGCTACCTGTTTGGCTGGAGTTTGAGCATATATTTCTTCCACCAAAGCGTAGTCTGTGAAAGCCTCATTGAAGTCATTCCAGGCCTCGCTGTTGTCTGATGCTTGAAGGGCTCGGAACCAGAGCTGTGCGCCGCAGGGATTTCCGACGGCGGCGGCGACGGACCAAAAATGACACGGCGGCGACGTTCGCCGCAGCGCGCCGTGGCGGAGTGCCGCCGTCCTCTCATCGCGTGGTGGACGAGCATCGAGCCTGCGCTGTGGGATACTGAAGATAATATTTGATGCAGTTCGGAAAGGCTCTTATGTTCTCCTGAAAGTGACGCGGAGAGAGAACGACAAAATTTCGCACAAGACGTTTAACCTCCGTCGGAGTTCTGCCGCTCAGTCGGCACAGAGGAAGTTTTTATTATCATGGATGAACAGGGTTTTTGCCATATTTAGGGGTTACATAGAGCAACGTTTCTCGCGCAGCACGTTCCCAGCTAAGGAAAATCGTCTTTCCGGTTCAGCCGACGTGGCTGGGATCGAGAGAACAATTTTAGCGACTTTTGCAACTGTAGGAAACAGCTTCGAGTTTGTTCGCCACCAAAGCAGGATTTTATCCTGATTGGTTTCAACTTGGTTTCCGTCCATGTTCACCGACAGAGACAAATAGCGGTCCACTTCGCTGACAATACTGTCTGACACACTAGCGTTTGATGAATACCTCGCGATTAGTGAGGATCGCCCTTTCTTCACCGGAGACTGAACGACAACAGAAACTTCTTCGTTCATCTCTGGTGCATTTGGTGACGCGTATTTGTGAATCGAGCTGACTAAGAACTTGGCAACGTCGCCTCCAGTCACTTCCGCTCTGATCTTTGGAATTTTTTTCATCTCGGGATCCAAGAGTGCACCAAGAACTTCGAGGTCCCGGAAAGGCCTCATCCTGCCTTGAACGCATGTTTTCAGCTCGTCCGCCATCTCTTTCCGGAATTCGATGTCGGAGAGACTCGATTGGATTGTGGAATCGTTCCCGATCCTGTCCAAGGTGTTCTCAATATCGATGACCCCGATAACGACCATGTTAATCGTCGGCTTGGTCGAACTTTGCATCAGGATCATGAGATCCAAAATAACCTGAAGAAGGATTGCGTATTGAAATCGAATCGTAACTGGAAAGAAGCTGATCAGAGGAAGGAGAATGCTCAACCAATAACACCCACTCGATAATATTCGGCGATGGCGCGAATCTCTCCCATGTCTCCCGGGTTCAGCAGAAGTTCGTGCGAGCCTGTCTTCATCAGAACTTCGTTCAGCACCTCGTGAGAAGCAGCGGCCGATTCGAATAGATGGCAGACTGAGCCCCACCGTGTGGGCACGTCGGCTCTCAGGCCTTTTGGGTCATAACCGCGGACAGGAGTGTTATCTGACATAGAATCGATGGAACGGTCGTCCGCATTGTCGTTCTAAGGAAGCGTGGACGAACGGTTAGTACCACGTCATCATGTTACCAGCCGGCCTTTGGCCGACTGGAGTCGGCCGCGCTGCGCGCGGTTGGACGGCGTTCCCTGCCATCGAGGCACTTTTCTCTCCCTTCACTGGGTCCGCATTCGGATTTTGAGAAATATGGTCAGATTGACCCCGGAATCACCCCTCCAGAGTTGGGAAGTAATGCTCAGATTGGTCTCGGAATCACCCCTCCAGAGTTGGGAAGTAATGCTCAGATTGGTCTCGGAATCACCCCTCCAGAGTTGGGAAGTGATGCTCAGATTGACCCCGGAATCACCCCTCCAGAGTTGGAAAGAAATGCTCAGATTGGTCTCGGAATCACCCCTCCAGAGTTGGGAAGTAATGGTCAGATTGGTCTCGGAATTACCCCTCCAGAGTTGGGAAATAATGCTCAGATTGGTCTCGGAATCACCCTTCCAGAGTTGGGAAGTAATGCTCAGATTGACCCCGGAATCACCCCTCCAGAGTTGGAAAGAAATGCTCAGATTGGTCTCGGAATCACCCCTCACGAGTTGGGAATTAATGCTCAGATTGACCCCGGAATCACCCCTCCGGAGTTGGGAAGTAATGCTCAGATTGATCTCGGAATCACCCCTCCAGAGTTGGGAAGTAATGCTCAGATTGGTCTCGGAATCACCCCTACAGAGTTGGGAAGTAATGCTCAGATTGGTCTCGGAATCACCCCTCCAGAGTTGGGAAGTAGTGCTCAGATTGGTCTCGGAATCACCCCTCCAGAGTTGGGAAGTAATGCTCAGATTGGTCTCGGAATCACCCCTCAAGAGTTGGGAAGTAATGCTCAGATTGGTCTCGGAATCACCCCTCCAGAGTTGGGAAGTAATGCTCAGATTGACCCCGGAATCACCCCTCCGGAGTTGGGAAGTAATGCTCAGATTGGTCTCGGAATCACCCCTACAGAGTTGGGAAGTGATGCTCAGATTGGTCTCGGAATCACCCCTCCAGAGTTGGGAAGTAATGCTCAGATTGGTCTCGGAATCACCCCTCCAGAGTTGGAAAGTAGTGCTCAGATTGATCTCGGAATCACCCCTCCGGAGTTGGGAAGTAATGCTCAGATTGATCTCGGAATCACCCCTCCAGAGTTGGGAAGTAATGCTCAGATTGACCCCGGAATCACCCCTCCGGAGTTGGGAAGTAATGCTCAGATTGGTCTCGGAATCACCCCTACAGAGTTGGGAAGTGATGCTCAGATTGGTCTCGGAATCACCCCTCCAGAGTTGGGAAGTAATGCTCAGATTGGTCTCGAAATCACCCCTCCAGAGTTGGGAAGTAATGCTCAGATTGGTCTCGGAATCACCCCTCCAGAGTTGGAAAGTAATGCTCAGATTGGTCTCGGAATCACCCCTACAGAGTTGGGAAGTAATGCTCAGATTGACCCCGGAATCACCCCTCCAGAGTTGGGAAGTAATGCTCAGATTGGTCTCGGAATCACCCCTCCAGAGTTGGAAAGTAATGCTCAGATTGGTCTTGGAATCACCCCTCCAGAGTTGGGAAGTAATGCTCAGATTGGTCTCGGAATCACCCCTCCAGAGTTGGGAATTAATGCTCAGATTGACCCCGGAATCACCCCTCCGGAGTTGGGAAGTAATGCTCAGATTGATCTCGGAATCACCCCTCCAGAGTTGGGAAGTAATGCTCAGATTGGTCTCGGAATCACCCCTACAGAGTTGGGAAGTAATGCTCAGATTGGTCTCGGAATCACCCCTCCAGAGTTGGGAAGTAATGCTCAGATTGGTCTCGGAATCACCCCTCCAGAGTTGGGAAGTAATGCTCAGATTGGTCTCGGAATCACCCCTCAAGAGTTGGGAAGTAATGCTCAGATTGGTCTCGGAATCACCCCTCCAGAGTTGGGAAGTAATGCTCAGATTGACCCCGGAATCACCCCTCCGGAGTTGGGAAGTAATGCTCAGATTGGTCTCGGAATCACCCCTACAGAGTTGGGAAGTGATGCTCAGATTGGTCTCGGAATCACCCCTCCAGAGTTGGGAAGTAATGCTCAGATTGGTCTCGGAATCACCCCTCCAGAGTTGGGAAGTAATGCTCAGATTGGTCTCGGAATCACCCCTCAAGAGTTGGGAAGTAATGCTCAGATTGGTCTCGGAATCACCCCTCCAGAGTTGGGAAGTAATGCTCAGATTGACCCCGGAATCACCCCTCCGGAGTTGGCAAGTAATGCTCAGATTGGTCTCGGAATCACCCCTACAGAGTTGGGAAGTGATGCTCAGATTGGTCTCGGAATCACCCCTCCAGAGTTGGGAAGTAATGCTCAGATTGGTCTCGGAATCACCCCTCCAGAGTTGGAAAGTAGTGCTCAGATTGATCTCGGAATCACCCCTCCGGAGTTGGGAAGTAATGCTCAGATTGATCTCGGAATCACCCCTCCAGAGTTGGGAAGTAATGCTCAGATTGACCCCGGAATCACCCCTCCGGAGTTGGGAAGTAATGCTCAGATTGGTCTCGGAATCACCCCTACAGAGTTGGGAAGTGATGCTCAGATTGGTCTCGGAATCACCCCTCCAGAGTTGGGAAGTAATGCTCAGATTGGTCTCGAAATCACCCCTCCAGAGTTGGGAAGTAATGCTCAGATTGGTCTCGGAATCACCCCTCCAGAGTTGGAAAGTAATGCTCAGATTGGTCTCGGAATCACCCCTACAGAGTTGGGAAGTAATGCTCAGATTGACCCCGGAATCACCCCTCCAGAGTTGGGAAGTAATGCTCAGATTGGTCTCGGAATCACCCCTCCAGAGTTGGAAAGTAATGCTCAGATTGGTCTTGGAATCACCCCTCCAGAGTTGGGAAGTACTGCTCAGATTGGTCTCGGAATCACCCCTCCAGAGTTGGGAAGTAATGCTCAGATTGACCCCGGAATCACCCCTCCGGAGTTGGAAAGAAATGCTCAGATTGACCCCGGAATCACCCCTCCGGAGTTGGGAAGTAATGCTCAGATTGGTCTCGGAATCACCCTTCCAGAGTTGGGAAGTAATGCTCAGATTGGTCTCGGAATCACCCCTCCGGAGTTGGGAAGTAATGCTCAGATTGACCCCGGAATCACCCCTCCGGAGTTGGGAAGTAATGCTCAGATTGGTCTCGGAATCACCCCTCCAGAGTTGGAAAGTAATGCTCAGATTGGTCTCGGAATCACCCCTCCAGAGTTGGAAAGTAATGCTCAGATTGGTCTCGGAATCACCCCTTCAGAGTTGGGAAGTAATGCTCAGATTGGTCTCGGAATCACCCCTCCAGAGTTGGAAAGTAATGCTCAGATTGGTCTCGGAATCACCCCTCCAGAGTTGGGAATTAATGCTCAGATTGACCCCGGAATCACCCCTCCGGAGTTGGGAATTAATGCTCAGATTGACCCCGGAATCACCCCTCCGGAGTTGGGAAGTAATGCTCAGATTGATCTCGGAATCACCCCTCCAGAGTTGGGAAGTAATGCTCAGATTGGTCTCGGAATCACCCCTACAGAGTTGGGAAGTAATGCTCAGATTGGTCTCGGAATCACCCCTCCAGAGTTGGGAAGTAATGCTCAGATTGGTCTCGGAATCACCCCTCCAGAATTGGGAAGTAATGCTCAGATTGGTCTCGGAATCACCCCTCAAGAGTTGGGAAGTAATGCTCAGATTGGTCTCGGAATCACCCCTCCAGAGTTGGGAAGTAATGCTCAGATTGACCCCGGAATCACCCCTCCGGAGTTGGGAAGTAATGCTCAGATTGGTCTCGGAATCACCCCTACAGAGTTGGGAAGTGATGCTCAGATCGGTCTCGGAATCACCCCTCCAGAGTTGGGAAGTAATGCTCAGATTGGTCTCGGAATCACCCCTCCAGAGTTGGAAAGTAGTGCTCAGATTGATCTCGGAATCACCCCTCCGGAGTTGGGAAGTAATGCTCAGATTGATCTCGGAATCACCCCTCCAGAGTTGGGAAGTAATGCTCAGATTGACCCCGGAATCACCCCTCCGGAGTTGGGAAGTAATGCTCAGATTGGTCTCGGAATCACCCCTACAGAGTTGGGAAGTGATGCTCGGATTGGTCTCGGAATCACCCCTCCAGAGTTGGGAAGTAATGCTCAGATTGGTCTCGAAATCACCCCTCCAGAGTTGGGAAGTAATGCTCAGATTGGTCTCGGAATCACCCCTCCAGAGTTGGAAAGTAATGCTCAGATTGGTCTCGGAATCACCCCTACAGAGTTGGGAAGTAATGCTCAGATTGACCCCGGAATCACCCCTCCAGAGTTGGGAAGTAATGCTCAGATTGGTCTCGGAATCACCCCTCCAGAGTTGGAAAGTAATGCTCAGATTGGTCTTGGAATCACCCCTCCAGAGTTGGGAAGTAATGCTCAGATTGGTCTCGGAATCACCCCTCCAGAGTTGGGAAGTAATGCTCAGATTGACCCCGGAATCACCCCTCCGGAGTTGGAAAGAAATGCTCAGATTGACCCCGGAATCACCCCTCCGGAGTTGGGAAGTAATGCTCAGATTGGTCTCGGAATCACCCTTCCAGAGTTGGGAAGTAATGCTCAGATTGGTCTCGGAATCACCCCTCCGGAGTTGGGAAGTAATGCTCAGATTGACCCCGGAATCACCCCTCCGGAGTTGGGAAGTAATGCTCAGATTGGTCTCGGAATCACCCCTCCAGAGTTGGAAAGTAATGCTCAGATTGGTCTCGGAATCACCCCTCCAGAGTTGGAAAGTAATGCTCAGATTGGTCTCGGAATCACCCCTCCAGAGTTGGAAAGTAATGCTCAGATTGGTCTCGGAATCACCCCTTCAGAGTTGGGAAGTAATGCTCAGATTGGTCTCGGAATCACCCCTTCAGAGTTGGGAAGTAATGCTCAGATTGGTCTCGGAATCACCCCTCCAGAGTTGGAAAGTAATGCTCAGATTGGTCTCGGAATCACCCCTCCAGAGTTGGAAAGTAATGCTCAGATTGGTCTCGGAATCACCCCTCCAGAGTTGGAAAGTAATGCTCAGATTGGTTTCGGAATCACCCCTCCAGAGTTGGAAAGTAATGCTCAGATTGGTCTCGGAATCACCCCTCCAGAGTTGGAAAGTAATGCTCAGATTGGTCTCGGAATCACCCCTCCAGACTTGAAAAGTAATGGTCAGATCGGTTCCGGAATCACCCCTCCACGTTTTGAAAAGTATGGTCAGATTGGTTCTAGAATCACCCCTCCACGTTTTGAAAAGTATGGTCAGATTGGTTCTAGAATCACCCCTCCAGCTTTTGAGAAGTATAGTCAGACTCGTACCGGAATCACCTCTCCAGACTCGGGAGAGTATGTTCAGATTGGTCCCAGAATCACCTTCATGTCTTTCAGAAAAAGTGCGGACGAACAGACAAACTGACAAACTTACAGACGAAGCCGATTATATATAGTAAGGATCAAACAGTCCGTGATTGTGATGAACTTTCAAAGAAAAATAGAGTCGAGGGCACCCTCACCTTCTCGATGTCCTCTGCTTGTTTCAGGGCATCCAGATACTTTTCGTCCTTCCTTTCTTTGGCAAAGTGAGCGATCATTTTCTTCTTGTAAATTAAACGCCGGTAGATTCTCATCAAAGTCTCACGATGCTGCAGAACTCTCTTGCCGATCGATGTCTTGGTGAAATCTGCGGTCAAGGCTCGATGCATCCTATGATCGGCGCACCTGATGTGCACGTTATCTCGAAACCCTCGGACCATGTTGCTCGCTGAGTCTGTTATAGCCGCGAACCAATAAGTCTGGGCGAGCTCAAACTCTCTGAGGGTGGCACGAATCTCTTCGAGGATCGAGTTCCCGGTGTGAGGTGCGGGGAAGTAATCAGTTTTCAACGGAACACACTTCAAGCGGAATAGATCGTCGATATAATGCAAAACAACCGCAATGTACGGCAGCTGGCGGTATCTGTCCGTCCAAGTGTCCGTCGACACGTGAAAATGAGAGTCCTTCGGTAGCGTCTCAATCACCGTCCGTTTCAACGCATCGTACGCGTCGTCCAGAGCTTTTCTAGAGATCGTTGTCCGACATGGAATGTCGGAAACGCTGGGTGCGACTCCTTTTTTGACCAGAAATCTTTTCAGACCTGTTCCTTCAACAAACGAGAAGGGCAAAAGATCCTCACTTATCCAGAGTGCAAGATCCCTGGCCAGAACGAATTTCTTGGCTCGATTCGTCTCCGTCGAAACTTCTGTGCCTTTGGTCACTGCCTTTTTCCAAGAATCGAGTAGTTTGTTCGCTTTCCGGCTGCTGAGATCCTCATCTGAAGATCAATGACTGTCTATCAATCTACTATACATCTCGCGCTCATTCTGCGAAGAGAAGCATGCATCGCTCGGAGAGAAGTAGTGTAGTATTTGCTAATGAAAAGCCAGGTACCTGGATGTTCCTTCGAGATATGTTGTAGCAGCGTTTCGGTGCCGGTCGACTCAGAATAGGACACCACATTACCCTTCTTTTCGAAACACAGCTTGCAGAACACTTTCTTTGATTCAGCTACGGAGCCCGAGGAATATGAAAGACGGCCGAAGACCCGCCATACCTGAAGGTGATGAAACCTTTCGGAACGATTCTTTCACGCCACCTTGTCGTGATATCTACACATCTATGGATCTGGAATTCGAACTTACTCTCGAAGGATATTTGGCAACATTCGACTTGTGGAGCACCACTATGAAATCATGTTTTGGGGACGACATCGGTCGGAACGATATTCCCGTCGCCTGAGCGTCAATCTGTAACGGGTTCTCGATCGCGTTTGAGCCCGATGGAATAACTTCTCTGCGGACGAGGCAGGAACACAAACTCGCACATGAGCGACATTCGTATGAGCTCGAGTTCGGAATCTCTTGGCAACGTGCACATCGCAGAGACCTCTAATGAGAAGAATGTTTCCGCCTTTTTCACAGAAGCCTCATTCATAGCAGAATTGGAAATGACGATCTCTGGGAAAGAACCTCGGTCGCTCTGAGCACCGTTCTCTCTCAGGCGCGATGAATGTGATAATTTGTCCTCAAGGATGACTTCTTAACACCGAATTCTATAGAGGAGCCCTTGATTGGCGTGTCTGCCGCTGGCGCGCCAGCGGGAAAATCAGACGACGGCGCCCCGGCGGCGCGCTGCAAAACTTGATGGCGGCTGGCGGCGGAAGTCCAACCGCGGCTAGCCGGCGACCCGGCGAATGCATGGCGCGGCGCACAGCTCTGCTCGGAACGCTTCTGGTTGTCGAGTTTTCTTCTTTTCTGCCATTTTCCTGTGGTTGTGCTGCTTGTTCTTCTAATCACTGGTTCTTTCCGTTTTTTTTTTCTTCTGTCTCACTGCGCCATGTAAGGTGTTCTCTATAACCACACTTTTATCCTCATGCGTGAGATGCACAACTGCCGGTTTATTCACCTTTCTGCTACCCTCCCACTCGCGCGTCGGCGTGAGGGAAAACCCCCGCACTCTTTTGAATATGATTCGTATCTACTGACAGCCGTGATATTTTGGGAGCAGTTGTCGCTCCGTGGGCGCGGGAACATTTCGGTGAAGGTCGCTGGACTTTTCAGCAGGATTCTGCGCCCACTCATCGTGCGAAGGAAACTCAGCAGTGGTGTCGAGCACATTTCCCAGACTTCATCACGTGCTCTGAGTGGCCTCCGTATTCTCCCGACCTGAACCCAATGGATTTCAGCGCTTGGTCAATTCTACAAGCGAGGTCCTACGATAAACTGCACAAGACTCTAGACGCCCTCAAGCGCTCTCTTCGCCGGTGGTGGGATCGATCATCTTCGGAAGAGCTTCGGCCAATAGCCGCCAACTTCAGGAAACGTTTGAGCCGCTGTATCCGAGCCCGAGGCGGCCGTTTCGAAATCCCTTGAAATATAGTTCACCCAGGCCCCCGAGCACACGAATCTGTCGATTTTCTCTCGATGCCCAGTGTCTTCCTTTTTAGACCGCCAAGTTCGAGAGTTCACGTTATTTCTGGTCACCCTGTAAATGTGTCTACGCCAATCTGCCAGAAGTTTGCGCGAATGGATGCATTCGGGCGCCATCTTTAAATAGTCTCGCATAGGGTGCTGCTTGGCTACCCTGTGTGCTATACCCATGACTGGCAGGCTAATAGCAAGCTCGTTCGGGGAGAAAAAAAGGAGTTGTGAACGAGAAACTGCAAGAAAGAACGTCGGTTTGAGCGCCGTCTCCGATGTCGCCGACCAAGTTGCTAATGGCTCTGTCTACACATTGAGGGAACGAACAGTTTCTGCTATCTCAGGATCGAAATATCTAGAGATGGTCATATCCTCGCAAAACAGGGATTGTTGTTCATAGCTGACGTGGTATCCTTTCAACTTATCCCTTGCTGTTTTCCTCTGTTTTCTGAGTGATATTCCCCGTTGGTCCTCAACTGACTTTCGTTGATCTTGCGGTTGGTCCTCAACTGACCTTTGTTTATCTTGTTAATCTTTCGGTTGGTCTTTTGGTAACTTCTGCCGATATTTCGGTTGGTGTTTTGCTGACTTTTGTTAATATTTCAGTTGGTGTTCTGCTAACTTTTGTTGATATTCCGGTTGGTTCTTTTGTTGACTCTTGTTCATATTCCGCTAACGTGGCATCCATATCTCAGTCGCAGTTCAGCTAACTCGTTGTTAATTCTTCAGTCGACTTCCAGCTAGCCTTTGCTCATATTTTACTTGGCATTTTACCAACTCACTGTGATACTCAAGTCAGTCTTTCGCTGACTTCCTGTGCAACTACGGTCGGTCTCTCGCTAAATTTGTGTGATATATATATTCGTGGCGAATGTTTTCTGAGCATTTTTGCTTGTTTGACGCTTCTATCGAAAGTTTCGTGCGGTGTGCTGGAATCATGTGACGAGCTCGACTCCAAACGGCGATAAATCCATTTTTGTCAAATTCCGGATTTCGATTGATATCGGTTCTGGATCAAGCTGTCTCCCAAATTCTAGTCCCACATCGGTGATATTCGTTCGCTACTGCCGCGAAAGGAGGGCTCAAGAACAGGTTCATTTCCAAAAGGAGATGAAACCGACAGTATTCCATTGTCAGAAGGGAATGAGTCCAATGGGTACTGTTGCGGTTGGCTCCCGTGCAGCGGCGGCGCTTCGGGATCAGACGCCGGCGCAGGCGAACGGAGAGCTGACCTGACGGGCTCAGTGAGCTGGCTGCAGCGGTCACCGGCGCGAGCATTTGAAAATTTCCAGTACGACCAGGGAAGAGGGATTGAAACTTGCGAGAACATGTAAATAAAATCTTCTGAAACTGCGTTGTTGAGTGATACTTCGAACACTGCTGTGAAAAATCTCGATCTACATCATGCTTCTCGCGGGCACGATCCGCGCACCCCTGGTAAATGCTTCGCAACTGGCGTCGTAGCTCTCGCAGCCGCAGGCGATATCGATGGCGAGCCCCAAGCGCCCTCGTTCGTTTCCAGGCGGTAGCGAGGAACTTTATCTTCACTCGTAACTTCTCTATCTGATTGCTTCGTTCTTCCAGCGCGCGACGGAAAAAAACTTGGTAGATGCTGAGCGCGTAAGTGGTTGTCATTGTCTTAGCGCACGTGGGTTTGTTTACAATGGAAGCGTCTCTCGCACTTCCTAAGTGGAGAGCGCTGGGTCGCCGTTTGGAGTTATGTAAACCCGCCATTTTGGCTGCTTTTTCTCAACGGGAGCCAACCGCAACAGTACCGTCCAATGTAGCTGTCCATCGAGGAGGGATGTCTCCGAAAAGCCACGCTTTTTAGTATAAACGGAGATCTACGCATGGGAGCGTGTTGGCAATCTCGTGAGCTCACAACCTGAGACGATGACCACGGTTCTCCCCTCCCTGCATGAGACCGCTGTTAACTACAGAGGACCACGGTCGTTTTCGTTCTGTTGATTTTATTCTTCGATGCAGAAATAATCAGTGATGAGAATATTCTAATTCGATGTCTCGGATTCGGAGTCTCGAGTTGAATACTCCTCTCCTTGCCTCGAGCAACAAGACCCGCAATAGAATCGGTAAGCCGGGTGTCTTTCGTCCACACCAATAACTTCTAATGAGCGCATGACATCCTTTTTCTTCGCATCTTTCATTCGATTTTCTTCTTCACATTTCAGTTCGGCTAATATGAAACGCGAGAAGTTTTTACCTCGTTTGAGAATCGAGACCTGCTCTGAAGGAGCGCTGAAATCTGTCGAGCTTTCCATCGCATCACCGAGAATCCTGAGCCTCCGTTGCTCAGATATCAAGAAAGTTTGTTTCGCTTTCAGAACGGAGTGAGCGAACGCTTTCAAGTTATAGATCGACCAGTCGATGGGAAACTCGCGGACGACTAAAGTCCGGCTGAGATATGAGTAATATGAGTGCCGAATCTGACATCATGCGATGTTCTGCGGCGGCTAAGGTCGCACTGAGCTCATCCTTAGTGACAAATGACTGAATCTCACAGAGGTGCAGTCTCGTTGACTCTAGCTGGATGGGGAGGAATCATCGGGTCTCATGACGTCGCATCGAAAGTCTCGATCTAGGATCCCACAGAAGATATCGGCAGAAACTGCCGAATAGATTTGAAACGGACGTGTAGAACCCATGAACCCGAAAACCACTAGTGTGCGGTAGAATCAAGAAGTACACCATTTCGCGAAAGTAGCCGATTTCCCAACTCTCTGTGAGTCTGCGCTTCCATGTTGATGTTTTGCGAACAATATACGCGGTTAGCAGTGAAATTTCGGGGGCAGACGTAGACGTTCAATAGATCTCATTATGTTCGTTTCCAAAACGCCATAAGTCCAAACATGATGAGTACCTCAGCCGCCCCCTCCTGGGTCAATGATTTTCGAAGTACTCTGGATTAGGCTCTTCGTCCTTATGCCTATCTGATCCCGGAGCTCTTCCGTGATCATGCGCTCACAGCTTTCACCAGAATGAAAAAACGATTTTCTCGGAATCATCAAAAATGGACTTATCGCCGTTTGGAGTCGAGCTCGTCATGTATGTGTGGGCAGACAGAAGGGGCCGTTTCGAAGCTGATGGAGCTGAAGGAGTGAAGGTGACTCTTACTTCCACGTCGTACGAGAGAGCAGATGCAAGAGATTCATCACTCTGGGCTGCGAATTCCGCAGAGCGTGGGTGCTTGAACGAGCATGAAAATTAACTGACTGTTTCCAGCAGCGTCACCGCACTCTCCCATGGTTCTGATGGCTTCGGCATTCGATTCCAGGCCTCATCTCTGTCCTGCGCGTTCGACGATCCAAACGGAGGGCACTATCGTCGAGCAGGGAAGAGTACACAATCATCAGCCAGAGCTCGACGGTCACGCTGTTCGATTTCGCGAAACGCGCAACGATTGGCTGACTGACATGCGATTGCTGCCCCGTGCGAACCCCAGCGACATCATTCTTAGGCACAGACGGAGTCTACCCATCGATCCTGCCAGTCAGATTGTGCCCGTATCTCATATACGCAGCGCGCAGCGTCATCAAAGTCATGTTAGGCCCAAGCAAGTTTCAAGTTTACGGGATCACCACGAGGAAATCATCCAGCACAGCATCCCCGTATTCACGGAAACCGAGAACGAAGAAAGATTACTCAGCTTCTATTGCCACGAGCACGACAGTGTCATTCTCACGACGGATAGCCTGATCCAACTCCTCCGTCGAGTGACCATAATCCAAGTCGATGCCACATACAAGGTTGTTCCTCGAGGCCTATGCGGGCAACTGTTTTGCATCCACGGCAACTTGATCGGCAACGTGAGAATAGTTTCCCTCTTGGATATCTAAGTGTGTATCCCAACGCCTGATCTCATGACTCACATTCTCATTTTTTTCTCATCGGTCCTCGGATATCCCTTAGGTCGGATTGGTTGCATGTGGTCTCATGCAAGACAAGAACACCGGAGCCTACAGAGAGGTTTTTCGACGGCTCAAGCAGGAACTCCCGGGTCTGGCTATCCCGATGTGCATGGGCGACTTTGACGGCGCGATGAGGGCTGCGATGGTTTCCGAGTACCCAGAGGCCAACCTCTACGGGTCCTTCTTCCGCTTCACTCAGAGCTTGGTCAAAAAAAAATTCTCAATTTCACTGCTTTCGCCCTTCTTCCGCCGGAGGAAATTCATACGGTTTTCGAGTTTATTTCGCGGGAAGCAGTTCAGGTCGGCGATCGGTTTCGTCCCTTCGTGGAATACGTCGGGTCTCAGTGGTTGGAGACCGTAGGACCCGTTGAACTCTCCGTATTCAGAGCTCTATGTCGAACCAACAATGCTGTTGAATCGAACAACGGCGTTCTGACGCGCAGAGCTGGAGTCCACGGCTCTGTTTGGAATCTCATTTGTGAGTAATATTTGTTCGCAGCTAACTAGCCATTGGTTTTTCTACCGACCTCACCCAGCGAGAATCCGAATCTGATTTACAGCTGTCATAGTGGAAATCTTCCAGGACGTAATGTATGATTGCATCATTGCCACCAACGGAACGGTACGCATTCGCTCCAGACCAACTCCAGAAACGATGCGGCCGTCATCACCGAGTGGTGGGATCTCCTGGATATGGGGCTCATCCACCTGAGAGCCTTTATTCGACGAGTGGAGCACAGGACTGGTGCCGGAGGTGGTAAGTGTTTGAGTCGTAGTCTACCTGAGTCACGAGGCACCGGTTGGATCGCGTGTGTACGACTGACCTCTTTATTATTGTACTGCCGGACGTTTGCTCCATGACGGGAACATCCAAACATCTCCCCTTTTACCGTTTTATGCAAGTGGATAAGACCGCTACAAGCCACTAACCTCGACCTGGAAACTCTTCTAGTTGACCAGTAGTTTAGAATCTAAAATTACTACCGACTATCGGTACCAAATACTAAGATGATGCCGCAGCGGCTCCCAGTTTGTTTCCAGGCGCGTCTTTACTTATGTCATCTAACAAACTCCTTGAGCCACGCCGGCTCCCTTTTCCGTCGTAGCGGTCGTTCGCCGCACTCTGCTTCTTCTGCTATGGTGGTCTCTCCGGATCCACCCGACCCGCTGCTCTCTGACTC
The DNA here is from genome assembly GCA_037576195.1 of Phytoseiulus persimilis. Taxonomy (NCBI): domain Eukaryota; kingdom Metazoa; phylum Arthropoda; class Arachnida; order Mesostigmata; family Phytoseiidae; genus Phytoseiulus; species Phytoseiulus persimilis. Next base: position 6,974,108 of record CM075104.1, read on the forward strand.
TTCAGCTGCGCTGTAGAATATCTCTGCTTCTCCATCCGAGCTCGATGATCTCTCTTGTGTGCGATCCTCTCTTAGATGGAATCTGTTCCTGTTTAGCGTGGCTCCCTCGGTAGTCAGCTGATAGGATCTGTCGTTTCCCCTTGCGGATACCTCTCCGCGGACCGTCCACCTTCCTTCGGTATCCTGAAGACGCACCGGCTGTCCAACCTCCAAGGGAGGCAAAGGCCGTACTCCGTTATGTCTGTTATAGAACTTCTTGGCCAACTCCGTCGCACGTCTCATAGCCAACGCCGGATCCACGATCTCCTGCTTCAACTGATCTTCCGGGACGGGCAACTCAGAACGGAGCAGCCGACCGTACAGGAGCTGCGAAGGCGCCCAGCCGGTCGCCGAATGAGGTGTGCAACGGTATGCCAATAGCGCACTTTTTGGATCCCTTTGTCTCAGTATTCGTTTTGCTATCTTGATAGCACTCTCTGCCGCTCCGTTACTCTGAGGGAAATTTGCACTGGAGAAACGTTGTCGAATTTCCCTGCTGCGGAGATACTTCCTCCACGTCTCACTTGTGAATGGAGGTCCCTGGTCGCTCACGACTTCCTCCGGGTATCCGTGAGCAGCGAAAATCCCGTTCATTACTCCGATGAGCGCTTCTGCCGTGGTAGTGGTCATGTGTTCCAACTCCAACCATTTTGAGTAGTAGTCCACAATCGCCACAAACTTTCTCTTGGAGCTGTCCAAACCGAAATCAATCGCGATCTTCTTCCATGGCCCTTTGGGTATCTCGACCGGCTTCAATGGCTCGTGTCTTTGCGCAGGTCTGTTTTCCAAACAGAAGTTGCACTCGTCGATGAAGCTCCCGACCGACTTGCGTATATTCGGCCACCAAACGCAAGTTTCTGCCCGCTTCAAGGACTTCTCTATCCCTATGTGACCCGTATGCAGTCGTCCAAGCATCTCGCGTCTCATGCTCACAGGGATGACCAAACGCTGCCGAAACCACAAAACATCGTTCACCACAGAAAGCTCCTGTTTGTTTCCGATCAGCGCAGCCAATTCTCCAGGTACCTTTTTATTCCCTTTTGGAAAACCGTTCCGGACCATCTGTATCGCCCTCGAGACCACTTCGTCTCTCACCGATTCTCTGGCGAGCCTCTGCAAGAAGAACCCGGAACAAGGCAATGCTTCCTCGATCGCTCCCACGTACTCCTCTGTCACTTTCTCCATGTCTGACGTCGGGTTTTGCTCCGGATTGGGGGCTCGAGACAAAGCGTCCGCCATTATCATGTCGGTTCCGGCTATGTGCGAAACGGTCGCGTTGAATCTCATTAGGCGCAGCAGCATCCTTTGACATCTGATCGGAGCATCCGCCAAGTTCTTTGTTGTCATCAGTGGCACCAATGGCTTATGATCCGTTTTCAAATGGAACTGTGGCAAGCCAACAAGATACCGCTCGAACTTCTCACACGCCCACACCGCCGCCAAACACTCCTCTTCGATCTGTGCATACCTCTGCTCCGTTTGACTCAACACTCTTGAAGCGTACGCGACCGGTCTCCAGCATGCCTCATGCTTTTGTAGCAACGCAGCCCCAAGCCCGTAACCGCTCGCGTCCGCGTTGACCGCCGTTGGCAGAGACGGGTCATAATATGCCAATATTGTCGGACTCGTCATAAGCCGTTTCACCCTCCTGAACGCCTGTTCCTGGGTGTCTTCCCACAAGAATGCATTCTTCTCCGAAAGCAATGAGGAGATAGGCCGCAGCTCGGTTGCCAACTGGGGAAAGAATTTTGTATGGTAGTTGAACATACCCATTACGGCCCGCAGTTGACTAATGTTTTTCGGTGCCTCCATGGCTAGCAGGTCTTTTATCTTGTCTGGGTGTGGCCTGTATCCGTCCGGCGAGATGAAATGTCCAAAGTATTCCACCTCGCTTTGAGCGTATTTCGCCTTTTCCCTGTTCAGCTTCAGTCCCGTTTCTCGAATCCTCGTTAAGACCGCACGCAATCTTCTGTCGTGCTCACTCTTTGTCGCTGCATGGATCAACAGGTCATCGATTATCACCTCAACACCGGACAGTTCACGGAACATATCCTTCATGACTTCCTGGAAAATTTCGCTCCCGTCGGTGATACCGAACGGGAATCGTGTGAAACAGAACCTCCCGAACGGTGTCATGAACGTTGTCAGAAGCTGGCTGTCTTCGTGGAGAGGCTTCTGCCAGAAACCACTGACCGCGTCCAAGGTCGTGAAGAACCTCGAACTCGCGAGTCTAGGTGCAATGTCTTCCAGGGTATCCAAGTAGAATCGGCGCCGCCACAGGCAACGATTGAAGGCCTTATAGTCCACGCAGATTCTGATCCTTTTCTTCCCATCCTCTGTTGTCTTCTTTGGTACAACCACCATGCCGCTGCACCACTCCGTCGGCTCGGTGACTCTCCTTATCACTCCCTGCCTCTCCATTCGCTCCAACTCTTCTCTAACAGTCTCCAACTGGGGAAACGGTATGTTTCTTGCCGTGGGTATCGCCACTGGTTGTGCATTGTCCCTCAACGTGAGCCTGATGGGGTCTATCTTTAGAAGTCCCGACTCTGCGAAGCAGTCCTCGAATTCCTCCAGTATTGTCTTCTCTGTTGTCTCGTCCAGGTTATAGCTCACGACCCCCATCCGCTCCGCGTCCGGTCTCCCCAGCAGATTTGATCCCCCAGACGCCACCACCACCACTCGAAGCTCGTACTCGTTTTTCTTGAATCGCACTGTCGCTCGGAACTCTTCAAACACATGCAGATACCCACTCGGCGAGCGAAGCCTGGCGGGGCAAACCGCCAAAGAAGGTTTGGGACACAACCCATCATAAGAACCAACATCCAGGCAGGTGACGTCTGCTCCCGTGTCAACCTTAAACCTCACAGCGGTCCGCCCAACCGCCAAAGCGACAAAACGCGCACGGTGCTCTCCGCCCGATCGGATCAATAGGTCGACCGATATCTCTCCCAGGAACAAAGCACGACCGTCCGCCTCCGCGTCACGGTCTTCCAAGCACTCTACTTCGGACACGCTTTGCCGGCCGGAGCTGCACACAGCGGCAAAATGTTCCTTCCTGCGGCACCTTGAGCACTCCTGATTGACCGCCGGGCATGACTGTCCCCTGTGTTCACGGTAACCACAAGCTCTGCACGGGCTCCTGCCCTCCGGGGCCTGCTGGCGACGGCGCGGTGCTCCCCGGAGTTTTTGCACCGCATCTACTCCCAAGTCGGAGGTTTCTTCCGCTTCTCCGGCTTCCTTCTTGGCCCTTTTCTCCATACCTTGCGCGATGGTCAAAGCTTTCTCTAGCGTCAAATCCTCTCTCACCCGGTAGCGAAGATGGTCGCTGATTTTCTTATTGGCCAATCCAATGATGAACAACTCGCGCACTATATCATCAGGTTTCAAGTCTTTGAGTGTTGCTCTCGAGGCCCCGACTGTCAACTCCTCGTAGAACCGCGTCACCGTTTGCTCCTTCTGCCTGCACGTGATCAGGTTCTCCATTTCGTCGGTCGGGTTTCTCCCTGCTGAGAAATGCTCCGTCATCTTCCTCTTGACCTCCGCATACGTGGTTTCCTCGGGCATCTTTAGCGACTCATACACCTTCTCTGCCCTCGGTCCCATTACGTAGATCAACGTGTTGATCTGGTCTTCTTCGCTCTTCGTCTTGAGCTGGTTAGCCGACCGAAAACGCTCGAATCGACGACACCATAAGACCCAATCGGCATTCCTGAACGAGAACGGCTCAGGCGGCGGGAACGTCGCAGCCGCCATAACGACACCTTGCTGGACGTGGGGAGTGTTTCGGTCGGTCCCAACAGTTCACAATCTATTCGAGCGCCCGCTGGCTGTTCTCCCCTCGCGACTACTAAGCCTGGGCTCTCTTTTGACTTTCTGACACCATGTTTGAGTCGTAGTCTACCTGAGTCACGAGGCACCGGTTGGATCGCGTGTGTACGACTGACCTCTTTATTATTGTACTGCCGGACGTTTGCTCCATGACGGGAACATCCAAACAGTAAGCACCCCCAAAATCATACTCGGGAGCGAATTTCAGCATCTCATTGAACACACTCATTCACGACGATGGCGATTCTCCTCAGTATGTTTGTGTATTCCCCAGCAAGTATCCAGGACGATTCCGCCGACGATCATGACGGGCAGCAAGCTCAAGCACTCCAGGCGGTCCGACATGATCACGATTACTACGCGGCACCGGACCACTGAGCGGAATCTGTCTCCTGTGTGTTGCGATGCATGCTTTTTCCATTCACAGAGAGTTTTTTAGTACATTCCATTGGCTCATTCTATGCGAACAATTTAATTCGATTCCTATGCCTTGTCTATCATTAACAGACATGTGTTTCCCATCTCCTGAAGGCTCCTCTCACGGATGGAATATATCCGATCCATCTTCATAACGATTCCCTCTCGTACAGAGAGGTTTGCGTCGTATTTGATAGCGCTCTTGCACAGGATTCTTCAAATCGATCTCTTGGTCAACTCTCCTTTTTACAGAGAGATTGGCTGGGTCTTACTCTTATAGATAGAGACGCCATCTGAGCGGACATCCGAGGAAAAAACGGCTCTAGGTAATAAGACCGGATTCAAAATGGCGGTTTGCTGACGATTCGGACGGCGAGCAGACCGCAGAAGCGCGCGAATTCTCAAATATTGAGGGTCCTGGAAACCTATCGCGCAGGAACGCGGCCAAGTGCTCTTAACCCGAGGCTCAGTAATGGGAGAATCTCGCGGAGATCTTTCTGAATGAAATACTCAGGAGAACAATGCTCGGAAAAGCTGTCTGCGAAAGGAATGAATGGTGGACTATAAATGGTAGATTGCACAACAGCGCAATCGCGTTCGAAGTAGAGCCCGACTGTCCATACTAGACACTGCGGTGGCACGACTGCAGGGGATGTTCGAATCGGCTATCGATTGACAGGATAGGTCATTGCTTCCTCGAAATTAGGCAGCGAGATTGACAGAATCGCGCAGAGGGGCGAAACTTCGAGCACTTAACTGCGTGAGATCTGAGGACCCTAGTTTCTCCGGAATATTCTTGGCTCGCAGAACCATGTTCATATAGTCTGTAGGCATCGATTCCAGCGAAGCTTTCAAAGAGTTCATTGAGCCGAAGGAATCGCATCGCAGAAGTTAACCTATGCCGTGTCCCGCTAACCTAAATCGCCATTTTGAATCCGGTCTCATTGCCGGACACCGAAAAAACGGGGTATTTCTCGGTTAGGCGGGTTTCGAATAAAAACAACAAGACACGAAACGCCGGCATGCCGAGTTGGCGAGTGGGAGAGGGAAATTAGAGAGGAGAGACTCCAAAGAGACTTACCAGGCACTGGATTTTGCGTAGAGAATAAGTATGGGTCTCACCCAATCCCCCGCGCTGCCCTGAGGCCGCTTGCTGTCAGTCTGCTCGCGTCGCTTCGCTCGCTCGCCAGGAACCTAACCCCACCCAATCCCCCGCACTGCCGTCAGGCCACTTGCTGTCAGTCTGCTCGCGTCGCTTCGCTCGCTCGCCAGGAACCTAACCTAACCTCACCCGATCCCCCCGCACTGCGATCAGGCCATTTGCTGTCAGTCTGCTCGCATCGCTCCGCTCGCTCGCCAGAAACCTAACCTCACTCAATCCCCCCGCATTGCCATCAGGCCACTTGCTGTCAGTCTGTTTGCTTGGCTCCGCGCGCTCGCCAGTTCGAGTCCCTTGTCTCGCTTTCCGCGACGCCAGCTGTTAACTCCTGTTGTACCGGTAACTGAGAACACGAGCGACTCTCTTGGGAGCCACGCACTGACTGCTGTGCACGGTGTTTATTGTGGCTGATGGGTTGGTCTGCTATCTACCTCCCTCAACATCCCCCTTTGTTTAACAAGTAGTGTTTCTTTCTTTTGATAGGCGTTTGGCGAGAATTGTCTCTTTGAGTTAACTTATTATGGGCTATACCTATTAGGTGCGACAATTCTTCTCCTGTCTCGGAGCGCCCTTCCAATTCCTGCATCCTGATCCTCCGCTGATTCGTATTCGTCCTCCGACTCTTGGGCTTCCGTTGTCGGTGGGGGCGTTTTTTGCTTTTTCAGGAATCTTCGTGGTCGCCGCTGCTTCTTCGCCTTTCTTGCTCTCCAGCGTTGAAGATTCCATTAGCTCCCAAAAAGTTACCAACGACCGGTTGTGGTTGGGGGTGTCCTCGTTTGACCTTTCTGGGTTTTCACTTGCTGGTTCTCTTAGCCGCGGGGATGGCGTTTTCCCTTGTCTGACTAGATGGCGTCTATTCCAGTAGATGACCGCCCCGTTCTCCATTTTGATTAGATAGCGCCGATGTGCAAGATTGCGGATTATCCAGCCTCGTGCCCATTCCGTTACTCCTAGTTTGCTCGGTCGGATTCTGACGGTGTTTCCTGGATATAGTGTCGGCAAGGGCCGTGCTCCTCGATCGTAGGTTTTCTTCATTTTCAGGATGTGCCACCTTCTGGCTGCTATGGCCTGACTGTGGCACCGTATCGATGGTTGCAGATTCTGTTGTTTTGCCGGAAGTTCCGTCCTTACTCTTCGAGAATGAAACATTTGGCTCGGAGTGGCTCCTCCCAGCTTATCTTGCGGCGTATCGTTATATGCGATGACGCCTCGTTGCCATTCGTGCTGCGCTGCAGTGGCCCGTCTTATGATTTTGTTGATGATTGCCACGGCCGCCTCGGCCTTGCCGTGGCTCTGGTGGTGATGTGGGGACGACATTTGATGCGCTGTTTGCCAGGCCTTGAGGAAGGTTTGGAACTTTTCCGCCCGGAACAGCGGATCGGCGTCCGTGAACAGCACTTCGCAGCATCCGAACAGCATGAACAGGTGTTTCATTCTCTCCATGATGCTTTCCGTGGTCGGGTTGGCGGGCAACTTCATCGCGATGACCAGGTTGGAGTAGTAGCAAACCGTGACGAGCAGTTTCTCAGATCCTATTGTTGCAATATCGACTCCAATTTTCTGCCAAGGCCTCGTCGAAATTTTGTGCGGGATCATGGGTTCCTTTCTTGGAACGTTGGGAAAAGCCTGACAGCCGGCACAGTGTTTCCCGTGCTGCTCCAAGTCCTTCTTCATCTGTGGCCAGAAGATGCACGACTTGGCCCGTTGGAAGCTTTTGTCCGCTGACATGTGAGCGTAGCAAGACCTCTTCACGAACTCTCCTCTGAGTTCACGGGGCACCACAATTGCGTCGCCGTGGAGGACGAGCTCGTCTCCGATTGTCAGCCTTGCTCTGTGAGGGTAAAACTCGGCGGCTGCCGGGCTTAAGGTCCTCGTCGACTCCGGCCAACCCTGCCGAGCCGTGTTTAGAAGTTGTTGGTATGTTTCGCTTTTCCGAGCTTCGTTCCGAATGAGATCCACTGTTTGGTCTTTCACGGGCAACAGCCGGATGACTTTGATCTCATCGGTTTCCCGTTTCGGCTCCTCCATCGGGCAGCGGGATAGCGCATCGGCGAATTTCATTTCTCGGCCCGGTCTGTAACAGAGTCTTACACTGTATCTCTGAATGGCCAGAAGCATTCTCTGAAGTCGCAGCGGGACGTCGTCAAGTGGCTTCGCCATGATGTTGATGAGCGGTCTGTGGTCGGTATATACGGTGACTTGTTTGGGATATATGAAGTAATGGAACCGGCTCACCGCATACTTGATGGCTAGCAGCTCCTTCTCGATTTGAGCATACCTCGTTTCCGTTGTAGTCATGGTCCGGCTAGCAAAATATACCGGTCGGTCTTCCTGGATCAGGGCTGCTCCCAGTCCGTCTTTGCTCGCATCACACTCTATCTCTACTTCTTTGCTCGCGTCAAAGAATGCGAGGACGGGGCTGCGGCTTACCATAGCCGTGGCATTTTCAAACGCCTTTTTTTGGGGCGCTCCCCACCTCCACTCCTGGCCTGTCCTGCTCAACTCTCGCAGGGGGGCCACCACCTGAGCGAGGTCTGGAAGGAATCGGGAAATGTGTGCCAGCATCCCCAGGAAGCTTTTGAGACCGGTGATGTCGTGCGGTGGCCTCATCGTGGCGATACGCCTTCGTCTCTCCGGGTCCATTGGAAGTCCTCGCTCTGTTAACACAAACCCGAAGAACTTTGTGTCCGTTGCCGCCAGAGTAGTTTTGGCTTTATTCAGTTTGATACCCTTTTCTCGGCATCGTTGTAAGAAGCGTCGCAAATTCCTGTCGTGATCTTTTGATGCCTCCTCTATCGTTGCGCTTCTGCCGCACACCAGTACGTCATCGGCCAACGCGTACGCGCCCTCAAGATTCTCCAACAGATGTCCCAGATTCTTGTAGAAAATCTCAGGAGCCGCACTGAGGCCGAAAGGCATCCTCAGGAACCGGAATCGACCAAACGGCGTTTGGAAAGTCGTGAGAAAGCTGCTTTTTTGGTCGATTTTGCAGTGCCAAAATCCGTCCGCCAGATCGAACTTTGAGAAGAGGCGGACATTGCTCAGATTCGGCAGCACTTCATCGAAAGCTGGAGTGTGATATACCTCTCTGATGAGCGCTCCATTCAGCCTTCTTGGGTCCAGACAGATGCGCAGATCGCCGCTCTTTTTGATCTGTATGGAGAGGCGATTCACCCACTCCGTCGGCAAGTCCACCCTCTCTATGACCCCTCGCTTGACCAGCTCCCCAAGCTTAATCCTTAGCCGATCCCTCAAATGTGGCGGAACTGCGCAGGAGACGTTGCAAGACGGGATAGCGTCTGGCTTGAGAGTCAGCCTGACTTCCCCTGGGAACCTTCCCAGCCCTTCGGCGAACACCTCAGGGAAACGCTTGGCCACCTGCTCAATCCTGGTGGCCTGCGCTGGGCCATCCTCGCAAGAGTTGGGTCTTTCGTGCACCGCATCCACCTGCTCGTAGTCGACCTGGATCACCCCGATTCTCTCAGACGAATATCTGCCGATGATTGGCTGCAGCTCCTCTTGTACCACCACGAACTCCATTTTGTGTTCTCTGCCAGTTTTCAACTGTCTCAATGAGAGCGTGGCCCTGCCGACGGCCTGGATGAGTTTTTTATTGTACACTCGCAGATGCGGTTTGTCGGAGGTGTTGAGCAGCCATCGCGGGACCATCGATCTTGGAATCACGTTTGCCGTCGCCCCGCAGTCGATTTGAAACTTCGTGATGCGATTCGCGTTCTCTCGAACTTCACATGATGTAAATATCATGCGTTCTTTCTGACAAGTGACCGCGTATACGGTGTCCATGTGGGCGGCGCCGTGCTCTGAGTCAGCCCCGGTCACCCGCAGCCCTCCTTCGGTTCCAATCGCATTCACCTTCGCCGACCTCGTAGGACATACTATGGCAAAGTGATTCCATTTTCCGCATACTAAACACTGTTTTCCTTTGGCTGGGCACCCATATCCTCCTCTCCGGTGTTCACGTCCGCATTCACCACAATGTCGCCACCTGTTGCCCGATCGCGAGCTTAACCCTGGACTGTTCCAGGTGCCGTTGTGGTTGTTGTTTCCAAAACGTCTTGGCGGCCCGCGTCTGCTCGGAACCTCTCCTCTCCCCGCGATCGCAAACGCCGCCGGCTCCGCTGATGCTTCGTCACTCTTGTTAGAGAGGAAATTCGTCTTCAGTGGCACACTAGCTAGAAGGCTCCGTGCACAGGCAGATTCACCTCACGGACACTGATACGGTAGCAAGGAGAAGACAGTACGGCGTATAGATGAACAGTAGTTTATTCGCGTGTGGAGTATGGTTATATGGGATGTGATTGGGAGAGTGAGAGTTGTTGAGTTGAGTCTTCGGGAGTACTTCGAGGGTGTTAGTAATTACGGCACTAAGCCGGGGTTCTAAGGTTTTCTGATGAAAGGATGTGATTACTTTCGCGCCTTGAGTGGCGTGGGTTCTAGTACGAACCGAGTCTGCTGAATCTAGATTCGGATGCATCCGCTTTCGCGTGTTGCATCTCAACAGCCCCCCTGATTCTGGAGACGTAGGGAGTACTATGAACAATTCGTAGTTACCTATGACCTAATTATATGATGAATTTATCGAGACCAGTGGGAGTGTTCCATATCTTCTATGTGCTTTAACATTTGAGGGTCTTGGTTGTTCTAGAGTTGGTCTCTGAGAGCAGTCGTAAGCGGTACCTGTGTGTTCTCGTTGTAACGTGCCCGAAGACGTTGGGTCTTGTTTGTTATTGTTCTTGTTGAGGTTCTTGTTGTTGCAGGTGGCGTTTTCTTGAGTCGTTGGGTCTGCATCGACACGTTCGGCGCAGAGGCTTACAGGTCTCTCCCCGTGCGCCGAAGCGTAGGCGCTTTGGGAGCCAATGGGAGAATTGAATGGAGCGGTTGGAGCCAAAATGGGAAGAGGTAGATTATTGTGTTTGTTGGGGTTGAAGTTCTTAAACGGTGTCACTTTGGTCGGCGAGAAGAAAAAAAATAGTGAAGCATTCCGAGACGATGTCGCAATCCGAAGGAAAATGTTCGGAATGTTGGTCGGCCAAACGAGCCTCAGTGAGAGGGCGCTCCGTTACGCAAAGAGGGAGCAACGGCAGGACGTCGAGCCGATAGGAGATTCTGAGTTAGAATCCTCCTTCGAGTCCGTTAGTGAAGGTCTCGCCGAGATGCCTCAGTCGCCTGAGAACATCGGAGTTGATGAAGAGGAGCACACGGTGACGGAGGCTCCTGTGGGAGAATCGACTGTTGGCTTGGTGGCCATATTGGATCCGTGGTGGCAGCAACCCCCCCTCTGAGGGTTCGATTTTCGATCGACTCTCAGGGGCAAATGGAGATGGAGGCTCCCTGTCGAGCCTGACTGACCGTCGCCCACGGAATCCATTCGTGTCGTTGGATTTGGGTCTGGAGTCTTTGACTTGCCGATCATCCGGGAGGTCGATCAGATCCCTGACGTTGGTTACTGGTTCTTGGCGCGTTGCTGGTCCTGGTCGGTTCAGGATTCGCGATCGAAGTTGCAATCGACCTCGGGGGGATTGATGTGAATCCGACCGAGAGAAGCACCACGGTTGCACCTGAGATATCAACGGTGCCGGGCGATGATTTGTGGCCGTCGTCGATACCTGGTGGCAAACGCCAGCGGATGATGCTCCGCGGCTTCGATTGTGAGCTCGATATCCAACACATACTTTGCCGATCTCGCGTAAGGGGAATTTTGTGTTTTGTTGAAGGAGAGGCGACGACCCTTAGTTGAGGTTTGTTCCTTCCGATCCGATACAGAGCGAGGGGTGCAGGGGCTACTTAAGTTACATCGAAGTCTGAGGTGTACAACAAAAAAAATTAATTGTAAATAGAAGATTTTGTGTTCTTTAAAATAACGTTCTTAACATAAACCTGGCTACGCGCCATTCAAAAAAAATGTTTCATCGTTGGGTTAGTGTGTCAAATCTCTCTCTCTTCTTGTGTGGTACGCTGGAGATTTTATACTCTGTGGAGCGAGTTATCTGGGGATTTGTAAGGTAAATAGGTTGGTACGATTGCATACGGGCGTAGCTCCGTTTGTAGCATAAAAGACACTGAAGGGTATCAATAGGATGCAGTTGAGAAGATTGAAGCACAAGGTATGGTCTTATTGGTAGTGATATGATCTGGTTGGGGCATTGGTCGAGTTTCTTTGTATTTCTTCCAAAGGATTCTCCTCCAGAGGGGAAAATCGGGCCTTAGCACACGATGTCAGGAGAAGAACTCTGGATGCAGTTTAGGGAAGACATTGAGCATTGAGTAATGAATTGTGCGGGTTCGAGTTCTCGAATGGTGCAACAGTCAGATAAATTTTACAGGATCCGCATCTTCGTAGTCGAAGTAGTAGAATGAGCCAATAACGGGTGTTTGGAGGATGGCAACGGAAATGGCAGTGATTAGGAAAGTTGTGAATGCCATCTCCACAGTCCTATAAGTGCAAGAAGTTTTTGGAAAGCTGGGCGGGGCAAAGGTTTAGTTAGTAGATCAGCTAGCTGTTTGTCCGTCGTCACGTAAGCGTAGCTGATTTGATTCTTCTGATGTGTTTCTCGAATGAATTTGTATCTGACATCAATGTGTTTTGTCCTTAGATGAAATTCGGGATTGAGTATGAGTCTGATCGCTGAGATATTATCTATGTAAATTTTCGGTCGGAGGGAAGCTTGAGTTCTTTGAAGAGAGCGTTAAGCCATAGGGGTCTTTTGCGCCTTCAGTCGCACTGATAAATTCGCTCTCGGTTGTTGAAAGGGAGATGCTCTTCTGTTGTCGGCTTGACCACAAGATGGGACCGCCGTTTAATTTTGTAATGGAGCCACTCACAGATCGACGCGTTTCTTTGCAGGATGCGTAATCGGCATCCGTGTAGATCTCAAAGGTATCCTGGAGTTTATCGAACGAGCCTCCGGAGTAAACATGGAAAGATTTGGGGAGTCCTGCAAGTAGCGGAGGACTTTTAAGCAGCGTTCCAATGCTCTTCTGTGTGGTTGTCGAGAAATCTTGATAGGTAGGAAACTATATATGAAATGTCTGGGCGGGTACATAAGGACAAATACATGAGCGAACCTAGTAAGCACCGATATGGGCGAGTCGAAGTTGAGTCATTGTTACGTTCGAGAGAATAGATCGAATTATCTGCTGGGGTTGCGATTGGTCTTGCGTGTTACATTTGGAAACGCTTAAGAATTGACAGAGCATAGTCTTTTTGGTTTAACCACACGTTATGGAACTTATCGATATGGATGTGTATACCTAGGAAAGTGTTCAACGGTGATGTTTTTATCTTGAACGATTTAGAAATCCGCGCAAGAAGATCGTCGAGAATGTTTCGATTTGTTGACATAACTAAGTCGTCTACATAGGCTACGAGTAGTGTCAGAGCTGAACCAGGGCCATGTCTGAAGAACAGACACGGGTCAGCTTGACTTTGAACAAGGTCAAGATTTGTGAGTACTTGTCGTAGTTTGGTATGGAAGCTTCTTGGTCCTTGTTTGATGCCGTAGAGGCTTTTATGTAATCTGCAAACCTTGTTGGTTCCGTCGGAGAAGCCGACTGGTTGGTTGCAGTAGAGCTCTTCGTTGAGCTCTGCATGAAGGAAAGCTACCGATATGTCGAACTGTCTCGAGAAAAGTTTCTTTGCTGCACAAAGGGAGAGTAGACAACGCAGGGTGTCCCAGCGAGCTACAGGGGAATATTTCCCCGTAATCGTTCCGGGTTTCTGTTGAAACCCGCGAGCCACGAGGCGTGCTCGGAATTTGTCAGCATCATTTTCCTTGTGAGGACGGTAGCGAAAAACCCATCGGACGGAGATTGGTTTCTTATGTTTTGGTCTATCAACTAGAGACCAAACTTGGTGGGCTTTGATCGATTCCATTTCTGTTTTCATTGCTCTCTGCCACTCTTTGGCAAAAGGTGATTGCATCGCTTCTTGGTAGGATGCAGGCGAAAATATCTCGTTTGATTCTGTTTCGTATCTTATTGGCCGTTTAATTTCGGTCCTTTTTCTTAACTTCATTGTCGTTATAGGCCAGTTTTCTTCTTTGTCAGTTGATTCATCCTCTGAGTCCTGTGAGACCAAACAGGGAGAATCGGGCCGCGGCTCTTCGGAATTGATACTTTCATTGTCTTCTATGTCTGAGCCGTCATTTTCTTGCGGCGTTTCTTTATCATACGTTTCTTGTAACGTTTCAGGCCTTTTCGTAAAGTCACTGCTTGTGAGTTTCGTTCCTTTTCTTATTATTCGCCTTGCCGATATAAACTTCACGTCCTTAGAAATCCAGAGCTTGCGTGTTTATGAATGAATACGCGAAAACCGTCTAAGCGCTCTGTATAGCCTAACATTGTACCAAAAGAGCTCTGTGGCGCCATTTCGAAGTCTTTGGTCGATGATCGTAGACGTAGCAGGGAGAACCGAAAGGGTGGAGATTCGATAGGTTTGGTGGGAAGCCATAGATTGTTTCGAAAGCGGATTTCCCGGTCAAGGGACTGATGTTTGTCAAATTGAGAGATAAGAAGCACAAACGCAGGCTTCGCCCCGAACGCAAATTCGAGATTGGCGGAAATGAGCATGGTACGAGCGAGTTTTTGTATGGTCTGATTGTTTCTCTCCGCTAAGCCGTTAGATTCATTAAACGGCATGGTTTTTATGAGTATTGATGCGCACTTTGAGCTTCCGATAGGAGTCTTGTCTGCTCGCTTTCAATCATTGCATACAGATTAGTTATGTTTCGCTGCTCTACGGGTTGGGTCCCCCATGTTTGTTTGAGAAATACCCAGCTTTGAGGTAGTGCCTGGAGGAGGCAAGGTACAGAATTGTATCATTAGTTTTCGCTCCGGCATTGATTGCCTCAGCCACAAGCTGTCGGAAACGAAGAACGTTCTGGGATGGGGTTTTTACTGAATCGAATTTGAACGTAAAATGTTTTTCATGGCGGTTTGTTGTCGGAGACCAGTCACGTTCTCAAATTCTTCTGTGATTGCCACGTATGCGCTTGCGGCAGAAACCTTGGATATTGAATCGTTAAATTTCAACTGGATGAGCGAAATATCAATCGAATTGAGTTAAATGCTTCGCGCAAGATTGTTAGCGTTTTTGTAATCTGGGTCGGTTATGGGCAGAGTGCCGTGAGCAGCCTCGAAGCATTTATCTTCGGCGAGGAGTAATTCTATGACGGTTTTCCAGGCCGAATATTTTTGCCGGCAATGTCCAGCTTAACCGCCGTTAGGTTGGAAAGTTTCGCGGCGCTCGTGAAGCACTGTTAGCCATCACAGCACGCCGTGGGGATTCTCGTGGCTGTTCCACCTCAAAATGAACTGGTGAAGGTGTATCGAAGTCTACTGATAGGTACAAGGATGATGAAAGAATCACTTTCGGCTGGTGATATCATGAGAAATTTGATGACTTCGCGACGGTGGTAGGGATAAAAAAAAATGACTGCTCACCGCGTACTATCCTGTTAACTTACCGAAGGACCGCAGGCGCTGCACGGGACAAGCAAAGGCGCTGATACGTGTTAGAGAGGAAATTCGTCTTCAGTGGCACCTAGCTAGAAGGCTCCGTGCACAGGCAGATTCACCTCACGGACACTGATACGGTAGCAAGGAGAAGACAGTACGGCGTATAGATGAACAGTAGTTTATTCGCGTGTGGAGTATGGTTATATGGGATGTGATTGGGAGAGTGAGAGTTGTTGAGTTGATCTTCGGGAGTACTTCGAGGGTGTTAGTAATTACGGCACTAAGCCGGGGTTCTAAGGTTTTCTCTGAAAGAGATTGATTACTTTGGCGCCTTGAGTGGCGTGGGTTCTAGTACGAACCGAGTCTGCTGAATCTAGATTCGGATGCATCCGCTTTCGCGTGTTGCATCTCAACAACTCTCTTCGGTTCTGTCGTTTTCAGCCGATTGTTTCTCTGATCGAAAGCTTTTTAACTGTTCTTTCGAATTCTCCATTGCGCGACAAATGTCCATCGCCGCCTGCAGCGTCAACTCGTTCTTTTTCAGCAGCTCTCTCCTTGTTAAATTGCATGCTGCGCCGGAAACGATCCGATCCCGAATCATCCTATCTTCCTCCACAAACTTGCAGTCTTTGGCTTTGCGTCTCGAGTCGATCACCCACTCGTCGATTTTTTCGTTCGGCTTCTGTGCTCTGGTCCAGAAGATGTGTGATCGGTAATGCTCGGACTCTCCGCTTTGAATTTTGACGCCAACACTTCCTGAGCCTCCTCGAGGGTTTTCGCGGGTTCCGTGGCGAACGCATTGTTGTATTCATCCACGATGATTCGGCCTCCCAATACTTTCAACAGTGCGATTTTCACCGTTTCTTCTTTTTCCGCCTTTTCTGTGGCCGTGATATAATCTCAAAGAGGTCCCAAAACCGCCTCCACTCGTCCGCGGTTTTGTCCTTCACGGCTATGTCTTTCATGATTTCCAGGCGTTCCATCCCTATTTTCGCACTGTGTCGCTTCGAGTCGTCGTTCTCTTCCTCTGTCTCACCAAGATTTCAGTTTACCGCTGCCACCATGTTAACTCCGTTGTACCGGTAACTGAGAACACGAGCGCTCTCTTGGGAGCCACGCTCTGACTGACGTGCACGGTGTTATTGTGGCTGATTGGTTGGTCTGCTATCACCGCATCCCCATACCTCCCTCACAGAGCTGATAATCAAGCCCGCGCAGACGGAAAGGGTGTGGGCAAGAGGTCGAGATAACGGTCATCAATCTCGATATGACAGCTCCGCTCCTCCGTGCCGTTGAACTGGACCTGATTTTTGGGGGAATCCGGTGCCTTTATCCGAGTGCAGCTATGAGGGGCATCAGCTCGAGGATTTTGCGCCATTAGGGCACCAGATTGACGTTCCGCCCCGGGCATCAACGAGGTCGCTACGCTACCAGTTCACAGTCGCAGCCGTGATCCTACATCAGTCCCAGGCGCGCTATGAACCGAGGATACTCAGACCAGCAGACCATCGGACCCCATATTCCGAAGATCTGTGCATCTCTACCATTCAATACCTGCATTCGAGCTTCAGCTGATGGTTACTTTGGGGAGTACCCGTGGGACCCTGCAGATTATAGAGCTCTAAAAATGGATGACGCGAGAAGCCCCGCAAAGGGGCTCTCTGCGTCGTTCGCGTCTTATCTTCTTCCCTCCCGCGTTCAAGCTCGGGTTCTCACTGGACCACAGCACCGCGGCGAGCATGGTTGAATACCGTGATCGGATTCCAAAACCACGTCGCGATGCCTGGGCTGGGCAACGCTGCCCCCTTGATGCCCGGGGCGGACCGCCTCGTCCGCCCCTCCCCCTCCTCTTGCTACGCGAGTGCTGTGAACTGCAGCCTACCGTTCGATGCCCGCTGCTGCACTCGAAATAGGGGCACCGGATTCCGTCCAGCTCAATGGCATGAAGGAGCGGAGCTGTCCATATCCAGATTGATGACCCGTTTATCTCGAGATCTTGCTCACACCCTTCCCGCCTGTTGCGCGCTCAATTTTCAGCTCTGACTTGCATACTTTTCTTTCCTGACTCTCGAGCACCCCAAAATTAATTTCGTGCTCAATGGCTGTGGTTGCCGCGCAGACCTGCTCAACTCATCGCTCCTCCCCGCCTGACACAGCGGCGTATCCCTCCAGAATCTACGGGATTCCCTTGGTTCTTCCACCGCTCGAGCTCAGGGGTATAGGAACTTTGCCCGCAGTGTTTACTATATGAACGCATTTTCAGAGAGAGCGGCCTCCGCCAGCTTGGCGGTCTGCTACTGGCACGGTGAAGCTGTTGCTGGGAGACCGCGACGACAGCGGGGAGCCTAGCGGAGCTACCGAGCATTTCAAGCACGATCCATGCGCGAAACACATTGAGATCCGTGTACTTTCACAAGGGTGAGGGTTGGTAATGAGGAGGTTCGGCTCTGAGTTTCAGAGGGAGAGATGATTAGGGGTCGGTAGTCAGTGTATGACACGCATTTTCGAATTCCGGGAGGTCATCCAAGGCACTTTCCGTCCAGGGAGCGAACGTTTCCGAGGGCGACGCGAAAACCCACTGAGTCCTACTCTGCACATGGCGCATCCGCTTCAGTGTCGAGGAGGCCTCACGGCCACGAGTTCTTCGGTCTTCACCGCCGAGACCAGAGGTCCGTGGAGTTTCATCCCACTGTGTCCTGTCCGATGAAATCACTCAATGCGTCTCGCTGTGGACTTCTTCTCCTTGTATTGAGCCTGGCCAATGTTCTGCCGTTCACCTTGCGTATCGACTCCTCGCCATCTGAACTGACATTGTACACGATGGATCATGTGTAAACCCTGAATCTTTGGAAATTTCATCATTACCCGGCGAACCATCCCAGCTCTCCTCGCTGTTCCCGCCTGTATCTTGCTTGAAATGCTCGGTAGCCCCGCTAGACTCCCCGCTGTCGTCCGCGTCTCCCAGAAACAGCTCTCGGCGTTTCCCTAGCAGACGCCAAGCTGGCGGAGGCCGCTCTCTCTGAAAATGCGTTCATATGTAAACACGGCGGGCAAAGTTCCTATACCCCAAAAGACGTACCCCGTCGGATGGTGACGATTGACGATCACAGTCCCGGAGTAAGGCTGATGGACGCATTCTTTTGGAGGGGAGAGAGCGCGCCAGCTACTGATTCCGACGGTTCTGTAGTACGGACCGGCCATGCACCTTCGGGCAGGCAGAGTACTTCGGCTAAGCGCCTACGGGCCCGGCGAAGTACTTGCAAACAGATACACAATGTCTCGTTACACCGAGCTCAGCGCAGCCTTTTTCGCAATGAGATTCGGTCGCCTTTTCCCGCGAGTAGATGGGAATTCACCGATCGAGTGCACGCTAACTTGAGGGGAAGGGCAGCCACCGTGGCTAACGGTTCGTTTTACGCGCGCTTTGAGACAGTTTCTCTTGTGTGCGATCCCGAGAGCAACGTTTCTAGAGTCCCTTGCGACATTTCATGATTGAGCTTCATTGCTTATTTTCCCTACTCTTCAGTCCTATCATGCTCCCTGGTCTTTCTGGGACTTCCTGGTCTTTAGAGCTTCTTCGCTTCCGGAGCTTTTCCTCTTCTCCATTCTAGATAGCAGTTTCTGAGCGCAAGCCAGGCGCTTGCTAGGCCTAAGTTAGCCGAAAGTTCAGACATATAGTTCCTAGGCGGCGGGCAAGAAGCTTGCCAGGCCCTGTGAACGGATAGCTCAGAGAGTTATTCTCTAGGCGGCAAGCAGGAAGTTCCACTCTACAGACTTGAATCCATGCTTTCCTCCACGGTCCGTTTGTTCCGCCTGGGTCCACTCTTCTCGCATGTCCTGATTTTATTTCTTCAACTGTCTTTATCTTTACTCTAATTCTCTAATTCTCTATCAGTCAAATGCAACACTCAAGACAAGAGCGCCACGAGAAACTCATTTCGAGCAATGATGAAGAAGATGTTCTACACCTAGCTGCCATCTCAGCGGTAGGGTGCAGCCATCTGTCCTGAGCAGAGAAATCCGAGGCGCTCTGGGCTGCTTCCTTTTCCGTATGATCTGAAATCCGAACTGAGCATGGAGAAAGAAAGCTTCTGCCCCTGATAGAAATGCCTTCCAGTGACCGCGATATAGATCATTTCCATCCGGCGGACTGATTTAGAGTTCGAGCTGCCATGAAACAGGAAATCACTCTCTACCTGCAGTTTCCGTCAGGATGTCGCTACCACATCTCGAAGTCCGAGTACAAATGTTTTCTCTTCCTATTCTATTCAGGATAGACCGAACTCGATTAAAATTGTTAGCTTTCGCCTTTTCGAAGTACAAATGCTGTTCCCAGCGTTCCGTTCACACACGGTAGACTCCGGCGTCCAACAAGTGAGGCACTCTCCAAGAGCAACGATCCAGGTCTTCTTCGAGTTGTCTTGGCGCTCGCTGACGAATGTTCACGTTCGAAAGGACTCCTGTACTCTTTACTTCAGATATTCCATGAATCCCATTCGACAAAAAGTCCGCGTGGGCCAGACTCCGAGTCCAGGCTGATGGACGCTTAGCGGCGAGCGCCGGTTCTCATTGAGGGGAGCTTGCTTGTATTCCTCGCCTACAAGATGAGGCAGCTCTCGGCGCGCGATTCTCCCGACGTCACGGCTTTCACACTCGATGCAACCGAGATGCGCAAATTCGCATGCGGGCGAATCGAGTGTCTGAGACGGGGCCCAAATTCCAAGTTTCTCAGTATTTCGTCGGATTCGGGTCTCCAAGGGATTTAGCGGTGTAGAAAGTCTCCGAAACATGGGCGGATGCATCCAATTCCATTTGGTGGCCCGCGGATGAGTTTTCGTCCTCGTCATTTGACTCCGGTATGAACATCATGGCGACACTCGGCGAATGCGTGGTGTCTCACAGACCCCCGAAATTCGATTCAGCGCGCTCAGTTTCCGTCTGCAGGATGCATTCATTAGCTGATCGCCGGGGCTCTGATACGTACCCTCGCGCGGTCTATATATAGAAAATCCAGGGTCTGTTTGTTTGTCTGTTTGTTTGTTTGTCCTCAATAGGCTCCTCGGGATTGATCGGATCGACTTGGAACAAACCTGCATAGTGTGGACGGTCACCGGAAGGACATGGCCCCCACCCCTCCCCTCCCTCCCCTCCCCCCCCTCGCGATTTACCCCCAACTTTGACCCCCTCCATACTGTCACCCGCATCCAAATTCTGACGATAAGGTGCAACCGCCCCTTATGACGCCAGCCAGACTCTTGGCTCATCCCACGTTCATCGGATACCTTCCCCACCCCCTCTCCTATACATCTATCATGGAAATACTGAGGGGTGATTCCGAGACCAATCTGGCCATTACTTTCCAACTCTGGAGGGGTGATTCCGAGACCAATCTGGCCATTACTTTCCAACTCTGGAGGGTGATCCCGGTGCCAATCTGGCCATTACTTTTCCAACTTCAGGGGGTGATTCCGAGACCAATCTGGCCATTACTTTCCAACTCTGGAGTGGTGATTCCGGTGCCAATCTGGCCATTACTTTCCAACTCTGGATGGTGATTCCGTGCCAATCTGCCATTACTTTCCAACTTTAGAGGGGTGATTCTGAGACCAATCTGGCCATTGGTTTTCCAACTCTGGAGGGTGATTCCGGTGCCAATCTGGCCATCACTTTCCAACTCTGGAGGGGTGATTCCGGTGCCAATCTGGCCATTACTTTCCAACTCTGGAGGGGTGATTCCGGTGCCAATCTGGCCATTACTTTCCAACTTTAGGATGGTGATTCCGAGACCAATCTGGTCATTACTTTCCAACTCTGGAGGTGATTCCGTGCCAATCTGGCCATTACTTTTCCAACTCTAGGGGGTGATTCCGAGACCAATCTGCCATTCTTTCCCACTCTGGAGTGGTGATTCCGGTGCCAATCTAGCCATTACTTTCAAACTTTAGAGGGTGTATCTGAGACCAATCTGGCCATTAGTTTCCCACTCTAGGGGGGTGATTCCGAGACCAATCTGGCCATTACTTTCCAACTCTGAGTGGTGATTCCGGTGCCAATCTGCCATTACTTTCAACTTTAGAGGGGTGATTCTGAGACAAATCTGGCCATTAGTTTCCAACTCTGAGGGTGATTTCCGGTCCAATCTGGCCATCACTTTCCAACTCTGGAGGGGTGATTCCGAGACCAATCTGGCCATTACTTTCCAACTTTAGAGGGGTGATTCCGAGACCAATCTGGCCATTACTTTCCCTCTGGAGGGTGATTCCAAGACCAATCTGGCCATTACTTTCCAATCTGGAGGGGTGATCCGGAGACCAATCTGGCCAATACTTTCCAACTCTGGAGGGGTGATTCTGGGACCAATCTGGCCAGTACTTTCCAACTCTGGAGGGTGATTCCGGGACCATCTGGCCATTACTTTCCAACTCTAGAGGGTTGATTCCGGGACCATTCTGGCCATTACTTTCCAACTCTGGAGGGGTGATTCCGAGACCAATCTGGGCATTAGTTTCCAACTCTGGAGGGTGATTCCGGTGCCAATCTGGCCATTACTTTCCAACTCTGAAGGGTGATTCCGAGACCAATCTGGCCATTAGTTTCCAACTCTGGAGGGGTGATACGAGACCAATCTGGCCATTAGTTTCCAACTCTGGAGGGGTGATTCGAGACCAATCTGGCCATTACTCTCCAACTCTGGAGGGGTGATTCCGAGACAATCTGAGCATTACTTCCCAACTCTGGAGAGGTCATTCCGAGACCAATCTGAGCATTACTTCCCAACTCTAGAAGGGTGATTCCGGGACCAATCGCGCATTACTTCCCAACTCTGGAGGGATGATTCTGGGACCAATCTGGCCATTACTTTCCAACTCTGGAGGGGTGATTCTGGGACCATCTGGTCATAACTTTCCAACTCTGATGGGTGATTCCGAGACCAATCTGAGCATTACTCCCACTCTAGAAGGGTGATTCCGGACCAAATCTGAGCATTACTCCCACTCTATAAGGGTGATCCGGGACCAATCTGAGCATTACTTCCCAACTCTGGAGGGATGATTCTGAGACCAATCTGAGCATTACTTCCCAACTCTGGAGGGGTGATTCCGATACCAATCTGAGCATTACCTCCCAACTCTAGAAGGGTGATTCCGGACCAATCTGAGCATTACTTTCCAACTCTGAGGGGTGATTCGAGAACAATCTGGCCATAACTTTCCAACTCCGGAGGGTGATTCGGGACCAATCTGGCCATTACTTCCCAATCTGGAGGGGTGATTCTGGGCGATCAGGCCATTACTCTCCTACTCTGGAGGGGTGATTCCGAGACCAATCTGGCTATCACTTTCCAAGTTTGGAGGATTGATTCGGGACAATCTGGCCATTACTTTCCAACTTGGAGGGGTGATTCCGTACACCAATCTGAACTACTTTTCAAAACGTGGAGGGATGATTCCGAGACCATCTGACCATTACTTTCCAACTCTGGAGGGTGATTCCGAGACCAATCTGAGCATTACTTTCCAACTCTGGAGGGGTGATTCCGGGGTCAACTGAGCATTACTTTCCAACTCTGGAGGGGTGATTTCCGGGTCAATCTGAGCATTACTTCCAACTCTGGAGGGGTGATTCCGGAACCATCTGAGCATGTCTTCCCAACTCTGGAGGGGTGATTCCGAGACAATCTGAGCATACTTATGACTTCCGTACAGAGCTGATAGTCTTTCCGATACTGTACAGTGCCTCACTCTTCGTCGCAATCGGTCCCCTCGTTGGCAATTTGAACTCTGATGTGAAGCCTCTGTCAGTTGCTCGGTCTCACCTGTGTGATTAAACTCCTCTCTCACTGTCATGAAGTAACAGGTAGGATCTGCTCTCGGGATACCTCAAAACCCTCGCCTGCACCTCGAAAGACGTTCTCGCCGGCCTCAGATTGAAGTGCAGGTTGGAAGACGAATCGTCCTTCAGGGACGGAAGGTGGCAACGACGAAACCACAAAGCTGGATGGCAGGTTCTCCCGAAGTCGATTCTGTAATTTTCTGCCTCCACGATCGCTGGAATGCACGATTCCACATCTCTTTCTGATCCTCACGCTGACATTGTGGCCTGCAACGGCCCGACCGCGTGTGCCAGACCGACCGAGTGCGACCCGTCGCCAGCCAATCGGACTGCTGACAGTCTTTGTGTTCTGTGTAACTTATGTAACTCTGGAATCAGTGTGTGGGTTCCAGGGGGTGATTCTGGGACCAATCTGGCCATTACTCATCGAAACCCCGCGGAAAACATCTCTCCGAAACCCCATAACTCTTGTTCGGATGTTGGTTCTCATCTGAATGGATCAAGCACTGATATTCCTGTGAAGTTGTCAGGATCACAGGGAAGGTGCAGGCTTGAGCTCGAGGTGCAGGAAGGAGAAGACAACATCGCCTGCACCTCGAAAGACGTTCTCACCGGCCTCGCTCGCACCTCTAAAGACGTTCTCGGCGGTGGGCTTCACATCTGATTCCCCACACCCTCCTGCTTCTTCAGGAATTCGCTCTCTATCGCAGTAAGCATACAGTGAGAATCTCATCAAGGAGAATGGAGAACACGAAGATGCACCGGAATACCGGAGTCAACGTAATTGTACTTTCTTTGTTCAAATATTCGTGAAATTCTCTCTCGCTATAACATGATGAGACGTGTATCCAACAAAATCGAGGAGCCAGATTTTTGCTGATCCCAACTGTCCTAGCAGGAACGTCGAAATCATTCGACTCTCTACAACACACATGCCTCTTCATGGAGATGGGAGACCCTGGGAACAGTTCCCTGGAAAACTACAGTGATACCATGCTGGGAAATCGCGACTAGCAAATCTTCATGGGATCAGATCGACATAAAAGACAATCAAGAGAGGCGTGTCTCAAAGCATACTCGAAAAAGTCCTTTATACTGCTCTCACGTCTGATCTGAAGCTAAAAATGATGGGGGGAGTCAAAGACGTATGTTCGTGACACGAATCACCTCAAAAAAAGCGGAACCGTGGAAATAACCTTATTCATATGGACGCCGGAATGATGTTCAAGTGGACGCGAGCGAACTCATTCAGTCCAAACTTGAAGGAATTCATCCGATTACTTTCCATGCAACCAATCCTCCAGACCAGGGTCGAATAATTGCTGGAAAGACAGCAATGTCAGCTGCTTCTGGGAATGATTATTGGTGAGGAACTGAACAAGAAGAGACTACGCCTCGTGTATTGAGGGAGCCGGCTCTCAGGGATCAACTTAACAAGGCTTGAGCTTCATCATGTATTCATTAAATATCGCTGGAAACTCTTATGATTACGGTCATATTATGAGAGAATGCTACGAGGCATAACAGTTTATCAGTGGACACTAATGCTTCATAGTGATGGATCACTCCAGTGAAAACTTGTGGAAGAAGCAAGACTTAAGATTGAGGAAGTCCCGGAAAACGAAGCTATGTCTTTGCAATGAAGCCACATCCTTCATCCGCTTGCAGATCTGCTGCTCCAGAGCTCTACATATTACCTAGTGAATAATTACATCACAACGGAACATCCAAGTATCATCAAAATCCGGTACTGGGCATGGTATTATCTTATCGCGATATAATAAGACGTAGTACATCAGCATAATCGTAACATAAATAAGAAGCAACATCACAGTATCTTAGTTATATGGTGGTGGATGGCAGAGCTTACATAGTATCTTTCTTAGATGGGAAAATAGAGAGCAACAAAATGATATCATGATGGAATAATGGAGTAGCACAAGCATGAGTGAGCAGATCGATGAAGACGGCTCGACCAAACCTTCGAAGGAGGTGGTTTAGTTTCCGGGAAACGGTTCCTCCTCCTCGTCCCATCCTCATGTCAGGATGCCGTGAGTGTCGTGGTGCGATCCTGGGATGCTGCTGCAGCTGTCTCCAGCGGTGAGCCTGGCAACGCGGCTTCCCAGAACGGCCATCACCCAGGCAGTCTTCCCGAAGCTGGGTTTTCCTTCGATCCACAAGGGGCTGTCGTTGGACTTCTTCCGCTCCCGGGCGGACACAAAGTACCGTGCCAGCGTGTTGTTGAAATCCTCGACACCGTCATTGAGACGGGGCTTTGTTGGTCGACCTTTCTCGATCTCCTTTAACCTTTCCTGCTGCGCAGGATAATTGTAGTGGAGTCCGGAGGCTTTTTTTTCCTCCACCAAAGCTCCCTTCTCCACGCCGGTGACCGTTGGGCACTAGTCCAGAGGCTTCTGCCACGTGTTGGAGCACGATCCCCAGGTTAGGGGATCCTCCCATCGACCAAGCGCAGCGCCTTCGCTGTGCTCTTAGCAACTCTCATCGTTTCGACAAGGATCGTGCCCTGGCTCTCTCTTCGCATTGGTTGGGTCCCGACTCGCTGCGAGAAAACAGTCGGGAGCTCACCTTCCGATAGCAAACGCGAGAATTTCCGGGGAGCAGCAGCTCGTCTTGCGGCGACAATGATGAGCCCCGTGCCTTCCGGATGTAGTGCCGATATGCAACTTCATCCATGCAGTTCGCCACGAACGCGTCTTCTCGTAGGAGCTTCCGCAGAATGACCATCCGCGCTGCTTCTGGCTTGTTTCGTTGAGCAAGTGAACATGGGGATGCGGTTCCCCGTTTTGTCACCGACCTCAAAAGCGACCTTATACGCTTGTGAAATGCCTGCTTCCGCAGCGACTCGGAACCGTCTCCGCCATGCTGCGGCAAGCACCGTTGCTATCCATTTGCAGGAACGCACACTTGAGTTTGCTCCCGGGAATCCGTCGTGACATTCACACCCATGTGTGCTCGCTTACGTTCCTGATAACTACGATGAGCTGCACGTCATTACTTCCCTGTCGAGCTCGATCGTTCCCGAAACGTCGGTGTGCAGCGTGTCAGTGACTTGACTGCGACGGACACCAAGGAATTCAAAGCTCGCGTCGTCGAGTGCCACTGTGACGTGTGGATACTATTGTTGGATGGACCATCGCCGCTCTCCGGAGCACGTAGACCACTTTTTCAACGAGAAACGGCCCGCCGGGAACGAATCGTAAAGAATTTCCACGACTGCTCTGCCTTTTTTTGGACACTTCGCCCGCGCGATCGAGTCGTATACGTTGAAAATCATTCCACGACCTCGAGTGACTTGCGATGTCCGGGTCTCCATTTTATTTCGTTGTCTAAATGCAGTCGAATGCCCGCATAAAGCAGAAACGGCGCGGACCAGACCGAACGAGAGTCTACAAGACCTCATCTCCCTGGGAGGACCCCGAGGATTTTCGCTACTTCTCAGAGGCTACAAAAAGCGCGAAAACCTCCTCTCTCCCTGATTAATCTCGAACTGCAAGTATGCACGTTAAATGTCCACCGTAATGGCAGCTGGAGACCAACTGAGCTGCAAGATCACCCGAATGATGTCCGCAATCAAATTTTGACCTTATTACAACACATCGTTCAGCCCAGCTTGATTCCGAAACCGTGGCGATGCATCGTTACTGCCCGGATTCTCAGTTCCGCCTCCGCTGGTGCTGTTTTTGTCACCACCGCTAAGAGCGGCACGTAATGAGACGCCTCGCCTGGCTTTGGAGCCTCTGTCAACTCGATGGAGCCTTGCCCCAACAAGTCCTCCATTTCAGCATCTGCCGCCGCCAACGCATTCGCGTCGTTCCTAGCTTGCGACAAGAATTTCCTTAACCGCGTCAGAGTTAAATCGCCGTTGTCACCCAGGCATCTTTGTTTGGCTTGAATGGCGACCGTATAATGTATCTACGTTCTAGCTCCTGGCCGTAGACTCCACGGAATACTTCATCATTTCCGCTTCTGACGCTCGTCCGTCTCTTTGTAGTACGGCTAAATCCCAATTACCTCTGTATGCCAGAGAAAGGAGGTATCGTCCGACTCGTACTTCGAACGAATCGACTTCGCTGGCGAAACTACTGACTGTCGCTGAGAGCTTTTCTTGCCATCAACCAGACCTGTCTCTTCTTCTGGATGACTTTAACTTCTGGGGGAAGCTGCGCTTCCTCATGCTGCCCCGTGCCACGTGAGAGGTAAGCACACATCGTCTCGATGGCGTCGTATCCGTCGACCTTCTTGATACTTGTACTCAGAATCGGGTGAAGATAGTCGACCCCTACCAGAATCTCAATGTCTGACGACCATTGTTCTTCATTCAAGTCCGCTATCGGATCTGACTTCCGCTTGAAATTAGCCTGCGGCAAACGACCTTCAACCACGTTGGGGAGTACCGTTGCGTAAATAACCATGTGATCGTCCGAAAACCTACCTTCGACTATGATCCCGACTGTCCGCCCCTTGCACTTCTTCGGTATAGCCTGACTTGCTGAATGCAGATAAAACGCTTCTAGCGCTATTGTCTTCGCGTTGAGCCTATCCGCCAGCTTATTGGTAATCAACGTCTTCTGCGATCTGGTTTCGAGAACTATCCATCCCACCGGAACACATTCATCCGGAATTACCTTCACGAAGCCCGTCGGCAAACGTTTCGGCTCCCAAGCATCCGTTACTCTGATTGAATTCACGCTCGCACCTTCATCAACCTCTAATACCACCGGCGCCGACGCTGCTGAGTCGCTCGGCCTCGTGCGCATGAGTTCGTGATACGATTCCTTGCACCTTCCTCAAACTCTAGCCCTGCAGTTACCGACCACGTAGTTCAGCCCTGGGCACTTGAAGCAAGCACTGATGTGGCAAATGACAAGGTGCATAGGACCCAGTCGTGTCGGAGGAAGCTCGCTAACTCGAACTTGACGTATTTCCTCACGTGGGCGACGGGCCCAGGGTTCGCCTCCGCTGCAGCACAGAACCGTGGCTCTTTCTCCTTGGTGAGAGCTGAGGACCGATCGCGGAAAACCATTACACTTCATTGTATACAAAACACAAAAGATAAGGGAGGTCAGATCTCTAAAAAAGATTCAAAGCCCCGACCGAGAATCAACGGAGTACGACCACTCCTCTTGGCGTGCACCACGGCCGGTTCCACGGCCCCACCGTCCCGAAGTGCAACGCATTGCATGTGCTGCGGGGAGTAGCACACCAGGCGCCGATCCGCCACTTGCCAAACGAAACCCTAGAGAGAAATTCTCTCGGCTCCCGGGCCGTCCAGTTCTTCGCTCTCTACTGCGGCGTCCTCGATGCGGGCCGTCACCCCCCGTTACCCGACTCACCGAACTGGTGGTCTATCTCTCGACCGCCAATGAGATCCTCGTCGAGGCCTTTTGCCGGCCCGACCCTCTCGCGGCCAGACTCCCGCCTGCTCCAGGCCTGCGAGACAGAAATAAAAAGAAATGATGTTGGAGTCCGGCATCGGCTGACACTGGAGACAACACGGTGGATATCAACTACTACATCGGCACAACTCACCGATCACGACCGTGCCTACCAGCAAGGCGGCGATGGTAATGGTCGCAACAACGATCATCCTTGCTCGGGAGCACGCGCTCCCGCGGGTGCCTTCAGACGTCTCGTCGCCGCTGAGGCCGAAAAGGCTGCGATAGCTCCAACTATCGGGGCCTACACTCCGCCCAGTGGGCGCGCTCCCGCGGCCGCCATGGGGTTAACCGGTTGCTCGAGTCGCTGCTGGATCCTACGTGGCCTCAGCGGGCTCTCGCCGCCCTCCTTTCTAAGCGAAGCTCCCTACCTCTCCTCGATGGTCTTTCGGGTTCATCTGTCCTCGGTGGTGAGGGATGAGGTGCGGCCACCAGAATGGAGTGACATTAGGGTGTCGTCACTTTCTAACGAGCTCGGACCGAACTGCACTCTGAACCAATTCAGCACGCCTTTCATCGCATCGCACTCGGGCGAAATCAACCGACTTCCCCCTCATTCTCGCAACTCGGATCAACAACTCACCACGACCGAACTCGAAATGTTGATTGAAAACTCCATGGATTTTCACCTTCATTGAACGAAATCATTACTTCCCTGTGAGAGGGAAATGGTACACATCTTGAGGCACACAGATCATGATTCCAGGTCAAATCACCAAGCAAAGGTCGTATTTCATATGGCACTTCCTCGAATACTATTCAGATGCTAACTTGCTCCACCCATAGTCGACTCTCCAGAAAAAGTACGTCGAACTTCCCAAGTCCCCATGAAGTCTCAACGGTGGTAACGCCCAGCGGCTACCGTGAATATCTGGATTCATCTGGACAATCCTGGCCAAACCAACCACTGTGAAGGAATCACTCGACATTCCCAAGAAAATTTGAGCTCGACCGTTTCCTTAATTT